>OW026520.1:13867970-15236970 GCA_932274085.1 Protocalliphora azurea | reverse complement strand
AGTAGCAGATTTGTGTGCTCTAGTAGCAAATTATGTATTGCTTTAATACAAGGAAATAGGATTTTGGTTTATATATTTATGTGATACTTTGAATGTATATAAAGTAAGAAACAAAACAGTATCAGAATTTTAAATATTTATAAAGACTAATATTAAAAAAAACTAAGTTTAGCTAATCTCTATTACACAAAAATATTAGTTTTCTTAGTATTTTTGAAAAGTTTTAAAGAAATATAACTAACATATAATAGATAAGTTCCAAAACGTACTAAACATGTAAGCAATAACAAAGATACATTAGCTAGATTTCCATTGGTATAAAATTTTTCCATTGACAGAAGATAACATTTGGAAATTTTAAAATTAAACGGATTTTAAAATGCAATGCCTAAAAGTCCAAAAGTCTTAACCGACATATTAAACTTTAAAGTAGCGTAATTTTGTTTTCACAATAAAAAATGTTCTCAATTGCTTATATAATTAAGAGTTGCATCAGTATGAGAATTTATTTGAAAAAATTAAAGGCCGTAGTATTTTCCAGAGTTGCAAATTACATATTAAAATTTTGTTTGATTACTAAAAACTATACATTAATATAATGGAAACTTATTAAACTGTAGCTTAAATTAAACTGAAAATATTTTACAAATGTAAAATATTTCAAATTGCTTTTAATTTAATAAATATAATAATTTTATAATAAAATTTTCTTAGTACTACCACGCAGGGAAAAAATGCATGTATTTGATTTTTTTTCATAAATATTATGAATCTACCATGACTTTTTTTCCCAAACTTTTTTCGTATAAAACAAAATTTTGTTCATAGATATTATCAAATTGTCCATAATGAAAGTTTTAGAAATTTTGCAAAACTTTTGTTAAATATTTGACTTAGTTTTATTAAATTTGATTGCAAATGGTAAGGGAAAATAATTATACATAAAAATATTAACAAAAATGGCTTCAAATGGCAAAATTCCAAGGAAAATCTGTTAAAGAATAATGCTTAGAAATTTGCATAATTTTGCTCGCAGTCTGCAATATATCATTTTGATAAAAAGCGTTTCTGTTCTGTTCCCAAAATATAGCTAAAAATCATTCAAAACTTAAAATTTTCCGAAGAAAATTTCATACATTTTTTTTTTTACAAATTGAAAATATACATAAATGATATTTTATTTAAAAAATATTAAAAAAAGGTTTTAATGCTTAAGGAATTATAATTAAATATTATGACTTGAAATCAATGAAAGTAAATTTTTATATTAATGTAGAAACTTTTTTCTGTGCAAGGAGTATCTGAAATAACGGGTGTTGATATAAATCCTATTTTAAAATTTTAAACAATTATCGATATACTTGTGTGAAATGAACAAATTGATGCTAGAAAATTTGGTGATTATGCGAAGGAAATTGCAATCAAATATTCATTGAGAAATATGTCTGCAACAGTTCACAAAACCCTTTAACATGTAGAAGATGTCATTAAGCATCCTTGGAGATCTATCAGAAGAAGCTCAGGAAAAAAGGAATAAGGATTGCAGATTTTATAGAGAGCACAATACTAGAAAAATAACACGAAATGCTACAAATGAAGATATGTATTTAATAATGACAACGTCAAATCCGCTCATCTGTAACATTCAAAGTCAATGGAAATTAAAACATTGGGAGTTAAATGAAGAAGCAAGAGGAGATGATAGAACTAATATAGAACTAATACCCATAACTTTCTTTTATTGTTATTTAAGTAAAAAATAAAAGAAATATTTAAAAAAAATTTAGTTATTACTAAAAAATAAAAATGTTTAATGTGATGGTTCTTCTGAACAAAAACAATAAACATGTTGTAATTTAAACAAAAAAAAAATAAACTAAACATTAAAAAACTTTTAGTTACAATAAAAAATAAAAAATTTGTCCTCGATGTTATTTAAGTAAAAAGCAAAATAAGTATTAAAAAAATCATTTGTTTTGTCCAAAAACTACCGATTCTGGTGGAACCGGTTCTAGTGGAGTCTGTTCTAGAATTGATAAACTGGAAATCTGTTCACAAAATTATTTTGAATATTATTAAAATGTTTTTTCTTTATCTGCTT
This sequence comes from Protocalliphora azurea, assembly GCA_932274085.1. Taxonomy (NCBI): domain Eukaryota; kingdom Metazoa; phylum Arthropoda; class Insecta; order Diptera; family Calliphoridae; genus Protocalliphora; species Protocalliphora azurea. The sequence goes on along the minus strand of OW026520.1, from coordinate 15,234,869 downwards.
ACATCTTTTTTAAAGTAAAGCTGATTCGAAAAACAAAAAATCCGCATACTAAATGCTATAAAAAAAAATTAAAAGTTCCACTTTATCCTTAAAATTTTCGACAACTGCTGAACAGATTTTGATGAAATTAAAACAAGAGGAAAACTCAAGAAAATATATCTTCATCAAAAAAAAAAAAAAAAAAAAAAAAAAAAAACTGAAATATCTCTATCAATTTTTACAGAGTTTTGACAGATGAAAGCGATTCTGAGTCACTGTGTGGCGCTTCATTATTATATTCAAAACTAAACTAATTTTATGAACTTACCAAATCGATTATTATATTAATTTTTTATATATATATCGTTAACCATGAAAACTATTCATGAATATAATTTAAAAAAATTATATATAAGTGAAAATTCTCCCAAAGGATTTGAAAATGCTTAATAAAAAGTGAAAAATGACGAAAACACTTGATGTAGTCCAATTTTTATGGGAGTTTTTTAGGCGATTTTTGCGTTTTACTTTTAAATTTATTAAAATGTCTTTCACAAAATATCAAAATATAATAAAAACGAGAAGAAATAAGTTTGGAAATTAAAAAAAATTTAGCTTTTTTTCTAGACTTATTTTTTGAAGCATTTAGCTTTTTCTGATTTTTTTTTTAAAGCTTAATTTAGCCTATTTTTTTTTCCTACCGCCTGGCAACATAGGTAATTTCCTAAACCAGTTAAGATATTGACAAATGCTTTGGTGATATTATGTATGACTAGTAGGGGATATAAATACAGCAAAAACAAAAAGATAGAAAATCTTTATATAGGTAATTCGGTCAGCACAGGGGCAATATACATTTTCATATGAATTATTTTAATAAAAATGTATGGTTGCTAATAAATAATAATAAGAAATATGTGGCTGCTAACGAGGGCTAACGTTTTTGTATAAAAATTTCTATAAGAAAAAAGTTAGCCACTCGCTAGCAAGCGTATATTTTTTATTTTGAATACAGCTGAGAGAGTCTAATTAAAATTTAAAATTAGTTTTTAGAAGCATTTTGATTTTTGTTGAAGAAGTCTTGCGAATACCATAAAAATATTTCTTTTAATAAATCTCCAGTCTTTGGATTTTTTTTTATCTTTAAAAGTTTATTTTTTTTCTTCTGTGGAATTGAACAATTGTTCGGGATATATTTTGAAGCAATTTTTCTATTTACTTCAAACCTTAAAATTTCGAAAAAATAATTATTTATTTTATTATTTATGAATATAACCATCGTTTTGAAAGATCTATATTTTAAATTTCAAACCTACATAGATTTCCGTTCATAAGTGGCATTTGCTAATAAATTAAATTTTCGATGACTTACAACATGAACTTTCCTAGATGAGCTATCAGAACGAGGACTTTTATTAAATATTTTTACTATTATGTTTATATTTATTATTTGGTTGTTAAGAAATTTTTGTTTTGGAAATACATACGTAAAATTTTTGAATGGAGATTCCATCGAATGCTATTAAATTTTACAAAACTTTAGATAATAATCAGATTAAGAAAATTACGTGTATTTTATTTTAATATTTTTTGTGCTATTTTTGTATTAAAATTTCAATGAACTAGTTTTTTAATACACAGTAAAAATTAAAATTTTTTTACATTTGCACCTCACACCAAAATGATTATTTCAATTACTAATAAGAAATGAAAAACCGAAAAGTTTTTCCAATTAAAAAATTCATTAAATCAATCAAAAAGATGATTGAATGCATTAAACATTTAAAAAATCTTACTTGAGTTTTATTTTTACTATTTATTTTATTTTATTTTATTTTTTGCTTGAATAAATTAATTAAATTTTTATGTGAAATGAAGCAACTGTATTAATTGAAAAATGTAAAGTAATAATATTTCTGTGTAATAAAAAAATGAAATTTCAAACTAAAATTCAAATAAAATTTTGTAATTTTAATTTCCCGTTTTCCCGGGAATTTAGCTAATTTTTTTCGGAAACGCAAGACAATAATTTCCCGGGAATTCCCGTTTCCCAAACCCTAGTAATTATATATTAAAGTCCGCAGCATAATTGCTTTAAAAAAACTTTAGTAGCCATCCCCAAAGACCACATTGGAGAAGGCGAAGTTTGTCCTATTTTCTCAAGAACAAAAAGTTCCGTCTGATATGTTTATCTTGTATAATATGATTATGATTCAGTTGTTGGAAATAACCAAATTTTTTTTTTTTTAACTTTATTGGTACTTTATTTAATGCAACTTACTATTAGCAAATAAACTATTTTGTTATCTACTGTAAATGCATGCTCTATTCTTCTATTGTTATTTTGCTACAATTTAAACATCATGTTTATAGGCTGCTTTTGTATTCTCCAAAGACCAAACACGCTTGACATGCTACTGTTTGCTTTGCTACAATTCTTTGTTTGTTCTTTTTCTGATTTTAAATAATAACAACAACTGAAATGTGAGTCAGAATGTAAGGAAATGACATGATTACACTTGAATAGTCATAATTTTCATAGAACTTTTGCCACTACATATTTATGGCTGACATATAAATTTTAATTGTAAACATATGATAGTGTATTATATGTTGACACATACACACATACGCTTAAAACATCTGCTGTTGCTCTGCTATTGCAATATAAATGACTGCTAAAAATATACAATAATTTCCGCTTTAGGATTGCTAATAATATCAAGGGAATTGAATTTAATTATTGACAAAATAGTCCTAAATATTTATGTGTAATACAGGGTGATTTATTTTTTTTAGTAAGCAAGAGGTTTTTGGAGAGAAAATTAAGTTAAAATAGGAAGTTTTAGACAAAAAAGGTTTTCCAAAATGGAAAATTATGTTAAAATATAGATCCAAATTTCTGGTAGCCTTTATTCTTTACATATTTTTGTTCTTTAGAATACTTAATATAACTTACTTTTCCGTTCTCGTCAAATGAGTAAATTTTGCTTTTTCTTTTCCATTATGCAAGCAGTTGTAAACATCTTGTTGGTTAAAGAAAGCTGAAGTTTTTTTTCTCTTATGTAGTCAAACGACTATGTATGATATATGTATGTAGCTACACACTTTTATTTACACATACATAAACATTTATAAACTATCTCTTGAGGTGTGTGATAAGTTTGGTTGTTCTTTGTTTGTTCTTCTTATTAAGACCCAGTTGTCTAAGTGTGTGTAAATAATTTCTAGGTTGAAATGATGGTTACAAGTGTTTGAAGATGTAAAAACTTATTTTTTCTCATTTCATTATTTCTTCAAGCTTCAAATGTTTCAAAAGATGCAACAAAATTTAAGTATTGTTATGTAGTTAAAGTGCCTAGAAAAAAAATATTCTTCAAGGTATTAAGTGTAAAATTTTTTTGGGTTAAAATGCTAGAATGTTGGAGATGATTTTTAAACATGTACATAAGTATTTTGAAGTTTTCTAAGGCTGTCATATAGTAATAAAATAAAAGCTACTAAATATAAATTTATAATTTACTTAAACACCAAATATGAGTTGATATTTTGTATGACATTTTTCTACATATAATAGTTTTAGTAATATTATATTCAGGAAAAATAGTTTTGGATATTATTTAAAGTGGCATCTACTGTCAAAAAGCACTAAAAAGCTCAGGTTTTCTTAAGTGTATAGAAACTCACGTATGTTTTTATCATAAAGCACATCTAACTATTTTCTTCTTCATATAAAGTATTCATCAAAAACTGTCTGACCACTTATCATTAAATAAAAATATATACGGTCCTCAACATTATTTATTTTATATTTACTTTTAGCTATATCTCTATATTAAGTTTGTCATCAACTAGATACTCGTAATAATGGAAACCAAAACAAATACAAACTTAATAGAAGCACGCACTATGGCGTAAATTATTGTCTAGCAAGCGAGACAATAGTACACCATGTCATGCATTACCACATACATATACATATATGCTTTTAAACATACACATACAAACTGACAAAGTCAACGTATTTATTGTTGACTTTCATTTGATGTTGTTTTTGCAAAAATATAAGTAGAGGAAAATGTTCTTTTTTTTTTATAATAGCAGTTTATAGAGCACGTTTATAGTTAAAGTACAATTTCATGGTTTAATGTGAAAAAATACTTTGCACGCATAGTAACATGTCTCTATTTTGCCTTTGTTGTATATTTTTTTTAACTATACAATTTGTTTACTTACAGTGAAATATTTTAACCAAAAAATCTATAGAAATTATAAAGTTAGCTATAGGAATTTACTACTCATTTAACTCAAAAGCAAACTTACTTAAATATATTATATACATCGACAGAAAGATAATTATATTTTCTATCAAAAATGTAAAACTTGTCGAATTTGATGAATGATGTCTATCTATCTGTTCGTCTGTAGTCAAACTACATGTCAGAATTTTATTAATAACATTTGTTATATGACCCTTTTTGAAGCAATTAAATTCAAATTTTAATTCTATTTTCTTTACTAAATACACCACTGTGCAATATATATTGCGTATTTTAAAGTAAGTACTATGTATTTAAATGCAAGCGCTAGTAGTTTTTGCGGAAAATGTGTTTTTATTAGATTTTTTTTGTTTTTATAGTGTGAATATTGCTAAAAAAGTACAGTTTTTAAGATGCACCATAAATATGTCAAAATTCAATATTTAAAATCAAATATTTTTTTAGTGAACTATATTTTTTATTATAAACCAGCTGGAGAGCTATATTCGGCTGTATCGAATCTTTTATACACTTTTCCACCTTATAGACAAATAATAAAATTTACGCCCTTTATTTACAGAGCTTTGTATCATTGTACGTACTGAAACGTGGCTCCGAAATAACTCAACTCTCAAATAGAGTGGGTAAAGAAGGTGGGGGAGTTTTAATTGCTATCTCAACCCGATATCCTTTGGAAGAAATAATTCTTAAAAATGATCAAAACATTGAATTTGTCGCCATATATGTTAAAGCCAAATTTAGTACAAATTTTATAACTTGCTCTTATATTCTTCCTGCGTCAAACATTCAAATTTATGAATAACCTGAAAACGCGATAAAATTTGTAGCTAATCAATCCAAACTTGTTAACTCCATAATTGTTCTTAATGATTTTAATATTTAAAATATTAAATTTTGCGAAACTCCTGATCAATGTTGCCAGTTGAGCTTTTTTTTAAGGCTAAATCTAGCCTTTTTATTTTTATTTAAGCTTTAAAACTTTCGTTTTAATTTCTAGCTTTTTAGCCTTTTTAGATTATTAAAATTACCTTAAAAAGGCTAAAATTTTAGTATCTCAATAAAGAAGAAAATAATTTCTTATTTGTTTTTACTATTTTATTTCTACGGAATCATCCACTTAAACATTTTTGTGTGTTTTCGCCTGCAGCGCTCCAATCTCCAAATCAAATATAACAACTAATTTTATGAACTTAATTATTATAGATAATTATTTTTTAATAAAATTCATTAACCAAAAACAATATTTATGAATATTACTTAAAACAATTCTTATAAAAGTGAAAATTCACTCAAAAGTTTGGAAATGATTAATCAAAAAGGAATTATAATTCAAAAATGATAAAAAATTACCTCAAAATATGTAAGGTAGAAGGGGAGCGTGACGCATGCTTTTGGCTAAAAGTGTTCTCTTCTTATAGCCGAAAACGATATCTGCATACTTATTTTTGTACTAAGGACTTAAAGTCGGCATATCGACTTTAATTTATATCCTTTTGATCCTGAATATCTCTCCGTGGCGTTAATTTTTTTCATGAATTTCTGAAGTGACCGAAAACGGCAAAACTACCCCAACCCGGGAGTTAAATTCGCCTAGTAATATGGGCAGAATCGTTCTCCTATATCTGATGATTTTTTTATTTTAATACTGTTACTGAAAAAGCAAACAAAAATTAAAATTTTTAATTGAATTTTATGCGAAATAAATAAAAATTCAATTATTAATGCAAATTCAAAATCAGTGTATTGCAAAAATCACTAAATAATTTTTTGTTTAAATTCTGTAAACACTGAAGAGTCTTTATGTGCAGTGAAAAATCTGCAGCTAGTAAGTACGTCTTAACTAGTTGGGATGTTCCTTGAGGATAAGTTGGGTCTGATCTATCAGAAGTCTGACGAATGCTCTTCAAGAGGAGTCCTAAGAACCACTGATGATTTTTTTCACACTTTAAGTGAACTTATTAGTACTTGTTCGTTACCTTCAAATTTATAACACGGAAAAAAATCTTTATTTGATCCCAAATTCCATATTCCATAATTTTAACTATTCCTATCAATGTTTCTTACTCCATTCAAGCCTTAAAAATAATTATAATTGGTGTATGATGGATCTAATGGATTTGAATTTAAGAAAGTGTAAACACACGATGTTCTAAAGAAGAAGTCCAGATTTTTTTAGATACACAATAAATGAATATCAACTCGAACTAGTCAAAAAAGATCTTGATTAGGACATATTGCTTGATTGCAAACTATCCTTAAATTCCCATGTTTTGCAAAATGTTAATGAGGCGAAAGGAGTTCTAGGTTTTCTCCAGTGCTTGGGAAGAGAGTTTAATAATCCTTACGTTTCCAAGCAATTATTCACATCTCTCGTGAGACCAATCCTGGAATATGCTTCTGTGGTCTGGGATCCTCAATACAAAGTTCATATAGAGAAAATTAAATTGGAGCAGAAACAATTTCCTTCATTTTATTTTCGTAATCTTTCATGGAATTCTAATATTAATTTACCATCATATGACAGTCGATTACAGCTTATTGATCTCCCTACTTTTGAAAGTAGGAAAAAATATATGTAATTAATTTAGTAAACGGTTCAATTAATTAGAAGTCTCTGCTTCTTAAGATCGACTTCGTAATCCTAAATCGTCCTACTAGATATTATACTTATTTAAAAGTCAAATATTTTCGATCCAATTATGCCAACTTTGATCCCATTAGTCGTACATGCATTCAATTCAATCCATATATTGATATCTCAGTAAATCCAAACCGTATTAAGAGGTGTATTTTAACTTAGTTAAATAATAAGACTTTATTATTGAATGATTATGAAAGACATTTTTTCTAAACAGCTAGCTTGTAAGAAATTGCAGTTTAATGGCTATGAAATAAGTAAATAAATAATAGTAATAATAATAATAATAATAATAATAAAGTATTCTATCATATTTTCACATTTATATTAGCAAAAATAATCAAAAATTGTTCCCAAGCTACAGAAATATAAACATAAAATTAAACTGTCATAGCAAGCGTTGCTTAAAAAAAAAAAAAAAACAAAAACAACACTGATAGCTTCATTTCATATGTTTGTATGTAGATACATCCCAGGCATTATCGGCGATGTCTTAGTGATTTCACATAGTCCTCTACGAGACAATACAACAACTCCGAACAGATATTGATGACTTTTTCGAATAAAGGGCACTAAAATACTGCAAGACAATCTGAGCGACATTGTCATGTATATTGTCGTCAACCATATCAAAAAAAAAAAAAAAAAAAAAAAAAAATGTTGAAATTTGAACCCAGGCCACCACATCACTTTCCCTTGTTAGAAAGTTAAGCGCACTCACCACCTTAGCTACAGCAATCTATTTTTGTTAATGGTTTTAATAATACTTTTACTCATGTGGTCGTAAATTATATCTAAAAATAAATATTGATGACATTTTTCGTCCAGCATGTCGTGTGTTTGATTTAACACACGACATTTTCGCTGGACGTGGCTCGAAGTACGACAGTTCAGTGTATTTTCTTAATATAGTCATCAATAAATGGGGTAAAAAGGACACATAGATGACCTTGTTATCAAACTGTCCTCTACATATATTTTATTGATGACAAATCTTAAATTTTCCTGACGACATCGTCGATCAAAATTTCGTCGATGGACATTTAGACATTTGGCATAAATATTTTTCTCGAATTTTGAACTTTTAAATCAATTTAATCGGTCCATAGATTTTCAAAATACCCTTTTTTAATTGAGGTTATCTTCATTCTTTATTTAATGTTATCATTTCATATTTTTGTTTCATCAACTATAAAATGTATCAATTTGTCACATAACTCAACACGGGTGAAGGGTATATAAGATTCGTTATAGTCGAATATAATAATCTAACTTGTTTTTTTTTATCCAAATATTTATTTCTACAGTTATGTGTTTATTCAAGCTCATACACACGTAATAATTTACTTTAAAAGTTACTTAATACTTTCAAAGTTTTTATAGCTTGCAAACGTGTTAAATGTAAGGCAATGGATGTATCTAACAACAATAAGAAATTTAGTTTTTGGTGTTGTTAAATAAAAAGACTGTGTAAAATAGTAAAGAATAAAACTTTATAAAAAATAATATTTAGATTTAAATGTATACACAGGGAAAAGAGTTTCATTGTGGCGACCGAATTATTTGCCAATAGAATTGGTCGGTTGTGAGAACTGTCTCATAATTCGGAAGCGGTATTTTCTGGTAGTCACAACTGTTTTCAAAAAATTATTTCATTCGAATAATTCCAAAATATGTATTCATATTGTTAGGTCAATCCAATAATAATAATAATAATAATAATAATAATAATAATAATAATAATAATCATTATTTTAAATATTTTCCTTTACATATTTTATTATAATAATAATGAAATAAAGGAATTTATAAAATTTAAATAATAAAATTGACATCTTGTTTCAATACTTGTTTCGAATGCGGATCACATTTCCCAGTTGGGCTAAAACTTTTCCATGAAAAAAGTCGCATATAAAATACTAATGCGAACCAATTGGTATCTGCCGTGGAACAAATAAGAAAGAATTAGTAAATTTATTGTACGCTGATGCATATTCCTATAAACGTACACCAATTTTTTTCATCAACTTACTAAAAATGCGGCTAAAAAATAATTAAAGTGTTAAAAATTAATTTTCTAAATTATTTATTGACTTAACTTGAAAAAAATCATAACAAAAAACTTAAAATATACATTAAATTTTTTTCATTGTAATTTTAGTAGTTTAATGCCATTTTTATAGTATTTTCCTAGAAACTAATGAACCAATTTAACATTAATATTAATGTGTTGATGAACCTTTATTTCGGATAACTTCAAAAATTCAGTCTGGCATTGATTCGACTAATTTTTGAAGAAAATTTATGTATGTGTGGTTAACATTACGTTTAGTAAATCTTATCTATATATTATTAATAGGCAAACACATTTTTGTAATCTTTTATACGCTTACACTATACGTCCGATTTTAATAAAAAAATATATCAATCCAAAGGTATTTTCTCGCAGATGTGCAAAATATAAATTTTATTGAAATCCGTTCTGTATTTTAGGAGTTATAAGCGGTAAAATTTGTTAATAACAAAACTCACTTATATGTGTATAAGCCTCAAACAAAAGAGCGTATCAAATTATTAAGCTCTTCTCCATTTTATGTCTCCTGTCTCCCAGACAACTCCCTCAATTCAAAGCAGTGTCATTATTGTTATTTTTTTTAGTATTACAAACTTTACAAGTTGTAAGGATATAACAACATTGAGTTTTCCATACAAATTTCTATAAAAATGCGCAATATGTCTTGGTTTAAAAACTAATTTCATTTAAAGTTCTCTCCGGATTTTTTTTCATTTTCTCACAAACAATATTACCATATTATTATTTAAAAATTTATAGAAATTTCGTAAACAAAATTGAAAAATTTTTAAAGTAAAAAAGAAAGTAAATGAAAAGAAAATAAATAAAATTTTGGTTTATTTTACGTTGCCGTTTAAGTTTTTATTTAATTTAATAATATGAGTTATATAAAGGAATCTGGACTTGTTTATATATTCTGAAATATATTGTGTAGCAAAATTATTTTTTTCTTGCACAAAACTTTTTCATTTCTAAACTATAGGGATAGCAGAACAAACCAGATACAATCTATTATTGTTTACTATGTGTTTAATAATACTGTAATATTTATAACAGTTTTAAAACTCAAAATTAATTTCCAGTTAGCTGTTATTAACAGTTGAACTAGGATTTACAAAATATGTTAGAAATTAAATAAATAGTTCTATATTCTCTAAGTACTTAAAATGAGTGATTCCATGTCAAAGTAGACAGAAATCGGATTTAACATCTACGAAAATGGCTGTTTTTCTCCGTTTTAATTTAAGGACTGATTTGGAAAAATAAGATTAAAATTCTTTTCGAAAATTTACATGAAAAAACAACACATTAATTTCAAAATTTGTGTATGTTCATTAATTTTTATTTTAATATTTATTTGTAAACGTCATATAATATTATTTTAATATATGTAAATTAATACTATTACTGTATAATTACGTATGTATTAAAAGAAATAAAATGATTACTTATAGCCTCATATTCAACTTTAATTTATTTTTTTTGTTCAGATTGGTTCACCAGTCACCAAATATATTAGTAAATAATTTAGAAAAATTTTTGCAACTAAAAATTGATCAAATCAATCAAGTATCATTAAATCAGATGATTGAATGAATTAAAAATTTAAATTTTATTTTTATTTTATATTTACTTGAATATATTTATTAAATCTAGATGCAAAATGAAACAACTGCAAATATGTTAATTGAAAAATATACGGTAATACTTTTATCTGTGAATAAATGTTATCTCTTTTGTGATAAACCTATAATTAAATTTTAGATATTCATTTGATAAAAAAAAAGTAAAATTATACTTTATATTTAAATGATCAAAATGTTGCCTTCACCTCTGTTGTTTTTATTGCTACCTTTACATGAAGTTTCTAGGCAAGAAGGGGATTAATTTTAAAATCTTTAAAAAAGTAATAATAACAGAAAAATTAAAATTAAAATTATTCATACTATATAGTAATATACATTTTTGTTGAATAAGATCTTTAAAACAAAAAATCCACTAAACCGAAAAAGAAACGTAATATAAAAAAGAAAAAAAAAAAAACGCCAAAATGAAAAAAATCACCAAAAATAAAAAACAGGAAATTGCCAAAAGACAAAAAAATGCTTAAAACAAAAAATGCCAAATCGGGAATAACTATGAAACGAAAAAAATCTTAAAATTGGAAAGAACTCCAAAATGGAAGAGAGTTAAGTGGCTATAGGGATAGCGGAGCATAATTTTGTACTAAATATTGCATATGAGCCACAGTTCACAACGTAAAACTTTTACTATAGATGTCTTGAGGTGATTGTAAATAAAATTATTATTTGTTCTTCAATTTCCATTCAGTATACTTAGTTTTATGATAAGACATTAAAAGCTGCAATTTTTTTTAATACTTGAGTAAGTTTTAAGGAGAAAATTATTCCAATATGACATGAAAAATAGACTTTTTCACCACTAGTTATCGAATAATTCCGAAACCATTAAGTGGATAAAAAAGTAATGCTAACATAACTTGTAGCTGGTTTGAGTATTATTTGCTTATTTGTCTGAATTGGATAAACCGTTCTCGAGTTATACTAATTTGACTTAATAAAAATGGGAAAATAATAGACATGCCTATAAAAAAAAATCAAGACCTGATAGAAAAAGGGAAAGCAAATAAAATTACAGCTAGTCCAGCTATTCTTATTTAAGAGAGTATTTTTCTGCCAATCAGTGTTATTCAATCAACTCGAAAATTTATTAACGCTGTACATAGGGGCAAAATTATAGCAAACGTGGTATTAAATAAATCGCAGTATTTTAACATAAGTGGTTGGTATCGTTTATAAAAGATATTAAAAGATTATTCAATAATTAAAAATAAGTATAAGTACGTTTAAAAAATTATAATACTTTGAAACTTACTCAAAAGAATAAGAAATTGTAAATTTGGGAAAATATTATTTTTTTCCAATACGAAATCTGTATAATCTTATAATAAAAGCTAATTGTGATAAATTTGAATCTGATATTAAAGTTATTATGTGATTTATGCACATTTAAGTGAATTTCTGGATGTGATATATATAGATATAGTGATCAAATGTGGACCAATTCCTATGAAATTTGGTAAAATTATTTATGGTTATCAAAAATTTATTATTGCTAAATTATATAAAAAACTGACTATATACCATTTATAGCCATTAAAGCTCATTTCCGGGAAAACCTTTGTTTGGATAGATACCAAATTTATTCAATTATTTTCAAAATTTTGAGCTGCAGGCCTAAAGTTTCAAAGATATATCAAACATTTCAAAATGGATTAAAATCTAAATTCGCAAAAATTTGCAAAATATTCAAATACAATATAAAAATTGACATTCCGATCCTTAAGGTGTATATAAAAGTTATGGATAATTCTGTGTACTTTTTTGATTTTAGAAATGTTAAAACTTAAAAACAAATAATAATAATTCAGTAGCTACTTTTGTACACAAATTTTAAAACTAGTTCATAACAAAAATTTGCCAGCATAACTAATAAAAACTCTTTATTTTTATTAGAATGCTAGAAGATATTTTCTGACTCTAATGTATTCCATAAAAAACAAAAATTTTAATAATTTAAAAGTATTTAGTTTTCTCTCCACTTTGGACTTCAGTCACGACCACACATAAGCGTTGACCTCAAATGATGTGAAAAGACATTGTGTAGAAAAATTTCCTCTTTAATTTTATATAAAAATTGTATCATAAAACGCATTTTTGATTTTTAATTTATTGCCAATGATCTCCACAAGTTGTCCTTATGTGCGGTGATTAAAGGATTACTAATTAATTAACATTTTTTAACTTATATTTCATAGTTTGTTTTTTCTTTATTCAAAAATATTTTAGTTGTCGGTCTTAATTAAATATTGCACAACATTGATTGTTATTTTTATTAATTTATTAAATTTTTAGATGCCATAGTGATATATTTTCTATTAAAAAAACCCATTAAATTTGCTAGTTTTTTATATAAGTTAAGTTACGCTACAATGATAATTTTCCCCTAAATAATTTATTAAACTGCAGTTATAAATTCAGTGGCTCTAACAATTTGATTTATTTATTATCATATCTAAAAAAGTAAAATATTATAAAAATATTTATACGCAATTAAAAGCCATTTAAATCAATTTGTTAACAATAGAGCAGCCTAAAAGCATTTTATAAAGACCGCATTTATATATTATAAGAAAACAAATTGTTACAATTTAAAATATATTTGCAATTTATTTATTTATTTTTATGTTTGAATATTGAATGCTGTAATTTACTCATCCATATAGACACACACTCATATTTATTTCTTTATTTTTTTATATTTTTTATTTTTATTTCATAAAGATTTCTTTTTTTGCGATTTAGTTCCTTTTTCTATTCAATGGTAGCCAAGTACAAAAATCTAGCATTTCCTTTTTTTTGTATTTGTTTATATGATTTTTCTATACATGTCAGTATGTGTGTATTGATGTGTAACTGTTTTGTGTATATATGAGTTCCTCTCTTGCCTCCTAAAATTATACACTTATTTTTTTGGCTTTTGACTTTTAGTTTTTTGGTTTGTTTGAATTTTTTATGTGGTTTGTTTGTTGATGTTTTTATATATGTTTATTTTTCTTGCTATTTTTCAGTCACAGTTAAGTAATTTTTTATTGAGTGTATAAATATGTTGGCTGTTTATAGTTGCTTGAATAAGAGAGTGAGTATGTGTGTAGGTTAGTTTAAATACATATGTTTGTTGATATGTGTCTTTTTTGGTTTTTATGTACATACATAAAGAGAAGTACTTTTTGTTTGCGTAATGTGTGTAGGTTACGTGTTGGCATGCATTTACATTTGTTAGTAGCCGAGTGAGTAAGTATGTTTGTGTACTTTCATGGAGTATGTTTCCTTTATGTCATAAACAGTGAGTAAATTTTTTATGGTTCATAACGCATGACTTACTGAACATACACAAATATATTTTTTTATATTATTTTTGTACGAGATTTTGTTTGATGTCTGTCTACGAGTTTATGTGTACTGGTGTGTGTTTGCTTAACACGAGGTGTTGGTTACATTTTTTGTTGTTACACTCTATTTGTTTGTTTATTGTTTGTAGCATTGTTTTGTTGTTGGTAACATAAAATAGCTCTTGTTATGTTTGTTGATATCTGGCATCAGTTTTGCATAATGGTAATAAAGATGAAAGAGCATTTTACAGAATTGGATAAAAATAAAGAGTATTTAAAAACTAAAGAGTATTTAGTAGCATTAGCATAATTATGTTAATTTAACAGTACAGATTAAATCTAATTAACTGTTTATATTAAATAACATTTTCCTTTTTTTCTACAAAAACGAGGTTAATATTATGTTAGTAATATAAGTAATAAAATTATGGCAATTTAACATCTTATCTTACGGCAAATGACAATGTTTGTGTTGAGAATAATGTTCTTATTAAAACCTTTGATTAATTCTTAACATTTTTTGATGTCTAAGTGTAATTTGTGATGCTTAAGTTATATGCATTTTCATTTTATTTAAAATTATTTTACAGAGCTAACTTAAAACTAATTATATCCAAAATGTCTCTTTTTTTAATATAATTAATATAATTAAATAAATAGTTTTTTATAAATATATCTGTTGGGTAATAAATAATGCAAATAAAAAATTAATACGCCTGGAAGAAAAAAGGGCAATATTGTTAGATAATCATCTAAGTGAAAAAAATAAGATACCGCCAAATAATTTTCTGGAAGTTGTAATAAATATATAGAAAAATTATCAGTAAATAAATCTTGAAATATTATAATAAAGAAATCTTTAAATCATAAGGCACGAAAACTGAAACGCTGACATAAAATATCCAGTTTTTGCTAAATAAAAAATAAATTTCTCCAATATTTTTTAATTTTTGAAAAATTTTTCGACAAGTGAAAAAATTGTGACTGAAAAACAAAAGTATTGCATTAACTTATTCCAAATAATTTCAATGGGATATAATTCAATTCTTTGCTTAGGTGATAATCATATTTCTGAAAAAAGTGCGATATTTTGAGGATAACAATAATGAAAACATTTAAGATTTTATATATTTTTTGTTTTTATTATCTAATTTTCTTTAAACTGATAAAAATGCAATATTAGAAAAATATTACTTTTATGATTTTCGTCCAAATAATAGAAAGAAGATATTACGTAAATTTCTTCTAGGAAGATATCTTCCAAGTGTTTATAGGGAAAACACATTTTAGAGACAAATTTATTTATTTTTTTATTTAAATCTATTTAAATGAATTTAAATATTATTTATATTCAAATAATATTTATATTCTAAAATGCATATTTGGAATTTAATTACTATATTAAAAAATATATTCATATATATATATCTATTAAAAAAGAAAAAAAATATGTGTTAATGTTTAAGTGTCTATTTATTCATCATCGACAATAAAGCTATAAGAAACTATACCGATCTTCTTTAGTCTTAAATATAGAAAATTAATATGTAAAAATTGTTGAAGGTCAAATCAAAAAATCTTACAAAAGTGTGATGTGCATTCATCTAACACTGGCGAGGTTTTCTAAGTTTTGTGTTCTAATAGCAGTGGGTTCAAACAGTGAATTTTCAAATATTTAAGTTATTTAATCATTTCAGTATTTCATAATTCGGAATTATTTTTTTCTGGTATTTTCGTAGAGAATTTTCAAATATTTAAGTAATTTATCATATATTTCGTAATTATTTTTTCTGGCATTTTAATAAACTCTTTAGAGATAATTACACCGAACTGGGTGCAAAGCAGTATAATCATCTAACCGCATATATGCTTGATTATAGTTAATCAACGTTCTTTATAGAATTTTTGATTTTTAAAAATTGTAAAAATATACATTTTTGGTAGTTTTTAATTTCCAGGATTCCCGACAAAAAATCCCGGGAATCGGGAAGTGAAAAATTGGCAAAATTCTTGGGAAATTCGTTCGGGAATTCTCGATATAAAAACCCTATTCCTACTTCCGATTTTCTTTTTTAAAAACGAAAGAAAAGGCTTGGGGGCAGTCGTAGCCCCAAATATGAAATTACTGGTTAAAAATTGGGCGCAGTGTATTTTTTGTTATTTTGTAAGAAAGGAAGATCGCCCTGCTACTTATGTACTATATTGCGTATGAGTAATTTTAATGTTAACGAAATTAATCATACGCTACCATATAAGAAAATTATGAATATTTTTATAAAAGGTTCTTTTTCAATGCGAGTACTAGTTAACCCCACTAATATTATCAGCAAGTGTATTAATAAGTTTTAAACAACACCATACTGACAATGCGTAAATGAGAAATAAAACTCTCAAAGACCAAAATCCTATTACAATGAAGCGCATGTTGTTGATTCACGCAGAACTGTTTTGCAACTGAAGAAATATCTTTTATTATGAGTAGTTAGTCACTTACACTTTTCTTAATATAACTACCACAACATAAGAAGATGCTATATTAATATTACTCCTGTTCAAAATAAAACTGACCTATATTAACTTTAATATTATTGACCTAAATAGTATTGCTCTTAGCTTGATAAGTAATATAATAAACACATTTATAGCAAATAAATATTTCCAACAATATATATAGTTAATATAGAAAATATAAAGAGAACTAAAATGTTAATAAATTAAAGAGTATTATAAGAAATAACAAGTAAATTCTTTAACAGAATTTTAATCTCTTATTTTAGTTTTTCGTTTAAATGGAATATGTTAAGTAAAATGTTAAGCAAAATTTTAAATAAAACAGAAACGTGAAAAAATGACTAAGTTAAACAACTTTTTTATTCTATATAATTTTGTGTGCATATAACAAACAAATAAAAAAAAAAAAAAATAATGTTGTTCTATTTGTTAAAAATATAACTATAACAATTCATTATGTATAGATATATATAATTATTTCATAAAATATGGCATGAAGTCTTTTCATCTGCTTGCATAAAAAAGAGTTACATATCATCAAATTAAAATCATTTCTACAAAATATTAGTTCGTTTTAGTTTTTGAGATATTCAAAATCTTATTGTTGTAATTATTTACTTATAAGAAAGCCATTTAGGAATTATGGTGATTAATGATATTCAAAACTTTTAAAATATTGCCGAAATAAAGCATATGGTGTCTGTAATAAAATTATTTGTAGATGAAACTTAATAGTCGTTGCTTCGAATATTTTGGTAAGCTCAAGAATAAGGTTTATTTTAAAAACTTTTAAAGGAATTATAAACTTATATACAATAGTGTCAAACATATTGAATATTATATTTAACATTATAAATTTTAAGAGAAGAGAAGTGTTACTAAACTAAGAGTATTATAACTGTTATCATATACATAAATACTTTAACGTACAATACTACATGGAAAGTATCTACTGTAAATTTTCTATGACTTTTTTTTAGTGTTGAATGTTAAATGAAATAGTTAACATAGTTAAAGAAAAATACTTATATTTGCTATTATTTTTTTTAACATAAGTATGTTAAAACTAAATGCTATTGTGTTTATGATAATGTTAAAATCACAACTTTAACTTTATAGACCCTTTTTTTTGTTGTTAATATATATATATATATATATATATATATATATATATATATATATATATATATATATATATATATATATATCTTTTAACATGCTTTACATGGGTATTTTTTCTTTATAAATCTGCATACGTAAATGTTAATATAGCAAAAGTCTTCCATTAAGTCCACAAAATAATTATTAAATTTTATTGAGTCAACCAAAAATACAACTAGATATCAGCAGTTTGGTGTTAAGATATGTTTTAGTCAATTACATACACACTTACTAAAATATGGTTTACTATTTGCTGGTGCTTAATTTTATAGAAAAGTAAGTTTATATTAATTTGGCACAAAATGAATAAAGTTTTATTTCACTTTAAAAACAATATTTATAATTATTCTTGGGTTATATTAATAGTTGATTTATGAGATATTAATAAAATCATATGTCAAACGTTATGTAGGACATTTTCTTTGAATAAAATATTTTTTAAACATTAAATCAAAAATTAAAGCACCGATTAAAATTATCATAATTTTTTTTATTAAATAATAGGGTAATCATTCGATTAAACGTTATTCGGTTAGTCGGTTATTTTGGTTGATTAACTGTTCGAATAATTTAAAATAGTTTATTTTCGAGTAATGTGTAAACGGAGATTAAGTTTTCTGAAGTTATGAATTATAATTTTTTTATTTCTATGATATTTTATTTATATTTATTTCTATGAGCAAAAGTTATGAAGTTATTAATTATAATTTTTTTTATTTCTATGATATTTTATTTCTATTTATTTCTATGAGCAAAAATAAATGAAAGTAATTTTTAGAGATGAATTTCCAGAAACACTTCTGGAATTAAGATAATTCACTTACTAATTATTTTTATATACGAGGGTTTATCAGTAAGTCCGTGACTTTTCGGACTTCCCTCGTAGTTATATGAAGTGCAACACTGTTCCCATCAAGTACCACCTACTAACTTTGCATTTAACAGTCATTAAACATTATTTTTTTCGAAAAAAAAACCGTCATTTGAACCAAGGAAATGCTCGATAAATACTATAGGGACTCTGAGCCATAGATTTCAATGGTAAGAAAAGTGGTTTACTGACTTTCGTTGTGGGCGCACAAGCACAAATGACGCTGAACGTTCTGGACGGCTAATTGAGGTCAGTACACCCGAAAATGTTGAAAAAATCCATATGGTGTTGGTCGACCGGAGAGTAAAAGTGCGTGAGATTGTTGATGCCATAGGCATTTTATATGGCAGTGTGGTTTCGATTTTGATCAGTTGGATTTAAGAAAGTTGTCTGCAAGATGTGTGACAACTTCAAAGGATTGTTTGGACTTGTTTAACCACAATCCTAATGAGTTTTTGCGTCATTTTGTAACTATGGATGAAACATGGATCCATTACTGTACTCCGGAAACCAAATAGCATTTTAAACCGGGTGAATCTGCTCCGAAGAAGGCCATGGTAAGTTTGTCGGCCAATAAGGTGATGGCGGGATAATCCACATCGATTACCTTCAAAAGAGGAAAACAATAAACGGCAAATATTATGCCAACTTATTAGACTGATTTAATGAGGATTTAAAAAGAAAACGACCCCATATGACCAAGAAAAAAGTTCTATTTCATCAAGGGTGCACACTTGTGCAGTCTCAATGGCAAAACTCTATGAATTGGGCTACGAATTGGTACCTCATCCGCCATGTTCTCCGGATTTATACCCTTGTAGCTACTTCCTATTTCCAAACCTAAAAAAATGGCTCGGAGGAAAGAGATTCAGCTCCAACGATGAAATTATTGACCAAGCAAATGCCTATTTTAAGGACCTCTAAAAATCCTACTTTTTACGCAAAGTAAATGAAGACGATTGCTCTAAATTTGACAGTAGTTTATTAACAGGTGGTACTGATAGAAATAGTGTTGCATTTAATATAACTACGAGGGAAGTTCGAAAAGTCAAGGACTTATTGATCCGCCCTCGTATCGATAAATAAAAATTGTTAAGGAATAAATTGCAATAAATGTTATTTTATTGGAAAAACGTTTTTCTGACATCATAATTTTGACGCACATTTATTGCTATAAAAAGATCAAAAGATAAATAATTGATACCAAACGGTTATAGGAACCCCTTTTTAAAATTAGTATTTTAGCAGGCAGTGCCATCAAATAGCCATGGAACTTTTTTGTAGATGGAAGAAAAAGCGTCTTTATAATTTTGCCGCGCAACTTAGTATAGTAATTCCAATATTTGAATTTTGTCCTTATTTTAAAAGATACTTTAGAAAATGCTAAATATATTATTAAAAACTGCCAAAAAATGCCAAAAGCTAAATGAAAAAACTTGACGCCAAATCGGAGTAAAAAAATGTTAAATTTAGTTGCAAAAATGCTTGTCATCTTTGTCATCTTGTGCGTATAATTAATATTATTTAATTATTATTAATCATACGGCCTCTAGACCAAGTAGTAATTAAATTATTAAACCTTTCACAATGTCAATTTAACAAAATTACCCAATATTGTCAACAATAATTTTAAAACTCATAATTTTCACCATATTTAATTAATTTATTTTGCTGTTTTATTTTTATAGCTTCCGATGATATATTCAAATAAAATAAATATCAATCAAACGCCATCATATGTCAGTGTTTTATAATGAGAGCATATTTCTTTGTAATTTAATTAACTGGTCGGTCAAACAATTATTCTGTCAAACATATATTATTAAGTTAATAATATATGTTTGACAGAAAAATAAAGTAATTTCAGTTGAATAAAAATAAATCATTAAAATTTCATGCAGCAATAAATAACTTTATAATATGGTATGAAAATGAAATATTTTTGCTTATTATTAGAAAAGAATCATCTGTTTGTTGGCCTTTAAAGGATGTTTTTTTTAAGGGAAATAATATTAACATTTTAATGGTTTAGGGTATATAGAAACTTAAAATTTGGTAAAATAAGTAAGAAAATATTAAATTTTATGTATGAATAAAAAGGTATTAAATAAGTTTGGTTTAACCTTTTTGTGTTTAATTTCTATACACAAACTCACAATACCTCTTTTTGTAAAAAAAAAAAATTATAAAAGCTGTAAATATTACAACAGAAGATCTATAGTCAGAAAGAAGATAATAAATTTTAATAGATATCTATATAAATTTAAGGATGTAAACAAATGACACAAAAATTGTTTTAAATGTTAAAAAAAGGAATACAAAAACAATTTCTTTTATGTACTTATTGATTGGTTGCCTATAGTAATTTCCAATTAACATAGGAATGGAAAAAAAGCAATAAGAGCAACATACAGATAAAAAAATAAATAAAACAAATTGCCAATTTTTGCAACGTTTTTTCAGGGAATTTTTATTTAATAAAATTTAACTAGCTAGTTTCAATTTATTAAAAAAAACATGGTTTATATTTTTATATTAAATGTAAGCTCTTTCTGATAAATTTTCTAACTAAAAACATTAAAATAAATAATAAAGCAAAAAAAAAAATATATATTTTATACTAACAAATTATATGGAAATTTATAGTTAAATGCTTGTTAATGATGAATAAATTGTATAAACGAATTAAATTCTTAATTGGAATTTGAAATGAAATATGATAAACAGGAGCATTTAACATTTATTTTGCTTAAAAAACACTCATACGCCACAGACTACCTTTAGGGAAAAGCATATGTTAAATAGAATGTAATTTTAAAATCAAAAAAGTTTTAAATTATCTGATTAATTTGTCAATTTTCTTATCTGCTTAAAGTTTAATAAACTTCATTAAGCTTGTAACTTTTATTTAAGAAAAAATTTCACCTAAATCTCAAATTGTCCCTTGCCTATTCGTTGTTCTATTAAGAAATAAAAAAAAAAAAAAATGTTTTATACTAACAAATTATATGGCAATTTAAAGTTAAACAGAGTGAATAAATAGAATAAATACATAATTGGAATTTGAAATAAAATATGATAAACAGGAGCTCTTAACATTTATTTTGCTTAAAAAACACTCATACGCCACAGAGGACCTTGAGGGAATAGAATATATTAAAAAGAATATAATTTTAAAATTAAATAAAATTTTAAATTATCTGATTTCTGAATTTGTGATTTTTTATCTACTTAAACTTTAATAATTTTTATTAAGCCTTCACCTTTTATCTAAGAAAACTTTCACCAAAATCTAAAATTGTACCCCCACCCTTTATTCTATTAAGAAATAATTGTTATCAAAAAAAAAAAAAAAAAAAAAAAACAAGAAAAAAATTATTAATAACACAGTGCAACAAGAAAAAATTCCCGAAATAATTCCAATGCAAAAGGTAAGCATTCCAAGAGTCTAGGAAAGCCCCCAAAGTGATTTTCAAAGTTAATTCGAAATTCGCTTTTATGGCCTTTTAAATTTCGAATTTTTTATAGCACTTTTTTAAATATGATTGGAAATAAAATGCATTTAAATTATTTAATTCAAATGTTATTATATATTTTTGTTATTTTACAGGCTACTGACGTTTTTATTCTAATTTTTTTCTAAATGACACTCCCATTTTACAACCATAAGGTTAAAGTAAAAAATATTATGAGAAATATTTTTTACTTTAACCTTATGTCTAAACTACTGAACCGATTAAATTGAAATATATTGCATATTCATATCCTTGAATGAATTGCTGACTGGATGCCACGCCCACTTTTTTAACAAACGGTTGCTTTGCTTCGTAATAAGAAAATTTCAAATATCTTATATATTTTGATAATAGTGGCAAACAAATATCACAACTTAATAGAAGTGGTCGAAAAATAGGCGTGGAACCCTACAGACAAAATTTTAAAATATATATAATATTTTCAATTCCCTAAGTATGTCAAATTTTATGTGAATTATGTTAATAGTATTAAGAGATTAGCCAAATTGATTTTTGCTGAAAGTGGCCGAAAACTGGGTGCGGCAGCCAACTTATAGTTTTCTTTAAAAAATTCTTAATATATGTGTTAGATTTAATTTTAACCTTAAAAAAGAAATATTTATTGAAAGTGGGCATTTCATTAATTTTACATTTAAATATACATTATTTAAGTAGATTTATATTTTCATTAATTTTATATTTAAACATTGGATATTTCCTTTGGAGACTTAATTAACTTCATTTTGCTTTGTAATCATTGAGGCAATATTTAATGGCTCAAAAATTTGCCCTATAGTGTAATTTATTCCTATTTCGTGTTTAGTATCATTTACACTTTACAGTTGAGTATTAAATAATAAGTTTTTCTGTCCTAAAAAACACACAAAAGACAAAATTTGTTAGAATAACAATAAAAATATTATTTTCTGCACACAATTCACACGTTATAAATATAGTTTAAGCATACAACTTCAAAATGTCTTAGCTAAACTATAAATATTTTTATGGAAAATAACATTTGGCACGCAATATTATCTACTCTAAGATAGACTGACAAACGAAATAAATGATAAGCATAAAAAGAAACATATTCGTTTTTCTTTTTTTTTTGCAAGTAAATGAACCAAAGTAGAATATAACTAAAAAATAATATAGAATGTTATATTGGCAGTAACGAATCTTTAAAACATTACACTTTTAATACCAGTAATATAAATTATATACAACTCAACACACTTTTACTTTAAAAAACATATTTAAAGACAATAAACTGAAAATCCACATCAGTTGTTAAATTTTCATTAAGCATTTTTTTTGTTAAATTTGGAGCAGTTATCTTCTAGTCTATAGTTCTTTTTTTTGATAAATTACCTCTGTTAATTTTTAACGCCCAACTGCTTAAGATAATAACTAAAATATCTAAATAAGTTCCAATTATTTAAGTTTACTATAAAAAGTATGACAGTGATTCCTAATGATGTACAAATAGCTACAATGACACAGAATATCATAAGGATAGAAGATACAGATACGAATACATATGTTTCATTTCATCTTAAATTAACAAATGTTACATACGAAATGTTAAACGCAAAATACCTTCAATCACCTCAATAAGTGGTGGATGGCACAAAAACTATAAAGTAAGTTAGTAGAGAGTAGAGAGAATATACGAAAAACACCATAGTTTTGTTCAAAAATAACAACAAAAAGATGATATATCTACATTTTGGTTTAGCTATATGTTAAAAAATACTTTTGTATCTTATAAGCATTCACCTTGGCTGACAACATGTGAAAGATTATACGAAATTGTTTTTAGCGGAATTTGTGAGGAGAGTTCTATATTAGAAAAACACTAATTTAGACCTAGTTCAATTACAGTTTATTTCAAGTTCAGTTCTAGTTCAGTTCTAGTCCAGTTCTATATCATTTACAGTTGTATTTCAGAAATTTCTAATTATATATCAGAAATTTCTATTTAAATTTAGAAATTTCCATTTATAATTTAGAATTTTCTAATCATATTTCAGAAACTTCTTTTTATATTTTAGAAATTTCTAATTATGTTTGGGAATTTTCTAATTATATTTCAAATGGAGATTTGGGAAATACAATTAGAAAATTTTGAAATACAAATGGATATTTCTAAATTACAATTACAATTTTCTGAACTACAAATATAATATTCTAAACTACATACAAAGTTCTGAAATGTAATTAGAAATTTCTGAAATATAATTAAAAATTTCTAAAAAATAAATGGATTTTTTTTAAATATAAAGAGAAATTTCTGATATACAACTGAAAATCGTGTAGCTCAGTTTTACTTCAATTCCAGTTCGCTTCTAGTTCAGTCCAAATTCAGTTCTATTTCAGTTCTTGTTCAGTTCCAGTTTAGTTCTAGTTCAGTTTCAGTTCAGTTCTAGTTCAGTTCTAGTTTGGTTTTAGTTCAGTTTCAGTTCAGTTCTAATTCAGTTCCAGTTAAGTTCTAGTTCAGTTTCAGTTTAGTTCTAGTTCAGTACCGGTTCAGTTCTACTTCAGTTCTACTTCAGCTCTACTTCAGTTCTACTTCAGTTCTAGTTTAGTTCTGGTTCAGTTTTAGTTTAGTTCTAGTTCAGTTTTAGTTCAGTTCTAGTTCAGTTCTAGTTCAGTTTTACTTCAGTTCTAATTCAGCTCAAGTTCAGTTCTAGTACTGTTCAAGATAAGTTCTAGTTGAGTTTTAGTTCAGTTCTAGTTTAATTCTAGTTCAGTTTTGGTTCAGTTTTAGTTTATCAAAATTAGTTCAGTTCTAATTCTGCTTCATTTCATTTCCAGCTCCATTCTGTATAAAGTTTATTTTTAAATCATTGGTATTTTTGTTGACTTCGTAAAATATAGAATTCCCCTTCTCTCTATATTCCCTAAAAAACCTAAGCAAATGTGAAGAAAATTCAAAAAACAAAACAAATATAAAACAAAAAGTGAAGACTAAATAAATGAAATAAAGCAAATTGATTGTCAACACAGGATAAAGTAAAACAGTAACAAAAACAGAATGATAAATTTGTTTAAATATAAACAACTTTTTTTTTTCAGAAAATACATTCGTAGGTTCTACTCACATTCATCTATTTGCTATCAAGCTTTATAAT
Organism: Protocalliphora azurea; assembly: GCA_932274085.1. Lineage (NCBI taxonomy): Eukaryota > Metazoa > Arthropoda > Insecta > Diptera > Calliphoridae > Protocalliphora > Protocalliphora azurea. The sequence goes on along the minus strand of OW026520.1, from coordinate 15,209,734 downwards.
TTAATTTTCTGTTTAACTTTCTGGTATTTTTCTTTCAACTTGTACTTCAGCTATTTGTTCACTTATCTATAACTTTTGCCTTCCTCCGTAATCTTGTTGGGAAAAAACTTTGCGTTTCTTTTTGGTATTCATTTATACACAATAATTTCATGAATGTATTCAGATTTCACTGTCTCTTCTCCAGGTTATTACTTTTTTAAGGTTGGCGGTGTGTAATAGCAGTCAATTAGAAAGCAACTGGATAAAATAAAAACAGTGTTAATGAATGATTGTAGTCGTATTGTTTGTTGGACAGGAACAGTATATTTAAATGTGTAATTGAGTATAATAATGTTCTTCATTAAAGAAACAAAAGAAATGTTAAAAAGAAAAGTGTTTTTGGAAAAGTGGTATTTTGAAATTTGAGAGTAGCCAGTATTGAGAGCTTTTTTTAAGTAATCTGGAATGTAATAAAACTTTACATGTACTTAGCTGAACAAGAACTGTACTATAAAACTGAACTAGAATTGAATTGTAACTGAACTAGAAATGAACTAAAACTAAACTAAAACTGAACTAGAACTCAACAAGGAATAAACTAGAATTGAACAAGAACTCAAGTAGAATTGACGTGGAATTGAACTAGAACTAAATTGGAACTGAACTAGAAGTAAACTAGAACTGCACTGAAACTGAACTAGAACTGAACTAGAACTGAACTAGAACTGAACTAGAACTGAACTAGAACTGTACTAGAACTGTACTAGAATTGAACTGGAACTGAACCAGAATTGAAGTAGAACTGAACTAAACTAGAATATAACTTTAATGCATTTTTGGTAGTGAATGCAAAGAGTGTTTTTTATTACTGCTTAATGTTGCAACCTCTTTTAGTTTTTTTTATATTTTATTAGAACAATCATTTGTATTTATTTTTCGAATTTCGTTCGAATTATTAAGTTTCTATCAAATAAATAAAAACTGTTTTTAAACCTTTTTCAATTTTGTAGCTTTTATTCAAGAAATTTTTTACTTTTTTTTTATCACATATTATTTTCCAAAGACATAAGTTTCCAATCATGTGTATAAGTAGTTTCTATGTAATATGTTTATGCTTGTGGGTGATTGTCTATATGCATATCCTTTTCAATAGTATTTCAGAATGAGGTGTTTTTTTTTCAGTAAAAATAATAAATGTTTCCTGTAGTTATTCAGTTTGCTTTTCATTTTTTATCAAGTATCTTATGGTAAACTGCTCTTACTAAGAAACCCTTTACCTTTTGTAAATATTTTAAAAATACCAGAAGATTGCTCCTTTTTTTTGTATTGCTTGGGATTTTGTGTATTTTTTTTTCATTCCATTTTCTAAACACTGGAAAAACAAATGATATGTCTGTTTGCCACATCATGCATACTTTTATAACACATGCTTAACAAAAAAGCCATCGTATGCAACTTGAATGCAGTTGTAGTTATTGTTGTTATTGCTGTTGATATGTTTATTGTGCAACCATTTGTCGAGTATAATGTTGTTTATTGTATGAGTATGAGTATGTGTTATTTGAACCAAAAGTTTTATGTTTTCATGCATCACTACTTCTCAACAGATGACGTTCTCTCTCATAATGTTTTATTTTTATTTTCTTTTATTATTGTAGTTGGATTTTTTTTGCTTTTTGTGTTGATGTGCTATTGTATAAGTGTATGATGTTGTGGCAAATGTTACCGAAAAATACAAAAATGGTAAAACATTGAAAGGAAGAGAAGAAGAAAAAAACTTTACAAATATATTAGGAATGTTGGTGTAGGGTAGAATGGAGAGAAAGTTTTTAAGAGTACGTGGTACTAATTGAATGCTAAGGGAATTATTTAAGCTTTAGAATACATAAGAGAGTACACTATTTCTTATCTTTTTGAAGTAGTTTTGGTACTTTACTTATATAAAGTGCAGTTTACTAACACTTTCTTTTTTTACCTTTAGTATCAGTAAAGAAACAGTAAAGAATTCCTGTCATTTATATTTTGCAAAACACTTTTTATGATCTTGAGTATTTTATTCATAAATATTTCTTTCAAAATACAAATGACATTGAATTTTACTAGTTTATGCTTTAAGGAAAATAATCCCATCTTTTTATCTAAAATTATATGGTTATCTACAAGATGTGCTTTTATTTTTCAACTAGGAACAAAAAAGCAAACACGCTATTTAGTAATAATATGAATAATGCTTAAGAGTTTTTAAAGTATATGATTTTATTTATGGTTTATTGAAAACTTAAAGATATATTTTTCGTGTATTTTTCTTTACACAGAGAAAAGTCAGCAATAATTAAAACAACTCAGTCAACTAAAAATTGTTTAATTTGCACTTCTCTCCAAAATGATTATAAAAAAATAAAAATAGAAAAAACTTTTCCAATTAAAAAATTTATTAAATCCATCAAGTAGATGATTGAATGAATTAAAAATATAAAAAATAAAAAAAATTACTTGATTTTTATTTTTACTATTTCTTTTATTTTTGCTGAAATATTTTCAATAAATTTTGATGTAAAATGAAACAAGTGTGTTAACTGTACGGTAATAATTTTTTCTGTGTAGTAAAGGAAATAAACTAAATATTTTCTTCATATTGAAATTTATTTCAATATACAGTTATAGCGTATCACGTGACGCATGAGTGATATGAATTTTGTTTTCTAAAAGAAAATCATTATTATTCATACGTCAAGTAGGCCGTAAATAAAATTGTTATTATAGTAAAATAACAAGAGGTTGTGGTGAATTTAATTAAAATGTTTTCTAAACAAACGTAAAAATATTTAGGTTTTTAAAAATTTTATGTTTAAAATGTATTTATTTTTTTTTTTCTAAACCACCCAAAACTTTATAGAATTACTTTAAATTCTTACATCATGTTAGTGTAGATTTCTCTATACAAAAAACGATAAAGAAAACATGATTATGTATATATAAACCACAAAGAAAAAGTTTGTATTACAATGCATTTTTGTATGCAATTTTTGCTATAGCAATATAAGTTTTAGAACGCCTACCAAATTTTGAAATCAAGCTAAAATAACAATTGCTTTTAAACAGCCAAACAATTACTAAAGAAATGTAATCCTATTCTTTTTAGTTATTGTAAAATAATCTTGTTTAGTCATACATTTTAAACACGAACAAATATTACTTCTTTTATGTAAAATATTTTATTGTAAATTTAGAAATGTGGGATGAGCAATGAGGTTTTGAAGTTAAAGCGATTATTGAATAGAAATAAAAAAAATCAATTGCAAATTAAGAAAATTTACTTTTTAATGCAATATGTAAGTAGATTTCAATAAAATAATAAATGAAAATAGATTTTACAGAGTACTACTACTCAATATTGATCTGTTTTGATAATACATGTCGATTTAAGCAAACAAGACAGGACCTTAACGAATTGAACCCAATTCAGAATTAATACACACGGAGTAAACAGATTCCTGGTGGCAACCGATTTTTTGCCAATCGAATTTTGTTTGTTCCGAGTACACAGAAAAAATTAAATTTCATATTATATTACTAAATTTAAATTTATAAAACCGATTATATTTTTAACTCAAATCTGACCTATTATTGAAATAGTAAAATCAAAATTGTAAATATTTTATTGAAAAAAAAACATTTTTTTTATAAAATATTTTTACAATAAAAATAATAAATAATTTTGAACAGATTTCCAATCCAAAAAATATTTATTCTTGAAACAATAAAAGGTTGAGTAAGATTTTAAATAAATCTATTATTTATATTATGCAATTCATATGTACATTTTTAATAACATTGCAAAAAATATACATTCATGAACCTAGAATAATAATATTATATTTAAAGAGTTAATCAAATGTTAAAAAAAAACTTTATTCTTTTATTAAAATATCTTTCACAAAATATCAAAAACTAATGAGAACGGGAAAAAATAAGTTTTTAAATTAAAAAAATATTTAGCTTTTTAAAGTTCAATTTAGTTTCCTTTATACTTAGCGCCTGGCAATACTAACTACAGTAAGAGTTATGACAAAAATTTTTTGTTATGTTTTATTCGAACGCACACTTAATGTTAATTTGCAATTTTAACATTGCAATGGAATCGCAACCCACTACAACATTGTAATTTAACAATAATACTAGTAATTCCGACATTGTTCTTGCTTCACGAGAACTTTAATGTTAATTTTTTTTTCAGATAATGCATATCTAATACTATTCTCATCCAAAAAGATAGATTCTTTCTTCTGATGGACAAAGGAGCGAAAAAGATAATTTCACATAAAAATGTATACTGGTGAAAATTGCTCGAATAGTTTTAGAGTTTCAAAGCCAAAAAGCGAATAAACTTTGTTATCTTTCAACTAAAATGCTTTGAAATCTGTTGATGCAAAATTAAATTTAAGACATCAGTTACATTTTAAGTCTTTTTTATATTCGTATTAAAGGGATTTTTGCATCTTTAAATTATAAAGTCGTTTAAGAAAATCTGCCTTTTACAGCCCGCAAACTTCATTGCGAAATAAAAGTTTTGTGTACTCAGCATTGAAAAGTCGCATAATTTTTGGCTATTTTCGACTATTTTAGACTTTTCGACTATTTTCGATTATTTTCGACTTTTTTCGAATTTTCGACTATCTAGAAACAAGAATGTCGATTTCTCGATAATTTTCTGACCAAATAGTCGATTTCGACTATTTTAAACAAAAAGTCGATTGTTCGATTATTGGAAAGTCGATTTCAAGAACGCTAAAAATATATATCTTCATTTTTGTCTTTAATTTGGGTCTGTCTTTCCATTTTTAAATAGTTTCATGCTTTCGTTGAAATTTTTATTTAAATTTCTAAATAATTTTTTTTTATAATTTTTGTATTTGGGCTTAAGTTCATTCAATAATTGTAGAAGAATACATTGTAAAAGTTTTATTGAACACTCGACAGAATGGAATGCATTTTCTAGTCAGCCACGACCGTCATCAGCACTCTTCATTATTTATGAACTTAAGCCCGAATACAAAAATTCTAAAAAAAAAACTATAAAGTTCAACAAAAACTACAGACTAATTATCCTTCAATAATAGACACGGTGTAAAAGCGTTACTTGATTCCCCTGTTAAGTATTTCTGAGAATAGAAACAAACGGAAGGGACACATTAAATAAGAACAACATTGTTCGTTGCTACTTAATAAGTGGCTAAACAATAACTATTATACATTGTTTCATTTGATACTTAACTGGTACCCTTAGGCATATAAATAATAATAATTGAAAAAGAAGAATAGAAAATAATTGTAAAAAGCTCTATTGTAAACCATTCGTCTTACTTAATAACATATAGGGAAAATAAGTCACAGATTCCATTTCCAGAAAAGTTGTAAGTTAAGTAGATGATGCTTACAGAGAACACCACGGTGAGACGCCGAAGAATGCTGGACCGTCCAATAAAACTTTTACAATGTATTCATTTACAATTATTCAATGAACTTTAAGCAATTGTGCATTCAAGAATATTTTTCAGAATTTCTTCGCGACCCCCCACGAATATCTTTGCAGATCTCTTGTAGGTCGCGCACCCTCATTTGAGATCCATTGCTTTAGAGAGTCAAACCAAAACGCTTTAAATGTTTTCAAAATTAAATTACTCACAGCTTTTGGATATTGAATTTAAAAGCCAACTTATTAGGCATTTTGTAATGTGCCTTATTAATGCGATTTGTCACGATATTGTGCGAATCAATCAGAATATCGAAAAAAACGGAGACTAAAAGCACTTATAAATATGCATACCTACGAACAATTTTGAGGGAAATTGTAGAAGTGTTACGTATTTATAAATTTAAATAAAATGCTTTTATTATTACATATAAATACCTTAGTTTATTGTAAATGAGAATCTATTGTTCTGGGAAAATAAAAAAAATTTTTTCAGCAATCTAACGTAGCACACCTTCCTTCTTATCTCTATAGAAATACTTTTATTTCTTGGCAAAAAAGAAAACAGGAAATAATCGCGTGCTTAAACTCTACTATTATTAAGTTTTATGTACTTTTTTATTTTATTTAGCATTGCTGCCTTAAGTGAAAGTTTTCATTATGAAAACTTTTAAGAAAGGTGCTATATAACTATTTGGTAACACTAACTAAATTTATGTATTTTTTTTTCTTTTAATATAAATTCCTCATTTCTGCCTTAATAGCATTGCTAAGGCCGTTTATTTTTAGACTTTAATTTGTACCTAAAGAAATATATGAAGAAAGGGTGTATACACAAAATTAAAAAAAAAAAAACAAATTAGCTTTTTTTATATTATATAATTTTTATTTCACTTATTTTTTCTTCTGTAGAATTTGTCTTTGTATCACTTTTTCCCTTTTAAAATTCGCATTGCAATTTCACGCATATTTGCACGTCCTAACAATTCTATTAAAAAATAAATGTCAGCATAAATTAAAAAGTGTTTAAAAAGCAAAATAAAAAGCATTTTTTCTTACAGAGAATTACAGAATCCATTTTTTTGGAGGAATTTTTATTAGAGTCATTTCTTTTAAGCGAGGGGTGTATGCTTCTAGAAGATTTTTATTTTTATTTTTATTTTTTTCACTTCAAAGCGACATTATTTAAAATGTAATATTTTTTTCGGTTTATTTTAATTTTTTGTTAAAAGATTTTTTTTCAAGTTTTTGCTGTCAGCTGGAGAAACTGAAAATTTCAAGGAATTTAATATTGTTTAAGAAAAATTTCATGCTATGCTCTTGGGATACCAAGCAATTTTAATGAGAGCGCTATGGTGAATGAAAAGCAGCGAGAATAAAAAAATGTGAAATGTTATGTTGAGTACAATGTTTAAATTTAAGATTAAACGAGGTAATAAATGAATGTTGTACGAGCTTAAGGAAACAAAAAAATTCTTACATGGCAGTGACGAACAGCTTGTACAGGTGCTGTAAGAAATTCTTATTTTAATAGCGTTAAAAAATTAGTTTTGGTTTTTTTGACCCACAATACCTATTAACAGTTTTTTTACTGCTCTCATTAAAGCAACTAAAGTTTCAAATCAAAAACAGGTTTAAATAGTTTAAATGGCAAGAATACCCAAATTTATTTCCGACTAAATTATCCTAAATCATTTTTATATTTTCCCTTACAATTCTTTTATATTACCATTGCAATATTTTATTAGACAAAATTTGTTTTTCTTTTTTTTTTATTTTCTGTTTAAATCATTCCAACAAAGTCTTTATGTTTTTAGTCGTTTGTCCGTTGGCGTAAAAATACAATAAAAGAGCTTAACATTAAAACTTGTTAAGCTGTAAAATTGTTGTGACAAATAAACCTTAAAGTGTTGTTGGAATTTATGACAATGCAAGAGAAAAGTTATTATAAGAATAAATGCATCATTTCTGTATAACATTTAACTGATCAAAAAGTAAAAGGATTTTACAAGTGATACGGTACGAAATTTGAAAATTTTTTTTTCGTACGGAGTAAACAAATGTGACATTTCAAGTACTAATTTATTTTCTTAGAAAAAATTATCCCAAATAATTTTTAAAATAAAATGGTTGCTTAATTATATATTTTAATCTAATTATATTATTAATTAATGTAATTAACTTTTTAATTGGTTTTAGTTTTTTTTTAACAAAAATCGATAGCCCTTAAAAGATATAAAGAAAAACAATATAAAAATAAAATAAAATAAAATAACTTTAATTTAATTTGCAATCACTTTCAACTATTTGGGCTTAATCTATCTTTAAAAAGTTGTAATACGAAAGATTTACATGATTTCCTCAGTCTTCGGTGACATGTTTAAGGTATAATTATTTGGTGAGTATAAATTTTAAGTATTTGTTGATATTATTAATCTTTCGATGCTATTGTAAATGTTCCTGTCATTAGTACCGGAGGTTATAATCAATTTCAAGATGCTAGTTTGTTTAAAACTGTTCAATGAAAGATTATTTACATATGTATATAAGGTCAGTTCATATTGATTTTTTGACGATTTGTGCAGATATATTTTTATATCTATCTCGTCCGAGGTTACAAGGGCCCTCAGATTGGATAGATTGGATGATATTCATTGGAACGTCCCGCTTTTATGTGAAGTTTTCGGGAATTAAATATAAGTTTAATCATTACATTCTTTAAATGTATTATCAAGAGTACATATTTTATAACCATTATAGTGAATTTTATTACACAGATTTTTACATAATACATACACTACATACATGTATACATACATATATACAACATACATACATTTTTACATACATACATATATACTTACATACATACATAACACTAAATTTAATGGAGGGAAACGAAACTTGACATATATCTTATAAATCCTTTTAAAAGTCACCGCTAATCACATGTCAGCTTCATGGGATACTCGATGTCGAAGGTTATAAATAGTCACGTATAAATCAGCTTATACGTGATTATCGATGATTTCGATAGGGTATATATGACACCAAGAAGAAACTTTATACGTATCAAGTTTCGTTTCCCTCAAACAAATTTGTAGTTTTTAACAGTTTTTCGTTTAATTTTATTTGTATTATATTATTTAGGTACCTTTAATAATTATATAAATAACTATATTTAATTCCATATGTTTTTACTGAAGGAGGGACTAAATTAATTGTAGAATTGAATCAATAAAATTTTAAGTTGACTTTACGCAAAAATTCAATTATACTTTTAATTAATTTGATGAAAAAAATTAATTGAAATTTAAGCCAAAATTAATTATTCTTCTTAATTAAAATTATCATTTTGATGATTAGAGCAAAATCAAATAAAATTTTAATTAATATAAAAAATTTCGTAATTGAAGTTCAATTTTATTTTTTTTTGAGTTGGTTTCTTGAATGGGCTTAATTTCCAGTATATTTCCAGAATATTTCGAAAGAAAGTTTAAATTTTATGAATCATGAATTAATGTATATTTCATAATAAAACTAAACTATATTTCATTCAAAGTATTTTTCTTTAAAACCAACGACTCTTTTACATCTTTCTGACGATATATGGATTCCATCCTAAAAGCACTTCTCATCTATTGAGGCAAAAAAAAAAAAAAATAAAGACAATTTTTGATACCTTGTCCTAAAGTAAATCATATTTCAGTTAGGCCATTCCGAATCAAAGTAAACAAATAGCAGTTGGAAGGGTCAATGTCTAGGCAATACAGCAGTAGGGACAAAACCATCGACTTTTTTCCACTTAGTTTGTAACTGGTCATGCAACAAGAGGCTTAGCATTCACATGAAGAAAAGTTCTCTTTTGATTCGTGTGGTACTTAATTTCCTAGTTTTTGGAAGTATATAGGTGCCTTTAAAAGTCTCTTAGTGGTTTCAAGTGCTTTTTAATAATTTTGTAACTTTTGAATTTTTTGAAACAGTTTTTCCAGAAGGTGAGAAAAAAAGAGGCTTAATTGATGTTTCAAAAAGGCCAAAAAGGGCTAAGTGATTCAAGAAATAAGGCTAGAAAAAAGTTAACTTTAGAACGGGAAGTTCACAATAGTTTTTGGTTTCGGAAAGGATACTTTAAAATATTTATAAATTAATAATAGAGTGGCTTTCAATAAAAAGACATAATAAAAATCGGACAAAAAATTTCCGTACAAATTTTTGTTGTATTCCATATGAAAGACTAATGCTTTGAAGTGAATTCTCTTACTTTTTAAACTATAATTCCTTTTTGATTAGGCATTTTTAAATTTTGTATGATTTTCGCTTTCATAAGAATTTTTAAAGGGTGCCAGCATAGTAAAATTGCCCAAACCAAATATGGAAAATATCCCATATAAATTTCGGTGATACTCGTATTTCATATGAAAAACAAAATTTTTCATATGAAATATGAACAAAACATTTTTAGGCTATAATTATTTTTTGATAAGATATTTTTGATATTTGGGGTAATTTTCCGCTTTTATTTATGCATAAGAAAGTAAAGAAAATAGTCATCTTATATAAAAAAAGTGTGGAAAATCCAGAACCAGAATCCTACCCAACCCATAGTTAGAACTATTTTCATTCTGAATATGACTAATTTTGTCCACAAATTTTATCATATAATATATTAATGTTCGTACCAGAAATTGTTATAACGGACATTTGATGAGATAATTTTTCGTAAATATTTGGTTATTTTTTCACCCTCATTTGGGCAAAAATTCCAGGTCAATTGTTATTCGGTTGATTTTTTTATTTTTGCTTTTGGTCTTAGTGGTAACAATAAATACAAAAATAAAAAAAAAAGAAAAACGCTTAAGTGGATAGTCCGCAGAAATAAAATTAGTAATATCATATAAATAATTATTTTCTTCGCTGTTCAAATACTATAAATTTAAGCAATTTTAAAAATCAAAAAGGGCTACAAAGAGGCTGGAAACGAAAATAAAAAAAGGCTAGCTTTAGCCTTAAAAAGGCTAAACTAGAAACACTGATTGGAAATATCTTAATAAAATTTCACCTAACCATATACGAAGTGTTTTTGAGTTGACTTGAAAGAGCGTAGATTCCTAGCGGGTCAGCGGAGTAGTGGATAGGCAATGGGACAGTATTAATTTCAGTGACGAATCCAAATGTGATGTTTATGTTGGTGATGTTAGGAAAAGAGTAATTCGCAAAAGCACGGAGGCTTAAAACAAAGATTGTTTGAAACTCACTGTCAAGTTTCCAGCTAGCCTCATGGTATCGGGATGTATGTATTTAAAGAGTGTCGGAAGGATCCACTTCATTGATGGAATCATAAACACAGAAAAATACATAAAAATTTTACACGAAAATCTAATACCATCAGTAGCTAAGTTGTCTAACTGCGGCGAATATATTTTTCAACAGGATGGTGCATCATCCCACACCGCTAAAAAAACTAAAAAATTGCTGCAGGAAAATGGTATAGAGGTTTTGGATTGGCTGTCATCTAGTCCAGACCTTAATCCGATTGAAAGTCTATGGGCTCTAATGAAAAGAAAGCTTAGAAATGACCCTCAATGGACTCTCGACGGACTAAAGTCCAAAATTCAAGAAATTTGGGACTCAATAACCCCCGAAGATTGTCAGAAACTGATCAGCATCATGCCAAAGCGAATCGACTCTATATTAAAAAAACAAAGGAGTCGTAACACAGTTCTAAGAAGGCAAATATATTATCCTTTTAAAAGAATTTTTCTTATATATTTTAATTTTTTAATACAAATTTAAGGAAAATAAAAGTATCTTTAAGAAAAAAAAAAAAAATATAAACTTTCTGGTGTAGTCAATATTATTATCAAAATATCCTTGTTTAATATCCCATTGTTGGAAAATGCTCAGTCTACGAATTAATAGCGGTTAGGGCTCGTAGTTGGACCTAAATAAAATTTAAAAGAGCAGAGATATTCAAATTAAATTTTGACACAATGTAGATAGACTTGTCCTAAAATCAGAGAATTAAAAACACACCAATCCGAAAAAACGTGTTTTAAAAATTTATTTTTTCCATTCAAATGGTCACACAGTTGTCAGAAAAAAAATTTTTGTGTTCACCCAATAATCTTTGTTTGATATCAGCTTTGCGATTTAAGAATTTTACAAACAAATTAAAAAAAATGTTGAAAATTGACAATGTTTAGATAGGGCTTATGGGAAGACCGTTGCCCCAAGCGCCCTTGAGTTTATTTTATACGCATCTACATTAAGATGTCTCTTGAAAACATTAATAAAATGCCAGAACAAAAAACTAATTTTGTAAGTAAAAAAATATTAGCACATTTTTTTTTTTTTTGGAAAAAAACAAAAATATTAAATTTTTTGAGTTTCCATTATTTGAACTAAAAGAGATAACATAGAAATGTAAGCATATTTTTTGTAGAGATTTACAAGGGCTATCTATATGTGAATTTTTTTCTGTCAAATCATAAATTAATATTTGGTGATGTTTAAAAAAATTGTATCCGAGATTAACAACTTTGTGAAAAGGAAATTTTTTAATTTTTTTTTTTTTACAAATTGAAAGTGAAAAAATATAAATTATTTTGCAAAAATAATAATAATTTATCAAAAGTAGGAAAAGGGAGAATGATTTTTTTTACAATATAGTGGAGCCAAAATCATTTTTAGGCGAAATATTATATTTTTTTCCTTTGAAATTTTAAAACAAAATTAAAAAGGTTTTAAAAATTGGCATTTACTTAATTAAATATGTAGGAAATGCGAGCGATGTTTGAAATTTTGAAATAACTACAGTGTTTTTATGAGTTTTTTTTTTATAATAATTTTAACACTTAAACAAATATATTCAAATTACACTAGTAATTTTTATTATTACAAAAAAACTTCATTGTCATGAAAAAAAAAAAAAATATTTTTTTAAAAAGTAAAAAATATTGAGTATAGTTTTTCTAGTCAAACGAATTTTTCGTTCGATCAGAGAATTGTATTGCTAATACATAAAATGAAAATTTTAAAAATTAAATATAGTGGGTTTGGAAAAGACTTTTATTACATATGAAAATAATTGGGGGTATGTATCCGAGATACCAGAAATTACATCTAGAATTTGATTTCGGATTCAAAAAATCAACAAAAAGAAAATTTAAGCTATTGTCAAACTATTAACAACGACATACCGCATTCTATAATCGATCTTAAAACAACACTGTACACACTAAACCAAAAGGGCGGTATTTTGGGGCTTGGCTAAAAATAATTTTGCGTTTTTGTAAATCTCATGAACTATATTTTCATTCTAGGGGGTGACTGGTAAAACTTTTCTTTTTTTTTTTTTTGGTATGGAGACCGACTTGCTCTAATGTGTATTTTCAGACTTTTGTATAAAATAATCTTTAATAAGTTTTTTTTGTTGTAATAGTATCAAAAAAAAAAATAAAAGAAAAACGGGCTGCAGATCTAAACTCACCTATGGTGCAAAATTTTAGCATCATAATTTTCATTTTGTAATCACAATTGTTGTACAAAGTTCAAAAACTTAGAAAAAGGACTAAAAATTACTTAACTTTTTCCAATTCTTCTACACTTTTACACCTCCTTTTTTGTTATGCAGACTTCCGACAGTTATATACAGATTAGTGAAATTTTTATGACAAAATTTTTTAATTTTAAATTTTTCCAATTTTTTGACGGGGTTTGTGCGCTCCCCAATAAATGTAAACTTTGCGCTATATCTCGTTAATGTGCCCGAAATGGTCAGTAGATAATCTCAAAGTTTGGAAAACAAAAGCGAAATTTTTTAAAATAACCAGTTTTTTTACGATACATATTCACAGTTTCTAATGAAATACAGTGGATTACTGCGTAAAGTTTGTTTTATTATTATTATTATTATTATTATTATTATTTTTTTTTTTTTTTTATTTTAAGCAATAAAATTGAAGAAGAATTAAAAACAAATTTAATAAAAAAATGTATGGATTTTTTGAGAATTACTCAAAAATTGCAATTTTGTTTCTGCATTTTCATATAGCAAAATGCAATTTTTACAAATCCTGATAACTTATATAAATCTAAAAGCTTTTAAATATTGGATTTTATAATTATTATTTTTTTTCATAATTTGTATAAATTAATTTTTATTTTTTCTGAAATTATCAAAATACTGGTCGTTGTTTTTGTTTTTTGGTTTAGAAATTATTTATAAACTATAAAACAAATTATTAAATTTAAATATTTAATTTAAATAATTATATTACAATTATATTATATATTATACATGGAGAAAATTTTGTGTATAAATATAACAATTTACTTTCATTGATTTTAGTTCATAATATTTAAGAATAATATCTTAAATATTAACACTTTCTTAAATTTTTTGAAATGAATCAAAAGGCAAGAAAACTTAAACAAATTTTTTAAATTTTCATTTATATTTTCAATTTGTAAATTTATGTTTTTAACGATTTTTAAGCATATGTTGGGGGCAGAAGAACACAACAGATGCGTTTTTTATTACAATGATTCTTGTGCTATAGAATGGTAGCAAATTTAAGCAAATTTCTAGTCCTTACTTTTTATTGGAAAATTGTCATTTAAAGGGATTTATTGTTAATATTTTCATGCATAGAATTTTAGTACATTTTTGCAAAATTCGCAAAATTATCATTAAGTTCATTTAGTTTATGAAAAATATTTGGGAAAAAAAGTCATGTTCGATTCATAATATTTAAGAAAAAAATTTTCACATATATAAATTTTTTTTGTGTAATTATTTTAATATAATTTTATTTTAAACCAAATAATGATTTATAAAAAAATGAAGTCAAATTTTTTTCTGTGTACGACATACACTTCTTAAATAAGTCTTTTTCTCTTCAGTTAAATTTAAATAAAAGTAAAATTTGTATTTAAATTTAAAAAAATTAAAAAAAAAAAAAAATTAAGAACACTTGAAAAATTTTTCGATCTTTTAGTATTATTTTAAAAAAAGATATATATGCATATATAAATATATTTTCACAAATATACTATAATAAATACTAAAAGCCATAACTTTTGGTTTGTGATTTCTACTTTTTTTTGCACCTCGTTTATCTTAATCCAATTGTCAGTTAACTGGCTTTTGTTGTCCCAAAGTGCCCAAAGGTAAAAAAAAACAAGACAATGAAAAAATATTAAGGAAATAAAAAAAAGAACAAAAAACGAGCAGCAACAATAACACTTACAACAATTTGTCTGTATTGTTTCTGTTTGTTCAGAATATTTACCCGACAAAAACAATAACGACAGAGGGATTAACAAAGAAAAAAAAAAAAAAAAAAAACTAAATGGTATGTTGCAATAACAAAAAAAGGAGGGATAATTTTTTTAAAGGTACCTCAAAACACCTGTGTATTATATGAAGCCATTCATACACAAGAGTCAAATTTTGAAAAACAAAAGAATTCAAATGGCTAAAAGCCAATACAAAAATCGCAAAATTGAGTTTGCAATGAATCTGAGGTACGCTTTGATTATGGACTTCACTTTTTTAAAAGGAGATCAAAATAAAAAGGAGTAGAAATTTTAAGATCAATGTGGTCTTAAAAATTGATGCTATAAATTTTTGATTGTAAAACAATTAAACAAAGGGATTACTGATGAAATACATAAAACTTTTTCGGGTTGAAATTTGAAGTGTATATTTTTTATAAATAAAAAATGCAATGAGAAAGCCTATTCTGTAAGACGTTCAAGCTCGTTTGACCATCAAATATTTATGGTTTATTTAATACAGCAATCAACTACCAAATATAATAATTTTTGGGCACAAAAGCTTATACCACGCAACCAGACAAATTTTGTCATTTTATCTCTTTTTCCATTTTTCCTTTTTATCCTGTTTGCACCAAATAAGAATTTATAGAGCTATTAACAGTTGTTCAATCTACCCAAAAAGTATAAAGAATTTCAAATATTTGCTATTGACATATTGAATTTACCAACTGAATATTGGTTTAACATTAAAAAAATGCTTTACCGCCACCAATATTTATTCTTTTGCAGACTTTTCAAAATAAATAAATTGTTACTATAATTATTTTAAATTTAGTCTTTATGCTGTTACTTTGTCATGGCTTTAATTTGTACACATTTTTTGTCATTTAGGCTAATTTGTGTATTTAACAAAAATAACCCACATCAGCCATTAATTTCGTTTAAATGAAAAATTGTGTTCCCCATCTTTAATTTTTCCCTTAAAAGATAAAATTGCCTAATGTACTCCTTGTGGCAACGTTTAGTATTTGTTTGTTGGGAGTATAAAGAGAAATCTCATGATGCCAATTATTTTTATACCACGAACAAGTAATTGGCAAGGGGAAGGATATCCTCAACAAAATGAAACAGCAATTTTATAAATTTCATTAGATATTTTCGAAAATTCTAAAAAAAATAATAATTATAAAAAGCGAAAAAAAAAAATTTTAGAAAACATATACCTCTGCTTGGTAGCAATTTCTCCTCTTAGCATTCTTTCCCCCAAAACTTAAGTACTTACATTCATTCTTAAGTCTTTAATAGCATCAGTGTATACCCAAACTCAAACATTTCTAAAACATTCTCTACAAATGTTACAATATAATATGTATGTATGTGTACAAGCGTATTTGTGTACATGACATTTCACATTGACAATTTAAAAGTGCCGTTAAGGGATTTAGAGAAAAATAAACAAACGCGGCTACAACACTGACACTTAAAATTGTTGTAACTACATGCTATTACACTCGTTTAAAGTAAAATATTTATTTACAGCTACAAAGAGAAAATAAATTAAACTAATAGCAAGAGAATTTCATTAAAATTTTCTCTCAATAAAGGACAATAAAATTAGTGGTTTGGGGAAAGTGAAAAATGTGGTGCTAATTACTTAACTAAGTAAATAAGAGGAAAGTTGGCTGGCCACAAAATAAATATGTTAAATGTGGTTGCCACAAAAATGTTAATCTTATAGAATTATCTTGCTTGTAGTATTTTTTTAACTCATGATTTAGAAAAACTAGATTTAATTTAACGTTTTTTAACGAAGGAAAAATATTTACATTTAAGACTAGCACTGCGACACTGTATTGATTTTGAAATATATAATGTATGCTATAAAGATTTAAAAAAGATTAATGAGATTAATTTTTCTTTATATTTCTACACTGAACCAAAAAAGTACATAAATACAATGAAAAAGTTCGTCGGTTCAACGAATTTGTTCCCTAATATTGACCTAACGTACAGGTACGTTGAAGTAATGTACTGCCATACGTTAACAATTATACAATCTTAAATTTTATTTTTTAATTTCTTTTTAATTTTTATTATTTAATTTTATCAACACGTTCGATAAATTAAATAAATAATTTCAGAACAGTGCGCTGAACCAGTACCTTAATTTTAATATACTTATGATTTGTTCCAATGAAAATATACGTTGAAATTTTTAACACGTCAATAAATGGTTGCGAAGATTTAAAGAACCTGTATATCGATATTCTATACTTTACGTATTCATTTTATTTAAAATTAAAAGCATAAATTATTATAGACAAAATCTAAATTAAATTATCCATATTTATAGTACATTTTATTAAATAATGTAAATAAAAAAAGAGAAAGAAAGATATAGTCAGTCAAGTTCGTCCATTGTGTACGAGCATACAAATTCGGTAAAGGGATTTGTATTACACCTGTGGCTAATTTTAGTGAATGTAAAATAAAATCTACAAATACCGAATAATGCATTGATACTAACATCTAGATGATTTTATGCACTTTAGGGCGATTGCAGGAGGTGGATTTATATCGGAGCTATGGTAAATTATAAAGCGATTCTCATAAAATTTGGCAATATTGTTTCTACTTACATAGAACTTATTTTTGCCGAATATTAACTTGATAATAACATTCGGATGGGGTTTATTCGGGTTAAACTGATTTTCGGAAGAGGGGTTTGTATGGGAGCTATGGTCAATTGTGAAACGATATTCATAAAATTTGGTACAAAGATTGTGCAGAACTTCTTTGCGAAGAATTTCATTAAAATATTGTTACTTTTAAGGCATTTTTGAGGGTTAAACTCTATTCCGGGGGTACATTTGTATGGGGGCTTAGTGAAATAATGGACCGATCGCAACCAATTTCAATAGGTTTTCAATAGGTCCTTGCATCATAAAAGTTGTCCCACGTGCCAAATTTCATTGAATTATCTTTAAAATTACGTCCAGTACTTTGTACACAAGGTTTACACGGACAGCCAGTTGTTAAGCCTGCCAGCCAGACGGACGGACGGACATCGTTAGATCAATTTAGAAAGTGATTCTGAGTCGATTGGTATACCTTAAGATGGGCGTTGGATAACTTTTGTTATGCTTTACAAACATCAACGAATAATATCGCAACCATCTATGGTGGTGTAGGATATAAAAAATCAAGTGATTTCATGTCCTTGGTACCAATACCCAAAATGAACGGTTGATATTGGAATATATTAGATCAGGTTGGAGATGAGCTCGTGAACTTCCTGTACGTTATTTCCAACAAACATTAAAGCATCCTGGGAATATTGACCAATGCTGGTACGGAATAACCATGTAGATACCACATTAATTTAGCAGCAAATATTTTAAATAAACACATACAATTAATATCTAAGATAATCGTCTTAATTGTTTACCTCTTACATTATTTTCTGCCTATGGAAACTCCCTCATTTTCAAGAAGTGTTCCGGCGAGTTGTAAGTCTTGGTCAATCTCTGATATATTTTTTAATATGTACTAAATTAATATATTCAATATATATGTGTAAACATATGATTAGAAAACCTCTTGGTTTTTGTATTTAGGAATTTTTTTAAAATCTCGTACATATACCTGAGTCGTAATTCTTCCATATACTAGAAAAATGCTTTAAAAATGGTATTAAACTATTAAATTGCAATGAAAAAATTTTAATGTACATCTTAATTTTTTTTTTAATTAATTTTTTAATAATAAATAATTTGTAGCACCTTAATTATTTTTTAGCCCCACTTTTGGTAAGTTTATTATAAAAATGTATGTGCGTTTATAGGAATATGCACCAGTGTATATAAGTATAAGTAAAATAAATAATTGTAAGGAGTTTTTGAAACAATAAGCATTATTAAACTTTTAAGAAATCCAGCAAGTGTTCAAAATTTCAGCTTTTGAGCAATTCTTCTATTTCAGTGTATTCATTACTAATGTTAGAGTTCTCCTGTCTGAATATATGCATATGTATTATATATATAGCTCAATAGCTCTAAATTTTCCCCTGTTTTATTGTTAACTTAACACTTTTGTTAAAAACGATAAAGACATTCATTGCTTTGCACTGAATTTTACATAAATTAATGAATTATTTCATTCTTCTTTCATAAATTACAGATTTTGTGCTTTGAAACTTTGTATACTACTCGTATTTTCTTTTTTTTTAATTCAAGGAACATGCTCTTTTACTATTAAAAACATAAACGTGTTCTTTAATTCAATGAATCAAAGAACTAATTTATTTATTTTATTACGCAGTAAATTTAACGAATAGTTTCAACGTACAGTTCATAAGTGCGTTGAATATTTTATTGAATTTTAATGAATATTTTCTTTGAAACAATGAATTCGTATATTGAATCAAAGATTTCTTTGAAAAAAAACAACGAATTTCATTTAACGTACTTCATTTATTGAAATTACTTTTTTTCAAAATTAAGATTAAATAAATAGATATCAAATAAAGGCGTGTGACCAAAATTTACCGTTAAGTTTCCATATTTTTTTGCAAATATTTCAAAAGTTTTAGTTTTTAGTTTTTTTTTTAAATTTTATGATTACACAGGCCGTCAAAACAAAATATTTTGTGTGTTCCACGCGATTTCTCAGTCAATTTGAATACACGTATTCTTGTTGTCCTAAGCCTATAAATTACTTTTTTTTAATTGCCTCTAGTTCTTAAGGTATAAATTCTTAAAATATATTAAGGTTGCTCCACATAATGTGGTATATCCTGAGAAAAACGCTTCAAACAATTCGAATTCAAATCATCTATAAACACTACTTTCCACTTTTTAATCTGCCTAATAGTTTGGGAGATATTAAGAATTATTTTGTAAAAAAAAAATAATAATAAATTTCGTGCAAAGTAAAATAAACAATTTTCTTTAATTTATAAAAAATGAAAACAAGAAAAATATGAACTTTTATTCCTTAGATACAAAGCTAAATATGTTGCAAATCAAACCAATCATATCTCACTTAAATCCACTCATACATTTTGATTTCAGTTATAATTAAGAAGTGTATCCCAATCAAAAATCATACAAAGAAAAACAACAGTTTTTATTTATTTTTTTAATAATTACAATATTTTGCTTCAGCTGCTTTTTCTCTCTGCTCCTGTATTTCTCTCTGCTACTTTTCTCTAATCTTTTGCTACTTCTATGATTTGCCGGTTCAGTCACTCTCCTGCTCAGCTGTACCGATGAAGGCATTGAAGTCTTCATTTTAATGGCTACCATGACCATTTAAGAAAAACTCACCACTTACTCCTGAATACTTAGTTTTAC
Source organism: Protocalliphora azurea (assembly GCA_932274085.1). Lineage (NCBI taxonomy): Eukaryota > Metazoa > Arthropoda > Insecta > Diptera > Calliphoridae > Protocalliphora > Protocalliphora azurea. The sequence goes on along the minus strand of OW026520.1, from coordinate 15,189,646 downwards.
CTCCTGAACCCCATCGACTTCGCTAAAACTTAGTTCCACCCTGTACCCCATCGTCCTCCACTAAATTTCATTCCACCCTATACCCCATCGACCAATGGATTATCTGAAACGAAAAGAAGCGCTTAGATTGATACAGCGTTACCATTTGACGACTAAAGTCTTTTTCAATCACCTGCCCAATTTTTTTTTGACAATTTTTTAAAGTGGAACTAGATGGCGAACTTTTAATATTCTGTGCTAAGTAACAAGAAACTTGGTTGTTTGAAATATCTTTATCCATTTTATATTAATTCCAATGAAGAAATTAATTATTTTGAGATTATTTCGCAATATAGTCACGTAAAAAAGACCCTAAAAAATTTATAAATGAACTGAAACTGTTAAAAACTAAAGCTAATGCTAAAGGTTATGAACAACTATGTAAAACATCAAATGCTGAATCTTTTTGAACCGGATTAGAAATATTGAAAAATATATTTGATGAATATTTATATCTTAGTTTATATTTTTACTTTGGCTCAAAGCAGTGCCTAGGCTGAACCTCTTTTTCTAAATTATCACTAATAAAAAGTTAATTATTCAGCAGACTTAAGGTTAACACTTGCGCATCTAAGCTTTTAGTTAAACGGAGTACTAGGTCCGAGTGCTGGACTTAGTACAAAAGTACAGAAATTTAATCAATAAGAGAGGACTTTAGGTTAAATATTTTTATAAACAAGTCTTTATTTTTGTGTTTATCAAATAAAAAAATTATAGGAGTTTTACAGGTATTGAAGCAGTTGGTTCTTTTTTTTTAATCTACCTTTTTGGAGACCTTATTTTTTAAAATCCCTTAAAAATGGTATTAAACATTCTCAATGGTAAGGCTGGGTGTATATAAATTCACTGAAAAATATATTCTATAAAATTTTTCAATTAACTTTTTAATCATTTTTATTTTTAAATATAATTAATTTATTAATTAATATAACTAACTTTTTAATTAATTGAATATTTGTTTGACAACAGCTTAAATTTCTTAAAAAGTTTTAACTTATAAAATAAAAATATTTTGGAGAAATCTATTTCTGTGTAAAATATCGACAATTTCTCTCTTTTTTTTTGCTTCATTGCACTAAAAATGAGGATTGTGACGAATTATTCCGGTGACGCTGTATATAAACTTCTTCATTTCTTTAGTAAGTAAAATATGAACTTCTCCATTTCTTTTGTTAGTAAGTAAGTGAGTTAGTTTTATCTTTCTGATGTTATTATAAATATTCCCGTAATTTACATGAAGGTTATTATAGATATTCCCGTAATTTATATGATGTATGAAGGAAATTAACGACTTAACCTGTATCTAAGTGTTAAAGCTGTGTACTGCACAGAGGAAAGTATTTATTTATTTTGACGATTTATTTCAACAGTCTATCACATGTTGTTTAATATCAAATTTGGTGAATCATCCGCTAGAATGCATGTGCAATGTTATTCAAAATTCCTTTGATCATGCATCTTCTCAGCATGACCAATTTGAGTTAAATAGTAATTTTTCTGTCAAAAATCATATGTTTGTATCTACTAGCTTTAAAACATGCACCCATTGAAACACTGCATATATTACACATTTTAACCACATTATATTTATTTATTATATAGTAAATAATGCATTATGTGCATTAAAAAAATTATATACATTTCATTATATACATATCCTATATGTGAAATAATTTTGGGTATTCTTTAATCTTTTAATATTTATAAAATTCAAATAAATAATTTTGCGTAAATTTGTGCGTTTTCATTCAGGGAAGCATTTTCTTGCATTACAGATTCAATTAATTCTCGTATCGAAACAATAAATAAATTATTTAGATTTATGCAAAATTTCAATCAAAAATATGTTTAATATAATAAAATAATTAATTAAAATTCTTAAAAAAAATAATTAATTTCACTTAATTATTATTATCATTTTGATAACTGGAACAAAGTCTAATAAAGATTTAATTCATATGAGCAATTTCATAATTGTGTTAATTTTATTTCTTTATTCTTAAGTATGGAAAATAATAGACACTTGGTTCGGTTCCAATTCGCCAGAATTAGGGTCCTCACAACATTAACTAAAACATTGATTTTTATGGCATAGATATTTCAAAATTTAAATTTTAAAAATTAGAATAAGAAATCAAATTTTAAAAAAGGCATTGATAGTGAAAATGCATTGGATGCATTTTTAAAATCTTTCTCTTAAATGAACTAAAAATTTGATATATTAACTTAATAATTCCGTTTTTTTTTTTTGTGACGAGAAGTAATAGTATTTTTAATATTTTTTTTAAAACTCATTTATTCAAATATTTCTGAGCTTTTGACTAAAAATATAAACATTTTTTAAACCAAATTTGTTAGCTAATTGGGAAAATATAAATCCACATAAATAGTACAAGTAAAATAATATGAAAGCGATTCGAATTCTAGTTGCTTAGAAGAAAAATTTTATTGCCGCAATTATTATATTCGTATTGCGGAAGTTTCCTCCATCAGTAGGGATTGTGCGTCAGAGACGGTACATCTAAGCAATAAGAAATCAATTCGCCTAGAAGAAAAATAAGCAATATTGCTAGATAATCATCTAGGTGAAAAAAAGAAGATACCGCCAGATAATCTTCTGGAAGATGTAATAAATAGATAGAAAACATTAACACTAAATAAATCTTGAAATAATATAATAAAGAAAACTTTTACATTTTGTAAATCACGTGTGTACATAAATCTTAATATCATAAAGCACGAAAACTAAAACGTTGACATAAAATATCCATTTTTTTTTGCTAAAAGACAAACAAATTTCTTAAAAATTTTTTCATTCTTGAAAAATATTTCGACAACTGAAAAAATTGTGACGGAAAAATAGAAATATTGCAGTAATTTATTGCAAATGATCTCAATGGGATATCATCAATTTATTAATGAAAAAAGCGCGATATTTTGAGGATAAAAATAATAAAACTTTTAAATTTTTTATATTTTTTTGTTGCAATTAAGCAATAATTTTCTTTAAGCTCCAAAGTTCCAAAGTCCAAATAATAAAAGGAAGATATTGCGTAAATTTCTTCGAGGAAGATATCTTTGTGGGGAAGTTATACATGAATAATTGTATAATTTTCAAATTTAAATAAAATATCTTTTAAAAAATTTTAAATTAAATTTTTGTTTAAAAAATTGTGCAAAAATGCGGTTAAAAAAAATGCAAATGCATTTATGCATCTATGCAATTTATAACTACAATTTTATTTTTTAATTATTTAATTTAAAGCAAATATAAATATCGTTGAAATATTTTTTAAATCAAATAAATAAGTCATTTACATATGTATTTTAAGTTACACGCTCTTTGTGTAAAATGTACAAGACACTAAAATATTTAAAAATTAATTGTTTGTATGAAAAAAAAATGTTGGTTTTTTTTTCTAAAAATTATTAAAAATACTAAATATTTCCGTCAAAAAATTATAAATTGAATTGTTTAAGCAATAAACCACTTTCAAAGACGATTAAAATGAAAAATATGAAGTAAAAAATAAAATTATTTTATGAATTTATTATAAAAGAGGTCAAATGTATAAATCTAATGTATTTCAAATAATGAATGTCCGATAAAAAATGCGGTCTTTTAAAGTAACATACTTTTTAGATTTTTTTAATAAAATCAAACCCCGAAAAAAACAGAAAACTGAAAGGCATGATATCAAAAATTATAGTTTTTTATGTGTTCTTGCAGGTCATATACCAAAAACACCAAAAATTCAAGAGCAAAAAAAAGAAAGAAAACTAATAAAACAAACTAATAAATTTAATAATAATAAAAAAAAAATGATGAAATAATATAAACTCAGACATTATATAGTGGATTGCATTGTTTTCTTAAATTATATAAAAACAAAATTGAGACTTCTATTCGCGATCTCATATTTTTTCTTTAAATTGTAGAAATGCGAGGTATTTCATTTTGTTAAAATTTTTAGCCACTTTTAATTCAAAAATTGCGATTTTTTTGAAACCAGCGATTATTTTTGAGTAACGAATGAAAACTAAAAATTTTTTATGGGACCCGTGTTATGATAGTTTGTATATTAGTGACAACCAGTGAGAATCAAAGACTTTATATACAGTCTTGATTGACGTATTCTGATAAAACCGGGCAGATATAATTGAGTGGCTTTATATTGTTTGTAAATTCAAAATAATATGTTTTTGTTGATATCATATTAAACAATAAATATCTTTCAAAAGTTTCGCAAGTACAAAATGTTGCTCCTTTCATATCGTACTTCTACGATCTGCCGTGCTATGTAATGTGTAGCGCGAAATTTCTTTTTATCATTTTATGATTATAAGAATAAATAAACAATATGTTGTTTAATAATATGTGATTTGATCCATCATATATATATATATATATATATATATATATATACATGTTAGATGGGCAGCTGTAAATGTAACTATAAAGCTCAATTGGGTCTTATTGGTCCCGTTATATATATATATATATATATATATAGGGGCTGTGCCACTAGTATGGGTGGGTCGGCCATCCAAAGTTAGTGGGGGTCGGTCATACATTTAGGCATTTGTGTCAAAATAAGAATAAGGAACATCAGAATTCATTTTAGGGATATGGTTCCTTGGGCAAGGTTTCTTATTTTGATCCCTAGAATAAGATTTTCCTTGTCACTTGGGCGATTTTTAAATCGATCTGCCCTAATATATATATATTTTTTTTTTCTTTTTGATGATGAAAATAACCGAAATAAGTATTATAATCACATGTATATTTTCATTATGATCATCTTTGATGATATAATTACCCAGCAAAAACTTTTTGGTTCTCGGTAATAGTAGTTTCTTGGTTATGAGACGTCATTATTATTTGCCTACTTTCTTTGCATTATATAAGGGAGTACTTTTTTATTTTTATTTTCGTTTGGATACGTATATTTGAGAACTCCTAGAGTCAAAAAATAACTACATGAATTTGTGGATCATTCGAACAAAAATACCTAGTTATTCAGTCAAAAAATGAGTAGTTTATTTCTGTTTCCACTACTAGCTTACCAGGAAAGCAAAGTCTCTTCTGGGTATGTGCGTCGGGCTCTAAGACAAATTTATATCAACCAAAACCATACTCGCATCTGCTGATATCCGCAGATAAAATATTGGATATTTCAAGATTTCATCTTGTAATAATTTTGGCACCGAGGCATATTATATATATATATATATATATAATATAAATATATATATGTATAATAATATATATATATATATATATATATATATATATATATATATATATATATATATATATATATATATATATATATTATATATATATACATATATATATTTATATATATATATATATATTTTAATTAATACTTGTTTAAAGTGTCTGGTTCTATTGTTACTTTCATTAAAAGCGTGAGTGTTTATAAGTACGACACATGCTAATTTTGTCAAAACTCGTTTTCTTTACATAAAGTTTTTAAGCACTCAGGCTTTGCATTTTCCAGATATTATAAATAGAACAAAAAATATGCACATGTGACTTTTCAGTGGTTCCCAAGTACATGCGTTTTTTTTTTTTCTATTATGAGTCCCTATTTTATGTAACTATTTAAATTTTTTTTAGAAATGCAACTATAAACCCACTTCAAATAACTTCGGATGCGGTTATGTTTATTAAAAGAGAGACAAAATGGTTTATCTGTAAAATAATTTAAAATGTTCTCTTTTCCGAAAATTCTAAGTTTTCATCATTTATTACAGAAAACATTTATATAATATATATAATAAGCTGGCATAAAGTTAAAAATAATATATCTAATAAGATTTATGTTAAATGAAATACACATTAAAAAGTTCTTAATTAACATTCTTTACCTTTGAGCTTGATTTATAAAGCATACATACTTATTACTGACGTTATTTACAATAATGTCTGAATCCAAATATGTATTATACAGAAACGAAAAAAAAAATAACAGATAAATTAAACATTCTTAACAACATTTTCACTCTTTGAACAAAGCAATCAACTACACAAAACATTATTACAAAAACTACAAAATAACAAATACCTAATACTTAAATATTCCAGAGAAAATAGCTAAATGTTTAATGCAATTTTGTTATTTTTAATTTGTTTTATTTTGGTAATTTTAAATGAACACGCTATTGTTTTTTAACTAAATGACTACATGCATAAGTATGTAAGTATACATCCTTCCGCCTCCGTTACTTATTTACAATAACAAACACATATCGCAACAATTGAACAAACACTCTCATGGACTTACATTCACATATTAGCAAAAACAAAAACAACTACACCTCTACTATTATGATTACAAAATGCAATGTACTTTTCAAATTGCATTGTGTAACTTTTAACAATTATGTAGTGAAATGTAAATTGCTGGTACTTGTAAAATTTACTTTAACTATTGTATTCTACATTGAGAAAGAAAACTGGATAAAACTTTTGAAGAACAAATAATATTGACATGGAAGTATGAATGGAATTATTACACAATCAAAAAAAAAAACTAGCTTAAATAATACTGATTAGACTATGGACTATACTACAGCTTAGACTACAGACTAGATTACAGCCTAGAGTATAGATTAATCTATAGACTAGACTAAAGATTAAACAATGGACTATACTAGGGATTACAGATTATATACTAGACTGTAAACTAGACTATAGACTAGACTTTTTTTACTCGAAGCGATTTCTAGGCATAACCTAGTGCTAGCAAATAGTGGAAATACACCAACATTCTCTATTGGAGGAAGAAGCTCTGTCATAGATCTAACATTCATGAGTAGTTCCTTGGCAAGTGATATGAATTGTGGAGTCAGCGAACCATCAAGGTGTTATATTTTCAGTCCATAGCTTGTGAAGTAGACATCTTTCTCGTGGAGAAGATGCACCAAAATATATTGGTTGGGCCTCTAAAAGACTTAGCAAAGAAGAATTTACCCAGGAATTTGGAAAAAAATTTGAACTGAATGGTACAGCACTGGAAAAAATGAATCAAATAGCATCGAGAATCAAAAGCGCATGTGACGTCACTATGCCAAAATCAAGAACGACGAGGAACTGTCCCCCAAATTAGTGGTGGAACTCGGAAATCAATAACCTACGCACATTGTGTATAAGAGCTAAAAGACGAACCAAACGTCTTAGGGGCCGACCGGAGTTCGAAGAAGCGTGTCGCGAATTTCAAACCGCAAGGCGAGACTTTCAACATGCTATTAGAAGCAAAAAAAAAAAAATAGCTTCAAAAATATATGCCTAGAAGCAGATAGTGATCCTTGGGGAAAGGCGTACAGGGTGGTAACCTCGAGCCTTAAAGGCAAAAAGTCTCTACAGCCAAGTTGCCCCATCTTACTAGGGAAGATAGTTAAAATTTTGTTCCCGGAACAGAGAAGCAATATAAAACCGTTGGTGACAGAAGAGGAGCTGCTTAAGATAACAGAGAAAATCGGAGACAACGAAGCTCCAGGACCTGATGGAATTCCAAACAATGCGCTTAAGTTGGCAGTTAGAACAGCAACGAAACCGTTCGTGGATGTATTTAATGAATGTCTAAAGGAAGGAGTTTTTCCAAACTGTTGGAAAAAACAAAATTCGGTACTAATTCCGAAACCCAATAAATCAAAAGGCGATCCCTCTGCCTATAGACCAATATGTCTACTCGACATAAAAGGGAAAATTCTGGAGAAAATCATATACAATCGATTGCTACCCATTGTTGAGGAAAGAAATGGTCTGTCGAATCGGCAATTTGGATTTCGAAAAGCCAGATCGTCCATCGATACAACTCGTATGGTAGTAGATACAGCACGAATGCCGATAGAAGGCAAGGGAGCAAGTAGGAAGTACTGTGCTATCATAACGCTTGATGTAAAGAACGCGTTTATCTCTGCGAACTGGGGAATAATAATTCAAAAGCTAAACAGAATCGGCATAATGGCGTATTTGACAAGATTAATAGTAAGCTATTTCACAGACAGAAAGCTCTGTTACCAAACTGACGAAGGTGTCGTAACATACAATGTCACTGCAGGAGTTCCACAAGACTCTGTGCTTGGGCCACTATTGTGGAATATAATGTACAACGATGATCTAGAGCTTAACATTCCAGAAGAGGCGAACATTATAGGTTTTGCAGATGACATAGCAGTTACGGTTTCAGCAAGATATATGGACGAAGTGGATTTAATCTCGAATGAAGTAGTATGGACTATTAGAAACTGGATGAAAAGGGTGGGGTTGGAACTTGCTGAACATAAAACGGAGATTGTATTAGTTACAAGCAGGCGCAAAAAAGAGAACACTAGGTGACATCAAAATCCCATCTCAAATATTTGGGAGTTCTCATAGATGCCAGACTTAACTTTAGGACACATATGGAATATACTGCTAACAAGGCAGTAAATATTAGAGCCGCTCTTGAAAGAATGATGCCGTATGTAGGTGGACCAAGGCAATCCAAAAGGTAGATAATATCGACGGTGGTCAGCTTAGTTATACTTTAGGCTGCTCCCATATGGTCAGTAGCTCTGAAAGTAAAGACCGCAGCGAGGAAGCTAAAATCTGTATACAGGTTATCGGTTCTACGAGTATTCTGCTCTTTTCGAACAACAGCCGACGAAGCGGCCCATGTCATAGCGGGAATAATTCCTATAGATATCTTGGCTGACGAAGCCAAACGCTTGGATGAAATCAGAAGAGACCCAAATCAACTAGACGCTCGTGTATGTAAAATTGAAAGAGAAGCTTCTATAAGACAATGGCAGAGCAGATGGGAAGACAGCGCAAAGGAAGGTGGACCTTTAAACTAATCCCTAGAATAGATGTATGGCTAAACAGACAACATGGAGAAGTTAATTACCACTTAACGCAGTTTCTCTCAGGCCACGGAGGATACCGAAGTTACCTGTACAGATTCGGGTTAGATAACTCCCCATATTGCCCTAACTTTCTAAACCAAGAGGAAGCCCCAGAACACGTCGTGTTCATCTGCGCACGCTTTCGTCACGATCGACAGAAAACAGAAGAACTTCATGGGTGCCAACTGAATCCGCAAAATATTGTTGACATCATCCTTAATAAGAGAGAAAATTGGGATGTAATATCCTCAATGATTAAAAATATCCATGATAAACTTAGAACGGGAGAGAATCTGAGGAAATCCCAGACACCAGAAGTAGGTGACAAAGAAGGTGGTTTTAGTCGGTATGAATCCGACATATCTCACGGTTATTCTATAATCGTGAGAATATTATGAAAGCTTTCCACCTGTTTAATGAAAAAAAAGAATAGACTATAGACTAGACTATAGACTAGACTATAGACTAGACTATAGACTAGACTATAGACTAGACTATAGACTAGACTATAGACTAGACTATAGACTAGACTATAGACTAGACTATAGACTAGACTATAGACTAGACTATAGACTAGACTATAGACTAGACTATAGACTAGACTATAGACTAGACTATAGACTAGACTATAGACTAGACTATAGACTAGACTATAGACTAGACTATAGACTAGACTATAGACTAGACTATAGACTAGACTATAGACTAGACTATAGACTAGACTATAGACTAGACTAAAGACTAGACTATAGACTAGACTATAGACTAGACTATAGACTAGACTATAGACTAGACTATAGACTAGACTATAGACTAGACTATAGACTAGACTATAGACTAGACTATAGACTAGACTAAAGACTAGACTATAGACTAGACTATAGACTAGACTATAGACTAGACTATAGACTAGACTATAGACTAGACTATAGACTAGACTATAGACTAGACTATAGACTAGACTAAAGACTAGACTATAGACTAGACTATAGACTAGACTATAGACTAGACTATAGACTAGACTATAGACTAGACTATAGACTAGACTATAGACTAGACTATAGACTAGACTATAGACTAGACTATAGACTAGACTATAGACTAGACTATAGACTAGACTATAGACTAGACTATAGACTAGACTATAGACTAGACTATAGACTAGACTATAGACTAGACTATAGACTAGACTATAGACTAGACTATAGACTAGACTATAGACTAGACTATAGACTAGACTATAGACTAGACTATAGACTAGACTATAGACTAGACTATAGACTAGACTATAGACTAGACTATAGACTAGACTATAGACTAGACTATAGACTAGACTATAGACTAGACTATAGACTAGACTATAGACTAGACTATAGACTAGACTATAGACTAGACTATAGACTAGACTATAGACTAGACTATAGACTAGACTATAGACTAGACTATAGACTAGACTATAGACTAGACTATAGACTAGACTATAGACTAGACTATAGACTAGACTATAGACTAGACTATAGACTAGACTATAGACTAGACTATAGACTAGACTATAGACTAGACTATAGACTAGACTATAGACTAGACTATAGACTAGACTATAGACTAGACTATAGACTAGACTATAGAGTAGACTATAGAGTAGACTATAGAGTAGACTATAGACTAGACTATAGACTAGACTATAGACTAGACTATAGACTAGACTATAGAGTAGACTATAGACTAGACTATAGAGTAGACTATAGACTAGACTATAGAGTAGACTATAGACTAGACTATAGACTAGACTATAGACTAGACTATAGAGTAGACTATAGACTAGACTATAGACTAGACTATAGAGTAGACTATAGACTAGACTATAGAGTAGACTATAGACTAGACTATAGAGTAGACTATAGACTAGACTATAGAGTAGACTATAGACTAGACTATAGAGTAGACTATAGAGTAGACTATAGACTAGACTATAGAGTAGACTATAGAGTAGACTATAGACTAGACTATAGAGTAGACTATAGAGTAGACTATAGACTAGACTATAGAGTAGACTATAGACTAGACTATAGACTAGACTATAGACTAGACTATAGACTAGACTATAGACTAGACTATAGACTAGACTATAGACTAGACTATAGACTAGACTATAGACTAGACTATAGACTAGACTATAGACTAGACTATAGACTAGACTATAGACTAGACTATAGACTAGACTATAGACTAGACTATAGACTAGACTATAGACTAGACTATAGACTAGACTATAGACTAGACTATAGACTAGACTATAGACTAGACTATAGACTAGACTATAGACTAGACTATAGACTAGACTATAGACTAGACTATAGACTAGACTATAGACTAGACTATAGACTAGACTATAGACTAGACTATAGACTAGACTATAGACTAGACTATAGACTAGACTATAGACTAGACTATAGACTAGACTATAGACTAGACTATAGACTAGACTATAGACTAGACTATAGACTAGACTATAGACTAGACTATAGACTAGACTATAGACTAGACTATAGACTAGACTATAGACTAGACTATAGACTAGACTATAGACTAGACTATAGACTAGACTATAGACTAGACTATAGACTAGACTATAGACTAGACTATAGACTAGACTATAGACTAGACTATAGACTAGACTATAGACTAGACTATAGACTAGACTATAGACTAGACTATAGACTAGACTATAGACTAGACTATAGACTAGACTATAGACTAGACTATAGACTAGACTATAGACTAGACTATAGACTAGACTATAGACTAGACTATAGACTAGACTATAGACTAGACTATAGACTAGACTATAGACTAGACTATAGACTAGACTATAGACTAGACTATAGACTAGACTATAGACTAGACTATAGACTAGACTATAGACTAGACTATAGACTAGACTATAGACTAGACTATAGAATAGACTATAGACTAGACTATAGACTAGACTATAGACTAGACTATAGACTAGACTATAGACTAGACTATAGACTAGACTATAGAATAGACTATAGACTAGACTATAGACTAGACTATAGACTAGACTATAGAATAGACTATAGACTAGACTATAGACTAGACTATAGAATAGACTATAGACTAGACTATAGACTAGACTATAGACTAGACTATAGAATAGACTATAGACTAGACTATAGACTAGACTATAGACTAGACTATAGACTAGACTATAGAATAGACTATAGAATAGACTATAGACTAGACTATAGACTAGACTATAGACTAGACTATAGACTAGACTATAGAATAGACTATAGACTAGACTATAGACTAGACTATAGTATAGACTATAGACTAGACTATAGACTAGACTATAGTATAGACTATAGACTAGACTATAGACTAGACTATAGACTAGACTATAGACTAGACTATAGACTAGACTATAGACTAGACTATAGACTAGACTATAGACTAGACTATAGACTAGACTATAGACTAGACTATAGACTAGACTATAGACTAGACTATAGACTAGACTATAGACTAGACTATAGACTAGACTATAGACTAGACTATAGACTAGACTATAGACTAGACTATAGACTAGACTATAGACTAGACTATAGACTAGACTATAGACTAGACTATAGACTAGACTATAGACTAGACTATAGACTAGACTATAGACTAGACTATAGACTAGACTATAGACTAGACTATAGACTATAGACTAGACTATAGACTAGACTATAGACTAGACTATAGACTAGACTATAGACTAGACTATAGACTAGACTATAGACTAGACTATAGACTAGACTATAGACTAGACTATAGACTAGACTATAGACTAGACTATAGACTAGACTATAGACTAGACTATAGACTAGACTATAGACTAGACTATAGACTAGACTATAGACTAGACTATAGACTAGACTATAGACTAGAATCTGTGCTAGACTATAGACTTTAGGCTAGACTATAACATAGACTTTATACTAGACTATGGACTTTACTTTAGGCTAAACTATAGACTACAGACTAAATTGAAGTGTTAAAAGTTAGTGATTTTCACTGTACGTCTCTTACATATTTTGTGCCAGGTATGTTTTTTATTCATATGTTTACAATCAAACAAACAATTGCAACAGCAGTACTAACAATTAATTGTGTTCTAGTCTCTCTTTATATTTTTAAAGTATTTTCCTATTGCTTTTGTCTTTTTATTATCTGTTTAACATCAAAGCATATGAAGGGGAAATGAATATTTTCAAAAGCGGAACAAAAATGTTTGGGGCGTTTTAATTTGCCTTCAATAATGATGATATTGTATGTGTTTAGGTTATTATGTATATATATGTGTGTGTGTAGGTATGTATTAGTAAATGAATGAAGTTAAATAAAACGTTTATATAGTTGATATATAAATAACAGCTACTTTTTTTAGTAATGGGGAAATTAAGCTTTAAGTAGCATACGTTGGTAAAATTAAGAAAGAAGCATATTATTATTTTTTGCTTTATAGTATTTACAATTGATTGTACATAAGTTATAAGAAATAAGTAGAACGTTGTGTTACAAAAACAAAAATTAAAAAATGTAGAAGAAAAATGAGAAACGAACGCTTACGCGGAGAAAAAGGAATCATTGTGACTACAAAATTTTTCGCCAATTGAATTTTGTCTGTTCTATGAACTATCATAAAATTCGGTTACAATTGCCTTGTCTTTTTAGAAATAATTCTATAGAAGTAATTATTATAATATTTTGTTAGATGTGCTCAAATTAAAAATAAATATTTATTAAGGGGTATATTTTTTATTATATTTTCAATGAAATAATTATAAATTTATAGAAATTTAGAGACAAATGTTCATTATTAATTTCTTAATTTTGTTAGCATGGACAACATTTTTTAATTTCACTTCATGCCTAATTTAGCAAAGGATAATGAATCAGCATCATTCCGTTTGTTAGCAAATTTTTGTGGTTATAGCACCTGTCGCTGATTCTTGAAACGAAAATATCTGAATTAGTTTAGTAATTAATTTTGAAGAATTATTGGATCAGTACCTGCCAGATACAAAGTTGGGGAAGAAAATTAAATCTTTAACTGTGCCATTAATATCTTTGGAGTTGGCTTTTTATAAAAATACATATATGTAATTGATTTTCACAATATATCCTAAATAGTCATCGACTCAGTAAAAATCTGTATTCCAGTTAGGCAACAAACATACCTGAATATCTATCTTCATTTGGGATTCAGCCAATTTCAAAACTTCATATTAGAAAACAATATATGAGAGTACGAATACATATATGTGTGTATGCATGTATCAAATGCTAATCTCTTACCTTCTTCATTATGATACCGATGATACCATGGCTTTTGGTGGCTGGCAATAATGGACCGATCATCACCAATTCTAATAGATTTCGTCTTTGTGTCATAAAAGTCCTACGTGCTAAATTTTATTGAATTATCTTCGAAATTGCAACCTGCACTTTGTGCATAAGGTTTACATGCATACCCAGCCAGCCTGATAGACGACATCGTTAGATCGACTCAAAAAGTGAATTTATATCCCACACCGCCATAGGTATAAATATTTTAATGAAATTTGATGCAAAGAAGTTCTGTAGAAGTATCAATCTTTGTATCAAATTTTATGAAGATGGGACCACAATTGACCATAGCTTCCATATAAAAACCCCTCTTCCTAAAATCATTTTAACATGCATAAATCCCATAAAGAATGTTAGTATCAAGTTAATATTCGACACAAATAAGTTTTATATAAGTAGAAACAACTTTGTCATATTTTATGAGTATCGGTCTATAATTTACTATAGCTTTCATATAAACCCACTTCCAGGAGTCGCCATAAAGTGCATAAAATCATCTAGATGTTAGTAGATGTTTAGTAAAATTGGCCCCTTCCCGAATTTTTATGCCCGTACACAATGGTGTAGGGTATCATTTAAATATCATTTAAATATGGTATTTGTTTGTTTTTTTTTTTTTTTTTTGGTTTTATTTTAATTATTTTGTAAGTTTTTATATTTTTATTAATTAGTGAAACTTCGCACTAGGTTAGATCATAATATTTTCTGATACTTGTTTGTGAAAACTAAGAAATTATTGCTCAGATTTATCAACATTTAATTGAAAGAAAATAGACGATTGCAAAAGTTTGGTGAAAAAATCTGGTACTATCTAAATTGTTGCATCAAATAGTCACCTTGGAGAACACTTTCACATTTTTATATTAGGGCAAGTTCATGTCTACCCATAGCGTCCTTCGTCCTTCAAATTTATAGGTTATCTTGATAAACAATCCATATGGCCACATAACTAAAAAATAACGACAAATACACGACTTATATAAAATTAAAAAAAAAATGATCTTCAAATACAGTTCCTTGGATGCAAATTTACATTATACTACATTGTTATAGATTTTTCTAGTACCTGAAATACAACTTTTACAATTCTAACTCTAATTATTAATTCTAATTATTAAACTACCAACCATAGAATACAATTAGAAGTTATTGTGAGAGGCACTTCAAACTAAATTTTCAGAAAAAAAAAAATAATAATTATTATTTTCAAAACACAAAAACAAAGTATATGTGATTATATATATTTTGTTGTTGCATGAATTAGTTTTCTGACAGCTGAATCAGATTTCTTTCTCTCACATAGATATCTATTTATTAATCTATGCTATCAACTTTAATGCCTTGTGAGACTGCCAACGCATCTATATTATATTTTTTAACATATGTTTTTGATTACTTGGTCTGTTATCATTTATAAAATACATTAACTTTTTACCATTTCTTAAATTATTATTTTGGAATTTCTGCCAAAAGAAAATTGTATTTTTGACCTGTGTGAATGGATTGGAGTTACTAGCAATACAATTGTGGGTAAAAGATTTCATTTTTGCTACTATTTTATGGTTTTAGTTAAAGAAAGTCTGTTTCGCTTATAAATTGTTAATAATTCTAATAAAATGTTGATATATTTAATTAAATATTTATCATTATAGTCGTTTTCTAAGCAATCCTTTTTCTGTATGTATAATAATTAATTTCATATGAAATGACACTTTTTTTGTTGTTAGCAATAAATTTAGAACAAAATATATACAAAAATAATACCACATAGAGATAAAATACTCAAATTGTTTAGAATCATTGAAGTAGATATTTAGCAGATTTTTATATATTTTTTTATTTTTGTGTTATTGTATTTATTTATCTTAAGTATTTTTATAAAAACATACAATCTTACTTTTGAAAAGATTAATTTGAAAATAAAGTTTCTCATTTATCTCATTGCATATATGTATATAAAAATATTTAATTCACATTTATGTTTGTTTTACAAATCTATACACACTTGATTTGTTTTTTATATAAAAAGTTAATTCATTGATAAAATCTTTGTGTAAAAAGGAACAATAACTTAAAAGAAATGTTGTCTTAGTGATAATAATTTCTTATTTATAATAAATTATAGGTTTGTTCGTTTCAAAATTAGGAAAACGGAAAATAGAAAAATAAATTGTAGTGTTAATAGTAAAATAAATTTTTTATTTAATTTTTTATTTTTTATATTAAATGGACACTTAGAAGCATCTTGAAAATACAGGCATATGATCCTGTGCATATAATTTTTCACATATTTCCTTATAAAACTTCTTTTGTGTAAGGATATGTAAAACGGTTTTTAGCCTTGTTTAATATCATCGATTGTTCAGGTTCTTGATATGCTTGTAAAGTATCTTGTTATAAAGATTTTAAAGAAATAATGTAAGTATTATTTCTTGAAAATCATAACAACTGTATGCTTCACTTGAATCGAATGCATTATTACAATATTCATTTTTATACCCTACTGATGCTAATAAAAGATAGGGATAAAAAATACCTTAAAATATACCAATCGACGTAAATCACCAGGTAATCTATATAAATACAGTTAGATTTGGAAGATAACTTAAAGCAATTTGATAAATAGAACTTCTGTAATCTAGGAATAAACACAATTTTTTAAAATCTGCCCATTATTTCATTTAGCTTTCATACAGATGTTTTCCCAGTACAGGATTTGTCTCCTATAAATCTCTTAAATGTGACAGAATTCAACACAAATAAAATCTTTTGCAACCTTAAACCAACACGTCAATGTTTTTTTAGTGTTGGTCTATAATTGACCATATAAAAAGATACTTATAAAAAGATATTTCCCAACCTACTTAAGTGTGTATTAAATAAGAAAATATATAAGCAAATGTAGACTAATCGGCACAGTATCAAATTTTAAAACGATTGGTCCATAATTAACCATGGCTCCCATAAAAAGGGTCTTTCCGAAAATCATTTGAAGGTGCATAAATTAGTATCACAATACAATTTTGTAAATGTAACTTTTATAAAAGTATAAATCATAGTTTCAAAATTTACAAAACTTCAATGAAAATTGACCACAGATTTCAATAAAAATTGTAAAGAAAAATTAAACACATTTTCAAATTATTCTTTTTTAAAATATAATTCAATAGGAATTTAAAAATTAATTTTTTACTAGTTTTGCTCGTACAAAATATTCGTGTAAATACTTTTCGTGTAAAATACTTGCAAAAGCAGTAAAACTAGTAAAAATATCATGAAACTGAACAGACCTTATGTTGATTACTTAAGAAGTTTTTGTTCTTTTAATTTAGTGATTATTACCTTTTAGTCAAATGATAATGATTAGATTAGAGAAAATAGTAAAGGATTTTAAATAAATATTCCACATACGTCAAGGGCTGTATAAATAAGTGAATCAGCAAACACAAATGTTTGATATCAAACTGAGAGTGATTTGAAATCAAGCCCTTTCTGAAATGTCAAACATCATTGTTAAATGTAATTCTCAAACTTCTTTTTGAAATGTGGATTGTGACCACATGTGAAACATAAATAAAATAATTAGCATTTTTAATTTTTTGTAAAGTTTTCTTTTGTATAGATTTTAATTTTGTCCTATCAATATACGTATTTATTAACTGGAAAATAGTTGATTAAATAATTTTATTTATTAATTTATTCATATGTATATATTTCAAACATTTTTTTAAATATATTGTTTCAAATATCTTTAAGAATAATTTGATAATATTTGATATCAAATTGAGAAAACACCATTTTTCAAATATTTGTTAACTTGTCACTTTACATGACTTGATAATAACATTAAATATCAAATTAAGAATATGCTATTTTTCAAATATTTTTCAAGTTATCTTTAGGTTTGAGAATAATTTAATAATAATATTTGACATCAATTTGAGAATGTACAATTTTTCTAATATTTTTTCTCAAATGATTCTCAATTTGAAATCAAAATTAAATTTAATACCTCTACCAACATTTGAAATAAGTTTGAGAAACACGTTTAATATCAAGCGTTATAGTAATCATATTTCAAAAGTTTGGCACCGTGTTTGCTGGGGTAAAATAGATATTAATCATACATAAAATATTCGCCTTTCTACAATGCTACAATTAATCTTAATAAAATATAAAATTATACACAGAGAAAAGAAATTTTTTGCCAATCGAATACGGTCGGTTCCAACAACCATTACTTGAATCGGTTGCAATTGCGGAATATTTCCTTTACCAGCATAATATTATAGATACACCAAAGAAAAAGTTTAGTTAAAGTAACCGAATTTGTGAAAACAAATTAAATTATATTCCACATACCATAACGGTTACGATTACCGAATTTTCGTGCCTAATGAACATTAATAGCATGTTTCTCTATGTAGGACGAATGTTTTCTTTCGTCTTCTAAGCGAACGAAAACTGATTTCGGTTTTTCTAACACCCTTCGAAGCGAACAATGAGTAGAACGAAAACGTAAGGGTTTCTGTATTTCTAACGATATGAACAAAGATATCAAAATTAGTCATGATGCTTTGCTTTCGACTGATGTCATTTTTTTATTGAAAAATAAAAAAATTAGTCACCAGGACATTGCAAATGTTCCTCAATCTTGTTTGTTATTTATTAGCATCGTATCCAGAAATCAAGATTTAGTTACAAATATGAATTTATAAATGCAAAGTTTCTATACAATTTTTGTCTTAATTCTTAATTTCCTGTTTATTTTTATTTATTTATATCATAGAATGTAACTAGTAGTTTATGTTAGAGGCAGTTCATACTAAAAAGAACCTGAACATTTGATGTTATTCAACAGGGCTAAAAACCGTTTTACATATCCTTATATAAAAGAAGTTTTATAAGGAAATATGTGAAAAATTATGTGCACAGGATCATATGCCCGTATGTTCAAGATGATTCTAAGTTTCCATTTAATATAAAAAATAAAAAATTAAATAAAAAATTTATTTTACTATTGACACTATAATTTATTTTTTCTTTTCCGTTTTCCTACTTTTGAAACGAACAAGCCTATAATTTATTATAAATAAGAAATTATTATCAATAAGACAACATTTCTTTTAAGTTATTTTTCTTTTTTATATATGTGACTACATATATTTTGTTATTGCATGAATTAGATTTTTGACAACTGAATTAGGTTTTCTCCTCTCACATACTCTTCTAGCTGTTGTATTCTATGGTTTACATTATTTCGTTTGCATGGTTGTATCCATGTTCAAACAATTTAGTAGTATTTTTATCATTTTTGAAAACAAAAATTACTTTGAATGAAAAACACAACAAAAGCAATGTGAAAGTAGGTAAATCCGTGCGAACCATAATATAATAACACAAGGTAGAATCACTAGATAGAATTGAAAAATGAACAACATTAAATAATACTCAAGAATATATATATATATATATATATATATATATATATATATATATGCAGAACTCTATTTTGGGAACGTTTTGTGAATCTTCATTAGGTTTATTTGCCAATTTACATACAACATATTGATAATTATTTTCTTAAAAAAAATTAAGTTGAAAAAATTTTTTCACAGAAAAAATTTTTTTTAATATAAAATATTTTTTGCTTGTGTATTTGAAGCTTTGTTTTAATTTTTTTTTTATATTTTCTTTTGCTTTATTTTTGATTGACTTTTCATGATAAATATAATTGACAACAAACTTTCTAATGATTCTACCTTTGGTAGTTGTATCATGCATGCTAACGAAAGCTTAGGAAATAAAGGAAAACCAAAATGTCTCAAATTCGTTCGACTTGCTTTCGTTCGCTTAGATTTTCGTGCGATATAAAAAAACAGGCTATAAAGGAATGTTTTTAAATATATATGATTTTATTTTTTTTTTTATAAAAGAAAAACTTTAATACACATGTCAATGTAATGATTTTATGAATACATATGTAACTAAAAATCTGTACGTTCGACCGAAGAATTTCGGGAACTTTTGTTTCTGCGTTGGTTTCCATATTTTTTTTTAAGTTTTCTTAGCCACAAATTTCTTGTTCCTAATTCTGATTTATATACTGTGTGGGAATTTCAAAGAACAATATCTGCAACAGCAAATATATAAATACCTTACAACACAATGACTTAGAAAATGGTATACCTACATTATTAGCACATTTAACATCAAAATTATTATCCGGTTTCTCCTTATAAGAGCATATGTATTTCGAATGGACTATGTAATGTCTAAAATATAACAAGTTGTTATAATTACAACAAGTCAAGGATGTTATCACACACAGAGAAAAAATATACTTGTAGTGACCATAATCTAAGAACAAAATATTATGACTGGAACACATGGTCACCACTAAAAATATATATGATTATAAATAATAATTATTATGATTCCATTTCATCATATCGTATCTGATCTTACGGTTAATTTTTTCATGTTATGGTTCTAGTTTTTTCATATTATTATACCACCTTACTACATTATTGTCCCATCCTGGAAACTATAATATGATTGCATTATCATCAATTATTATCAATCGGCATAAAGTTTTGGTCATTTTAACTACAAAGGATAGTCATAAAATAATAATTACTTCTATCAAAATTTTAAAATTCCCTTGATTTTTTAAGAGTTGGATTTCTTTGCTCGCATTAATTTATAACTTTTTAACAAAATGTTTAATAACTATTCTTATGTGTAATAATGTGAAACAAAATGACATATAATAGTTGACTAAGATCACAAAGAATAAAATCACAGCAGAACTGGCTAATTAATTTAGCTTAGCGTTGCATGTTTTATGCTCGCAACTGTATATTGTTTAACTTGAACAATTTAATAACACCAGGAACTAAAATACTGATTAAAATATCGATTAAAATATAAGATTTTTAATTATTAAAATAAAATTTTAGTCATTTAAATAAAAATTATATACTTGTAACCGTTTTCCAATTAACTTTTTTCTGTGTGTATATATGTAATATTTTAATGTATATGTAATTAAAAATTACTTCTTTTATATTGTCAAGGATGTATTTTGTACTTAAAGATAACATTTAGGAATCTCAGGTGACAAAAAATTATTATTTTTTTTTATTAGAAAAAAATTTTATTTATTTTTATCAAAAAACATCAAGTTTGTCTTCTATAAATTCTTTCAAATTTATTTTTGTCTTCTTCCACATAATACTTAGAAAAAAATAAACATGTCAAGCTCCTGCTATTCCTACTGGATACACCTGGTCTGTCATGTCAAGTGCTGTGTTAGTTTTTATGTGTTTTTTTTAGGATGGAAAAGTTAATTAAATTTTTATTTTAAAAATGTCATACCCGTTTTAAACAAGACTTGTTTTTCTTTGCATTACCATAGACATGACAAATTATTTTTAATTTAAATTGGTAAAATAAAGTATTTAATAAAAATATTTTTATTTAACCAATTTTTAAACTAAATAAAAAACTTAAATGATTTTCATGTTTTTATATTTTTTTTTTTGTTATTCTATAGGAAATATTTTGTATGTTTTTTTTTACAAATTAAAATTTATAGTTTAACATAACTTGCATAATGGTTACTTTTAGAGAAATTTATTGAGCCACAGTAGTATTGATTATGGATGTACTATGTAGATATGAAAATTTTTTATAAAGTTTTTTAATGATTTCGGTACAAATTCCTTTTGACTAATTTAATATTTATATATTAATTTTTATAAAATTATTGGAGAAAAATTTTAAAACTATAAATCTGTGCTAAATAGAACAAAAATGCAAACGATGAAAAAGAACAGACTTAATGAAAAATGTGCGTGTGTAGTGTTTTACTCGTATTTTGAACACTGCTATTTAAAATACACTTACCATTCTCTTAATAATGTTAAATTTTCTCTTTACAAACTAATATATGTTCATTTTAATAAGTTTTCTTTGGTTCCTTAAAACGTTTTTAAATCTATGTATATAAAAGTGTAACGTTACTAATTGACTGATTCATCATCGCACAGCCCAAAAGCCTGAATCTAGAAATGTGAAATTTGGACTGGAGTTTATTCTTCTACTAAATGGATCCACAAACTGTGATTTTTTGAAATTCGAATGTTCAGGGGTAGAAATTGTATCCTGGTACTTTTTTGGCACCCTATGTGTCCTTTAAACCTACATACATAGAAACAAATTTATATCATATTCGTAATTAACCGAAAAAATACAAATACAAATTTGGTACTTTTTGGAAATTCCAAAGGTTTTTTGGTAAAAATCATACCTATTTTGGGTATTTTTTCATGAATTTTTTTGTTTATCGACACATACATTCATAAATACATACATACTTACATGTACACATACACACATACTTACACACATACATACACACACACATACATACATACATACATGCATACATATGAATATTCTATAATGGGACTCCACTACAATTTTCAGATTCATTGGAATAAATAAAGTTTTATTCAAACACATTGAGATAATTTAAAGAAAGTTTGAAGGATTTGCTGATGAATTTCATCATAAAAAAATAAGGTAACGGGGAATTTGTTTGGAATTTGGATAACAAGAAACATGATCTTATATTGGTAAGAATTCACTATATGGACCTTGATGTACTTTTTCGTTTTCCTCATGGAACTTTTTGAATTTTCTATAATACTGAGCACAGAAGCACGAAATTAAATATAAAATGTTGTGAGTGAATGGTATCCTATATGAAGTAATTTTTTGGTACTTGTCATTCTTCTAATGTTGTCTTTGGAATTTTCTATAAGATTGAACCTAGAAATATGAAATGAAACATATGTGGTCCTAAGTGAGTGAGTATCCACAAGGGGGACATTGTCCTACTTTTTTGTTCTTCAAATGGTACCTTTTAAATTTTTTGTAATAATTAAAATAGAAACATTATATTAAAGATACATAGTACTAAGTGAGAATGCTCATGTGGCGATACTGTGGGATTTTTTTTTAATTGTACTTTTTTATTTATTTTTTTAATAATTAGAACCATGAGATTAAATATGAAACATGAGGTTAAAAAATCTGGTCCTAAGCAATTGAGCGTCTATAGGAGGGGGCTTTGTGGTGCTTTTTTGTTCTTCAAATGATACCTTTTGATTTTTTTTAATAATTAACCTAGAAATATGAAATTCGAAGTATGTAGACCTGTATGTATGAAAATCCACAAGTGATTAAAGATGAAAGTGAAAGAGAATGCTCATATGGGTATTTTGTGGTACTTTTTTCAAATTGTACTTTTTGATTTTTTTTTTTATTATTCACTTAGTAATATGGGATTAAGATAACTGCTCAGAAGTAAATGAAAGTCCCCAAGAAGGTACTTTTTTGTTCTTCAAATAGTACATTTTGAATTTTTTAAAATAACTAACCTAGAAACATGAAATTAAAAGTATGTGACCCTATATGTATGAGAATCTACAAGCAGACACTTCATGGTACTTCTTTCAATGATATTTTTAATTTCCTATAATATTGAAACTAGAAAAATCTAATTGAACATATATGGTCCTAAGTAAATGGGAATCCTAAAGAGAGGTTTTTTTAGTAACTTTTCTTTCTTCTTCTTTTGAATTTTATGTAATAATTAACCTAGAAAAATTAAGTAATGAAGAATAGAATTTAAATAATTTTATTTTTAACCAAAAGAAGTGGTATCCTATCCCAGTCCTTGGATATTCCTTATTTAAGTATAAACCTGGAGGCATAAAATTAGAATCATAGGGAGATGCGATTGAGATGTATCTTATTAACTTTAAATTATAAGATTTAGAGATTGTAGTTAAGTTTTTCATTTTTTTCACTTTGGTAATACAATTTGTTTTTTTTTCTAAATAAATCAAGCTACCAATTTTATTTCTGGTCTATATAGGAGTCCCGCAAGTCCGTTAATGCAGTAGTGGATTAAATGCTACTATTAGATAAGGCCGATTGCGAAGTAAGTTGAAGAATTATATTTCTTTAATATTCTTTTACCTACATATGAATTATTTCCACAAATTTTTCCATTGTTATTTTTTCCCTGATAATATTGTATGAGTATAAAGCACATCATTGATATAAAATTATGAACAGCATTTTCTATGAACACATGCGTAAAAATATATTTTAAGAAAATATATAAAATATTTCCTAAGGCATCATAACATTGTATAAAGTAGAGTGAATTCTCTTTGAATATAAATCATTGAAAGAGACATACACGCATACATAGTTTTGAACGTACGACGATAAAGGTTGGTTCGAAGTGGTTTTTTTCATTTTCAAAATGTAATAATTCAGAAACTAATAAACATATTTTCATAATTCTAACCTAACTGAAATAAGTCCATATGTGTGTAAAATATTAAACTGGTCGGAGTCACGTTTATTATAAACACAAGGCCACTGTAATACAAATAAGAGTAAATTATCTTAAAATCTTTATACATTTGCATGATAATAAATGATCATCTGAATGTCTTCTAAATATTGAACATAATTGAACAATTAATTATAAAGTATTGTAAAACCTGGTGCAGAAAAATTATACTGATTATGACAGCTTAAGTTTTTATGTTGTTTAGAACAATTCATATCTCAAGATATTTTTGAACATAATATTTTTCAATTTCTTAAAAAGCTAGTATCTTTCCTGTTAGTTATTTGCTGGTATGTTACAGGTAACTTCTAGATTATGATATTTAGAGATATCGTCCTCAATTTGTACCAATTATTATAGCAGAATTGTATCATGGTAAGGATTGTCAAGTACTAAATTTATTTGACTATGTCTGGCGATCAGTCTTTGTAGCAAATGGGTTATACGTTCCCAAATTTCAATTAGTGTAGTTTTGATACTGAAGATGTTGAGAACTATTTAAAAATATTTTTTGCTCCAAATAAATCAAGGCTTAGTAGATCTCCGATACTTAAAAATATTGTACAAAAATTTTGAATTCAACTGAAAACCTCTGTGTAGCACAGGGCTTCTCACAAGCTGTTGCTTCGCGACCCACTTGAGACGTTATAATTTAAGAACGAAACAACTTAATTTTGGAGTAACAAATCAATTCTATCCTTACAAACTCAAAAGTTTAATATATTATAATTTTAACGTATTTCTCAAAATCCTAAAAAATTAAATTTCAAGTTTAATTTCAAATTAAGATTCATTAAGAAAACGTGAGAGTTTCTCAATTTCATATCAAAAGTTATTCTTAAATAATTCATAAACCTTAAAATAAATTAATACACGAAAGAAAATAATTAAAAATTTATTACTATTAATTAAAAATTTTAAATAATATCATCTTTTTTTAAAAAGTGATTTAAAAAATTGCTATTTAAGGTCTTGTTCTACGGCCGAGTTATTATTAAAGTAATCACTGTTATTTTCACAAAAATAGTGATAAACGAAAATTGTTTGGCAGAAATTTGAAATCAAATCTTTATAATCCGGAAACCAGATAAAAAGTTTTATGAAAATAAAGTTCAATTTTAAACAAATTACTGAAAGCTTTGAACCATGACAAAACTATCTTTAAGATTTTGTGAAGAACTTTTCATTTCTTACTTATGTTTAAAATTTATAGAAATCGAAATTAGTGCGATTCGAGTCTTGATGTATTTAAAAATAAAAATTGTCATTAACTTTAAATAAAAGTACGATCATGGCAACTATTTCAGTTCGGTACTGTTATAAGATCTAATAATGTTCAAAACATTTTATATTACGACGATTTAAATAAATTTGTGATATCGAGATTTAATAAAATGCTATAGTAACTATAAAGACTCCATGTTGATGTAGCACATAGATTAGTATGTGTCAGAATTAAAAAGTGGGTATTATTCCAAAGCAAATAAAAATTCAAGATTAATTTTTATTTGGGTCAAAAATATCATCATCCTTAATTAGGTATTATTAGTTTTTCCATAGTGCAAAACAAGTCATTTTATAGCATTTCAAAAATTACAAAATCCACTTCGCACCACCCTTTAATATTTCATTTAGAGATACTTATAATAAATAATCAGATAATAAACATTAGAATATATATATATATATATATATATATATAATCTAAATTAACTGGCTATATAAATAAAAATATAATCGACAAGAGGTATAAAAATAAAATATAAATATTTATTTCACTAATAATGACAGAATGCAATTACTCTTTGGTGAGTGAGTTTAGTAGAAAACTGAAAATAATCAAAATTAAAATAAACGAAAAATAATTTAGATTTAAAACTACATTTAAAGATTTCAATGCTGACATCAGTTTTTTTTTTCAAATTCTTAATTATTATAATTATTATTATTATTATTATTACTATTACTATTTTTTTATTGATTTTAATAGACAGATCTTACCAGTAAGCTCCAAAATTTATTTAAATGTGGAGTTTCAAAATAAATGACAAATATTGAGAAATATAAAAATAAGTAAATCCTTTCTCAATAAGCTGATACACGTGAAGGTCTGTAAAAATTGTTCTGTTATTCAGGTTGTTTATTACAAATAACAAATATATATTATCTCATTTACATTTATTTCCCTTCAAATAATTAAGATGACTATAATATATTAGTAAATTTTCTTCGTTAGTAAAATATTTGAATAGGGTTTTTCCTTGTAAATATTAAGAATAAATTTTTAGATATCATAATAAATACATTTGTTTGCTAAACAGTTAAAGATTATCATTAATTTTTTTCTTGCCTAATAAAAACTGAAATATATAATTTAAACGAAAATATTGTAGTAGTTTACTTCTATTTTCCTTTGTATTTATAGTTATATTCTGAGAAATAATACATACAAAGTTTTTTTAAAAAAAGTATAATTTTCAACAAACAAAACTTAAAGCTTTGTAAGTAATATCTGCAAATTATATTAAGGCCCGGTTTTATACGATTCCCTTAGTGCATACGTAAATGCAAACTTAGTTAATAAAACTTTAAGTTCAAGCTCGTGCTTAAGTAATGTTTCGTTTTACAGGTTAAAACTGAAGTTAATAAGAAAATAAATAAATAAAACTTTGATATATTTACAACTTTCCAAATATTTTTCTTTAACTAAAAATTGTAGATATATTTTATTTATACTAAAATGTTTTATAATAGTTATATTAATTCTTTTTATTGAATATGCTTTAGTTTAGATTACTATTTGCTTATGGTAATGGCAAAAATCATTATATATATATGATTTTTAATAAAAAAACCAAAAATTTAAAAAAATTTTAAATAACTAAAGGTGTAAAGAAATTTTAAGCTTCTGGCTTGTAAAAGTAAAAAGATGTTGGTAAAAAATATATATCTACAAAGAAAATATAAATTTATAGCTGATTTTGAAATCTTTTTAAAATTTAATATAATTTTATTAAATTATGTATTTTTATTTATTTTTGTTTATTTTCAAAAAATATTTTTTAAGATGTCAATCAATTTTCATACTTAGGAAAACCTGAAGGCATAGAAAATAATTAGAAGTCCAACTTCCTTCCTATCAAAAAACCTAACACAGCTGTCAAAAAAAAAAAAAAAACTTAATTCTTTGTGTGTATTAATAAAATTTTCTACAAAACTAACTTATAAGTGTGATGAGAGTATTATTTTTTGAGCTTCTAGTTATTTTCTATTGCATAATGGATGGAATAAGAATACTTAGGTTTTCAATTATAAAACAATTTTAAGAACACAAGTACGATTTTGCTACTAAGTGAGCAATATAATACCGGGTCTAGACCTAGGTATATATAATAAAATATGTTATTTTAATTTTTAGCAGAATTTCTTGGTTTTTGGTGCTCTTTAGAACTAATACTTATACTACGAAGACTTAATTTCGTTAATTAAATGTTTGCAAGATATAATTTCAAGATCAAAAACACCAGATTCTTTGCACATTAACAACCCCATTTTATAAATGGAACCTTTGTATATATATATAATAAAATACATTTATTTTTACAGTTAAAAAATTAACATTCAAAAATTAATTACAAAACTCCCTTGTTTCAAATGAAATGTAAGTCCGTTTTTTAAATGAAATTATATTTGTTTTAAATAATTTCTTATTCAATTTACTAACATAACTTTCTCCTAATATTTATGGCTTAATTAACAGAAACACACATCATCCCTGACAGCATTTAGGTGATCATTTTATCCACTATCAGAAAAATGACTCTTTCTAGTGTCCTCAAGATGTTATTTTCCTGATTGAAAAAATTTTACAAAAACAAATAACACTAGTTTCGATTTTTTACCTTCTGAAAGTTAAAAACCATTAAATTGTTTTTAAATTAAAAACAAAAAATGCGGAGAAGACGATGGTAATTATAATTAGTTGGCGTGTTACTTTCAAAGGTAAGCTATCGATTTTTTTTTAAATTTTAAGAAAGCTTCGTAAAATAAAAAAATAAAAAAAAAATAAATATTTATAAAGTGAATGTTATTTAAATAATTTTGAAGGAATTTTTAAATTAAGTTAATTAAAAATATAAATGTTATTCCGTAAAGCGAAGCGAAAATTTATTTTGACAATTTACTTTGAAAACAACAAATAAATTTGGATTTATTTATTGTTTTTAATAATATAAATTTTCGAAATAAATTTGCGTTTCGCTCACAAAAAAAGTCTATTTTTTAGTGAAAGTGAACCCATATATGTATGTTCATCAAACCTTTAAAATAAATTTTTAAAGTTGTTAGGCTTTTCGAAATCAAAAATATCCTTTTTATCAAAATTTATCAAAATATATCTATAATTTTTTTTACTAAGGTAAGTTGTTTTAATTTTCTTCTAAGGTAAGTTGTTTTTTTCCTTCATAAATTATTATTTCATATCTGCCGTAAAAAATTCTGCTCCTCCATCACGTTTTGACACAATTCTTTTTATCGTTTTTTTTTTGTTTGGAAAAAAATCTTTAACTTCTAATAGCCTGGCTGGATTTACACAAAATTTCACATAGAAGTAGCAAAGGAGCGTATAATTTTTAATTTGGAGCAACCATAAGCATTTCAGGAACATATGGAGCATATAGGGCTCAAAACAAGTTACCTCTGACATAGAAAATATTTCATCGCCTGCAAATTTTTTGTTTCCTATCCGATTTGAAATATTTTACATCTTATTAAATTTTAAATTAGCGTAATTTCTGTTCTTTAAAAGATATTGATTTAAATTTGTATCTACATAATGAAGAATTATGTGAGCTAAGTAACGTAATTTGTTTGAGAAAAAAACATGGTTTTTGGAGAAACTATAAATATTACATCTGTAATAAAATCTTTGTTAGTTTGGATATCTTAACAAAATTTTCGTTGAGTGTTTAAAATGAGAAATTGTAAAAAACTTTAAGACTTTGGTAGAAGGAATCCCACATTTTCAAAAAAAAAAAAAAAAATTAAAATCTCAAAAATGGGATTTTTAACATTTTCGCCTATAAATTCACATTTTTCTGGAGATTATGATTCAAAACCCTTAAAAACTTATTATGGATTCCTATATTGCTAGAAGGCCTATAACGTATGCTAAGTCATTTCTCGAGTGATTTTTTGTTGTAGCATTTCCTAAATATGTATTATTTCCTAAATATGAAAAATTTAGGTATAGGTTTGCTGTGGTATAGTTTGTTGTTTCCTATACCACCCTACTCCCGTGAATTCGCGACTGAATTCACGCCTTCAATACTTATTTTTTTTATCAGCAACTTAGTGTAATTTCATATCTAAAAATTCTTCTCTTAAATTGAATATTTAAAGTGCAAATTTGGATAGAAAATGTTGACAGGGAATAATCACCTAATTGCTGGCAGGGTATGTATGCATGTATGTATGTCTTATTAAAACATATTTAATTAATAATACAATTACTAGCCCCTTTATAAAATTAAATATTTGACAGAAACTAGTTTTAGGATTTGCTTAAAAGTTAATTGAATTAAAAAAATAAATAAAACTAATTAGTTCTTAGATAAGTTACTTTGCATTATTTCATAAACGCATATCTGCACTGGTGCATACTCCTTTTTTTAAAATCAACTTAACAAAAATGGGGTTAAAAAATAATTAATGTGCCATAAATTATTTTTTTTTTAATTATTCATTGACTTCATTTTAAAAATTAATAACAGAAAACTTAAAATGTACATTAAAATTTTCTTCATTTAAGCTAATGAACCGATTTAGCATTATTAATAATGTGTTGATGAACCTGTGTTTTAGATAAATTCAAAAATTTGACTAATTTTTGGAAGAAAAGCACTGTCATTTCATTCCCAGGCTGGATTAATTTTTAGTTTTAACTCTGTTGTTGTCATTATGATTTTCTCTGTGCATTTCTTGCCTGAACTTTTCGAGTCATATACCTCCTCCATTGGATTTAAACCCGGACTGCTAGCCGGCCAGTCCAATAGTGTAATACTGTCTTCATTAAACCACGATTTAGATTCATTCGTGATATGGATTGCAGCGTTATCCTGTTGAAATATGCAAGCTTCATGCATTTTTTCATCCAAAAAGGAAAGAAGAACATCTTCCAACAGCTCATTATAAATTTCACTGTTCATTTTAAGTAGAACCAAACGGATTTTTGATTTTCCTGCAGCAGAAGAAGCTACCCAAACTACAGCACTGCCTCTACCAAAACTCCGTTTTGACATACGAATTTCGTTCGACCTCAAATCATGCCAATAACAAGATTATGTATCGGGACCGTCCAAATTGAATTCCTTTTCATCAGAAAAGATTACTTTGTTCCACTCATCTCTCCATTTCATGTATTTGCGCGCAAATTTTAAACAATTTTCCTTATGATTCTATTTTAACATTGGCTCACATTTTGGTTTCTTTCATTTTACGTTACCATCTGTTCGCAAAATGTGTGCAACATGTTTGTTGAATGAATGAATGTTAAGTTTATTTTTTATTTACGTAGTGTTTAATTTATTGAGGATGGATTATTCTTTTATTTTATTAATTTGCCTTTTTGTTAATTATTGATTACATTTTATTGGTTTCCGCGCTTGGTATTTCTGCCCATTTTTAAGAAAGCCTCGAATAACTGCTTCCGAACGATCACGAAAAAATTGGATTTGAATTTTCTTCTGGTTTATAAGAAAAGTTGCTTTAGGCATCGTTTAAGCTGATGAAATTTTCCAACTAAAATGAAAATATTTCCAGTAAACACAGATGTTGACATTAGAAACTTAGCTGAAGTGAATCAAACAACTAAAACTGTTCAAATTTTTGAATTTTCTTTAAATTTTATTATTATTGTTTTTTTTGCAATAACTTCTTAGCCAAATTTTTCTCACCTGCGCTTTTACAGGAATATTCCATTGGAATATTTACCAATATGTTTTGATTGCTAAATTAAAGTAAACAATAAAAGCCGGAAACAAATATTTCTTACAAAAAAATTACCGTTATAACTGTTATATCGCGGGTTTTGTAACAACATAATATTATTTTTGGTTAAGAGAAACGGCTATATCTCAAAGAAAAACAAAAATTTTAAATGCATTTATAGGAATTTTCACCAATGTGTACTATTTATCATCCATATGTGTTCAGTTTTCCTTTTTTTCATTTTTTCATTAGAAGTATTTTAATTGTATTTTTCATGAAATGAAATTTCTTTTTTAGAATGTTATTTACTTTTTTCTTTTTTTCTCCTAAGTAATCAAATAAATACTAAAACATATCTTTAATATTTTATTAATTCTCAGTTATTCCAGCCTAGTTAATTTTCACTTTTCTTGTTAAATGTATTTCACTTTATAGGGAATTACAAATTGTCTTGACGTATGTCTTTGTAGTTAAAAATCTTAATTAAATAATAATTTGTCGCATAATTTCTTTTATTTGATTACATATAAAGAAAAATAATTATAAAAGGCCAAAATATAAATATAATTATGTGAGGTAGATTAACTAATTAACTTAAGTGTTTTTCAGGAATATAGGAAGCAGTTAGGGTTATATAATAAATTATATGTTTCTCTACTTGTTTTCACTTTATCTCTTGATTAAAATATTTGCTTTTAACTTACACAGAGATAACAGTTTCATTGTGGCAATCGAATTTTTTCCAATCAAATATGGTTGGTTGGTCGATTGGGATATTGTCATTATACGATGGATATAATTATTTAAAAATACTAATTAGTTTGAAACATATGCAAAAAAGGTATACAGAGTATTAGGCAATCCAAATAAAAAAAGTGTTTTTTTTTTAATTTTATTATAAAGTTAATATATTTAAGTGTTTATAATAAATAAGAATGTTTACTATATACTTGATAATATAAAATTTTCCTCAGATTTATTCCTTATTTGGCCAAACGTTATTTAGTAAACGGGAGCATATCATAATATTTAATTCCAGAATGTCCATGGAATTTTTGACATAATAAAGTCTCACAATGTCCATGAACGTTATGACACATTCTGGAATAAAAAAATAATACACTATATAATAAAATTTCAGAAATCAGTCATCTTTAGGATGAAAATGGTTCTAAATTTTTCCTGGGTAAGATTATAGTCTTATCTAAAATAGTTTCCTAGTTACCAAGCATTCGGCTGGGAGCAGGGATTTTTAATTATGATGTGATTCAGACACCGGCTTCGCTAAATCAAAGTTTTTCTGAATGATGATTTCAGAGGGGAAATATAAAATAAGATGTATAATCAGCCAAATACATTATACTGGAATCAGCTTTGCGTAAGTTTCGACAGCACCACACAAAATATTTTATTTTAGTTTTTCTAGACATAATAGCGAGAAAAATTATCTGGACAGTAAAACTTAAAGGTAATTTTTGTATTATGTTATCTTTAAATTTCTGACCAACACAAATACTTGGATGGACAGACAGACAAACCAGACCTTCATTCTGCTTCTTCATCGACTATTGTACCAGAAATTGGATTTAGGACCAAAAAGTATACATACATTATTCAAAACTAGACAATAAGGTATAAAAACTGCACAAATTAATAAGTGGGAAGATCACACGATAATATACCAAAATCCTTCATTTCTTATCTTATAGAAATGACAGGAGTAGTGTGTAGCGTGCTTCTATAACCAAAAAGCTAATGTTTACCCATTAATTTATTGAAAATATCCATTGAAATAAGTACATAATCAGTGTTACCTATTTAGCCTTTTAAAGGCTTTTTAAGGTTGGGAAATTTAAGGCTAAAGTTGGACTTTTAACTTTTTTAAAGCAATTAGTATGCGGTTTTTTCTTTTTTGAACCAGTTTTACTTATAAATAAAGTTATAAGCAGATAAAAAAATATTTTAATAATACCCAGGATAATTTTGTGAACATTTTCCCAGTTTATCAATTCATAAAGAACCGGTTCCACTAGAATCAGTTATTTTTGGAAAAAAAATTAAGATTTTTTAATGTTTATTTTGTTTTTTATTTAAATAATATTAAAGACAAAAATTTTTATTTTTTATAACAACTGCAAGTTTTTTGATGTTTATTTTATTTTTTACTTAAACAACAGTAAAAGAAAATTATAATTATTATTCAATCGGTTGGGAAATAGCCTGCAAATATTCCATATTTAGTTCTATGTTATTTCTGTCCTCTAGCAGCCCTTTTGCTTCTTCGTCTAAGTCCCTATGTTCTAATTTTCATTGACTTCGAATGCTACAGATGAGCCGATCTGGCGTTGCCAGTAATTTATTAAATAGATTTTTATTTATAGAATTTCATGATATTTTTCTGGAATTGTGCTCCCTATAAAATCAGTAATCCTTATTCCTTGTTTCCTGGGCTTCCAGTGATATATATCCAAGTGGTACTTAATGACATCTTCTCCATGCTTAATGACATCTTCTCCATGATAAAGGATTTTGCGAACTTTTGCAGACATATCTCTCCATAGATATTTAGTTGTATATATTCGTGGAGTTTCTTTCGCATAATCACCAAATTTTCTAGCATCAATTTATTCATTCCACAGAAGTACATCAGTATTTTTTTTTAAATCTTGAAATAAGTTTTACATCAACACCTGTTATTTCAGATGCTCTTTCGGGATCTGAAAAGAACCTTCTTGCTGTGTTCCCATCATTGGTATTGCCTGATCCTTATTTTGGTTGATCTATAATCCATCCATATTTGAAAAATTCGTCCTGAACATGTTTCTTTTTAAACTTTTTAACTCCTTATTGGTGTCATTGTTTTTTATGAATCCTGTAGGTTCAAAATCAAAACTGATTTTTAGTCTTTGTTCCATAAAAAAATTTTGGGATTAATTTCATTCAACTGTAAAAAGATGTGTTAAGACGGATACAAATGTATATGTGGGGTTAAAGAGGACACTTTCGCGTTTCTTCTGGTAATAAAACTTGTTTAACCCCTTTCGACCCCCAAGAGTCCTTTTCCACTAAATTTCAAATTTGACTAAAATATAGTAACATTAACACAGCAGGTAAAAATTGTACAGAGACACATCATACCATTTCTTAAGGACTATTATCCTACCAACATAACAAAAAAAAAATGCATCCGATTTTCGATAATAGTTAGCGAGAAATGATAATTTACTTCTGATCAAATTTACAAAAATCACATTTTTTATAAAATAACATAAAATATTTGTTTTTAACAGCAAGCCATGCCCACAGTTACCAATATTTCCATCAAACTTTTTGGCCATCTTTATCTCATTATCTCAATATGTTTACTATTGAATGGCATTAAAATTTTAGAAATTCTTGATAACTTTTTTGTTTCTGTTCGTAATTCTGATCCGAATGATGAGGAAAAGAAAAAAAAGGAATAAATCAAGATTACCAGCACACTTGATTTTTAAATAATTTTGATAATGATTCAGTAGCATTTTTATTTATGGTTAAAGCAACGTAAAAAATTTTGACCGCTCGCTCTTATTTTACGAGTTATGGGTACTTGAAGTTATAATATAAAAATGCAATTTTCTCCTTCCTCCTGTAATGAATATGAACAATATGGGTATCGTAGGAAAGGTCTTGAAGAAGCCTTTCGATTGATATATAAAATGTGCCAAATCATTAACCCATGGTGAGATAATATGATATTTTATTACTATTTATTTTGACATTTTTTACAAAAGTACCGTTATCTCAAAAATATATCGATATAACAGTACTCTCCTTTACAACAAATTATTTAGAGAACATTGCAAGCTTTCATATGATCCCCATGCCACACCCCTAAACCATTAAATAACAAAAATATAGCACTTTAAAAAATTAATATTTAGAAAAATTAATCGATTTTTACTAGTAATATATTTCCTCCTATAATGAATATGAACAATATGGGTATCATAGGAAAGGTCTTAAAGAGGCCTTTCGACTAATATATAAAACGTGCAAAATCATTAACCCATGCTGAGACAATATGATATTTTATTACTTTTTATTTTGAATTTTTTTACAAAAGTACCGTTATCTCTAAAATATATCTATATAACGGTACTCTCCTATATGTAAAATTATTTAGAGAACAATTCAAGCTTTCATATGATCCCCATGTCACATCCCTAGCCCATTAAATAGCAAAAATATAGCACTTTAAAAATTAATATTTAGAAAAATTAATCGATTTTTATTAGTAATATATTTGTTAATATCATAATTTAAAAATATATAATAAGTCATTTCTTTGTCATTTTTATAATTTTTTGAAAAAATAAAAATTATTTAAAAAGAATTAAATTATAATTATTTTTTAATACATTCCATTAACCGTATAATTTATTTATGAATATATTTAAAAAAAATTCTTATAAGAGCAAAACATCATATCAAAAAGTAATTACAGTTTAAAAATTACAAAAAATCACTTAAAAACTTGAGACGTCTTTCATATGAAATATAATCTGAATGTGTTTGGCAATTTTTTGACCGATTTTTCATTCGATATTTTGCTGGTAGCTTTTCTATGTTTAATTTCTAAATTTATTACAAAATTTGTAAAAAATATCAAAAACTTATGAGAACGAGAAAAAAATTGTAAATTAAAAAAATAATATGTTTAACTTTTTTCTTGCCTTATTTTTGGGATATTTAGCTCTTTCTGACGTGTTTTAAAGTTGAATTTAGACTCTTCTTTTATGAACTCCTGGCAACACTGTACATACTCGTAATAAAACAGTAAAAATGCACAATTTTGCAAGCATTAACTTACCCATTTAATGCGTGCACATTTATTAATCAATTGTTTTAATTTAAATATTTATTCAAATAAATCAGTTATTTGATTACATATTTAATCAAATAAATGATTTAATTAATACAAAATTTTGGCCGCTGGTAATAACCGTATTGGATTTTTAGTAAACATAACTGAATTTTTATAAGAATTAGTAGTGCAGTAATTGAAAATATGTTTACACTTTAACATATTTAAGTACAAATAAATTATTGATAGCAGCCACCAATATTTCATGAAAATATGAATTTAATTACGTTATCTCCACCAAAGCACAAATTGATTTATAAATGGAAGAACCTTAATACCATTATATGCGAAGTTCTTCTCTTTTAATGAAAGAAAACATTTTGTGTTTATTCTGCTGAATTTTAATAACAGTAATCAATTTCCAATCAATCTTTTTTTTATGTGTACAGTTAAATTATAATTTTTACTGTTTGATTTGTTTGATACCTGCTGCTTCAATGTTACTGCTATTTAATTTGCAGCAAAAAATGTTTTAAAGATATATTTCCATTCCTTTTATAATCAAAAAGTTTGATTTTTTTTGTTTATTTATTTCGCTTTTCCTGGAGTTATTTTCAATTTCTTTAAATCACGCATATATCAAATATAAGTAATAAAATTATATTACATGTTAGGATTTTTTGTATAGAATTTTTTAATTTACCACATGCAAAGATTTCAATTTCTCTTGAATCGATTTTTTGTGCCTAAAGGAATTCAAATTAACATTTAAAAAAATCGACAACTAAAATACGCTAAAACCAGGGGTTTCATATTGGAATATTGGAATTTATATCGATTCTTATAATCTATGAAATGTTATTTTGGATCACAAATTTTTACCTTTCAGACATCGGTATTTTTATACAAGTACCTTTAATCAGCTAAACGTTTTTTTAAAGATGTCATTTTGTGAATACTCAGTTTTTGAGATCATTAATTTTTCCTTTCAAAAATCTATGGTTTTTGCTAAAATTATAAATCGCCTGGAACTTTGCTAAATTGCATTTAAATCGAAAACGTATATTAATTGAGATTACCAATTTTTCTTTCCCAAAATAGAAATTTTCTATGAAAATCTTTCATTGGCTGCAACTTAGCTAAAACGCCTTTAAGTCAATAAAGAACACTATTTTGTCATCATTAATTTTTCCCTACAAAAACTAATATTTTTATGAAATCTTAAACCGGATGTATTAAGGCTAAAGGGTGTTTAAATAAAAAATACATTATTTAGTGATCACTTATTTTTCTCCCAAAAAAATTATATTTTTGCTTCGATTGTGAAACAAAAAAATTTTTGAAAGTTTTTATGTTTTGTCATTCTACCACTTTAGCTAACCATTTTTGCATTTGAAGTTTAAACAGATATTTTCAAACATGTAATATACAAAGACGCACTGTGGTTCCAAAACGCTTTTTTTTAGAAATAATTTTATAACTTGTGAATATCTCAATAAACTTTCACCTGGCCAGAGACGAGGTATTTTCGATTTGATTTGAAGGAGCACAGATTCCTAGCGGATAAGGGGGGAGTAGGTAGAACTCCAAATTTGTTCATCTCTGGTATGCAGCTTTTTTTTAATCACCAAAAATCCATTTATAATTTGACGGAATAAAATTTTGGATAGAGGTAGCCCTTGTAAATAACAAATATATATATATTATTTCTTTTAGTTTAAGAGATATTAAGGTCGAAATAAATTTTTCATTAATTTTTTCCTTGTTTTAAGTTTCTTAACATGGCGGGCTTAATATTTGCCCTATTTTGTTAAATATTCATCGAATGTCTTATAAAATTCAGAATGATATTGCTGCAAGAATCGTATAAATATATAAATCAGATAAAAAGTTATATTAATCTGAAGTTGGAACTTTTAAAAAATATTTCTGGGTTTTTTTCAAAAAAGTTGGCAATATTTTTTTTTACTTATGAAAATTGTATATAATTTTTTGTATGTTTTCAAAAGGAATCTTAATGTAAATTCGTGTAAAGTTAATCAGAAGGTGCTTTGGGCGACGGTCTCCCTACAAGCCCTATCCAAATTTTGTGAGTTTTCCAATTTTTTTTTTTTTAAATTTGCTTGTAAAATTCTCACATCGCAAAGCTGGGCTTAAATAAAAATTATGTTAATTAAATACCTACATATATTGGGTAAACACATGAAAATTATTTTTTGACAGACGGCTCTTAATATAACAGTGTGACCATTTGAATCAATTATGTAATTATTAGGGATTTATCAAATTTCTTCAAACCAACCATGACCTGAAAAATTTCAAAGTTAAATTTTAAGTATATTTTTTAATATAATAATAATGTGCCTAAATAAAAATTAGAAGAATAGATATATTCAAATATAATTTTGACACAATATAAATAGACTTGTCTAAAAACAAGGAACTAAAAACACATCCACTGTTTTGTAACAAAATACCCAAAATGCTAACCCGGAAAAGTGTATTTTAAAAATAGACTTTTTCCGTTAAAATGGTCATATTTTCGTTATAAGAGGCGTCTGTCAGAAAATAAATTTTATGTGTTTACCCAATATATGGGGGTATTTAATCAATATAATTTTTGTTTGATCTCAGCTTTTCAATTTGAGAATTTTACAAACAAATTAAAAAAAATAAAAATTTTGGAAAATTGACAAAGTTTGAAGAGGACTTGTGGGGAGTCCATTTCCCAAGCGCTTTCGACTTTAATTTAAAACCATCTACATCGGGATTCCTTTTGAAAATATTCAAAGGACGTAAACATATTTTGTGTAGGGATTTTCAATTCTGTCAATATATACTTTTTTCTGTCAAATCACAAATAATTTTTTTGTGATTTTTTTTAAACATAAATACGCGGGATGATCAACTTCGGAGCTCTACCCACTCTCCCCTGAACTGCTAGGAATCTGTGCACATTCAATTCAACTCGAAAGCACTCCTTCTCTGCCCAGTTGAAATTCTATTGAGTTCATAAGCAACAGAATTATTAAAAAAAGGTATTTTGATACCAATGTGTGGCATCATATATCGAATGCCACAACAAGGAGTAAAAGGAACAATAACATACACTTGAACATTTTGTGGTTATAGACACATGCATATCTAAAACAAACAAACAGGAAAAGTTGGAAATCGATGAATAAAATAAAGGAAAGTAATAAATAAAAAACAGCGGGAAATTGTAATTAAGAAAGTTTTTTTCTTTTTTTTTTAATGAAAAGGAAACTAGAAAACAGTAGTCACAGAAATTGATTTAATATATAAAACATATATTAGGGGAAACATAAGTCTTGGAAACAGACTTAGTGACTCAATGTTCTATTTAAATAATTTACTACCAGAGCAATTGGCAAAAGAAAGTAAATTGATGATTTAGTTATTTCATATCTAAATGAGTTTGCACATAGATGAAAAAATTTTAATTTATATTGATTTAATATAATTACATAAAATTATAAATGTACAGAAATTTTAATTTAAAATAAAATAACACGATGCTATAAAATGAATTTTTTTATTTTCACTGGGAAAACTATCTAATGTGGGTTGTAGACCTTTTTGAGGTCCCAACAGCCTCTAAGTTTTGAAATAGGTATTTTTGGGATAGTTCCTGCACTATGCATCTCATAGCTTCATCAATTTTAAGTCGCTTTAAGATCTTTGAGTTGATTTGAAAAGCAAAAGGAGGTAGCTTTGTAATTATATTACAATATTTTATATACATCGAAACTATTTAATGAGTTATTAATAATTTTTAAAATTATTTCTCTTTTCTTTTCGAAATTTTAATTTTAATGTAAATTTTTCTGATATTTTTCCTCAAGACTAAAGATATTTGTTTGTTTGAAGTGTTGTTTGGTTTAGAATAAAATGAGATATCCCTATACTCATATTACAGATAAAATCGGATAAGATACAGTTTTTGCCTAATTTGAAAATACTGAATTTTGTTATGTTTGCAACAAAAATGCCCCTAAAAATTATTGCGTCATTGCATGAGCTTGTGAAAGAATTTTATTTTTTCTAAATGTTGTTTAAAAATTAGTTTTTAATATATAACAAATGCATACGGTTGAAAAACCTATTTCTTCTACTTTTCAGAGAAGTTTAAAAAGGAAAAATCATCAAAAGAATAAGAGATTTAGGGATACGTTTATTCAAGAACCTACCCAAAAAAATTTTTTTTCGAATATGATATAATTTCCTTAAGAAGGCCTATAACGTACGATATGTCATTTTTCGACTGATTTTTCCTTGCAGCATTGTGTAATTCAATTATTTTTAATATGATGTAAATGATTTATTTCATAGTTTTGTTGTAATCTGTAACAGGTAAATGAACTGTATTTGAAATTCCTAACTAATAACTTATTATTAATATCAGTATTACCAGGAGATGAGAAAAAGGGCCAGAAAAAAGTTATTTATTTTATTTTTTTAACTTTACAAATTTTTTTATCGTTAGTTTTTGATATCTGCTTACAGATCTATAAGAAGGTATATAAGGTTCGGGTTATAGTTTAGGCGGCTGACTTAAATATACGGCACGAGTAGTATCAGTAATTTCTCACCTTTTGTGAAAACCTTGTTAGCATATAAGAAAATATTTTTAATTAATTACACAATATACTTTGGGCCATGATAATAATGTGGCCAATGTCGATTCCATAAGTTCAGTTATTGTGGAAAAAATGTATCTTCTATAAAGAACACTAGGATGCAGTATACCTTAGTGCAAAAAAAAAAAAATAAACAGGCTAAGAATCCATTATCGGTGATCCTAATCTAACGAATTTGTTCAGCGAGTCTTATGTGGTTCTATTGTCTAAAAAAAAAGAAAATATAATTTCCTGCTTGTAGCAATTTATTGTCCAATTTATGTGATTTTTGATTTTCAAATTCTCAAGAGCAAAAACTTCAAAAAGTTGTTTTAAAAAAATGATTTTTTGATTTTTTGTGCATTTTTTCTATTTTTATATTGCAATTTTTCCTGGCATCGATAGGCTTATATGCCAGCATTGTAACAAATACATAAATAAAACATCGGAAGGCTACTAGAAAATGGCCAATGAAAAGTCACTCAAAAAATTCCAATACAAATTTGGGTCATATTTCATATGAATAGCTCAATTCTTTGAAGTGATTTTTCATAATTTTTAAACTGTAATTAATTTTTAAAGTGTTTTTTTTTTGTTTTGAAGTGTTTTAATTCATAAATGGTTTCTACAGTTAATGGAGTATATTATAAAAATAATTATAATCGATTTAGTAAATCCATAAAATTAGTTAAATTATTTTGGATTTAGAAAATGAAGCGTCGTAGTCGATATAAATATAAATTATCTCGATTTATTGTGCAAATAAATACACAAAACTGTTTAAATGGGTGATTCTGTAAAATAAAATTAATAATAGCAAATACGAAATTATATTCTTCACTGTTGAAATACTAACATTTTAGTATTTTCAAGGAAATTTTAAAAATGAAAAACGTCTAAAAAAAAGCTAGAAGCTAAAACGAAAATTTTGAGGCTAAAAGCAAAATAAAAGAGCTTAATTTAGCCTTAAAAAGGCTAAACCGGCAACACTGATTACTGTAAATAAACCAAAACAATAGCAACACATAATTGTTTGTTTACATATCGTTTAAAGTATTTTGAGTGCCAGACACAAAAGTCAGCATCGCAGACATTTTAATTAAATCATAATAAGTGACAGATATTCACTCAGACATTTAAATTTTGAAACCAATTTACTAAGGGTACTTCTGTATAGACATGCCAAAAGGCACACAGTACCCTGATCCACACTCACATATACTAAAGTTGTTCATAAATGTGTATTAATGAAAATTTTTAAAAGCAATAAGAAAATATTAAATTAATTTTGATCGACTGTTAGTGTTAATAAAGTGAATAATTGAAATCTAATTAAAATAATCAACAGTAGTTGTGGGAGTATAAACACTATTAAAGACTATTAAATTTCAGTGTGAAATTAAATTTTTAAAAACTGTAAACTTTTACTTATACAAAGCTTTACAGGAGTTATAATGCATCACTTTTTAAAAATTTGTATTAACTTTTATATAAAGTACACAAAAATAAAATAGTATTTACAATTCGAAAATCTCTGAAACAAAAACCAAAAAACCTCAGCTGTTTAACGAAAATGGTCTGTTTGTTAAATTTTAAACAAAAATAAATGACATCAAAGTGAAAGGCAAAATGAGAAAAATTGCATAAAATTTTAATATTGAATAACGACAATTACTTTGAAAATAATATGTAAAAAAAAGTTAAGGACTTTTCCACGAAAAGTGAAATAATGCATTACATTAATGCAAGTGATTTTCTTTGTAGTTTGATAAAAATATAAAATATTTAGGAGTAATAAAAATATATTGCAAATGAAAATTTTAATGTTTTTAAAGTTTTAAA
This sequence comes from Protocalliphora azurea, assembly GCA_932274085.1. Lineage (NCBI taxonomy): Eukaryota > Metazoa > Arthropoda > Insecta > Diptera > Calliphoridae > Protocalliphora > Protocalliphora azurea. The sequence goes on along the minus strand of OW026520.1, from coordinate 15,146,520 downwards.
GAATTTCTTTTTGCAGTAAAGTATATATTTTTAGCTATTCCATTTTTATGGAAACTTGAACAGAATATTAGCAACAAATTGTTTAAAGTATATAGTTATTTAAAAGCGTCATTTAGAAAATTATAAAAAAAAATATTAGAGAAAAAATTATAATCTGAGAGCAAAAATAATGATTATTTGTGTAATTTTGAATCAAAAAAATCAATTAGAAGGAAAATAATTAAAAATATTCTGAGTAAATAAAAATAAACTGCCTTTGTTATTACGTTGTTTAAGCTTTTCTATATATATAAAAATTAAATATGTTTGTCTGTTTGTCTGTTGGTTTATAGACTCCTAAACGACTGAACCGATTTTCCTTAAATTTTTACAGTAACATCACATGAGCCCCGAAAATAAAATAGGCTACTTATTTTTTCAATAGGCGCAGGGGAAGTGCTACCCCCCATAGGACACCAGTATCAAGTATCGGATATCTTAAGAGCCGCTGCACCCATTTTCTTGCATTTTTTGTAGTACGATTTTCTGAGTAACGAAATTGAAGTAAGATAGCTGCAGGGGAGTTGTCCCCCCATATGACGCCAATATTTAGTATCGCATATCTTAAGAACCGTTATAGTGGGAATGTTCAAACTTGGTAGGAGTTACTCTTATAATAAACTACACCTTTGAAAATTAAAATAAAGGGTGTAGGCGCAGGGCGAGCAATATCTCCATATGATGCATATATTAAACATTGCGTAACTGAAGAACTTGGTTAAATCCACTATAACGGAAAAATAAAAATGAGCTGGGTGGACAGAGGAAGAGCAATACCCCCGTATATAGAAAATATTTTGTTAAAAGTGTATATTTACAAAACAAGTTGAAATACAATACGTATGTAAATAAATAAATTAAATCATAAAAAAATATATTTTTATTTTTTCACACTTTTTTTACATTTTCTTACACACAAAGAGTGTACGCCAAACGTTGATGAGGTGAATAAAATTTAACTAGATATTTATGTGAGAGACAAAAACCTAATTCAGTTGTCAGAAACCTAATTTATATGGGGGTATTTGTGAAAAAATGTAGTGATGTTTGTGAAATATTATAAATATTCACCACTTTACTAAAGTATGCTTGGTTGTAAAAATATACACAAAAAGAGTACGCACTTTTTTTGTTGATAAATTTGATTGTTTTTATTTAAGTAAATCATATAAAATGTTAACAGGATTTAATGTATAATAATTTTTTATAATAAATTCTCTATTATCGAACAGTCTATTGCTTATTACGATTGAAATTTATTAAAAATATATGTATTTTTTGTTACTAAAAATGTATTAAAAACAAAAATCTGTATAATTTCCATGATGTGTTTTAATAAAAAAAAAAAAAATACAACGCATCTAATAAATATTCACCAATGACAATTCAAAATAAAAAAATAAGAAATATTAAAATTTTATCTATAAAAAATATATTTCTATTTCAAAAATTAATTTCTAAAAATTCATACATATCACGACAGGAAAACTGACAAAATCGTGGTGTTAGATGATTACGGCGACGAAAATAGAACATCAAGTTTGTTCACCAATATTATGATTTTTTAGGATCCAAGGTATAGATGGCTAAATTTGGAAGCAGCCTTTATGTTACTATTTCGTAAATAGCAGTTGCAGCGCGTAATTTTTAAAGAAATATTTAATCGAAGTAATTGAAGGTTTGCAAGCTTTGGACTCATATCTGTTCACTTTGTCAGCGACCAAGGCACTAATTTTGTAAACCTATTTAAAATAATAAGTGTTTCAGTATAAAAACCTTATTTTGGGGTTAATTCTACCAAAATATTTGTAATGTATGACACTCCACATCTGATGAAGATCACTAGGAACTGTTTAGTGAATAATAAAAATACGGTTAACTTCTAGGGTCATATTTTTAGTTGGAATGATATTGAATATTTCTGTTATGTATATTCAACCCTTCAAATTCGACGCGTTTCTAAATTAATGGGTAGCCATATAAACCCTCATCGACTTCAATACATGAAACACGGTATACTCATCTGGACCTATAGATTCTTTGAAAGCTCCAACTATACCCAATGCAACAGAATGCCTTTTATTTTATAACAACTTACTCGATATCCATAACAGTTCTAATCCACATAAACAATTTGGAAAAGAATTAGATTTGTTATGTACCTCTGGTGAAAAAATTAAAACTATACAAAGAATTGATAAAAAAGGTCATAATATTACTAACAGATTTTCATTCTTAAATGATTGGTGTATTAATAACGAAAACCTTCACCAATGATTTAACTTTATGAATGATTGCGGATTCAAAAATTTACCAACGAAACGCTTCTGTTGTTCTAATATACACAGAACCTATATCTGAAAAGAGTAATAATTTTAATGAAATGATTCCCTCACATAAACTTCTAGTTCTATTCTATGTCATAGGGAATATATTAATAAGTAGTTATTAATGTGAGAGAAAAAACCTGATTCAAATGTCAAAAATCTAATTCATGCAGCAAGAAAATACATGTGGTGACACATATTTTGTTTTTGTGTTTTGAAAAAAATGAGTTTTTTTTTTTTTGAAAAATTAGTCCGAAATGCCACTTTTACTATTTATTTTCACATTTCCACACATGAAAAAATCATTATATGAATAAAACTAGCCTCTAGTCTATAGGATAAAATTGTGTAGCCAGTTATTCCCCGGGATATTAAATTTACTCTCAAAAAGACTTCAAAGTTTCGAAAGATGAGCAACTTTTAAGAATATTATAAAAATTTTACGAAGATTCTATCAACTCAATTTGGATGTCAAAATCATTGTAACAGAACAATATTCTTTATCTAAATATTGCAGTACAAATATTTAAAAATATATATATTTGAAAATTTAACATTTCTTAACATTTTATTCTGCTACATTTTAATAAAAAGTTTTGGTATATTGCAGGAATTCTTAGCTTCCATTTGACATCCATATTGGATTGATATAATTTTAGTAGTTTTTTTATAATTTTTTTAAAAGTTGTGTATTTTTTGAAATTTTTAAGTCCTTTTGAGAGAAAATTGTATGCCCTGAAGAAAAACTGACTACGTAGTGTTATTATGTATGGACTCTAGTTTGATACATGTTATTTTTTCATCCGTAAAGAAATTTTTGGGAAATTTTTACACGGTGTAAATATATAATTTTAATGGGTTCCTGATCAAGAGTATGTGGTAATTAATCTGTAACGTATAAATTTTGGAATGAAAATTGGTGAACTCGAATTTGCCAAATACTATTTAAGTAAAAATATAGTTAGCGCTACGGTACATACCCGTACCGTAAATGGTTGCATTTCTTAAATAATGAAGACATAGTCAGAAACTTCAGATAGTCGCGATTATGATATTTCTAAAGTTTAGAAACGAAAGAAATTCCAATTTTGTTAACTTCGCCTATGTATAAAATGGGTTTAAAGTCGACACTTACGGAAGTCTATACCCAGGGTACCCGGGTACCCGCCATATAATTTTTATATATTTTGCACTAAAATTAACTTTTCTTTGAAGTTGTTATTATTTTTATAAGCTTTTGCTTCGTTGAAAGCTGAAATTTAATATTTTTTTGTTTAAACTAGTAAATAAGCCTTTCCATGACAGGCAAATGTGTTATTGTACAACATCTGGATCTGTTAGGATTTTAAGAAAAACTGTTTTCATAAGAAATCTAATTTTAAACTTTCTAGGTTATTTAGTAGCTCCAGAAATTTGGAATAAAAAATAATATATGACAACTTTTAGATATTTCTCACTATCACTATTTTGCGACAGTCTTCATGATTATTTTGCACCTTCAACCCATTTTTCAATATTGGTTATGATTTTTATGAATTCTTTTAAATTTTTCTTTACGTGTTGTACAAAAATATTCAAAATTTTGACTCCAAAATATAATGCAAAGGCTCAAAATGTTGATATTATTTCCGCTATTTGTGCTAGGTTACATAAACATTCGATATTATAGCTCCAAAATTGACAAAGCGCTGTCTCATCACTGACAACATTATTTTGGATAAAAAAAGTTAAAGTCGGGCTTGAACAATATTTGGAACTATGGAAACTGGTCTCAGTTTTGGATCAACATTCTTTAGGATTGTAAAAGCGTTATAGTTGCTTTATTGAGCATCAAGTGTTATTGTAAAGTTTAGAATTACAATTTATTCTTTGTGGAATTTTACAAGTATAAAAAAAACATATTTTATGTACTTTATAATGATTTTCGGAAGTGGGCCCTATGTGGGAGCTATGGATTTTTGAGGAACGAACCCTTTAAAAATATGTTGCTATACTTTTTCACATTTATAAAAATTATTTTGTAAAATGAAATTCGGTTTTTAACTTATATAAAACTTGTATATGTTCTGAATTATGTAATATTTTTAAAAAATTCATGAGCCTCGTAACTCTATTCTAGGCTAAAATTCATTAAAAGTTTAACATGGACGAACAGACGGATGGACGGACATCGTGAACATACTCAAACAAGCTTTTTCTACGTGTATTTACTAATTTGATTTCAGATTTATAACTAATTGAATAATATTACTAAATAGTTAACATAAAGTTATAATTTTTTTTTTGTACATAATCAACGAAAAATCCACTAAGGTATCGGGTATTCCGGGCATTGAATACCGTTAATTCTTTTTGGTATGTACCGTAGAGTATATACCCTACATTTGTCCTAAAAATATAAATAAATGGATTAGAGTAAGTTATTCTGTTCAGAATTAACTCATATTTTTTGTATTACAAGTAACATCGCGTGGCAGCTAGAGAACTCGCAAAATCTCAGTAAAATATTCATTAGATTTGTCTAAATAGATATCATGCCAAATCTTATTTAGGTATTTCAAAGGACTTGTCTAATAATCAAAATAGGTTAAATAAGTCTTGCCTACGTATCCATTTCCTGTACGTTTTATAAAACAAAAATAAAAATCTTAAAAAATTTATTTATTTTCATTTGAAAACATAAAACCCATTGTTTGATTTTTAGTCTTAATTTCTATATTAAAAATTACAAACTCATTTTTATTTTTGATTTTTATTTAACAAAAATCAAAAGCACTTTCTACTTAAGTGTGAAAAAATAGAAATCAAAATAAAATTTTGTTTTTCAAACAATAAAATAAAAATTAAAAATAACAATTAAAATTTGATTTATTTTTTTAAACTTATAATACTTATGGTACCTGATTATAAAATAAAAACATAAAATTTATGGGTTAAATTAAAAAACAAAGCATCTATAGAAAATTATTTTGCAATTTACTTTAAAAAGAATTTCTTTCTTAACCCAACATTACCTGTATAGAATTTATTGCATCTGTCATTTTATTGAACATGTTGTGTTTAATTTAACTTAAATAAAAGCATATGATCATTATGAATAAAGTGCTTTTTAAATGCAAAAATAAAAATAACAGTAGCGGCGGCATCTCCTCGTAAACACTAAAATTAAAAGTACATTAATGTAAATTTTGCCACAACAGCTTGTGAAGGGCATCAATTTTGTCATAATAAGGAAAAGTATGTTTTCCAGAAATATTGCTTTTTTCTTAAACACACACATTAAGGTGCAAGTTATTCTAGTTGTTTGTTTTTTTTTTTTTTTTTTTATAAAAATTCCAAATCTCTTGTGTCAATGTATTCACACTTTATTTTATGTTGACATTAATGTTCTTCCATATCAACTCTATTGCTTGGTACTAAGCAAATGCACAGTGGGGCAGAATCGAAAATTTTTGGAAATAAATCTGTAACTCCTAGTCGGCAGGATGGATGAACATAAAATTACATTCTAGCGTAGCAGAGGAGAGTAAAATTTGAAGTTTCGAAGGTGGACCACACATATCCCTCAGCAGCGGAACAGCGGGGCTCAAAGTAGGGTACCTTTGACATGGAACGTTTTTAAAGGTTTGTTAATTTATGTTTCTTATTCGATTTCGAATATTTTTACATTTTCTTAAAGCCCTTAATAAGACCTATAAAAAATGCTTACCTGTGCTATATATCTATTATAGTTTTCGAGGTTTTTATATTAGAAATTTTAATTATTTCAATTTGCAAGTTTTGTCTCAAGTTTTTTTCATATGTAGTTATTAGTTTTGTTTCTATAAAATTACGGAACAAAGTTATCTGTTGAGTAAACAAAATCTGAAGTCGATAACTTAATCGAGTCCAAAAATAAACGATTTCGAAATGGAAAATTGCAAAAATGACGACTTTTTGTGTTTTTTGGCCGAAAAAGTGTCTACACTCTCGTTTTTCCTAAAATGTAATTTTATATAATAATATATAGTAATTTTATACTTTACTGAAAGGTATATTCAAAAGGATGATTTTAAAATACAAAACATTCCCAATAGCTCAAGCGGTCTAAGTACACACTGTCCCAAATTTTACCTATAGGAAAATTTTGATTTGAGTCTACATGTTCTAATATCTCAAAGCATGAATCTGCAAACAAAATGCAATTTTGAAAGACATATCGTGTTCTTAACAGTTTGAAATTTTTATATCCGGGACATTAAGAAAATATGGACTTTATGGGCGAAAAAGTGAGAAATCCCATTTTTGTGTTTTTCGGATTTTTTTGTGCGATTCCTTTTACAAAAATCATAAAGTTTTTACACTTTATCATTTTAATAAAGTCTATAATTACTGAAAATTTCCTTGCGATATCTTAATTAACAAAGATTTTATTACGGAAAAAATGTATAGTTTCTCCAAAAACTTTTTTTTGCAAAAATTTTACTTTAATTACAAAAATCGGAAAAAGGGATGAATTCGATTTTTTGTGAGAACTGTGTGATGTTAAAAAAAAAAAATGAAAATTCCAAAAATGGAATTCCGCACTTTTTCACCTATAAAGTTCACATTTTAATAATGTCCCAGAAATAGCAATTGCAAACTGTTAAAAATCATTATAAATTCCGAAACTGCATTCTATTTGCAGATTTATGCTTTGGGATTTTAAATTCAAAGCTTTCATATAAAATAGGTAAAATTTGAGAAGTGTCTACTTAGACCGCTTGGGTTATTGGGTGTGTTTTCTATTATATAAAATTATTACATATTCTTAGAGAAAGTTAAATTTTAGAGAAAAAATAGTGTAGACACTTCTTCGGCAAAAAAAAAATCGTAATTTTTGCAATTTTGAATTTTAAAATCGTTTATTTTTAGACTCGGTTAAGATATGGACTTCGAACTAATTTTGTTCAATAGATAATTTTGTTTTTAAATTAGCCACAAAGAACTAATAAAATCGGTTGGAAATATTGATATATATATATAAAATTGTTTATGCTAGAGGTACCCTACTTTAAGCTCCATAGATTCTCTCCTGAGGGATATGTGGGGGTCCTTCTTACAAAATTAAAATTGCACACTCTTAGTATAGAAACTTTTATGCAAATCCCACCAGCCGATTAGAGGTTACAGATTTATTTCCAAACATTTTCGATTCTGCCCCAATGTGCAGTATAAGAGAAAAAAAATTATATTAGAATGATAATAAAGTGCACACAATAATGCAAATTTTTTACTGGATGCTTAAAGATAAAGTGTTATATTTGGTGTTGTTGCAACAGGTTTTGCTGCGGAATCTAGAGCAGGATTTCTTGGCATTGCACAAATTTCTATTTATATATATGCGTGAAGAAGTCGGGGTCACCAATTCTAATAATTATGCTTATACATAATGATGAGATTTATTCAGTTTTATATTGTTTTTGAAGACTGAAGAAATATTTTATTTTATTATACAATAAGTTAGCTAAAAAAAGTGACGACACTTACTCAAAATTTGACAGTAGTCTATTAACAGGTGGTACTTGATGAGAATATTGTTGCATTTCATATAACTACGAGGGAAGTTCGAAAAGTCACGGACTTATTTATCCGCCCTCGTATGTGCAGTTCAAATAAGTAGTGATACTTATGTTCAACATTTTTAAATTTATTTTTCTTATCCTTTTCAACATTTTGATTTTGATATAATTTTTTTAGATTTTTTTCTTCCAGACTAAACATATTTATATAAAAAATTTTAAATGCTATTTTGTTTAGAATAAAACAAAATATTGTCATATAAAATCGCTTAGAAACTCAAAAAGTTATTAATTATTTCCCAAACATTACCAAAAAATTCCTCATATATTTCAAGACAAAGTATTTTTTTTTATTTAGTGCTGACTTTGTGAGAAGAAATGGTACATGCACGGAAAGTTTTATTAAGTCATTTTAGATAAAATCGAATAAGTTTTACAGTTTTTGTCGATCAAATATTCATAATAATTTGGCTTAATTTGATAACTCATAATTGTATAAGAGCTTTGGACCGTAATAATGCAGCTAGTTTCAATCGTTATTGTGATGGAATTAACAGCTAAATATAATTTTTTTCGCAATGATGCGATATTGTTTAATGTCCGATAATGCAATAATGCTCAAATATTTCTTGATTTTGGTTTTGGAACAAATTTTAACATAAAGAAAGAAAATTACGAATTATACCAATTTTGACACTCTTCTTATGTCAAATATTTAAGATTTCATCTTTTGTGTTTATTGAACTGTTACACTTTTCTACTATTGGGATTTAATATTTAAGGAAATATGTCTACCTAGACAGTGCAAATTAGAATTATATGTGTTTAGAGTTAAATTAATTCAAGTGGTCGTAATAGGATCTCATTTCCATAAAATAGTACTCATTGAAATAATAAATAACCTGCCTCCAAAAATAAAGTTACTAGTTTGATTTTAGTAGATAATATATGGTATGTTAGAAGGATTTCCCGTTAACATATTAATATCATTAAATTAACAATTGTTGGCCGTAGTAGCTTTAAATGGACACACGTGTTATTTCGAATAATATCAAATATCTACTATTACATGACTTTGATAAATTTTTTCCTGCATGGTCGTTTCAATATTGTGTATCTAAGATAATTTTTAAGAATCTTCATATTCGAACTACACATCAGTATTATTTCAGTACCATTATCATAATGTTATTCTAAAATATTCCTAAGTTTTAAAAAAGAATGGAGAGAGTGTGTTTTTTTTTATTATAAATACTCGTATCCTTTGTAATGAAGATGACCTTAAATTTATGTATATTGATAGCAATTGTTGGTAATTCAATCAAGTTATAGTTTTCGGCACTTTTCAAACATTATTTTTTGTCAAAATTTAAAAAATTCTGTGATCTTTTGGAGTTAATTTACAGCCGTTTTAACAAAATTTATAATAACTGTCCCTAGGTATAATAATTTGAAACAAAATAAAATACAATAGTTGGTTAAGTTCACAAAGAATAAAATCACAACAGAATGAGCTAATTTAATAACCTTATGGACTTAATCAATGCGATTAAAAATCATACGGCCTAGCGTTGCATTTTTAATGTTCGGTACTGTACATACATATAAGATCTAATAAAATATAACTGAAATTGGAAGAACTTTAACAGAATAAAGTGTGCTTTACTGTATAATTTTTTAGAAAATAATTTTTGAACATTTATTCCAAGTTTTATATTTATAGTGAATTTATAAAAAAAAAAAAATTTAAATACTCTAAACTAAATTTAGGTTTATTTAAAATAAAAAGTCTCTATATAATTTTTTTTTTGTAATTTCTACACACTAGTACCCAGGATAAACTTTGGTTGACATGTAATGATTTAAAAAGCTAATACAATGGCTCTTCACTACTTAAACATTAGTTGAATAACTCATAATATTATCATCAACGAGTTAATATAATGTTAGCTATTCAGCTAATGTGTAAGAAGTGCAAAACTATTACGTTAGCTTCCTCATTCATTACATGGCAACCGAAGTTTTTGCTGGGCGAAATTGTATGAAATGCACAATTTTATACTTTGTTATTTAATGTCTTTTATAATCATATTCACTATTTTGAATGAAAAGTGCACAAGAAATGTCAATCAAAGAGTTGTTTAGAATTTATATACTTGTGTATTTGCACAACAATCAATAAACAAGTACAAACACTTGGAATGGAATAAAAAAATTGTATGTGTACAATATGTCCATCAAAAAAATGTAAAGATTTTGAGTGCATAATACAAAGTATTTGATTGAAGGATAGAAATTGAGAATTTGAAATGACTAACCAAATGATTGGCATCTTAATGACGTTGCTGCTATTTAATCAAACTGGTGAATGTTGAAAGTATTTTAATATTTTTAATTTTTGGCTTTCATTGTTATTCAACAATAGTAAGTTAAAACAAGTTAGAGTGCATATAATATTCGGCTGTGCCGAATATTATATGCCCTTTACCCATATTGAGATGTTTTATATGAAAATGAAATAATGAAATACATTATATTGGTAAATACAAATTAAAAAATTTAAATAATTCAGATTTTCCCATAAAGTTGAAATAGAATCAAGATTTTGAAAATTCTTATATCCTTAATATATATATATATATATATATATATATATATATATATATATATATATATATATATATATATTATATTACTAGCTATATAACTTATTTTTATTATTACTTTGCCATATAACTTATTTCTAGTGAATATTTTGGTTTTTAATTAAAAAATAACGAATGTATTGTAAGTGTGTGGTGATGGGTGGGCGTGCTTTTACCTTTTTTGTTTTATTTTATGCCATAAATGTTAAAATTTATAGTCTTTTGTTCCTTCAAGTCTTGAAACTACCATCGGATAATTAATTAAGAAGACATGGGTAGGGGGAGCTTTTACTCGTTTTGCCCTACTTTACGCCCAAAATGTTGGAATTTCCAAAATATATATCTATAAGTTCTTTTCATATGTTACAGTGTCTGCATGCCAAATTTTAAGATAACCGGTTGATTAGCTAAATAATAAAAATTATAGGCTATAATTCTTTCCAAATGTTGCACAATTTGCCTGCCAAATTTCAAGAAAATAGGTCGATCAGGTTGATAGGTAGGGGGAGCTTTTCCCTATTTTACGCCCTCTAACGATATGAAATATACTTTACGATCTATTCTCATACCTATCAAATACACGTAAAAAATTTCATAAAAATCGGTCAAGCCGTGACACGAGACACGATATTTGATACACAGATAGTATTGGATGTAACACAAACCAAATTTAACGAAATTTGACATACATACAGTACTGGATGTAGTTGTAGGCTATCTTAAATCTTGATTGGACATTACATCCACATTTTACGCCAACTTTACGCCAACATATGTTATTAATGAAGTTATTTATATGAAACGTACAGATAGTGATTGCACTGTAGAATGTTATAGGTTACATTGGATCTTGGTAGGATGCCACGACCATTATTTACGCCCATTTTTTTAAAAATCTAAAACAGATGAACCGATTTGCCTATTATAGATCGGAGCATGGGGAGTATTACCCTCCATATAAAACAAATATTCGTTATGGCATATCTAAGGAACTATTACAGTGAGAGCCCTCAAATTTCGTGAGAACCATTATACTATGAAAATAAGACGGATATGTCTTACAATATATCTTACGGATATGTCGATACAAAAAAATTATACATTTTTCATCTAAAGGACTATTAGAGTGAAAATCTTAAAAAGTTTTGAAAGTAATTTTCATAACAAATTTCGAATAAGGTGTAAATAACTCGGTTATTTATGAACCGATTGGGTTGATTAAAAAAACAAATTGCTATTGATATATATAAAAACCATGCACGTAGCTTATTTAGAACTTGGACATTGGTCAAAACAGCATTCTGTTACTAATGGACTGAGTTCATTTCTTCAGTACAAAAACTCAGAAAAAAAATTTACGATTTTGGTTTGCAGAAACGAAGTTCCCAATTTATGTAAGGGCTTAAGAAAATCGAAAACCGGTTTGAAAACACGTTTTTTTTTAATGTCTGTGCTATTTTCTATCCGGTTTTTTCTGAATTTCTATAGAAAAATTCTGGAAAAGTTCTGATCTTTTAATACATATATCATATATCTATGATATCGGGAAGCCGTTTTACCCTCCGACGAAAATTGTCGAAACTACAAACGGAATGACAAACTTATATATAACCTTTACCCCTGTGATATAAAATTTATCAAATTTATAAATTTATAAAATTTATCAAACGTTATTTTTCTGTTTGAATACATCAGTATATCAACTTATTTGCCATAATAACTTTTAACCTTTTTTTCCTTTTAGTTTTATTTAACCTTTTTTTCCTTTTAGTTTTATTTAGTTTATTGCTTATTAGAAACTTGTTGATTTGTGAAGTAATTGCAAAAAATAAAAATAAAGTATTGATTTAAAGGTTTCGTTATGTTAAATTAAACAAGTTTCTATGTTATAAAAGAGCATTTGAAGAAAAAACAAATGCTTTAATACAATAGCACCACAAGTAACAAATTTTATTATATAGATAAACTTATTTTATGCATCAGTATTACAAACATATTAAAAGTATACTTTGTAGCTCACAAACTAATCAGAGATCAAACAGTTCTTTACTTTTGCAAACTTTCCATGTCTGCTATTCATGAGTAACATGGATACATATGTCCATACTTTTCCTTTCATCCATCTCTCCTTAATTTCATTTTATATATCACTAAGTGTAAAATTAAATATCTAAGTCAATATTTCATCAGCTTCTACACTGAACTTTGATTTTTAATACAAGAATTTGTTTTTTTAATTTCTCGGCTTCTCATAACTGCTAAAACTTTAAGTCAATTTTGAATTTAGTTGAATGAATAAAGCTGATTTGTATTTTAGTTTCTCGACCTGTGGCTGAGGAACGAATACTGCACTGAGAATAAGGTAAAAACACAAAAACTAATTAAATAATGATACTAAGGACTGTATTAGTAAACAAATATAATCAAAGACTAGTAAGTTTTTTTAGGAAAAGTTTAAGTTGAAATATATATTAAAACAAAATATTTGAATAAAATGATTTTTGGATATTTGCTATTTACTTACTTTCATGACAACAAGCCTTATATCTCATCATATGCAAGGGATCTTATTTGGATTTGCTACTTTGATAGAAAATATTTATTTATTATATTAGTACCAAATGAAATTAAAAAGTGACCACACATCAATTGATTGTATTTTGTTAGTGTAAAACCACTGCATAAAATGTCAAAAAGCTATGAACAAAAATGAAAAAATGGGAAAGAAAAAGAGTAAATAAACGCTGAAAAAAATTCTAAATGCGAATATAAAAACAACTTGATAGTTTCCTGCGGTACGTACATAAAAAAATTGTAAATCATCTAAGCTTACGAGGTCGCTTTCTTTTTACACTATTTGAAGACACAAACAATTCAATTTATCATCTTTAGCTTAAAAAGAAAACAGTTTAACGGGCCACGCTCATTTTTTGTTTCCGAGTTTACATTGGTCTTTGTACTATTTGTAGAAAATTTCGTTGACGTTTCACCTTATAAGTTACATCTGGTTTCTAGTATTTGGCCCATAACCTTGTTGTTCATTAACCGTATTTGTTCATTTTCAATACTAAACAAACTTTATGTAAGTTAAATATTTGAGCCGAATTTCATCCCCTTAGGTAGTCTCTCTCGAACCGTATTCTGCTTTCAACAGACGGAATCCGAAATATTAATTTAAGAAGCGAATATAATAAAAAAAGAAAAACATATAAAATAAATTATAGAAGCGGTTATAAATTATAATTAACAGTTGCGATTTACTAATTCAGTTACTAAGGCGTATAAGTAATATTAAATATAGTATAAATTAAATTAGATTTGAGTAAACTGCGTTTAGATGCTTACGTTTAAAAGATAATGAGATAAATTTGTTGATATTAATGATTTATATACGTTTGCTTACAGAAGAAATAAAAAAAAAAAAAATTAAAAGCAATAAAATTTGCTACTAAAATAAGCCTGCTAATGCCAGAAAAAATTGCATTGTATTAATAATAAAAAATGCATAAGCAAATCTAAAAACTTTTAAAAAGTTTAAAGATTTGAATTCGTTAGAATTTGATTGTGAATAATACTTAAAATATTAAAAGGTAAAATTTCTGAAATAAAAAAAAGAAAAAGAAAGATTTCGAAAAAATTAATTGGCATAAATTTGCTTCCTGATCGAAATGATTTTGTACAAATTTCCAATAAGATTTGGAGAGAAATCAATGGGTATAGCAAATTTAAACTTTTTGAAACCAAAACCGACTTTTAAAAATAATATAGGAAATATAAAATAAATACTATTATTTACGCTTCCTGATAGAAATTTCAAAATTTGTCTCCATTAGGATTTAAAGGGCGATTAGTAATATAAATAATCTGAATTCAAGTTCAGCTCATAGACGAAAGAAAACAGACTTAGCAAAATATTATATACAGATATATCCGCTCCCGGATAGGGATTTCAAAAACTAGCTTCATTAGGATTTGTAAGATGAATAGTTATATAAGTTTTCAAATTTTAATCTTTTACGTCGGATGGGAGCTTCAGAAAGCTCTGGAATGAGAAAAAATGCTTAGAGAATTCAAATTTAATGTACTCTTATTTAAATTATAATTTGTTTTTTTATATACTAATGATTAAATTCCTATGTTTAGTATTGTTTAAATTTAATAAATTTATCTGCTACATTTTCATAATACGTATTCATACATTTTTATCAACATACAATAAGTACTTGTAGTACAAACTTCTATTTATACTTTATTTGTTTCGGCGAATAATAGTAAAACAAATATGCTACTTTTATTCTTTTTTTATTTATTCACACCTAATTTATTAAATAGAATAAAATATCTACTAATAAAAAAAAAAAAAAAAACAACACAAAAATACTCACCAATACGCACACAAACTCAAACTGGCAGATAAAGAAATTGGTGTAGTTTGAATGTAAATGTGTATATTTAAACTCATTTTTTATTTTAAACATTTTTTTTATTTCAAACATTTTTTCAGTTTTAATTATTTTTTAAATCATGTTTGTTTTGGTTTAATGTAAATGATGATAATTGTTTCTATGTTTAATAACGAATATTGATTTCATTTTCCTCTTTTTTTTTTAATTGCGTTTCTATAAAAATAATTAGAAACTAGATTTATTAAGTATAAGTTTGAGCTAAGGTTCGCCTAAATCGGAAGAGTAAGTCCGAAGTTATAGTTATTGAAATTCATGTATTAAAAAAAAAAAAAAAAAAAAAAAAAAAAACTGAAAGAATTCGACTTTGAACCGCGACAAAAACAATGAATTTGAAAATGTTGAAGAACTCGAAATTTTGTATTGGCGTTGTGAGTGAGTACGACAAATTTTATCAAAATCGGAGGTGGTTACGTGAAAAATTGCATTTTTTTGTTAACAAATTTTTGTTTTCTCCCTGTATGAATTTTTAAAC
Source organism: Protocalliphora azurea (assembly GCA_932274085.1). Classification (NCBI taxonomy): domain Eukaryota; kingdom Metazoa; phylum Arthropoda; class Insecta; order Diptera; family Calliphoridae; genus Protocalliphora; species Protocalliphora azurea. Next base: position 15,131,031 of record OW026520.1, on the reverse strand, counting down.
ATCAACTCTTTTCAATATGTTTCTTTATATCCACTTTGCAATTCAATAATTTCAGTTTTTAAGCAAATCTTAAATTTTTCTACATTTTTCTGTATTTGCAATATAAAACAAATTGTTCTGTTACGTGCCTGTGTATGTTTCTATTATGACTATCAAAAATCACGTAATAATCTTCGACTTTCCTCTGCTGGATAGTAACTCTCACTTTAGCTACGTGATTTGGTGGTTTAAAACCATGCATTAGAAAGTTATGAAAGTGTATAATCTTAAAGAAGTTTTTCAACATATTGAAAGTGCAGTGATAAGTTAAAATATTAAATTTACTAAGTTATAAATAACTCATTCATATAATAAGCATGAATTTTAAATGTCCTATTACGGATCTAAAAATCAAAGAAGATAATAATTTCGAATTTTTCTTTCTTTAATTATTTCAATTGGTTTTATTAGATTTTATAATTTAGTTTTTATTCTGCGTTTTATGGCAGTTTACTTCATTTGTCACCTCTGTGTCATTTGACAAGAATTAACTAAATAACACTCCCAATTTTTTACCTTTTCTGTGACATTTCTCTAACTATTCTGTGACACTTTGCACTGACAGGTTGACATGTAACACTATTAACTTTACGAAGCCCTATAAATACTTCTAAATATTTTAGATTGAATTCAAAACAACATAAAATTCTCTTAAAAGCTAGAAAGCGTCATAAAAAATATTTAATAAAACTGATTAAAGTATTAAATGAGCTCTGCGAAAGATATGTCATAGTAAAAGTCTATATAAATTTCACGCAGTTGTTTAGAACATATTCGCTCATTTGCTGTAACAACATCATAATAAAACAAGTGGAAGTGGTATATTCGGCTGTGCCGAATCTGTTATACCCTTTACAAAATCTATATTTCATAAATAAATAAACATATTGAAATTATCTCTTATCAAAATACTTGCTGTAATCTGGAAATATACTTAATATTTGTAAACTGGTGTTATCCATGGCATCGGAAATTTATAAAATAAAGAGTTCCCGAAAAATCCTTGATTATAAGACTTAGAAAGATTGCTCGGACCATATATGTTGAAGAGCTAAATAAAGTAGAGATATACAAAATTATAAATTCCTAAAACACATTGCAAATGTCCCGCCGGAATAGAGTTTAAACACTCAAAAATACCTTAAAAATAAGAATATTTTCATGAAATTGGGTGAAAAGATGTTCTATAAAAGTATCAATCAAATTTTACCAAATTGTATGAAGATCGGTCCAAATATGATAAATATACCATCTTATTATCTACATTCAAAAAAAAAAAAAAAAAAAAAAAAAAAAAAAACACCATTACCCGTAGATGATAATATTTTAAGAAAAAACATCATACATACTCAGATTTACTTGCTAAAATTATTTTTTCACAAAAAATATGCTCATATTAAAACAAAATTCAAATGGATACCACGATGATATGAACCATGGCTTGAAAGTCGGCCATAGCACTCCGGAGCGGAGTGATTTCGGCATTTTCACATATACAACACTAGTGTTAACCAAGCTAAACAAGTGAGTATGAATATAAAACAAACAATTGTCTAGTTATGTTCGAGCTTTCAACAAAGCAAGATCATGTCGCATAGTTAAGCAAAAACAAAAAGAAATCACACAACAAAGAGCGCAAGAAAAAATTATTATTTTTTGTGTTCTAGATATAACAAACACAATCCCAACAAAGAGCATAAATAAATAAAATACACAAACACATTCAAATTTGTATGCTCCTCTTTCAGCCTTTCGCTGAACTAGACTATCTATACCCATAGAACTTTTATTGAAAAACAACTATATGTACTGCTCATATATATGAATAGCATAAAAATCAATTTACAACACCATATGTTGCATATTTTTAAAATTCAACAATGTTGAAAATTAGTATTATTTTTTTTTACACAAATTAAAATAAAACTATTTTTTGAATTTAAAATTTCAAAATGCCCTGTGGCCTACGGGGTAAGAATTCAAAGGTAGGAGTTTTAAAGTGTTTATATGGGTTCGAATCCTGTCGAATATAATGTAGTGTACCCCACATAAAAACACATAGTGTACCACGCAAGTTTGCATGTATGAACAATGCATAAAACAAATAACAATTAAATAGATATCAAATTACTATATACAGTGTCTATACTTAATGCAGACTAATCATAAACATAATTGAGTGACACACTTATAATTGAGTGCATTTCAAATTGAAAATGTTTTGATTATTCAAGGAACGAAAGTTACTTGATATCATTGGCAACTCCATGATACCGAACGAGACAGATTTAATATTTTAATAAAATAGAATAAGTTAGAAAAGCTAGAATTAATTTTGTAAATTAGTATATAAGTACCTACAATAAACAAAATAAAACAGACTTGAAATTATTAAGCTAAACCGGCAACAACCTGCCTAAGTTTTTTAATTGAAAAGGCTCATCTAATTCGGCAGTTCTTTTGAACGCCTAATAATCAGCTGAAACCCTGACAGCTATTAAAAATAACCAAGGGCTATAGGAAAACAAAAGAAACTCTACCTATAACACTACATAGTGATCCTACCCTCATAGACACACCACATGGTCATCCTACCGATAACACCACACGGCGATCCTACAAATAACACCACATGGCGATGCTGCCCACTCCGACCACTAAATATAGATCTGCTCCCTCGGACCACTAAAAAAAACCCGCCCACTCGGACCGATAAATAAAGATCCTGTTTGTAACATTACATCTTTATAGAGAACACACATAAGTCACAAATATGTCGGACCGTAAAGCGGTTATTAAAAATGCTGATATGAGCGAAGAAATGCAATAAGATGCTGTGAATTGTGCGACACAAGCTTTGGTTGGTTGGTTGGTTTACGTGGTAGCCCGTAACCTTACGTTTAAGCAATTAGACTCGTTAGAGTCCGTTTTGATGGAACCACACTACTCGCCAGGTGAATGAGTTGTATTGAATCCGTAATGAGATAGAAGTTTAGGGAAGAACAATGAGAACATAAATTAATTAGATCCAGCCTGTAGCATTGAGATATTTAATGATGTTACTGAGTCTAGTGTCAGATATCTCACAGAGGTTGTCTAATTGGTACCCTCCCAGAAATTTATGTCTGTTTGCGTTCAAGGCTGGGCATTCACAAAAAAGATGAAATACACAAGCCTTAGAAAAATATAAAGTAATACAACAGAAGAAGAAATTAAAAACTATAAACACTAATAATATTCTTTTTTTAAATGAAATAAAATTTAAAAAACAAAAAATAAGAAAATTTATAAATGGTAGGTCTCATTTGGGGAAATATAAAACAAATAGCAAAATGGGTAAACCACAAAGTAAGGTGGATATCAAAGAAAATATAATATATTTTATTTAATAAATTTAAAATAAATTTCAAACACTTCTAATTAATTAAAAATTAAAAATATATTTGACAGCAGTTCCTTAACATTTCAAAATTTAAATTTTTGTTTGAAGATAAATTATAAAACAATTTTTCGAAGTTTTGTCCAATTATCGAGAACCTAAAGGCTTTCAGTCACAAATCCTAGCGGTATACTACATCGATACATTGGAAAAAAAAGGTTATAACGTAAATCGAATCCAAATAATAATTTTTTATAAAAAGCACATCAAACCATGGCTAGAATTTCTTGTCAAATAATTTTTTTTTTTAAGAATGAAATTTTAATATTTTTTTATGAAATACAGAAATTTACAAGAAGTCCCGAGGATGCGAACTCAGGCTTAACGGTTTTGTAGTCTAGTACACTTCTTATAGAATATTCAATCTCACAAATTTTGTAGAAAAACATTTATATACATATACCAAAAAAAGTTTGTACATAAATATAAAAACTTACTTTAATTGATTTCAGTTCATAATATTAAAACATAATTTCTTAAGCACTAAAACTTTTTTTCAAATGAATCAAATGTCAGGAAGTCTGAAAAATTTATTTAAATTTTTATTTATGTTTTCAATTTGTAAAAAAATGTTTGATATTTTTTTAATTTAAGTTTTTAATGATTTTTAGCTACATTTTGGAAACTGAACAGAAGAGCTTTTTAACAAAAATGTCTGAACATTATTCTTTTACAGATTTTCCTTGGAATTTTGCCATTTTAAGGACTTTGCTGTTACTATTTTCATGTATAACTATTTTCATTTACCATTTGCAATCAAATCTAATAATACTAAATCAAAGATATAACAAAATTGTTGCAAAATTTCTAAAATTTTCATTATGAACAATTTAACAATATTTATGAACAAAATTTTATTTTTTATGAAAAAAGTTTGGGAAAAGAAGTCATGTCCGATTCATAACATTTATGAAAAATAAAAATTAATGTATGTCCTTTTTTTTCTTTATATTGTTGCACGTGAAATAAAAAATATTATTATATTTGGGAAAAAAAATTGGAAAAAATTTTGAGGCTGTTCCAGAAAATCGTTTATAACTCCTTCATTCCCAAACGAATTTCGTTGAATTTCAGTGCCAAGATTTTTGAGATTTTATAAAGAAAAATGTATTTATTGTACAATGGGCTTCAAAAAAGTCATTTAAACATACAGACGGATAGACAGAGAGACAGACATATGTTCTCAAAAGTTATTTTAAAACATAACAAATCATGAATATTTTCAATTTGATATTATTTAAATTAAATATATATTATGGATATTTATTTAGGCCCGGTTTTGTACTCTTCTTTTAATATATACTTAAGGGCAAACTTAGCTAAGAAAAATTTAATTCACACTTAAGGAATATTTCGTTTTACAGTATAAATCTTAAGTTGACTAGCAAATAAATAAAATGTTTTGAGCTTATATGTCCTGGAATACAACTAGAAGTTCATGTAAGAGGCTCTTCGAACTAAATTTTCAAAAAAAAAACCCACTTGCATTTTGTTGTTGTTGCATGAATTAGGTTTTTGACAATTGAATCCTGTTTTTTCGCGTACACAAATATATACTTATTTATCTATATTTTATGTATTTACAGCTTTTCAAAAACATTTTCTTCAACTCTTAATACCAGTTATATTTTATTTAGCCTAAAATGTTTTTTCTCAGTTATGTTAATTTTTTATTCGTGCATGTGATGAAAACTGATCGTTTTCAAATCGAATCGGTTTGAAAGGTTGTAATGAATTTCGATCGATTTCAGGAATCATTTTTGCAGCAATTCTTTATTTTTCTTTTAAAATATACAACTCGCGTGAAAAAAATTAAAAAAATATAAAAAATTATTTAATAAAATCTAATTGTGTGAAGTGATTTAAATCTACCTTTAATCAAAAACTAAAACGGCAAAATAAAAAGCCAATATTACACAGTTTTTCAATTTCAAATCAATTCGTTTTCAAAATCATTTTCTATCACATACCTGATTAAATATTCTTTTTATTTAGGTTAATGTTGACTTATGGTAATAACAAGGAAACCTTAAAGGTATTAAATTTAAAAATTTGGTCATATTTCATAAGAAAAATAATAAAAATTTTGTGGTGATTTTTTGTCATTTTTGGGCTATAATAGTTTTTAATACTTTCGTTGATTTTTCGATTTTATTTACTTATTTTAATTTTTACAACATTCAAAAGAAAGTAAACAATCGTCGTATTTAGAAAAAGTTTGATTTGGCGAAGTCGGGTTTTGAAATACGCCCGAATGCCGGCTGTCCAGGAAACCGTTTCAATTCAGACAGGATCCCTCCTAGGCCAAAGTTAAGACTATTTTGATTCTGAATATGGCTAATTTTGTGCAGAAATTTTATCAAATAATGTATTAATTATCTGACCAGAAAGTGTCAAAACAGATATTGGATGAGGGTTAGATTTCATAAATATTTGTGGCATTTTTTAACTTTTTATTCTTTATTTCTTTTGCGAATTTTTTCGGGAGATTTTTCTATATTTACTTTGGGTGATTTGCTTTGGATCATTTTGCTGGCAGCCTTATTTTTTTACTAAATATAAATAATTTAGATTATTTGTGCTAATAAATACACAAAACGTTTGATTTTGTAAAAATAAAATTAGTAGTAGCAAATAAGAAGTTATTTTCTCCGTTTTTGAAATACTAAATGTCCAATCAAGTTGGGCACTTAAATTATAATTAAATTATAATTTCTATATTAATTATAATAAATTTACATAAGGTAATTTTTCGCGGTGTATGCTACTAAGAACTAAAAAATCTGGTAATGGCATAAGTTGTTTTTTTTTTTAATAAAAAAGTAATGTTATCGGTTTTCGTTAAAAAGCCGATGGTTTGATGAAAACGCAAAAAACGCTCCTAAAAACGATTGACGTTTATTTTTAAAGTTACTTACCATCCTACCATCGAGTCATCATGAGCGTCATAAATAATTAAAATATTTATTCTACAATAATTACTGCCAATACTTATCTTAACCTAAGTTACCTAAATCTAAGAAATAATAATAAATAAATAAATAATAAACAAAAAAATGAAATTGAACTGAAAACAAAAGTATATTTACCTCATTCCTGGAGTTTCCCTGCAAGAGAAGGTTAGAAATTGTTATAAGAATAAGCTAATCACTAATTGAATTTCCCTAATTTTTTTTATTCCCAAACCCCTCAATTATAATTGATTTTATCAAAATAGTAAATATAATTCATCCTCAATTATAGATTGACAACCTCCTTTTATCTTCAACAATCCCCATTTCGTCATCATCTATAAGGAGAATTTACATACAGTAGACAACCTTATTGTATTCATCAACAATTTATTCATTCTAAGATTATTTTAAGCATAAAAAATTCTAGAAAAAAGCTAAAACGAAAAGTTTGACGAGAAAAACAAATTAAAAAAGGCTAAACTGGCATCACTGTAAATATTATCTTACCAAAAGTTGGTTGCCATTGAACACATATTTTATTTAAAAATTCTTTATTTAAAACAATTTAAAATCGTGCTTCCTAACATAGTGTCTACATTAGACAATTTTTTATCAAGACAAACGTCAAATATAACGCGACAACAGTTGCACAAAAACAATAATATGACATACCCATTATGATTTTTTATATATGCAGTTTGGCAACTGTAACAATCAAAATAATAATCAGCTGTATAACAAAGGTTGCCTTGCATATATTCGTACTGATTTTGACGTTTGTTTCATTACTCTGCAATGAATGTAAATGCAGCGAATTAGCTGACACATTTTGTTTATGAGAGATATGTGTATATCGGTACTAATAACCGTAAATGTAACGCATTGACCTAATCAAATTACAGCCCGTCTAGACGTAACATAATATGTAAGATTTTTGTATCAGAGAGTGTCAAATTCGCTCTCTGAGAGAATTATATCACGTGTAGATTCAAATATTAATATTATCAGATGTATTATGAGACTGTTGTAATGAGATTTCTCTACACAACCATCTTATAAGATGAACTGTCAAAAAAAAAAAAATACACATATACGAAAGTTTGTAGATCTGGGGTTAGGTCGGTCTACATTTTTATCTGACAGCTGCAAGAATAGTTTTAACAGCTTTTTATTTCAATGTACCAAATTTCCGTAAAAAAATCGCTGTAAAAAGTTAATTGATTGTACAATTTGCTTTGCAATCTTCTTGATTAAAAAAATAGTTAAAATGATTTAAATAATGCATAAAGTTGGAGCAATAATTAAAAATTGTTGTAAGAACAAAGTTTGTTTTGTACAAAAATCGCTAAACTAAAAACCAATAAATCTAGCGATTTTTAAGCTACAGGAGATTTACTGGAAATATATTTAATTGCATTACTGACATTGATGTTTACAACAAGGTACTTACTACATTTACGTTTTTTGAGTAAATATCCACTTACGTTCAATTTACATTTACGGAAGAGTAATCGAGCCATATTGTTGTTCTTTTTTCTTTGTGTTTTTTATTATTATTTGTTCTATCTTTATGAAATAACAATACTAAGCAAAAAGACTGCAATTAAAGGCATAAAGAAGTCTAGGAAAAGTAGTTTAAATTGTTAAGCCTCAAATGACAAAAGAAAAGCAAAAAAATATTTTGAAATAAAGCTTTATAAACATGATGTAAATTGTGTTTCAAAGGATCAAAAAATACAACATGAATAGAACAAACAATAACTTGAGTTATAAGTCTGTGCTCTAATCACTATATTAAGTATGTCAACTGATTTAAAATCTATATACAAGTCAAAAAAGTTGAAGTTTTACTTTACATGTCCCAGCAAAAAAAACAACTGAAAAAGTTATTATTTTAACATTGTGTTGTCATTGGAATAAAGTAGTTAGTGCTGAATAAGATGGTTGTCATTGATAGGATGTTCTTCTTTAATGCTTCTGGTTCATTGCTTTTGAAGTACTTCTCTTAAAACTACATTTAATTTTGTTATTATGGCTTTGGCTTTATTAATAGATAATAAAAATACTTTTCAATTTGTAAAATTTTTATTTTCTTATTTTTTCTTATTTTTTTTTATTTTTTTTATTAATAAAAATACATTTATTTTCACTTTTTTGGAAGTCATTTTTTCAGCTTCCAAAAAAATACAAAATATGCATTTAGTTCTACTTTTTAAGTGGTGAAAAATTCCTTTTTTGGAAACACTTGCTCGTTTATTTGCTGGTATATTATAAACAAGGTTGAATTACAAAGCATAAGAATTGTAGTATCAGATATCGAAAGAATTTTTGTAGTACTATTGAAATAAAAGAACAAAAATATGTTTTGATAGTTAAATATGTTTAGGTTTTATTTTTTTAAGCAAATTTAATATAATTTATTTATTTGTCTTCTTAAAACTGTAGACATTTTAAAATATTATGAAATTCTTGGTTAAGTTAAATAACGGCAAAATGATTGTTATTATAGTATTTTCTTTAACGCACCTTTAAATGACACTTGAGTATCATTTTATTGTTAGATATTACTATTATATGATTAATTTTATACAACTGCTCTTAACTTATACTCCAAAATAAAATAAATCTTAAGAAGTGATTTCATTGCACTTCTTAAATTAAGTTCAAATTACACAAATATTTGACACAAAATATGTGAACCTTTCTTTCCTCAATATTTGCGACTAAATACAGAGATGATTTTTTGTACACATTACGCGCATTTATTCGACTTTTTTTTGATAAAATGTAAAATACGAGAAGGGAAAAAATATTTTAAGCCTTTTCAGATAAGATCCAAATTATTTACTCTAAATTATTTGATTAAACATACAACTACCACAAATTTATTTGACATCAATTATTATAAATATAAATAAATGAATTTTTAGTATACTGGTATTCTTTATTTTGACTTAATCAATTTGGAACAATTTTCTGTCTTAATTTCGTAATATGTGGATGACAAGGTAATATTTGTAGCGTCTCTATGTAATGTAACGAAATGATAATGCTATTTATTTTGTATGTAAATATTTATAAAATTTACAAAGTTAAATATTTAGATAGACTTTGGAAATATAAACTATTATCAATCGATTAATTGTAAGATTTATTAATAAAAATTACTTTAAAATTATATATATTTACCATTTTTTATAGGTAATTTATGTTTATACACAAGAACAATCCTGATTTCTTTTCTCTTCATTTACAAAACACACATGTCTTCACAAAACACCACTGTCTTTCTTTGCACGCCACTTTCAGCTATATATAGAAAGTAATATATATTGTTATGGTTACTTAATAATATATTGAAAGTTTTATTTAAAAAACTATATTTTAATAGATAAAATTTAAATTAATCACTACTCTTTGGTCGCTCAAATAATGGTAAATATTGTGCTCACACAATTTTTACTCTAGTCACATTTTTGACTTAAGGGAACTATTTTTATTTGACTAAAATCAGATGTTTTTTTTTTTTTTGTTTCATTCGTAAAAATATTTGATGTACACATTAGGCAAATAATTTTTGTTTTTAAAAATTGTAAAATATTAGCGTAATGTGAACGTAATGTGTATTTAATCAATAACCTGTTTGAACTTTATTATAATAATCTGGATTGGACACTTTGACAGTCATTTGTGAATATTATATAAGTTAAATTTTGTACACTTAACGTACACTTATTTAATGCACAAGCATTTGCACACTTACAAATATATATATTCTTACATATGGTTTTCTGCCTTTACTTTTATTCTGTAAACATTTATCGTACATTTCCTTCCTTTTTTGACTGCTTTTATTAAACTTTTTTTAATTAAGCTTTTCAAGTTATTGTTCTGTTGTAAAAGTAAGTGAAGTATGAAGGGGAATTATTGAGTAATTCCATTTTAAATTTTAAAAATGTTGACCAGTCGGAACATTTCCCCTATCAAAAAAAAAAAAAAAAAAATAAATAAATAATAATAATAAATAAATAAAAATACAAAATAATAATAATAATAATAATAATAATAATAATGAAAGATAGAGTTTTATAAATACATGTGACAATTTGTAGAAATAAATTATATTAAAAAAGCATTTTTTTAATTTTTATTTGATAAATCCATTGCAAGAAAAATTATTTTGATATATTTTAGACAAAAAAAGTTTTCGTAATAAAATAATTACATTTTAATCGGCAAATTGTTTTTATAAATTTATGCTCCGACTTTAAATGAATCAAAAATAATAAAAATAATGAATATCACAAAAAACGGTTAATTGTATCGCAAAAACATAGAAATTATATGGGGGTATCGGGGTACCCCGGGTATTGACACTCGTAGGTGTCAACTTTAAAGTCATTTTACATATAGACCAAGTTAACAGAATTGAGATTTTTTCAGTATTTAAGAATTCAAGGCATCTAAATCGCGACGTTCTGAAGTTTTGTAGCTATATCTTCATTATTAAATTTTTAAAGCCAAAAAAGGTACCCGGGTACTTGGGCATGTACTGTAGGGTTAATGCAGAGGGTTACTATAAAACTAACATTTTTAAAAATATTTTTAAAAATAAGTACAAAAATCTAAACCTTTAAAAATACATACGGATCGTACACATACTTATGAGATTGACTGTATATATATATATATATATATATATATATATATAAATTATATTTTATTCTACTTTAATTATAGATTTTTATAAATGGATTAAAAATTCTATAACTTGAAGAATTATTTAATTTTTAGGTAATGTATTGTTAAAAAAAAGCTATTGTATTAAAAAAAAAAAAAAAAAAAAAAAAAAAACAAAACATTCACATTTAGGTAATACTTTTTTAAAGATATTTTTATTTAGTAATTACAAATTCATTCCAACTTTTATATATTATATTTTCTATTTTCGGTGCTTAACATATTTGCATTATATACTGTACTTTAAAATCCTCATATCTACACATAACAAGTATCTATATACATGTATGTGTAATATAATAACTTATGTTACCTTGGGGACAATATTGATAACGAACGACTAAAAATTAATTTTCTTTCGTTTGAACAGAAAACTAAAAAAAAAAAAAAAATGAAAACTGAGAACGGAATAATATTTTCAATCTTTTGAAGTCTATTTAAAAAGGAGTGAAAAATGCTATGACGCAATAGAATATTTTTAATAGAATTTAAATTAGAAAAAAGTTTTAAATTTATTTCTTGGTTCTACGTAAAACAAATGAAAACCATACAGTTTATTCTGTGGATGTTTTGAAACTCAGAAAATGTTGATAAATGAAATGTATTAAACTTGTAACAAAAGTTTATCATGTTGCAAAGAAAGCCTTTCTTAATAACAATAATAAAGCTAAGTTTTACTTTTTCGACACTAGTTTGTTTAGAGTCATTTTAATTTTAGTGCTTACAATTTCTCTTTTAAAAAGTTCATTTTTTTGTAAAGAAAAAACAACACCTTCTCTACATACATGAAAATGTAATGTTACTGAGTGATTGACTAACTCACTGACTGACTTACTTACTGATTTTCATTTCTTATGTACCATGGTATACCCGTTATGGTCCTAAGAATTTTTTATTAGGCCCTCTGTTTAATATCGATACTCATACTACTGGCTGTTCTTCATAGTTGGATACCGTATATCGAAATTGGATTTAAAACGGTTTTATACAGGATGACTTTATTGTCAAGTCTTAGTTTTTAATGAGTGTTAATTAACCAGTGAAGACTGGAAGATTTCAACTTCATCTTAAGTCTCTTGGCTTCTATACGACGACGCCAAGTTAGTCGTCTATCCAAATGAATACCAAGGTTTATAACATGATCTGACTGTAGTATACTTAAATCATTAAGTGTAACTGGAGGACAGACATCTCTTCTCAGGGTTAATTTAGTTATAGAGTAGATCCAAGAACACTTCCCTGAGGAACACCTGCTTTTATTCCAAAATCTTCTGTCATAAAGTTAAACAATACTTCTTTAATTCGAAAAATTTCCTTATCTCTCCAATTATACGATTCACTTGTTATGGTTTCGTGTTTTTCACGAAAACCAAACTGGTGAAATGGAACGATATAATCATTGTTTAAGAAAGGTAGAATTTTCTTTTGAAATACTTTTGCAAACAATTTCGATAAGCAAGAAAGTAAGCTAATAGATCTATATGAAGATGTTATAGTAGAATCTTTTCCTGGCTTTGGTATGATTTTAATCAAAGATGGTGTTATTGAATCATAACCGGGTGATTTTCAAACATTTATATTTTACTATCTTAACCCGGTGCGCTTCGCTGCACTGTTAAAATAAAATAAGTGTGAAAAAATAAAAATATATTTTTTTTATGATTTAATTTATTTATTTACATACGTATTGTATTTCACCATGTTTTGTAAATATATACTTTTAAAAGAAATTATTTTAATATATATTTATTTATATTATCAATAGCATCTTATTAAATTAAATAATTCTTATTATTAATGATTATTTTAATGCTTTATGATATACAATATTTTTGGTCTTTCCTTTCTTATTTTTGTGGTTCGCTGGATGCTTTTGTAAAAATGTATTGCTCCACATGCACCTACCCCTTTTATTTTTGTTTTTAAAGGTGTAGTTTATCATAAGAGTGGGTTCTATAAAGGCTAAAGAATTTTGTGTTAAGATATGTGATATTTTCTACCTATGGGGGCATAGCTCCTCCTCTGTCCACCCAGTTCATTTTTATTTTGAAATTTTTAGTTTCCATTATAGTGGCTTTAACCACGTTCTTCAGTTACGCGATATTTAATATGTGCATCATATGAGGGTATTGCTCGCCCTGCGCCTACCCCCTTTATTTTAATTTTTAAAGGTGTAGTTTATCATAAGAGTAACTCCTGCCATGTTTGAACATTATCAATATAACAGTTCTTAAGATATGCGATATTAAACATTGGCGTCCTATGGGGGGGGACCACTCCCCTTGCAGCTATCTTACTTCAATTTCGGTGCTCAGAAGATCCTACTACAAAAAATTCAAGAAAATGGGTGCAACGGCTCTTAAGATATCTGATACTTAATATTGGTATCCTATGGGGGGTAGCACTTCCCCTGCGCATATCGAAAAAAGCAGCCTATTTTATATTCGAGGCAAGCAGACAAGCATATTCCATTTTTATATATATAGATTTAATGATTATATTAACAACAATTATGTAGTTAGTGCAGTGTCAAGTGTCTGTTCAAAGACTATGCTTAAGTAGCATGCTTTATCTTCTACGGGCTCAGGTACCGTCAGCTTTCCTTAAAGGACTTTGTGCCTCTATCGGTGGCTTAATATCCTTCGCTGCCTTTCATGTTGAAAAATTAGTATTTTTGTTATTATAATTTTCTAAGTGACAAAATTTTTTTTATATAAAATATGTTTTTAGACATTTTGTTTAAAAAAAAACTAACAACATCAGAACGAGGTTGAACCAAAAACCTTCTGGTTGCTAATCCAATGCTCTAACCGATTTTTCTACGTGATTGCAATATAACTGTGCTATTATACTATTGAGTACTTACTTATATAATATAGAGTAGGCAAATATTAATGATGCCTCATTATCAAGAAACTAGTTTAATAAGTAGTTACCGAGAAATATAAAAGACCAACAACAATTTAGCGCTTTATATACAACGAACACACAACATCAAACCACTAACAGACCATTAATGTTCGCACAATTAAAAATTATTCGAAGCAAACAATATGAGGTAAACCAAAGCCAACTTGTTATTGGTGCACCAGTTGATGCTGGTCTTGCTATACTATATTTGTTTTCACTGAGTTGAGAGTGAAAGCGGATTATTGCAGTATAAATAATGCGTTTCATTGTTTTCTGGCTTTTGGATGATGGTACGAACATATTGTTGTAGATGTGATGATATTAATTAACTTAAATTATAGCACAATATACATGCTCAAAATTACCTAAAGCTACGTAATAAAAACTTTGGATTTAATAAAGATTTTAGAATTGCACTCAAATTTATTGCAGTTAGAAGAACTGTGCTAAATAAAAATCCAAAAATTTATAATTAAGTTATTAAAAAGAATCTACCCTTGACTCAAAATATAACATACCGCTTAGGTGAAAATTAGATGGAGAAATATTTAAATAAATTTAATTAAAAGAGATTTCTCCAGTACTTTGCTGTTAACCATATTTTGCATAAAACTTTATAGTATAATTGTAGTAACCATTAATTTATATTTTAATAAATCACTTTGTATTTTTTTTTATAGTTATAGCAACATTTTCTATTAAAACCTTTAAAAATATAATAATAATACTGACATAATTTTAAGCAAATAAACTTGTCCCAAAAATGTTTTCTTAATAATTTAACTAAATTTCGGAAATACCATTTAATCTTCAATTCTACAAAGAATAAACGAAAATATTAACAACCAAAAGTAGTTGTTTTTAAAGAAACATTTGCTTTTGATAATAATGTTTGCTTCCTTACCTCAATGTCATTTGTTTTACGCTTCAGTGCTTAAATTCCAACCAAGAATATGAGAAAAGAGAAATTTAATTTTTTTTTATTTTTATTTTTTGCAATAATGCCACT
The DNA here is from genome assembly GCA_932274085.1 of Protocalliphora azurea. Lineage (NCBI taxonomy): Eukaryota > Metazoa > Arthropoda > Insecta > Diptera > Calliphoridae > Protocalliphora > Protocalliphora azurea. The sequence continues at coordinate 15,115,940 of OW026520.1, read as the reverse complement.
TGATGTAGTAAAGATGTCAGGTTTTAAGAATTTTGCGTAAAATAGAGGAAATATAAAAACAAAAAATAATACAAACATGTTTTTGTTAAATATTTAATATATATTTTAAAGATGTTATGGGGGAAATTACAGTCAGAGTTACTAAGAATGCATTTCTTTTAATTACAGTTGTTTTTCAGAGTACAGTTTGATTTTTCCGTCGTATATTTTTTCTAGATTAGAGTGAATATTAATTCCTTAGTTTTCTCATGTTTCCCTCTTTGTGGTATTTTAACCAAATTTATTTTATTTATTTGTTTTAACCAAATTTATTTTCAATATTACCCAGCCGAAAATTTTTTGGTTTTCGGTAATGGTAACTACTTATTAAGGTAGTTTCTTGGTAATGAGGCATATTATTATTAGTTTACTCTATATTACATAAATTAGTACTCAGCAATATAATAACACAGTAATATTGCAGTAACATGGATCAGTTGGCTAGAGCGCTAGATTAGCAACCAGAAGGTTGCAGATTCAACCCATTCTGGTGCCGTTATTTTTATTAACAAAATGTCGAAAGAGATATTTTATACTAAAAAAAAGTTTTTGTCACTTAGAAAACGAAGTGCCAGATGGTGTACTAAGTAAGACGTTAGTCATTAAAAATTACTTTCATAATATCTAAAAAAAGCTTTGTACGCCATAAATCAATAAGTGGCCATAAGTACATTCAAATTTACTGACTTAAATATTTTATTTTTATTTTTTATTTTAATACATAATTAAAAAATGCTCCAAAATATCCAAAGTTTAAGGATATATAAAATCGTAATTCCAAGTAACTTTGCAGAACCCTTTGGAGATTTTATTAATCTAATGGTATACCTTCATTCTGCGTTGAAATTATTGAGACAATATTTGATGATCCAAAATTTGTCGCATAGTGTATTCAAATAGAACAATCGCCAATGGCTTCCACAAATCATCCAAATTTAATAAAATTTGGCAAAACTATTAGTATTAACCCTGCGTTGGGTTGAAGATATAAAATTTTTAAAACTGTAATTTAGGGTCAAAATTTTTCGAAATTACCCTATTTGAATTTTCTGTTATTTTTAAATAAAACATGTCATATATTATTAAAATCGATGCTTACATAAAATTCTTATAGAAAAGTGGTAATTTAATTTACTTTAAAAATCATTTATAAATCAGATAATTTCACTTATTTTTTCAAAACATTGATATTTATTTATCGAATTTATTCAAATAAACCACGTTTTATTTGCAACGTATTCAGCTTTATGACAATTTTTTTGTAAAATGAACAGAAATGCAAAAAATTTGATTTTTTTAACATAATTTTAGTTATAATTATTTGGTATTCTATTAAATCAAATTAGACATTTATCCTCATGATGTATTGCATTATGTGGTGCAACCACATAATTAATATTAATCATACGTTAGGTGTACTGTAAGGAGCCACATAGTCGGGCCAAATGCAAAATTTTTGGTAATAAATCTGTATCTTCTAAACTACTAGCTGGATCGAATTAAAATGTATGGAAGAGTTATAGAGAAGGACCTCAGCTTTAAGAAAAATCATCTTGTAGTTATTCTGTGGTACTACGAGCTAAGCTACAGGGTGTCAAATTTGACGACCTCGAGTATTTAAAAGTTTCAAAAAATCGTAGCTTCTACAAATCAAGTCCGATTTCAAAGATTTTTATATTCCTGTAAAGTGCTTGATAAAGAAAATAAGCTTACTTAAAAGATATTTATGTTTAAAATTTTAATTTTTGATTTTTACCTTATATCCTTTTTCGTAAATAAGTCCTATTTTTTTTTATAAAAATATGGAACAACTCTTTCACTTTTTTCTTGAAAGTTTGTTAACAAAAAATCTTTTTTTACATATTTCAAAGACAAGCTTTCATAAATCATTAGTAAAGAAATTTTAAACTGATTTAGATTTGCACCTAATATTCAGCATTGGTAAATTTTAGAAAAAAAAATCTTTTATATAGCTTCAACGACCAATTTTTTGCAACCTTTGCATATTCAAGGTGGCAAGTTTAATACCCTGTATCTTATGTCGTATTATTGCAGGTTTATTACAAGATAATTTTCCTGAAAGCTTATGGTCGTTCTCCACAACTCTCCCATACATTTCAATTTGATCCGAAAAGTGGTAGCAGATACCGATTTGTTACCAAAAATTTTGTGATTAGCTCCACTGTGCACTGGTAACCAAGTTTTAGCATGATTTCCACGATTTCATGATCTACAATACTTCTAAAATAAGATAAATTGTCCTCATAAAAATATCTTTTAAATATAATCTTTTAAAATAAAATGTTTATACTTTCTCATTAGGGAGGTCGTAAACGCTTTCTGTGAGCTACATTTAAATTTACCTAAATCTGCTGTGAAAAGGAATATAATTTAGAAGATCTTTGCCAAATTTAAATATCATTCGTTGACAAAAATAAGATACTACAGGGCCATTTATATTGATGATTTCACAACAGATCAAACATCTTTTAAATGAGATATACAACAAACGATATACAAGTAGGTAAATAATTTCATAAATTTTAAAAAAGTTGCTACCAGAAAGATTTTAGTTTATGTCATTGCAGTTTTTTACAATTGTTGCGAAATTCGGTCATAGAAATAAAAGCATTTGAATGGCAGCAAATTCCGTTTCCTCATTTAAGAAGATTAGTTTAATTTTTTTTTTAGCTAAAACTAAACATAAAACAAGCACAAAGCAACTTATATAAAAAAACGAGAAGATTAAAAATAAAACTTTAAATTTATATGTAAACACAACATATATGTAAATTAGACTGCACCAAAATTTACCCACTTTTGAAGTTTAACCGTAGCTCATCTAATATCATTCATTGGGTAGTTAAAAGATATCGTTAATCCATGCCGCATCGAACCTGAAGTTTGTAGGGTGCATTTTTATGAAGAAAATATGTCATTTTTACAGTTTTTAGAAAAATTTTGCTATGACTTGGTAACAAACTGTTAAAAAAACGAAATCTGCACGTAATTATATATCAAAAAAGATATAAAAGAAACAAATTAGTTAAACAATTTTCAAGTTATTACGAATTTCCCTGACCATTGTGCAAGGAGTATATAAACTAATTTTAAAGTTTTTGAGAAATGTTTAAATAAAATGCTATTTTTTAATAAATTTGATAATTAATGAAAAATAAGTTTTTCTTTCTGCAGGATAATTCAAATCCCTTTCCATGCTTGCTTAAAAAATGTTGATTTTTTTTAAGGCTGTATAAAAAATCCAATTTCAAACTTTTAAAAATATTATTAAACAAATTTTAAAAAAGTTAAACTAAAACTATGCAAATTTATAGATATCACTGCACAAAACAAATATGAAAAAAATTAGATCAATGTCTTGTCTATGCGGTATCTGTGATTTGAATTTTAAGGATCTTTTGCAGACTTTTTTTTTTTTAGTTATAAAGTACATTTTTTTTTGAACGGATATTCAGACTAAAAAGAGTTATTACATAATAAAATAAACCATGTCTTAAAAAATACATTGGCAGTTTTTAATAAAATTGGACAACTCGTAGGCCAAAAGTATAAATTTGGAATATTTTAAAGTTTCAAAGAAGTCATAACGAAAACTTATTTATTTGTACCTGGATTTCAATGAAATTTAATAGAACTATAAATGAAAGACTTTTATCGATATTAACAGTAAAAAAAAGCAATTTTGACCCTCAACTCAGATTGGGGTCAGCATTTTTTAAATTCACCTCTTCTAAAATATTTGTAAAGTAAAACTTAATAATTAATATAATCATAAAAACCATTGCGACTAAAAGCATTTGAGTAATTATATAATTATAATTATATAATAATTTTTCATGATGTTGTCCTTAAAAAAATGAAATAATTCAAATTTTGACCTTTGGCATTCATATTTTTCCAATTTTTTTAAAAACTTTGGAATTTATTTTCTACAGTATGGTTTATCTTATTAGGTTATAATTTTGTTTAGCCTAATTATCAGTTCTAAAATACTTGACTTTATAACTTAAAAAAAAATGCAGTAAATGCCTTTTTGCGAAATCCGCATACAAGTTATACAAGGCCACAACTGACACTTCGGCAGCATCCACTGAGATAGTTAAAAAATAGCTCCTTTGCCGAACAGACAGCATTTCAGTTTTCATGTGTATCTCAACAAGATGTAGCTCATTGTTTCACGTTGGTTTCGATAATATATATCCTAAATTCGTAGAAAGTATTTTGCCACTACTTCTTCCATACATAACGTATTTGTTTAACAATATTATAACAACAAGTTTTTTCCCCACTATATGGAAATATCCTAAGGTGATTCTTATTCTGAAATCTACCTCAGAATTTCAACCGGTAGCCATTTTAAGCTTTATTTCTAAAGTATTTGAGAAACTCTTCAAATTGCATAAAAGATAATAATATATTGTTTGAAAAGCAGACCGGCTTTCGCTCTAATCACAGTTGTATCAATATATTAGCTAACGAGAAATTGATGATTCTTCTTGACCACTCTATATATATATATATATATATATATATATATATATATATATATATATATATAGATATATAGTTAACCACCAAATATTATGTATAAACATCTTCTCAACTTCTCACTTACTTCAACACGGCTTATTGCATCAATTCTCGATGGCCATACTCAAAAAGTTCATGTTAATAGCATGATCTCAAGACCTGTGTCGTTGTCATAGTGTGTACCACAGATTTCAATCCTGGGACCAATATTATTCTCAATATATGAAAATGACCTACCCAACGTTTTACCACATTGGATGATTCATATGTTCGCTGATGATGTCTAACTACTACTCAGCAGCTATTCCGATGTTATAGAGGAGAGTATTGCTAAACTAAACCAATATTTAAATAAGGTACATCACTGGTCTACCACAAACAACCTATGCCTAAACTCTAAAAAATCCAAATGTTTAATCATTCATAAAGAAAATATTCTGCCAACCATTGAATGTGAAATACATATTAACAACCAAAAAAATTGAGATAGTTCAAAGAGTAAAAACCTTGAAATTATTTTGAAAAACTTTTCAACTTAAACAAGTCCCGTGAACACATTTTTTCTCAAACTTATTTAAAGCTACGTACTCTTTGGATCACTCAATATTACACACCAATCGGAATTCGACAATTATGTGCAAAAGCTTACCTCACACTAGGTCTACTTTATGGCTGCGAATTGTTATGCAATTGTGACTCAAACAGCAAACGAAAACTAAATGTACCTTACAATAAAATAGTAAAGTACGTCTTTGGTTTGAAAAGGCGTGATAGAATATCATTGTTTGAAAAAAAACTCTTTGGTGTCCCTTTTGAAAATCTTCTCAATATAAGTGTCCTAATGTTCCTTCATAAAATCATTTACACCTCAAAAGCCAATTATATGTTTAACATGTTGCAATTTGCCCGATCTAGGAGGGGTAAAAATTCAACATACCTACGCGTCGATACCTTGTATCAATTTCTTATAAACACTACACGTATCTGGAATTCATTCCCACATGACAAACAAATCATAAACAGCGCAAATAATTTAAAAACATTATTGTTCAAATTTTATTCTTAACGTTTTTGTTTTTAATATTTAGATATTTTTATATTTAATTTTTATTCTATATCTTCTAATTTAAATATCAATTTTTATTCAATATTCTAATTTTTAATAATATTTTATCTTTTTTTTTATATTTTTATATTTGATTTATTAACTTATGGCACCTTCTCTTATTTAAAAATATTTACACTTTAATTTATAATATTTAATTTTGTTGTATATGAAAAACAATAAATTTCAAATAAATAACAAATAAATAAATAAATATTTTTTAATTTTATTTCCTATACTGTTGTATAGTTGAAATTTGTTTAAGAAAGTTTTTAAAAGTTTGAAATTGTGGTTTTGAAAAAGCCTTAAAAAAGGCAAAATTTTTTAATCAGGCATGGTAAGGGGATATTCAGTCTTGCAGAAACACTAACTTATTTTCCAGTAATTATATTTAAAACTAATAAATTTAAAATAACTTTTTATATAAACATTTCTCAAAAAATTTAAAAAAATTTTCTACACTCCTTACACAAGTGGTCTAAAGCACATGAACGGTTTGGGGAATTCGTGAGAACTTTAATATTTTTTTAGCCGATTTGTTCTCTTTTATATCTTATTTGATAGATAATAAGAAAGTATTTAGCTATTTTTTTAATATTGTAAAACGGCCATATTTTCCCCATATAAATGCACCCTATAAACTTCAGGTCCGGTGCGACACGGGTTAACGATATCCAATGTCACTACTATTTTACACAATACCCTTTTTCAATGAACGATTCTAGGGGGATTAACGGTCAAAATTCAAAGTCGGTAGAATTTGGTGCTGCCTAATGTTTTTAAATATTAACAAACTATTCTTCTTTCGTAAGTAAAGATAAAAAATTGCAAATAAATAAATAACTTTTTTCAATGAATATGCAATAAAATTGCGTATAAATGTCTGTCTGCACACATTCATATATATATATATGTATAAATGATGCAATTTATACGGTTTTTTGCATATTTTTCATTCATCTCTTTGGAAGTTTATACACTCCCGCAGTAACAGAACTCCATAAAGCAACAAATAATACTCGTATTACATTCATATGCAGTGTTGCCGGTTTAGCCCTTATAAGGCTAAATCTAGGTTTTTCATTTTGCTTTTAGCCTCAAAATTTTTGTTTTAGCTTTTGCTTTTCGTATAGTCTTTTACGATTGAAAATTTGCTTAAAAAGGCAGTGTTTAAACAAGGAAGAAAATTATTTCCTATTTACTAATTCTGTTTTTACAAATTATCCGTTTAATCATTTTTGTGTATTTATTCTAACAAAAAATAGCCTTTTTCGATATTTAAATTTGCCTTAAAAAGGCTAAAATGTTAATATTTCAACAAGGAAGAAAATGATTTCCTACTTACTGTTACTAATTTTGTCTTTACAGAATCATCTTTTTAAGCATTTTTATGTATTTATTCTAACAAAAAATCGAGATTATTTATCTCTAGCAAAAAATTTCACCTGCTTTATTCTCCAAATAAAATTGCTTTAACTAAATTTGTGGAGTTAATAAATCGATAATTAAAATTATTTTTTAATAGTTATACTTCATCAACAATAGAAAATTTTTATGAAAATACTATGAAAAAATACTATTATTGAGAAAAATCACCCAAAAAGTTAGAAGTTATCTTAATCGAAAAGGAATTATAGTTCAAAAATAATGAAAAATTACTTCAAAACATTGGGTAATTTTTCATATGAAATATAACTTAAATTTGTATGGGGATTTTTTGGGCGATTTTTCATTGAGTCATTTTGTTGGGTGTTATTATAAATTTATAACAATTTCTTTAGAAACAAACATTTTTCTTGCTTTATTTCTTAGAGCACTTAGTCTTTTTTGACCCTGTTTAAAGTTGAATTTTGCCTCTTTTTTCTCATCACCTGGCAACACTGTTAATATGTATAGACTGGTATGATAACATATATAGTTATATTCTAACATGAATTTCATATGATAGAGTTTATTTGGATCAACTTTTGCTTTTCTTCAGTTGCACAGTGGAAAATATAAATATATTAAGAGAGTAATTATTACGATTCATAACAAATTAAAAAGTTAAAGTTCCGAAATACTTATTATTAATCCATTTCCGTCCACTACTCGATCCCGTTGAGATAAGTGAATATAATTTGTTACGTTGTCTATTTTAATAACTGCGATTATAAAATCCAAAGATTTGTGTACCTAGGTATCTTAGTTTCCGACATATCGGGTATTGCGAAAACGTATCAATGCTAAATTAGGGGTACTTTATTGCTTTCATATAAAAAGCAGACGTTTTAAAAAATTTTATGGTAAAAAAAGTTTGATATGTCATTTAAATTTAGTTTTATGATTATTTTACAATTTGTATATTAAACATATCTAGTGTGAAAAATTGCAAGAGGGCCATTCCAATTGAAATTTAAGGCAATTAAATAATGATGTAAAAGCTTTTAAATTATTAGACGGTGAAGGAACAAATAATTTCTTAAAATGTATACAAAAATAATTATTCTTTCGGAAATGTGTTACACATTGAATCATTTGAAATATTAACGTAAACTGTATTAGCTTATCTGTTTGTGTATTATCTCGATTAACATTTAGATATTTTAGCCAGGAAAGATCTTTGATCCTTCGTACAAGCGCCCTAATCCTACGTCAAGTTATTCTTTAGATAATTCATTTTTGACTTCCAGTTAGCTCATTCGTTCCCGCGTTCACCGAGAAGTTGATGAAATTATATTGGTCACCACCACGTTTTGCTTCAAACACAATTGTTATGTAAATCGATTCTGTTGTTGGCTGTTGGCTGAGTAAGATGAATTTTTATCCTGAATATTGTAAAATCGTAAACTCTGGTAAAACACCAAATGCAGTGGTGTATTATCTCATGTATTCCAACTAGAACACGATTTAAAAATTGGAACATTACCCAGACAAAGAAACAAATTATTAGTTTTTTCACAATCTATTGTTTTATTATACTTTACAGATAAAACAGATTTGTTGTAACAACCGAATTTGTTACCAAAGGAATTTTGTCGGTTGCACGTACTATCACATAATTCAATTGTTAGTAGGTCTATAAAATATGTATTTTTTTGACAAACTCTACCGGATGTAAAAACTTTTTGGAATTCAAATTTTTTCTTAATTTATTTAGACAAGATTCCAAACTAAGTACATATGTATAAAACATTATTGTTAATCTTATACTAAATTAGTTAAGATAGAGGAAAACTTACTGATGCGAAAACACAACAGTGGGCGAAAATGGTTTAACATCCACTGTGCACAATTTATGCAATTTCCTAACTTACGGATTTTATTTGAGGGTGATTATTAGCTATTGTATTTTTCTTTAATATAAACCAAAATGCAAACAAAGGAAAGGAAATAATTTTTCAACGACATATTTTCTTTACATCATATATTTTTAAGCACTTGAAAGGTTTAAAAACACTTTTTCGATCTCAGCTCCATTTGAAGCAAATAATTAATCCATTTTTAAGTATTAAAATCCTAATTGCCAACTTTTTAACATAAATGCAGCTTAGTATTTTTAAAATAATTTTAAATATGTGACCAATTAACTATTTTCGATTTCATTGTAATACATTTTTGCTGTTTAAACATTAAAATGTCTAATTTCGCTTAATATTCTATACATGGTTTTCTCTTTTTAATTCCATTGTCGTAATTTGAAACGAAAAGATGTGTTTATAAGTAGTATTAGCTTAATTCTTAAAAGAGCAAAATAAGAAAACGGTAACTAAAGAAATAAAATTGCATTTTGTGTGCTAGGGAACGTGCACACGAAATAAGACGTCAAGAAAAAATTTGCGGAAATGCAAAAAATATATAAAAGTGTTTAGGAATGGACGTGCGTAGCTTTTTGTACAAATATTATGTATGTTTATACATGTTTATATAAAAATGTTGTGCTTAATATTTTCCAATAAAATTAAAAAAAAGAGAAAGAAAGATATAGTCGGTTAATGCCTACAATATGATACCCTACACCATTATGTACGAGCATAAAAATTCGGTAGGGGGATTTATATTATACTGTGGTCAATTTTACAAAATGTAAAATAAAGTTTAGAAATACAGAATAATGGTTTGATACTAACATCTAGATGATTTTATGCACTTTAGAACGATTCCTGGAAGTGGGATTATATGGGAGCTATGGTAAATTATGTACCGATTCTCAAAAAATTTGGCAGTGTTATTTCTACTTACATAAAACTTATTTGTGTCGAATATTAACTTGACACTAACATGCGTATGGGATTTATGCACGTTAAAGTGATGTTTGAAAGAGGGGTATATATGGGAGCTGTGGTCAATTGTGGACCAAACTTGATAAAATTTGGTACAAAGATTGATTTCTTTGCACCGAATTTCATTAACAAGTTCTTATTTTTAAGGCATTTTTGTGTTTAAACTCTATTCCGGGGGACATTTTTATGGTGGCCAAATGAAGTAATGGATCAATCACAACCAATTTCAATATTCTTCCTCCTTGTATCATAAAAGTCCCACGTGCCAAATTTCATTGAATTGTCTTTAAAATTGGAGCCTGTACTTGTAAACAAGGTTTAAATGGACAGCCAGCCAGGTGGATGAACATCGTTAGATCGGTTTAAAATGTGATTCTGAGTCGATTGGTATACTTCAAGGTGGGTGTTGGATAACTTTTGCTATGCGTTACAAAAATCAGTACAAACGCATAATAGCCCAAACAGCTATGGTTGTGAAGAGTACAAAAAAACAAGTTAGAATGTTATATTTGCCTCAGATGAATCTTATATACCCTTCACCCGTGCTCATATATATTTATATATATATATATATATATATATATATTATTTTTTTTTTGTTTTCCACTATCTTTATGAAAAACTAAAAGTATTATATTTATTTTAAACATTTTATTGCCATGGAAATTACAATAATAGTACTATTATGGTTTAAAAATAGAATATGGTTTAAGAACAAGAAAAAAGACTGCAAATATTTAATCGTTTTAGAAGTAATGATATTTTTCTTATTAATAAAATTTTTTTGTGATAAAAATATTTAAAAACATATATTTTTGCACTCAACCTTATTAAAGACTTTAATGAGGGTAAATGTTAAATGACAAAATTTAAATAAAAACAATGTTATCATGAATACAGAGTTATTTTAATTCAAGAAAATTAACAATGGGAACATAATATTGTTATAGTAATAATGCTGTAACCACATGTTTAGCACATCAAAATCCATATAGTTCAATTATTCGTGTAGGTTTTTATTTTTCATTTTTTGTTATCAAATTTTCAGGTTTTTTAAAATTTTAAATCGTCGTAATTTTGAAGCGAAAGTTGTCCTAAATACGGTGCTTTTGAAATACTCTCAACAGTAGTACATTTCATTGAAATTAGAGATCTCATATCCGATTGCTGTCCATTTCGGCATGGAATCACCCTATACAATTATGTTGTAATTTAAAGTTTTAAATCTAAAAAAATATGAAGAAGGAATATCTACAGTTTACAGAATCATGTACAATGTATTCTTTTTTAAATGAAATTTCTTTCATTTGCTTTGAGAAATTAATATGATAAAACTTTTATTTACTTACATTTTTGTAGATTTATTTTTTTTTCAGTTTTCTTAACATTAAGTTTTTTCGTACAAAAGGAACAAAAATCGCTTTTACTGAGTTTAACAGTACTGTTTTAAATGTCAAAATTTTGATTACCAAATATTGCCCAATGAGCACTCAAAAAATTAAAATTCAAGTACTTGAAATTTTATTTGAATTCAGCTTCAATTTCAACCAAATTTTTAAGCGTTTTTGAGGTAGAACTTGCTTAAAATTCTGTTCAAACATTTTTTTTCTTGAGAAAAAATTAAAAATAAAATTTATAGGAAAGAAAAAATAAGAAAAATATATAACAAAATTTCCAATTATTTTATAGTAATCTGTTTATTATTTATAAAGAATATTCGCTAAAAGGTGAGCAGATCCTTTTTCTACCCAGTAATATCACATCTATTAGAATTTTGATGCTCAAGCGAAATATATATAATAATCATAAATGAGAGCTGCTAATATGTTATATATTGTCTTAAGGTTTTTGTGAAATGTATTTTTATATTCCTTTATGTTGTACTTTTAAATTAAATTTGTAAAATAAAAAAAAATAAAAAATTATGACTATTTTGAAGGAATAACAATTAGAAAAAATTTAGCTTGAATTTTAATATATTTACTACTTGAATTATTATGTTACCAAAAACTTAATTTATATTGTATCTTCACGCTCTAAGTTTACTGTGATTCAATTCTTGAAAGTAAATGTATTAACTTCGTAATGTTCGACTTTGATTCAAGTTTCCTTTTCACTATAGTATACTATTGAATTAATGTCAAGTAGAACTGTAATTCAACACTTGAAATTTGAAATTATAACTGTAATTCAACTTTCCTTACACTTGAATTCAAGGCAAAATGTTTATTGGGTACATTCAATTGAAAGCAGAAAAAAGGGAAAGCTAGTTTAAGAAAATGAAATGCCATGCAATATACTACAGCTGAGGAGCTTAATTTTACAAATGTTTGCAACATTTAAATGATTGAATAACACTCACACTCTAACATGATACTTGACAGTACTCGTATTATGTATAACATTCATGTTTTATAATCATTCCAATTAAAATCTTTTTGAATTTTTTTTTGTCAGTTTAAATTATGTTTTATAATTAAAAGGGTATAACTTTAGTGAAGTAAGAAATTAAATTTATGGATAAAATAATTGTATATTGTTGCATTTGTAAAAATTAATTAAGTTAAATAATTATGAGTTTCAAATAAGCTCGTTGTTGAAAACTATAAAATGTAATATAAATATAGAAGAAACTGAGAATTTGATATGAATATTTTATTTATGTTTATAATATTTCTGTTTATAATTAATTAACATTTTACAAAATTAAATCATTTAATTAACATTATATTTATTTTCCCTTTCAGTTTCGTTATTATACTTTAATAAGTCAATTATGTGGTTGTAATATCTTGGTCTACAAATACTTATTTGCATTAATGTCACAGTTCTTCGAAGATCATATTAACAATAAACAATAAAACTAAAACACAAGTACTAAAATAGCTACAACTATAATAACAAAAGGACCACAAATTTGCCACTTATGGGATAAAATTGCATTTATATTGTATTCGAATATTTCTACATACAATAATATGTTTCTGTGCTTACACGCAGAGAAAGAATATAGTTGTAGTGTCCATAATCTAAGATATTATGATTGAAACATATAATCACAGCGAAAAATAGAAATGATTATAAGTAATAATTACTTTGATTCCATTTCATGTTTTGTTTTTTCATTTTATGATTCTAGTTTTACATATATTTGAACCATCATACTACATCACGATTCCATTCTATCAGATTATGATTTAATGTTATTATATTATTATTCTCTTTCATTATATTATATCACTTTGTCATATTATGACTCCATTTTATCATATTATTATCCCATGTTATCACATCATATAGTTATATAATCTTAAATTAAAAAAAAAAAATAAATAATATTTTAATGTTATTTGTTCATTAATTATATTCATTTATACCATCATATGTGGTTCAAATGTAAGATATGTTTTTCGAACTAAATCCTTTAATGGTAGTTAATCAATATCTTATAATGCTTGAACCACACCGAGCATTACCAAACCTTGTCTATTTATATTTATTCATATATAAACCAAATAAGAAGTACAACGAAGTTTGAAAAGAAATATTAAAAACAACATATATTTTAAATCAACCATGTATTGAATTTTTCCACTAAGTTTATAAAAAGCATAAGTATCATATTTATTTGAAACATTTTATTGTCTTTGGAATAATAATATTAATATGGTTTAAGAACAGAATATGGTTTATGAACAAGGAAAAATATTATAAATAGTTAATGGTTGTAGAAGTAATAATATTTTTCATATTAATAAAATTTTGTTTCTGGTAAAAATATTTAAAAACAAATAATTTTTGCAGTCAATCTTATTAAAATTTTTACTGAGTGTAAACATTGAATGACAAAATTTAAACAAAAATATTGTTATCATGAACACAGAGTTATTAAAATTAAAGAAAATTAATAAATGAGAACATAATATGTTTTTAGTGATAATGCTGTCGCCATGTTTTTTTCTCTGCGTGTACGTTATTATAAGGGGTAAAAACCTTTAGAGTGCTATGGGAAGAATATTTCTGAAGTGTTTAAATACAATTTAAAACTTTATGATTAGCATATGAATATGAATTCTTATTTTTATTAATTTTATTTAATTAATAAAATAGGAGGAGATTGGGCTAGGCCGAATCTTTTACACCCCTCACAAAGTATATATTGCATAAATATACAAATTCAAATTATTAAATTACATTCCTGTTGAATTTAAAAATATTGCGAATTTATTAAAATTCACATATTTATAAAAGAAAAATATTTTCTGAAAAAATAAACGCAATTAAAGAAATCTTAAAGAATAAATTCATATGCATATTACCTGTTACTAAAATTTCTGGTTTAGTATGGTAGTATACTTCATATTTGTAAATATACGTTAACCATGACATTGGAAATTTGTAATATAAAGAGTCCCCAAAAACTATTTTCTTGAAAATTTTCAAAATTTTTAATTAAATAATTTCGTTTAAGGATTAGAAAAAGTTTTCAGTTGCAAAAATGAAAATTATTTGATAGCTTCTGCCAAATATTTCAAAAACGTATATTTCTCTTTTACTTAAAAATAAAATAAACTTCTTCAAAAATCTCCCTAAAATGATCCCATAAACGTCTGGCTCTAAGACGCAAATCCTACAAACATGCTATACCTAAGTAATGAAATGATTTACTGTATTATCTATATTTTAAAAACCTAGAACACAATTAAAGTTAAGTGATAATTTTTTGGGAAAAAGTATCTCAGATACTTAGACTTGTCAGACATATGTTTTCATAACAAATATGATCATATTAAAAAAAAATCAATGGGATTTGTAGTCTAGATCACTCTCGCTAGACCATCTATAGCCATAGAAATTTTGTTGAAAAATAATCCAAATAAGCATTAAAAAAATTAAAATTCAAGTACTTGAAATTTTGCTTGGATTCAACTTAAATGCCAATTACATTCTCAAGTATTTTTTAAGTGATCTTTTTAAATTTTGTTAAAATATTTTATTATTATTTTTTGCCAAACAAATTTAAATATATAAAATCAATTATATGAAATTTGTGGAAAGAAATTAAAAGAATAATAAATAAATAAGCGCATTAAGTATATTACATAATAAAATACAAGAACATAATTCGTGAACAAAATATTGTAAGTAACATTATAGCAATCGAAGAACTAAATTAGTTAAATTAAAAAAAGAAAAGTAAGCACAATCATTAGTAAATCAAAATGGGATGTGTAGAAAATTGTTGCATTGTGTGCTTAAAACGTAAGATGTAGCACCCATTCAACATCCATCGATCAATCCTCAACAATTACAAATAATCAACAATCAAATGATGAATAAGATGATGAGGTACATAGTGAACAAATTAATACCCCCAGAAGCAGAGAAACTGAAAGTCTAAAGGATAAATTAAGTAAGTGGGCAATTTCTTCTAATATTTCTAATATTGCCGTTAATGGCCTACTTAACATATTGAAAAATTATATTGATGGGTTTCCATTAGACTCTCGAACTTTAAAGCAGACACCAAAAAATCCTGTTATCGAAAAAATGCGTAGTAAAGAACTAATGTTTTATGGAATAAAATATGTATTAATAATCTTTCTTTAATAAAACATGAAAACGTTCCTATGCATCTTAATTTAAACTTTAATATTGATGGCTTTCAACCAATTTGCGGATCATAATGAGGCAAAAATAGATGCATAAAAAATTAAATTAAATTAATACCTTTGCTTTAAAAATTAGTTTACAGATATTTAAAATAAAAATATTTCTCTTTAAATATTATAATTTAATTATTCGTGTTATTTTGTTGTTGTATGTATGTATGTATATGTATTTTAAATTAATTTTTATAAAACAAAAAATATTTTACTAAAAAATTAAATTATATTTAAAAACTAATTTTAGTTTATTTAAATTTTTAATAGCTAGAATTTTATTATGTCGAATACTTGAATTACACTCTTATTGAGGTTTTTTATCACACTGTATTTTTAAGGTTGATTCCAATTATTGAATTGCACTTTAGTTCAACGATTGAAACTATTTGTCTTAACAGTGTTAATTTCGACATGAATTAAAGTTTCCTTTTCAGTGAGAGTGTGATACAATGTCCGAATTTGCTCTAGCCACACTCAAAAAATTTATGATTGGGATTTTAACTCCCGTCAATTAAAAATCTGCAGCGCTATATTGTTACTTCTAAGTTCTGTCTCTCTCTCACTCTCTCTCTCTCTCTGTCTCTATATATATATATATATATATATATATATACGTATATTCCTGGTGATTCTTACCATTATATTTGTTTAGAATGTATGGAGTTTTAAATTATTAATTAAATTAACTGCATTATAAGGAAACGAACTCATATTTTTTCACTTTATAGCAATTACAACCTTATTTTTGGCATTGAGAATTGACCACTTATTATTATACTACCTATTTTATTCAATTGAATGGCTACAAAAACAAAATCTGTTATTATCATAGTTTGCATTATGTTTATTTTATAATATGCTGGTTTCAGTAGCCTCACTTCAATTCAAATCAATATTGAAGTGTGGATATTAAAAAAAAAAAATTATCTTAAAATTATAATTGTTTATAAGTAATAAATATTTTTCGTTTTCCTTTTTTTTTCTCTCTCTCGCTCTCTCTCTAACAGCATATATTGCATCATTAATAAGTTTTTTTCTTCTGTTTCTAAATCTACTTTCAACTGCCTATTTTCATTATTCAATTCGATAACAGTTTTTCATTAAATCTTCTATACGCTGCACTTTGCTCAGTTTAAAAATTACCTGTGGTTACTTAGATAAGACTTATGTCTACACTAATTGTAATCAGCTTTGTAAATATGTTACCTTAATTCGAAAAACACCTGTTATAAAAGTATCGTTTTTATTCATTCTTTTGTCTTGTCATCTAGTTCTCTTTTTTTTTTTTTTTTTTTTTTTTGTAAAAGAGTTAAAAACAAAATACGTAATGCAATTGTCTGCAATGATTTAAGCAACCATAAATCTTACTCACCATTTTCATACTATTGGCAAAAAAGAAAGTTCAACAAGAGTTGTTGTTTTGTTTTGCTGTTATCCCAAATATTGTATTCCTTTTTAAGCACTTTACAAACAAGATGAGGACTGCCCTGGAAACTAACTATACTGCCTTTAGAAACTCCATATTTATTTATTTTACTTCACATATTGAATGCTACTGTAAAAAATATCGGCAGAATTAAAGTGAACAAGTTAGAATGTTATATTCGGCTGTGCCGAATCTGGTGAATGGTATACCAGTGTGGGGAGGTTATATAAAAAATTAACCTATATATTTTAAAGTTATTGAAATACCAACAATAATACCAAATGAAGACAACATTAATTGAAAAAAGGTTACTCTAAAAGCTTATGAACCGGTTTAACTAATTTAAAAAACTAAAATTCCAAACAAAATATTTTTCATAGATGTATGCAAGAATGAAGACCATAGTTCAAATAGGAGGTGGAAAAATCGTAATAACGCATTTTGGTCTATAATTCGATTAATATATTAATATATATAATTAGTTCATTTTTATTAATATATATAATTAGTTCATTTTTGCAATACAAAAAATCACAAAAAATTTCCGAATTCTCTGTGTGAAAGAACGAAGTCTCTAGCTTATAAAGGTACTTCAAAAAGACGAAAAATCTATCCATGCTTTAGTTTACAGTTGTTGTTGTCCTTCAGTACCCATAAAAATAAACAACTATAAGAGAAGCAGATATCAGTAACTCGTTTGTTTATTAACTGATTTGGTTGATTAAAAAAAATCAATTTTAGAAAAATATTTGTGACAGTTCTATATAAGAACAAAATCCGTAGCTTATTTGGGGACTGCAAAAGGTCCGAATATGGCCAATATCTCGAATACTAATGGATCGATTAGGTTTGTTTCAAAAATTGAGAAAATAAGCTTTTAAATTTTCTGTGCCAAACCTATATATATATATATATATATATATATATATATATATATATATATTTATATATATATCTTCGCCATTTACGAACGGATTTTGATAAATTTCGAAAAATAAATTTCGCCTTAACAAGCGACAAATGCAAGGATATCGTTATTTCGACATCGTTTCGTATAAGGATCCAGAAAATGTTAGCGTTTTTGCTCTCAGACAAAAATTGTGACAATCACAAACGGAATGACAGACTTATGAAGGGCATAAAAGTAAATGCAAATAAAATATTTTAATTCAAAATTAACACAAATTTTAAATTGCTGCAAATAAATTACAAAAAAAAAAAAAAAAATAATAATTTTCTCTAGGTTTTAGTTTCAGCTGTATATTATTCTGTATATTGATTCAAAATTTATTTTTTAGTTTCTAGAATTTGTTTGAATTTTCTGGATCAGCTTTTATTAAAACAATAAAATATAATTTGTATAATAAATCTACCATTTAGTTGTCTTTAAATATGAATTTCTTCCATTCTTTTAGACTACTTTTAGTTTGAAGTTCCAAGGTAGCAGAAAACCTACTTATGCAATTTTTGCTTTAAATTTTATTTTTCTAAATGAGAATAATATGAAAATGAACAAATACGTACTTTAGTACTATAGTTAAAAAAGAAGTTGAGTAGTGGTGTGAAAAGAGCGATAAGAACCGAGTTTCTTGATCGAAGTGCAAACTACTTGAATCAAGAATGACGAAACATTTTTAATTTCAGCTCTGTTTAGGCTTATTACTGTGGATTGAATTAATCCAAGTCTGTACTTAATGTGAACATAAGTAGGATTGATTTCAGAATTAACTTTATTTAAGTAATATAAATTGTTTTGAGAAGTCGAAACTTTTTTTACTCGCACTTAAATTGATCCATAAATTTATTTTTTATTATATTTTTATTAAATATTTTTAATTAAAACCTCACCAAATCGGAATGCTTTCGCAATTTTTATACTTCCACACGAATTTTCCCTGTAGCCTCTTAAAATTAAATAATAATGTAAAAAAAAGTATAATGAATTTAATCTTTATGTCTACCTTATTTATAACATATTCTCATTTCAAATCGTCCTCCTACCAATTGTTAACTTTGAAGTCTACCAAAATGGTATCCTTATCAATGACAAACTATATTATGAAGTTAAAAAATTAAAACAAATATAACTTATTAAAATCAGACAGATTTCACTTTTTCACAAATTTTACTAGTTTTTAACTCTTCTTCTTATTACCTTTTATTAAGAAATTTTTTCTTGATTTAAGTACAATTCCTAGTTATATATTTATACATGTATGCAAGTGTACAATATCATTGCACAAAATCATGTTATGAAAAGCGGGCCTAAAAAAGAATGGTATTTAATTAAAATCTTACATAATATCAAAAAAAAAAAAAAAAAAAACTTTCATTGAAATTTATTGACTTAAATGCTCTTTATTTACACACATAATAAAGAAAGTATTCCAAAAAAAAGTTTAAGAGTCAATAAAATTTAAATTCGAACTAATTTTAAAAAACTCTTTGGAAATTTAACTAATCTGATGATATGCTTTCATTTTACGTTGAAATCATTTAGGCAATATTTGATGACCCAAAACTTCTCGCTTAGTGTAATCAAAATCAGCTTCTGAATTGAACTCTTTAAGGGAGTGGAATTCGTTATTTGTAGGTAGAGCTTCAGTAGAAGTTACTTTAACTTTAACACATTTATAAAAATTACCACCTAAAAAATTAAAAACAAATACCAATGTATTTAAACGATGTACAATAAAAGACTAATGAAAATTGCATGGCGAGACTTGAAAGCAACCGCTAGTCTAATAAAGAGTTGAAAAAGCACAGAGATTAAATTTCATTCTTCTCTTCTCCTACTTCAAGTCAAATTAGACTTCGTCCCAATTTTAAGAATAAATTACCTTGTACTTAGTATTACAATTTTCATACTTAAATTAAGTATTTCAGACTTAATTTTTATACCAATCCCATTTTGTAATTTTTTTAAGTATACCTCAGTATGAATTGTACTTATATTTTTGAATATGAGTTTTGTAAGAAACAAACTTAATTTTCGAATGCAGTTTTTCTTTCCGTGTATTTATATAATATAGAATACTAATTTAAAATTACTCTTCAAATATGGTTAAACTTAAGCCCTAATCTAGTTTTATAAAGTACTATATACAACACTAATATCGAATTTCCTCCATTACTACTTCCCATATATTTTTATACCCCACCCCACCTTAAAGTATACCAATCGACTCAGATTCACTTTTGAATCGATCTAATGATGTCTGTCCGTACTTCTGTCTGGCTGGCTGGTTGGCTGTCCATGTAAAACTTGTGCACAAAGTACAGATTACAAGTTTGAAGGTAATTCAATAAAATTTGGTATACAGGACTTTCATGACACAAGGAAGCATATTGATATTGGTAATGATCGGTCCATTATTTCACCAGCCACATACAAATGTCCTCCCGCAATAGGAGTTTAACGATCATAAATGCGTTAAGTATAGCAATATTTTAATGAACTGTAAGGAAGTTTTGTCTAAGTTTCAATCTTTGTGCCAAATTTCATGAAGATTGGTCTATAATTGACCATAGCTCCCATATATAACCCTCTTCCGAAAATTACTTTAACCTGCATAAATCACATGCAAATATTAGTATCAGGATTATATACAATAAGTTATATACAAATAAATTATATATAGGTAGAATTTATAGTGATAAATTTTATGAAGATCGCTCTAAAGTTTACCATATCTCCCATATATCATCCTGAAGTGCATAAATTCATATAAGTGTTAGTATTAACGTAATATTCTGTATTCATATATTTTATTTTACACTTAGTAAAAGCATTGGTCCACATAAGACCCCGCCACGAAATATAAGACCCCTGCACTATGGTGTGGGGTATCATATGGTCGGGCTTGATTGACTATATCTTTCTTACTTGTTTCGTATGAAAAATGAACAACATCAGTAGATATTTTCATTGTCTTGAAAGAACATTTAAAAAAATCATTTTACAGAAGAATAGTTCTTCCAAAACAACATTTTTTAATAATTTTTCTTGAAATTTAACAGCTTAATATATTGTTATGATAACTACTTACATGCTGGTGATGTTTTTACATTTTCTGCTCCTTATTTATCTGTTATAGCAGTTCTCATATATGATCGTTTATGCTTTGAGTTATAAAACGTTGCTTAAGAAAATTTCGCGATATAAAACACCACTTATGTAAAGAAATTTAAAAAAGGTAGAATTTCAATTTGAATTTGAAAGCAAAAAAAAAAAAAACTTATTGAAGGAATAAAATTTGGAGATATATATGTAATATTAATAACACATGTAACAATATTATGTATTATTAACTGTGAAATACAACATAAGTAAATTAAAAAAAAAACGTGAAATTAATTATTTCCATATACTATATAATAGCGCAATTTCAATTTCAATTCAAATAATATTTTAATTTTGAAAATGTCTCGCATATTTATGTGTCATTTTAGTTTGCAATGTTTTCTTTTTACTTCCAATTTAGTAATTAAGTATATTTTAATGTCGTCATTCATATGTGCTAATAGAGTAATTCCAAAAAATTTTGACTCAAAATTACGGTTTTGAAAATTTTATATCTTCTTTTTTTAAGTTTTGGGATCTAAATTAAACTAATCATCGTACATTTTATGGCGTATGAATCAGTTCTATATCGTTTTATGTTTTATGAATCTCTAAAGTAGGCCGCCTCGGGAATTTTTTCAAAAATGAACAAACTTCAAAAATAAATAATGTTTACATACATTATCCGATTAACAAAATTGGTATCAATTGAAAGGACTGCTATTCCCTTATCATAAAATCATAAAAGTTATATATCTTCTTGGCGAAAGGATTTTTAAAATGAAAAATACGCTTTAGCCTGGGATATCCTGAAAAATGGTCTTTAAATTGTAAATATTTTTAATATAGATATGTTAAATATATCTTGACCAACACTGCTTGTTTTATCCTTTTCTATTCCTTTTGATACTAATTTTAAAATAAAAGTATCAGAACACTTAAAAATATATTAATTTTTTAGCAAAATTGTACTAACTGCTACAGACAAACTGTAATAGCTTCTGATCCCATTTAGAGCCCATTTTGAAATTTTTACACTATAACAACACGCTAAAATGATTATCAGAAGAGGACTTTATATGGGACCTATGATCAATTGTGGGACGATCCTTATGAAATTTATTAAAAAAAATTATGCATATATGTAAATTATTTGTGTAAAACTTTTTTGCGATATTGACATTTATTTGAGATTTATGCACTTTTAAGTATTTTTCGAGAATGTGAGTTATATGGGAGCCATGGTCAATTATGGATCGATCATCATGAAATTTAGTAGAGCTATCTATACTTGTACAAAACTTAGTTGTGTTAAATTATAACTCAATATTGATATTTATGTGAGATTTATGAAATTTTAACGATATTCGGGAATAAGGATTATATGGGAACCATGTTCGCTTATTGTGAAATTGCATATGATGATTTATACTTATATAAAACTCAAATATATAAAATTTTGTATTGATGTTTATATTAATGTGGGATTTATGCGCTTTTAAGTAATTTTTACGCAGCGTGAAAGATATGAGCAATTATGGACCGATTTTTATAAAATTTGGTACAATAATCTATACCTGTACAAAACCTATGTGTGCTGATATTACATAAATGCGACATATTTCATGTATTTATAGGCTTTTATAGTCACTATTCCGGAACAAATTTGTATGATATATAGGTAAAATAATAGACCAAACATGATCAATATGCCCTTATAATCCTATGTATCAAATTTGAGTAAATAATCTTTATAATCATAGCAAATAATTCGGCGGATTTTATAAAGTTGGTTACAGTGGGCTAAAGATCTGTTAATGTGTTTTTGAAGTTTTTAAAATAATATCGAATTATTTTTCCGGAATCAGGAATGTACTATATATGTGACTTATTTTAATAAATAATGATCTGTTGAATTTAAATTTGAATAAATATATCGATATTCAAAAAACCCACTTAATATCTAATAGAAAATGGGTTAGTTAATTAAGAAAAATTGCTATAACTTCTGGTTCCATTGAGATCCCATTTTGAAATTTTTACACTATAAAGATAAATTTATTGTAAATATCGCATAAAAAAATAATGCAAATTAAAAGACCCTTTTTTGCATATCAAATGATAAAGGATATTTTTTTATTTTAGAGTTCCTTGCGCCGGGAAGATGTTTAATTTTTATGATTTTATGATAAAGAGAAATCTCAGTCCTCTCCAATGATACCAAGTTTGTTGAAATTTGATAATACACATAAAAGATATTCAAGCTTAAATTTTACACATTTTTTACAAAAAAGCTTGAGATATCCAACTTTAGAGGTTCGTAGTGTATGAACCGTTAGCGGTATGGTGCAAGTTAATAAGGCACATGAAGCGCATATATATGATTATATGTGCCAAATTTCATTAATACAGAAGATGGTAAAAATCCGAGCTGGTTCGAAATTTTTATGGAATTACCCCATATATAAATATATATAAATACCCAAAACTAAATATATATATATATATTATACTTACATAAAGAAATAAAAATGAAAAGCAAATTGTGTCAGTTTTTACATTATTTTTCTGTTGTATAAAAAAAGCAAAATATATCCCTTTTTATAGTAAAAATAAAACGGATGGTATTAAAATATGTTTACAAATGAAAGGAAAGCAAAGTTCAAATAATTATTACATTGCAAGAATAATATCTAAAGTTTGTGAACAAAAAAGTATTTTTTTTACATTTTATTTGTAGCTATTCATAGACAAATGTTATGTGAATGTTCTTGAATTGGTTTAATTACGAATACTTAAGAAAATAAAACAGATGAATACTTTTTAAATATATATTTAAATAAGAATAAAAACGATATTTCGAGAATATTATTTGAAAGTCAAGTAATCCAAGAAATTTTTTATGCTTCAACTTAAAACTTCCACAATGAAAATGCATAACATAAAATTTATTTTATATTTATAAATCTTAAAACTGTTTCCATTTTCGAATCATACTTTTAATGCCTTGTTTTATACTGAGCACACTTATACATCAGATCAACTTTTGCATTGTTTACATGCAATAAAAACTACGTTAGATTTTGTGCACATGTTCATGAAAATCGTAATTCTGTTCAAAAAGTTTTACTGGTTAATATATGTGCAATTCTCTTTTTATATTTATTTTTAAGAAACTGACAATAAACTTGAAATATTATTTTTTTTATTTTAATTTAGATTATTTAAATTAACTTTTGATCCAATTATGTTACCAACACCTGGTGGAGTAACACAACAGAAATTCAAGATCTTAAAAAATCCAAAAAAGTGTTTGAAAATAACATGTCTTTTTCTTTTTTTGAATTTCTAAATACACCAACTTGTGTTCATTCAATGCGTTGTTGACCAGTGTTAAATTATATTGTGGAAAAGTGGTGAAACCAAGATTTTGAAAACTTTAAGTTTTTGCAGTTTTTCGATTAGAAAATTTGCGCCGTTTCAATCATTGAAAAACAAAAAATGTTGCTCTTATAATTATGAGTCGTTTGAGATATGTATCTCAAACGTTAATGTGCTCTCAATTGTAGTGCTATAGGTGGTATCCAAACTTGGGGAAGAGTACACCCACAGTGTAAATTCAATGAAGCTAAAGTATCGCGCGATCAAAAAAGTTTTCCAAATTACATTTTAAAATCTATGTGATGCGATAAAATATTAAATTGCCAAAACGTTATAATACTTTAAAATCGATACAAAATGTTGCATATTAGCATTTTTTTACATTTTATGTGAAATTATATTTATAATAAGTAAGCGAAAAATAGGTTTCAACAAAAAAAAAATTGCATAAAAAGTATTTATGACCCGAGATCGCGGTATTATTAATATATCGTAAATAGTCGAGGCATAACCAAGACCTAATTGAAGTCGGTGAAAATGTATACCAAAATTTCATAATCCACGTTTCATAATATATCGACGTTTTATTTTGTATCTTATATGCCTATAATTTTTATTTTGTATATCATTTATAGGTTACATATGTGCACTTATTTTTGATATAGGACTAAAAATGGAATTTTTTAATTTTTTTCAAATTTTTGGTATTTAACTACCATAATTATTTCTTGTTCGTTAATATCAATTAAAAAATTGTTTTCTTGTCATATATTAAAAATATATCAAAAAATTTTATAAAATTAAAAAACAAGAAAATCTGTGTATCTTTTTTAATAAAAATTTGTTTAATGAAATTGTAACGACGTGTTTTCACTATATGCTGGGGTGAAGCTCACGGCTTCCAGAGTTCGTTACAAATAATTTATTCTTAAGAGATACAAAACACTTTATTTACTCTTTATAACTTATTCTAACTTACACTACACCGAAATTGGATATGATTTAAAACTTCCGGCGCTCTTACCGACTTTGCAACTCTATGGAGTTGTGCTTACTTCGTCGTCTACTATACTCCCTCGGGGATCGCCAGCTGACACGATTTAGTCAAGCTGAATAAAAGTCTATCCCAATTAAATGAAATTAATGAAATTCTAAATCAACGTAAAGAACGTTTGCCGTAGTCGTTGACTGCCTTCAATTGCCCAGGCCGAATAAAATTCTGTCCTGACCAGATAAGAGTTCCCCACTCTGACTGCCTTTCTGGAAGACTGAATAAAATTCTATTCTGCCAAAACCACTCCAGAGCCTCAATTCATGTACCTAGTCGAATAAGATTCTGATCTAAATGGATGGTAACTACCAGTTGCTTACCTTAGACTTTGTTCAATTAAGGCGAATAAAATTCAACTAAAGGTTGACCGCTCAAGTTACCAGTCATGCACTAACTAACTTTATTTACCTCAACTTCCTACTTTGAAGCTATCGCACAATCGGTTTCATACACCCATACAATCACAAGGCCCGTATTGGCTGTTTTTAATGGGTGATCAGCATTGTACACTATTGTATTTTTCTATATATACTCGTATTTCTCTACTGAGCTACAGAGGTCATGTCTGTATCAAATATTTTTAAAGGAATTATAGTTTAAATTTTATTTTAAATAAATAAACAAATCTTCCAAATTCATTTTACTTATGTTCTGCCAAAGATAACAAAATATATTATTCTTTCATAAAATTCAAACAATATTAATTAACTCACATCTAATAAATAATATATAAACTAAAAATATTATAATCAGAATTTAATTATAAATAAAACAAAATAAAAAATATAATAAATTTTCTTTATATTTTGATTATAAAATAAATAATTTCATGTGTGTAAAAACGAATACCTGAGTTTTGTTTCTAACAAAATGTTAAAAAAACACTATGATCGCGAATATCTTCAGTGTTATCAACAATAACATATCACTTTTAATTTGTATTTTAGGCATATTGATTTGGATTATACATCTGTGGTAATTATTTAAATGCTGTTGAAAATAGAATTTTGGACATTTTTTATAATTTTTTATCTTAAACCTCCATAACACTAACGCTGTTCGCTAAAAATCATTCACGCGAACAGATTTGTGTTTCATTAAAACCAGCTAATATTGGTATTAAATAGCGTTGATGTGCCATTAAAAAAATTAAAGAATTTTCTGAAACCCCAAAAGTAAACGAGTTTGAAGAAATGCCCATATGTGACTATAAGATGGAAATGATCATGACATTGTGCTTGTGATTTTCCTACAGTATTAGCGTATACCTTTAAAATTTTATTTAAAGTTATTTTATTATGATAGAAATAAAAGCATTGTGTTGTTACGACAAACTTTTTTATTAAGGATTTGTATACGTTTTGTTTATAAATGAAGCAAAAACTATTAAAAGTCCCAGCACGGTACTTATATAGTACAGAAAAGCTTCATCGTCTACGTATACTATTTTCATAAATATAAAAATATAATTTTTTGAGATACGCGACTATAAAATATCGACCATTCAAATTCAACATAAAAACATATTTCAGTTACCGTTTTAAAGATAATTTTATTACCATTAATTATAGACCTCAATGAACATTTTATATATTTTAGAAGATATTCTTATTTTTATAAAGACAAGTTATTTTATTTTCGGGGTATTGTAAGTCGCAAACTATTGCTGAATTCATGATGACACTCGGTATTTGCATTACCAGTGCTAATGTTTATATTTTTGCCAAATTTCATTAAATTTTTAATTGTTGATTTTTCTGTTTGATTTTAAACGAAACAATATAAACTGAAATAAATATTTTGTGTTTATTATGGCTTTTTTAATAATTCATAAACTGTTGTGAGTCCCAGCAAACCAATTATCGATTGTATAGAAAATATTTTACCATTAACATATATTTGTTTTCTAAATTAAAAGAAAAAACATTTTTTGAGATATTTTCCCGAAAATTATAAATCAAGAGATATAAACCACTTTTATTTTGATAAAGGAGTCGTGTTATACTCTATCAGTGTTGCCTGTTTAGCCTTTTTAATGCTAAATCTAGTCTTTTTATTTTGCTTTTCATTTTAAAATTTTCATTTAGGCTTCTAGGTTTTCTTAGCCTTTTTTGATTCTTAAAATTGCATTAAAACTACAGCTTTGATGGTTCTTCAATCTTCAATATTTTTTCTCAAAACACCTGTATTCTCTTAAGAGTTTTTTATTTTTTATTTTTTGGCATTTTTGTGCACGTATGGCATTGAATTTAAATATAATTTTATTAAATTATATAAAGTAGAAAAACTAGGTAATAAGAATTTTCTATTTACGCATTTTCTGCATAATAAACGTAAGGCAATGAAATGAACAACAAAATAACTATTTTCAACAGCTGATGCAAATTTAAGTTGTAAGTGTGTGTAACAACATATATTATCACGTTTTGCAAATAAAATAAAAATAACTAAAACTTTAATGAAATTTTAATATTTATAACATTTTAAATGTAGAATGAATAGAAATGTTTGAGATGATGTTATAAAGAGAAAACCATAAAACTTTTTTTAAGTAAAAGGACAAATGCTTTGAATTGTGTTTATTTTATTTGAAGGTACCCAAAAATATCGAATTTCTTTCTATACCACTCTGTTGCAGAACTACAAATACATCCTATTATTGTAGATTTCTGGAGATATAAAAGTTGTAGGATAATGAAAATTGGCAATATGTAAAAGCAATTGAAAATATATATAAACTATTTCTATGAATTGTTTTATACTTTGAAATTTACTATAAAGACACTTTAATAAAAACTTCAAAATTTCTCAAACGGAAAGTTCAAAATATAAAAAAATATAAATTAGTAATCAGTATGTATAGTTATATTTTCAAATGTTGAAAAACAATATCGTCGGCTCCATTTATTTTCACTTAAGGACCTGGTTATTTTGGCTGAAAACCTCATTCATATTTCTGGTTTTCAGAGTAAACCCGATGGAATGACATTCCTCAAATATTACCAATTGGGTTTTGATCCGAAAATCATGTGGGCGATTTTAAAAATATTACGTTATTTTAATGTATCTATATTTTTGACAGGTGAATAGTGTGAACTGGAGCGTTTTTTTTTTGGTTGATAATTAGCTTATATCTGCGAAAATTGTCCAAGAAAGGAACAAGTTTCTTATCAAAGTACTCCAAAGGGTAGTCTTGGTTGCGAAGAATCGCCAGTTCAAACATTACTTCAGCATAGAAAGATCTCAAACCTATTTCAAATCTGCCTTTATTGTACTTCGGAATGCATAAAAAGTGTAATAATAAAGATAAAATTTTTTTTTTTCATTTATTTGTTGTTAAGTCGACTTCAACTTATTTGAAATACAACAAAAGAAGTATTATATTCTAATAAAAATTGACAAAAAACGAAAAAACCTAAATATACTCAATTATGCAACATTTTCAATATTTCAATGTGCGCGACAACTATCAGTATTTGTTCCATAGACTTTTGTTGTTTAAAACATTTTTTCATGCGCTTTGTCATGCTTTCAACCAAATTCTGCAATACTTTCCGAGGAATATTTTGCCATTCCCTGGCAACACGCTCTTAAAGCTTGCCCAGACTTGTTGGTGCTCTTTCGTAAGTGTCAAATCGTCGTTTCACAATTGACCACAAATTTTCAGTTGGATTGTGATCAGGACTTTGTGCCGGCCACTCCATTAACTGAAATCTTTGTTCAGTAAGCCATTTCTTCACAATATTGGACGTATGTTTAGGGTCACAATCTCGCTGAAATATGACCTCTTCCTCAGGTGCTTTTGTCAACAAATTTGGGAAGATGGCTCTGTAAAATATTCAGATAGTCCTCCTTTCTTATTATTTCATCAATTTTTTGATGTGTCCAAACATCCCACCATGTAAAACAGCCCCCACACCATGATGCTGCCACCACCATGTTTCACCGTTTACTTTATGTGATGTCTTTTTATGGTTTCACGGGGTCAGCGCCAGCAATATTGCTTACCATTAGATTGGAATCTGTTGAATGTCGATTCGTCTGACCATATGACACGCTTCCATTCATCTTGAGTCCAACTCACGTATTCTTGTGCAAAATTTAGTCGCGCCTTAACATTTTTTACGGATAGAGCAGGTTTTTTTACTGCAAAAATACGAGTATACTCAATGTTGTGGAGAGATCTTGTTGCAGTTCATCGGCTAACAGGTTTTCCAATTGCCAAAGCTGCATTTATCTTTTTTCATATGTATCATCATAAGGCGTGCGTCCGCATCTGTCAAAAGCCTTTTACACCCTGGACTCTCATCAGAAGTAACTGGCTAATTTTCAGTTCCACATCAATTTTTCGATAAGATAATCCATTCTCAGTCACTTTGTTTAAATTCTAATTAAACTAAAATGGTTTTTTAAGCTATTTATTATTTAATTTGTATTGACCTTGAAAGCGTCTAAAAATACGTCCAAAATATTGTCTTGGATTAAAATTAACAACAAATTAAACACTCAATTTGGAAAAACAACGGTGCTGAAAAAATAACGGGTGTAAAATTTTAGTACATGTAGGTTGTTTTGGTTTTTGTCAGTTTGTTATTTGAATATACTCTTTTTATTGTATTTAAAATAAATTGAAGTCGACTTAACAATAAATTTTTGTGAACTTGATTATTACACTTTTTATGATTTTTTATGCACAGTACGATAATTACATCTATTTACTCATTAATGCTCCCCTATATATATATATATATATATTGGATTGCATGCTAGATCTTCGGAGCAAAACTTAAAAATATTTAATGAATGTTATTTTGTTCAGAATTAACCTGAAATCCAGAAATATGAAAGTGCTTTCCATCCAAAATAACCAGCAGTTGATACGTGGAGGTCCTTAAGTAAAAAAAAAATATCGTAACATTGGTGAAGTGAACGCCGGATGAGATTTCTTTCAATATTTAAAAATATACATCTCATCAGTGTTGCCAGGAGATGAGAAAAAGAGACTAAACTGTACTTTAAAAAAGGTCAAAAAGTGCTAAATGCCCCAAAAAATACGGCCAGAAATAAGTTAGCATATTTTTTTAAATTTAAAATTTATTTTTGTTCATCATCACTTATTTCTGATATTTTTTAAAGATATTGTATCAAATAGATAAATAAATAGATAAAACATAAAACGGCTCCGGCAATATGACCCAATGAAAAATCGCCTAAAAAAATTCCCATACAAATTTGGCTTATTTGACAATTTAAAAATCTTAAATTTACCAAAACTTCAAAGAACGTTCTTTGCAATATCTCGAAATTAAGGGCTGTTTAGAAATTTTTGAAAATTGTGGTGTCCTCAAGGAGATCTACTGCTCACATTAGAATATTTTTTTGAGTGAAAATAAGAAGTGTTCTTTTGTTTAATCCATTTAGTAAGTTCATAAAATTAGTTAAGTTATTTCTGATTTGGAGAATAAAGCATCGGAGGCAAAATTTTTTGTTAAATATAAACAATTTTGATTTTTTGTGCAAATATTATACAAAATTTCTTAAATGGATGATTCTGTAAAAATAGGATTATTAATAGAAAAAAAAATAAACTATTTTCTTCATTGTTGATATTGCAACATTTTACTCTTTTTAAGGCAATTTTAAAAACTAAAAAAAAATTAGATTTAGCCTCAAAAAGGCTAAACTGGCAATACTGATACTCATTATTAACTTATATTCTCTTTATATTTTGTTCTTTCCCTTTTAAAAATTTATAAATTTTTAGTTAAGTGTCTTTATAATTATCAAACACTGCTAGGTAGCTTTGATCTTAAGTTACATAGTAAAATTGAAAGTAGAAAGAAATTTTTCATAGAAATATTTTCCACTGTAACATCTTACATCTTCAGAAATCTACCATAATAAGCTGTGTTTATAGCTTATTATGGTGGATATTTAAACATTTTAATTTATTTTATTTTTGTACATTTTCATAAGAAATTGAAATAGTTTTTACGCATATACAATTTCAACAATTATTGTTATTTTTGTCTCATTTGATATTTCACTTAACGACTTATTTAAAAAATATTTATATATTAAAATAAAATTGAAGTATTTGTCTCCGATGACATTTTGATGACATTTAAAAATATTTTTGTGGTATTTCTTAAGTCCTATTTTGGGAGAATGTGATGTTGGAACTCTTTCATATCCACTCTGTAAAAAAAGAAATGACATGACTTTATGTATTTCGTGTACCCCTTGGTGACTTGTGGCAATTTGTATGTGATGTTTTTGGTATAAGTTCTACAGTAAGAATGTGCAACATAACATGCAACATGTTGATATTTTATCACATATCAGGGAGAGATTTCATGCAGTGTTGTTATACTTTTTTTTCTTTTTTTGCTAGCAGTTTCCTTATGGTTATATTTTTTTTAATTTTACGAAATACTTTTTCGGTATAACATGACAAGATTTATTTTTATATAAAGTTTAATAAAATAAGTTTAATATTATTTTGTTATTATTATTTTTTAAATTATGTCCTAGTAATTTTCAATTAAAGAACATAATTTCCTTTAGTTTATCTTTACATATCCGTGTATAATCGCTTATTTAACGACACACAGTGGCTGAAAAATGTTTTTTTTTTTTTGGAAGTAATTCTGTAACTTGTGAACCGTTTTAAATATCTCAATAAAGTTTCACCTGGGCAGAATGGAGATGCCTTCAAGCAGATCTGAAGGTAGCACAGATTTCTAACGGATCAGCAGGGTGCGGGTTGACATTTTTTTCAAGTAATAAAATTAATTCACTATTTGACAGAAAAAATACATGTAGATAGTCTTTGTAAATCTTTACAAAAAATATGCTTACCTGTGTTATCTCTTTTTAGTTAAGATATATTTAGGTCGAAATAAAATTTTTACTCATTATTAGCCTTTTTTTAGGTTTTTTTTACTTGGCGGGTTCAATATTGGCCCTAATTTTTCTTTAAATATTTATCGGATTTTTGATAAAATTCTAAGTAATATTGCTGCAAGAATCGTACAAATATACAGATTAGATAAAAAGTTATATTAATCTAAAATTGGAATTTTTAAAAAAATTTCATATTTTTTGGGGTTTGTCAAAAAAGATGGCAATATCACTTATAAAATTTGTTCTTTATTCTGGCCCATATAATTTTTTAAAGCTTTCAAAAGGAATCTTTATGTAGATGCGTATAAAGTAAACCCGAAGGCGATTGGAATAACAGTCTATCACAAGTCTTATCCAAACTTTGTCAATTTTCCATAATTTTTTTTTGAAAATTCTCAAATCGCAAAGCTGGGATCAAATAAAAATTCAAATAAAAATTTCGGTAAACACAAAAACGTTATATTCTGATGAATGCCTCTTATAACAACAGTGTGATCATTTGAATGGAAAAAGTCCATTTTTTAAACAAGTTTTTTTTCGGACTGGAAATTTATATAAAACCACGAAACAGTGGGTGTGGTTTTAATTCCCTTATTTTTAGGTAAGTCTATCTATATAATATCAAATCAAAGTTTTTGTTACTTTTCAAGCAAATTATTTGGTATCATAGGTAACGTAAGATGATGGAAAATTGGAATTAGTAAAAGTATATTAAATATGGCCAGATTTCTTCAAGCAGTGACCTAAAAAACTTTGAATTTAAATTTTAAATATATATATATATATATATATATATATATATATATATATATATATATACATATATATATATAGAAATAATGTTAATATTTGAATGCAATTTATATTTAAATTTATATTAAAATTAAATTTACACAAAGTGTACCCCAAAATCAAAGAATTAAAAATGCATTCACTGCTTTTTATCGAAGTACCCAAATCCCAATCCGGAAAATCATGTCATAAAAATTTACATTTTACATACAAATGGCCACACTGTTGTTATAAGAAGAGCCTGTCAGAAAATTATTTTTGCGTGTCTCCTAATATATGAAGATATTTAATTAACATAATGTTTAATTCCAGGTCAGTGATTCAAGAATTTTACAAAAAAATTAAAAAAAAAATTTGGAAAAATGACAAAGTTTGGATAGAGCCTGTAGGGAGGCCGTTGTCGCAAGCCCCTTCGCATTTACTTTACACGCATCTAAATTAAGATTTATTTTCAAGACATTAAAAAACTATATAGGCCAGTACAAAAAACAAATTTTATAACTGAATAAATATTGCAACTTTTTTGGGAAAAACCCCAAAAATATGAATTTTTTTTTAAAGTGTCAAATTCAGATTAATAAAACTTTTTATCGGATTCATATTCCTATATAATTCTTGTAGTAATATTAGAATTTTGTAATTTTGAAATCCGATGAATATCAGAAAATCGGGGCCAATATTGAGCACGCCATATAAAAAAAAAACTAAAATACGAGGCTAAATATAAGGTAAGAATGTATTTAGACCAGAATATTTATTAAACAGAAATAGATAAACTAAACATGTAAGCATATTTTTTATTTTATATTTTATAGATTTACAAGGGCTATCTATATATAAAACTTTTTTCAGTATAATCAAAAATGCATTTTTGGCGATTTAAAAAATGACATACCCGTAATGGCC
Organism: Protocalliphora azurea; assembly: GCA_932274085.1. Classification (NCBI taxonomy): domain Eukaryota; kingdom Metazoa; phylum Arthropoda; class Insecta; order Diptera; family Calliphoridae; genus Protocalliphora; species Protocalliphora azurea. The sequence goes on along the minus strand of OW026520.1, from coordinate 15,081,792 downwards.
AACTTTGGAGGACCACCCACTAACCCCTTGACCAACTAGAAGTATGTACTCAACCAAATCAACTCAACCTTATTGAGATATCTTCAACGGTTCAATGGTTATAGAATTATTAAAAAAAGCGTTTTGGAACCACTGTGCAACACGTTGTGTAATTCTCTACCCACCACATCGTGCTTTACAATAAAAACTTTATTTGTTAGGAGTTCTCAATTAAAACCAAGAATTAACAAATAAAAGCAAACATGTTCGCAAACAAATAGTTACATTTCTATTGGATACCTTCCGTTTCCTAAACAAAAATTGTATTTTAGTTACTGTTAAGTTTATATGTTAGCGAGTTTGCTAGATAACTTCTTTTCTTTAGATACATTTCTTTATGATTTTAATTATACATTTTATATTTTGGTTTGCTAAATACTATCACGGGTTGCTGTGGCTACAAAAAATTTATTTTTATTGTGGTTCTTACAACCACAAGTGAATTACTTTAAGATCAGCATTTTATTTAATTTATATATATATATATATATATATATATATATATATATATATATTACTCTGTTCTATTATATTCTCTGTTCTATTCCATTCTGTGCTATTTTGCTCAATTCTGTTCTACTCTATTCTACACGCATAGGAAAAATGTAGTTGTAGTGACCATAATCTAAAAGCAACATATTATGATTGGAACATATAATCACAGCGAAAAAAAGAAATGATTATGAGCAATAATTATTATGATTCCACTTTCTCATATTGCATCCGATTTTATGGTTTGTTTTTTCGCGTTATTATTATAGTTTTGCATATAATTGAACAATCTTATTAAATTATTATACATTGTCATATTATGATTCCATTTTATCATATAATATTATGATTTAGTTTTTTCCTATTAATATTCAATCTTATTATTTATTGAAAAATTTTATACATATATATATATATATATATATATATATATATATATATATATATATATATATATATATATATATATATATCTATATATATCTATATATATACATATATATACATATATATATACATATATATATATATATATATATATATATATATATATATATATATATATATATACATATATATACTCATTTGTAATACCATATGTGGTTCAAATGCAAGACGTCTTATATCATTTGCTTGAATCACACTGAGTATAACCAAAGCTTGTCTATTTATATTTATTCATATATAAACTAAATGAGAATTACAGTGAAGTTAAAAAGCATATATATATATATATAGATATATATATATATATATATATATATATATGTATATATATATATATATATATATATTTAAAAACAAACAACTGTTGAAGATTTCCACTAAGTTGTTTTGGTTTAAAAACAGAATATGGTTTAAGAAAATGAAAAACACTGCAAATATTTAATGGTTGTAGAAGTAATGATACGTTTCATGTTAACAAAATTTTGTTTCTGGTAAAGATATTTAAAAACATATAATTTTTCCAGTCAATCATATTTAAATTATTATTGAGTGTAAACACTAAATGACAAAATTTAATCAAAATCATTTAACAGTAAAAAAATAAATAAATAAATAAGATTATAGTTATAATAATAATAATAATAACAATAATAATAATTCTATTGGAAAATTAAAATTATTATTACCTAAATATATTATTCTATTTTTTTCCATAAGCCATACTTTTTATTTTACGCAATTAGTAGAACTTTATCTGTACACTTCTTCAAATAAAACTTTTTTAATATTTATAGAGTATTATTTTGTTTTTTTCATACTTTTTTTTCAAAAGTAATCAAGTAAATACGAAAATATATCTTTAATATGTTATTAATTCTCAATTATTTCAGCTCACTTTATTATTAATTTTCTTATTAATTGTATTTCAATTAAAAAAAATATAAATTTTCTTTATGTAGGTAATCGTTATTAGTACTCGTAATTTTTATTAAATAATAATTTGTCGTTAAATTACTTTTATTTGTCTATACAGAAAAAATACCAATCATCAAAATATTTCTTTTAATTATAAATTGTTTAAATTTGAACCTCTTTCCAAAATTATTATATCAATTAAATTTTAATTTTAATTAATAACTGTAAAAATGAGAATTAGTAATTTTCTCAAAGGAAAAAAAAATTAATAATAATAATAAATAAATAAATAAATAAATGATTATTATATCAAATAAGTGGATCATTAAATGAAGTAAAAAGTTAAATAAGTAAATTTTGTTTTTACTATTTCTTTTATTTTGTTCTCCTTGAATATATTAATTAAATTATGATATAAAATGAAACAACTGTGTTAATTGAAAAATATAAGGTAGTAGTTTTTTCTGTGAAGATATAAAGAAAAATAATTTTAAAATATTAGTTAATTTAATTGTGTGATATTATATTAATTCAATTTTATAAGCATTTTTGAAGTGTAGTAATTGTTAACAGTTAGGTTATAAATTCTTTCTTTTCTATAATTATTATTATTATTTTATTTTTTTGATAAGTGTTTTAAATGTTTCCTTTCATCTTTGATTTGTTTGTTTCCTGCTGCTTTCACTTTATTGGGTTTTTCACTAGCAGGAAAATATTTTTTAAAGAATTGTATATTTCTATTATAACTAGATGTCTAAAAATGACTTTTTGTTTCGCTATTTCTATAGTTATTTAAAATAGCACACATCAAACAGTTTGATCTAAAATTAAATAATTTTATTACACTTTAGTTGTTAGCAATATTTGAAGAAATACTTTTTGATTTACCACATGCTAAGATTCCCATTTGTTCATATTTTGGGCCAAAGGAAAAGTCACATAGATATGCTGATATATGAGATTTAAAATACAGGTGGATACAAAAAGAGAAACAAAAATTTGAAGTCAAATATGTTTGCTAACTAATATTCATTCATTCAAAATAAAACTATCAACAAAAAAAATTTAAACATAACAAATGTATGGGGTGATTTGTATTGAGACATTGTAAATTTAACTTGTAATTTGACTAAAATATTTTCAAATAAATCCAAAATGTTATACTCTGGTAACCTGGTGCTGCCAGAAGATGAGAAAAAAAGAGGCTAAATTGAATTTTATAAAGGGTCCAAAAAGGCTAAGTGCTAAATAAGGCCAGAAAAAAGCAATTTTTTAAAATTTTTTCCCGTTCTCAGTAGTTTTTGATATTTTTTAAAGAAATTGTAATACATTTATAAATAACACTCAGAAAAAAAATTTCATATAAAAACTTATCCAATGTTTTATAGGGATTTTTCATAATTTTTGAACTATAATTCTTTTTGATAAAGTATTTTATAATTTTTGGCGATTTTTAGCATCAATAAGATTTTTTCTAAATGGTTTTCATAAATAGTGTCTATGGTTGATGAAGTGTATTTAAAAAATAATTATATTAATCGACAAATTTATTATATAAATCCACAAATTTATTTAAGGCCATTTTAATTTGGAGAACGTAGAATCACAGCCGAAATTTTTTATTAAATATAAATTGTTTAGTTTTCTGTGCGAATAAATATAGAAAAATGTTTAAATGGATGGTTCTGAGAAAACAAAATTAGTAGTAGTAAATAAAAAATTAGTTTCTTTGTTGCAGCCTTTTTAAGGCAATTTTAAGAACCAAAAAGGTCTAGAAAAAGTCAGAAACTAAAATGAAAATTTTGAGGTTAAAAACAATATAAAATAAAATAAAAAAGCTAGATTTAGCCCTCAAAAGCCTAAACTGGTAGCACTGCTGGTAACCCATTTAAATATCAACGCAGTAGTAACTGCACTCAAAGAAAAAACATGGTTACGGCATTGTCACTATAGCAATATTTTCTTCTCATTTTTAATTTTCATAAATTTTAATAATACTATATTCATGATAACAATGTTTTTGTTTCAGTTTTATCATCCAATGTTTATACAAAATAACAATTTTAATATAGTTTACTACAAAAATTTTAAGTTTTTAAATATTTTTACCAGAATCAAAATTTTATTAATAAAAAAATATCAATATTTCTGTAACCATTAAATATTATCAATATTTTTCCTTGCTCCTAAAACATATTTTGTTTTCAAACCATGTTATTATTATTGTATATATATATATATATATATATATATATATATATATATATACATATATATGCTTTTTACATGGTTATGGCTAAAAAATTAATAACTTGCTTTTTAACGTTAATGTTTCTATCGTTTCTTTTCCACCTTCATTATAATTCTCATTTAGTTTATACATGAATAAATATAAATAGACAAAATTTTGTTATATTTGGTGTGATTCAAATAATATAACTTAATGATTAACTATTAATGGGTTTTAATGGGTCTTATCTTGCACAATATATGAGAGATTAATTTATGAATAAATTTATAATAATAATTTTGAATTATTGTGCGGACTAAAATACATTCAAATTTAAAAGGGCGTTTATTTGCGATATATTCCAAATTGGCTGTAACTTGCATAGAACCTATTTAAATTCCAAAAGGACATTATTTTGTGACAATTTATATTTCCTTCCAAAAATCGATGGCTAAAACGCATTTAAATCGAAAAAGTGCATTATTTTGTGATGAGTAATATTTTCTACAAAAAATCTAAAATCTTAAATCGGATGTAACTTGGTTAAAATTTATTTAAAGTGAAAAAGATTGTTATTTAGTATTCACTCATTTTTTATTTATATTTTATTTTATTATTTTTTTAATTAATACTTTTGTTACGATTTTGAAACAAAAATTTTGATTTTTATCAAGGTTGTTTTGAGAAAGAGATTGTTTATTGATTTTCTACCAATTTAACTAACCTTTTTTGCAACAAAAAAAAAAAAAAAAAAAAAAAAATAAATAAATAAAAGAGAAACATTTAAAATTTTGTTGCTATAAACACATGCATATGTAAAACAAAAGGAAAAGTTGGAAATAAGTGAATAAAATATAGGAAAGTTATAAATTAAAAACAGCGGGAAATTAAAATTAAGAAAATTTTTTATAAATACGATAAAAAAAAAAACTTTTGTCACAACAATTGGCATAAAATGTAAAGCGGACTTATATATTCAATATTATATTAAAAGAATTTACTAACCAGAACAATTTCCAAAAGGAAGTAAATTTTAGATTTATTTATTTCATATTCGAAATTTTAAATTCAATAATTGAACGAACTTAAAATAAAATAATTAAAATATTCTTAATATGATAACAATTATTTTTCCTAATATCTTTGCTATAATATCTAACAGGTGAATAAATTGCAATTGAAATTCCTATCTATTAACTGCCAATTATTTAGTGTTATAAACATAAACGGAAATAAGTTAGTGCGCTATATTCGGCTGTGCCGAATCTTTTATACCATTCACCACCTTACGAACAAATAACAAAAAAATGTACGCCTTAAAGTATGCTTTCATATTTTCACATTTATGCTTACAAAAATATTCTAAATTTTTTTTTAACTAAAAAATGTAAACACAAAATTAAACTATCATAGCAACCGTTTCTTCAAAAAAAAAAAAAAAAAAAAAAAAAAAAAACAACAACAACAACACCGACACCACCTGATGACTACTAAATTTATATAAATAAGTCTGCATGTAGTAGATATATTCTTATACAAAAAACAACAACACTGAGTTATTGCAATGCTCCCATTATTACGTCTATATGCACGATTATTGCAAATAAAAATCATTTGCAAATAAATAATGCAAATAAAGAACTTTATACGCAAATTGCATAAAGAAATATATCTTCCTTTAATTTTGTTATGCCAATGCAAGTAAAAGGAAGTGGCAAAGCCATACGCTTTATTTGCAATTAGTTTCATTAATTACAATTATTTTTCGTGAGTTACTAACTTGTAAATAAAGTACTAAGTCACCGTTTATATGGCAAAATTTTCATTTCCTAATAGTATATTTCCAACTAAAAAACGTCCAAACATACATAAAAAATGATTGTGTGTTTATATATGCAATAAACATCTATTGCTTGCTTGTACAAAAAAAATAAAAAATAAAAAAATAAACTTTAAAAGTCATTGCAATGCTTTTTATATATGTATAGATATATATATTTTTAATGTTTTTTTTCAAATTTTTGTCTATAATGGACTGATTTTGCTAATTTTTGCTAGTGTCATTATAATTAATATTCCCTATAATTTGATGAAAAAAACATATATATGCGATAACTGGGTTTTTCTAAGAGGAGATTTCAACAGACAGGCGGTCATCGTTATATCGACTTCTCTATCAATAAAGATCCAGAAAATATATAATTTTTGGGGTCTTAGATGAATAATATAGAAACTACAAATGAAATGACAAACCTATATATACCCTTTACATTTGTGGTGAAGGGTATAACAATAACATCCCGTAACTATGTGTCTACATATTTTAAATTATTTTGAGTGCTATACACAAAAGTCAGCAGCACAGATATTGAAATAAATCACAATAATGACAGAAATCCATACACTCAAAAATTTAGGTGTCGAAATCAATCTTCCAAGAGTACTTTTGAATAAGCAAGTAAAAAAGCAAATAGAACTTTCACTCAAACCGTTGCAAATAGCTGCACATGTATTACTCACAATTGTCTGTTAATGAAAATTTGGAGAAGAAACGAGAAAATATTAGATTAATTTTAAATGATTGCTAGCATTACTATAGTGAATATTGTAAATCTAAATAAAATAATCAACAACAGTTGTGGAAGTATAAACACACTTCAGTTTGAAATAAAATGTTCGAAAACCGGTGAGTTTAATCTATACAAAGACTAATCCGAATGCAAAATATCCACCACTATTTTTGCTTTTTAACATTTTTTCTTTTATATAAATTATATAAAAGTACAACATTATTTATAATAAAAGCTCTTGAATGCCATCTGACACAGAAACCAGTATACACAACCGCGAATTTAAATAGTTAATGGTCTGCTTGTTAAAGATAAATAAAAAAAAGACTTTTAAACAAAAATAAATGACATCAAAGTCAATGATAGAATGGAAAAAAACGTAAAAAAATGTAAAAAAACGAAAAAGTTCATATGCAATAGCGACAATGACTTTGAAAATATTATGAATAAAGCTATATACATACACATATACAAAAACTAGAAGAATTAATTTTTTTAAGAAAAACTGAATTTAATTAGTCAAAAAATTTTATCTTTTGGAATGACTGTTTTTTTACTTTGAACGCAAGTAAAATTTTAAATCACGCGAACACACAGTGAATCGTTAAAAGTAATAAATATTGTCACTTTAACTTTAAGATATTTTTGTCAAATATATATCAATGGAAAGCCAAAGGTTTGTGTATTTGAAACATATATATTTTTTTGCTTTCAATATGTTTACCAGTGCAGTAATTATAACCTTGAAATTTTAACTTGAAATTTGTGAACAAAAAAATTCTCCAAAATTACGTCTTTGCCCGTAGGTCTAATTTATTGTCGAAATATTATCTGGCATAGTATGGTATATGCCATAATTTAAAATATTTTAGTATATTGACAAAATAGATTACAAATAGTTACTAAAACTTTTGGTATAATAATAGATTTTTCTTAAAAATTTGTAAAGTTTTGCTGTTTTGCAAAAACAATTTTATTATTGGATCTTAATTCTTTATGAACATGTTATCCTTGAATGTCATCACTATGGTACTCATATAAACTTACATTCATGGACTTAAGTTTTTGTGACAAATTTTGTATTTTTAAAAGTATCCACTTTTGGAATATTTTTTTAATTTAAATGAAAAAATTACTATTTTTTTAAATTTTACTCAAATTTAGTTGGTTTTAGAAAAAACTTGGATAATACGATTTTCGTAAAATTTTTATGTGGTATGTATTAAAGTTTGAATTTTTATCCCCATTAAAAAACAATCCAAAAACGTAACTCTTCTATGCAAAAATTCATAATTTACTAAATATATATTTAGGATTTTTGTATAAAAGAACAAAGCAGTTTTATTTAAAAAGTTCGGAAGGCAATGAAAATTAGTCAGAATAAGTTTTTTTTATATCCTGAATTTTATTTTAATATAAATTATTATATATTTAAATAAATTTATAAATTTACCAAAATCTTCTATATTTTTTCATCATTTAATGCTTTTTTTTTGTTCCTAATTTTCTTTTACTTACAATCTTTATGTAATTTTTTTTATAATTTTTTATTTAAAATGTTCCGGCAATCTCTAGAACTACAAACATCATTTTAAGTCATTGGTTCAGAATTTATAAAAGAAATAAAGTATAAAAACACAGACTTGAAGATTCCGGGGTAACTAAAGAGATATCATTATTTCAATAATTCTTGGATGAAAAAAGTAAGAATTTTTCATCTATTATGCCTTGCATTGAAACCGAGCAAAATTTTAAAATCAGTTTCAATGAAATAATATAAATACTAATAATAAAAATTTAAATTGTTTCACGTATATGGCAACACTGCTACATGCGATTGCTGTTAGTTATTTTAGAAGCCTTTAGTAATTTTTAAATTTACACAAATTTTAGAAAATGTACATAAATTATTTCCGAGAAAGTATAATTTAAAAAAAATTATATTTTCTCGTTGAAGAAATAGATAACAATTAAGAATTTTGCAAATATTTTAAAGGATATTAAATTTTAATGACAAATTTTCAATAATTTTTTTATTAAATATTTTTATTTTCTCTTCCTGCTTCCTTTAAAAATAAAAACACAAGTATTTCCTTAGAGGGTAATAGAAATTCAGAACAATGATTTTATTTATGAAACCTTAAACTACTTAAAACTGCTTAATGCTACGATGTGGTTCGGATATTCCCACGGTGAAATTCAAGGGTACGTTGAAACGATTAAGCATTGATACGATAGTGTGGTGAAAGGGAAAAAGGAATCTTGTAAAATATAGAAGGAAAACGGTTTTCTTATTAATACTACTAGTGCTTGTTCGGTTTACTACTTCGCTCTTGCGAAGAATTTGGAAGTTCTCAAGTTCGGTAAATATACAAAAATAATTACTTCGGACTCAAAAGAATGCGGGAGCTTTGAGTTCGGCTAACTACAAATGCAAAGTACGAGAGTAACTGCTTCGGACTCAAAAGAATTCGGAGTCTTTAAGTTCGGCTAACTACGAATGCAAAATAGATAAACTACGATTAGTAACAACTATGATATGTGTCTATGTTAAAGAGCGGATATTGGGTTTTTTTCGGACAGTACTTCGGGGTCATGCAGAAGTGCTGTACGAACAGCAATATAAATCAGCTTCCTTTTGTCGCAAAACTTTAACTTTAACTAGACAAGTGAAAAATAAAATAATCTAAATAGGAATTATAATGCGTACCATCAAGGATAACACAAAAAATGGAATGAAATAAACAATACTGTACATTAGATGGGTTAAGAAAATAGCAGCATTGTACATTAGTATAGCTAAGATAAATAGAGTTTGTATAAGAGTGAATTTGTAACGGCACGTTATAAAATTTCATATTATCTTATTATATTACTCCTCACAATGGACCTCTATATCTCCGAGTAGATGAACAAGCACACTTCTGAGTACTGTGCAACCCTTCTCTACTTATTATATTACTAAGACTAAATAATAGGTTTTTGTACTTTTGCAAATTATTTAAAAATATAATAAATATAGGATATAAATACCGCTACTTTTGCAGAAATTACTACAATCTAATCTGCACATTTCAGACATAACAAAAACTAAATAATTTTTTTAAAAATACTTTATAACAACAACAATATTTTAATTCTTTTTAAATTTAAGAAAATAAAATAAAAAATGTAAATATATACAGGACTGCGGCTGTATACCTCTAAGTGATTAAAAATGCTCTTTTCATGTCTGTACAATCAATCCGTTAAAGAGGAAGAAAATATTTGAGTCTAATACACAAAGTATTTGAATAAATGAGGGTAAAATGTAAATTTTTGTGAAACTCCACTTGGGTGTATATTTAAATAAATAACAAAATGATTGGCACTTACTATCACTGCTATTTAAAAATTAGTGAATACTTAAAGCATGTAATCTAAGCGTATAGATTGGATTGCCTACTAATTAAGTATTGAACTTCTTATTTAATTTTTGGCTTACTACATATCAAACACTTGTTGTTTACGTCTTTAAACTACCAAACAAACTGAAATAAACTTTTAATCTAAAGGTTTGGTCATATTAAATTAAACGAGTCTCTATTTTACTATAAAATATATTTTGAAGAAAAACCAATGCTTTTACACACAAACATCGCAAGAATTAACAGATTTTATTATATAAATTAGTTTATACTTCAGTGTCATAAGCGTACTCTGTGTAAGTGTTATGATTCATAAACTGATCAAAAGTTAACTAACTAGTATTCAAATTTCGTAAACTTACCATATCTGCTTTTAATGAACGACAGCACCGTCAATATCTACATGCTTTTATACATCATGCTCATACTTTTCTTTTCATCTTTCTATCCTAAGCTTAAATCTGATTGAGTGTTAAAATTCTATATTTAGGTCAATATATAATTAACTTCTTTATATCCAATTTTTTGTTTTTTTTTTTGTATTTATATATTGACTCTTGTAAGGGATGAATACTGCACTAAGAAAAAGATAACAACACAAAAACTAGTGAAATAATGATACTGAAGTTTATCTATGGCAGAAGATTTAAATATATAAAAACTTTTAATAGAGATAAACTTTTATTATTTAAGAAATTTAATTAAAAATTGCTAAATTATTTTGAGAAAGTTTTAAGTTTAAAGTTCAAAGCAGTGATAAACGTATAAAATCAAATGTATATGTATCAAGTAGAACATTTTAAATAAATATTTTTTTATTAAGAAATTTAATAATATTTAAAAATATTTAATAATATTTAATAACTTCTTAAATAAATATTTTTATGATTTAAGAAATTTAATTAAAAACTACTAAATTATTTTGACAAACTTTTAAGTTTAAACCTGTGATGAAACGTATAAAATAAAATGTACATGTATCAGTCAGAATAATTTAAATAAACATATTTCAATCGAAAGAAAGATTTATACTTTTTAATTATTATTTTTTTGCGTATTTTCTTAGAAATGTAAATAAACTCTTTAGATATGATTAAAATTATTCCTTTCTTTTTTTGAAAAATTGTCATAAAATTTCGTAAGAAATATATACTGTACTTAAATAAGAATGTGATGTTAAAAAAATTAAAAAAAATATTTATATATATTTACTACATATAATCAGCATTACCATTGAAAATTTTTAAAAATTGACCAAAAAAGAATATTTCGAAAAAAGTCCTAAAAAAAGACATTTAAAAAAAAGGGGCCAACTACTTCAATAAATAAAAAAAAACTCCTTGAAATTTGTTTATTTGATAAAAGCAAAAACAAAAATATTGTATTGTATTTTAAGAAAAACTACTAAATTTAATTTTGTTATAACAAAATAATTTATTTATAATATATTTTTATAGCAAATGTAAAGATTTATTCTTAAAAAAATAACATAAAATTCTTTATTTATTAACTAAACTTCTGTACTTTTGTATTAGGGTTTCACTGGGACTGCAGTCTTATAAATCGGCGTCTAACAAATTTAGGACTGAAAGCATGAATTCACAGGTGTTGACCCTAAGACTATAGGACAGTTTATTTTTCATTAGTGATCCACCGAGGTACTGTTAAGAGACTTAGCAAAAATATAAATTAAGATATAAGAATTCATAAAATTTATTTTTTAATTTTAATTTTAAAAGCTTCGCTATTTTATATTTCAAATAGTTCTTCATAAACTTTGTTAGTTTTTAACAGTTTCAGTTCATTTATAAAATCTTCGGGGTCTTTTTTTACAATCTCACAGTAATTAATTTCTTCATTGGAATTAATATGTAATGGGTCAAGTTATTCCAAACAACAAGTTTCTCGTCATATAAAACATAGTTTTAAAAAATATCTATTTAGTTTCATTTTAAAAAAGGGGTCAAAAAAGGTGCCAGCTGGGACAAAAGGGGCAATTGGAGATTATATTCGCCAAACGGGAACCCTGCGTACATGTATAAAAAATTTATATAATTTTCTTTTAAGATTATATTAAAAGAGTTATCATGGAAACAAAACTCTTGAAATATGATCCACCAAGAGTTGAAAGGTTATATAAATTAATTTGGTTTTGAAGTAAACTGAAATAATTTAAAACAATTGAGAATGTTATATTCGGCTTGACCGAATCTATATACCCACCATCTGCAACTTTTTAAAAGTTTACCTGATATGAGATTTGGGCGGTAAAGTGGGCGGACATTGGTCCTTAAACTATTTGTACAAAATTTCGTTGAAGTTTCACATTATATGGAAGGTGGGCGGATCTTGTCCGTTTTTGGTTTCCGAGTTCACACCGATCCTCGAAATATCTGTACAAAATGTAGTTGTTTTACATACTTTTGTTTAAGAGATATCAGCAGAAGAGTATGACGTAAAGTTTCAACCCACGCACATAACTTTTTTTGTTTATTAAACGATTTTCAGTACCAAACAAACTATATGCAAAATAGATATTCTCCCTAGGTGATCCCCCCGAGCCCTATCCTGCTTTCAACCGACAGATGGACGGACATCGCTAGACCGACACAGAATCTTACCAGGACCCAGAATATATATAATTTATTGGGTATTAAATGGTTTTTTCGACACAGAATGACAAATACAATGTGCCCCCATCATTTTTTCTGCAAGGTCTCCTCTTATTAAAATTCAATTTTGGAAACTGTGATTATATCAAATTAACTAAGGCGTATGAGTAATATTAAATATATGTTAGAATATAATAAACAGTGTTGCTAGGCGATAAGCAAAAAGAGGCTACATTAAACTTTAAAAAATGCCAAACAATAAGGTCGGAAAAAAGTAAACATTTTTCTAAATTAAAATTTTTTTTCCCGTTCTTATAAGCTTTTGATTTTTTTAATATCGTAATAAATAGGACAGTCAGCAAAATAACCGTTGATGAAAAATATCTAAATTCCATAAAAATTTGGGTTGTATTTCATATAAAAATTACCCAATGTTTAGAAGAGAATTTTTCGTCATTTTTGAACTATAATTCAATCTTGAAGAAGAATTTTTATTTTTTTTTCCTTATAAGGTTTTTTAATTATATTTACAAATTGCTAATGATGTGTATTAAAAATAGCTGTAATAATCGATATACTAAATTCATAAAATTAGTAAAGTCATTTTTAATTTAGAGAACGAAGCTCCGTAGGAGAAAATTTTGGTTAAGTAAAAATAATACTAATTTTTTGTAGTAATAAATATAGAAAATTGCTAATATGTATGACTTTTCAACAATAAAATTAGTAAAAGCAAATGATAAATTATTTTCCTCATTATTCATTATTTATTTTTTTATATAATCTTAAATTTGTATGGTAACACTTCGAATAAAACCCAGGTTTTTGCCATTTATCTCAGATTTCATAGTCTTACACTTTAACCGCTCTGCTACAGATTGTTATTGATCGCGACTTGCCGCGAAAAAATTAGAAAGTACCATCATAAGCAAAATAAAGTATCAATTTTCATTTCATTTCATTTCGAACATAGTCCTATCGGTACGCAGGTTCCAAATAATATCACGTTATTTATTTATTTATTTTTGTTTTATTTTTATTAAGTTTCAAAAAAGTGCAAAATATACATCAGTTATATTTTTGAAGTGGTGAAAAAGTTATTTTTTGGAAGCATTTGCTTGTTTTTTTGCTGGGCCCTTAAGCGTTCAAATTTTCAAATTGTACTGAATTTGTATTTGCTACTTTTTGATTAGTTCGAATATAATGAAAATATTATTTCTATGTTCACTGGTTGAAAACATATATGAGGTGCAAAAAAAAGTACCAAAATACAGTTTTACCTCTTTTCTCCCTAAAAAAGCTGAATTTCAAAAGAGTACCAGACACCTATCTGTATCTGTGTTAGTTGGAGAGATATAAGGTTGCCGATCTTACCCGTTTGTACCTTTTTTAACCCCTTACTGTTAGAATTTCCAAAAAGCCCATCCTAATAGATCTATTTGGCGGGAAGCCAATTTACAGTCCAAATTTCAGCTTCCTAGCTTTAGGTGTTTAGGCTGTGCGATGATAAATCTGTTAGTCGGTCAATTACTCAGTAACGTTACTCTTTTATATCCTTAAATCTGAAATCTATTTATTCCTATAGAAAATCTTTGTTATAAATTTTTCTTCTTGTTTACTTTTATGTTTATGCCTTTAAATTTGTTTAAGATATATAAAATTACCCATAATAATATTTAAAAAGGTCTTAATTACATTCCTTTCTTTTCCGTCAATATGCAAATTAAATATTTCATATTTCTCCTCCAATATTCTTGCCACTAATTACTTGTACTCAATGTATTATGTTCTTCATTACAGATACAAATACTTGCCTTAAAAGAAAAAATAAAAGCGATGAAAGCAGAATACAAGAAAATTAGAACCTTGCATGTTTCTTGGTTTTTAATCATTTGTAGTAATAGAAATAATAAGAACAGATGTCGAAGGACTAAGAATGAATATTTTGTTCTCAAAAGAATAACTTGTCGTTGGCAGCAAGAAACTATAAATTTAAATTTATTTTGATTCAAAACGATGTGATATATTTAACAGAATTTCAAATATAAAATAAACTGCTACATTTTTTGGATCGTTTTTCGTATGGTTATTAGTAGTATCGTTAGCTTCATATTTATGTATGTCCTATAAAATATATTATGTGAAGTTTTATATATGTTTCTAATATCTGCATATCTTATTGAAAGTCGATGGTTTGTAACGTATTTTAAATAATAATTTTAATAAATTATAATAATACTTTTAAATAATAAGTTTTTAAATAAAACACAGAACAGCTTCCAACAAAATGATCTAATGAAAAATCGCCCACAAAATTCTTATACAAACTTAGGTTATATTTCATATGAAAAGTGTCTTAATATTTTTAACTAATTTTCGTAATTTATGAATTATAATTCCTTTTTTGATTTAATAATTATTTTTTTAATTATATTTATAAATAGTTTCTATGGTTAATAAAGTTTATTAAAAAAAAATAATAATTTATTAAGTAAGCCAATAAAAAGATTAAGTTATGTCTGATTTGTAGAATAAAGCGCCGCTGGCGACAACTTTTCTTCAATATAAATAACCTAAATTTTTTTATGCGAATTAATACACCAAAACGCTTAAATGTATGAATGTGTAAAACTAAAATTAGTAAAAGAAAATAAAGAGTTATTTTGTTCTTTGTAGAAATACTAAAATTTTAGCCTTTTTAAGGCAATTTTAAGAATCAAGAAAGGCCAGAAAAAAAGCTAGAAGCTAAAACGAAAATTTTGAGGCTAAAATCAAAAGAAAAAGGTTATATTAAGCCTCAAAAAGGCTAAACTGGCAACACTGCTTATGAGTGTTTAGTTAGTGTTAAAATAATTAGTAATTTTTGTATAATTAAATCTCTATATTTTTTATTTACTAATTGCTTTTAGTCCATACATAGAAAAAAATATTGAATGACGCTTTTTAGTAAATTTATTATTTAATTTTATATTTAAGTTCGAGTAGAATTATTTATTAAACCCCAAGCCGCTTGGAGTGACGGTCTACCCACAAGCCCTATCCAAACTTTGTCAATCTTTCACATTTTTTAAAATTTTTTTTGTAAAATTCTCAAATCGCAAAGATGATATCAAACAAAAATTATAAATACCTCCATATATTGGGTAAATACGAAAAAATTATTTTCTGACGGACGCCTCTTATTACGACAGTGTGATAATTTCAATTAAAAACTAAATTTTTATAACACGATTTCACCGGGTTGTGGTTTTGGGTATTTTGCTATAAAATAGGCGTATTTTTAATTCCCTTAATTTAGGAATAAGTATGTGTAAAATGAGCCAAAATTTCATTTGAAGATCTCTACTCGTTTAAATTTTATTTGGGACCAAATATTAACATTTATAAAAAAAAAATATACTTAAAATTAACATTTTCAGTTTTTCAGAACATGGTCTGAAAAATTTTTATTTAACTGCCTTAAAAGGGCTAGAATGTTAATATTTCAACAGCCAAGAAACAATTTTCTTATTAGCTATTACTAATTTTATTTTTACAATATCATCCACTTAAGCATTTTTGTGTATTTATTCGCACAAAAAATCTATTTTATTCATATATACCAAAAATTTTCACCTGCGATTTTTCCTTACCCAAATCAAAAATAGCATCTAATATTATGGATTTAATCGATTACTAAATCCATTATTATAATTATTTCTCATTAACCATAGAAACCATTTATAAACATAATTGAACATAATTTTTTTATTTCATTTTTTTATTTAAAATTCTTATAAAAGTTTAGTTTAGTTTAAAAATGACGAAAAATAATGTAACCCAAATTAGGGCGATTTTTCAATAGGTGATTGTGGTGGCAGTTGCTTTATGTTTCATTTATAAATTTATTACAATATTGAAAACTATTGAAAATGAAAAGAAATAATTTTTTAAATTAAAAAAATTAACTTTTATATGGCTTTATTTTTTGGGAAACTTAGCCCTTTTTTGACTTTTTTTAAAGTTCAATTTAGCCTCCTTTTTTCTCGCCTCTTTTCTGGCTTTATATTTTGGGAATAATACCTATTATTTTTTATACATCTCAAAGTGGCGTGTAAAAAGCAGTATTGTTTTGACAAGACAGGGCTCTATTGGAAATGACCAGAAAATGTAACTGAGTTGCTTTTTGTGTATAAACGTAAATTAATTACAAAAAATGTTAAATATGTATTTTTTAACTATTTTTTTTTTCAAATTTGCTGAAGTGGTTACTCCCGTTTATAGGAAAAAAATTTCCATCAAATTGCCATATCACTACAGCATTCTTCAAGCAGAGATCTCAGCCATTAAAATGGTGGTGAACTGGTTAATGTGCTATAGGATATTTGGAGCGGATATCCAAATCTGTAATGACAGTCGAGCCGCGATTATATCGCTCTTAGATATCTTTTCGACATACAGGCTGGTACATGAATGTCAGACATCTCTGAATGAAATGGCGAAATGGAATGGGTTAATAGTTATTGAAATACCCCGGGTAATCTTATTGCGGATAAACTAGCCAAAAATGGCTTCCTTCTTCGATATGAAGATATGGACCAACTGTTTGGAGTACCTCTTGTGTCCTGCAGATTAATAGTTCTGCGAAACTTATCCAGGACTGCACAAAATGGATGGACGCTCAACCTTGGGACAAATATGGCCCCATTATGATGAATCTGGAACTAAATTCATCAAGGGACTTCTAAGGTATCGGTTACGAATTCTTGTAGCTATCGTCACATGGTATTGGGTTGTTGCTGCGTATGCTAGGAGACTAGGGCTTTCTTTCAACGACTTTTGTAGAAGTTGTCACGATGAGGAATAGGAGGAAACGGTAGAGTAGCTTTTATGAGACTGCCCCACTCTCACAGAGCTTAGGACTGTTAATTTTGGTAGTCCCTTTGTGAATGTATTATCAGATCTCTCTAATATTGACATCAGATGGATCAATTCTTTCATACGTACATCGACTTGATTCGATTCGAACGCTGCTATGGAAATATGAATTAGTAACACATGATCCCTCAAGATTTCACAATGGACCCAAGTGAGCTATCTCCTGAACCTAACCTAAACTGGTAAATGATTTGGAATGCATGTATGCTCGTATCTGTACCGTTGTAGCTCGAATTTGTCGTAATCCTATTGGTGAATTTCAATAATCCGATACTGATATTCTTCTATTAATTGATTTTATTGACATTCAGAATATTTGCCAAAATTATTGAAAACCGTATCGCTGTTGTAGGAGCTGGTGTTCTCAAAAAAAATATATATTCACTTTCGTTTTCACATTTAAATATACATTATTAATTAACCTATCTATGTCTTTTATAAACTTTAATAATGTATACTTTGAATATTTTATATTTTATATGTATCCTCATACTTAGTATGTACCTATTCGAATTGTCTTGAAATGCACTTCTATAAACACACTAAATGACAATTATGCAGTTATTAAACAAGTTCATGATGCATTCATGATATTTGATATACATACCTACATACTTTCGTATATACATCTTACCGCTCTTGCAGTTAAAATTCTCGTTGAGTGATAATGCTGCACCTATAACTAGATTTGCTATTGTATAATTGACATATGCAATTAGCATATACATCCGATTTAGTTAATCTAGTTATTGGTGTAACTACATTACAAGAGGGGTATCTTGATACGTATGTACACACTTACATTTATTTGTTTCGAATTTGTGTAAGTTTTATGGTTTAATGATTTCACTCAATGTAAATAATTAGCAAATTCGAATTTAGGTACATGCCAAATTCATTACATTAGTAAGCTCTTTTTCTATTAACTTTGGAGCAGCGAAGTTCGATGGGTATAAGTACAATTCTATTTTAAATAACTGAATTTTTAAATTTATAAATTAAAATTACTTAACAGATGGGCTGGTGCTTTGGATAACTTAAAGTGATGGTTGCATAAGTTTTTAATAAAATATTTAAAAATACTTACTAAAATAAAAACTAAGACAATATAATTTCCAGATTAGCGTTAATAATTAATGTTTGCCTAGCCGCAAGTAAACTAAATACTTTGGAATATAATAATTACAAAATTGTGTTTTAGTATTGTCCGTTACCATATATATAGTAAAAGAGGTTGTGATCTACAACCATTTTATATATTAACACCGCAAAATGTAATGAATTTTATTACTTAAAGTAACTTATTAACTCAGTAGTACACAGTGTGTGTTTGCTGTAGCTCAATAAAATAATCAAAAGTCAGCCAGTATTTAAACTTACCCGGGCTGATCTTTTTAAACAACAGCACCATCAAATTCTGCATGATTCTACTACACATTCTGTGAAGCTAAATACTTGAACTATTTTTTTTTCTTTGTAAATGACTGAGTGTTAAAATTAAAATTTGGGTCAATATTTCACTTAAGCTTTTATTGACAGTTCTGAGGGATAGATGAAAACCTCTTGAAACTAGTAAGAAAGATATAGTCGGTCAAGCCCGACCATACAATATCCTACACCAAGTGTATGTTCTTCAAAATTCTGAAAAGGTATCATATACAGGACCTGTTTCCAATTTTGGACCAATACTTGTATTAATCGTAATGCACTTTTCTATTAAATATACATATGCATTATAATGCGTTGATATTAGTATTTATAATGAATTTATTTACTTATGGGTGGTTCCCGGAAGGGGGACTTGTATGGGTCGTATGGCCAATTATGAGCCGAATCTCATAAAATTTGGCATTGAGATTTTACTTATATAAAACTCATATGTGTCAAATATTAACTTCATACTATGATTAATTAAGACCGAACTTCATGAAATTTGGTACACATATTTATACTATTTTTATGAAACTTTTTTGTGCTGAGTTTCCTTAATTATTGATATATTTGAGACATCTAATCCGGGAGAATATTTATGCGGCTTCAACAGGCTTGTATTAAAAAATTTATTTGTGCCAAATTTATTTAATATATCTTAAAAATTGCGGCCTATACTTTACATAAGGTTTACATGAACGGACAGCCAGCCAGACGGACGGACATAATTAAATCGACTTAGGAAGCTATTCTGAGTCAAACAGTGTACTTTAAGGTCCGATGATTTTCTCTCTTCGTTATAAACATCAGCAAAAACGCATAATATTCCAACCACCTATGGTGTTGAAAGTATAAAAAGACAACAGCATAAAAACTTATTCACGTTGAGCTTTATCAATAGCAAAAGATTTTAATATTTGAAAACTTTGTTAACACAGACAAAATTTCCTCATTTAAGAAATTAATTAATAATTAAAAAATACGTATTTATATAAAATAAAATAAATAAATAAATAAGTCAACAAATAAATAAATTAATTAAAGAATTTTAAATCTATATTCGTTTTATATTTAAAACTATATTGCTTATGAAATAGATAAATATATTTTATAAATATTTTTCTGTATTTTCCTAGAAGTATAGGCTTTAAGTTTTATGAAAAATTTTAGTTTACTAAAATAAATAAAATAAACTGTAGTGTCTGCAAAAAATTAATGAAAATGTCTCGTAAAATGTAAAAATAATTGGAAAGATTTACAATAAGAATGCAAATAATTTGAATTATTTAAATAGCTTTATTTTAGAAAAGATTTTATTTATAACCTTATAGTGACAAGCAATAAGACCCATATCACTTCATAATTTAGAAATGTTTAATGCAAAGAAAAATATGTACATAAAAAGCAACAAGTTTCAATTTTATGCTTAACCACAAATATTATAAGTACACGGGGAAAAAAATAATAATGAAGTTCAATTAATAAATTAGTTATATTAATTAAATTATATTAATTAAATTATGCCTAACCGCAAATAATATAAGTACACAGAAAAAAATAAAAATGAACTCCAGTTACGACATTAATTATGTTAATCGAATTTTTGTTTGATTTCGTCACAATCTCTAAAATGATAATATTATTTAACCGAAAATAATTGATATGCCTTAAATTTTCAATTAAATTTTTTAGTTAAATATATTAGACCTTTAATTTAAATTTTGCTTTAAACAACTAAAATATTTATTGACTCAGTTTTAAAATTTATTATACATATACATCATTGGAGAAAGATACTTTCCTAAATAAAACGCACAAACTTTAATAAATTATTTATTTTGCAATTAGAAATATATTACATAAATTGTTTTATAAAAAATAAATAAATACAAATAAATCTACATTATGTTGAACACAAAAGTTCGTAATGTATGTGATATAAAATAAAGAACTAAAATTGAAAAAAAAAAAAAACGATATAACTACAAATATAAGTACGACAAATGACATAAAAGTCAAACCAAATCTTTAGCATTAAATGTAACATTCTCATCAATATATATTTTAAAATAAGGTTCTTGGTACGTCAACTTCTTGCACCAATTAAGGGAATATATTCAACACCGGAAGAAATATTAAAATGTTATGCTCACCCAAATGGTTTATAAAATATATCAAAAAGTACAGCAAAAGGAATCGTGATCACCTAGTAGTAGTTAATAGCTTTGATGTATACAAAACCGAGAACGATCCAGAATATATTATTTCCATAAGACACTATGTCTGCATCAGAACTAATAATATTACGCCAATGCAGGATAAATTTCAATATGTACTCACCAAATCAACACCAATATCATTTTCAGTTCAATATCCTAGTGATTTGCAGGAAATTTTAACGGGGGTTAAAATGCATAGATTTTTTTACATACATATATGGGAAAGATTTATGGGAAAGATACATTTTGACTACAGTATATCAAAGAGAAATCTATTTAAAGTTAAAGCTTCGGAATTATCCCAGCAAAAAACAATGCAAGTTATAGACTGAGTGCAAAAGGTACTCTTCCTTACTAAATCTTTAATAGGTATTTATTTTTAAATATATATTTTTTTGTAATATTTGCTTTCAAACTTCAATGTAATTCTCATTTAGTTTATGAATAAATAAAAATAGACACAATATAAGAAACTTGCATTTGAACCATAGTGGTACAAATGAATATAACAAATATTATGTAAATGTTATTATATATATAATATATATATATATATATATATATATATATATATATATATATAAGTTCTTAATAAAAATTTTATAAAAATAACAATAATAATGAAAAGATGGTATAATAATATGATAAAATGAAATAATAATATGATAAGATTGGATATAGATATATGATAACATGAAGTAATAATATGATAAATTGGATTCAAAATATGACAATTTGGTATAACAATATAATAAGATTGTTCAATTATATGTAAAACTATAATCATACGATGAAAAACAAACCATAAAATCGGATATAATATGAAAAAGTAGAATCATAATAATTGTTACTTATAATTATATTTATTTTCGGCTGTGATCATATGTTTCAATTATAACATGTTGCTCTTGGATTATGGTCACTACAACAATATTTTTTCTCTGCGAGCACATCTAACAACTTTTTTTATTATCTGACAAAATGTTCTGTTCACACATTATTAATATTTTGGTTTTGGCCCAAGAAATGCCACCACCATTGGCTGCCTTTAAAATCAAAGAAAATGAAGCAGAGCAAAAACTTACTAATTATGCTAATTAGTTTCAAAAATACCCTAGAAGGCTATTACAAGGACAAAAGTTAAAAGCATAAAATAATAACAAAAACAAACTACCGTTAAAGAAAGTGCTATGACACCTAGGAATAAATATTATAAAAATGTTCCTTTTACCATTTTTGACTTTCTTTCCTGTTTTGCCTCTTTTTCTAGTATTGCTGAAGGACAAAATTTTGTAAGCAGTTTTTGTTTTTTTATTATACCAATATCCATTAAGAATATTTATAGCATTTTTAAATTCATATATACAAACGGTTTGGTGTAGTTTGACAAACAAAGAAGATGTTATTATTTAATGCTAAAAAAAAATATTTGTTTATAAAGGCTTATAATTAGCTGTTAGTTGAATTTGTGAAAAAATAAGTAAATAAATAAATAATTAAATTCCTGGGACCGACAGACATGAGATTTCAACTTAACTATTGTGATTCTAACAAACTTAGGCGTATGAGTAATATTTTATAAATTTTTAAAAGGACAACAAATTAAATCATTTTTTAGTTACTTTTATACTCGTATATTTATTTACAAATTAATTAAATAAGAAGCTAAAAAATTACTAAAGTATATAACAGAATATAATTATGGGAAAAATATACAAGAAATATTTAAATTTATTTATTTTAGATATCTATGTACATTAAACTGTATCAAGATTTACTGATTTACTGATTAACTTTTGAATTTCGACCGTAGCTCTCCCCTAGAATCATTCACTGGATTGTACAATGATGTTGCGTTAAAAGTGAAATCAGATATCGTTAACCGATGCCAGATCGGACCTGAAGTTTGTATGGTACGTTTATACACTAGTGCATATTCCTATAAACGCATTTAAAATTTTTATTTTTCTTTGCGGTATATTCGTTCCTCTTAACCAAAAACAATGTTATGTAAAGTATATTTGTTTCTTCCTTTTACTGTTTTCTTTAATTTAGCAATCAGAACATATTAGTGATCATTTCAGTGCAATATTCCGAGAAAAGATTGTCTAAAAAGTTATTAAAAAAAAAAAATATTAAAAATTTTAACAATTTTAGTTAATTATTAGGTTTCTGATGACAACATCTCTGTTCACCAGCTTAAATGATGCGCAAAGAAATTTTTGTTACAGCTCAGAAAAAAAAATTAAATTAAATTTTTTGGTAATCAATGCTGTTCCAGCAGAGAAATTAGACGAAAAATTAATAGCTCGGTAGGTGTTGTTAGAGGCTTTCTTAAGAAAGAGTAGAAATATGGAGTGAGGAAACTAACAAAAGGTAATCAAAAATTAACAAAAAGGCAAATTAATAAAATAAAAGTAGAAACTGTTTTAATGAAAAGAGATACTATTTGGAGAAATTCGTATGTCGAAACGCAATATCGGTGGACACAGTGTTATAGTTTGGGCAGCCTTTTCTGCTACAGGAAAATCAAAAATATGTTTTTTTCCAACTAATATGAAAAGTGCAATTTATAATGAGCTGTCGAAAGATGCTCTTTTCTCATTTATGGATGAAGATTTCATATTGAACTGGCCGACTTGCAGTCCTGATTTAAGTCTAATGGAGAATGTGTGGGAGTATATGGCCAGTAAAGTTTATGTAAGAAATGCACAGCCATAATAACAATAACGGAGTTAAAACTAAAAATTAAGCAAGCCTGGGAAGACGGTGATTTTCTTCAAAAATTAGTCGAATTTTTGAAGTTATTCAGAACAAAGTTTCATCAACACATTATTAATAATGCTAAATTTGTGCAGTAGTTTAAGTGCGGGTATAGGAAAAGGCCATAAAAAGTGGCACTAAACTGCTAAAATTACAATGAAAAAATAAAAAAAAAAATTAATGTACTTTTTAAGTTTTTTTTTTTTTTTTTATTAATTTTTTAAGTGAAATCAATAGATAGTTTAAAAAAATTAATTTGTAGCATTTTAGCTATATTTTAGCCCCATTTTTGGTAAGTTGATTAATAATATTGGTGTGCTTGTGTGGGAATATGCACCAGTGTATTAGATGATAAAAGCTTAAAATAACACAGACAATTTGTATATTAGAAAATATGTTGATAATAATAAAATGTTCCTAAATTTTCTATCTTTTTCCGAAAAGTAAATAAATAACTATATAAATTTCAATTTTTATTATTGTTTTCGAAATGATAATATATCATAGGACAGCCAGTTACTTTTACTTCTTGTTATGTTTACTTTTGAAATTGAATATGTGTGTAAATATGTCTTTCGACATTTAATCAAAGTGTCGGTTTTACCTAAATATCTTGTATAATTTTTTCCTGTTCATAACTACGTAAATAACTTCATATTTTATCTGAAGTGATCTTCCACCTCTAAATTACTAATTACATCTACTTAATGTAATATAGAGATTTCTATCACAAAACAAGATGAAGAAAAAGGACAGACGGAAGCATAATGAATATAAGAAAATGTGGAGTTTGCATGCTTAATGTTATTTAATAACATGAAGTAACGGAAATGAAAAGAACAGATGTCAGCAGAAAAACAAAAAAAGATGTTGTAACGAGAATAACATTTTATGCTTTATTCTAAGAATGCACAAATTAAATTTGAATTAAAAAAAAAATTATTTAAATACATTATACATTAAATACATATATATATTATGAAATTTTTTTGAAATTTTATTGATCAATGTTATCAATGTCACAATGTCACATGAATGTTAACTTTACTACAGACCATGAAATTTTATTTAGTTCAGCGCAATTCCATTTTTTTCAGGTTTTATTTTTTTGTTATTTATGCTGTATAAAGAATTACTGCATATTTTTTTATGTCATCATATGTAGTTTGGTAAAAGTTTTAGCGGTTTTGATGCCTCAGTAAAAGTTAGTTTATTTTTATTAAAGCTTTTGTATTTGACAGATTTTTCTTCACTTGTTAAAAGATCTTTTTTATATTATATTTTTTCAGTTTCCAGTTAAAACGAAATTACGTATGGTTGCTCGTATAATTAAAATAATTTCGTAGTTAACCCTAGTCGAACGAACCAGTTAGAATAGTAGCTTTTTCATTTTAAAATGCAATATATTTTTGTTCTACGGTATGCGAGATAATTATAGCAGATATTAAATATTTTTATATAAGAAAACACCTTTTGTAAAAATTTATTTAATTTATTTTCTAAATTAAAAGGGGCATAATAATTTTTTCAATAAAACAATAACAAAAAATTATATTAATTTGTTGTAATTAAAGTTAAACGAAATGAAAAACGGATTTTTTCCAAACAAATTATGTTTTAGTAGTTAGTTTTTCCACCTTTATTGGTGACTACTTCCATTACACGTCGATGCATAGATTCAATTAAATTTATTGCTTAAGTCTTTACTGGTTGTGTCATTCCATAGGTAATAAAATCTACCTCAGGTTCTTGTCAAACTATCGAACATAGATGACTGCTATAATGACAAGTTTTCCCATGAATTAGCAACAGCTATGAACTTAATATATCAAACAAAATCCTCCAAAAACAATTAACACAACATAACATGTTATCTAATATTACATTTATTATATTATATTTTACATTGCAAACATTAATTTAAAACAAATTTTGTATTATGCAAACATGTATTCATAAAATAGCAATAAAGGTTCTTATTCAAATGAAAATTCTCTTTATTCTATTTAAATGAAAGAAAATTATTTTCATTCATATTATATTATTTTGGTTCTTGGAGAAAAATCAATGAAAAATTTAACTAATGTAAACAATTTCGTAGTTGAAGTCCATTTTTATTTTTTTTTGTGCAAGTGAAAGGATTTTTTCCACATCTGATTTTATTAAAAAAATAATAATAATAAGTAATTAACCGTTTTAAAACCAAAAAGCTTAATGATATTCTTTATGATCGAATATTTGAAAAGAAAATTAATGTAAATATATAATTCGTCGTAATTTGAACATGGGCTCAATTTTTATTTAATTTTTTTTTATATTTTTTTCTCTAAGTTAATGAATTGTTTTTCTTTTAAATTCAAATTTAAATCGATCACACGAATAATTAAAAAAAATTATGAAATTTTATTCAATCAATCTCAATTTCTAGTAATTGGCAGTTATAGTATTAATGCTTAAGTATGTAATAAATGTCTATAGATATTGTTTAGTTTTAAGCATTTTTAACAATTTAACATGAAAAGTTACTTTTTGATATGTAAATAAGCGTTTTCAAATTTAAAAAGCCATATATATTGGCATCCTAATTAAAAAAATATTATTTATAAATCACTAAAATTATAATTATAATAATTTTTATTACATTCCTTATTTGTACTTATACCCTCTCTGCTTTTTTTCATCTTTTTTAAATGTTCAAGATCTTTTTTTGTGGGATTTATACACAATCCCTTAATATTAAAATAAAATAAAAACCCAATTAATTCCTTTCATTTTTATTTTAGCTAAGTAATGTTCAGTGTTAAAGAACATTATATAATTAATAGAAAATAATATTACTCATACGCTCCATTAAAAAAATATATTATAATCCTCTAGTAATCTAAAATATATGAGTAAAACAAAACTCGAAAATATTTATTAACCTTTTGTTCTAATTTTTTATAATACATCAGGGAAGGAGATACAAAATACCATATTTCCTTCTTGCCTAAATGTAGTTGAATTAAAGTTGTCAGATAGTGCGAAGTATCTGCGTATAATACTGGACTCCAAGCTATCCTGGCTCCAGAACACTCAGGCTAGAGCTATAGGGAAATCTTGCAGACCAAATCCTAAGAATACAAAATAGTTCTTCGACATGGTGATCAAGCCTATACTTATGTATGGAGCGATTGTACGGTGAAAAGCGATGGACATATCCACCTTTTGCGGAATCTTTGAAAAGGTTCTGCGTAGCTCAGCGCTACTAATTACAGATGCGTAACATACAACACCATCCAAGGCATTACTCGTTCTAATGAATTGGATGCCAATGGATCTAGTGGCCAAACAAATCGCCATCATATCGGCGACTACGCTCAGTACTACAGGTATATGGAACTGTATAAGCTATGACCATGCGACCATTTTGGGAATTTCGAATGACATCCCTGACAATATTGATTATTATATTCCAAATCCTTTCTGTACAGAGGCTTCTCAGTTTCAATCTCAGCCGATCCCACTATAAAAGGATGATCGATTGTGGTTTACATTGATAGATCCAAATCTTCTGAAGGGGTTGGAGGAGGTGTTTTTATTCCCGCATATAGGAGGAACATTTTGTTTAAATTGCTGGAAAACTACACTGCTCTTCAAGCGGAGATCTCAGCCATTAGGAGAGCGGTAAATTAGCTAATGTATCATAGAGTACTCGGACTGAATATTAAAATTTTTGCCAATAGTCAACCTTCGATTAAGTCTCTTTCGGGTGTTTATTCTACATCCAGGCTGGTATATGAATGCCGGATATCTTTAAATGATATGGCGAGACATTCAAACCTAGAGTTTATCTGGATAAGGGGTCACTCACATTGCGGGTGAAGTAGTCAGAACTTGTTCTCTTCTTCAAAGTGAAGAAACAGACCAACTAGTTGGCATGCCGCTGTCATCTTTCAAAATAATGGTACTACAGTGCCAGCCGAGAATAGCTCAACAGAGATGGACAAACGAGTCCGTATGTTCTATTTCTTGACAGGTATAGCCCCAACACGATCAGAAACAGTCAAGTTTCATACTGGGATTGCTAATGCGTCAGCTATGAACATTTTTAGCCATTATTACAGGGCACTGGATGATGGTGCACTTACTAGGAGACTAGGACTTCCTTTTAACGACTATTGTAGAAGTTGCTTTTATGAGGAGGACGAAGAGGCAGTAGAAGATTTCCTTTGACACTGTCCTGCTCTCGCGAATATAAGGACTGCTGAATTTGGTAGTTCATATATACAATATATACATATTATTACCTGATCTCTCTGCAATTGCTGTCAGATGGATCATATCTTTTATTCGTGTGTCAGGTTGGTTCGATTCGAACCTATTCTCGGACATGTGTAAACAGATTCACATGAAGTATTAGGGTAACACAATGGGACGAATAGTACCCAAGTGAGCTGTATAGTTAACATTTAAAGCTACTCATCTAAACTAACCTATTAGGAATGGAAAATTAAAATATTTTCTTGGTATCAAAATAAATTTCACCCTTAGAGTACTAAAATTCAAATTTTTAACAGTTATTTATTTTTTATTTAGTGCAAAACTCACATTTTTTAAAACGGAGGACTAAATACGATATCAAATCATTATATAATTTCATTCAAGTTAAATATTATAGTAAAATATGAAAAACTTAATAAAATGTGGCCCTGTTATTAAATCAAACTTAGGAAGAAAATAGTTATCCAAGATCAATGCCTTAAAATCGAGCACTTCAGCTTTAGTTTTGTTAAAATATAATTCATTATCTGATGTTTTTGAAATTCGAAATATTTTCACCTTAATTTGGTTACAGAGCATAGAAACTTGTAGTTTTTTAGCAATATTAAATAATATATTTTAAAGTTTACAATTTTATAAATGAAGCCTGAATTGTCCTAATTGCTTGTCTAATTTGAACTTGAACAACCAGGATTTAATCAGAGACAGTGTTCATTAAATTTCTACTCGAAAATTATATATTTTAATTTAAAAATTTTTAATTCGAGTTGTGGATTATCATATTTTTTGACAGTATAAAAGATTCGAGGGGGAAATGTACTATAGTATCAACTTTTCCAGCCCTGTTATGCATATATTAAATAAAAGAGAGTAACCTCTCTAACTTTGAAACGGTCCAATAAATTCGATAACAATTAAAACCATATTTTTTTGCCATTTTAATACAAGTGGTTTTGTTTAACAAAATAAAACAAACAGCTCAAGGTAATATTTCTCGCGCTTATAAAGACTAGTTTATATTTTGCAGAATAAAATAATGGAATTTTACTGTTTTCAACGTACTCTTTGCTTCCTTTTTTAAATAAGTGTGAGAGCACGTGATGTTCTTTTAAGGTTTCTTTTTCAGATTTCATTTTTAACATAAAAATTAAAACGAAAACTTTGCTTATTTTATTTGTAAAAAGAAAAAATTATTATCGTATATTTTTCAATTAACACAGTTGTTTCATTTTGCATCTGAATTTAATAAATATATTCAAGTAAATATAAAATACAAATAAATTTTAAGTAAAATTTTATTTCTTACTTAAATTTCAACCATTTGATTGATTTGCTAAATTTTTTAATTGAAAAAGTTTTCTGTTTTTCATTTTTTACATACTTTAGTAATTGATATAACCATCTTGGTGAGAACTGAAAATATAAAAAAAGTCTTTAATTGAATAAATCATTTATTAATATATTTGATGATTGCTGACTTTTTCGATGTATGTATTTTACTAAAAATGAAAGGTCTAAGAAGTTATAAAGAATTTCATTATTAGAATCAGTGTTGCATTTTTTTATTTTTTTAATTTCTTTTTAGCCTCAAAATTTTAGTTTCAGTTTCTAGCTTTTTTCTAGCCTCATTTGATTCTTAAATTTGCCATTAAAATTTAAAATTTTTAATATTTCAAAAAAGAGGAATATAATTTCTTATTTGCTTTTACTAATTTTACTTTTACAGAATCATCCATTTAAGCTTTTTTCTGCATTAATTCGCACAAACAATCGAAATTATTTATCAGTTCTCCAAATCAAATATAACTTAACTCATTTTACGAACTTACTTAATCAATTATTATAACTATTTTTTAAAAAAACTTCATTAACTATGGAAACTTCTTATAAATATAATTAAAGAAAAATCTTATAAAAGTGAAAAATCGTCAAAAAATTTGGAAATTATTAATAAAAAAGGCATTATGATTCAAAGAAAGTAAATTCAATTCAATTCAAAATATTAGGTTATTTTTTATATGAAATGTAACCCAAATTTGTAACGACAGAAAATTATCTTGCGGTATCTTCTTTTTTTCACCTAGATGATTATCTAGCAATATTGGCTATTTTTCCTTCAGGGGTATTGATTTCTTATTGTTTAGATATATCGTCTGTGATGCATAAAAAAACTTCCGCAATACGAATATGAGTATAGCGGGAATACAATTTTTCTTCTAAGAAATACGAATTCGAATCACTTTCGCATTATTTTGCTGTAGTAATCTACCTTCTTTAAATGTTATATTTTATTTAATTAGTTTTTTTTTTGTGATTTTACTGAGAATTTACATTCAAATATAATTTTCGTTAATATTACGTTCTTCGTCATAGTATTAACATCTAATCATGTCCTACTTAAAAGGCATTATAAAAGTTTAAGTTATGTGAACAAATTTTTTAAAATTATCTAAAGGTAGACTACAAAGCAAATTTTCTATATTTTACTAACGTTTGATATTCCTATGCTAGCGATACTAATGTTTGTATATTTTATACACGTGGAAGAATTTTGGGATATTTTTTTGTATCACTAAATATTTATGATTGTAGAAAATTCTATATGAATTATAGTATTTTTTACGCAAATTTATGATTTGAAGCCTTTTTTTAAATAGCTTACTTATAGGATTTTGTATGTAAGTTTGTATGGCTTTCTTTTTCCATACTATTAAACAATATGAAATACAATACTTTCATGATATTACAATATTACAAATATCATGTTAATTAAAATTTTTCATTCAATTTGGACAATTTGCTGGATTAATATGTTTTAAAGTCTTAATTAAAATTTATTTATACAAGAATTTTATTTATAGATGTAAGTAATTAAGAGCTACTTGATCGTATGATGAATTTATTTCCAAAATATTAAAATAAATAATCATACGTACCAGTGCATTTTAATTACCTTTTTAGTTTCAATTTGCACAACAAAAATTAAACTAATGAAGTACGTACATATATATTCAAAACTGCATAATATTTGGATATACCTTCATATGCATATTCGTATATATTGCACGCTTACATAAGTATAAAGCATGTTAATACTAAACAATGTCATATATTAAAATCCCAAATGCCCAAATCGCAAAAATAAATCTGCAAGCTATGAAATGTAGAAACATTCCGCATTAATTAAACTACAAATTATTTGAATCAAACAATAATAAAGAACCCAAAGTCAACTTTCATTTTGTTGACTTTTTAACAGCAGATGTTATTGTCTAGTTCGATTTCTTCCTATTAAATTGAGAGGGAAAATTAATTGTTAGACTAAGAATTATGCATTGCATTGTTGATGAATTTTGGATGTTAGTATGGCCTTATTGTTGTCGAATGAACTTAACTTCTAATATTATGCACATGCATACATAGACAGAAAGCCCAACAATAAGCTAAAGCAAAAGAAATATAAAATGCATGCCAAACAATACTAAACTACTTAAATATTTGTTTAAATATTACAATTAATCTTTATAAAACTTTCGGTCATGTTCATTAGGGTGGTCCAAAAATCACTTTTGTGAGCATTTACATTTAAACATCCTAAATTTATGAAAGGCGACAACACACAGGGTGCGATCCAAAAAATGAAATGGAAAAAATTATGCAGTTTCGGAACAGTTGGTACCATTTCAATTAAGTTTCAGGCAGTGATAGTTGAAGTATAGGCAAGTTAAAATTTTGAGCTTGAACCACAAAAACGTACCGGGGGCAGATCTACTGGGTCCCAAATTTGGATGCTTCAGATATAAAAATTTTTCCAAACGATGCAGATTCGTTATGTCTGAACCGATTTGAAAGCATTTTATATAAGAGGAATCTGCTGTTCGAAATCTGCAAAAATATCGTCGTATGCATATCTTTTAGTTTAGTTTACGAGATATTGGGCTTCAAAATAATAAAATTTTTATTTTTTAACGTACCTTGTTGAATTTTTTTTTTCCCGATTTGATCTTATTACCATCTGTCTTATTAACAGTAAACAGCAAAATCGTAAAAAGGAAGAATTTTGAAAAAATATTTGCGGAATCAAAAGTTATAATCATTAAAATTTAAATTTAGAAAGACTGACCTTCCTTTTTTTGCCAAAAAAGTGGTTCTGTTATATAAAATTTCTTAGGTAACGTATATAGTATTTATATTTTTCTAAAAGATAACTAAATACAAAATATTTCAATATTTAAGAAAATTGATTTCCTCGAGGATAAGGGTCTTCGGAACTAAACTTATTTTTTCCATAAATTTCCAATTTTTGCCTTAACTTCTTAAATTGCATAGCTGGAATTAAAAAAATTTTATATCATTTACAACCTAACTTCTTTTTAATTTTTCGATATTAAAATTGTTTATTCCCTGATATCGGTTGGGAATTTATAGCAAAAAAGTTTAAAACTTTATTTTTGGAATTTGTGTTGATAAATTTAAAAAAGTGAATAATATTTGAAATTAAGCGTCAAAAATCAGCTCAACTATGAAAATTCATTAAAACATATCCACTGATAAAAATTTTATTGCATAATTAAAAAAAAATATGCACAAAATCTCAAATCAGTAATAATAATGTATCTATCAATAATAACAAGTAAAAATATATAGTCGGACATGGCCGATAATATGGTATCCTCTACCATTGAATTTGTGCCTTAAAATAATTTTCAAGATTTTTAGAAATGGCCTTATATGAGAGCTATAGCCAATTATGAAATGATCTTTATGAATCCTTGTTACTATGATTTCTGGTACTAACTTATACTTATATACACTTATGTTATCTTGATAATGTCATTTACCTGGTATTTTTGCAAGTTTAAATGATTTTGTATCTTATATGATAGCTATGCTTAATGAGAATACCATGAAACTGGGTATTTTGATTCACTCTTATATAAAACTTATTTGTACCAAATTTTATTAAAATATAAGATATTTATGAGTATTAAAATACTATTGTAGGGTGTACTTGAGTAGAGGCTAGATGAAATAATGGACTAATTTAAATATTTTGTAACTTCATACCAAAATACGAATATGTTCCAAATTTCATCAAATTATCTTTAAAATTATAACTTGCACTTTGCATAAAAGTTATATATAGATTGACTACTGCCAGACGGATAGCCAAGCAACCTGCCAGACAGACAGGCTTAGCTTAATCGACCCAGAAAGCATTTCTGAGTCTATTTGTATTGCAATATTCAAAAATCCGAATTTTCAAACAATAAGACTTTTATCAAAATGTTTCAAAGATAGCAACGAAAGTTAGAAACGATTTCGAAAATTATACAATGGCAACACCTTTCTGCATATTTTTGCATTCAATTATACCTCGCGATCTGGTCAGTTTCCGAAAAGGAAGAATACTCTTTAGAGATTACAAAAAGGTTTCCGAACAAAAAATTCTTTACTCGGTTTTTAGGAAATTTTAGTTCATCCAGCTTGGCCATAGATTCTATCATAGCTAGTGGCAAGACATCAGACATAAAGGAAATGGAAACGTATCACCTAGAGACTATAAAAAGTCAACCGTACAAAAAATTTTCAAAAAATATGCAAAAAATATGTTGCTAAGTTTTATTGCTATCTTGGCGCACGTAAAAAAAAAACCGAAATGAAATGAAAAAATAAAAATTGTCATTTATAATATTTTAATTTATTTGAAAATAGGTTTGTTTTCGTACTTTTTGGATAAAGTGCATTAAATTGAGAAGAAAGCAAAATTTTCTCTCACAAAAAAACAACCACGTATAAAAGTACGGGAACACAAAAATCCAAATTGCTTACCCAGAGATATAATATCAAACTATTTTAAAAATTTGTATGTAAATGTAATTTTATTTTTCAGTATATTGGAATGTGTTTCTTATTATTGTTTGAAATATTTTTTTTTTTTTTTTTTTAATAACAAACTTATACCCATATTCTCAACGTTGTGACAATGACAAAGTTATAACAAAATTATCTTTTATTTATTATTATTGTTTCTTTCTTCTTTTTTTTTAACATATATTCATGAAAATTGTTTTTTTTTTAATTGTTTTTTATAAGTCTTTAAAGTTGTCAAAATCCAGAATTTCTTAATTAACCCTCACATAATTTCGATATATTCTTTTCTATTCTTTTGTTGAGTTTGTTGTTTAAATTTGAATTTCTGTCAGTGCGACATTAATAACTTTAAAACTTTTGAGATCTACGGCCATGTGTTAGTTACAACAAAGAAAAGTTTCCCCTCTACACCCACTTCTTTACCTTAATTTTATAGAGGTTTTGTAGAGGTTAGTTAGCTTCTAGGGCCTATATGTGTCAACTTGGAGACTTAACTTATACTAAATTTTTGTAGCAACATCTCTTGTCTAGAAAACATGAATGACTAATTTGCTCTACCTATTACCTAGAAAATTATATAATCTAAAAATTCCCCAGGGAAGAATATATTTATTTTTTTCTTTTTATTTTTTTTTGCCGTCAATGTGTTAGAAATATGACGTGATGAAGAAAAGCCGAAAAATTCCTGGTAATTGGAATGAGCATAGCTACGATATCTGCAATATATTTTTCACAATATTTTTTGTGTTGACCTGTGTAATCAGAGGAGCAATTTTATTTAAAAAATACTGTAGAAAACTATAACATTTTAAGAATTATTACGCACTACTTTTAAGGTAATACATTTGCAATTGTTAACATATTTGTTATTCATTTACTAACATACATACATAAATTCGAATTATATTTTTACTATCGTTGTGTTACTATTTGTGTTAACTATTAGCTCTACGTAAGTACTGATTTATATGAACAATTTCATACTTAAAGAGTAAACAATAATGTGTTTCTAAAGTAAACAAAATATCAATCAGAAATTTTATTGCTTGCAACAATTTAGGTAAAATTAAATCTGAATTTAATTTTTTTTTTTTTTTTTTGACTAAAATCTATTGAAAAAAAAAAAAAAAATGTCAATCCAGCAAAGTCTGAGTTGTGTGGGATACAATACTAAAGAATTTTTTTGTTCTTCTTTAGATGTTGTGCAAAAAATGAGATTTTGTTTACATATTAGATGCAAATCAAACTATACAGGTGTTTCTGATTCACATATTGATTTCTTCTGGACAAAATTTTGTAGCATTTAAGTGAACTGTAAATACAAAGAGATAATTTTGGTAGAAAAACAAATCGAAAAGAGCTTGTAGATAAATTGGTGAAAATTAAATTTTACTTAATCAAGTTTTGGTTTACACTATTAATGTTGTGATTTAAGTCACAACATTTTATTTACTTTTTATTTTTTTATATATACAAAATGTATTTTCTGTTTTCTTTTGTTGCTGACTTTTGGTTACATTTTTATTATATTAGATTTTATTATAGTAATAAAATATAAATTTTGTTTACCGAAAAAGTTAAGAAATACGCTGAATAAAATTTGTTGATTTTTTCAGTGAATTCTTTGATTTAACATATTCACGATTCACTGTTTCAAAAAAAAAAAAAAAAAAAAAAAAAAAAAAAATACTCATTCAAATTCAGTGAAAAATTGTAAGCACTTATGAACGGTACGCGTACAGAAAACGTACAGAAAAAATAAAAATAGAAATGAATTTCAATTACAAAACTAATAATATCAATTAAAATTTCTGCTCCAATCACCAAAATTATGATATTTAGTGAAAATAATTTATTTACAGAAATCAGTTAATTTCTTTAATTAATTAAATCAAATTTATGATTGAAATTTTATATGAAATCAAGTCAAATAATAATTGAAACACTAAAAATTATTTGCACAATAAAATGCAAAAACTGTTACGCAAATTATTTACTTCCAAATCACTGATATTAAGAAAGCATATACAAACTATTTCAGAATAATTTTAGACATGTTAATAAATCTAATGTATATAATGCATTGAATTGACTTATACAAAAAGTATTACGTATACAGGTAACACCGGCATACAGAAATAAGTGTTTTGTTTCTTCCTGAAAAAGAAAGATTTGATTTATAATGTATCAAAAAAAAAAAAATTGGAACTAAACATTCCTCGTGAACTGTAACGTTTGCTTCGAAAAAAACGGAATTTTCATTTTATATCGCCAGCATGTTCCAGAATTGCTTTGAATATATACAAAAATTAATTTGCCTTAACCAAATTTTATTTAAAAATTCGTCAATGATATCAGTACATACTTACCCTTCATACAGTAGATTATAGAAATAAAATCCTTTAGTAACATCCACCTTCGGTAGCTGGAACATCCGGCATAATACTGGCAAAATTAATGTTCTTATTAAAAACTGAAGACTTTTACTTACCGAATAATTGATATCGTCTTTGGAATCTTTACACCATTCTATATCACTGGAAAGACCGCAATACACTCCAAGATCGTTAACAATTTATATAGGATCCAATTACGGAATAATTAAATTTTTGTTTTTTCCAAATCTTCTAGGTGAAAAAAAGAAGATACCGCCAGATAATCTTTTGGAAGATGTAGTAATTATATAGAAAAATTATCTCTAAATAGATCTTGAAATAACATAATAAAGAAAACCTTTACATCTTGTAAAGTATACATGTACATAAATCTTAACCTCATTAATCACGAAAACTAAAACGCTGAAATAAAATATCCTTTTTTCTTCTTTACTAAAAGCAAACAAATTTCTTTAATATTTTTTAATTTTGAAAAAATTTTCTTTCAGGTGATCTCAATGGGATATCATCAGTTTACTGCGAAGCTGATAAAAATAATAAAATAAACTAAAATTTTATTTTT
Organism: Protocalliphora azurea; assembly: GCA_932274085.1. NCBI lineage: Eukaryota > Metazoa > Arthropoda > Insecta > Diptera > Calliphoridae > Protocalliphora > Protocalliphora azurea. The sequence continues at coordinate 15,044,655 of OW026520.1, read as the reverse complement.
TGTTATAATGCAATACAATAACATAAAAATGAGAAAAATAAACTCTAAAACTGAATGACAAGGTTTAAAAACTAGAATTCCAATATATACTTACCTTGATTAAAGTTAAATTTCACAGAAATGTAGATCTACTAAATCAACACCCTAAAATCATCCATCTTAAAATTTTCTTCCCTTTATTTATCTACACGCAGAGAAAAAATATAGTTGTAGTGACCACAATCTAAGAGCAACATATTATGATTGGAACATATGATTACACCGAAAAATACATTGCTTGAATCACACCGAGTATAACCAAAACTTGTCTATTCATATTTATTCATATATAAACTAAATGAGAATTAGATTGAAGTTAGAAACCAAATATTAAAAAAATATATACTTAAAAATAAACAAGTATTGAAATTTTCTACTAAGTTTGTGAAAAGGATAAGTATTACATATATTTGTAACATTTTATTATTATAGGAATAATAATATTAATATGGTTTAAAAACAGAATATGGTTTAAGAACAAGGAAAAAGACTGCACATATTTAATGGTTGTAGAAATAATAATATGTTTCATATTAACAAAATTTTGTTTCTGATAAAAATATTTAAAAACATATCATTTTTGCAGTCAATCATATTAAAATTCCTATTGAGTGTAAACATTAAATGAGAAAATTGAATAAAATCATTGTTACCATGAACACAGAGTTCAATAAAATTAATAATAAAATAAAAAAAAAAAAAATTATAAAAAGTTCAATAAAATTAACAATGAGAATATAATATTGTTGTAGTAATAATGATGTAACTATGTTTTTTCTCTGCGTGTATTATAACAGTTCTTATTATAAAAAGTTCAATAAAATTAAGAATGAGAACATAATATTGTTGTAGTAATATGATGTAACCATGTTTTTTCTCTGGGTGTATTATAGCAGTTCTTATACAACATAAAATAATACATTAATAAAAAAAACATTATTAAAATATTATAGAACATATAAAACTTTTCATATGAATTGAGTGGGAAAGGATTTACTCACAAATTTTAGTATAATTTAAAAAATATTCTTATACAATAAGAAAAAAAAATGTAATATAGAGAAAAAAACTCTCATGACTATGCTTAATGTTAATGATATTACTTGTATCTAAAGAATATATATATATATATATATATATATATATATATATATATATATATATTTGTCAATATACCATATAATAGTGAAACTTATGTAGTCTTTCTAATATTTTAATTTTGAAAATGTTTAACATAATAATGTGTCATTTTAAATCGCAAATATTTTTTTTTCCTATTTCTATGTCATTTGTGCTCTTACGCCCAAATACTAAAAACTAATTTTATATACACACATAGTACGTATTTATAAAAATAAAAAAGAAAACGCGAAACAAAGTTCAAATAATTATTGCATTGCAAGAATAATGCAAAAAGTTTGAAAACAAAAAAGTATTTTTTTCTAACTTCAACACACAAAAAGAAATTTTCGTAAATATTGTCTAAAAGTCAAGGAATCCAAAACTTTTTGTATACTTTGACTTAAAATTCCTTACTAAGCAAACGAAGAAAAACCGCAATTAGAATACGAAGCATATAATTTATTTTATATTACACTGTATGGTAATAATTGTTACACATGAAAAAATCGATATATTTATGAAACTAAATATCATACGTAGTAAAACTACGTACTCAGTTATTTCCAAGACATCAAATTTCCTCTTAAGGGAACTTGAAAGTTTCGAAGTATAAACATTTTGGAAAAATTTATAAAATATTTACGAATATTATATCAACCTGATATGAGAATCAAATAGAAGCTAAGTATCGCTGTAATAGAAAAGTATTTTTTATTTAAATATTACAACACAAATTATTAATAAAATTTTCTTTTAAAAGTGTTATATTTCACAATTTATTTTCAAATATATATCAGCCTGCAACAATAATTATAAAGGACTTCAATTTTCTAAAAGATGCGAAATTTTTAAGAATATTATAGAATATCTAAGAAGACTATATCAATCCAATATCGATATCAAATGAACGAAATGGAATGGAAAATGTAACTTTGAAAGTACTTTTGATAGAAAATTTAAAACACTGTATACGTAGTTTTATCACGTGTGGGGTCTAGTTTGGTGCATATATCGATTTTTTTCATATGTAATAAAATTTCTGGGAAATTGTTACACGGTGTTATATGTCATACACCTGTTTCCATTGTCTACTCACATGTTTCAAAATATACTTTTGATATACTGTTTTAAACTAAACAAACTTAAACCTCAGACTAACTCTTGGTTTGCTTGCCTGTCAACATGTAAAATGAAATAAAAACTTAGGTAGATTTTGTTCAAAAAGTTTTACTGGCGTGCGACTATAAGATGGAAATCTATGGACGGAATCTAATTCTGCCTGTGATTTTTCGGTGTTACTTTTAGATTTTATTTGTTTGTAATGGATATAGAAGCATTGTTATGTTAAGAAAAAATTTTTATTAAGTATTTATATATCATCACCTAAAATGCAAAAAGCCATAACAACTGAAAAAGAAATATTGCACAGTGTCCCATTAAAGAAATTAAGTAGAATATATAAAATTAATTAATGATAAAATAATATGTAAATATTTTTTTATGATTAAAATCACTTTAATATATTATTTTGAAACAAATATAATTTAAATTAACAATTTTAAAAGCAATAATTTTTAATTAATGTGTTTTATTTTAAAATAAGACAAAATGGAATAATAAAATGATAAGGGGGGATAATAATATGATAAAATGGAATAATATGATAGAATGGTATAATAATATAATAATATGCAATAGTAAGATAAAATGAAATCAAAATATGATAGAACGGGATAATATTGTAGCATGGTGGTATAATAATATGAAAAGTGCGAACAATAACATGAAAAAACAAACCCTAAAAACGGATACAATATGATAAAATGAAATCATAACAATTATTATTTATAATGATATCTACTTTTAGCTGTGACCATATGTTATGGTCACTACAACTACATCTTTTCTCTGCGTGAACGCATTAAAAATCTACCTTCTTTTATTTAAAATTTTTTATGCATTTATGATATGATAAAACGCAAATGATATCCTTATTTTTTGTAAAATTTGTATGGCCAAGTGAACCAATATAGTTAACTTGTAAAATAAATGAGAAAAGAGTATCCTTGTGAAGTAAGTAATAATGAGTTCTATATTTTGCAAACCACTTTCAATATAGACGGTTACTAAGTTAAAGGTAAATTACTGTAAAAGTATTGGTATATATTTGACTGGATTAAGAAAGTTTAGGTTAAGGGTAAAATTAATGTATATTGATGATATGGTATGAGTTATACATTCAACTTGTGTTTTAAAAAAAATTTCTATTGAAAACATGCAAAATAACTTTGACAACTTTTTCGCTATTAAAGGAGAAAACTTAAATGAAAAACAAAACAATTTTTTTTTAAATTTATTTGTATATATATATATATATATATATATATATATATATATATATATATATATATATATATATGTATATATACATATATATATGTATATATACATTCCAAACAAGCAAACAAAAAAGGGATTCCGAATATTGTGTGGAAAAACGAAGTCACTAGCTTATAAAGAGGCTTAGAAAAATCGAAAACAAATACGTCTTTAGAGGTCTTTTCGATTTTTTGGCAATGTCTCGGCCATTGATTGACCAATTTTATTATTTCCTTGCTATAAGGATCCAGAAGATATATACTTTTTGGGTTCTTAGATGCATATTGTATTATTGCCTTAGACACTACAAACGGAATGACGAACTTATAAATAGAATTTTTAATTTGTTGATTTTTTGTTATCCCATTTTAAGCAAAATGGGATGCTGATGTCTAAAAAAAAACAAACTACATGATTTTTTATGTAGCCCCTGGTGTTTTGTGGCGGTTATACGTGATGGTTTTGGTTTGTATAAGTTGGAGAGTATGAGTGTGTAACGTTACATGCAACATGTTAAAAATTTATTACATACTAGGGAGAGATTTAGTGCAATATATATATCTTTTTTCCAATATATCTTTTTTGCTTTTAATTTTCTTATAGTCATTCTTTAGGAATTTTAAGAAATACTTCGTTCGATATAACATTAAAGATTTTATTTTTGTTTAACGTTTAATAAAATAAATGTAAATGTAGTGTATTTTAAAAGATTTTTAAATTTTTAATTTTTAATAGAATGCAATTATTTTTATGCAATATCTTTGCATATTTAACAAATAAAATTATATATTTTGCATTTACAAATTTAAAAATTATTTTTTCACTAATTAACACATAAAGATGACAATTTAAATTTATAACCGTAATTTTCATTTAAAAATAATTTCTCTTAAGTTTAATTTTATATTATTTATATTATTATTTTCTAGTTATTACCTTGTGCTTCACAACAAACTCTTTATCGCAATTAGTACCAGGAATAAACATATAAAAACAAAAATCTTTACAACAAATAGTTACATTTCTATTAGTTTACTTCCGTTTGCCAAACAAGTACTTGCAAAATAATGATTGTATTTCAGTTACTATTGAGTTTACTGTTTGTTTGTGTGTTTGCTAGTTATTTTTTTTTTACTTAGTTACATTTTCTTGTAATTTGTATTCTATATTTTACAGTTTCGTTTGCATTTTGTATTGTTGTGGGTACACAAACTTTATTTTATTATGGTTCTTATAACCTCAAGCCCGGAAGTGAATTCGTTTAAGCGGTGTTTTATTTTTGTGAAAAGGAAAGAAATATTCGCAGATAACAGCGTATATAAGTTATTAGTTGGTGAATAGCTCAGAACTTTGTCTATTCAATGTTAAATAACTATGTGGAAGTAATCAAGAAGGAAACTGAAAATTATACTTAGATCATTAAAAAAAGTTAGGAAATCGTAAAAAATTTTTGAAACTATATTTGAAATAAACATTATTATGAATATTATGAATCCAACATGATTTTTTTTCCAAAATTTTTTCATAAAAAGCAAGATTTTATTCATAGATATTATTAAATTGTACATAATGATAATTTTAGAAATTTTGCAAAAATTTTGTCAAAAATTGATTTGGTTTTATTAGATTTGATTAGAAATGATAAATAAAAATATTTACAACAAATGTCTTAAAATGGCAAAATTCCAAGAAAAATCTCTTAAAAAAAGATAATGTTTAGAAATTTGCATAATTTTGAACACATCATTTTGATAAAAGGCGCTTCTGTTCTGTTCTTCTGTTCCAAAAATTTAGTTAAAAATCATTAAAGAATTAAAATTTTCCAAATAAAATTTAAAAAAAAAATTGTTTACTAATTGAAAATATATGTAAATGAATATTTAAACAATTTTTTAAGTCTTCTTGACTTTTTATTCAATTGAAAAAATATAAAAAAGTTTTAATGTTTAAGAAATTATTCTTATATATTATGAACTGAAACCAAATAAAGTAAATTTGTATATTTATGTATAAATATTACAAATAAACTTTTTTCTGTGTAGCCATACAAACTTTAATGTCAAATCTCAAGGAACTTCGAAATATCCTTAATAAAAATTACCGAATTTTAATACTAAAAGAAAAACAACTTTTTATTTTTATTTCAATCGAGAAACAATCTTTGGTGTTTAAAAAAAATCTAAACAACAACAATTTCATCAAATAAAAAGAATACTTAAAATATATCCGCACAATACATACGAAATTCAAATAATAAAATAGTAAAAAATATTTTTTTAATAAAAAATATTCATTTGAAAATTTATTCACATTGATATTAATTTTAAAAGATATTTATTTTTTGCATCATGTTGGATATTTATATTAGAAAATAAAAATCCCTCACATAAATTTTTATTTTAACAAATGAAAAAATACTACAATTAGTACACAGAAAAAAATATTAAAAATAAGTTTTTAATAAAATGAATAACTAGCTTTATTCCGAAATTTAATTATATTATTAATTAATATAATTAACTTTTTAATTGGTTTACAATTAAAAACAATATTAAGAAAAAAGAAAAAGTTGCCATTAAAAACATAGAATAATTTTAAGTCCATTTCCAACCATTTTCAGCTATTTGTGCTCATTATATCTATAAAATAGAATTATACAAATTAATTCTTTTTTCAAGGATGTTCCATGGAATGTTATTTAAAATAGAAGGTCAGTTCATATTGATTGTTTTTGAAGTTTTTTTTATTATATCTTTTAAAGTCGTAAAGAAAGCTTTTACAATAAGTTTCCGGGAATTAAATATAAGTATAATATAAATTAACATGTAATTAGAAAAATCTCTTACAGTTTTTACTGAAGGAAGGATTTAATTAATTGCAGAACTAAAGTAATACAAAACTCAGTTCATTTTAGGTAAACATTCATTCATAATTGTAATTAATTTGATCAAAAAATTTACTTAAAATTAAAGCCAAAATCAATAATTCAAATTAATTAATATTATCTTTAAAATTAATATAAAAAATTGTGTAATTGAGGCCCATTTTTATTATTTTTGCTGTGTAAAGATATTTATAATAATCAAAAAATAAAATTAAAAATTTTTGGATACTTGTTGATAAATGAAAAATAAAAAATAATAATAAAGCATATATCGGAAGAATTGAAAATGACGGCGTTGCAATGATATATAAATTGTACTTATTTTGTGATATACTCTCAAATATATTTAAAAACTCATACTCCAAATATAGTGCTAATTAAACGACAGTTGCTACTTCTGCATACAGAAAAATTTACCACCTTATCTTTTTTCAATTAATACAGTTGTTTAATTTTTCATCAAAGATTAATTAAATATATTAATTAAATAAATTAATAAATAAAAAAATAAATTAATAATTAATAAAAATTCGAGGAAAATTTTTTTTCATTTAAATTTTTAATGCATTCAATTATCTACTTGATTGATTTAATAGATGTTTTAATTTAAAACATTTTTCTGCTTTTAATTTCTTACAGTTATTAGAAATTGATATATTCATTTTGGTGAGAGGTGCAAATAACTAAAACAGAATAGATGTACTTATTATAAATATAATTTCACATAAAATGTAAAAAAATGATAATATAAAGTATCCAAAATTTCATGTCGATTTTAAAGTGCTAAAGTGTTAAAGGTTTTTCTGCAATTAAAATTAAATTTAAAATGTAATGTAGAAAACTTTTCTGATCACGCTATACTTTAGCTTCATTGATATTACGCTATGAAAGGCACCTCTTAGAGTTATTATCGTTTTTTCTCCCCAAGTTTGGTCACCTCTTATTGCGCTGCTATTGAGGGCGCATTAACGAGATGTATCAAAAACCATTCATAATTACAAGAGCAATAAACGCCCATTCTTTATATCATACTCAAAAACGGCGCAAATTTTCTGACCGAAAAAGTGCACAGAATTAAAATTTTTTGAATTTTGGCTTCACTATTTGTGCAGAATATAATTTAACACTGGTCAACGACACATTAGTTGAAAACAAGTTGGAGTATTTTTACAAGTGTTTATAGTTTACATCAGAGAAACTGAGCTCATATGCGATTACGGGAATCAAAAGAAAAAATAAAATTTGTTATTTTTAAACACTTTTTTTTGATTTTTAATTTTAAGTGCTTGCCGGTACCACATGAAGCCATTTCAGGTCTTGAATTTCTGTTGTCTTTCTCCATCAAGTGTTGTTAACAAAACTGCACCAAAGGATAATTTAAAGCATATAAATTAAAAACGAAACATTTGAGGTGTAAGTTCGGTTTCTTAAAGTTAAACGCAAAAAGAAAATTCCCCATATGTTTAAGAAATATAGATTTTGTGAAGGGTATAAAAGATTTGGCCCAGCCACTTACAATACTTCCAAATTTTTATACTAAGTTTTTTTTCCTCAGAACGGCACCAGTAAAAATCAACAAAATTGGTTCATTAATGGTGAAGATATCGCCAAAAAACCGAAAAGGTCTTAAAAACGTATTTTTTCGACTTATCTAAGCTTCTATACGAGCTATGTATAGAAGCTTTTTCGGTATGTACCCTACGGTAAATTAACGTTAGTTAATACCCGGGGTACTTTAGTGGGTTTTTCGTAGAAAAAAATAATGATTTTATATTAATTATTTATTAGTATTATTTAACTAGTTACAAAGCTAAAAGCAAGATGGCTAATACATGTAGAAAAAATTTGTTTGAGTATGTTCACGATGTCTGTCCGTTCATCTGTCCGTTCATGTTAAACTTTTAATGAAGCTGCATTTTTAAGATAATTGGATCAAAATTAGCTTATATGATAAAGGAACAAACTCTGTTCAAATTAGTTGACAATGGTTACTTATTAGAACTTATTATAAATACAAATTTTCTTCGACAATAGGGTTTCGACGTTCATATTTCTCTTTTTTTTCAATTCAGTACATATAAAAGTTTTATATACGTTAAAACCCCTATTTAATTTTTAAAAATAATTTTTATAAACATAAATTTTTTGAGATTCTTTCTCAAAAATCCATAGCTCCCATAAAAGGACCACTCCCGAAAACCACTATAAAGCGCATAAATTAGTATTAGTAAACACTGTATTTTTTGTACATATAAAATTCCACAAAGTGCAAATTGTAATTCTAAACTTTTCAACAAAACTTTAACCACAAAAAACCAATATTGAAGGACGAAAAATGGCTTGAAGATGAAAAATAATCATGAAGACTGTCGCAAAATAGTGATAGTGAGAAATATTTTAAAGTTGTCATATATTATCTTTTATTCCTCTTTCCGAAGCTCCTAAATAACCTAGACATTTTAAAATTATGAAACTAATTTTCTTTCAAATTATATCGGACCCAGATATTATACGATGAAAATTTGGCTTGACATGGTAGGCTTATTCACTAGTTTAAACAAAAAAAATTCAATTTTAGATTTCAATGTAGCAAAGGGCAATAAAATAATAATTACTAATTCTAGTGCAATGCACATAATAATTATGGGTAATCAGGTATCCTGGGTATTGACTCCCGTAGGTGTTAACTTTATATATAGACTGAGATAAAAAAAATTAGGGTTTATTCAGTTTATAAACTTTAGAAATATCTTAGTCGCGACGATCTGAAGCTTCATGATTATATCTTCATTATTAAAGAAATACAAGCATTTGGAAATCAAAAAAAAGGTGCCCGAGTATCTGCGTATGTACTGTAGGATTTAATATATGAAAGAATAAGTAGCGGCGTATGACTAATATTGAACACAATTTTTATTTCATAAATTTTATTTTTAAATAAAACTGTGGTAATTTATATAAATATCTAGTGTTTTTTCGCTTTGTTTATTTAATAACTATGATTGTTATTTGTAAATAAATGTGTTAAAAACAAAGGAACATCAATGAATGATATCGCAAAAATGATATACGAAAATGTATATGAAAAAAAAAAAAACACTTAAATATAAGTATTTTAATTTCAATATTAATGTGCAAATAAAATTTCAATCTGTCCTTTATTTTTGTAAATTATATAAAAGTTTTCAAAACTAAAAGTAAATTAATATTATTACCACATAATTACACATGTATTAATGATATAAAAGGAAAGCTTAAAATTAATTTATTTCATTCATATTACTATAAATATGTTTTTTGTCTTTGGAAAAACATAAATACGTACACACATACATGCAAACATACGTACATACATACATATAATTTAATTTACAATATTAATTTAAAACTTACTTTACACATAAAAAAGGCAGAACTTTTGTAAAGTCAAAATGTTAAATTATAGTCTACAGATAAATTAAATAGGTTAATGTTAGATTTACTTCCATTACTACTATTGCCATATGAAATTTGAATTAAAAAGTAAGAAGAGGATTAATTTCACGTATTTAATGTAAAATAAAGGAAGATATTAAAATAAAATTAAATTAGTTAAATTATTTAACTAAATCATTATAAATATTTTCTAATGGCATTTCGTGACAATTAGTAATGTAATGAAATTTTACAAAATGCTATTTTTCATTAGATAACTATTTAATTGCAAGGCAATTCTGGGAAGGATTTGTAATTTTAACATAACAGCAAATAAACGTTTTTGTTATTTATTTTATCTATCTATCTACCCATCTATCTTTCTATCTATCTATCTATCTACCTGTCTATTTATCTATCTACATATCAATTTATCTATCTTTCTATCTACCTATCTATCTGTCTACCTATTTATCTACCTATCTATCAATCAATCTATCTATCTATCTATCGATCTATCTATCTACTATTTATCTATCTACATATCTATCTATCTATCTATCTATCTATCTATCTATCTATCTATCTATCTATCTATCTATCTTTCTATCTACCTATCTATCTGTCTATCTATTTATCTACCTATCTATCAATCAATCTATCTATCTATCTATCGATCTATCTATCTACTATTTATCTATCTACATATCTATCTATCTATCTTTCTATATACCTATCTATCTGTCTATCTATCTATCTATCTACCTATCTATCAATCAATCTATCAATCTATCAAACTATCTATTTGTCTACCTATCTATCTATTACTCTATCTATTTATTTATTTATTTATTCTCACATTAATTGTAATTAATTTTATATAGTATAATAAATATGTCTTTCCTACATATTTTCTGGTTTACACTCTATTTTGAAGGCACTGTAGTGATTTGAAATTCCTGTCACTAAAAGTGTCATTATATGCATACTTTAATATCATTTCCTTCTGCTTCACTCTGCTCCGTTCATTTTATTGCATAAAATTTTTTTCTATTACTGTACAAATTATATCGAGAGTACTACTTATATTTGTGTTATTATCTTCATTGATTTAACCCAGCAAACGTATAAGTTTAATCTCGAATTTAGAATGATTTTAAAATATATATATGAGGAATTCTCTTTTCAAATTTACCTTTGAGAAACCGACCTTAAATATGAAATATTTCTTTTAATTATACTTTTTAAACTAACTTTTGATGTAATTATGTTAAAAACACCTAGTGGAGTAAAACCACAAAAATTCAAGATCTGAAATAGTGCCGTGAGTTACCGGCAAAAATTCAAAGTTTAAAAAATCCAAAAAATGTATCGTTTACCTGTCTTAAATTATATTGTCGACAAGAGATGAAACTAAAAGTTTCAAAATTTAAATTTTTTGCTGTTTTTTGATTAGAAAATTTGCGTCGTTTGGAGTATTGCAAAAAAAAAAAAAAATCGGAGTCAATTGGCAATTTTGGTTGTGTTCTTTTGTCATTGAAAAATTTCTTTTATAGTTATATAATTAATATATACATTTACTTATTTAGTAACATCATTTAAAGATCTTTTTTGTGGTCAGATATGAAAAATACATCAGCGAATTAATTGCAATTAAAAAAAATATATTAAAAATCTATATACACTTTGACTTTTGCACTATTATGTTTAATAATATAAAATTTATCGAATCTCCTTTAATTTGTATTTTATATACGTCTGTGTAGGTTATATATATACTTTTATTATTGATTGGAATTTTTACAATATTTTTAAACTTCGGAATTTTAACTACATAACATAAAAGGTTATTTTTTCTTCATTAATATTATTAAAAAATTTTTTTTTGATTGACAGATATTAAAAATATATTAAAAATGTGTATAAAATTAAAAAACGCGAAAATCTTTCCATAGTTTTTTGATTGAAGTTTGGTTAATGAAATCCCTATAATCGCGATTATCTTTGGTGTCATTAACATTATCGTATCACTTCTAATTCGTAATTTAGATATATTGATGTGGATTATATACGAGTGCTAATTCTTTAAATGTTGTTGAAAATAGAATTTGGCAATTTTTTTTACAACTTTTTATCGTAAACCTCCTTAACAATACTAACGCGGTTCGTTAAAAGTTATTGGTATTAAATAGCGCTGATGTGCCATTAAAATTTTTTTCTTTTAATTTTTTTGAACCCCAAAAGTAAATGAGTTTGAAAAATTGGCCACATATTCGATTTTTTAAGAATGGGTTGGTTGATAATGGCATAAAAGTGGATTGTCTTTTACAAATAAATATTTTTTTCTAAATTTTTGCTATAGACTTAAATATTAAATATTTTATCGCAAATGAAAAATAGTAATTTTGAATTCTCTGAACTTATATTCTCTGAAAAGTTGCACTGTTATTATATGAACGCATTGTGCATTATATATGTGTGTTATGAGAGTATTTTTTATTGTATTTCTATGCACAACAGCTTCAGCAACGTACTTGATGTACTATTGACATTGCATACATAATTTCCTATAACATCTGTTGTTGGCAACACAAAAGTTTATGTTACTTTATTGCTACTGTTGATACCTCTATGGTGCTACTCTTAATGTTGCCATTTTTCAAAACAAGAAAAAATATCTTGACATTTGTCAAAGATGTTCTGTTGGTACTTAGACAATAATACAGCACAGATATTAAAGTAGCAGAAAATGTCACTAAAGATTGTATGAATATAACCAATATTGGGATTTAAAATAATATTAAAGAAAAGCAAATTTTTATTAAAAAAAAAAGAAGCACATTGTTGTAAATGTCAATAATTATTTGTAGATATTTTTGGTTTGTATATGAAACTATTTAATTAGCTTTTTAAAATATGTGCATTACAATTTTTTTTTTTAAATTTTTATTTCAATATATGAAATTTGTGAAAAGTAAAATAAAAGTTAAACAAATGAATGCAAAAAATAGTTGCAAACATAAAAGTTATGATTTTGTTTAACAATAGGAACAATAAATTAAAAAAAACTTTATTTCGAAAATTAAGAACATAGCTCTATAGAACAAAAATAGCATATGTATTTTTTACTCTTGGAGGTAGCCTCGTAAATTTAACATCGTGTTATTTTTCTCTCTGAAAATTTCACTACGTAAAAATATTTACTACGTAGCGGAGATATACCAAACAAACAAGAGAGATAAACATTTTTTAATATTGCTGTGCAAAATATTCATCTTTCTGAACTCATAATTTTGTTAAAGATTGTAGTATACATTTTTATGTCAACATGAGTAGTTGCAAAGCTGTATTCTAATAGATGTCGTTAAATTTGTGCTTTGTATTGTGTCACAAACAATAAAAGTAAATATTTTCTTAAGAAAAATCAAATCTAATTTTAATTATAATTTTAATTAAGTCTTAAAAAATACAATAATATTAATAAATTATTATTATTTTAATGCATACTGGTATTGCCTAAAATGATAAGCAATATAAATGTAATTCTTTTATATATCATGAATTACATGAGATATCACATATGAAAAATACCTGATGTCTATGATTTGGTTCCTATTTGACACTTTCATGCAGCAGTGTGATTATTTTATTCCCTTTTTTAAAAAACTGCGTTCTTATTGACGTTTTTGATTTTGTAAAAATTATAATATTTCCCTTTTTATGTATTTTTAATTATATATATCTTTTGAAGCTTAAGTTTGATTTCATTGATTTAAAAGTGATATTTTGATCTCATAATTAAAAAAAATAAATTATTTTTTTAAAAATGCATTAACTTTGCAGTTCAATTTAAGTTTTTTTCTTTTTATTTTGTGACGAGAAAATCTAGTATTTTTAAATTTTTGTTTCTAAAAAACAACAATAAATTTTCCCATAAGAAAACTAATTTAAATATTATACGGGTTTTCACGCAGAGCAAAAAACATGCATATGGCATTAGTACTACAACAATATTATGTTCTCATCGTTAATTTCCATTAATTTTAATAATACTATATTCATGATAAGAATGTTTTATGTTTCAGTTTTATCATTCAGTGTTTACATTCAATAAAGATTTTAGTATAGTTGCCTACAAAAATCTTATGTTATTGAAATTTTTACCAGAAGCAAAATTTTATTAATATGAAAAAATATCATTATTTATACAACCATTAAATATTACCAATCTTTTTTTTAACCATATTTTGTTTTCAAACCATATTAATATTATTATTCCCATAACATTAAAATTTTACAAATGAATATGCTTTCTACAAATATGGTTGAAAAATATATCATTTGATTGTTTTTGAATATATTTTATTTCTAATATTCGTTTTCCAACTTTATTATAATTCTCATTTAGTTTATATACGAATAAATATAAATAGATAAGGTTTGTTATATTTGGTGTAATTCTAGCAGTATAGTGTATTTCTTAACTATTGTTAGTTAATAAAAAGTAACTTGTATGAATTTGCATAATATGTGTAAATAAAATAAGTAAAATTAATTAATAAATAAAAAATGATTGATCTTAATAAGATTAATATGTAACATATTACAAGTAAATATGAACATGTTATAAAATTTTCTATGGTAAATAATATGATGAATCTGAATCATAATATGAGAAAATCAGGGCATAATTTTACAAAACTGTACCATAACACTATAAAAAATTTAAGTACAAAATGCAAAAACTCGGATCATATTATGAAAAGTTAGATTATTTTACATATAGACCAATAATTTAATGTTGCTCTATGATTATGATTCTGGCAACCATAATTTTTTTATGCGTGTTGGACTAAAAACATAAACATTTTTTTAACCATAATTTTTCATTTATTTACAAAAAAATAATAAAAAAAAGAAAAATATGTAACCAAACAAATTTATATACGAATAATTAGTAAAATAGTCAAACTTAAATAAAATATTCTTTAAAAAAAAATTTGTTAAAAATATTTTATAAAAATTCAATTGAATAATTTCAAATTTATTTATGCATTTTATGCAATTTGTAACTAAAATTTTATTTTTTAATTATTTAGCTTAAAGCAAATATAAATACCATTAAAATATTTTTAAATCAATTAAATATACTCGTATTATTTACGTATGTAGTTTCATATATTATAAGTTGTGCACTCTTGCGTAAAACACAGAAACAGTAATATATTTAAAATAGTAAGTTTTTGTATGAAAAAATAATTTTTAGAAAAAAGTTTTTTTTTTTCTAAAAATTATTAAAAATAGCAAATATTTCCGTCACAAAAAATTTATATGGAATTGTTTAACTAATAAATCATTCTTTAATATAAAATAAAAAAAAAATCGTGCTCTAATAACAATTTCAAAAATGCAGCTGAAAAATGTATTTAGTAACAAACCAAAATTATTTAATAAATTCATTATAAAAGTGGACAAATGTAGAAATCTAATGCATTTTAAATAATGAAAATCCGATAAGAACTATTAAAAATATCGTTAAAATAATATTTTCGATTTTGTTAATATTTTCTCATAGTTTCAAACCGTGAAAAAACACGATTTTTATTTATTTATTTTTTTTTTATCAAAAGTTGGATAAATTGTATTAGCTTCATAGAAAAAATATTTAGTAAATACACAACAAACGAAAAAACGATACAGTATTATAAATGGTATCAAAAATTTAAATATATATACGATAAAATATCGAAATAATTTTTTCTTAGAAAAAACTTAATAAAAAAAAAACATTTTTCATGAAAACAAAAATTATTATTTTATTAAAAACATTGATATATTTGCACGATGGTAATATTTAAATCAAAATTTAGAGGAATCGCAAAAACTAAAAGAGGATATATAAATGAACCAATATCAGTTTGGGTTTTAGGGAAACTGTTTTCAGAAAATTATTTGGAACAGAATGAATTTTAGTTCCTTATAGATATATTGTTTTGATTTAAAAATATAATAATATAGAATATTATATATTCTTTCAAACTTTGGAATGTATTGCAAAATTATCGCACTGCTTAAATTTTTCGATATCATTAATAATATCGTAATTTATTTTACGTTTTGTTTTAATATATTATTAGATAATAATATGGCAAAATAAAATAATATGACAAGATGGGATAACTATATGATAACATGTAATAATATGATAAAATGGTATGATAGTATGAAGAATTTCATAATAATATTATAAAATGGAATCATAATATGACAATATGGTATAATAATATAATAAGATAGAATAAGAATAAAACAACATAAAATCATAACCTGATAGAATGGGATAATGATGTAGTAAGATTGTTTAGTTATGTGTAAAACTAGAATCATAATATTTCGCTGTGATCATATGTTCAATCATAATATGTTGCTCTCAGATTATGGTAACTGCAACTACATTTTTTCTCTGCGTCTTCATTAAACTCTTCTTCGCTATTCCCATCGCAATGATCATTTTTAATTGATTTGAAATACAATTCATTTGTATTTATTTTTAGCACAAATATAATTTTATAGCTTATTTTTAAATATTTTATTCCGAATAATTCACTTATTTTATTTACTAACATAAACAAAGTTATAAAGTTTGATTCATTTAAAAAAAATATTATAAATGTATACATCGTCGCCGAAAATGCGAAACAATATATCATTAATGCTTTAAAATTCAGATATTTCGTGAAATGTCTATAATTTTCCACAAAATTAGATTGAAATTACAATGCTCATCTTTGTGCAGCTCTGAACATGTTTGTAAAGACACGTTTTTTCAACTATATACAACATATTTCAACAGTGAGATGTAAATAAAAATAGCTGGCAGCTTCTTTGAAAACTACTGTAAAAATCCTTACTGTTGATGGCGGCAGTATGTAGATTTAAAAACAAATCTAGTTTTTCTGTTCTTTATAAATATTTCTAAATAATGTCAGTGAAAAATATTTCTAAAAGCTGTTTTTAAATTTTTATTATTAGTTATTGATTGATTGATTGAGCTCAATTAACACTCCATCGTTATACATTTCAGAATCTTCATTTATTTCTACATCACTTGAGTCATTAAAATGATTTTTGATATAAAAAATAAATGAAAGATTCTAAAAATCGTTAAAAATTTATCGAATATTTTTTATTCTAAAATTAAAAATTTTGTTGTTTCGTAAAGAATAAAAGGTTTGTTCCTATAATAATCGAATAATTTCTGTTCGAATGACAACACTACTAACTATTTTAAAAACTTCAAAAATCATACATTAAATGGCAACTAAATGTATTTTTTATTACGCAAAATCCTCTATATCGTTATTTTATTTATACACATTGAATACTTTAAAAGTGAAAAACCCTCTTAGCGTCTTGTTTTTATGTAACTTTTTGTTATTAATATCAATTTTTAAATACTTGCAAAATAAGAGATATAGGCAGTTTTTTTGATCTTCTGAAAAGTTGCGTTTTTTGAGGTAAACAGTTTCGATATAATAGATCGGAATATTTCAAACAACATAGTGTTTGGTCATTTAGCACTTAGTGTTACAAAGTATCCATTTAGTTCCTTTTTAAAAAAGGGGCAAAAAAGTGGCCAGGTAGTTAAAGAAGGGGCAATTGGAAACTAAAGTTACCAAACGGTAACACCGCTTGTAAAATTCACTTTAATTATTTTACTGTACACTAAGAAAGAAAATTACATGTACAACAAATGTTGAATTATGGTAGTTGAGTAAATGAATTAGACTAGAGCATAGATTAGACTATTGACAGTTTCAAAAGCTCCGAAAATTTGTTACCATTGTGAATGCTATTTTATTAAGTGCAATTTGTTTAAGGAGCCATCAGGCTGTTCTTCTATTCATATGTTTTTTAACAAACAATTGCAACAAAAATACTAACAATTAATTTTATTCTAGTTTATTTCTTTATATTTTTAAGAATATTCCTGCTGTTTTCGTATATTTATTATCTTTTTAACATTAATTCGCACTAAAGGAAAATTAGTATTTTTAAAAGCGAAACAAAACTATTTAGGGCGTTTTAATTTGTTTTCAATAATATTGATATTGTATATGTTTATACATAGAAAAGTATACATTAGGGCTATAACTTTTTGCAATTTTTGCGAATATTAAAATCTATAAGGCATAGCCGTGTAGCAGTGTTGTGAGTAGGTGAAAAAAAGAGGCTAAATTTTACTTTGAAAAAGGTCAGAAAAGGCAAAATACCCCAAAACAAAAAACTAGAAGAAAGCTAATATTTTTTATTTATTTTTTATTTATTTACCTTATTTTTATCTTATTTTTTCGCACTAGTTGTTGATATTTTTTTAGAAATATATTGTAATAAATTTATAAATAAAATATAGAACCGCTGTTAGCAAAATTATCCAATAAAAAATTAACCAGAAAAAACCCGCACAAATTCAAATTATATTTCATATGAAAAATGACCCAATGTTTTGAAGTGATTTTTCATTTCTGAATTATAGTTTCTTTTTGATTAATAATTTCGATGTTTTTGGGTGATTTTTCGCTTTTATCAGATTTCTTTCAAATTATGTTTACTAATAATTTCTATGGTTAATGAAGCTTATTAAAATATAATTATAATAACTGTAAGTACATATAATGATTTATATTTGATTTGAAGAATGAAGCGCCGCAGTCAAAAGCTATTGTAAAATAAAAATAATTTATATTTTTTGTGCGAACTAATACACAAAAATTCTTAAATGGATGATTCTGTAAGAATAAAATTACTAAACGCAAATAAGAAATCATTTTTCTGCTCTGTTGAAATACTAAAATTTTAGCCTTTTTAAGACAATTTTAAGAATTAAAAAAGGCTAGAAAAAAAGCTAGAAGCTAAAACAAATATTTTGAGGCTAAAAACGAAATAAAAAGCCTAGATTTAGCCTTAAAAAAGCTAAATTGGTAAAACTGCCTTATAGACCATAGAAAAATATTAGCAAAAGCGATATAATATTTTTGCAATCATTAAAAAAGTTTCCGCACTAAATGCGTTAAAGTTTTCAAAAAAAAAAAATGAATTTTTTTAATCTTGAAGTATTAATTTATCTCGTACACAGAGAAAACAGATTCGTTGTAACAACCGTATTCTTCGCCAATAGAATTTAATCGATTTCACGAAATATCACACAAGTTGATTGCAATTACCATACATTTAGTTTCTTAACATAAAAATATTCGGTTAAAAAAATAAATATTAAAGGTATCTAGTGAAATAAAAGAAAATAGTTCGATTCCAATTACTAACCTGTAATTTATTTATATATTTATAAAAAATTTCTTACTTTTTTTAAATATTATTAAGCATTTATACATAAATTATATCATTATGAAAACTCTTCAACTTATCTTGTCATTTCCCAAATTTAAGTATTATTAATATTGTGCTGTAGGGTAATAGTGGTCTTTTGAAATCCAAGAAATTTTATTAGCATTGACACCAGATCAATATTTGTATCGTCTCTTCCAAATACACAATTTATGTGTTCAAGCATCTAGAATTAATGTATCATTAAAAAATAAATGAGGATTATTAAGCATAATAATATACTTACCCATGGCAATCAGTCTTGCCAGTTTAGCCTTTTTAAAGATAAATCTAGCCTTTTTATTTTGCTTTTGGCCTAGAAATTTTTATTTTAGCTTCTGGCTTTTTTTTAGACTTTTTTGATTTTTAAAATAGCCTTAAGATAATAATTTCTTATCTGCTTTGTTTTTACAGAATCATCATTTTTCGATATTTATTCGCACAAAAAATGAACATTTTTTATATTAATCAAAAATTTTCACCTGCGGAGCTTCATTTTGCAAATCAAAAATGACGACTAATTTTATGGACTTCCTAAATTGATTATTACAGCACTCAAAAAAAAAAAAAAAAAAAAAAAAAACACTCAAAAATTTGCAAATGCTTCATCATAAAGAAATTGTAGTTAAAAATTATATATATATAATGGCCCAATATTTTTTACTATAATTTTTAACTACAATTTCTTTATGATGAAGCATTTGCATATTTTTGGGTGTTACATACATATTATCATCAATTTATATTATTATAACACATTGTCATATTATGATTCCATTCTATCACATTATTATTCCATCTTATCATATATTACAATAAAGCGTATTAATACAAATAATAGAGAAGTGTTCATAAGCAAATATATATATATATATATATATTTACTTATTTATTTTTTTGGTTTAAGAACAAGGATTGTAGAAGTAATGATATTTTGCATATTAATAAAATTTTATTTCTGGTAAAAATATTTAAAAACTTAGAATATTTGCAATCAACCATATTAAAATTTTTTATTGAGTGTAAAAATTAAATGACAAAATTTTAACGTAAACATTGTTACCACGAGTACAGAGTTCATCTAAGACTGTTGTCTTAAAATTAATATTTTTTTTATATTTTTTGAAATATATCAAAAGCCAAGAAAACTTAAAAAAATTGTTGAAATTTTCATTTATGTTTTCAATTCGTAAAATGTTCGAAATTTTCTTTGGAAAATTTTAAGTTTTTAATGCTTTTTAGCTACATTTTGGGAACAGAACAGGATCGCTTTTTATCAAAATGATGTGCTGCGGAATGCGAGCAAAATTATGAACATTTCTAAGTAGTATTTTTTAATATTTTCATGTACAAATATTTTCATTCACCATTTGCAATTAAATCTAATAAAACTAAATCAAAGATTTAACAAAATTTTTTGCAAAATTCCTAGTATATTCATTATGAACAATTTAATAATAGCTATAAAGAAATTTTTTTTTTTTTTATGAAAAAAGTTTGGAAAAAGTCATATTCAATTCATAATATTAAGGAAAAAATTATTCAGGTATATGAATTTTTTTCTCTTTATAGTGATACTGCTGTATCCATGTTTTTTCTCTGCTTGCATGATAAACTTGACTTGATATTTTAATTTTACAATTAATACTGACCACCAAATTAAGAGAATATATGCATTATTGCACAAAATATTAAAAACATTGTTTTTATTACTGACAATCATAGCTAATACACATATTTCTAAAAATTACAAATTTTCGAACAAAAAAATTTAAAAGGTTTTAGAAATTGTATTCGGTGCGGAAGGTTTTTGTCCCAAAATTACTTAAAAAATGATATCTGAATTCACTATAGCATCATCTATAACGTAGTATCCTGTGAGGTTTTTACCGAAAAAAGTTATACCCCTGGTATAGTTATTAGTAAATAAATGAAGTTGAGTAAAATATTTCTTTAGTTTAATTTGCAGTAATAATGTATTAGTATAAATAACAGCTGCATTTAGGGAAATTAAGCTTTAAGTAGTATACATTTTGTAAATTTAAGTAATTCTTACTAAATTTTTTATTACTTTTTTTCTTTATACTATTTATAATTGAATATAAGTTTTACAAAATACTGTAAGAAAAGTACTAGTATTGCAAAGAGTAGAAAAATGTATTATAAAAGGAAAAAATAAACAAGAAACTTGAAAAATTAACACTTGCAAAAGTACAAAAAATTAAGTTAATATGAAATGGATGCAATTTTTAACTAGAAAATTTATTTTATGCAAATTTGTTAAGAGCAATACCAAGCAGAAATATATTAAAAAAAAGTATTTCTTGTTTTTAAAGGATTACTGATAAATATTCTCTGAAATCTATGTTTCTGGAATCAAATAATTTTCTGTTTTTTTCACAAATATATTAGTAAATAATTCATTTAATGTAAAATGTAAAATCTGGTTAAAGCACCACGAATGGTGATGAAGTGTGTAGCGGCACAAGAAGTATGTATTCTAAGCACTGCTGGTGTGTAATTATAGTCCACAAATTCTGCTTTGGTACTGCCAAACAGAGAGAACAAGAAAATTTACGATTGCAAACTTGTTTATGGCTCTTCGAACCGAATTACTGGAACCACATCTATAACAGCGTTTATGACGCTATGTTCAATCTCTCTTTTATTTGCCCCAAGTGCCTAGCGCTGCTAACAGACTACTTCAAAATTGAACCCAGGTGGGCGCCATGTTTAGGTTTCAACGAAGCCAAAATTAATAAGACACCACGAATGCTGATGAAATGTGTAGCGGCACAGAAATTACTTCTTCCATTCTGCTAGTGTCTAATTACAGTCCACAAGCTCTGCTTTGGTACTACCAAACAGAGACAACAAGGCAATTTACGATTGAAAACTTGTTTAAAATGAAAAGAAAAAATTGTTCTACTTAAAAAATTAGCCAATCAATTAAGTAGATGATTAAGTGAATTAAAAATTTATGAGAGAAATAAAAGTTTACTTAAATTTTATTATTTATTAAATTTAGATGCAAAATGAAACAACTGTGTTAATTGAAAAATATGCGGTAATAATCTTTTCTATGTATTTCTGTGAGTTTGCGATGACAAAATCAAAACTTTATGGATTTATTGGATTATGCATTTCATTTATATAATTTCATAATTATTTTTTACATATAAATACTTATAACAGTTTAGTTATTTTTTCAATTTATTTACTTTTTTTTTCAATGAATTTAGAAAAAAAAAAAGAAATATATAAAAAATAAACAGCAGCAGAGTGTTTTTGCGACTTAAAAATGGTTAACATTGCATTTGTAAAGACCTCCGATAACCTAGATATATGATGCACATTAAAAGATCAGAAATTTTTTCCCGAATTTTCCTACTAAATTCATAAAAGCAGT
Source organism: Protocalliphora azurea (assembly GCA_932274085.1). NCBI lineage: Eukaryota > Metazoa > Arthropoda > Insecta > Diptera > Calliphoridae > Protocalliphora > Protocalliphora azurea. The sequence goes on along the minus strand of OW026520.1, from coordinate 15,022,024 downwards.
TCAAATTAGGGGAGATATTTAAAAACAAAACACAAATATCGGCCAAAATGCATTTTTGACCGATATCCAAGTCCTAAATAGGCTAAGGACTGGATCACTTGTAAATAAAACACAAATATTTTTCTCGAGTTTCAGTTTTTTTAATCAACTAAATCGGTTCATAAACAATCGAGTTATTGGCAAATCTGTTTCCTTTTCATTTATTTAATATATGATTCTCTTACAGTTTTTGTTTACATTACCACTGAAAAACAGCAACAATAAAACAAAGTCGGAATTTTTTTAGGAATATTTGTGTTGAAAAAAATGACTGTCAATCCAGTGTTAACCGAGTTATAGGCAAAACGCGCTACTAGATTTTTTTAAGCTCCTGTATAAGTTGTTGAACCCATTCTTTCATAAATTTATTAAAAATATTTTATTCGAATTCCAATTTTATAAATCAGTCAAATCGGCTCATAAATTTTTTACCATACCTTTTTTAGTTTGTTTTTCGTCGAAGTGATTCTATGCGAATACGAACTTTTGTAAAATTCAAAAGTATTAAATTTATTTACTAGCTTTTACTGGGGCGCTTCGCTACCCTATTTGATATGATAACTAATGTATACCTTATATGGGAGCTACTGCTCACCTTTATACTAACCACCCTAATCGAAATTTGATATGATTACTTTTAAAACTTTTAAGGACTTTCACTGTAATAGTCCTTTAGATGAGAAAATTTATATTTTCTTTGTCATAGGGCTACTCTTCATCAATGCGATACCATAAGGCAAAGATTCCCATGAAATGTGAGGACTCTCACTGTAATAGTTCCTTACATGCCATAATGAATATTTTCTTAATATGGGGAGTATACTCCCTCTGCTCAGATCAAAAGTAGAATATCATATCTGAATTTATGGAACTCAGGATGATGCTGCGAAAATTAAAACAAATTGGTTCATCCGTTTGAGAGTTTTAAAAAATTTGGCATAATATATAGTCATGAAATCCGATGAAGATTCAACATAACCTATAATATTCTACAGAGCAGTCAGTTCTACATTCAACTTTCATATAAATATCTTCATTCAAAACATGTAGAATTGTAAAACTAGATTTTTTTTAAAGTAGGCGTACAATGAGGCTATGACGTTCAATCTAAATCTAACATAGCCTATAACTACCTTCGGCATCTGTACTATCTATGTGTCAAATCTTCTGATAATCCGTTTAACAGTTTAGGCGTGATTGATACACGAACAAACTTACACCTCATTTTTATAATATATAAATGAAGATATAAAGATTTATAAAATCTTGATTTCAACTTTATATAAAAATGTAAATTATTTAAAGTTTTTAGTATTTACATTGATATAGTACAGATAAATATATTTTTAATCACATCCAATATAATGTATTTCATTTTCATATAACACCTCTCAGCACGGGTAAAGATTATAAAAGTTTCGGCACAGCTGAATATATCACTCTAACTCTAACTCTAACTCTAACTTTTTTATTATTTTTGTGTTATTGTGTTTATTATATTATTTTTTTTATAATATTATTTCATATGAATAATTACATAATATTTTGAATTGATTTTTCTTTATAATTATAATTCTTTTGTAATTAATCGTTTCCAAATTTTTTTGTGATTCTTCGCTTTTATAAGATTTTTTAAAATTATATTTATAAAGGGTTTCTATGGTTAATAAAGTCTATTAAAAGATAAATTATTAAATTAAATTATTAAATAAGTCAATAAAATAAATTATGTCTAATTTTTAGAATGAAGCGGCAGTAGGCGAAAACTTTGCTTCAATATAAGTAATCTCGATTTTTTGTACGAATTAATACACAAAGATGTTTAATTGGATGATTCTTTAAAAATAATATTAGCAAAAGTAAATAAGAGATTATTTTCTTCTTTGTTAAAATAATAAAATTTTTTGCTTTTTATAGCAATTTAAAGAACCAACAAATGCTAAAAAAGCTAAAAGCTAAAAAGGAAATTTCGAGGCTAAAAGCAAAATAAAAAGGCTATATTTAGCCTTAAAAAGACTAAACTGGCAACATTGATCACAAGTTTAAATTGTGAAAAACTTCTAAGAGCGTATGAGTGATATTTATATTAAAAATTTAATAAATATTACTCATACGGAAAATATTTTTCCTCATTTGACAAAAATATAATAAAAGTATACATATGGGGAATTATCTTTTTTTAAATTGCACAAAAGAGCATATTATCATATTATTTTCACCATTATTTCTTACGTCAGACTTTCATTCCTGAAAAACTATTTTAAAAGCTTTTAAAATCCGTTTTTGCAAATTTTTCAAACATAAACAATATAAAAAAGCAAAAACAAAAAAAAAATATGTTGGTTGTGAGTTTAGAATGTAGATAAAACAATTTGTTACAGTAAGAATAATAAAGTCCTACAAATTATTTTAGTTTTGATAAATTTCTAGAATTTAATGAAATAAAAACGTCCTTTTTTCAAAATTATAAAATTGTCACCAAGAAGACTTTTATATGTAAAATATTTAAAAATTTGTTATTTTTATTGCCATTCGATTTTTTTTTTCTAAAGAAATATCTTATCATAAGACGAAAAGCAGGCTATCCCCCTCCATTATTTTTTATTCCATTTGTCCATTGTTTAACACTGTTATACTATACCTGATGATATTGTATGAGTATCAAGCGCTTCATTGATATTAAATTGTGAATAATATATTCTGTGCACACTAGGGTAGTCCAACATTGTATAAAACAATACATAACGTGCATAAAATTATGAAAGTGGACATCATTGAAAATATATTTTCCAAATTTCAACTTACTACGATTATTAGAACAGAATGCTACTTGGCCATTCAAGTTGATGATTCCAGATTCCTTAGATGAATTTTTCTCACCAAAATTATACTCATATTTCGTAATTTTTCCAAAAAAGTTAATATGAACGAAAAAAGGATAATTTATATAAAATTTGTTAGAAAACTTTTACTTTCTTATTTCTACGTAATTTTTTAATGAGTTATTTTTATTAAAATGAGATTTTATCCTTTCTATTAGCTATTTTTTAAAAATTAAAAAATATATGAGTACATTTATTTTTCTTTAGCTATCATTTGATGTATGAGCGACTAATATTGGTTGGAAAAAAATTTTGATATTCGTCATATCATCATCGAAATAAATGGCCATGTAGCATCCTTTTCCAATCATCGTATGAAGTTGAAATTTGGCCTTGTTTTTCTATATAATATCCCCTTTCATAATATTAGGCACGTTTAAATGTAGCTCAAAAAAAGGAATTTTGGATCACCCTAATGTACACGTTTTATATAAAAATATATAGAAATTATGTATATAAATCATTTCCTATGACATCATATAATTATGTGTAGTATATTGAAATCTCTACTTTATTATAAATCATTGAAAGAGACATACACACATATATAAATTTGAACGTAAAACGATAATTTTTCATTTGGAGGAGCTTATAATAATCAGATAATAAACGATATAATATATTTATGTATAATCTAAATTAACTGATTACTATAAATAAAACTATAATACACACAGAAAAAAGATTAGTTAGATTATGGTCACATTAACAAAAATTTAATAGAAATTACAAGAATTCTTTTGATTTTATTATGTAATATTAATAATAATAGATTTTCTTTATTTATAAAATTATTAAAATTATTTTGATAGAATTAATAATTTTACAATTAAAAATTTGCTTCTGGAAACTAATCTTCTTCTTCTGGAAACTTTATTTAAAATAATTGACGATGTTGCCGACTTTAATTTAATATGAAAAGTTTTAACACTAAACATAAGTTATTTTTACTTCTTTTTGATTATCAATTCTTTCAAATTCGGTTGAAAAAAGCAAACACTAAATTCAATATTAGCAACCGAAAATATGATGTCTTGATTTTTAACGTTTGTGAGTTATTATTATTTTTTTTTAATAAAACAAATTGAAAAATAATTATATTTATATAATAAATTTAATTTTCCAAAAAAAAAAGAAAAAAAAAAAACTAGTACGAATTCTACAGCTAAGTTCACACTACGCTAATATTTGACACGAAATATCTAATCGTGTTTTCCTGCAATTTTTTTTTAACTAAATACAGTGCTGACTTTTTTTTCATATTACGAGCATTTATTTGACATATTTTGTTTGATTAAAATACGTGGAGAGGAAAAATGTTTCAAGCCTGTTACGACTAGAAGCAAATTATTCACTCAATATTTTTTGATTGTTAAATAAATTTATAGGAAAATCTTATTTTTTTATTTTGTTTTTTATAAATTTAAAATAATTTTCAGAACAAATTTTGGAATATGTGTATGTCAAGTTAAATTTTGTTGCATTTTTATTTAATGTAAAGCAAAAATGCTATTAATTTCAGATACACATATTGAAGAAATTCCAAACTGAAATATTTAGATAAAAAGGAAACATATTAACTATTAACAATCGGTTAACTAAAATTACTATAAAAATATATGTTTCTACATTTTTATCATAAGTAATTTGAAAGAATGACTCTGTTTCTACCTCACGTCATTTATAAAACAGACCTGACTTCACAAAACAAGACTGCTTTTAGAACGCCACTTTCAGCTATATAAAAAATAACAATTATTATTATGGTAAAATATTAATATATTGAAAGCTTTATTTAGAGAACTGTATTTTAGTAGATAAAATACAAACTAGTCATTAATTTTTTGTAAATTTAACGTTTATGTACATAAAAACGAGTATCTTTCCAGCTTAAATAGTCCGTTATATTAGCTGTTGTTTTCCCTTCTTTGATCTTACGTTTATATTGTAAGGTCAAATAAAAATTTCCTCAAAATAGTGGCAAATATTTAACAACTTATGTTCCCACAATGTTAATTTTTGCCGCATTTTTGTTTAAGGGCGAATAGTTTTATTTGTCCAAAATCAGCTTTTATCTTGTCTGTATCGTAAAAATAGTTCGTGTTCATATTACGCAAAGCAAATATTTACAAAAAAAGTCAATTAAGTGTGAACTTAGCTTAATAAAATAATTTCCTATTTTATCCAGCGAAAAATATTTGTGAATTATGTTTATTATCAAATGCACTAGATCTTATTAAAACTGAGATCTGATAGTCTGTTTGAAATAGGAATTACATTTTCAAAAGCCGAAGAAAAAGCCTTACAGTTCTTCACTGTAAGCAAGATAACCAGTTTTATAGATCATTTACGATGATATTCTGAAACTAAATTATATATATTCAATATATATCAAAGCCTTTGTGTCCAGATGATGTGAGTTAATGTCAATTTGAGTTATATAGAATGGTTTGAAAATGTAAAATTTGCAAACATAAATATGTTCTATTTTTCGGCTCTGCAAACCGAATTTTCAGTAGCAACTTATATCAGCTGCATAGATTAATAAGTAGATATTTATGTGAGAGAAAAAAAAAAAATGATTCCGTTGTCAAAAACCTCATGCAGCAAAAAAATACATGTAGTCACATATATTTCGTTTTTATGTTTTGAAGAAAGTGAATAACTTTTTGAAAATTTAGGTCGAAGTGTCTCTCGCATAAACATCTAGTTCTATTCTATGATAGGTATTTTCAATTGATATTATCAGTGGTTCCGATCGAATTTATATGAAGTGCCTCTCACATAAACTTCTAGTCGTTTTCTATGATCAATTGATAATATCAGTGGTTGATATCGAATTTGTTATTCTATTAGTTTCATTAAACAGAAAATTTCAATGCTAAGAAACCAAATAGTTGGAAGTTGAATCAAAGCTATTTAAGTTAAATTTATGAGAAAGCTACCAAATTCGGTTGCGGCAACGAGTCTCTTTTCTCTGTGTATATAGTATGTATAAACAAATCATAACATAATAACAAAATATAACAATTTCATTTTAATGAGTGAGTTTTACCGAAAACTGAAACTATTTAAAACTAAATTAAAAATAATTTATATTTGAATATAGTTGTAACGGTTTTAATATTGCTAAGGTGCTTTTGGAAAAATATTTGTAGCTATGCATGTTAATTTAACAATTTTATTACTATAAAAGAAATTAATTTTTTTAAATAATAAAATAAATGCAATGTATCACATTTTGAAGAACTCTTTTAACGTATGTGGAATAAAATAACTATTTTCAGCGCTGGTTAAAAAAAAGTGAACTAATGATAAATACTTTTTATCATCAGTTTTGATGGCCACATACCTTGTTATATTATTGTGAAAATTTTATGAAAACCGATCTTCTAATTTATTCAGAATGTTAAAACCCGCGAAATAATTAAAAAAATATTTGGAATTTTTAAAATTATTTCCATATATAAACCACTACAAAATAATTTATATTTTAACTCAGATGTCAATGAGTGTCAAGAAATTTTTTTTAGCAGATATAGGCCCATTGATAATAAGCCTTGCTCTAAAATTAATTTAGGGCTACCTCATTGTGGGCATAGGCTCTCAGTAAGAAATCTCCATCCGGAACGTATATTTGCAATACTTCCTAGTTCCATCAAATTAACTATCTTTTTATCCTTAAAGACAGGTAGCTTGTTAATTTCATTTAATGTTGAATGTCTTCAAGATTTGTTCGGCTTTCCTCGTCATCTTGCACCCTGGGGGTTATACGTCAGCAGTCTTCGGCATATATTGTCATCTTCTCTTGAACATTTGTAATTGGATAGTGGTTATGTTGATTCTGCATTAATGCGGATTTTCTTTGTTTTATGTATATTAATTTTCAAAACAACTTTCTCTGACTTTCTAGTTAGATCATTAATTTTTGCTTGTATGTCAGCATCTACGTAGTCCAGCGGCCCTAATCGATTCTGCGGATTTAAGGGTAGTATTTTATCCGGTATGCCAAAGTTGGTAAGTTCAACCCAAATATAGTTTCTATTTATTGAGTCAAATGCTTTCTCAAAATCAATAAACAGCATGTATAGGGGTGATTGAATTTGGTCCATGCAGACCTGCTATGTCTGAAGCCAGCTTGATCAGGTTTTGACTTGTCATTAATATTATTTTCATATTTTCATTACAGCTGGTAGAAACGTTATACCTCGCCAGTTGTCACATCTTGTCTTATCACCTTTCTTTGGAAGTCTCATTATGATACCCTTCAACATATCCACAGGATAGCGTTCTATCACCAATATTTCATTAAAAAGTAGGTAAAGCATTTCAGGGAACACATTGAGAGCCGTTTTAAATATTTGTGCTGGGATGTTATCAACACTGGCAGCTTTGTTCAGTTTCAGGGCTTTTATTGATTCATATATTTCTGTTGTTTCCAAAAAGTGCTCTTTGCATCTGCACTGCAGAGCTCGTGTATTTGCAATAATTTTCCCTTTGATAGAAATTTACTTTTTTATTAGATATCAAACCATTGATTTTAATTTAATTAATTTAATGATTGATAATAATATTGATAAGCAAAGTACAAAAGTTAAGGCCAAACGTTTTTCGAAAAAAAAACTCTTATGGATCAAATTCAAGTCAATTTGTTGCGAGTTTTTAACTTTTCAAAATTCTGATTTGACTGCATTTTTTGATTAATATGTTAAGCTGTGTAACATAAAGGTGATGGATTTCATATTATGCGATAAAGATATATCTTCTAAACTACTTCAGTATCTGAATATAAAGATAGAATGATTTTGAGGGGTAAGAAAAATCTTTAAACTAAATTAAAGTGTTAAAATTAAAAATCTTCTAATAATTTTTAACTGAAATTGATGAAAAGGTTTTGGACCAACTTAAATATAGTAGATCTTGTAAAATCCTTCCGACAAAATTCCAAGGTAATCTAGGATACAATAACCAAATAACAAGTTCAGAAAATACCAGAATCGAGTATTTAAACTCATGGTAAAGAAGTCCTTCAGAAGTATTTCTAAATTGAACAAAAGGGATCCAAATATTGGGCGTATAAAAATAAGATAATAAGTTATCTTTTGAAAGAATAATATAAGATTTGTGTTAATTTTTTTAGAATTTTTTTCTCGCATATATTATGCGCTTCTTCATTTCTATGAAATGGTTCCATAGGAGGTGGCCTGTGCCACATACAAATTTCTGTTTTTAGCTGCCGTATTCAAAAAAGGTACACTTTGAAATGATTACAAATTATTAAAAAATTAACAAAAATGTATATTTCCTTTCATTTTCAAGCGATTAGGACTACCTACCATAGATTAATGGAAGATTCCATCCAATTGGTTCCATTGGAGGTGCCCTGTGTCCCGTACCAATTTCTTTTTTTAGCCGCCATTTTCAAAAAAAGTACACCCTAAAAATAAAAGACAAAGATGTTTAAAAATTAATCAAATGTTCTTTATTTTTCATTTTTAGGTGATGCAATTGGTTCCATAGGAGGTGGCCTGTGCCCCGTACCAATTTATGTTTTTGGCTACCGTCATAAAAAAAAGGTATTAAATATTTTTTAAAATTAACAAAAATGTATATTTTCTCTTATTTTCAAGAGACTAAGACTACATAGCAGTGATTACGAGAAGATTCCATCCAATTGGTTCCATAAAAGGTGGCCTGTTTCGCGTACCAGTTTTGAGTTGTTAGCTGCCATTTTAAAAAAAATTTTAAGAATTTAATGAAATGTTCTTTTTCTTTTACTTTCAAATGACTAGGGTAACATACCATTGATTACAAGAAGATTCCATCCAATTGATTCCATAGGAGATGGCTTGTGTCCCTTACCAATTTCTGGCACAAATGATTTTCATTAATTTCGATTCATAATTTGCACGAAATTTTCTTTTGTATACATTTTTTTTATAAACCGAATTTTTATATTTTGAACATTTTTCTCTTTAAGTCTTCAAGAAAATAATTATATTTCAAACTATTACTTTTAAAACATTCTTATTGAAAGGTCCCGCTAAAGATAATGTGTGTTTCTAGTTAATTTAGGAAAATTTAGGAAAAGCTCAAGTGTTGTTTTATTTACCGTTAAGTAAAACATAAACAGAAAACAATAGACTTTTCTAAAGTATTAATGGGGTATTATTTTGGGCGATCGATTATTCGATTTTTTGGAGAAACCAGATTTCGAAAAGTTCAAATCAGGGACCGTAACGATTATTAGTAACATAATAGAAATCACAATTTAAATATTATTTTTAGATTTTTATTTTTACTCAAAATATACCAATTCTTTTTGGGTTATATTTTTCAATTATAAAATAACGGTTAAATTAAAAATTATTTTATTTTAGTTTGCTCTAAATCAATCGTAATTTTAACCTAAAGAAAAAAATAATCGTTATATTTTGAGCAAAAAATAAAAATTAATCATTATTTTATAATCGAAAAATAGAAATCAAGATTAATTAATATAATTTAATAAAAAAAAACTTAAATAAAACTCAGAAATAATTGTTATTTATTGAGTTTGTTTGAAAGAATGCATTTAGGGCTTTTAAAGCCCCTATATAAGCTACGGACTTCGTTCTTGTGTAAATCTGTCACAAATATTTTTCTCGAATTTCAAATTTTTAAATCAATCTAATCGATCTATAAATTTTTAAAATGCGCATTTTTAAGTGAATGTTGTCTTCTTTTGTTTTTTTAATAATGTTGTCATTTGATATTATTGTTTCAATAACTTTAAAAGATATTAATTATTCATATAACATCTCAACACGGGTAAGGGGTATATAAGTTTCGTTTTCATGCCAGAAAGTATCATTAAGTCCATGGGCATTAGAACATTGAACGTGAGTGATTTTTGTTAAAGATTTGGATATTTTTTCGCAAAAAATTTTTGGGCAAAATGTCCATTTTTGTTTTGGTAATTTTTAGTTTCTTTTGGGTGATTTTTCGTTTGGGCGATTTTTCTATAGTTACTTCCCAGCAAAAACTTTTTGGTTCTCGGTAGTGAGGCTTTATTATTATTTGCATGCTCTGTGTTACATAAATAAGTACTCAATAGTATAATAGCACAGTAATAATGCGCTCCTCATTTGGTTAGACTCTGGGAAGCAGGAGTAAAAAGCGTGATTTTTCATTTGGGTGATTTTTCTATAGTTACTTCCCAGCAAAAACTTTTTGGTTTTCGGTAAAGTAGTTCTCGGTAATGAGGCTTTATTATTATTTGCCTACTCTGTGTTACATAAATAAGTACTCAATAGTATAATAGCACAGTAATAATGCGCTCCTCATTTGGTTGGACTCTGGGAGGCAGGAGTAAAAAGCGTTAAATCCCATCTTAAGAAAATAACACACGCTAAGTTTTTTATCTTTGAGGAATTTACAACCATGCTTTCAAAAATTGAAGCATATCTTAAATCAAGACCCCTAAGTCCAATGAGTGAAAACCCCAATGAAATTTGTGTTCTCACACCCGGCCATTTTCTCATTGGTCCCCTGTTATTGTCACCCCCTGAACCAGACTGTTCTGGCCAGCCACTTAGCTATGCAAACAGATGGCTTAAACTAAATGTACTGCACCATCACTTTGCCGGTCGGTGCAAAGAAGAGTAACTGAACAAGCGAAATAAGTGGAAATACCCCCAGAGGAACTTTGCCGTAAATGATCTTGTCATTATCAGAAAAGATAATTTCCCCCCAAACTAATGGCGACTTGGTCGAATACTGAAAATATCTCCCGGACAAGACAATAAAGTCATAGTCGGAGAAGTTCGCACCACAATAGGCAACATAACGAGGCCAATTAGTAAATTAATTACCCTCCCCTTTTCTAATAATGAACCTGCCTAATACACTTTTCTAACTACTTACAGAATTATGTCAAACGTCAAACCAGATAACAATCCCCCATTACCGTTATTCAAAGGACACAAAGTAGACAAAATCAACATAATTAACCTGACTGCCGACTATGTAAAAGAGATTATCCATTGCCGACATGCCAAAAATTTACCAACATGACTGTGACATCCAGGCTCATTGTCATCAACAAATATAAATACTGCCAAAACTGTTTGGCCCACAGTCACATGTTACCTAGATGTCGTAGCTCAGAACGATGTCGTTAATTTTCTATAACAAAATGTTTAAAAAGAAATGTTATACTTAAAAAAGTTTTTGTCGCTTAGAAAATGAAGTGCAAGATGGTGCATTGAGTAAGACGTTAGTCATTAAAAACGAATGGTTAATTTGTGTCCAAGTTCAAATCTCACTGACGGCAATTTTTTTTTTTTTTTTCGTTTAGGTACATACTTTTGAGTATCCTTAGAGTTTAAAAATAACTGCATGAATTTGTGGACAACTCGAATAAAAATAACTAGTTATTCAGGCAAAAATAAATAGTTTATTTTTGTTTACAATTATACCTGCTAGCTTACCAGGAAAGCAAAGGTTTTGCTGGTTTATGTGATTTTGCATTCGATTTTTCTATATTTTATATATAAATTTATTTCAATATCTTTGAAAGATATAGAAAAGATACAAACTTTTAAATTAAAAATATTATGAACTTTTTTTCTGGCTCAATTTTGCATTGTTTGAGCTCTCTTTACTATGCCCTCTTATGACGCTCCTGGCAATATTGTTATTTAGTCTTCTGTTTTTTCTTTATTTAATTATTTAATTAATTATTTATATATTTATTTATTTATTATTTTTTGTACAATTGTAAGAACTTTAGTTGAATATTTCGTCAAATAAAACTTAATGCTATGTTCACATAAAGAGGTTTTTTTGAAAACGAGTCGTTTTCTGAAAAAACATAAACAAATTGATTTATTTTTTCATATATTTTAAAGCAAGAAAAACATCTCAATTTGAGTTGTTTAATTATATAAAAAACAAAAAAACATACTAAATTTCCATACAGGGAAGAAATTCTTAGTATTTTTAGTACATAGAAATTTGTAGGAGAAAGAATTTATAAAAATTGTCAAACAGTTTAAAAGCAAAAAATTAAAAATTATGAATGAAAATTATATTTATTCATAAATTTTATATATTTAGTAATGCTGTACTTTTTGAATAAAAGTGTTTGTATTTGAAATTGCCATTTAAATCAAAAATTTGTGAAAATAATTTGGCAAATTAAAAATATGCCACAAGGAAAAACATAATAAAATAATATATGAATGTTTAATCTAGTTATGCTTTTTTTCAAAAACTATTCAAAAATAAATGTGTGTCTCGTAACAAGATCGGTTCAGAAATTTCGATAGAAATTTTTTTGAAAAATGCGTAATGTGGCTCGGCTAAAAAATAAATTTTATTTAAATTCTCTCCGAACTTTTTTTTACTTTTATTTTTTCTCAAAAAATATATTCTTAAAAATTAATATGAATTTCGTACACAAATTTAAAAAAAGTTTTAAGCAAAAAAAAAAAAAAAAAGAAATGAAAAGAAAATAAATAAAATTGTTGTTTATTTTCCATTGCCGTCTTAGTTTTTTTTTATAATTTAACAATGAGGGATATGTAAAAGAATCTGGACTTATAGTATTTATATATTAAATATATAAATACTATTAATTTTCAATTATTTTAGCCCACTTTCACATTACATTTATTGTTAATTATCTTTTATTTTATAAGGAATTATAAATTGTCTTGAGGTTTGTATTTGTAATTAGTAATTGCCATTAAATAATAATCAGTTGCTTAATTTCTTTTTTTTTTCATTTGACTACATGTAAAGAAAACTAATTATAAAAGGTCAAAAAAGTAAATTGAATTGTGTGAGACATGTTACTAATTAGCGTAATTGTCTTTCTGGATTATAGGGAGCAGTTTGGGTTACACAACATATTCTATTTTTCTTTACTAGTTTTCATTTTGTCGTTTGATTATTAGAATATTTTTTTTTTGAACTTACAGGCAAATTATATTTTTTGCTCTTTGATTTGTTTAATATCTGCTGCCTCAATTTCTTGTTGTTATTTTTATTTGCATCAAAAAGTTCTTTTAAAATAGTTTTACATTGCAGTTATAATGCGAGGCGTTTTATTTATTTTTAGCTCACTGTTCCTGCGGTTATTATCAATATTTTCAAATCTTGCATAACGAATATAAAACCGTTTGATTCAAAATAATATGATTTCATTACATTTTAGAATTTTTTTCCGCAGAATTTTTTGATTTAACACAAACAAGAATTTCTGTTTCTTACAATATGAATTTTTGTGCCAAAAGTAAAAAAATAATAACAACTCAAATATACTAAAAGTATTAAATCTGAGGAAGGAGTTCCCTATTAAAACTGTAGAAATTTATATTGATTTTTATAAACTAAAAACGATTAATTTATAAAAATATAAATTGGCTTCAATAATCGATATTTTTATTTGAAAATTTTAATTCAGCTGTAGCTTTGCTAAAACGCATTTAAATCGAAAAATATTTTATATGGTAATCTTAAATCGACAGTAACGTGGCTAAAACGCCTTTAATCAACATAATTAACCTGATTTTTTTTCCAAAATAAATTATTTGTATGAAAATCTTAAATTGTCGGTAACTTGACTAAAACGTGTTTAAATCGAAAATGGACTTTATTCTGTGATCACTTGTATTTTCTCAAAAAAATCAATATTTCGCATGAAAATCTTAAATCTTAGCTAAAATTCATTTATATTTTCTACGTGGTTTCTAATATTTCCACAACAAAGCGATATTTTGTATAAATATATTAAATTGGTTTTAACTTGGCTTAAACGTGTTTAAATTTTTACTAATTTTTCTTTCAAAAAATCGATATATTGGAGCGAAAATTGAAAATCGGCTATAACTTTTCAAAAAGGATGGCATTTATTATAAAATAAAGAAATTGGCTGTAACTTGGCCAAAACGCATTCAGATAAAAAGTAAGTTATTTTGTAGTTACTTATCCAAAAATCGATATTTTAGAATGAAAATTTTAAATAAGCTTCAACCTAGCTAAAATGCTTTTAAATCGGAAAAGACGTTATTTAGTGATCACTAATTTTTCTCTTCCAAAAATCGATATTTTTGATTCGATTGTGAAACAAGAATTTTGACCATTATCGATGTTATTTTGTAAAGGCATTTGTTTTTAGTTTTATGCGATTTTAACTAGCTGCTTTGCATTTGAATTTAAAATAGATATTTTCGTTCATGCATTATTCGAAGGCGTCAGACATCAAATGGCAAAAAAAATAAAAATAAAAAAATAAAAAAATAAATAAAAAATGTTAACATACAATTTGAAATGTTGTTACTACAGCCACATACACATGTAAAATGAGCAAGAAAATTTGAAATTCGATAAATAAAATACAGAAAAATAATAAACAAAAAAAAAAAAAGCGGAAAAAGTAAATATAAAATTGGAATCACAGAAATTTATATATATATATATATATATATATATATATATATATATATATATATATATATATATATATATATATATATATATATATATATATATATAAATTTTAGTATTTTATTAAAAATATTTACTAACCAGAAAAATTACCAAAAAAATGAGTAAGTTATTGATCGGGTTATTTCACATTTAACTAAGATTTTTCACATTACGTACAATTTAAAAATGTGCTAAAATTTAAATTTAAAACAAAATATTTAAAGTATCTTAAATATGATAAAAATTAATCTATTTATGATCTTGTTGTAATCTCTAACAGGTGAATAAATTGTAACTGATTTTTTTTAACTTTTAGCAGCCAACTCATTACTATTATAAACATATATCAAATAACAATAACGCAATTGTGAATCTACATATCTTTTACAACATTTTGAATGCCAGACACAAAAGTTAGCAGAACAGACGATTGAGATAAATTACAATAAATTGCAGATATCCATTCAGTCAGACATTTTACTTCGGAACCAATCCACTAAGAGTACTTTTGTATAGACAGGCTAAATGACAGACTGAAGAATGGCCCACACCCTTGCATTCTAAACGCTTCCAGAATTGTATGTTAATGAAGGTTTAGATAAGGTACACGCAAAGAAAAAACATGGTAACAGCATTACTAATACAACAATATTATATTCTCATCATTAATTTTATTGAATTTTAATAACTTTGTGTTCATGATACAATGCTTTTGTTTAAATTTTGTCATTTAATGGTTACACTCAATAAAATTTTTAATATGGTTGACTATATAAACTATATCTTTTTAAATATTTTCACCAGAAACAAAATTTTTTTAATATGAAATATATCATTATTTCTTCGCTATTAATATGAAAAATATCATTACTTCTACAACTATTAAACATTTGCAATTTTTCCTTGTTCTTAAACCATATTCAGTCTTTAAACCATATTAATATTATTATTTCCATGGCACTAAAATATTCTAAATAAATATATTACTTATGCTTTTCACAAGCTTAGTGGAATGGTTTATATTTTGTTTGTAATTTTTGTTTTCCAACTTCATTGTAATTCTCATTTAGTTTTTATATGAATAAAAATAAATAGATAAGGTTTGGTTATACTCGGTGTGATTCAGGTAATATAAAATATTAATTAACTAGTATTAAAGGGTTTAGTTAAAAATAACATATCTTATATTTTAACCAAATATGGTGTTACAAATTAATATAATTTATGAAAATATATTTTTTTCATATTAGTTTCATTTAATTTTTATTTAATTTTTTGTTTGTCTTTTGTTAATAAGTTTTATTCAATATATAATAAGATGGGGTAATAATATGATAAAATGAAATAATAATATGATAAGTTTGGATAACTATATGATACCATGGGCTAATAATATAATAAAATGGAATAATAAAATGAAAAATGACATAATAATATTATAAAATGGAATCATAATATGACAGTGAGCTATAATAATATAGTAAGATAAAATAATCATAATCTGATAGAATGGGATAATGATATAGCAAGATTGTTCAATTGCATATAAATCTAGAATCATAGCATGAAAAAATAAACCACAAAATCGGATACAATATGAAAAAATCGAATCATAATAATTATTACTTATTATCATTTATATTTTTCGTGTTCATATGTTCCAATCATAATATGTTACTCTTAGATTATGGTCACTACAACTATATTTTTTCTCTGCGTTTATGAAAGAATATTAAGTTAACTTTTAATGATTTTTAGTGTTAATAAAGGAATATTTGAAATTAAATTAAAATGATCAACAGTAGTTGTGGGACAATAAATACTATTAAACAAAAATAGTTAAATTTAATAATGTCAAGCATTTTAGTTTTATTGGAACCATTTTTTTCCAATATCCTCATCTATTCATATGGAAAAGCACTTAGGGGCATATTTCGGGAGGGTTTTTATATGTGAGCTGTATAAAATAATGAACCGATTTGAATCAAATTCACCGCAATGAATGGCTAAATCAATATAAATATAAGTGCAAAATTTGGTTATTACCTTTGGTAGTTATCTTGAAAATTATCATCTGTACTTTAACCAAAAATATTGTCAATTAACAGCGGACGAACAGACGGACGCTGCCTTAAGGATCAAAACATCCTAAAATTGGAAAATTTGCAACAAAATTAATACAAAAAAATACAAAGTAAGTTACTTTTATCCTTTCTTGAATTAAGCGTCAACTTTAATGCCACTGAAACCAGTTCTTTGAATGCAAATTATATTTTATATCGCACGAACAGTTTAAAATGGAAATATATTTGGACTGGTAGAATTTTTGGATTTATTTAAAAATTTATACAAAATCTAATAAAAAGAGTACTCTTAAGAAAAAGAAGTATTTTTTTTTGTTAATTAGTCAATTGCTTGGTGGAGGTTAGTTGAGGTGTAATAGAAAAACATCGTAAAGAATATTAAAATTAACAAAACAGACATTTACAGCAGATTTTAGTTTTAAGAAAACGTTGTGTAGAAAATAGTTAAAAATAATTATACAATATAAGTTTAATTGTTGTATATTAAGTTAAAATACTTATTTGTCTCACATGAGTATATGTAGAAATTTAAAATGCAAATTTAAGGTTTATCAAAATTTGTCTCCATATATTTTCTGTACATAGTCTTAAGTTAATTTTTCTAGAGATATTTTTTATTATCCATTTTTAGAGAATAAAATTGTCTCCATTTTCTCATATTATTTTGAATGAATTTCACTACATATCCAATAAACGACTTTACATAATTTATTGCACCTGTCATTTCATTGAACATATTCTCATCAATTTCACGATATATTGTGTTCACTTTACTTTAATATCAATAAATAAAAACATATAATCATTATGCACAAAGTGCATCCAAAACGCAAGAAGAAGAAAGAAATATTAGCAGCATCTTTTCATAAACACTAAAATAAAAAGTGCATTCATGTAAGTTTCACTACAAATGTATATGAAGGTTACCAATTTTGTCATCATATAATATAGAGGGACAAGCATATTTTCACGAAATGTTACGTTATACTGCTTGTTTTTTTAGACACAAACATTAATACATGGATATAAGCTGTTCCAGTTTTTTTTTTTTTTTTTTTTTAATTCAAAATCACTTGTATTTGTCTGATGCATTTAGTGTTTATTTTATGTTGACATTCTTCCATATAACTTAACGTTTAGGTTACTCTAATGGCTTTCTGGATATAAGTAAGTAAAGCAATCTAATGGCAATCATTTTATTAGTATGATAATAAATTGCACATAATAATGCTAATTTTTCACTGGATACATAATGAAATTCCATGCCATGTACCTACTTGTTCATTATGAGTTAAATATTAATTATTTGAGAAATAATTGCTTTTAATAAATAAACAGAAAAAGCTTGGAAATTCTTGCCTTTCTTGCAAAGAAAATTTTACTTTTCCCAATTTTTGTATACATATGGGTATTTATTCAAACTCATTAACTTTTGGGATTAAAAAAATTTTGGAAATTTCTTTTTTATTGGCACATCAGCGCTATTTAGTACCAATATTAGATGCCTTTAATGAAACTCAAATCTGTTCGCGTAAATGACTTTTACCGAACGGCGTCAGTGTTATTACTATCGTATCAGCTACAAATTGGTGTATAGTTTTACTGATTGCAATTAGCGCCTTGAAAGTGACTCGAGGATTTATGAAATATCACTCAGAGAAAAAACATGGCTACAGCATTATCGCTAAAACAATACTATATTTCCCTTCTTAATTTTCTTAAATTTTAATAACTCTATGTTCATGATAACAATGTTTTTGTTTAAATTTTGTCATTTAATGTTTACACTCAATAAATATTTTAATAGTGCCGGCTTACGCTATGCTAAAGGTTTTTCTTTTTTTTGAAGAAAAAAATTATAGAAATAATGATTGTGATAGGATTTATTTCTATTAAGGGTGGGTAAAAACAACCGGTGTGAATTCGATACAGATTCCTTTTTAAGTCCATATCAAAAATTTCAAATTTTTATTTTAATGTAAATATTCCATACTTTCCAAATATGTTAGAAAATCAAAAATTTAATTTAAATGCATTAAAAAATCGTTCACATTTTAGAAATTTACGTATTAAGCAAAATTCAAACCTGTTTAAACTATTAAAATTCACAAAGTCTTCCCACGGATATTGATATTTAAGTTTTTGTTTTTTTTTTTTGGTTTTTGAGAAGGTGGAAAAGCGAAATAAAGTAGCGAGTTTTCGTAATTTCATGAAACTGAAAACTGAGATCAATTAAAAGTTTAATGAAGTCGAAAGTCTCAACACGGGTGAAGGGTATATAAAATTCGCCATAGCCGATAATAGCACTCTAACTTGTTTGTTTTTAATTTTTAAATTAAAATTAATTAATTAAAACGTGTTGGTGGTCAGGGGGTGTAATGATAAGGCAAAGCTTCTGATCTGAAACATGAACTTGTGGAATCCGGGGCGATCCTTATATATTACAACTCAAGTCGACTCACAACCCACCATGTTTATCTTAAAATTAATAATTAATTAAACCTTCAATAATATGAATGAACAATCTGATATAACTTTGAACACCTTTGGCATGAAAAATAGGACACGATTTGAATCATGAAATGTAAGAACGGTTTTGGAACCATCCCGTCTTGTACAACACTGCATTTAATCTTTACGCTATATTGTTATTAGGGGTAAACGCTGGCTCGGTGTGGAAGAATTCACGACACTCGATGGACTCACACTCTTATATAAATGCAAACCAGATACTCCTCCCAGGTCAAGCGGTGTAGGGGTTTTTACGACAAGGAATGCAGAAAGAGCTCTTATAACTTGGAAACCTTTTCCGGACAGAGTTATGTCCATCAGATTTCACACTCGCAAGGCAGAATTCTATAATCAAACTTGAAATATCGGCAATACAGGAAATGTGCGACCTATAGTCTAAATAAGCTGAAGGATAGTGAAGTTGACGCTGCATATTCCGAAGCATTGAGAAATGCTGTTGGATCCTGACAAGAAGGTGAGCTAACGGATTGGATAAAAGTGAAGTCTATATTTATGGAAAATGCCACTTGAATTCTCGGCCACAAGAAATGTGCGCGAAAGGAATGGATCTCCGATGAAACCTGGCGAGCAATCGAACTACGGTAAAGCTCGAAATCTGATCTCATTAGAGCTCGAACTCGTAGTGTTAAATTACACTTGCAGACACATTACAACGAGGTCGATAGAGAAGTGAAATGTAGTGTTAGGTGGAATAAAGGCAGATGGATTAAAAAAATCAGCAAAATTGCATCAGCGATATGTACAGGTCTCTGAGGAAACTCACGAATGGTTATACGATATCGCGAAGGACCCTAAGAGATGTAAACGGTGAACCTACGACGACAGAAGAGCAACAGGTTAAGGTATGGGTGGATCACTATGATCGAATGCTCTCGGGATATGTCTGTCAAACTAGATTCAGACACCACAAGACTACCATCGACCACATAAACAGCCTACGTCTTATTGTGGAACAGTCTATAGAGTGGCGCTCACTATTGTAACTACGATGTGATTTGGAGCTCATCGGCATGTAGGAAAATACCTCTCAAACTCATAGGCCTTATTAAAAGTCTATACCGTAAAGTCTCTTGTAGAATAAGACATGGCATATTGCTGTACGAAACGATGAGAGTTGGGAAAGGTGTCCGACAGGTCTGTTTCATGTCAGCACTTTTATTTAATATAATTATTCACACGATCCTTTAGAGGACCTTCGATAACGGCAGGGGAAAAGTGTGGGGATTGCAAGGTCGCCTAAATGATCTTCATTATGCAGACGATATTTATTTATTTAATTTAGATGTGAACTTACGAAGTCTCCAGCGGAAACAGGAGGTTTGAGACTAATTCGCATGAAGACAATAACCTCCCGATAATCGTTTGCAGAAGACACGTCAAACATTTGCGTAGGAAAATTATAATATTTAACGCCAAAGTAAAATCTACTCCTCTGTACGGTTGCGAAACTTGGAATGCAGCTACTCGTGATATGAAGAAGGTGGAAGTATTCGTGAACCGCTGTCTTCACAAGTATTCTGCTCGAGACTATATCTAATCATACCCTCTGGGAAAGAAGAAACAAACAAATTCTATCGAATGGAACTCTTAGAAGGCAGACCAATTACATCACTAAAATTGCTATATATATATATATAGCAATTGCTATATATATAAAAAACAGTTAAAACGCATTAGGTTTATTTCGCACCAGATTTCAAAATATTTTAATTTGTTGATATTCTATGCAATTTTTGATACTTATTTTAATCACTTGACCTTTTTGAATGAAAATTGCACAAAAAATGTCAATCAAATGCTTATTTAATATTGTATGTGTTAGAAACTTGTATGTCATGAGTTGCCAAGTTTTATTGTTTTCAAATGAATTTTGAACAAGTGTTTTTTCAGCAATCAATAAACAAGCACAAACACTTGAAAGTTTGTAAAAATGATATTTTCATGTCCATCAAAAAATTAGTAAAAGTTTCGATGTAAAATACAAATTAATAAGCGTTAAATGTAAAATTCTGTGAAACTATATTTGGATACTCGATTATATGACTGACAAATTGATTGGCAGTTTAATGTTTTCGCTGGAATGCATAAAAATGCATGGATATTAAAAGCAGGTTTATACTATTCGCATATTTTGTTTTTATTTGTATCCTTTTTTTTCCAACAACAATGTTATTGAAAACCAGGACAAATAAATTTATTTTAGGGTTAAATACAATCATATGATCGAAGTATATTGATTTGTTTACCATATTATTCAAGTACAGATTTTTTTTTATCTGGCTAACTACCTAGTTTTTAGTTGTTTGTATCGTTAAATTACCAAACAAGCTCAAATAAACTTTTGATCTAAAGGTTTGGTTATGTTAAATTAAATAAGTCTCTCTGTTGTTATAAAATAAATTTTGAAAAAAAACCAACGGTTTTACATACTACCACCGCAAGAAATAACAAATTTTATTATATGTATAAACAAACTTATTTTATACTTTACTGCTATACATAAGTGTATTAAATATACACTGTTGGACAAAATAAAGTGAAATTTCCTACTTTTGCTATTTCCTACATAATAATTGTCTCTAAGTGCACTAAGGACCACTTTTTTGGTGTCCAGGTAATTACTGGGAAGTGAGAAGAAAGAGGCTAAGTTGAACTTTAAAAAAGATCAAAAAGGGCTAAATGCCCCAAGGCCAGAAA
The DNA here is from genome assembly GCA_932274085.1 of Protocalliphora azurea. Lineage (NCBI taxonomy): Eukaryota > Metazoa > Arthropoda > Insecta > Diptera > Calliphoridae > Protocalliphora > Protocalliphora azurea. The sequence continues at coordinate 15,000,315 of OW026520.1, read as the reverse complement.
ATTTAAAAATTAAATTTTTCTCATTCTCCTTGGCTTTTGATATCTTTTGCAAGATATTGTAATAAATTTATAAATAAAGTAGGTAAATGGTCTAAAAATTTCCATTCAAATTAGGTTTTATTAAGTTTTAGAATTTTCTTCATGTAAAAAATGACACAATATTTTAAAATGATTTTCCCGTTATTTTTTAATTTTTGATTAAGCATTTTCAAGTTTTTTGGATGATTCTTCGCTCCTATATGATTTTTCTAAATTATTTTTAAGATTAATTTCCATGGTTAATATTATATATATAATGAGAAAGAAAGATATATTCGGTCAAGACGGTCTATATGATATTTTACACCATTGTATTCGGAAAGGAGACTTGTATTACTTCTGTGGCCAATTTTACTAAATGTAAAATAAAATATAAAATCATTAGCGGTTGTTGCATCGAACCCTTCCTTCTGCTTCTTCTCTCTACTGTTGGGTTTTCGCTTGTACCTCCGTGATTCATCAGTTTTTCTACGTCTTCACTCGGCTTTTCTTACTGCAGTTTTCTACTACTACTTCTGCTTGCTGTGTTTCGTTTTCTTCAAAGTTAACCCTTAAATGGCTAGCATGGAAAATTTAAGATCATACCCACTACCTACCCCTCACCTGAATACTTTCTCTCCTGTGTACCCTGTATATATATATATATATATATATATATATATATATATATATATATATATATATATATATATATATATATACATCTAAATATATATATACACCACGATTAAATTTCATTATGTTGTGGACCTAATTCACTTGAATTAAGACCTCATAAAATAAACTGGTATAATATTTTGGTTGACTTCATTTTGGACTAACTGAAAATAATAAATATTCTTTATTGTTTCTTCAGTAAATCACTTAGCAAAATTAACTGTCATAAGGCCAAAGTATACCAGTTATTAATGTCAGATTATAATGAGCTTTGTTTATTATAGAGTATGCTTTTTGTTATGATTTAGAAGAGTATGGTTTACTTTATATGTACTTATGTCCTATAAAACATGTTATGTGAAGTTTTATGACACATTAAACATGTTTTTAATGTCTGCATACTTTGTTGAAAGTTTTAGTGGTTTTATAGTTTATTACAAGTTTTTTTATTTAGTGCAATATTTTTTTTTTGAGAGATTGTTCTTTATTTGACGAACAAAGTTTGCAAAATACTATGTTTAAGGCAGAAATATTAAAGATAGTTTTATATTTTTAAACTACTTCTTCTTAAACAATTATCGATGCTTTATAATTATTAAAGCTGGTTTAATTTCGTCCCTATTTATTTATGATAGTAAATATCATTTGTTTATTACATTTTTGTAATATAATACTTAAATTTCCGTAACAATAAATTATATTAAAACATTTTTTTGATATGTGCTCAAGGAATTCATTTATAATTATAATTAAAATAAATCCATAATTAATAAAGCCATTTTTTTTATTAATTACACTCTTTTTTACAAATATTATTGTTATCAACACCTTGTGTACATTACGGATCATTACATATAAATTAACAAAAAAAGTGAAAAATCACAAAGGATAAAAACATCTATATTTATTAAACGAACATATTAATAAATACAAATGTAAGATTTCTATACAAAATTTGTACGTACATACTTAAAGTTATGTATAGAAAATTTAAAGATGACTTAAGCTATGTTCACATTTGGCAAATATTTGATCAAAGTTTCGTGACCACTAGTTTTACAAAAATATTGTTTGCCGTTGTTCGATCTTGCAAATGTTTTGTAAGAGAAAACAGCATCAAACAAAATTCGATAAAATATCAGTTATAGTTAAAAAAAGAGAAATTAGGAAATATTTTATATAGAGGTTAGTTCATTTTGGTCAAATATTTGACTAGTCTAAATGTACCTTTACATAGCATAACTAATTATCTTCGATGTGATCTAATGACATGAAAAAGTAGACCATGGAAGATGATAAATTCAATAAATTTTTAACAGATAAAAATTCTTCTGAAATAAATTTGATTGCCTTTATGCTTAAAACGCAATAAAAATTTATAAAATAAAATTTCCTTTTTAACTCTATGGTACAAAAGAATATAACACTTATATAAATAATTTTTATAAATTTTGTGCGCATTATGCGCACCAATATATAATTTATAGTTTTTATTTTATAAGAAAAATTATTTCATGTCTAAAAGCAAAATAGAAATAAGTACAAAAGATGATTGTCGAATAGTACCAGAAGTGTTTCTGTCTTTTAATAAATTTTGTATAAAAAAAAAATTATTGTTGCGTTAATGAAACTAATGACATAAAAATATTCGGAATTCATAATACGCATTAAAATTGACTGCAAAAATTATATGTTTTTAAATATTTTTACCAGAAAAAAAATTTTATTAATATGAAAAATATCACTACCTCTACAACCAATAAACATTTGCAGTCTTTTTTCTTGTTCTTAAAGTATATTTTGTTTTTAAACAATAATAAATTTATTAAATATAATATTATTAATAAATACTTATCCTTTTCACAAACTTTGCGGGGAAATTCTTAACTTGTTTGTTTTTAAATATATTTTGTTTTTAATGTTGGTTTCCAACTTCATTGTATTTCTTATTTTGTTTATATATGAAAAAATAGAAACATACAAGGTTTTGTTATACTCGGCGTGATTCAAAAAATATAAGGTATTGTTTAACTATCATCTAAGGTTTTAGCTAAAAAACATATCTTGAACTTGAACCACATATGGTGCTGCAAATGAATATAATTATATATATTAATTATAATTAATAAACAAATATTACTTAAATAATTTTTTCGCTGATAAATACTTTTCTACATTATTATCAGTAAAAAGTTAATAACATAATAATATGACAAAATGAAATAATAATAATAATAATAATAATAATAATAATAATAATAATAATAATATGATAAAATGGATTAACAATATAAAGAATGGCATAATAGTATTATAAACTGAAATCATAATATGAATATGTGTTGTAATAATATAATAAGATATAATAATATAATAAGATATAATAATAACATAATAATATCAAATCATAATCTGATAGAATGGGATAATAATGTAGTAATATTGTTCAATTATATGTAAAAATAGAAACATAGCATGACAAAATGGGACACAATTTGACAAATAATAATTTTTACTTATAATCATTTATATTTTCGCTGTTGTCATTTGTTCCCATCATAATATGTTGCTCTTCAATTATGGGCACTACAACTGCATTTTTTCTCTGCGTGTAATTGCTTCGTTAAATCGTTGATTTAATATAAATTTAAGGTAGTCGAATATGTGCAGAAATATTTTAAGTGTAACTATGTTCTTACGAAAAAATAATTTTGGCATTAAGTTTTGGTAAAATACTTGTTATGTAAAAGTTAACTCTTCGAGCTAAAAATTTATAAAATTTGTCAGATGATCACAGATTTTTTTCCCTCCAGCGCTTACAAATTTCTTATATAATAAATTTTTTGTTTGTTTATACGTAAAATGAAATATAGTTTTTTTTTTAGTAAAATAATTACTTTTTTCTGTGAGAATTACAGATTTTCGTCTATTTGTTTAAATAGTCCTTTATAAAATTGAATTTTAGTTTTCCTTTCAAAATATACATTTTTGGTAAGAAATGTGTGTAAGTGATTAGACCGTTTTGTCCTTCCTCATGTCCTTTGTTTATATTTTCATAAAGTTCTCATGGAGTATTGAATTTTTGTAAAATTTTATATTTTAAATCTTATGCGCTGAAAAATTTTTTATAATATCTTAATATGTCTATATTAGAGTGTTTCGGGGAACTGCTTTTCAAGATTTTGATTTGCGATACTTATTTTTGAGCTAAATTCAGGAAAAATATTTAAAATTGTCATTCAGTTCCCTATTCTCATTATGGGAAAAAATATTTTAAATTTTTCCACATTGGATTTTAGTCATCCGAAGGACTTTTTAGTGCATTGTTGTGATCAACTTTTTTAAAACTTCTTTAAGATGGACTAACAAATTTTATATATTTTACCAAAGGTAGAGAAGGTGTATATTTTTCAAAATGACGAGTCTTTTGATACCCATTTAGAAACACAACTCAAAACTTTTATTGACAAAATGTTCTAGACACATGAATGAAAATCAATTTTAAAATCCTTTGAAATATTTTTTACATGTTCAAGTCATTAATACACAAAGTTTCAGAGGTATTCTTGAGGAGTATTCCTTTTTACGGGACACTCTAATTTATATGCATAAAAAAAATCTTGATTAGGACGAAGTTTATAGCGCTATACTATTGGGGATATTAAAAAATAATAAGTAAATTAGTAAAGAAAACTTATTTCTGAATAAAAAATGTTGAAAGTACTGTGCCATTGATGCAGGGTATATAAGATTCGGCGTATGATATTCTTACTTGTTTTTATCTATGTAACTGTACAGTAACAATAAACTGTAAAGTAACAATAAACTAAATAGTTGTCTAAATTTTTCACTTTTCCTATGACATTCCTTCAAATACTTTGAGACAATTCGAGTTGACATGTTGACATGTTGTAACACTATTAACTTAAGGAAGCCTCTTAAAAATATTTCAATGCTTTGAAAGAATTTGATAGTATTCACAAGAAGTGATTTAATTTATTTTTATAATTTAGGTGAATGATGTGAAAATATGTAATAATAAAAAGTAAATGGGAAACCATAAAAATAGAACATGAAAATTTATGTAATTAATGGGAAAGTTAAAAGTAAAAATTCTTGGGAAAGCAATTTAGAATAGTTGCGAAATATAAGTCATCTGTAATACTAAATAATTTTTTATAAATAAAAATATCTTTAAGTATGATCATTTAATTAAAATTAATAAAAAAGGGTGCGTTTTGGTTCTAAATAATTTAGTTGATTTTATTAAAGAGTTGCACAAATATTGTAGGATTATATTTTGTAACATTCTGTGCTGTTACAATACGTTAGAAGATAACAAAGTAAACTATTCGAAAATGTTTAAATAAACTAAAGGTACTTTAAGACTTGTCAAATATTTGACCAAAATGATGTAATTACTACATAAAATATTTTTATTTTTATAAATATATTTATCTTTTTTAGTGGAAAACGATTTTTTACTTATCTTTAATCATACCTGACATTTTATGGAATTATGTTTGACGCTGTTTTCTTTTACAAAAGACTTTCAAGATCAAACAACGACAAAGAATATTTTTATAAAATTAGTGGTCACGCAATTTTTGTCAAATATTTGCCAAATGTGAACATAGCTTAACTGATTCGTATTCAAAAAAAAAAAAAAAAAAAAAAAAATAAAATGTGTGTATCAAAGGGTATAGTCAGATTAGGCAAATGTTTATTTCGAATTGGTTTTCCCGAACGTACATAAAATTTTCGTAAAGTAATACGTAGTTTACTTTTTGGTCATATTAAGCATATTATGTTCAAAATAAAAAAAAAATAAATTGGCAAATTGGCCATATTTGAAAAATTATTTGTCTTCAAAAATTATTTCATCAAACTGTCGAAAACAATAAATTTATTTTAATTAAAAATATAATAAACAAAGAGGATAACAATTTTTTGATTTAGAACAGCTTCGATGGCTTTTTTAGAAGAGGATGAAAAAAAATAAATAAATAGCAAAGAAGAACAGAAAAAGGCAAAGGATTCGTAAGTGAGTTTAAAAACGAAATGTGCAAAATTGTTAAAAAAAAACGATTCAAAACTCCATCATTTTATGGCTATTGCGCATTTTATATTATATTTAATGTTGTTTAGTATCCGCTATATTTCAAAACGATATAGTAAAATTGTCATATTAAATTTCATTTAACATAACCATCAGGTTATATCTAATAAAATAACGGATATATAACAATATTAATAATGAAGGATTAAAAAGGAATTTTATTTCACTTGATTATAAGTAAAACATGAAAAAGTCTGAAAATTAAAAACAGAATAAGAGTCTGAATCCATAAAAGTCTTGGCCAAAAGGTGTGAAAAATATTTTTCATCTTTCATTTTCAATTGGAAATACATTTCATACTTTAGTTCTTTCTGTCTTCTATAAATACTGCTTATAAATGTTCACTATAAACTAATATCCACGTAAGGATTAACACAAATTAAAAGCCACACAATATATTCTGCGGATGGGTTTAAATACAGGAAATGTTGGCAAACGGGATGTGCTGCAATTGTAAGAAAAGGTTACAATGTTTCAAGGAAAAGTTTTCCTAATAAAAATACAAAAACTAAGGCCCAGTTTTTTGCTGTTCCCTTAGTGTATACTTAGTTAAGAAACATTCAAGTTAAAGCTCACACTTAAGTAATGTTTCGCTTTACAGTTTAAAGCTAAAGTTGATATGTATTTACAATAGGGTCCTCCAAACCTTCCAAATATTTTTCTTTAACTAAAAATCATATATTTTATTTATTTTAGAATGCTTTATATTAGTTATATTAATTTTTATTTAATATCCTTTAGTTTAGATTGCTATATGCTACGGTGTTGCCAAAAATCATCATAAATATGAAACTTCCTTTTTTGAGCAAAACATTTGCACCCTAATGTGCAACAAAAAAAAAAAAAAATAAGTAAATAAATAAATAAAAACCAACAATTTAAAAAAAGTATTACTTGACTTTCCCTGTTAAGTATTTCTAAAAATAGAAAACGAACAGAAGACACAAATCAAAATAACAACAACATTGTTCATTGCTACTTAATAAGTGGCTAAATAATAACAATTATACATTGCTTGATTTACTACCTAACTGGTAGCTTTAAGCATATAAATAATATTAACTGAAAAAGGAGAGAATGCAAAATAATTGTAAAAAGCTTTATCGTAAACCATTCTTCTTACTGAAAAATGCTGATGATGGTCGTGGTTGTTCAGAAAATGCATTCCGTTCTGGCGAGTGTCCAATAAAGCTTTTACACTGTATTCTTCTTCAATTATTCAGTGATATTAAGCCAACATAAAAAAATCTAAAAAAACTATATAATAAAAAGATCAGCAAAAAACTATAGATTAACAAATTTAAAAAATTTTGAAATAACTTTAAAGATTTAAAGAAGTCTTAAGCTTATGGACTGTAAAATTAAAAAAGCGTTGAAAAATATGTATCCGTAAATAAAATAAAAATTTGGTGCATTTTTTTTAATTTAAAATAATTTTAATAGCTTAAGTACTATTTTACCACATAGTGAGCAGTATAATACCGGGCTTGATTTTATTTCTTTCTGCACTAGTTTGTGGTTTATAATTATTTTGATTTTTGTATTAATTTTTTTCCTGTAGAAAAGATCTTGTTTTTTTTTTGTAAAGAAAAACATTATCATTTTTCTGAACATTAGTGTAAGATTTTTGATTATTTTGAATAAAGCATTTAAGGCAAAATTATTATTTACTTCTTTAAAAACATGCATGAGTAATTTATTACAAACTATAAAATCACGAACATTGTTTAAGTTTTCTAAATATAAAAACAATTATTTTAATTATAGTTATTTAAAATATGATTTTAAAAAATTATTTAATTAATAACATATTTTAAATAAGTAAAATTAAATTCGTAAGTTTCTTAAAAAAACTGTTGTAATGATGTAAGTAATACAAAAATTTATTTAAAATATTACACATATTAAAGATATGTATTTTCTAAAAAAGGGAAACATATAAATGTTGTAGATTCTGTAATTTCTTTTGAAAGTTTACATTTTATTACTTAGCTAAAGTTTTTTTTTAATTTTTTTTAGTATTATATTGTACAACTTTTACTGCAACGTGTTCTATATGACCATATTTTTATGTGGTCCTATACAATTTAATGCCAAAAAGTATTATCAAATTGCAATTTTTATTATGTTACAGTCTGTCCTTTTCTGCTGCAAGTTTTTGGTTGTTTACAAAAATTTTAAAAAATAAGTTGTAACGTTGTACAAGTTCGTATATATTAAATATATTTAGTTTATTATGGTACTTTTAATATAAGAAATACTGAAAAAATTAAATTACTGATTTTAAAATTTTTATTTTCAATAATTGTACCAAAATAAATTTGTCTCTCTGGTTTGATATTTTTCAGAATATGAAAGCTTTAGTATTTATTTACTGTAGGTGATAATTTTCTTAGTTTTTATATTTACAGATAGTAGAAGAAGTGCAAATGAACCATAAAGGAGCATTTTCATTCATATCTGCCTGGTATTGGAAATATTTTACATTTTTAGAGATACACATGTACATATGTAAAGATATTTTAACAACAATATTATGTCTGTATGATTTTTGCGGCAAAAAAATACAGATTTTTATTGAAAGCTATAAAATTTTGTAATTCCCTAACGTTCAAAAGATTTCTCTATTTTCATAACTTAACAATTGTCTGCTATAAAAATTGCTTCGGATAACTTGTGAACAAAATACTAAAAAATAAAAAGGAAATAAAAAATATTTATAGAAAATAAGATAAGCGCAAAGTTTTTGAAAATATTTTTACTGTATATGTATAAATATGTGCGTATATATATATATATACATACATACTTATTAATGCATACATATATATGTAGGAGAAGCATACCTGTTACCTACAAAATTATATAATCAAAAAATTCCTGACAGAAGATTATTTTCTTTAGTTAAAATGTGACGTCATGGAAGCCTTTGATTTAGCTTTCTACACTATATCTAGTCTAAGGAATAATAATTTCGCAGAGTTATTCACGATATCATTTCTATGCGTTATTGTTGACCTGCGTTATTATGGAACCGGATTTGAAAAACGCAGGTGACAATAAAAAGGCTTAATGACAAATTATGTAAAAAAATTAAACGTTGTGTAAAATATGCAAGAGTTTTGTCTAAAGTATAAAATATGAAAAATTATTCTCTTGCTAAAATCTCTACTAAAATAAGGCTTTATAATATAAGAATTTATATGAAAATATGATAAAATATGCTACTAAGATCAAAATATCCAAAAATATAATGTTAGGGACAAAATATGCAAAAACATGTTGTAGCAAGTCGATGCTAAATTCTTAAAATTGTCTGATATGGATAAATAACTAATAGTTTGGTTCATTTGAAGCTCAGTAAAAAATATCATTTGCATATTTTGTTCTGACTTGAAGACTAAATTTGTATTATTGAACTGTAAATAAATAAATATTCTAAACTAGAGATAACAATGACTAAAAATGCACTCAAAGAAAAGTTAGATTTAATAAATGAAAAACGTTAGTTATACATATTATTATGTGAAGCATATATTTTTAATGCATTTTTGCTTTCGTTGATCTTAAATTCATTAATACATTAATATGAAAGAAATTGATGATTATTAATTACCAAACAATTTAGTTACATAATTTTTTTTCCAATACATTTAGTACTCTTTGTACACTCAGAAAGGAATAGATGAAAGAGCATAAGAATATGTGTGAGCTTAGCCAGCACAATGACGCTCTGAAATTAATATCCCTTTTCTAAACATTTAAATTTAAATGTTTTCCTCTTTCGAAAATTTTCGACAAAAAGCAAGTTAAAATTAGTTTATCTTTATAGCCGATATAAAAAAATATTTTAAACCCGAATATTAAAATTATATCAACTTTTACATAAATAATTTTAATTATGTTTTTTTTCTAATTTGGTTATTTTTTTAAATATTTTTGGTTACAGGAAATGTTTTGCCGTGGCAACAGGGTGTACAATACGAAAACTTTTATTGCATTTATCAAATTCTATGTTTTCTTCATTGTCTTTAATACATAGTTTGCATTGAATGCAAATATCTTTATTACTTTTAACACTGCGCTCACTTATCTTTGGCACACTTTATAAATGCCAAATAATATGCAATTTAAATATAACGAACTTTTGTGTTTTGCTTAAAGTATTTTTCACTTTTGCCGAAGGAAAAAAAATCTGACATTTACACAGCAAGGCAATCCTTCTTTTCTTCTTACTTTATGAATTCTATTAAATAATAATACAAAATCCAGTAAATTAATTTATTTCCACTTTTGAAATTAAATAATTTTTAATGTTAAAGTACAGAATATAACTATCGTAAAAAGTAGTTAAAAATAATATTATTTATACGCTCCATCGAATAATTTTAATATGTTCCCTTAAAACTATTGTACTTCGACTAGAACAAAAAGTTTTCCTAACGTTTTTGTTCCAATTTTTATAATATGCATATATTTAATAAAACAGAACAAACTCTTAGAATTTTATATGGTCCAATAAATTCGATAACAATTAAAACTATATATATATATATATATATATATATATATATATATATATATATATATATATATATATATATATATATATTTATATATATATATTTATTTTCAGTTTTTCCACAAAGTAAAACAAAAAAATCAAAGTAATATTTTTCGCGTTTAAAAAAACAATAATGAACTTTTTACTATTTCCAACGTACTCTTGGTTTTTTTATTTTAATGAGTGTGAAAGATGTGGTGCTTTTTTGAGATTTTTTTAGATTTTAGTTTATGCATAATAAAGCGAAAACTTTTTTCTTTATTTTTTGCGCATTTATCTTAAAATAAAAAGAGGAAAAGTGTGTAATTTATTTTAATATAGCATAAGTTTTTTATGAATTTAGATTAGCGCTTAAGCATCAATTTCCCATTCATTCTGATTCTATTCAAAAGATCAAACAAACTTTAGTACTAGATATACGAGATTTTCCAAGAGAGTTTACTGAAATATTTTCAATATCTTACTTTGTTGCTGCCTCCTTACTTAATATTGATGTTTTCACCATATTTGTCATATAGCTCCGACTTTGTTCTTATCTTCATTTCTTCACTCCTCATCCCGATCAGTCTTCATCTACAAATCAATCCTATCGCTTTGATGATTGCTGTGTTCCTGTTTTAAATAAACGCCATCCTGATGTCTTCACCAAAAAAATTTCGGTATTGATTAGATTACTTTTACCTTGTTACTGTCTCCATGTCTTCATTCTGTATCCTGATGTCTTCACCTATAAATTAGCCCTGTTGCTTTGATGTTTGCTGTGTTCCTGTTTAAAATATAAAAAAATCACCATTCTAGATGTCATATTTCTTATTATTTTGTTTACTGAGTTTCTGACTACAATAACATTATGTTCGTGATATTGTTTGACCATTGTTTCCATATCTTCTGCTTATAATCTTATAATGTTCCTGATTAATTGCCGTTACCAACTGTTTCTGATTTAATTTATATTCTTTATACATAATTGTAATTTTATTGCTTCTGAATGTCTTTTACATTCTTTGTACTTTAATATGTTCTTTCAATGATTAAATTATTCTTTTTTATAATTATTTTTCTTTATTATTATTATTATTATTATTATTATTATTATTATTATTATAATTAATAATTATAATTAATAATAATAATAATAATAATAATAATAATATAGTAATAATTATAAAAATTAAAATTATTACAATAATATTACAATTATAATTATTATAATTATAATTAATAATAATAATAATATTAATAATAATAATAATAATAATAATAATAATAATAATAATAATATAGTAATAATTATAACAATTAAAATTATTACAATAATATTACAGTTATAATTATAATTATAATTATAATTATAATTATAATTATAATTATAATTATAATTATTATAATTATAATTAATAATAATAATAATAATAATAATAATAATAATAATATAGTAATAATTATAATAATTGAAATTATTACAATAATTATATTATATGTATTAATATAATTATATTATTATTATTATAATTATTATAATTATTATTATTATTATTATTATTATTATTATTATTATTATTATTATTACGAAATAAAATATTTGTTGAAAACTTATCAAATTGTAATAAATAAATTTTTGCGAATTAAGCGTCTGGACACCTGCATATGTTAATGCAGCATGATTATTGAATTTCTAGGTCGCAACAAGCAACTGAAATATCAGTCTTGTTTATGGTCTTCGGATGGAAAGTTTAAGTTCTGAAATTTGTAGAAAAATTATTTTGAAATAAAGTTATATTTTCAAAAAAGTAATTTTTAATCCTTGTGGGATTGAATTATATCTTAAGTGAAATAAATAAATTAAATATATTGTAAAAGTTTAAATTCTTGTGCTTAAAATTTAGTAGGTGTAATTGGTCGCGCCTTAATATATTTTATTAGTAAAATCGATTGGCGAATCTTTAACTTGGATACTAAATTTAAGTTTGTTAATTAGAATATAAGAATACCAACTGATGTAATATAACTGTAGCTATGTGCGGAAAATAAATAAATAAATATTTTTGCCTAATATCAGAATAACATTTAAATTATTCTAATTTGCAACTTTGTTCATTATAAATAAATATGTTTAGCTTACAGATTAATGCTTATAAATATTTCTTGTAATAAATAAATAAAAACGTTAAGACCTTTATTTTCCACAAATTTTAAATCAAATCTTCTGCCATTTGATTAATTTATTAACCGCTCACTAATTTTTTAGTAGGCAAAATGTAAGCATTTAATGCCGGTCAGACTTGAAAAAGTTAATCGTACACAAAAAATAAAATAAAGTAAAATATTCTGTATTTAAAGCTAAATTCCAGCAAAATTTCATTGTTCTTTTGGTTCTATTTTTGGATGTGTAATGGTCGATATCTATTCACATAAAGTTAAATATTTACGACAATAAAATGACTTGTCTATCACTTTATAGTTGCAAAAATTTTCTCTTCCTTTTTTCTCTCTTTATTTTTGCATTCTTCTTGTATTTGTATGAAAATTCTTATACAGATATGAGGGCAATATATATAAATTCTTTATTCAAAAGTCCCTATTGTTGTTAAAATATAAACATATATAAACAAATCATAAAACAGACAAATATTTTCTTTTATATTACCAGAAGTTCCCAGTTGTTATACCGAAGAGTTTGTAAATATTTTGTAGATCTTATTGGTAGTAAAAACTTATTTCATAAATTTGGTTATTGATATACATTAATGAAAAAATAATTGAAATAAACAACCGAATAAAAGTCGTATTCTATTTTTGTCAAGTGGAAAGAAAATTTTAATCTAGTTTAGGAGAAAACGTGAAAGAAAGATATAGTCGGTCAAGACCGACTATATGATACCCTACAACATTGTGTACGTGCATAAAGATTCGGGAAGAAAACCTATATTACACCTGTGGCCAATTTTACTAAATGTAAAATAAAATATACAAATACAGAATAATGCGTAGATGCTAAGATTCGTATGAGATTTATGCATGTCGGGGAGGGGTGGAGATTGTGGATCGATCTTCATAAAATTTGGTATAAAGATTGATACTTCCACAGAATTTCCTTTTATCGAATTTCATTAAAATATTCTTATTTTTAAGACATTTTTGAGTGTTTAAACTCTATTCAGTGGGGACATTTATATAAGTGAAATAATGGATCGATCACAAGCAATTTCAATAAGTTTCGTCATAGAAGTCGCATATGCCAAATTTCATTGAAGTATCTTTAAAATTGCGACCCGTACTTTGTGCACGAGGTTTAAATGGACAGTCAACCAGCCGTAAAGCCAGACTGATGGACGGAAATCGTTAGATCGATTTAGAAAGTGATTCTGAGTCGATTGATATACTTTAATGTAGGTGGTTTTACTGTGCATCACAAACATCAGCAAAAAACATTTTTCTTCTTTAAATAAAAAGAGATGAATTAAGTGGAATTTGATGAGCTAAAAAAGAATTTTCTCTTACTTTTTTCTAATTTTTTCCAAAATGGAATTTTAAAATATATCTTGAATATGTTGAATTATGTATTTATTTCATTTCTAAAAAAAGGTAAAATCAAACGAATTATGTTATTATTAAGGCCGCTATCTCCTAAAATAATGGTCAGATTTTTGAAAAAATTTACGTAATATGTAATGAATTCAATTCAATTATAAGAACTAAGGAAATGTAAAATGGCATAATTTAAATTATGTAGTTTTTCGTTTTGACTACAGATATGATCTCCTTTTTAGGCAGTCACACTTGTATAACTGGAAAACGCTTTGTCCAATTAAGACAAATAAAACTCCAATGTATGCCGATTAAAATTTCCTTCAAGTTTTCTTAACATTGCTTTATAGTGGTGGAAAAAGTATAAACTTTTTATGAAAAATTAAAGGAATTTTGTTCCTTCACACCGGTAATATTGAGCGGATAAAAAAAATAATAATATTCAGATAACCTGAAGATAATTTTAATCGGCACCTCTAGGAGTTTTATTTATCTAAATTTTACAAATCTAGAGCTATACAAGTGTGACCGTTAATATATATACAACCAAATATCTATAGAAAAATATATCTGCAATAGTTCACAAAGTCCTTTATCATAGAGAAGATATCATTAAGCATCAATTAGTACTACTTAGAGATCTATCAGAGGAAGCAAAAAAAAAAAAAAGGAATAGGGATTATATATTTTATGGAGAGTACAATACCAGAAAAATATCAAGAAATTCTACAAATAAAGATCTATTTAATATATTACTGGCAACGTCAGACCCGTTCATCTCTAGCATTCGAAGTTAATTAAAAGTAGAATATCGGCACTTAGATGAATAGGTAAAGGAGCTGCTAGAGCACAGAAATAACCTAGAACTAAATATGGAATATTTGTAGACTATTTTCCAACCGAATGAATAATAATAATTATTAATTTGTTTACTTAAATTATTTAAGTAAAAAAAATAAAATAAACATTAAAAAAAATTTTAGTTATTATAAAAAATGAAAATTTTTGTTGTTTAGGAACCGACTCTAGTGGAACCTATTCTAGAATTGATAAACTAGGAACCTGTTCACAAAACTAACCTGACTATTATTCATTTTTTATTGTTTTTTTTTTATCTGCTTATAACTTTTTCATAAGTAACGCTGATTTGGAACACAAAAAATACTATAACAAAATTAAAACTTCAACTTTAGCCTTAAATTTCTCAACAACTGCTGAACCGATTTTTACGAATCCATGCTTTCAGTCCTAAATTTATTAGGCGGGAATTTGATAGACTGGGGTTGACCTCGTGCAAAAGTAGAGAAATTTAATTAATAAAATAGAAAAGTTATGTAAATTATTTTAATGAATTAATTTTTATTTTTATAATAATAATAAGTGTAAAAAATATAGTCGGTCAAGCCTGACTATATGTTACCATACACCATTATGTATGTATTTAAAGTTTCGGGAGAGATCTTATATGGGTCCTGGGGTCAATTATTGACCGATACATTTATTAAAAATATTATATATTTCTACGAAACATATTTACGCATTACATTATGTTCTTTATGTATTATGTGATAATTCCCTTATATGGGTTAATTGTAGTCCGATTACAATAATACTTGGCACTGCGGTTTCTATTTACGTAAAACATATTTGTGTAAAATTTTAACTGGACACTAACATTTGTAAGGAATTTATGTACGTTAAAGTGATTTTCGGAAGAAGGGTTTATATGGGAGCTATGGTCAACTAAAGTTTATATGGAAGCCATGGTCAACTAAAGATCGATTTTCATGAAACATGGTATATAGATTTTTAGCTATATAAAACTTATATACGCAAAATTTCTTTTAAATGTTGCTATGTTTAAAGAATTTTTGATCGTTAAACCCTATTCAGGGAGGAATATTTGTAAGGGGGTTAGGTGAAATAATGAACAAATCATCATCAGTTTCAATAGGCTTGATCCCTGGACCATAGCGGGCATGTGTGCTAAATTTCATGCTTTTTTTAAAGCTGCCACTTGGAGGTTGATTACAATGTTTACTTGGACGGATAGGCGAACCGACATCGTTAAATCGACTCAGAAAGTGATTCTTAGCGGATGGGTATACATTACGGTGGTTCTTAGATTTTTATTTTTGGTATCACAAACATCAGCGTAAACGGCTGTGGTGGTACAAGGTATAAAAAGTATTATAAATAAATTATTTTGTTATTTTAAAGTTTTAAAATAAAATTTTTAAATAAGTTTATTTTTTTATCAAATAACAACATTTTAAGGAGCATTTTAGGTATTGAAGCAGTTGTCCCCTTTTTTAAAAAATCTACTTTTTTGGATAATTTTTGAAAAGTCTCAATGTACAGAAACTCCACTTAAAAATTAATACACATTTATTAAGTTAGAAGATCAGGATAAAAACGTACATTGAATAAAAGACCTCACAACAGCCTAGAAATATATAACTTGATTTTCCTGTGATGTTGGGAGTACAGATATGTTGATGGTAATTACTAGTTGCTTGTATTGGATTCCCTTCTTCTATTGCTCTATCTTGGAATGTGATGGAATATCGGTTTTACATTTTCACAAAATTTAGTTTAAATAATTTTTCAAATAAAGTCTACATATTTGTATTAGATTTTATTTGGGTTTCCATAAAAGCCAAATCTAGTTTCAAATGAGATTTTACCAACATTTTAACACAAAATACTCACAAGAATAAATTGTCAAACGAAATCCACAAAACTGTCGATAGTGTGAATGTAAACGATGTAGATTTTGTTTTTTTTTTAATCTTATTCAAACGAGATTTCGAATGCAAGTTTAAATTGGATATTACAGTTATGGTTAAAATTGTCACAAAAAAAAAAAAAAATATAAAAATAAATAAATTAATAATGATTTTAATTACCGCAAAATAAGAACTGAAGAAGCGTTGAAAAAAGTCATGATTTTAACATTGGATTGTCAATGAAAGGAAGTACTTAGCGCTATAAAAGTGCTGCGTGAGTACTTTTTTTAACCCATGGTTGTCAGAAGTATGCTCTTCTTTTATGGTTCTTGCTCATTGCTTTTGAAGCACTCCTCTTAAAACATTTTTTAATAAAAAATCTGTTTAGCCTTATTGAAAGATAATAAAAATGCTTTAAAATTTGTGAAATTTTAATTTTCTTAGAAATTATTAACCTTTTTTCCTACTAAAAATGTACCTATTTTCCTTCTTTTTTTGAAGTAATTATTAATAACTTCCAAAAAAAGCTCATAATGTGCAATCAGATTTACTTTTGAAGTGGTGTCAGTGTTCTTCTTTTTGGAAGCACTTGATCGTTTTTTGCTAGATATTGAAGTAATTAATAGTTCATATTAAAAATTCGTAGGAAGGAAGTTTTATTTTAAGCTTAGCACGTTTTGTTTACTTTAGCACAAGCTTATTTTTTTTAAATATAAATACAATTCATTGCATTTTATAAATCTGAGCAATAATGTATTAAACCATTATCTGCTACTTTAAGAGAGCTAGCATAATTCTAAGCGAACAAAAAAATGTTCATACAGCATTTTAACTGAATGTTCGAAATTACATTTAGTTGATTAGTATTTCATTGTATTTTATTGAAAAATTTCAGACCTTAATACAGCTTAGAATTTTAACAATAATTTTAAAAATGTGACCAATTAACTCTTTTCAGTTTTATTTTAATCCATTTTCGCTGCATTATATTTCAACATCAAAATTTCTACTTTTACTTAATATTCCGTACATGTTTTTGTCTCCTTAATTTCTTTGTCGTAATTTGAAAAGACATGTTTATAGTCTTAGCTGAATTCTTAAAAGAACAAAATACAAAAAATGGTAACAAATGAAATAAAATTGCATTTTATGTGCTAAGGAACGTGCATATTTAAGATGACATAATACAGCAGCAATAATTTGTGGAAATATAAAATTTATGTAAAGTGTTTACACGCAGAGAAAAAATATGGTTGCGGGAACCTTAATTGAAGAGCAACATATTAACAGTATAATCATAAAGAATAAGGAAAAGGATTGTTAATATTTAATGTTTGTAGAAATAATGTTATTTCTTCATTTGAATAAAATTTTGTTTCTGGTAAAAATATTCAAAAACATAAGATTTTTGTAGTCAACTATATTAAGATTTTTTATTGAATGTAAGTATTAAATGATAAAACCGAAATAAAAAATCATGAACACAGTATCATTAAAATTAATTAAAATTAACAATGACAATGTTGTAACCATGTTTTTTCTCTGCGTGTAAATATGGACGTGAATTTTTATTTTGCATAAAATAAGAAAACAGATGTGTTCTTCAAAACTATGTATAAACATATTGGGGTTTATGTAACAAATGCTTAACATAGATGGTCGCTGGAAGACATTAAAACAATAAAATATCAAATTACAGATATTTGTTATTATTAAATATTAGAGTGATTCCATGTCAAAACAAACAAAAAGCAGAAATTTTCGGATTATATGTCTACGATTTCATTGTAATTCGCTACAAATCTTACCTATTGCAAGTGCTACATAAGTAACAAACTTTCAGACTTTTCTGGTCCAAAATTATGACATTTTAAAAATGGAAAAAAAAGTGTAGAATTTTTTTCAAAAGTGAACGTACTTTATTGCTTATAACTTCTAAACTATACACTGTACAATTCAAGTTTTTAATTCGTTTAATAGAAAAAATACTTATTTCAAAATATCATGTATAAAATTTATTTACTTCGAAAGTCCAAAGTGCAAAATTGACGATATAAAGATCAAAGCAGAATATCTTAAAAAACAGTATTTTTAAATTCTTAAAAATATTTATATATCGATAACTTAATTCTATTTTATATCCGTACCATAATACAAGTTGGACACCCTTTTTTACCATACGGTAAAAATATATTTTTTTTTTGTATGTAAAATCTAAAATATTTACAAAACTGTTTTTCAAGGTATGTTTTTTAAGAGCTCATATTTAAAAAAATTAAATTTTATATAAACAACTGTACTGTAATTTATATTTTGTTACATATCTTAAGTGAAAAAATCGGTTCAAAATCTATGACAGTTTTGGTCACATTCAAAAATTTCGGTATCGGCTTTTTGATACCTTTCGTTTACAAATTTTAAATAAACATAATGTAATTAAATAATTTGATACTGAACTGGTGAGAACTTGATGCCAATTTTTATCTATTTTCTTTAATGATTTGAAGAAAAAGTGTTGAATTTGAACAAATACGGGACAGATTCACTATTGACACTGAATGGTATCGTTATCAGCACGTATGTATTTGATATTTCTCTGGGTGTAACTTCTAAAATAAAGGAGAGTGAGGCATGAAATTTTTCAAGAGTATGGGGAAGAGTTGTTTCAAAAATTATGTGTTTTTTACAAGAATTCAAATATATCGTTTTTGGATATATATTTTGTGTTAAGACAATATCTTTATCTTTAAAATTATACTAAAATTAGAATTTTATTATATATAGTTCTGAAGTTAGTAGTAATTACATTTTATTTTGGTCCATAACTTCTGAATTAAATGAGTGTCCTCTATTTTTTTTATAAAGAATTTTAAAAATACCGTTTTTTGAGATAAAATGGTTTGTTTCTTATATGTCCAATTTTGACTTTTCAAAATCTGATGTAAATAAATTTTGTACATATCGTTACAAAGATTTTGTATTTGTTTTTAATATGAAACTTAAACTAGATATCTACGATGTCTAGTTTAGAAGCTATTACACATTTAACGAGCACACCTTTGTGATGTAATAATTCAATTAATTTGTTTTGTTTAAATTGAACTAAAGAAAGACGATATATTTTCTTATGTTAAATATATTGAAATATTATTAACCCTACTATACACTCTCAGGTACCATATTTCAAATGCTCGCATTTCTTTAAAAATGAAAATATAGTAACGAAACTTCGGAAACTGAAGAGACCTCAATTTTTTTTTAACCTGGTCTATATATATATATATATAAAATTTGACATCTATAGGAGTCAATACCCAGGGTATCCAGGTACAACCATATAATGTTTATGTGTTTTGCGTTACAATTAACTTTTCGTTGAAGAAATTATTATTTTTATTGCCTTTTGCTTCATTGAATTAAAATTATTTTTTTTAACTAGTGAATAAGCCATGTCAGGCAAAAGTGTCATTGTATAAAATCTGAGTCCTTTAGGATTTAAAGGAAAATTAGTTTCATAAGCAATCTACGCACGCAGAGAAAAAACATGCTTATATCATTATCACTATAATAATATTTTGTTCTCATTTTTAATTTTATTTAATTTAATAGCTCTGTATTTATGATAACAATTTTTTGTTTAAATTTTGTCATTTAATGTTTACACTCAATAAAAATTTTAATATGGTTGACTGCAAAAATTTATGTTTTTAAATATTTTTACCAGAAACAAAATTCTATTAAATAAAAAATATCATTACTTCTACAACCATTAAATATTTGCGGTCTTTTTCCTTGCTCTTAAACCACATTAATATTATTATTCTTATAACAGTAAAATGCTTCTAATAAATATCATTCCTATCCTTTTCACAAACTTAGTGTAAAATCCAATATTTGCTTGTTTTTAAATATAATTTGTTTTAATGTTTAAAGTTGTTTTCCACTCTCACTTTAATTCTCATTTACGTTATATATGAATAAATATAGGTAGATGAGGTTTGGTTATACTCGGTGTGATTCAAGCAATATAAGATATTGATTAACTACTATTCAAGGGTTAGTTAAAAAATTGAACCACATATGGTGGTAGAAATGAATACAATGAACAAATAGTATTTTTTTTTTATCAACGAACATTTTTCTTTATTATTTCCAATCAAAACTTTATGAAAATAATAATTTGTTATTAACACGTTTTATTTTCGTATACGATAAGATGGAATAATAATATGATTATATGATAATATGGGATAATAATATGGTCCAATGGAATTAAAATATAACATTGTGGTATAATAATATAATAAGGTTGAATAATAATATAATAAAATCAAATCATAATCTGATAGAATGTGATAATGATGTAGTAAGATTGTTCAATTACATGTAAAACTAGAATCATAACAAGAAAAATCAAAACATAAAATTGGATACAAAATGACGAAATGGAATCACAATAATTATTACTTAGAATCAGTTCTGTTCTTCGCTGTGATCATATGTTCCAATCATAATATGTTTCTCTTCGATTATGGACACCACAACTATATTTTTTCTCTGTGCGCAATTTTTATGATTTTTGAAATTAAAGTAAAAGTTTTGTAAAAATTTGAATTTTGGAGAAATAATAAATATTTTATCAGTAATAAAATTTTTATTAGTTAAGATATCCCAACAAAATTTTTGGGTGGTTGTTAACTATATTATCTGAAATCACAAAGCGTAAAAATTAAGGATATTGGTAAAAGGAATCTCAAAAACCTTTGAAAATCCCAAGAATGGTATTTCTAAGAAAATCGGTTGGAAATGTTGGGATATGTGGAAAAACTGGATCAAGATTTTGCAATGTTGAGACAGTTGTAACTTCGAACGTAAATAACTCAAAAACTTTGACAATATTTGAAATCGGTTAAAAAATATAAATTTCACTAAAAAATTTTCTGTGTTGAGTTACCCTACTTTAAGCTCCCTTAGTCCAATCTTGAGGGGTATGTAAGGTAAGCCTTATAAAGTAAAAATTATACTCTTCTGTGCCACGGCTGTATTAAGTATTATGTTAATCCAATCATTAAATGTTAAAGATTTCCGATACTGCCCCAATGAGCAATATTACTTACATAAAGAACACACATTTCCTGTGTGAAAGATTTAAAATAAATAGAAGACAGCAAGAACAGGTCAACAAACTCTCATAAAAATATTTATAACGCAAATAATTCTTAGAAATCCTTATTCCTTAGACTTGATGTAGTTTAGAAATATAAATGAAACTATTCCATCACCTCACACTTTCAACCCAATGACCACCAAAAAAAAAAAAGAAGTTTTTAAGTTATATAATTATCTATATGAAAGGTAGAGCAAATTATTCGTTCATGTTTTATAGACAAGAAATGGTGCTAAAAAATGTAGTATAAGTCAAGTCTCCAACTTGCCACACATAGCCCCTAGAAGTTTTAAGATTTGAAAAGTGAAGAGTTTCTCAATTAGCCCTCATAAAATCATGGAAATTTATGGTGTAGGGTGGTTTTAGAGGGAAAATTTGTATTTGATATAACTAACATATGATAAGTCAATTAGAAAGTAAAAAAAATTACATCGTGAATAATTCCGCTTAAATATTATTTTAGAGACTAGATATAGTGTAGAAAGTGAAAATGTTTCGTTTCCAGTATCCTACAATTTTAATATATATAATATTTTTATTTTCAACTTCATTCAAAAATGTATGAATATTTCTTTCTTAGGATTAAATAAGTACTATTTTTATTTTTTTTTTTTTTCATACTTAAAAGAAGCAACAGTCCGTGAACAATATGATTCCATATACCTTGATATAAACTCTCAATAACAGCGTTTTGGTGAAAAATCTCCCCTTTTTTAGCACTTATTGCTCCCTTATTTTTGGGAATTTTGACAATCTTAAAGTCTTCTAGGGTCTATGTAGGGGAAGTTAAATACATGACATATTATACACTTTTGTTTCACAATTACTTCCTTATTAAACACGGATAACTAGTTTGTTATACCTATCACCCAGAAGATTATATAGCCTAAAAATCTCATAGAGATACATATTTCCTTTGGTCGCCAATGGGTTAAATGTGTGACGAGATGGAAATATTTCATTTCACTTTCTGCAACATATTTAGAATAAGAATTAAGAATTATGCAGAATTATTCTTGATGTATTCTTTTTATAATTTTTTGTTGATTTTGTTATTTAAATTTGGATTTCTATTTTTTAAAATTTTTGATGTCTACGCATTTACACTGATAGAATCACACTGATTTTAATAACTTTAAAATTTTTGCGATCTACAATCATGTAGTAGTTACAACAAATAAAAATTTTCCCTTTACATCCACTTCTTATCCCTTTTTCTATGGCTTTATGAGAGTTAATTGAGAAGTTCTTGATTTTTAAAATTTTAAAGACTTCCAGGAGCTAATGTGTGGCAAGCAGGAGACTTAACTTGTACTATCTGTTACCTGGAAAATGATATAGAAAAACTCTTAAGAGAAAGATATTTTCTTTGATAGTTAATGGGTTAAAAATAGGGTTTTATAGTTGGGACAAAAGGTAAACTTTTCGACTTTTTTAAATTTTTAAAAAAGTCGAAAAAAGTTGAAAAGGCAACTTTTAACTTTACGATTTTTTTTTTTTAATTTTGGAATAGTCGACCTTTTTTTGGACTATTTTCCACTTTAGACGATATTTTCGAAACTGTTCGCCTTTTTGATTATTTGTTGTTATTTTTCTTACAAAAACTTAAAAAATATAATATATATTGATTAATTAGCAGACAATATATGCTACGAAATTGCTCGCTGCACACAAAAATATATTTATACGATACCATTTCTAACAGTTAAAAGATTTAGTTGAAATAAAAGCTGTTAAAAGCTATTTCTTTTAAATGAAGTATTTTTTTTGGACTTTTTCCGACTTAATCGATTTTTTACGATATTTTCGAAATTTTTCGCCACTTTTGACTATTTGTTGTTATTTTTCTTAAAAAAACTTAAAAGATATAAAATATGTATAACGCAATCAAATATATTGATTAATTAACAGACAATATTTGAAGTGAAATTGCTGGTTGCAAACAAAAATATATTTTTACGATATTATTTCCTACTATTAGATGATGTAGCTGAAATAAGTGAAGAAAAATATTCCTTTTAAATGAAGTTTATTTTGACTTTCGGACTTTTCTGACTATTTTTGAATTTTCGATTATCTGGCAATATGAAAGTCAATTTTTTGACCTCGACAATTTTCAAACCAAAAAGTCGATTGTTCGATTATTCGAAAGTCGATTTGATGAACCCTAATTAAAAATGTGACGTAATGGAGAAAAACCGAAATGTTGCTTTTAATTGGAGTGATTATACCTACAATGTCTGCAACATTCTTTTCACGATGCTTTTTTTAGTGTTGATCTGAGTGTGAACTTACAGAAAATGACAATGTATTTTCTTCAATAAAATATGATTTTTATAAATATTTGAAAAATCTACATCGTTTTTTTTTTAATATTTAGAAGAGAGTGGAATCAATTAAGAACTGTTCATTTCACAATGAAAATAGGGCTAAATAGGCTAGTTCTGCTTTCCATAAATATTTTTTTGTATTTATATTGATGATTGACTGAATGTAAAAACGGTAAAATAAATTGAAATAATTATATTCGTTAAAAATTTGCACATGGCTGCCTTAATATAAATTGAGAAATGAAAAAATATAAAACGATTACGGGTGCATGTGTTATTTAAATACCAGCATCAGTGTTGCCGTTTTGGTTATTTTTAACCAAAATTGATTATTTTATATTCCAATACCCTATTAATCTTGCCAGCAATAAAAAACAACAAAAAGAGAGTGCGCTAAAAGTTCATCATACAGCTCTTCATTGCAATTTTACCTGAATTTATAGTTGAAATAAAAACTATAACTTTTCATTACAACTGACACTGAAGAAAATAATTTAAATCAATCTTTTATATTTATAAAGATTTTCTAATATTTAACCAAAAAGTGAAATGGATGGGGGGTTTTTGTGAAAAAGTTCTAGCGATGTAACAAAGAACCTAAATACTTGTTATTACAAAATAATTTACTATTAAAAAAGAAATGTATATTCGGTGAAGACGAACTATATGATATTCTACACTATTGTGTACGTGCCTTAAAGAAATACACATTTGATAGAGAGCATTATAAATGTACTGTGGTTAATCTTATTTGAGCCAAATTTTATTAACATGTTAACATTTATGTGGGGTTTAAGTACTTTTAACTGATTTTCGGTAGAGGACTCTATATAGAAGATACAATTAATCTTAAAGCACCATATTTTATGTAGGTACATACAATTTTTTTACTTTAGGATTTTTTATTTTAGGATTAGAAATGTTTTATTTGTGCATACATAACATAATTAGATAATAATAAAATTTAAAAAAGGCACCACCTTATTTTACAAATAACTGCAATAAAAGTGTTCTATGAGTCTCGCTGTATTTTCAATTAGACATAAATTTTTAAATT
Source organism: Protocalliphora azurea (assembly GCA_932274085.1). NCBI lineage: Eukaryota > Metazoa > Arthropoda > Insecta > Diptera > Calliphoridae > Protocalliphora > Protocalliphora azurea. The sequence continues at coordinate 14,975,125 of OW026520.1, read as the reverse complement.
AAATATTAATTAAAAAAATTAACCATTAATTAATTAAAAAACATTAAAATTTAATATATATGAGTGCTTTGGTACATGAATGATTCATATGGAATATTTTCGTCAAACCTCCCAATTAAATATCTTTTACTTTACTAAATGAGATTGACTAAGCTCCTATAAAAATTAACTCTGGTTTGCATTAATTTTCTGTAAACACATTATTGTAAAAGTCAACCTTGTATTCTACTGCTACTCTACCTAGCTGTTTTGCAATTCTAAATTTATTACAATCTGGTTCGCTTTCGACATCATATCATAAAAATGTAAGAATAATTAAATTCTTATTATTCAACTTTATATCCCGATCCCCTACAAAATTGGATTAGGGGCCACATTTTGATTAACATTGTTCTAAACAGTTGAATTTTAAATACCTTTTTCTCCAAAAGGCTAACTAAAGTTTACGATTAATACTCAAGGCATTTGAAACCTAAATAAATATATTAAGATTATATTAATTTTTATATAATAACTTTGAATTTTTAAAATTTGGTTAGGTTTTTCCTAATTTGGTTATTTTTTCCAAAATTTTAGTTAGAAAAAAATTTTTGCCGTGGCAACACTAACCAGCATCCAATTATTTTTTGCTCTAGCCAACTTTAGCATTTTAGCGTAGTATTATATATTATTAAAACAAACATTGTTACTTATAAGTATTCCTACATACAGTACTCTTTTATCAATCAAGCGTTAAACTGTTGCCAATAGTAAAATCCAATTAGATGTTAAAAATCGTAAAGAAAAACAAATTAAAAAAATTTGTGCATGTGTACTTTTAATAATTGTTATTTTCAATTTAATTTAGAATATCTTTTGTATATTATATTATATTTTGTTTATTTTATACTATAACAAGTTAATATACAATTAAAAGAAAAATATAAAGACAATTGAGGTACAATCCACAAGGTACGTTATCATGTAATATTGTCATAATGTTCTAATATTTTACAATGGTTTAAAAATACTGTTATTGCTTTTGAAACAAAAAGTGTCTTAAAATAATAGAACTTTGTATGCTATGTTTATTGTCGTATTTAATCAACAGAGAAGTGTGCTGAACAGCTGAGCTCATAGATTAATAAGTAGATATTTTTGTGAAAGAAATTGTAAAAAATCAAATTTATGTAACAACAAAATACATGTAGTCATATGTATTTTATTTTTGTGTTTTGAAAAAAAAAAATAGTATTTTTTCGAAAATTTAGTGCAAAGTGCCTCTCACATAGACTTTTAGTTGTATTGCATGGCTGTGCTGGCTAAGCCGAGCCGCAATAATTTTTGTAGGCCGTCACCATTGATTGTACAATTTTATCAATTTTTTTCCGACAAATCACATCTATTAGGTCGGCTAAGAGTTCTGTTTTTGTTAGTGAAACAAAATTAAATTTATTTGCGGTTCGCAGCAAAACTGAAAACTGGAAAATAATCAGATAAGAAGTAATTTAATTAATTAATTCATGGATTAAATTAGGAAATATTTTTACCTTAACCAAAGCTGAAGTGTATACGCATAAACCCAACGAAGAAATGGACTCTTGCAGTGGAGGAGGCGCTCATTAAATTTTTAATGGCAAATTGGAATTTTGAGGTATGTAGTTTATGCAAATAAAATTCTAAACGTACTAAAGTTATTATTTGAAGAAGCCAGCTGGCCAGGCTTTTTGTAGACAGTTTTCAAATTAAATCAAAATGGAGGTCGACTGGAAGCTACACTGGTGCATATTCTTATAAACGCACATCAATTTTTTAAATCAGCTTACCAAAAATTGGACAGAAAAAATAATTATGGTGCCACAAATTAATCTGTTAAATTATTTTTTGACTTCACTTAAAAAATTAATAACAAAAAACTTAAAATGTACATTAATTTTTTTCATTGTAATTTTAGTAGTTTAATGCCATTTTTATGGCATTTGCTTATATACGCACTTAAAGTAATGAACCAATTTAGCATTATTTATAATGTTTTGATGAACTCTTTTTTTGAGTTTCTCAAAAAATTCGGTCTGGCTTTGACTCGACTAATTTTTGAAGAAAATCACTGTCAATTTCTTCCCAGGCTTGCTTAGTTTTTAGTTTTAACTCCGTTATTTTCAGTACGGTTTAATTCTGTATTTCTTGCGTAAACTTTATGATCTACGCACTCAACAGTTTCTCCATTGAATTTAAATCCAGACTGCAAGCTGGATGAGATACAATCTTCATTCATTTTTCCATTTATAAATGAGAGAGGAACATCTTCGAACAGTTCATTATAAATTGCACTGTTCATTTTAGTTGGAACAAAACATATTTTTGATTTTGCTGCAGCAGAAAAGGCTGCTTAAACCATAACACTGCCTCCACCGAAAAGTTTCGGCATACGAATTTCGTTCGATCTAATCACACCAATGGCAAGAGATCGGGACCGTCCAAATTGAATTCCTTTTCATCAGAGAAGATTGCCTTATTCCATTCATCTCTTCATTTCACGTACTTGCGCGCAAATTTTAAACGATTTTCCTCATTATGCTGTTTTAACATTGGCTTACATTTTTGTTTCTTCCATTTTATGTTATCATCTGTTCGAAAAATGTGTGCAACATGTTTGGAAGTAACAAGAAGTTCAAGTTTATTTTTTATTGTGTAGCGTTTAATTTATTGCGGGTGGCTTCTTCTTTTATTTTATTAATTTTTTGATTACATTTTGTTGGTTTCCGTACTCCATATTTCTTTCCCTTTCTTAAGAAAGCCTCAAATAACTCCTTCCTTAATTTTGCCCTGTAAGAAAAGTTCTTTTAAGTATCCTTTAAGCTGATGAAATTTCCAAATTAAAAAAAAAAAAAAAAAAAAAAAATCCAAAAAACAGAGATGTTGTCTTCAGAAACTTACCTTAGGTGAAACAAACATCTAAAACTGTTTTTAATCTTTCTTTTTTTTTTTTTTGTTGCAATACCATTTGCTCCACCCGCGAGGGTACCAGCGTCGAAGTTGTGCTAATCGTAGTTCGTTTTGCCGTTTGCTGGTGTCACACCATGTGGCCAATGAATCGCACGTGAGGGCGATTGTTGATTGTTAGTGATGTAATTGTTGTCCATTTATGCTGATGTGTGTTTTATGTGTGGCCGTGGCGGTTCACCAGTCCCGAGCTGTTTGGAGTTCAACTGGTAGTAGACATCTTTGGGTACGAAGTCCGACCGGTGACTTAATACTGGTACCACAGGTGTCAGGAATTTCGGTTCCAGCCTGACAATGGTGCGGCCCCTTGGGGAGCTTCGTGGTCGTTGTGGTTTATACCCAAATCGTGAGTAGAGCGTGAGCTCGGTGTGGAGTTGCATTGCAACCGTGTGCAGTGACCCATAGATCGGAAGGAGTTTAGATAGGCTCCGCCCCTAACTAAAGTGGAAGTCATGTCCAAGTACATGACTTCAAATTGGTACTCAAGGATGGCTTCTCTCAGACTTGGGTTCGTTGGTGGACGGATTGTATTCACCCTGTGCGAAGAGCACCGTGAGGTTGAGTCTACGTAGACAGGTACTCACGTAAAACCTTCGACGTTGTTGCTCCACTGCATTAGGCAACTAGAAGAGGTACTTTGAACAAAATTTTCAAAAAAAAAAAATACTATTTTTTTCAAAATACAATAATTAAATATATGTGTCTATATATTTATAATTCATGTTGTTGCATGAATTAGGTTTTTGACAATTAAATTAGGTTTTTTTCTCACATAAATATCAACTTATTAAACTAGGCCAGAAGAAAAATAGTTTTTGTTTTAATTCAATGGTCCCTCCATCATCAACAGCAAAGAGAGTTGCAACCTTCGAATTGATAACCCGTCGCCCGAGGAGCCTAATCAATAAAATGTAATTTATAGTTATATTTCGACTGGGAGCTGTACCGTTTCTGAGCAAGTCTTAAACACATCATTATCTTTTATGTAGTCTAATATGTGGGAAAACTCTATTTTGTTTAACCGATTGTCGTTGAAATTCTTTAGTACGTTTTGTTGCCATTTTTCAGATTTCGAAACTCCGAAGTGGACACTTCTGCGATTTCTTAGTAAGATGGCAACGTTCAATACAAATATTTTATTAGCTTATTCTTCCTCATCTTTGTCGACTAAAAAAAAAAAAAAATATTATCTTATTTAAAAACAAATAAAAGAATGTTTATTTTCTTGTCATTTTAGTTATTTTTAACCAAAACTTTTATTGTATTTTCTACTGTGGAGATGGTGACTTTTTCTTTACTTTGGTTATTTTTTCTTTAACCAAAATATAATTTTTGTAAACTAGATTCAAAGTAATTTGACAAGAATAAAATGAACATCAATATGATTTTTTGCAAAAACGCCATTAACTGACTGCCCATGTGGATTTCTTTCTTTAGAGTTATATGTAGTCAAAAGTCTTTTTCGATAAATAGTACGATTCAAAACTTTGAAGCCAACATTAAGATAAAATTAGAAATGGGGAAAAGTTTGATCGATGGTATGTATAATACCATGTTCACATATGTGTGTTTTTTTAATAAAATTTGATTTTTTCATTGAAAACAAATAATTGAATTGTTTTTTCATTTTTTTTATTCATAAAAAACATCTTATTTTGAAATTTTCAATTATTTAATACTTAAAAACAAGATCATTTTCCAAACAGGGAAGAAATTTTTGGTATTTTTATAAGCACCATTGTTTTAAACAGTTAAATTTTAAACATTTTTGTCTTTTCAGGATTTTTGACTTATTTAGAAGCAAATTATTAAGTCCTGAATATATAAAAATTATATAAACGTTTGCATAAATAATTTAAAAATTTTACACAGAAAAAATAAAATTTCGTATTCTAATACAAAATTTATAAAATCAATTATATTTTTTAAAATTTCAAAAAATCGGAGCTATCACTGAATTAGTAAAATCAAATATTCAAATTCGTACATATTTTATTGAAAAAACTTTAATTTTTTTCTTATTAAAATATTTTTTTCTATTAACAAAATTTAAATATTTGAAAATTTTCATAATATTTAATAGACTTTTTTAGTAAAACATTAAAAATATTCTTTAGTTTTTAATAGATATTCAATCAAACATTATTTATTGTTGAATCAATAAAATTCTTAATAATAATTTGTATGTTTTTTAAATATTGGATATTATACAAAGAAATATTCTAATAATTTTTGTGTAAATTCGGTGTAATATTCATGTAGGATTCATGGCATTAGTAAAACTAATAATAGAAATAATAGTGTGTTTTAAAAAAAGAAATCCAATCATTATTAAATTTTATCATTAGTTCCAATTGACAACTAGTTAAATGTCTTATATGTGGTTTTATTATCTAAAAGTGGTGCTTTCGATATATATGATAAGGAGAATTCTGGAAATTCAAAAATGTTTGAAAATAAAGAATTGAAGATTGGAATAAAGTCCCAAAGTCTGCAAAAAGTGGTTGCAGAATTGTTGCATATAAATCAAACAATAGTTTCCAGATATGTAAAAGCACTTGGTTCATCCAACAGCAAGGAAATTAGGTGATAAGGGAGCAGAAGTTAAGAGACATCGTAAGGAAAATTAGCATGTCTAGAAGGCGCCACAAAACCAAATCGTTTTTGCATCGAATTGCTACGGGCGATGAAAAGTGGATCCATTTTAATAATGCAAAGTAAAAAATAGTTTATGAAGCTCGGAAATCTAAGAAAATGATCACGAGAGATCTGTTTCGAACACAATAGATTCGTTTGAAGAGGACATAGAACGAACGAACTTTTAGTGCAGCTGTCTATAAGGATATGAGATAATAAAACAATATTACTTATGGTTAATTATTTTATGAGGCAAAATACATTTATTAGCACTTTTTGTCAAATCATTTGAAAGATACATAAATTTTAATCATTATTAGGAAAATCTGTAAGGAAATAAGGAAAACTTACCTTCGAATGTCTTTAAATGCTGGATTTCATATTTTTTTCTTCATTTTTCAAATTTTATTTTTTATTTTACTCAAATTGTCAAAATACATAAAATTGTTTTTGTTTTGTGTATTGGTTTTAAAATTGTTTTCAACCAATAAAACATAATTGTTAAAATCTAATAATCTTTTCTTTTTTTTAAATTTTATTTACAACCAAACAATGATTTATTAAAAAATATTTTAGCCGTAATTTTTTCTGTGTAATTTTGTTTCTTTTTCTAATTTGGTTACAAAAAAATGAGTTGCCGGGAAACATTGATCACAACGTCTAAAATGTACTTTTCGTACAAACTGGCTATTATTTTTGGTTTGTTTTTTATTTTATATTTGGCATTATGAAAAAAAAGAATATACATTTATATAATCGTTTTATTTTTTATTTTTTTTATTGATTTAAATTCAAAACAGGACACTAAATTATGAGGGGTTGTTCATAACAGTCCTATTTTTTCATGATATTATTATAGGACATATAATTTTATGACACTATGTGAATCGCCTAAATATACTTTTGTTTTGTAGTAAAGGGCACAGTAATAATTTTAACTGAGGTTTTCATAGTTTTCACTTTTTTCGGAATAATTTAAAATTTATCATACTTAAATTAAAAGCTCTTTTATAATTGTTGCCGTATGTGAAGTATTATTACTGTTTTGAATAACCTTTTTATATGTTAAAGATATTTTCCAAAACACATGTTTTCCCTTGAGGTTTTCTTAGTTTTTTGTACGTAAAGCATTGAATTTTAATGTAGTATTATTAAGTTCTATAAAAGTAGAAAAGCTATATAAAGAGAATTTTCAGTTTACAAATTTTCTGAATAATGAACGCAAAACAATAAAATTAGCACAAAACTATTTCAACAGTTGAGGCAAATTCAAGCTCATTCTCATGTTTTGCAAATAAAATAAAAACAACTTAAAACTTTTAATGAAATTTTAATACTTATAACATTTTAAAAGTAGAAAGAATAGAAATAAGGAAAATTATATTATAAATAGAAAAATATATAACTATTCTGTGCTATTAGGACAAACGTTGTTAATTGAATGTGTTTGTATTTATTTCATGGTATCCAAAAATAATTTCTACGACTATCTGCTTTATTTCTAAAACTGTCCATTTTAATTCTTTATTTCAGTTCATTTTTGTTCATTTTACACCAAAAATTGAAATGGCTTTTACGCATGTTTATAAATTATTAATTGTAATTATAATTCCCAAAATTATTTAAATCTTTGTCTTATTTAATATTTTACTTAATGACTCAGGGCCGGTTTAATATTGTTCCCTTAGTGTAGACTTAAGTGAAAACTTAGTTAAGAAATTTATATTTTTATTTTATAATATTTTTAAAATTTTAAATAATTATATTACGTTTTGTATATTTGTTTATTTTCAGTAAATATTTTTTAAGACGCCAAACAGTTTTCATACTGAAGAAAAACTTAAGGAATGGAAAAAGAATACTGAAGTTTTGAACTTAAGTACCATTTCACCACTAAGTGGACAATATAATACTAGACCTTATTTTACAAACATACAAAAAAAAAAAAAAAACATTTTTATATCTGCAAAAGAAAAAAAAAAAAAATTAAATGAAATTATATATATTAAAATACAATTGGTATATTTTTCGCCGAATTATTACGTTTTAAGTTTACCTTGATGTTAAAGAACTACAAATTTTAAAGTATCGTTCTGTGGTATTCCTCAAGTCATATTTCGGTAGAATACAATGTTGTTACTTTTGCGTATCCACTCTGTGAAAAAAAAAACAAAAACATAAATACTACATGATTTCCCGTGTTTTATGTAGCCCCTGGAGTCTTGCGCCAGATGTAAGCGATGTTCTTCATGTGGTATGAGTTTGTATGTGCAACACTAAATACAGCATGTCGCAATAAATTTATTACATACCAGGGAGAAATTTAATGCAATGTTTTGAATTTTTTTCTTTCTCGCCAGTAGTTTTCTTATTTTTTGTTTCTTTTGGAATTTTATGAAATATTATTATCGATATTTCGATTATTTCTTTATAGAGTTTAACAAAATTAGGGTAATATTATATTTTTAATTATATTCCCTTTAACTCATAATGATCAAAATTTAAAATTATTTCAGTGTTTTTTAAAACTTAGTCTATGCAATTATCGAAATTATGTATTTTACAATTTCTTTAAGTTTATAATTATATCATCATACATAATCGCTTACTTTTAACATTACCTTGTTTGTCTAACCACCATCGCGTGCTTTATAATAAACACTTTATTTGCCAGAAGTTCTTAATTATGAGCAATAATTAACAAATAAAATTGAAAATTTTCATAACAAATAGTTACATTTCTATTAATTTACTTCCGTACAGTGGGGCCAAAGGCAAAATTTTTGGTAATAAAATGTATATCCTAAACTACTGGTTGGATCAAATTGAAATGTGTGGAAGAGTTGTAGAGGAGGACCTAGGCTTTAAGAAAAATCATCTTGTTGTCACTCTGCGATATCACGAGACAAGCTGCAAGGTGTCAGAATTGACTAACTTGTGTATGTAAAAGTTTCAGATAATCGTAATATCTACAAATTAAGTCCGATTCCAAAGATTTTTGGAAAATTGCCAAAAATTGGTTTTAAAAGATTTTTTCAGAATTTTTCAGATGGAAGACTGATATTTATTTTGTACATTACATAAGAAATAATAGAAAAAATATTATGCTTTTTGTGCTAATTTAAAAAGAAATAGTTTAAAAAATTTACTATTTTCATAAAATCTGCACAAATGTATAGGTTTTTTTCTGGACAGGAAGCAATTTTGTGTCAAGTCCATCTAAATCCTTTTTGCGTTTAAATTTCCTCAATAAATTAAAAAAACTCCCTTTATATTTTTTTATTAGTTATTAAAAATGAATATTTTTTCTAAAATTTTCGACCAATGCTGGATGTAAAATAAAAACCTAAATCAATTTAAGATTTCTTTATTAACAATTTACGAAGCCTTGTCTTTTGAAATATATAAAGAAAAAAATTTCTGTTAAAAAAACACTTTGAGAAAAAAAGAAGTGACAGAACAGTACTACATTTTGATATAAAAATAATCAGTTTTCATACTAATTTCAGAGTACCGAATTCGAAAATTTTTGACATTTGGACGAACTGAGGCAATTAAAAAAATTTTTGTTTCTTTACCTTGCCAAGCACTTTACAGAAATAAAAACATCTTTTAAATCGAATTTTATTTGTAGAAGTTAGGGTTTTTTTTTAACTTTACATATTTGAAGTAGCCTATTTTGACACCTTGTACCTCATATCTTGCTATCACAGGGTAACAACATGGTATTTTTTCTGAAAGGCTATGTCCTCGTCTACAATTCTTCCATACATTTCAATTCGATCCGTCCACTAGTTTAGAATGTACAGATTTATTATCAAAAATTTTGCGTTTTTACCCACTGTTTTCCGTTTCCCAAACAAGAACTTGCGCATATAATGAGTGCTTCAGTTACTATGGAGTTTATGTGTTAGTATTTGCTAGATAACTCCTTTTACATCTTTTAATTTTTATTCTATCCCGCTTGACCACAAACTTCGATAATGATATCGCGTTCGAATAATTCGCGAATATTTTGCTGGCAAAACCTTCGAGAAAGAATATCAAAGCCGTTTCGAGAATGAACTCGTAGTTCAATTTGTGACAGCAAATATATCGATATTGAATGTTCGTTTATGATATCTATATCGAATCATCAGAGATATCGAGAGTGAAACGAGAAAATTTTCGTTGAAGATTCACATTCGATATCGAAAAAGATCGATAATTGTTCGATATCGTTGGAAATAGTTCGAAAACTATAGCATTCTACTTTGTTTTATTTTCATTTTGCTCTCAATATAAAATCAAAAGCTGATTTAATTTTTAAAGTTATGTCTTATTTTGAACTTAGCTATATACTAAATATAAAAAAATAAGTAATTCAATAATATCAATAATAATAATAATAATAATAATAATAAATAATCTTAAATTATATTCTAAAGTTAATTAACAATATAAACAATAAAAACTTCAACTTCCTATTGAAATTAGAGCGCAGTGTTACGTTTTCGTGGTTCCAGAGGAAGGTGTCAAAAATGTTTCCTCTTAATAGTTTATCTGTTGTAAAAGTTTACTTAATTAAACTGCAAGAAAATAAATTAATCATTTAGATAAATATATTTTGAAAACATTTTTAGAAAAGTAGAAAAATTACTTACCGTTTTTCTAAAACTAGAATAATATTTTTTACAAAGAAGATCCTGGAATTAAACTAACAGCATAAACTTTAAAGAACAATACTTTCCAACCGTTCGATATGAACTATGACTCAACAATGACAAGAACAAACAAGAAAATGTGCAGCTTTTTGATCAAAATAACAAGATATTCAGAAATTGAAAAGAACATGTAATTTTTTGAAATATTTACTTTCGAGATATCGAAAAAAATTAATTATATTTAATTTTCGATAATTTGTCTAATATATTCGTTTCGAAAATTACTCATTTTTACGAATATTCAATAATTTCTTATCTCAGGTTAAGCGGGATACAATAGACTTTGGTTTGCTTAGTGCCACTATGACTTGTTGTGGCTGCACAAAGATTATTTTTTTATGGTTCTTATAACCTCAAGCACGGAAGTGAGCTTTTTTTAATGTCGGTATTTTATTTGTATAAAACAGAAAGAAAAATAGACAACAACGTAAATAAGTTTCTTGTTGGAAATAAAGAGAGGGCAAAAAAGTTCGTTCATTTAATTTTGAATAAAAAAAGTACACCAAGATTATTCCAAAAGTTGGCAAGTCGCTAAAGATATTACAACAAAACAATGTACAAGATTTTTGAGACCTGGAGTGTGAATAATTTACTTAAAAGTGATGCAGGTTTACATCAGTTTCTGATCTAGTAAATGGTGGTCAGAAGCAGGGATTAAAAAAACTACTAAATTAGTAGATACATTGCTTTCTGTTTCATAATTATCAAATAAATCCTCAAAACATTTTCAGATATAATCATTTTAATAATTTTCAAATTCAAGATATCAAACTTTGTAATTTTTGATTTATGCTTTTAGCCAAGAGAATATAAAATTTTGGTAATATAATATTTTTTATGTCTCAAAATTTTAATTTTTTTAGTTTTTCAAATTATAACTGTTCACAATTTAAAAAAAAAAAAACTTTACTAGCAAAGAAATAAAAATTTCTAAAATGAAAACTAAAAATTTATAAGAAACGAAATTTTTCTTATTAAAAAAATTTAAGATAAAATTTATGAGAAATGAAATTTTTTTACTAAAAAATTTAAACTAAAATTTGATGAGAAATTTAAAAAATTTACTAAGAAAAAAAACTAAAAAAAAGAAAAATAACTAACAGTATTTAATTTATAAAGTGTTATATTTTAAACTTAACTGTGTCGATGGAACTCCAAATATAATATTAGCTATTATGTACAATTCTTTAGTATACCGATTTTAAGCTGAGAAAGTCAAAAAGTAATTTTTATCAGCTTCTTTTGTCTTTGTTTTTCTTTCTAAATCGGACAAAACCATTATCAACTTATAGTTAAATATTTTTTCAACACCGTATTTTAGGGTCTTGTATTTGACATATCCATAAAAAAATTGTACTTGATAGAAAAAATTTCAAAGGGATTCTTATTCAGCACATATTTTTGGCAGACAATTAAATTTTTGTAATAATTCTTGAACATATAATTTTTTTTTCTATGAGGAAATTTTTTCTTTATGAGAAAATATTTGCAAACACGTTATATAATCACAAAACGATTAATATACCCTACCATTAAGTGATTTTTTAGTTTGCTTATGAGTTTTTTTTTTTTTAAATAACTTTATAATATGAATTTGAATTTTAAATAAGTTGTAAATAGTGAATAAACCGATATTAATTTTTATATTTACATTATTTAGCTACTTAGCATATGAAAAGTTTTTAGTATATTAACATTTATACACGTTTATATTAATAATTCCATATGCCCAAATATTTGGTCAAATAAAAAGTACCCGTGTTTTTTTTTTTTTTTTTGAAAAATGTTTCAACTAAAATTCTTGTTATTGATAATCAATTTTAATCAAGTATATATTCTCCGTTATTATCTATGACCTCATCATTTTTCGAGTAGTTTCATAATTCGATCGCTGTAGAAATTCTGTGATTTATCGCCGGAAAACTTGGCCATGTGACAATCAAGCGTTGAGCTTCTCTGAGTACCCAGCCTTTTTCAAATGATTCCAAACTGTCATGTGGTTGATGTTAAGTGCCTCCGCTATATCCTGATACCTTGCGTGTCCGTTAAGATTCATCAGTTTCAAAATTTCATTCACCGTATACTGCGTGTTTTTGCATCGTTTTTTTCGTTTTTTTTTTATGGTAAAAAACATCATGTAGCGTGTTTCCTAAGATTTTTTCACTAATTTTAAAATCAATACAACTTTTTAAACGAGCAACGAATTAAAGAACTGTCTTCACCAAATTCGTAAACTGAAATATCACCATTGTGTTTGCTTGACATAATCTAATTAGCTTTAACCGGTATAAGCTACGTATACTTTTTATATGATCCAATAAATATTCATAAATTCTAATATAAATCATTTAATGCTAATCTGAATTAACTAAATCAACATTAAATCAGTTAAATGTTCATGTAAATTTATTCTAATTTTTATGAAACTGAAGAATACAAAGGAGTTGGGACGTATGATTAATATTGAACTAATGTTATAATAATCATACGTTACACAAACATACAAATGTTATATAGTTGCATATTTAATTGTGTTTCTTTTCTGAAGAAAGATGTTACCGTGTTAGTGTTTATTTAAATATTACTCCCACCTTCATAAAATGATACCCTTTCTATGATTAAAATAGAACAAAAAAATATGTGATTAATTTGTAATTGTGTCATTTTTTAAAGTATTTACAAGAAGTTTTTAGTGAAATTTGTGATTTTTGGCGAAATTTATAATTTTTTAGCGAAATATGCGATTTTTATTTTTTAGATTTGTAATTTTTGTTGAAATAATCAATTTTTGGTGATATTTTAAGAAATTTGAAATTATAAAATTTATAGTGAAATATGTGATTTTCGGTAAAAAATTACTTTTTTTTTTTCTTTGAAATTTCTAATTTTTGGTGAAATATCCAATTTTTGTTGGAATTTATAGTTATAAGTGAAATTTCAATTTTTTAGTGAAATTTACGATTTTTGGTGATATTTCGAATTTTTGTTAAAATTTGGGATTTTTGGTGAAATTTCGAATTTTAGTGAAATTTCGAATGTTTGATTAAATATTATATTTTTTTTGTGAAATTTCGATTTTTTTTTAAAAATGTTGATTTTTAGTGAAACTTATATTTTTGGTGAAATTTTAAGTTTTTTTGTGATATTTCGGATTTTTGGTGAAATTTTTTGATTTTGGTAATATTTGTTGTATTTGGTAAAATTTTAGATTTTTTGTGAAATTTGGAACTTATGGTTAAATTTGAGACTTTTTGGCGAATCATCGGCTTTTTGATGAAATTTAGTTTTTGTTTTTGGTAAATTTTCGAATTTTTGCTAAAATTTCGACTTTTTGATGAAATTTTGGATTTTTGGGGAAATTTAAATTTTTTGGTGAACTTTCATAATTTAGTGGAACAGCAATTTTAAAGCCCTAAATACTAAACACAAAATCTCCTAACAAAAAATATTCTAGTTTACTACTAATAAAGTGCAGCATATTCACCCTCTATCTAATTAGAGCGTAAAACATATATTTTTTTGAATTTAAGGGCAACGCTATTAGGAAAGAATATCTGACCTATTTACACTATTACATATTTTTTTCAGAACAGAACACAAGAGGGGGTAACGAGCAGAATAAATGCACCATTTCTATCAAAGGAAGCTTTTTCTTTATAGAAAAGAGAAGATAATAATTTCTTTATAAATTATTTAAAGGAATAATAACTTTTCTTTTGACTCAAACACTAAACAAATAGTTTTACCCTCTAATTCTTGTTCAAAGAAAAGTTACATTTATAATTCATTTAAAAAATTTATATGAAAAACAATATATTATTAATTTAAATATTTTTATACAGTTTTTAATTTTGATTTCAATATTTATTTATAAAATAATTAATCTGCCCTTTATTCCTGAAAATTATGTAAACGCTTTCAAAAACAAAGGAAAATTAATTTTATTACCACATAATTACACATGTATTAATGGGATAAAATTAAAGCCTATATAGTTTAATATATAACATTAATTTATTTTATATACATTGGTACTTTTTTATCAGACATGTAGATCATCACCTAAAATGCAAAAGGTCGTAACTACACTTTTTAATTTTTTACAGCAGAGGCTAGAAAACATGAAAATTAAAAAGGCCGTAACCACATTTTTCAATTTTTTGCAATAAAATTAAGCAACTAAATAAAAATTTTTAATCGTTCACTTAAAGAAAAAACAGGTAAAGCATAAAGCACTTTTCAAACCAGATTTTTCTCAAATGGAACAGATTTACGATTGTTTCTTTTATGAAGTTGGTGTTAGGGCCTTTTTCCATGCTCATTTTAATGTAACTCATAAGAAGTCAACATGATTTTCATTAAAAATAATAACTGACATATTTTTAAAAGATAACTAAATAAAAAGAAAATGAAATATTATTTCCGAAAAAAGTTAAGTGGCAAAACTTGTGTTAAGATTTTTTCGATCTCACAGCTTATATGAAATTATTTATAAAGAAAAGTATATTGTATCCCTGTGCTGACTGAATTATGTGATCTTCAATAATTTTACAGGAGAACCAAAAATCTGTTTAGTTTCGCTGTTTTTTTTTTTTTTTTGCTACTTTGCACAATTTTTGCAAGATATTTCTGTTTATTAATAGGCTTAGTAACGCAATTTATTCACGTTATGAAAAATAACCAAATTTTTGGCGCTTTTTGGAGAAATTCAACGAAAATTTTACCTAAGTAATTTTGTAGAACAATATTTATTAGTACATTTTTGTGCTTTTCTTTTTGTAAGTTTAATTAAATTAAGTTTAATTAAATACGAGTTTGAACTAGGGAAGTAGCTATTATTTGTAATATATTGGTTAAACTTCAAACTCATAAGATGAACATGTTACTAAACGATTATTTTCTAATGACCCTAGAAGAAATCTTAAAAAAATGTAAATAAAAAATAAAAAAATTCTCCACAATATTAGTGCCAAATATATCAAGCGATAGCTTAATAAAAGCCAATTACCCAGTAATTCACGGTCTTCAATAAAAAGAAATTCAAGATGAATAACTTAACGATTTGCTAAAAATTCGTTAACTCAATAAATTGAAGAATAATAAACTAATCAAAAAAATATTTATGATCAAGTATTTCATCTTCGTTAGCTGGACTAATTTTAAAATACATATAAAAATATAATTTTCCATTGAGGGTGTATACAACTTTTAATTTTTTATCAGAAAAATTACAACAAATGAAAAATAACATACTCTCGCATGTTATGCGAGAGTATGGTCTTCCGACTTTTTGTCTGGTCTGATTTAATTAAAAAAATAAAATAAAATGCATTTTATTTTTTTATTTTTGCTAGGATGTGTAATAATTTTTGTAATACTGAATAGTATTTTTTTTTTTAATTTTGTAGAAAATTAGAAATAATCTAATTAATATATACTGTTTAGTCAACATAATAAAGTTATTTTGCAAACTGATAAAATTTGACCATAATAACATTTTCATTCAAGGTTTTTAAAAAAGAAAATATTTATTCACTTATAAGCTAAAAATCCTGCAAAAATTTTATTTGTTGAGTTATGACGCTGTTGCAGCAAATGAGCGATATGTATTTTCAATAAGTTAGTAAATTATGAAAATAAATTTCTTATTCATCAGCATATAAATGGAAAAAACACAATGAAGTTGAATCGAAATGCAATCAGAAAATTCCATCGCACTTGCGCAAACAAATAATTTCAAATTGAACTTATTTGTAGACATTTCATTTAAAAAGTTATCTAATCCAATTTGAAAGAATTTCCTAAAGACTTGCACAAATAAAAGTAATCCATATTCAAGTTGGAGAAATTAAATCGTTCTTAAAAAACAAATTTGTATGGATAATCAGGGATGAAGCCACGGACATTACCGCAACTGTCATTGCTGAAATTTTAGATTACAATGTAGATGCGAGAAAACGAAAGAGTTTGATTAATATTGTTAAACTTAAAAATGTAAATATTAAACAATTGCCCATATATTTCACTAGTCGAATTAATTTTGGGGGGCTATTTCCATTAAGATTATATTATATTTATTAATTTATATATGTTTTTCATTAAAAAATTTTGCATGTAACCTACTTTGTCCACGCATTATACCGAGTATCTGAGAAAGTACACAATAAGTTTGATCACCTTAATTCGTTGCTTTTATATAGAAAACATATATATTTGAAAACTACAGGACTTACGGGTATTTTGGTATAAATAAGATACAGGTCTTTTAATTCCCTGATCACTAGAATATATCTACTCGTTTAATTTTATTTGGGTCAATTATTAACATAATTTATCAAAAATATACTTAAACTAACTTTTAAGTTTTTCGGATCATGAACTGGAAAAATTTCACCGTATTTAATACATTTTCAGTAAAGAAGTATCTTTGCTAAATATGCTAGCAAAAAATTTTTAACAGATCATTTATCGGTTTTTGTTTGAAATTTTGTTTTTATTGTAATTTATTCGCAAAATTATGACTGGCAATATGATGAAAAGTAACATGAAAGTATTTGTTGGTATAATAATTTTGTTAAATATTAAAACTGATCTACATTATTGGTAACATAAGAGACATATATATTTTATTCTCATTACTACATTATTCTTACTTGTGCAGAAAATAAAAGGGAACATTATAGGCAAATATAAGAAAATATTAAGGTAATTCTTTCTATTTTTATAATGTTTCTGCAAATATTTATATATTTATGTAAAAAAAAAAATCAACAACAAATTTGTCACAATTCGACTCCACTATTTTTTAGTGCACTAAATATTACTTTTTAAAATGTTCCACATAGGGTGCATTATCCGTATGATTGATACTAATTGGTAAATATGAAATAAATATTACTCATACGTTCAATATTGAGGTTGAAATGCAATGGAGATAAACAATTCTAGCAACAAGCAGTGTTGCCAGGAGATGAAAAAATGATTCTAAATTGAATTTTGAAAAAGGTCAAGGAAGGCTAAATGCCGCAAAAATAAAGTCAGAAAAAATTTAAAATATTTTTTATTTAGAAACTATTTTTTTCTTCTTATTAGTTTTTGATACATATTTTTAAAGATATTATGATACCCTATAAGTACATCAAGTTTAAATAATTCAACCCTTGGAACATTTTGCTGGAATTCGACATGAGTTCAAATATAAAAATATTTTAAACATAAAATATTATTGTAAAAACTAATAATGTTGGTAAAATAAATATGACTTGAATCTAAAATTCCTTTTTACTAGAGAACGCTATTGAATTAAAGGGTAATACAAGTTTAATTCAATACTTGACACTAGACTCAAGGCTTGATATACTTTTGTTTTAACTTGAATTCCAGAAAAATGCTTGACACTAGACTAAAGGCTTGATATACTTTTGCTTTTGACTTGAATTCCAGAAAAAAATGCTTATTAAGTATATAAAACAGAGAACGGCTAAACAAAAATGATCCAATTAAAAATCGTCCACAAATTTCCCATGCAAATTTAGATTACATTTCATATGAAAAATTACCTAATGTTTTAAATTGAATTGATATTTTTTAAAGCATAATTTCTTTTTAATTAATTATTTCCAATTTTTTGCGTGATTTTTCGTTTTTCGATTACTTAGTAAAAGCAAATAAGAAATTATATTCTTCTTTGTTGAAATATTAAATTTGTAGCAATTCTAACAATGAATAAAGTATAAAAAAAGTTAGAAGCTATAACAAAAATGTTGAAGCTAAAAGCAAAATCAAAAAGGCTAAACTGGCAATACTGAAGCTGAGTTCATTTATCATATAATTTAATTAAGAAATAATTCCGAGAGAACACAAAATGAAAATTCATTTTATTTTAAACTGACTGAGGATAAAATTATTAAAATGTACTCAATTTGTATATTAGATGGAAAATTAACTATTTTCCTATTTCTCATTACCGTGAGAGAGAAATTTTTTATACCATTAATTTAGTTATGTACATTTTCACATTTTAGAAACATTTCAATGAGCTATAATAGTAATTGTGGGTATAATAGGTTTAGGGATTTGTAACTAAAAATAAGGTTTAGAAATTTTAAGTGAATTTTTTTTCGAATAGACTTTAGAACAATTATTATTATTATTATTATTATTAATATTATTATTATTATTATTATTATTATATTAATTTTCTATAAGATTTAAAAAAAAATAGAAAAACAATTTTCCTAAATCATTCATTGATTATATATATATGTATATATTTCAATGAAATTGTATTATAATTCCATGAAATTCCAGCGAAATGGACCTCCAAGAAATCAATGAGATTCTGAACTTGTGATCCAGAAGTAGTGCAAATTCGGATCACTGCCAATGAATTTAATATAGGCTTATCGTTGGAAGATGTATCCATTTTTGATACATATTCACTGAGTAAAAAGTCATATTCACGATGTTATTACCAAAATTTCAAAAATTTTTGCTGGGTAGTAGTTTCCTTATTTAATTATCTACATGTTGATTGTTATAATACTTTTAAGTAAATTCTCATAATAATGCAATTGATTATTTTATAAAGGTTTAAATAAATTCAGCAATATTCATAGAAAGAATATGGAAAAATGATAATTTGTTTCCCATGGCATCGTAATATTTTTTTCTTTGTAGAGTGAATTCTGTTTTACTATAAATCACTTTAAATGGAAATACATGCATCAGCTTTTGAATGTACCAATATTTCATTTATTGGAGCTTAATATAATCAGATTATAAACGTTAGAATATATGTTTAATCTAAGTTAACTGGCTACTATAAAATAATCAATAACACATAGATATACAAACCAGTGAATTATTATATCAAAAATATTTTGTTCACTAATAATGACAAAATATAACAATTACATTTACCAGGAAATCGAAAGTAATTAAAATAAAATGAAAACAATTTAGATTTAAATATCGTTTAAAGATTTATATTTTATATTAATTCTTTTTAAAAATAATTGAAGCGGGGACGCGTATAAGGGCGTATAAACCTGATTTTTCAAAATACGTTTTTTTTGCATAATATTGCTTAACAAAACAATTAGAATGTTTATATATATATATATATATATATATATATATATATATATATATATATATATATATATAATTAAATCAGTTTCACCAAAATACTAACCTTTTTCTTGGACTCCCAGGTGCTTTTGAATAAATGAAGTATAATCAATTATTAAAATACCACAGGTACTTCAGAATATGAAGAATTTATTTCATATTTATATCATATTTATTTATATTGCAAAAAAAATTTTATTGAGTTTTAATACATCAAACTTACAATAAGTAAAAGGGCATATGTCCGTGATTTTAATAATATAATAAGATGATCTATTGATATAATTTTTTTAATAATTTAAGCAAACTTATTGAAAAATATGTAAACAACATATATTCAGTCAAAACTGTTCAAAAACCAAGGATATTTATTTTAGAATATAAGCATTCTGGGGCTCTTTAGTGAAGCAAAACTTTGATGTATTCCTCTGTTTATCTAATAGTACTTTATATGGTCATAATTTCATAAGACTCATAACAAATGACGTTTATAGGGATCCCAATAACCTAAAACACAGAATATAATTATTATAAATGCGGTTTTGAAACATCAAGGTTCTTATAATTAGACAGGAACCACAAGCCCATGATGACAATATAATTAAAGTCATATGGTCAGAATTAAAGAAGAAATGGTATCGGAACACAAAATATGACCAAAAAGGTATTTTGGCTAATATGTAATGGTATTTTGCACACGATTATGAGCTGAGAATTAAAAAAATTGGAAAAATCCAATAACGGAAATGCTAATAAGAGATCAGACCGATATAAGTTTTTTCAATGTTAAAATATTACTCAGTAATCAAACATAATAACATTAGTCAATTTCAGTATTTTTCTTAATAATTAAAGATTTATTCCAATGAATTCAAGATTCGTACTATTGTTTTGACCGCTCTTTTTATTAGCGTTCCTAATATTTTATAACTTTTTCACAAAAGTTATGTGAAAATTTCATTTATTATTTTGCTTTTCGTTAATGTAGTGCATAAGATATATTTTCAAAATAAAACATCGGATATAAATGTAACAGTTTTTGTACAATACTTATTTAAATTAAAATATATTATATAGTGCTATTTTATTGACTACAGCTGTATGCATTTCTTGGACTTTTATTGCAACCAGGATATTTTTACAAAATTGTGGTTGAATTCAATAATAACGGTTTTAATGACTGATTTAAAGTTGCATAATGCTTCTAAACCTTTCTATTTATGTTAACAGCAGTTAACATATATAATGTTTCTCAACCGGTTTATTTATGTTAACAGTATTTAACATATCTGTGGAAATTATTAGTATAACTGTGGAACATATAACATTGAATAAAAAGCTTTCGCCATTGTTTGTAAGAATGGCAACACAAAATGTTTAAGCTGCTAACGTTAATATCGAAAGCTCTAGAATTCGAATATATTAGTTTGTCCGTTAAGATCATTGTAGAAATATAGATTTCAAAAAGCATCTAGTTTGTAATGCAGTGTATATAAATTGACCGTGAGAGCACCATTGGGAGAGTCTAATTTGAAGAATCGTTAAATAAAGACAAATTAACTGTGTTCTTGTACATTATTCAATTGTGCTGTATAAAGTGTCTAATTTAACTGTGTGTATTAGAACACATAGTGACTATTTACACTGTTGTTGTTGTATATTTTAAATAAAATAAAGAGTTGTTACAACTTTCAAATTAGTAAACTGTTTTTTATTTGAAATCAAAAGTATCCGCTTTATTTAAAAGGAAATAAACCACAGTTTTTAAAAGGTAAAAACGTAACAATATTTTTAAGTATTAGCTTTCTGCTTCTATCTTCCAATCTTATGTTACAGGATAAATTATAAAATAATTTTGAGTATCTACACGGTGTACTTAGTAAAAAAAGAGTTTTTTAAACTAAGTGTAGTTCAAAATTGTGCTAATTTATATAATATCCTCTGAAAATATACAAGGTGGTTAAAAAGCATTGAATCGAGCTAATAATTTACTACAAATCCAACATTAATATATAAAAATGAACTCTAACAATATCGTAAGCATTTTCACAGTCTTTGAGTATTGAGCTTATATCAAAATGCGTATGATATATATTTCTAGAGACTGCAAAATGATGATTTTTTAAAGTTTATTTTAGCAGAATGACAAGGAACACACGAAAAACGCCATTGCTAATGCTTGTATTATGGACTATGAATACATAACAAATTTTGGTATGTAATGTATTTTGCATAATGAATAATATAGGGTATACAAAGATAAAAATAAAAAACATTTTTTTTTCAATAAGCTGATACACGTGGCTGTCTTTGTGAATTATTTGGCTTTTGTAGTTCTTTTTGTTCATATAAAAAACATTTGTTATTTCCCTTATATTTTGTTGATTTCTTCACAAAATTAAGATGATCTTATTGTAAACCTTCCTTATAAAGAAACTAAATATTAGAGTATTAATCAATATAAATACTTTGTAAATGTGAAGAAAAAATTTCTATAAATATTAATATTTTTTGGAAGGTGACCTAAGGATTAACTTCTACTAAGAAATTCTTTAATCAATTAGAACATGAATAGTTTTCTTGATTTAAACGTTTATGGCTTAATAAACATAAATACACACTACCAAATAAATAAATTCACAAATACATGTATGCCTAGAATTATAAATATAATTACTAGTCTCTTAATTAATTTAAGGATTTAACAGTAAACAGTTTCAGGATTTGACATAAGTTGATTTTGATAATAAACGAGAAAGAAAGATATAGTCAACGGGAAGGGGACTTATATTATACCTGTGGCCAATTTTACTAAATGTAAAATAAAATATACAAATACAGAACAATGCGTTGATATTAACATCTAGATGATTTTATGCACTTAAGGGCGATTCCTGTAGGTAGCTTTATATGGGAGCTATGGCAAATTATGGCCCGATTCTCATAAATTTTGGCAATGTTGTTTCTACTTTCATAAAGTTATGGTTAATTGTGGACCGATCCTTATGAAATTTGGTACAAAGTTCTATACTTATACAGAACTTCTTTGCACCGAATTTCATTAAAATATTCTTATTTTGAAGGCATTTTTGAGTGTTTAAACTCTATTCTGGAGCGCATTTATATGGAGGCCTGGTGAATGAACCGATCACAAAAAATCAATAGATTTCGCTTGCATCATAAAAGTGCCAAATTTCATTGAACTATCTTTAAAATTGCAAACCGCACTTTGTGCACAAGGTTTACATGGATAGCCAGACGTCCAGCCACCCAGACGTACTGATATCGTTAGATTGATTTGAAAAGTTGTTCTGAGGCGTTGGATAACCTTTTCTATGTTTTAAAGATTTCAGCACAAACGCATAATATCCCAACCACCTATGGTGGCGTATGGTATAAAAATATTAATTTAAAAAATTTAATAATTTTTAGGGCACAGTGTGTAAATGCTTAACAATATTATTTTCTATATTTGTATTATTTTTCACTTATTTTAGTAATTTAGTCCCACTACTTGAATTTTTACTTTTAGAATACTTATATTTTTATTTTCATGATAAGTAATCAAATTAATACGAAAATCTATTTTTGGTATGTTATTAATTTTCAATTACTCCAGCCCACTTATTTAATTATTTTCTTGATAATTGTATTTCCTTTTATAAAAAAACAATTTATTTTGACATATGTATTTGCACTTAGTAGTTTTCATTAAATAATAAGAGTAATTTATTGCTTAATTTATTTTATTTACTGCAGCTGCTTATTAAAAAAAAATTCAAACACAATTTTTTAATTCGTTTAACACACACACTACACTGGTACATATTCCTATAAATGCACATCAATATTTTAATCAACTTACCAAAAATGGGACTTAAAAATAATGAAAGTGCTACAATTAATTTTTTAAATTATTTAAAAACTTAATAACCAAGAACTTAAAATGTAAATTAATTTTTTTTTTCATCATAAAACATAGAAGATAAAAGCAAATTTTATATAGTATTCTTCCTTTATGACAAATATCAATCATGTTTCTGGTACTTTTTGTAAATTCTATTATTAGTTTTACCTTTTGGTGATTTTTTTACCTAAATATTTGTTAAATTTATTGTTGTTAATGCGGACACAATGTCTTATAGAAATTTTGGTTTACATATCTCTCACCCAACATTTTTAGAAATTTGGAGTCTTAGGGGAGAAAAGCGCCTAAAAAGGTACTTTATAGATTTTCTAGACTACGAAATGTAAGAAAAAAATGAAAAACATTTTTTTCAACACCAAAAAACTCATAAAAGGTTACGAATATCGTACCACATATTCTCTATTTGATATTCTTTATTTGGATATAAACCTGGAGGCATGAAGTGCGATTGATATGAATATTATTAATTTTCTGAAGACAGCAAATATTATAACAGTTGCTATGGGAGCTAAAATTAATTCATAGTTTAATTTTTCGAAACTTTTTTCTCACTTATGTTATAACATTTTGATTTCTCTAAATAAAAATGCTGATCTAAGTAGCAATTCCGCAAGTCCGCTAACGCTGCAGCGGGTTAAATGCAAGTAATAGTATAATTTTATGATATATTATGATTTTTGTTTTATTTTATTTTTTTTTTTTTTAGGACAATTTTCCATAAACCACTTGCGAAAAATTTTTCTTCGCCAAAAGAAAGCCCACACATACATGCACACATACATATATTCAGATAAGCATCCTCAAATATACTCGAAAATAAATAGAAAACCAAACACTAAGAAATTAGTTAAGTCAAGTATCAGAACACAAATATTTTTGTAAGGGATGTAATGTGTGTCAACTTGTAGACTTTGGACAAGAAATATTAAAATAAAAATAAAAAATTAAAAAAAAAATAGCTCAAATACACTAAAAAAATTAAATCTGTGAAAAAGGTATTGCAGTAAATCTGGGTAAATTTATAACAATGTTTATAAACTAAAAACATTTATTTTACGAAGCTTTAAATTGACTCTACTTTTAATGTTTTTTCATTCAAAAAATCGTTCTTATAATAATAAAACATATCAGTTTTGGCGCTTTTATTCGTTATGGCATTATTTTAATATTTTGGCGTCTTTTTAATTTTAACGTTTTTTCTCTTTTGGAGATCTTTTTATTTTGGTGATTTTGTATTTTTGCATTTTTTATTTCCTTTTGATGACATATTTTCGTTTTGTTTTTTTCCATTTAGGCGATGTTTTTTTTTCATTTTGACGTTTTTTTCCAACTTTTTTCTTTTGTTGCTTAAGCGATTTTTTTTCATTTTGGAAATTTTTGATTTTGTCATTTTATTCATTTTACGTTTTCCACGCCTTAGCTTTTTTTTCATTTTGGCGACTTTTTTTATTTTGCCCCTTTTTTTGTTTCGGCGATTTATTTTTCCTTTTGTCGATTTTTGTTTGGTATTTTTTCTTTTCGTTTCAGCGTTTTTTCGCTTTGATGATTTTTTTATTTTGGCATTCTTTTTCACTTAAGCGTTTTTTTCGCTCGGCGTCTTTTTTATAATTTCTTATTTGTCGTATTTCGTTTATTTCCCTTTTTTCATTTTGGCGATTTATTTCCCTTTCAAAATACTATCAATAATAATCAGAAAATAACTTTATTTATGCTAGTAAAAAATCAAAAATCACCTGATAACTGTTATCACTGTAAGAGTTATGGTCTCTAATTTTGAATATCCAAAATAAAATAACAATAGAATGAGCTTATCTTGATAATACAATAGAAAGAATTATTTTCTCATAAAAATATGTATTTGTTAAAAATAAAAAAGGGACGGTAAAAAAAACTTTCAAAAATCAACGAAAATTGTTTGCTATTTTACCTTGTTTCTAATGAGGCATATGGCTCATAAAATTAAAAATAAACAAATCAAAACTCTTTTATATTTTGCTTATCCCTCCTCTCTTACATATCTCGCAATTAAAATTGAAAAAAAATCTAATTCAATGTTGTTAAGTCAGTACAACTTGCCTAGTTTGTTTTCGTAAAGATATAACAACATGAGACGCTTTTTGGTTTGAGACTTATACTTACTTATGTATGTAAGTTTTGCACTTGTATTGGAAGCAAATTTTGCCACTTATAACTTTTAAAATACTAAATGAATTTTAGCAAAATTTATATTTTCTATTTTCTATGAGAAAATGCCTTTCTGACGGTATATCCTTTATTAAAATCAGATGTATAGTGTAAGCGTAAAAGGGGCAAGAGAAAATGTGTTTTCCTATTAATTATATAGATTCCCTTCCAAAATAATATTTATATAAGAAAATCTTAAATCAATTGTAACTAGAAAAATGGGGTTATTAGTGATCACTTATTTTTAATTCCATAAATCGATATTTTTGTATGAAAAATTTAAATCCATCGTAGCTTGTAAAAAATGCATTTAAATCGAAAAAGGGGTTTATTTAGTGATCATTTATTTTTAATTCAAAAAAATCGATATTTTTGTATAAAAATCCATCGTATCTTGTAAAAAATGCATTTAAAGCGAAAAAGGGGGGTTATTTAGTGATCACTTATTTTTAATTCCATAAAAATCCTTCGTAACTTGTAAAAAATGCATTTAAATCAAAAAAGGGGTTTATTTAGTGATCACTTATTTTTAAGAAATCTATATCTTTGTTTAGATTGTGAAACAAAAATTTTGATTCTTATATACATATTCGTATATATATTTTTTATTTTTCTGCCAAATTTAACTAACATTTTTTACATTTGATGTTTAAAAGGATATCATACATGCATATACAAGGGCGTCAAGCATCGAATGCCAAAAAAATAAAAAAAATAAAACTAAATAAAAAATAAAAAGAAGCAATAACTTTCAATTTGATTTTTTTTTTTTGCTATAGACATATGTACATGCAAAACAAACAGGAAAAGTTGGAAATCGATGAATAAAATAAAGAAAAGCAATAAACAAAAACCAGCGGAAAATTATAATTAAAATAAGTTTTACAGAAATGAAAATAGGGGTCACAGAAATTGATATAAAATACAAATAATATATAAAGCGAAACATAGTGAACTTAAGTTTTGGAAACAAATTTTTAGACTCAATATTCTATTAAATGTATTTATAACCCAGAAGAATTTCCAACAGAAAGTAAATTGTTAATTGGGTTATTTCACATATAAAAAAGTGGGAGCAATTTTAATTAAGATTTTTTTCATATTACCTACAATCTGCAGAAATTTAAATTAAAAATAAAATAATTAAATTTTTCTATATTCTAAGCCCTAGCATTAAGAATATATAAAAAGTGTCCCAAAAAGGCGATTTGGGAAAATAAATTCGCCAAAAAAGGTGATTCTTTGGATTTTTTTTGGAAAAAAGGTTCAACTGCTTCAATACCTAAAATACTCTTCAAAATTTGTGTATTTGATAAAAAAAAAAATTATTATATTTTAAAAAGAACTATTAAATTAAATTTAATTAATAACAAAATAATTTATTTTAAAAAAAATTTATTATTACAAAAATAAGAACTTATTCATTAAAATTCTCTTTTTATTAATTTAACTTCTGTAATTTTGTACGAGGTTTTCACTAGGACTCCATTCTTACAAATCCCTGTCTAACAAATTTAGGACTGAGAGCATTGATTCACAAGTGACGATTCTATTAGGCAATTTATTTTTCATTAGTGAAACGCACTGCTATAAGCCAAAGTAAAAATATAAATTGGGGTGTAAGTATTCACCAAATCTACTTTTTAATGTTCACAATCAGGTTCAAAAAGATTCAGCATTTGATGTTTTAAATAGTTGTTCATAAACTTTATTAGCTTTAAGATTTAACAGTTTCAGTTCATTTTTGAATTTTTCGGGATCTTTTCTTGTATCAATATATTGTGAAATGATCTCAAAATAATTAGTTTCTTCTTTCGAGCTAATATATAATAGGTCAAGATATTTCAAACAATTTAGTTGTTCGTCATTTAGTATGTATTCTTAAAAAGTCGCCATTTAGTTCCATTCTAAAAAGGGGAAATTGGCGACTAAAGTTGCCGAACGATAACACTGGTTTTGAATATTATAACAATAAATTTCTTTTTGTTGTAATCTGTAACAAATGAATGAATTGTAATTAAAATTATTGACTATTAACAACCAATTCATTGCTATTATAAGCAGAAACGAAAACAATAGCAACATATAATTGCTTGTCTATATAGTATTTAAATTATTTTGAGTACCAGACATAAAAGTCAGCAATACAGACATTTTAATTAAATCGCAGTGAATGAAAGACATTTATTCAGACATTAAACTTTTGGAAATCTACTAAAAGTACTTTTGTATAGACAGGAAAGAAGGCAGACGGAATCCTGACCCAGACCCCCGCATACCAAAGTTATTCATAATTGTGTAGTAATGAAGATGTAGAAATGGAATGAAATAATATTAAATTAATTTTGAATGATTTTTAGTGTCAATAAAACGAATAATTGAAATCTAATAAGAATGATCAACAGTAGTAGTGAGAGTGTAAATACTATTAAATAGGAATAGTAAAATATAATGATATCACCGAGTGACAGTTATTTTCACACATAAAAAATCTATATATTCATGAAACTAGATACCATGCGTAATAAAACTACGTACTCAGTTTTTATCCAGGATGTCAAATTATCTCTTAAAAAGACTTGAAAGTTTCGAAGGATAGATATTTTTAAAAAAATTTATAAAATATTTACGAATATTATATCATCCCAATATGGGTGTCCAATGAAAGCTAAGAATTCTTGCAATATAATATTATTTTCTATTTAACTGTTGCAGTACTTAAACATAAGAACATATCCTTTTAAAAATGTTACCTTTTACTATTTGTTTTCAAATATATATCAGCCAGCAAAAATCGTTCTCATATTTGAAAAAGTCGTTATACGGATAAAGCTAGAGACCACTTAAGATGAAAATGTGTACCCATTTTTACTCCAAGATGTCAAAATTTCTCTCAAATTTCGAAAGATGGACATTTTTTAAAAATATTATAAAATATTTGCGAAGATTATATTGAGGTAATATGGATGTTAAATTAAAGCTAAGAATTCCTGCAATATAGCATATATTTTATTTAAATCTTGCAGTACAAAAATTTAATGATTAAATTTAAAAAATAGAAAGAAAATATTTTTTTAAAAATTTAACCATTAAATAATATATCTTTTAGTTAATTATATAATGTATATAAAGAATGTCTTCTTAAAATTTTGTTCTGAAACAAATAAATAAAAACAATTAAATAAAAACGACATATAAATTTGGCTCATATAATCTTGGTAGATATTTTGTAATTTTTTTTAACTTTGAAGTCCTTTTGAGAAAAAATTTTACCTCTTAGGAAAAAAGCTGAATGCGCATTTTATTAAGTGTGAGCTCTAGTTTGACGAATATATAATTTTTTTCATGTGTGAAGCATTTTTTGAGAAATTGCAGCACGGTATATTACATGTGTATATCAATTTGAAATAAAATGTTGAAAAACAGAAGACCTTCACTAAAACAAAACTTTACCCGGCAGTAGAAAGAACAAATTTATTTTTGCAAAATATCCTTCACAATTTTCACTTATTAAGTAAGAGAAACAGTGTTTACAATATAAAAATCTCGAATGTCATTTGAAACAAAAACCAATCGTCATAACCACAACTGTTTATCGTTAATGGTCTGTTTGTTAATGATAAATGGTAAAATTTTGAAGCAAAAATAAGTGACATCAAAGTGAATGCCAAAATGAGAAAATTTCGATAAAATGTTAATATTCGATAAAGACAATATGAAAATATTATATAAAAAATAATTAAAGGCTCGAAAAGTAAAATAATGTACTGCATGGCAAGCAAGCAATTTATCATTATTTTGTATTTTAAAATATGTATTGCTGACACGTAGAGAAAAAACGTAGTTACGGCATTTTCACTACAACAATACTATGTTTTCATGTTCATTAATTTTAATAATACTGTGTTCATGATAACAAAATTTTAATATAGTTGACTACAAAATTTTTATGTTTTTGAATATTTTAACCACAAATACAATTTTATTAATATAAACAATTTAACTATTTATTTATTTCTACAACCATTAACTATTATCATTTCTTATCCTTGTTTTTTAACCAAACTTCGTTTACTATATTGTTATTAATATTATTTCCATAACAATAAAATGTTGCAAATAAAAACCGTTTTTACAAATATGGTTAAAAAATTCATAAATTGATTGTTTTAAAGCTAGTTTTTCACCTTCATTATAATTCTCATTTAGTTTATACATGAATTAGTATAAGTGTACAAGATATTGATTTTATTATACGATGCACAATATATGATAGTAAAATGTAACTCAATAAATAATTTATAAAAATAGTAATTCTTAACTAATGTGTTTTATTTTAATATATGATAAGATGAGATGATAGTTTGACTAATATGATAGAATGGAGTAATATTGTAGTAAAATGGTATAACAATAAAACTTGAATCATAACATTCAAAAACGAACTATAAAATCAGACACAATATGATAAAATGGAATCATAACAACTGTTATTTACAAACATATCTACTTTTAGATGTGATCATTTATTTCAATCATAATATATTGTTCTTAGATTATGATCACTACAACTATATTTTTTCCCTCCATATATATAGCATTTCTCTATAGTAAATGAAAATTTTAAATCGCTTATACATTTTTCGATATATTTCGGGAGCATTACGTCAAAATATATAGGGCATTTACATTCGAAAATTTAAAAAAGAATTGTTTAAAGAAATTATACCGTTCTTGAAAAGTGTTATTTAGGAAATAATAAAAAGTTGCTGGAGAAAAGTTGTATCATGGTATAAAGAAAAGAAGATAGTTAAATTCCATATTTGTTTAATTGAAAATCAATTTCTGATATGCCTAAAGAATATGATAAAAATATCGTTGCCAGATTTATTTAAAAATTATTTTTTTCCAGTTTGAAATTTCATATTTAAAAATATGTTATTTTCCAAAAATTAGAAACATAACAAGTGAGAATATTATATTCGGTTTGACCGAATCAGCTATACCTACATTACACTTCTTTAAGATATAACATTTTAACAATTCATCTCATATGGGAGGTAGTAAAGTTTGCGGACCATGCTTATTTTTGATTTCCGAGTTTATATGGACCCTTGAATTATTTGTGCAAAATTTTGTTTATTGTACATGCTTTTATTTGAGAGATATCGGCGGAAAAGTATGAACTGAAATTACGGCGGACATCAAGTTTTTTTTTTATTATTTGGCCCATAATTTGTTTATTTACTAACCGATTTTGCCAATTTTCAATACCAAGCAAACCTTATTTGAGCCAAATTATGATCCCCTCCCCTTTCCATGTGATCGTATAATAATTTCACTAGGATCCAGAATATATATATATATATATATTATAGCGTCTTAGATAAAGTTAAAAATGGAATGCCAAACTCAAAATACCTCCTTGGAATCTTTTTGAATAGTGGGTATAATAAATTAGCTCTGCTATTTCTAAAAAAGGTTTGCATTTTTTAATATATACTTATTTAAAAAACTAATTTGTAAAACCTTAAGGTAAATTAAAAAACCAACAAAAAACTGCATGTTTCCCAACTGCAAGAATATAAAAATAATTAAAATAATTAAAAAAACTTACTCTTATCTAAAATAATTTATATTAAATTTCTTTAAGAACTTCTCAGTCTATGGCTCTACCACATGGAAGCATACCAGATCTTAAATTTCTGCTGTACTTTTCCACCAAGTGTTGCTTACATAATTGCTTCAAAAGTTATTTAAAAAAATCGGAATTTAAATATTTTGCATATAAAAGTTAGATATAATCAGTACTAGAAAGATTTCGTCTTGCGCAGAGAAAAAATGTGGTTACGGCATTTTCCCTACAACTATACTATGTTTTCATTGCTAATATTCATTAATTTTAATAATACTGTGTTCATGATAACATTTTTTTTTTTTGTTTTACATTCAATCAAAATTTTAATACAGTTTTATTCAAATTTTATATAATAATATATGAGGGTTATGGTCGATTTCATAAACTTGAACTTAAGTTGAACTTAAAGTTGAAATACTAATATTTTAGCCTTTTTAAGGAAATTTTATGTATCATAAAAGCCTAGAAGCTAAGGGGAAAGTATTGAGGCTAAAACAAAACAAAAAGGCTAGATTTATCTTTAAAAGACTAAGGCCATCTGCGCTAGAATATCTAACATATATGAAAAGTTTTATTGATTTATAATAACTATAAATCTTACGGTACGAAATAACAAAAACAGTTGCTAACAGGCTAGATACATATTAGAACGAGGGCCTTTTTAAAAAAAAAAAATCATGTATACATTTTTTCTTTGATTGCTTATAACAAAAGTAAGAGTAAGCTAAAAACTTATGTGTCAAAATATCTGCTTTTTATTCTAAATAAAAAATCTTATATTGTTTTTTCTTTTTTTTTCGCAAAATGTTAAATTAAAGAGTTATAGTGCAATAAAGATTTTAGTTACTTTTAAGACTTTTCTTAGGGCAAAAGTCAAAGTAGACTGGGCGGTTTACGATCGATCGACCCAATTTTTGCACAATATTCTTTTTTGAGCTCCATTTACCAAAAACTTCACCGCGGTGGAGCAAGCAAAATCAAAATATATACATTTCATGGGTGACCTAGTGTACATATATATGACAGCTTTCTTTTATAAAAAATTCTAATTCACTTGTGTCAATGTATGTTTATTTTATGTTGAAATTAATTTTCTTCCATATAACATGATGCATCATCATCATCACCATTGCTTATCTGTACATAAAGTAGCTGTATGTAAACAAAGTAATGTAAGAGCAAAAATTCTATTAGCATGATAATAATGTACACATAATAATAAAAAATTTTCACTGGATGCTTAAAGCGATCTCATACTAAGTGTACATAGTGCTTGTGTATTATGAATTACATATAAAAGGTCTGATATATATAGCTTTTAATGGCAATTTACAATACATATTATTATGATGGGTATAATAGACTCGGTCATACCGAATATAACATTCTCGTTTGTTAATTTATTGATTTTTATTTTATTTTATTTTTGAACTTAACTTTTTTTTAATAATTTGGATTTTTTTTTAATAAAAAATGTGCAATAAATGTCAAAGTATAGTTTAGAATTTTGTTTTTGTATTAAATTACACGTCATAAGCAGTGTTGCCAGCTTAGCCTTTTTAAGGCCAAATCTAGTCTTCTTAGTCTGCTTTTAGTCTCAAAATTTTCATTTTAGCTTACTACTTTTTTTAATTTACAATGGCCTTAGAAAGGCTAAAAGAATATCATTTCTTATCTGTTATTGCTAATTTTATTTTTACAGAATCATCCATTTAAGCATTGTTACCAGTGTTGCCAGTTTAGCCTTTTTGAGGCTAAATCTGGTCTTTTTATTTTGTTTTTAGCTTCCAAATTTTCGTTTTGGCTTCTATCTTTTTTATAGCTTTTTTAGTTTTTAAAACTATCTTAAAAAGGCTAAAATTACATTATTTCAAAAACGATGAATATATCTCCTTATTTGCTTTTACTAATTTTATTTTTAAAGAATCACTATTTATGAATATAATTAGAAAAGTATTAAATCAAACATTCACCCAAAAATTTAGAAATGGTTATACAAAAATTAATTATAACCCAAAAATTATGAAAAAATCATTTTAAAATGTTGGGTTTTTCATATGAATTATGAATAGGAATTGAGAGCGAGAAAAAATAAGTTTTAAATTAAACATAATGTTAAATTTTTTCTGACTTTACGGGCACTTAGCCTTTCTTGGCTTTTTAGGGTCCAATTTAGCCTTTTTGGTATAACGATCTTGTTATGTATTATTAACAAAAAAAAAATAGATTATTTATATTTAACAAAAATCTTCCCTTCGGCACTTCTCTTTCCAAATCAAAACTAACTTAGCTAATGTCATGGACTGACTAGTTCGATTATTATAAT
Source organism: Protocalliphora azurea (assembly GCA_932274085.1). NCBI lineage: Eukaryota > Metazoa > Arthropoda > Insecta > Diptera > Calliphoridae > Protocalliphora > Protocalliphora azurea. The sequence goes on along the minus strand of OW026520.1, from coordinate 14,941,595 downwards.
TATTTTTGTTATACTTGATTAACCATAGCAACCCAAATATTTGAAAATGAAAAAGTAACTAAAGTTAAAAGAGTTATGAAAAATTATTTCAAAATGTTAAATAATTTTTCATTTGAAAAATAACTCAAATTTATATGGGACTTTTTTTGGGATTTTTCATTAGGTAATTTTGCCGGTAGTCGTCCTATGGTTGTTTAAAAATTTATTACACTATCTTTAAAAGAAAACTAACAAAACCAATGAAAACAGGAAAAAAATAGATTTTTAAATTTAAAAAAAAACTTAATTTTTTCTGGCCTTATTTTTTGAAGCAGTTAGACTTTTCTGAATTTTTTTGGAAATTCAATTTAGCCTTTTTTTGCCCATCTCCTGGCAACACTGGTCATGAGTTACCAAGTTTTATAGCACGTCATTTGCTTTCAAATATAAATAAAATTTTGACAAAGTATTTGTACAACAATCAATAAATAAGTACAAATACTTGGGATGGAATAAAAAAAGAGTCCATCAAAAAAGTGTGAAGTGTGTAATACAAAGTGTTTGGGTGATTGCAAAAAACAATTTTTTTTTTGTAAAAATGTACATATTTTAAAACTTGTGTTAAATGACAAGTGTTGCTATTTTAGCCTTTTTAAAGCTAGATATAGCTATTTATTTTGCTTTCAGCCTCAAAATTTTCTAGCTTTTTCTAGTCTTTTTGGATTTTTAACATTGCCTTAAAAAACTTAAAATATATGTACACATTTCATTAACCGTGGAAACTATTCACCCAAATCATCAAAAAAAAAAAAAAAAAAATACAAAAATCATTTAAAACATTGAGTCATTCTTCGTATGAAAACTATGTTCTATGTCTTATTTATAAATTTATTACAATATCTTTAAAAAATATCAAAAATTAATGAGAATGCGAAGAAATACTATTCTAAATTGAGAAAAGTTCTACTTTTTTCTGGCCTTACTTTTTGGGGTGCTTAACCTTTTTTAAGCTTTTTTAAAGTTCAATGTAGCCTTTTTTCTCACCTCCTGAGAACGCTGTAAATGATTAACAAAATCAATGGTATTATAGATTGCCATTGCCATTCACTGAAGCTAGTATTTATTAAAAGTAGCTTAACATTTTTTTTCTTTTGATGTTATATTATTCTCTTATCTTTTATCAACAAAAGTGTATTTAAATTATGGACCTACACAAGTCTTAAATAACACAGTGCAACAAGAAAAAAATTACCTCAATAATTCTAAAATGAAAGTATAGTATAGTAGTATAGTAGTAGTCTAATAAAACCCTCAAAGATTTTTCAAAGTTAGTTCGGATTTCGGTTTTATACCCTCTTGGAGTTCGAAGTTTTCGGAGCTCTTTTTTCAATATAATTGGAAATAAGGAATATTTAAATTATATAATCCAACTTTTATTATGTGTTTTTGTTATTTTATAGAGTAGCACCATTATTTTCTAGATGATTGGTGGATGCCATATCCTTTTTGCACCTATTTTTTGTCATAATATTGTTTACTTTATTTGACTTGACTTTACGTATAAGCTACTCAACCGATTAAAGTGAAACATATGTATATCTTTGAAGTATTAACTGGATATGTTTATTATTATTATCTTTTTTATTTTCACGCACAAGTCTATGTTCACATACAGCAATTTTTTTTCTAAAATTTGTCTAGTTTTTCTCCTAAACTTGCGTTTACCTTCACACATAAAATTTTACTTCAGCAATTCTTGCTTTATTTGCCTTGATTTGTTTTAGTTTTGAAGTATGAAAATGAAAAACAAAACGAATTTCGAAATACAGGTAAGTTTGTACACTTTCATATTCCCTCTCGCTGGCTTTCACACGAAGTCAAAATTTCAGTAAGAAAAATTGCTTTATGTAAACTCAGACTAACGAAAAAAGTGCTATAAAATATCCAAAATTTAATTTGCAAAACTCTTTTAAAAATTTAATATTCTAATGGTGTACTTTCACTTCGCGTTAGAATTATTGAGGAATATTAAATAACCCAAAATTTGTCGCGTAGTGTAATACATGATGTATTTAATTTAAATTTGTTTTGTTAGTTTTGTTTTTGAAAACAAACAATAATCGAAGTGTAATCATCTTTTTTGTCTTGCTAATTAAGTATTGAAAGTTTTTTTTTACAAAGTTTAGTTTGCTAATTACTTATAAGAAAGTTTTCATTTGCTATATATTAAACAACTCCAAAAAAGAAAAATAAAACTTAAATAAACTTTTGCTATTTTTGGTCATATTAAAATAGTTCTAAACTAACTACATATGTAGTTATTTTTTTTTACACAATAACACCGTAAAAGTAACAAATTTTATACTTATTTAGAGCCGCTAACTTTCTTCATACGTCATATATAACATATATATAACATAGATAGCAGTGTTGTAGCCCAATAAACTAATCAAAAGTCAACTAGTATTAAAATTACCCTAGCTGATCGTTTTGAATAACATCAGTATCGAAATCTGCATACTTATACTATATATAATTTGAAAATATGCTTCTGACCTAATATTATTTTTGCTTGCAAATTCAACTTCTGGTTAAATTTCAATACTAAAGTAAATTTTTATATCCCACATCACCATAGGTGTTTGGGGTATTATGCGTTGATGTTTGTAACGCACAGAAAAAATCATCCAACACCCGTTTTAAAGTATACCAATCGACTCAAAATACCTTTTTGAGATCGATCGATCGGTCCATTGGTTATGATCGGTCCATTATTTAACCTAGCCCCCATACAAATGTCCTCCCGGAATAGGGGTTTAACGATCATAAATGCCTTATATATAGCAATATTGTAATGAAATTTGGTACGAGGAAGTTTTGTATAAGCGTTAATCTTTGTGTCAATTTTCATGAAGATCGGTCCATAATTGACCATAGCTCCCATATAAAACCCCATTCCAAAAATCACTTTAACGTGCATAAATTTCATAAACATGTTAGTATAAGGTTTATATTCAACACAAATAAGTTTTATATAAGTACAAATCATAGTGACAAATTTTATGAGGATCGCTTCATAATTTACCATAACTCCCATATAAGCCCACTTTCGGGAATCATCCTAAAGTGCATAAATTTATCCAAATGTTAGTATTAACGTAATATTACGTATTCGTATATTTTATTTTACACTTAGTAAAAGTATCGGTCCACAATTGACCACATATCTAATATAAGACCCATCCACGAATTATGATGGGCATGCACAATGGAGTGGAGTATCATATGGTCGGGCTTGACCGACTATATCTTTATTTCTCGTTTAATTTATCATATTGACTTTTGTGGGGGATGAAAGAAACCACAAAAAACCTAATCAAGTTGAACTTTATCTATGGCAAAGGATTAAAATATTTTCTAATATGTATGAAATTTTATTATTGAAGAAACTTAATTAGAAAATACTAAATTCTTTTAGAGGGAAATTTGTAGCTTAAAGTTAAAATTAAAGATAAAATGTGATGGGTATTAAATAAATTCCATAAAAAACTCAAGCTAAACGTTATAGAAATTACTAAATTACAGAATTTACTAAATAAATTCCTTGAAAAACTCAAGTAACAAATTATAGAAGAAAGTGGGGTATTATGGCGCATGGGATAATGAAGAAAATTTTATTTTTTTCGCATGTTTTTAAAATTTTGAATAAAAATCTGATAAATATTTGTCATTATTGCACTACATTTCTTAATTATATTTTACCCATGAAATATTTTAGTTTATTGCTTTACGAGCGCAAGCAAATAAAATATACTCAAAGACTTTTTTAAGTGCTGATGTTTCTGAGAAAGTGATCTAAATTAAGAGCATTTTTAAAGTAATTGAGTACTTCATTTTATACATATTTCAATTGAAAATAGATTTTGTACCAAAAACATACTACTTTTACAGATCAGTACTTAACTTAAAAAATTATGGATTAGGGGTTATATGGTAAAAATACATAGGAGTAAAGCGGGATGTATAATTGAACCAAATTTTCACCCGGTTTTCTTTTTGTTTGTAATTTCTCTGAAAATATAGTAATTATAGTAGTAAATAAATAATATTTTAAATTTAATAATTAACTGCCACTTTTTGCGAATTTCGTCTAGTTTTATAAGTCTGTTTTCATCACTTATTGCAATTTTGACATTCGAGTGGTCTCGTAAATATAAAAGTCATTTAAAAATATTTAATAAACAATAAATATCTTTAAATTTTCCATTTTTTATATCTTCCAATTTACCCCAACATTTCTCATTTTACGCACAAATAATCGATTTAAAATAATACCGAAAGATAACTTAATCTTTTTTTAATAAAATAATCAATATTAAAAAATTTTAAATATAGTATACAAGTATGTAAATGTTAATTGCTTTGTTGTCTCTGTATGGCAGTATCGAAGCAGAATTTAATAAGTGTGCTGCTATACACTTCATCAGCTTTCTTGGTTTCTTATCGATTTAGGTTTCGTTGAAATCTAAACATAACGCCCGCCTTACACTGGATGCAATTTTGAGTGAATCAATTAGCAGTGTCCGGCGTTTGGGGCAAGTAAAAGAGAGATTGAACGAAGTATCGTAAATATTGTTATATATATGTGGTTACAATAGTGTCGTAAGCCGTCATCTGACTCGTAGGACCATAAACAAGTATAAAATGGTAAATTGCCTTGTTGTCTCTGTTTAACCGTACCAAAGCAGATTTTGTAGACTATAATTTCAGAAAGTTAAAAAAAAAAAAACAAATATGACTTAGTTTATTGTTGTAATTGTTTTTTTAGTTCCCATGAAAACAACAACTATAAGGGAATCAGACATTAAATAAACAAAAACAAATTTGTCAATACTCGGATGTTTATGAACCGAAATTCAAGAAAAATATTTGTGATCGATCTATATAAAAAGCAAGTCCGTAGCTTATTTAGGATTTGTATATCGTCTAAATATGCCTTTTGGGCGATATATCTATAAATAATGTACTGACTAAGTTCATTTCTTCAGCAGAAAAATCCGATTTTGTTTTGCAAAAACGAAGTCCGTAGCTTATATAGAGAATTCTGAAAATTGAAAAAAAGTATCTCCGCTATTTTTGAACTGCTTTTTTCTGAATTTTAATAAAAAACTTCTGGAAAAAATATCTGATCTTGTGATATATATCATATATCTATATTGTCGTAACGATTCATAAACGCAATTTAAATCATTTTTAATTCAAAAAAGCGATTTTTGGGCATATCTTCGCCATTAGTGAACCGGTTTTGCTGAATTTCAATAGCAAAATTCCCGAAAAGATTGCCGATCCTTTGGTGTTTATATTATATATAGCAGTTATCGATGGACTTCATAAACGCCATTTAAACCGACGGACGGACGGAAGGACAGACGGACATGGATTTAATTTCTTATAAGGATTCATAAAATATAAACCTTTTTTGCTCTCCGGCGAAAATTGGGAAAATTTCATATGGAATGACAAACTTATATATAGTATACCCTTTACATCTGTGGTATAGGGTATAAAAAGAACTTGAGGCAAAACAATTTTATAATTTTTCACACACGATATTTGAAGTTTGTCACATGACACACCACCGTTGATTGACACTGAAATCAACGAAAATGGAGCAGAGCATTAGTTAAAAAAAAAACGGCTCTAAGGCTTCCTAAAAAGACAAAGAATTAAACACGAAAATAATTCCAAAAACAAACCACTGGGTGGCTGTAAAAACAACAATACGACAACAAGGAATAGATATTATAATTGTATTGCTTTTAGCCTTATTGAACTTTTGGCTGCCACTATGTTTCCTGATTTGTCTTTTTATCAACACTGCTGAAGGGCAGGATTTCCTAAAGTAGTTATACTTTGATGAAGTTCTTGTTGTTTTAGAACAACAACATCCTTTGTAAAATATTTATAGCAATTTTAAATTTATGTATATAGACGGTTTGATGTACTTAGAGCAATAAAGAAGGGGACGTTATGAAAAATATTTTAAAGTGTTATTTATGAAATACTAAAAACACCATATTGTAATAACTCTGTAATTAGCTATTAACTTAAATAGAGAAAAAATCATAATAAATAGGTTTCTAGGACGCAGACAGAAAATTTTAGGTTCACACACAGCAATGAGTTCGTAGGCGAGAGAGGTAAAGAGAATGTAAAAGTTTAGTATTCTCTTCTCCACTCACTCCTACGAACTCAGAATTGCAGCACGAAAAATTGCTGTGAATGAACCCTGATTTACATTTTTCAATTTTGAAAGGATAAATAATTATATGTTTATTTAAAAATTAAATAAATAAGAAACTAAAAGATAACTAAAAAATTTAACAAAATATAGGTGTTTTGAACTGCCATAAAACCTACGCGTTTAGCAACATTTTTTATTTGTTAGTTTGAGAAGCTATAAAAAAGCTACTCTTATTCATTTATTTTTTACAGAGATAAACATGAAAACATATTTTCTATATAATTAATAGACAAATACATTTTTTGTAATTCCTTTCACGCTCACACTATACATCCGATTTTAATAAAAAAATATACGATTGGAAAGTTAATTTCTCATAAATGTGCAGGGTGTAAAATATATTAAAATATATTTAGTATATTAGAAGTCATAAGCAGTAAAATTTTGTTACTAATATATATAAAACTCACATACATATTCGCATATAAGACTCAAACGAAAGAGTGCCTGAAATCAGGGATGAAAAATTCAGTACAATTGTACTTCTTCGATCTTCCAAAGTACTCCAGTGGTTATTTAATACAATTAAAAAATTGTTCTTTCTTATAGAAATCATTAATTGATTTGAAATAAAAGTTCATCAGACAAATTTGAATTTCTTTAAAAATCACTTTAGAATAGAAATTAAATTTAGTTTAAATGTAGCTAAATTTATGTATAAAAAGTTCGAATCATTTAAAAATTATCGGACCGATCGTTTCCAAAATAAGTTTTGATGATTTTTTAAGGGAAATATGATTTAAAGATTTTTTTCCTGTAAAATATGATTTTTATTTCAATCACTAAGACAATATTGTAACAAGATTTCAAATCAAATTATTTATAATTTAAAGATTTTCAGTATTTTTTCTTTTTTGAATTAAAAGTTTAATAAATCAGTATAATATACGGTTCTCCACCAGGCTGCTTTTAAAAGTTCTGGAATATAACAGAACTCTGCTCTGCTAATTTTCAACCGTCAGCAGAAAATTTTTACTAAAATAAATAAAACAGCATGTTTTTTTTAATGTTCCATATTTGGATGATCATAATTTGTAATTTTTAAAGGATACAGTCTAACATAATTTATTGCTTTTAAATCACATTTTCATTGCCTAGAATTTGGGACAAGCTCATTTATGAAGATTATGTTGTTAAGGGCCTAAAATCTATTTTGACAAAAGTTAATCTTTTTATGTCAAGAAGAGCCTCGCTAAAATGTTAAAATATTCTTGAAACTATGTCATTATGTTTGAGTCTAAAAATGGTTACTTCTGTAAACAGGACGTGATTGGAATCTATAAAAGATTTTACGGAGTCATTCGATTTATACATTAAAAGTTTTTACCATTTTAGTACAACTACGGCTCAAAATATAAATTTTATTAAATTTATTACAATACTGAAAATCACATTTATGATCCCTGTCTCAAATTATTAAACTCTTTTCTATTTTATTTCTCTTGTCTTTCAGACAATTCTCTCAATTGAAAGCAGGAAATTATTTTTAATTCTTTACAAAAACAAACTGGTCAAGTTGCAGTGACATAATAACAGTGAATTCTAATTTGTTCCACTTTTAGTTGAGATATTTGTAAGAGAGAAGTGATAAATAAAATATAAGAGAGTTTAGTAATTTGAATTGCTTTGTTTATTTTGCTCAAGTTTTATATATTATGAGAAACAAAGTAGAAAAATTATTTAAATTTGTGTTTATTTTTGATAGGTGTTTTGTTTTTATATTGTTCATTTTTATGTTCAAACAATGCACATTTTTATGTACCATTGTTTATTTTCTTTACGTAGTCAAGATAAGATCATTTTATTGTTCTAGTATTTTCGATATTTAAAATGAGAAACGGTTACTATTATGTCTTTTATTATAAAAGTCTGAGGATTGTATTTTCACTTTCATATTTTTTGAACCAAAATAAGTTATTTAATGATTTTTATTTGTTTATTTATTTATTTATTTTTATTTTTTATTTATTTATTTATTTATTTTTTTGAACGAATATAAAAATTATAATATATAATTTTCTGATTGTTATTGATAGTATCTTAAAACCCAAATAAAACGCCAAAATGAAAAAACGACAAAATAAAAGAAATCGACAAAAAAAAATCGCAAAAAACAAAAAACACAACAAATTAAGAAAATATAAGAAAATTCGACGAAGTGAAAAAAAAAATTAAAAATACGCAAAAATAAAAAATTTACATAATGTAAAAAAAAAAAACAAAATGGAAAAAAAATCCCTTAAGGAAAAAATCGCCAAAATGGAAAAGGCGTCAAAACGAAAAAAAAACGATAAAAATAAAAAATCGCAGAAACGTAAAAAATGCTACAACAAAACAAAAAAAAAAAAAAAAATCCAAATCTAGAAAAACTGGCAACAATTCCCAAAACGGATGAGAATTAAGCGGTTGTATTTTCTGAAATATTAATATTTCTTTTTGACACTAAACTTTTTTATTTCATATTTTTTGGTAGCGGAATATTCCAGTCTAAATACCTAAAATTAATAAATTAAACTTAATTAATTAATTATCAGATAAGTGGCAATAAAAAATTTAAGCCAAAAGCTGTGACTAATGAAATTTGTTGCTTGATAAAAGTTCCCTTGATTTAATATTGAGAATAATATTTTTTTTGTAAATTTCCTTTTTTCCGAAAAAATTAATGAATATCTACAATTTCCAATAGTAAAGTAATTGATGTTATCCAAAAGATATCTTTTTTTCTTCTTGTTATGTTTATTTTTGAAATTAATGAACTTTTATTTTTAGTACATGTTTCGAAGACATTTGTAAAAGTGTCCTTGAGTATTAATGAAAGTTCCCACAATAACTTTGGCTGAATTTAATAGGTTTCACTTAATTATCTTGATTCTTTCCTGCTTTTGAATTTCATATTTTATCTAAAGTGATATTCTACATCTACGCTACTAATTACTTGTACTTAATATAATATTCATTTTCCACCTTAGTTATGAATATCTCTTCCCAAATCTTAAAAGAATACCAGATAAAGGAAGAAAGCAGATAAAAGTCTAAGGAATACAAAAAAATATTGAATTTGCATGTTTTATGGTATTTAATCATTTGCAGTAGCGGAAATGATAACAACTGGTGCTGGCAGAAAGTCTTGTAATAGGAATGCTATTTGATGGTTACTTGTAAGAAGACACAAATTTAATTTTAATTATTTTAAAGTACTCTATAAATTTTAAATAAATAATTAAACATTTAATTAAAGAAAAATATATCAAAAAATATAAAAAAATATTATTTTTTTCTTTCTTTGAATCAATTGTTTTTAACCAAATTAATTTGACACGAGAAAGCAGTGTTGCTAGTTTAGCCTTGTTAAGGCTAAATCTGACCTTCTTATTTTGCCTTTAGCTTCAAACGGAGCACCCCAGAAATAATCTAGTCTAAATGACTAAACTGTAGATAAAGATGAAATACAAACTAAGTAATTAATTAATTATTTGGTAGTGTATTAAATCGAATAAATAGCAATAAAAAAGGAAAAAAATTAAGCAAAAAACTGTGACTAATTAAATATAGATATAGGCATTTTTTGCATATTACAGACAAATGTTGAGAATAATTATATTTTCGTAAATTTCATTTTTTTCCTGAAAAATTGATGAATAGCTACAATTTTTAATAGCAAAGTAATCGATTAAACTTTGATGTTTTCCAAAAGATATCTTTTTCTTCTTGTTATATTTATTTTTGAAATTAATGAACTTTTGTTTTTAGCATATGTTTCGAAAACATGTGTGAAAGTGTTCTTGAGTAGTAGCAGAAGTTTCCATAATAAGTTTGGCTGAATTTAATAGGTTTCACTTAATTATCTTGCATGTTTTCTTACCTGCCCATGGCCACTTTAATAATTTCATATTTTATCTGAAGTGATCTTCTATATCTACGCTACTAATTACTTGTACTTAATGTAATATACATTTTCCACCTTAGTTATTATTTCTTCAGAAATCTTAAAAGAAAACCAGATAAAGGAAAAAAAATAGATAGAAGTCGAAGGAATATGAGAAAATGTAGAGTTTGCATGTTTAATGGTATTTAATCATTTGAAATAGTGGAAATGATAAGAACAGATGCTAGCAGAATATTAGGAAAAGTCTTGTAATGAGAATATTATTTGATGGTTACTTGTAAGAAGGCACAATTTTTTTTCTTTTTTTTTAAGTGCTCTTTATAAATTTAAATTCTAAATAATAAATAACTACATTTAATTGAGTAAACAATATGTAAAAAAAATATATAAAATATTATTATTTTTTAATTAAATTAAAATAACACCTGAAAGGAGTGTTGCTACTTTAGTCTTATTAAGGGTAAATCTGGCCTTTTTATTTTACCTTTAGCTTAAACATTTTCTTTTTAGCTTTTGGCTTTTTTCTAGCCCAAAAAATTAATTTATTATTCGATATTAGTGTGTATTTATTCTCAGAAAAAACCGAAGTTATTTTTATTTGAGTAATTCCATTTTAAATTTAAAAAATTTTGACCCTTGGTTATCGATTTAGATAAAATTTGTTGCGTATGTAGAGCAGGATAAAGAGGCATGTAAAATTAATTTATTTTGCGAAATCTAGCAACCCTATACCATCGAAGATGATTAACATATTTATTTAAATGGCCATAACTTTTGTTATATAAAAGATATAAAAACAATTTTTTTCTTGTTTTTTTTTTTTGCAGTGGATTTGTCAGAGCTTCTATTTTAAGATGCTATATAAAAATATTCAAAATATTTTTATTAACAAATTTTTTGTAAGAATTTTCTTTAGTGACGTGAAAGAAAGTTCATCTTTATTTTTTTTTTTTAGGAAGCTTTATCAGTATACTTGCTACAGAGCAAATTTCAGAGAGATTAAGATTTTTAAATTTAAAATTATTTATTTAACACAATTTTTTGGCTACGGCATTCAACAAGCCAAAAATAAAGTAACTAATTTTATTGACTTACTAAATCGATTATTATATGTAGTTTTGAAAAGGTATTTTATTGAATACATTGTCTCAGTGAGATCTTCGCGGACGAGCACCCAATTGTAGTTTTAAAGTATTTTCGCTATTCTATTCTACTCATATTTACTAATGTTATTTCTTTTGCTTTATGCTGTCATTTACTACCTTTATACTTTATGGGAGAGCGAGACTAGTAGAAATAGAGATAACAATTAAGGGCATTAAAAGGTCTTTGATAGGAAATTCACTTTGTTAACTTAAGCCTTAAATAACAAAGGAATTATAAATGGTATGAAATAAAATACTAAAATGACAATGAAAATTTATTCAAACCAAACAAAATATTAAAGTATGAATAAGATTCCAAAGAGGTAAAGTATCAGATATCAGAGGACTTTTTTAGTGCTATTGAAATCTAAGTATGAAAATATATTTTAGTTAGTGATATCCTTTAGATATACTTTTTTTTTAAAGGGGAAGTTGTGCAAAATTAATATAATAAATTTATTATGCTTGTTTTAAAACTATAACATTTTCAAACTTTATGGAATTTTTGCTATTGCATGTATGTAAAATTTTTTACATAAGGTCATTAGTTTTGTAATTTTTTTAATTTATCTTTATAAATATTGATATTCGCTATTATAATTTTTTATTTAATAAGCCTTTAAAAGACATTTAAATACCATTTTATATTGTTAAAGATAATCATATAATTTAATAATTTCTTTTTGTTTCTTCTTCGAAATAAAAAAAAAATCTTAAGGAGTGATTCCATTGCATTTCTTTTTATTTAATTAATAATCAATTTCTTTTATTTTTGAATTTAATTATAATAATCTGGTTTGGACACATTGACGACCATTTGTTAACATATTTTTCGGTAAATAAATAAAGTTTCCTGTTAAAGTAAACGTAAACATAATTACAAGGCTATTTTTCAACATATTTATGCATACAGACAAATATGTTTTTCTTCTTTTACTTTTATCCTCAAAACAGTTATCACTCATTTCCTTTTTTATACCCTTTTTCACGGTATAAATGGTATATATAACTTTGTCACTCCGTTTGTAGCTTCCACAATTTTTGTATAAGAGCAAAAAGTTTATATTTTATAAGGAATGATGTTAATGGGACAATATCCGTCTGTCTGGTCGTCCGTCGGTTGAAATAGTGTTTATAAATTCCACCGATAAATGCTATATATAATATTTAAATATATTTAAATATATATATATATATATATATATATATATATATATATATATATATATATATATATATATACCAAACCATCCGAAATCATTTCGAGAATTTTTCTGTTGAATATCAGCAAGATTGGTTTATAAATGGCGGAGGTACATGTAAAAACTTTTTTTTTTTTTTTTTGATACAAAAAACCAGTTCAAAGATAGTGGAGATATTAAAAAAAAGTCTTTTTAAAACGGTTTTCGATTTTTTTTAATTCACTTTAAAAGCTAGGGACTTCGCTTTTGCCAAAAAAAATCGGTTTTTTTTTTCTAAATTCAGTAAAATTTCTACTAAAGAAATGAACTTCACCGATATACGAGTCTAAAATTAGCTACGGACTTGGTTTTTATATACATCGACCAAAGTTTTTTTTGGAATTTCGGTTTTTTGAACTAATAAAATCGGTTCATAAACAACCGAGTTATTGGCAAATCTGTTTATTTTTATTGTTTAATGTCTGCTTCCCTTATGGTTATTGCTTTGATGAGTACTGAAAAACAACAACATAAACTATGGCAAATTTAATTTTTTTCAACTTTTTGAGGAAATCGGAAATTTTTGTAAAAATTTTTATGTTGAATATATAAAATAACTCAGCAAAAAAAAAAAAAAACAAACGAACAAGCGCTTCCAAAAAGGAAAATTTTTACCACTTCAAATGTAGAACTAAACATAATTTTTTAATAACATAATTTTAAGAGAAACACTTTAAAAGCAGTGAATAAGCAGATTAATAAAAGAGCATCCTTCCAATGACAACCATGGGGTAAAAAAGAGCTTCTGCAGCTCTTTTTCACCACTAAGTATTTCTTTCTAATGACAGCACAATGTTAAAATCATGACTTTTTCAGCTCTTTTCTAGTTCTAGTTCTTTTTTTTTTTTTGTCTATATAAGCAATTTTTGTGATTGATACACAAAAAACAAACAAACTTACACTTCATTTTTATATAATTTTATATTTTATAAAATCTTGATTCTATTTCAACTTTATATTAAAACGTGAATTATTTAAAGTTTTTAGCGTTTACATATATATAGTATAGGTAAATATATTTGTAACTATATGCGGAGAAAAAACATGTTTACAGCATTATATCTACAACAATAACTTAATAACTCTGTATTCATAATAACAGTGTTTTCGTTTAAATTTTGTCATTTAATGTTTACATTTAATAAAAATTTTAATATGGTTGACTACAAAAATTATATGTTTTTAAATATTTTTAACAGAAACAAAGTTTTATTAATATGAAAAATATCATTACTTACAAATATTTGCAGTCTTTTTTTCTTGTCCTTAAATATGATTTATTTGTAAAACATACACGGTGTGATTCAAGCAATATAATATATTGATTAACTATCGCTAAAAAGTTTAGTTAAAAAAACATATCTTGCTGTTGAGCTACAAATTGTGCCAATAAATGTACACAAATATTTAAAGGGATGATTCTGTAAAAATAAAATTTGTAAAAGCAGGTAAGAAATTATTTTCTTCGTTGTTGAAATTCTAAAATTTTAACCTTTTTATGGCTATTCTAACAACGTTTACATCCCATTTTTATAAAACACATCTCAACACGAGTGAAGGGTACATAAGATCCGGCACAGTCGAATATAGCACTCCAACTTGTTTTATCTGCATTTATTATACTTTATTTTAATTAAGCCTTTCGAGTTATTATTCTTCCGTGCAATGTAAGTAAATGAAGAATGAAGGAAAATAATTGGAAGTGTAAATGAAACATGTTGTTAATAAATTTTTATATGTTGTTTAAGTTGAAAGTGAATTGGATGTACTATAACCAGTGTTGCCAGTTTAGCTTTTTTTCTTTTAACCTCAGCATTTTCATATTAGCTTCAAGATTTTTTCTAGCTTTTTTTGGTTGTTAGAATTGCCATAGAAAGTTTAAAATTTTAGAATTTCAACAACGTAGAAAATATTTCTTACTTCCTTTTACATATTTTAATTTTACAGAATCGTCCTTTTAAGCATTTGTGTGCATTTATTGGAACAATTTTATCATGCGGCGCTTCATTCCCCAAAATAAATATAAGTTATGGGCTTACTAAATCTATTATTATAATTACTTTTCTAACATACTTTATTAAACATTTAGGAATGTATTTTAAAGAAATTCTTATAAAAGCGAAAAATCATGAAAAAAAAATTTGGTAATGCTTAATCAAAAAGGAATTATAGTTAAAAAAATGGCCAAATATTAATTCAAAACATTGGCAATTTTTGATATGAAACGAAACCAAAATTTTTATTGGAACATTTTGCAGACAACCGTTCTATGTTTTATTTATAAATTAACTACAATATCTTAAAAAGAAATATCAAAAACTAATTATAATGAAAAAATAAGCTTTTATGTTAAAAAATAAATGAAAACCTTTTTCTGTTTTTTTTATTATTTGTTTTTTTTTGGGGGGTGGGGGGTCATTTAGCCTTTTTGACCTTTATTAAAGTTATATTTAGTCCCTATTTTTCTCATCTCCTGGCAACACTTATTATATCCTTAAACAGTAAGCAGACTTATTAATCGGTTTTATTGTGGAATATTTTTAAAGAAAACGATACAAAACGAAACTTTTTAAAATATGATAGCTTAACGAATTATATTTATATAGCTATGAGTATCTTCTACTGCAATTTTCGAAGATTACATGTCAGATATATACACTTTATACCTGGGATGCAGGGTATAAAAACTAGTAATTATAAATAAGAAGTTATTTTTTCATTGTTGAAATACTAAAAATTTAGCCTTTTTAAGAATAAAAAAAAGGCTAGAAAAAGAGGTAGAAGCTAAAGCAAAAATTTTGAGGCTAAAAGCAAAATAAAAAGGCTAAATTTAGCTTTAAAAAGACTAAACTGGTAATATTGATCAAAAATGTAGATAACAGTTTTTAATTAAATATCATTAGTTTTTCCATAGTGAAAAAACTAGTCATTTTATAGCATTTTAGAAATGACAAAAAGCACTTCGAACCACACTTTAAGATATAATATATAAATCACTTCTAAGATATAATATATTAATTACGTTTTGATGACTTTATTCGCCAATTGCCCTTTTTTCAACCACCTGGCCACTTTTTCAGCCCCTTTTTTTAAATTGAACTAATTAGCAACTTTTTAAGACTATGTGCTAAATGACGATAATCTAAGTTGTTTGAATATCTCGACCCATTATATATAAATTCCCACGAAGAAATTAATTATCTTGAGATTATCTCACATTACAGTGACGAAAAAAGAGACCCCGAAAAATTTATAAATTAACTGAAACTGTAAAAACTAAAGATAATAATAAAGTTTATGAACAACTATTTTAAACATCAAATGCCGAATCTTTTTGGAATGGATTGCCAAAATTAAAATATAGATTTGTTGAATGCTTATATCTTAATTTCTATTTTTACTTTGGCTCATAGCAGTACCTCGGCCGAACATCTTTGTTGTAAATTATCACTAATGAAAAATAAATCGTTCAACGAGCTTAAGTTCAGCACTTATGAATGTGCCTTCAGTCCTAAATTTATTAAACGGGAATTAGTAAGACTGGAGTCCGAGTGAATACGTCATACAAAATTACAGAAGCTTAATTAATAAAAAAAAATTGTTGATGCATAATTCCTTATTTTTGCAATAATAAAAATTATTATAAATATATTATTTTTTATTAATAAAATTTTTTGTTTTTATTAAATAAACAAATTTTGAGGTATTGAAGCAGTTGGCCCCCTTTTTGGCGACTTTTTTTAAATCCCCTATTTTCAATACTTTTTAAAAATTCTCAACTGTAACGCAAATATTAGTATAATTTATTTAAATTTTTGCGGCAAAAAAACTTTTAAAAAACATCCGTTTGAAAATGCTAACTTTTTGCTATTTATTTTCAAATTATACCAGCCTGAAACAATTATTCTCATACGTGACAATTCATTGTAAAACTATGTACTAGGTTATCCAATCGATTAACCATCATTCGGTTATCCAATTAATTTTGGTCGATTAACTGTTCGAAAAGTTTGAAGTGGTCTATTTTCGAATAACGAATAAAGTGAATAATTTGAACAAACATGTTCGGCCTCAAAGTAGTAAGTTGTATTCAAACAAAACTGAGAACAGCTCTGAAGCATATAAAAAAAATAAAAATATTTTAAATATTTTGTATTAAGCTGAAAAATATACCTTATTGATGAATTTTCTCATGTTCCAAGATACAAGTTTTCTATACCGAGTAATCGAGAAAATGATATTGAATAGAATCGAACTAAAAACAATACAAATTCACAAAAAAAAAATCGTATGACAAGTTTACTCAAAATTCGACAAGATATATGATTGTTTTACTTCTTTAGTCTGAATAAACTCGAATAATGGTAACAGAATGTGTTATCAAAAATACATTGATAATAATTGTAACATGCAACAGCATTTTTAAAATTTTCTGGCCAGATTTAGAATTTTATCATTACAGTAAAAGCTCCCAGAATTAGGAATGTTTTTTTTAGTACCACATAATATTAGTTATCTAAACTCCACAGAACTTTGGCAATTGCAAAAGAATTGGATTGAATTTAAGAAGGCCCTAGCAGTGTTCAACTGTGATTATTAATTTTTAATTCTTATAGAGCGAGACCGCGAAAAATTTCGTAAAATTACTTTATACTATTTTTAAGAAGTCAGATCTAAAGACAATTAAATTAAAATAATCTAGTTAGTAATTAATCTTTATATAAAATTATATATCAGAAAAATCTGCAAAAGAAATACTACAAGTTGGTTCTAAGCTTAACTTTTTAGTTAAGATAAATAATATGATTTATTCTATTTGAGCGCACACCTTAATTGTTTTATTAAAAAAGATGTTGGTTTATATAAAAATTAAAACTAATTTCCTTGCGGGGATAAAAAAAAATTTGGGTGTTTATTGTAATTTTGCATGAAATCGTGAACACGACTTCCTTTTCAGTGAATAGTTATAATAAAATAGAACATCTACCTATAACAAGCCTGTACTACATTTGACTTTTTTTGGTGTTCTTTTTTTGTTTGGATAGAATGTTTAATAAAATGCGACATGAAAAGATAATTGCCGGTTTAGCATTTTTAAGGCTTAATTTAGCATTTTTTTTATTATGCTTTTAGGCTGGCTCAAAATTTTCTTTTTAGATTCTACCCTTTTTAAAATTGCCTTCAAAATGCTAAAATGTTACTATTCAACAATGAAGAAGATAGTTTCTTATTATCAACTACTAATTTTATTTTTTCTGAATCATTCATTTAAATATTTTTGTGTATTTATTCGCAGAAAAAATCTGTATTTTTTATATTTAAAAAAATTTTCGCCTACGGCGCTTCATTATCCAAATCAAGAGCCCAAATTTGTATGGGAATTTTTTGGGCGATTTTTCAGTTGGGTCATTTTACTGACATATGTTTTATGTTTTATTAATAAATTTATTACAATATCAGTAAAAAATATATAAAACGAGAAAAATAACCTTTTAAATCAAAGACAAAATGTTAACTTCTTTTAACCTTATTTCTTAGGATATTTAGTATTTTTTATCTTTTTTTAAAGTTGAATTTAGCCTCTTTTTTTTCTCTGCTCTTGGCATCACTACTTGTAACAATAGAAATTATGGAAACATTGCTTTGAGTAAAATAAATTCAGTATATAAATTATACAAATTTTACACTAATTTCATATTATGTTTCTAAATAATAATTTCAATTGATTAAATACTATAATTAGTTATTTATATGTTTAATATGCGTTACTAAGATTCGATTAATTTGCAATTAATCGAAACGATATTTACGAACATTATATCGTCCTAATATGGTTGTCATATGAAAGCTACGAATCTCTGCAATATAATATTATTTTTTTTTTTATCGATATCGATTTTTACTTGTGTGAAAATTTTTTGAGAAATTGTTGCTTGGTGTTTTTATAGAATTTTTCTAAATTACAGTTAATAAACAATTTAAGTTTAATCTATTAAAACAAAATATAATTTAAATATACATTAATAACTATGTTTGAACCTATAATAAATGAATTTTAATATCGTGTCAATAAAATAAAATACAGGCAGTATTGCTTAAATTTATTTGTATTTAATTCATAATACATTAATACATTTACAACTTACATTTTGTAAGTATGTATATATAAGAACTTATATTTCTTTGGTAACAACATCAATAACGAACTACTAAAACTGAGTTTTCTTTCAATAATAACCCAGAAATGAGTACAAAATAAAAAAAAATAATAAAGTATTAGGAACTAATAACGAATAGGACTTAAAGCTATTGACGTCTAGTAGAAGAAGTAAAAAAGGAGGATGCAATACAATATTTTTAATCGAGTTTCAATTGGAAATATATTTAAAATTTTATTTTTTAGCTTTCTTGGGAAAATCTCAATTATATTAGAGTATTAGACACAAATGTCTGGGTAAAAAGTAAAACGAATTAATACTTTACAAATGTTTTGAAATTCTGGATATGCTATTAAAAGTTATGTATTAAACGTGTAACATTTATAATATTTTCCCAAAATGGTTAATGCTGTAAAATAGTTTAGTAAATAGTAATTTTATACTGTACGGTATGTGGAAAAATTTGCAATAAAGTTAAAAATGTTATAATTTCTTATAAAATTTGAATATAAATCTTATATTGTTCTTTCGAAAGATAACTTATTATGTTGTTTTAATATGTCCAATATTTGGATTATTCTTTTGCACTTTTAGAGTTCTTCTAAAGGATTTCTTTATCATGAGTTTAAAGACTCGATGTTTTGAAATTTTCTGAACGTGTTGCTCTGTTATTATACCTCAGTTTACCTTGGAATTTTATCGAAAGGAGTCTACGTACTCTCCTCTGTTTAAATTGGTTAAAAATTTATTCAGTGATTTTAATTTTAAATTATTTGGAGATTTTTAATTTCAACACTTTAATTTAATTTAGAGATTTTTCTTACCAATAATAAACTTGTAAATTTCTTTAATTCATTCTTCGTTATTATTATTTGTAAAAAAAATTGTTCAATAATTCTTCGAGCTCGAGGCTAAATGGAATTACAACCATATAAAATATATATATATATATATATATATATATATATATATATAATATATAATGCCAATAGTTCGTCACTCATCGTGTGACATTTTCAGGGCTATTTTAATAAATAATTGGGTAATATAAATATTAACACGTCATAATATTTAACATACACAAAACATCATAGGATCAGTCATGGCCAAAAAACTAAAAAACATACTTATTACAAGAATATTGACAAATAAACAAACATGGACGTTCTCTGTTAATTATCCAATATTGCACTGATCATCTTCAACTACTGGCTCTTTCTTTTACTTTCTTTATTAAGTGTCTGTAGTTATGAGTACAATTTTCAGTGTCTGTTTTGTAATTTATTCTTTCGTTCGTAGGTATGTTAATGATATTCAACATCTCTAGTATGTACCATTTTTTTGCAATTGTTCTCTATAGATAGTATGCTCACGCTCTGGAAAATGATTGACACTGGCACAGTGGGCCGTCGGTGCAGCTTTCTCTGTAAAATTATTATTTCTTATTTTTAAGTCAGATCTATGTCCTGCTAATCTAGTTTTCAGTTTATTTTTAGTTGTTCTAATGTAGATCTGTAAACATTTTACTATGTTACTTTTGTATACAACGCTTAATTTTTCCAAGTTGTGTATTTTATCCTTGGTCATGCAATTCTGTAATACCTATCGTTAATAAATTCCGAATTTGTCAGTCTCTCTGATAGTCCCGGTATATATATATATATATATATATATATATATATATATATATATATATATATATATATATATATATGTACATGATTTATGTATTATCGGTTCGTCATTTTTATGTTTATTCATAGGTTTATGTTTCTCGTAGTTCAGTAGCAATTTCCCTAAAAGTCTGATAGAAAAACTGTTGTCCAACAAAATATTTCAAATTTTAATTGTATTCTTTGAGAGGAATGCATCGTCACTTATCTTTAAAACACTCTTAATAAAATTATTAGCAGTGTTAATGATTATCCTCTTCGAGTGTTTGGAATAGTAATTTATGATCCTTCCCGAAGTAGAGGGTTTCATGTACCAATCAATTTTAAAACTACTTATCTCTCTAACTACTACGGTATCCAGATGTGGAAGTGTATGGTCCTGTTCTTTCTCTATTGTAAATTTAATATAATTTTGTTCCACATATTTGGTAAAATCTTTGGTTTTTCATCAAGTATCTAGATTTTTATCTGTATCAAGTTTCATGGATTCGTCCAACAATCTCTCTATAACAATATCTGCCACAAGAGGTGAGGCTGAGGACCCCATGGGTTAACCCTTCTTTTGTTTGCAAAATATATTGTTAAATTTAAAATATCTATTGTCCTTAATACAAAAACGATATTATGTTTTTTTTTATTAATATTAGTGTGCCTAGATGTTTCATTCCATTCATATTTCACTTGGAACAATCTCTCATCGTCATAATTTTCAGGTTTTTCAACTTATCCCTAAATTGCACTGAATTACTAATATTATATTTTGAACTTTCTGTAATTTTCCCAAGAACATTCGTCATATATTCAAATATTGAAAAATTTTGTATGGAATTTTCTTACCTTTAAAAATCATTCTGTCTTTGAAGTAGTTTAGAAAACATATCATTAAAGGATAATATGCTTGGATTTTTTTTATATATTAGTCAAAAACGCAGTCAAATCAGAATTTTTAAATATAAAAACTCCGCTACAAATTGACTTTGATTCATAAAATCTTTTCTTTAAAAAAAATTTGGGCCTTAATTTTTGTACTTTGCCTATCAGTGGATTTATACCTAACAAAAAAATAAATTTCTTTAACACAGTTATAACATAAATCATTTTATCTGAGGTAAATATAAAAATGATCTAAAGAAATTAAAAAGTTTTTATTCAAGGTTGTTCCATTTTTGGTAACATTTTAAAGAAACTAGAACTTCGAAGAACAAAATCTTTTAACAAAATGTTCTTATCACATTTTTAAATATTACTGCTTGAAACAAAGCATTCGAAGCAAAATTATTTACTTCTTTAATTTTATTATTTGTAATTTATTACAAATAATAAAATCTTTAATATTTTTTGTACTTTTTAAGAACTAGAACAATTAATTTAATAATAGTTGTCTAAAATTTGATTTAAGAAAATTCTGAATGTGACACTCATTTAATAACATATCTTTAATAAGTAAAATGTTATAAATTTCTTAAATCTTTTAAATATAAAAAAATTTAAAATGAATTTAAATTATAACACCGTACAACAGCATTTTTCACATATAAACGAAACCATATACATATGAAAGTGGAGACATTTTATGATAGGACTGCATACTCAGTTTTTAATTTTGTTTTCGATAATCCTTTTAAAGGAAATTTTAAATTTCAAAAATAATAATGATAGAATAGGATTTAGGAATTCCAGTAAAATTATTTCTTTGAACTTATCAGTGCCTTATAATGTCAAAAATGTCTTTCGAGTACTTTATCCTTAAATATCCTTAAGATTTTCAAACAAATAATGACAAATTTAGAATCATTGCATGGGGACGAAATTCTTCCATCTGCTATTGATAGCATTTGATAAGTATAATAAACTCTCTAAAGGATTTTTCAGTGGTGGGCAAAATTTTTGTTATAGACCTTTCAAACTCTTTTTTACACCAAAATAGTCTCAAGTAAATCGAAAAAAAAAAAAATAATTTACGTATAGTTCAAAGCTCAATTATTTTCACATAAATAGTAAGGACATTTAACGGGAAATATTTTATTAGAACCTTCAACTTATCTATCTTGTCCATTTTAATAAAAGACATGAAAGTCGATAAAAGCTTGGGTTTAGTGAGAACATTTTAGTTTTACAGAAATTTTCTACATCGAATTTTACTAGGTGATACCGAAATTCTAAAGTTCATCCGGTCTAGCAATTATCTAAAAAAAATTTTAAAAAATGTAAATTTAAAAAATTTTGAAATGACTTTAAGGATGTAAATCTTAAGCTTATGGACTGTAAAATTAAAAAAGTATTGGTGTAAAATAAAAATTTGGAGTAATTTTTTTTAATATGAAATAATTTTGTTAGATTTTGTACTTTTATTTATTTTCGTTTATTTGATCAAAGTTTCTATATAAGGACCTCTACCGAAAATAACTTTATTGCGCCTATATGATGATTTAGGATATTTTATAGTTGTGTTTGACTGATTACAGAGTTTTTTCTTATTAAATATAAGTTCACACACAGCAATTTTTTTTCTGAAATTTTTCTTTATTTTTCTTTTGAATTTACGTTTACACATAAAATTTTTCTTCAGCAGTTCTTGTTTTAATTGCCTTGATTTATAGTTTTGACATGAAGTTTGAATGAAAAACACAATGAATTTCGAAGTACAGACAAGTTTGTACTCATTCATATTCCCTCTGGCTGGCTCTCACATGAAGTCAGAATTTCAGCAAGAAAGATTACCTGGTATGAACCCAGACTAATTACTTACAAAATAATATTAAATATAATACAAAAATCACGCATTCCGGGATTTCCCATCTCGGGATTACCGTGAAATTTGAAATTTTTAATGTCCCGCTTTTCGGAAATTTCGTCTGGGATTCTCAGGAATTTTAAAAGTACTTAAATGAAAAAAAGTGAAAAGAAAATTAAGATATCTTAAAAACATTTTATCAGTAAATTTGTATTTACAAATTATTAGATGATTTATATGGGATAAATCTGTGGCATGAATTCAATTAAACATCTTAATAAAATGTCAGCGCCAGCATGTGGAAAGGTACAATAGATTTAAAGAATCATTTGGGCTTTTTAAATATACGTTATTAATTTGTCAGTGGTATAAACAACATTAAAGACAAAATTCTTAATTGGCTTCCGACCTCATACAATTTTTTATTTCGCTTATTTTATTTATTTAGTTATAATAAAAATTATAAAATAAAAACTAAATAAAGGAGAACTAGCATCTATGGCTTACGGTTTAAATATCATAAAAATATCAACAATCATCTTATAAAGTTAAAACTTGGCCAATATATTATATACATATGATGTCCCTTTTGACAATTTTAGGCACGTTTAAGTGGTTATTTTCGTGCAATATTGGACCACCCTTTTGAAGCTACAAACAATGTAATGCCTTCTCCAAAGGCTTAAGAAAAAAGGCGATTATCGATCAATACTTTTAGAATTATTAATTTCTTCATTTTTTAGTGAATTTCTGTTAAATCTAATTTTTAAAGATATTTAAGAGACTTTCTTAAAAATTGTTTCAATAATATCAACGTCTGAGTAAATATTTTGTTACGTAATTTCTGGTATATCCATTTTCTAATGGATATACGACATTATCTTTTAAATAAGCATTACAATATTACTTAATATTGTCTAAAATTTACACCATATAATATTTCAGAATTTATTCGAGTTTATTAATCAGTAGTTCAAGCAATTGATCAATTTTCCCTGTCTCAGTACATTTACAATCCTGTTTTAAATCAGAAAAAAACATACTGGTAGTGACCATAATCTAAGAGTAACATATAATGATTGAAACATATGATTATAGCGAAAAATATAAATGATTATAATTAGTTATGATTATGATTCCATTTTGTCATATTGTGTCTGATTTTATGACTTGTTTTTTCATGCTATGATTATAGTTTTACATATAATTGAACAATATATGATTATCCCATTATGATTTGATGTTATTATATTATTATTCGATATTTTTATACTATTATACATGTTAAATGTACATATACATATTATGAAATGTTATGTTATCATATTATTATTTCATTTTGGCATATTATTCCATCTAATCATATACTCATATTAAAATAAAAGATATTAATAAAAAAATATTATTTTTATTATTTTTTTTACTAAAAATAATAGCAAAAAAAAAAATAATAATAATAATAATATTTACATATTATTTGTTTATTAATTATATTCATTTGTAACACCATATGTTGTTCAAATGCAAGATATGTTTTTTTAAATGAACCCTTTAATGATAGTTAATCAATATC
The DNA here is from genome assembly GCA_932274085.1 of Protocalliphora azurea. Classification (NCBI taxonomy): domain Eukaryota; kingdom Metazoa; phylum Arthropoda; class Insecta; order Diptera; family Calliphoridae; genus Protocalliphora; species Protocalliphora azurea. The sequence continues at coordinate 14,916,902 of OW026520.1, read as the reverse complement.
CTATATTGCCTGAATTACACTGAGTACAACCAAACCTTGTCTATATATTCATTCATATATAAACTAAATGCGAATTAGAACGAAGTTGGAAAACAGAATTTTTCCACTAAGATTGTGAAAAGTATGAAAAGTATTATATTAATTTGAAACATTTTTTTTTCATATTATAATATTAATATGGTTTAAAAGCGAAACAGAAACAAGCTAAAAGACTTTAAATATTTAGTGGTTGTGCAAGTAATGATATTTTGGATATTAATAAAATTTTGTTTCTAGTAAAAATATTTAAAAATATATAATCTTTGCAGTCAATCATATTACAATTTTTATTGAGTTAAATATTAAATGATAGAATTTGAACGAGAACATTGTTATCGTGAACTTAGAGTTATTAATATTTAAGAAAATGAACAATGAGAACATAATATTGTTGTAGTGATAATACTGTAACCATGTTTTTTTCTCTGCGTGCAAGGACTCATATACTTTTTGGGTCTCAGTTGTTCAACTAATAAGTGTAGTGATAGTTTTTAATACAGAATCCAGGGAATCCCAGGAAGTCGAAAAATTTTTTCCTTGTCCCGGGAAATCAAAAAGTCCGGAAAATTAGGATCACTACTTGTTACACATAAGACAAGAATTAGTTAAAATTAAAATACTATGGTCTAAAATTGGCTATATTGGCTTTGCTTGATGTCTCACTAAACTGAAAATAAAATTTGATCTTAGGAATAACTTTCAAATCAATGTATGGATAAACGTAATAGGGTTGAAACCATAAAATTTTGATATTTGGAATTGAATATTGGCATCTGCAATACATATTATTTTGCAAATTATTTGTTGGAAATTATATTAAATGATGAAATATTTGAAGAACTTTTTTACAACTTTCATTTAGAATATTTTTACAAAATGTTATACGTTATAATGCCAATATTCTCCTCTTTCATTTGATATCCATATCTCTATATAATGTTAATTTTAAAGTATTAAAACTAAAAATTAACTTCGTACATCGTTCAAAACTTTAAAGCCTTTTATAATGTATGAGAAATTTTTTTGAGTTTTGTTGTACGGTGTAATATGTGCTTTTTATATTTAAAAGTAAAACATACATATAAATGTTATAGATTTTCCAGTTTATGTTGAAAGTTGACATTTTATTACTTTGAAAAATTAAGTTTTTCTTATTTTTTTAACAATAGAATATTGTACATCTTTGTTCCTCTATGACCACATTTGTATGTGGTCTTATACAATTTAATACCACAAATATTATCAAATTGCAATTTCTGTTATTTGATAGTCTGTCTGTTGCTGTTGCAAGGCTTTTGTTGTTTGTAGCAATTTCAAGATTTTAAAAAGTTTTGTTTTACAAATACGTATAAACTTTATTAAGTATATTTGGTTTATTAGAGGATTTGTGTAATATTAAATATTGCAAAAATTAAGTTACTATTTTTATAATTTTTCTCAAATAGTTGTATGAAAATAAATATATCTATCTGGGTTGATATTTTTCGGTCTTAATATCAAAGAGCTTTAAGCATTTACTGACTGAAATTTAGAGTTTTCTTAATGATTTTAAAAGAAGAGCAACTAAACATTGAAGAGCTTTTTTGTTCGTATCTGCCGGCCAATAGAATTATTTTACGTTTGTATAGAAATACATAAATGTTTGTTGCAAAAAAAAAAAAAAAAAAAAAAAAAAAAGAAATGCAGAATTTTATTAAAAACTATAAAATTTTGTAATTCCCTAATGTTAGTCTTCATTATAAATTTTCAAAAGATTTCTTTATTTTCACAACTTAACAATTGTTTGTTATAGAAATTGCTTCGGAAATATTGGGAGCAAAATAATAAAAAAAATATTTGTAAATAATACCCCAGACTTCTATGGTGGTATAGGGTATAAAATAAAAACATGTTAAGGAAAAAGTTTTTGAATATATTTTTAATGTATATTTGAGACCGGTACGGCCACACAGAAAAAAATTGCAAAAGTTATTAAGGAATTAAAAGGTATTTGTTGGCACACAACTGAAAATATTAATAATATTTTTATGAAGCCCACCGATAACTGCCATATATAATATATCTATGAAACGATCGGAAATCCTTTCGAGAGTTTTGCTATTTAAATTTAGCAATATCGGTTCGTAAATGGCGGAGGTATGTGTAAAAAACCGTTTTTTAGTTTTTAAAACGGTTTAAAACGCATTTGTTCAAAAATAGCGGAGATGTTAAAAAAAAAACAGTTTTACAAACTAGTTTTCGAATTACTAAGCTAGAGACTTTGAAAAATGGTTTCTGAATCTAATTTTTGACCTATACCAAGTCCTAAATAAGTTACGGATTGGCTTTTATGTAGATCGATCCTAAATATATATGTATATATATATATATATATATATATATGTATATATATATATATATATATATATATATATTAATTTCCGTTATTAATAATATACACACACAAACAGTTTACAGTTTAGTTGCAAAAGCAGTTTATAATGATTTTTAGTGTGTTGTTGTTTGTATATGTGGTCAGTTTGTATATATAACAAAAAAATATGTGTGCTCATACGTTTTTTTTTTTTTTTTTTTGTTTAAGCAAGCGTTGCTTGTGGAACGAAAATATATATTATTTTTTTTCTAAGTACAAATATGAAAATATATAATGCATACTATTTCTTTTTATTTGTTGGTAAAGTGGTGGAGGGTACAAAAGATTCGGCACAGCCAACATATCTTTAACTTATTTATTAATATGAGATATTCTATCATATTTACATTTTTACTTTTTGTAAAAAATTTTAACAATTTCATATTGAGAAAAACAAAAATTATATAAAACAAGTTAGAGAGCTCTATTCGGCTATGACGAGTCTTTTATACCCCTCACCATCTACCGACAAATAATAAAATTTACGCCTTATTTTCATATTTATACTTCTTAGTGTTGCCAGTCTTGTCTCTTGAAGGCTAAATCTAGCCTTTCTATGTTGCTTTTAGCCTCCGAATTTTTGTTTTGGCTTCTAGCCTTATCCAATTTTTAAAATTGCCTTAAAAAGGCTAAAATGTTAGTATTTCAGAGGCGAAGAAAAAAAATCTCTTATTAGCTATTACTAATTTTATTTTCACAGAATCATCTGCTTAAGCATTCTTTTTAGTAGTACAAAAAATCTATATTATTTATATTTACCAAAAATTTTCAATGCGTCGCTTCCTTATCCATATAAAAAATAACAAACAATTTCATTAAGTAACTAAATCGATTATTATAATTATTTTACATTAACCATAGAAACTATAGGTAAAAATAATTTAACATAATTTTATTTACTTTTATCTAAAATTCTTATAAAAGCGAAAAATCACCCACAAATTTAGAAATGCTCAATCAAAAATGAATTATACTTAGCTTAAAAATTACGAAAAATGACTCAAAATATTAGATAATTTCTCATATGAAATATATCCCAAATTAGTATGCACATTTTTTGGGCGATTATTATTATTATTTTTTTTTGCTCGCAGGTGTTTTAAGTTTTATTTATAAGTTTATTGCAATATCTTTAACAAAATATCAAAAACGAATGAGAACTAGAAAAAAATGACGTTATTTTTTGGGACATTTAGCTTTTTTGACCTTTCTTAAAGTCCAATTTAGCCTCTGTTTTCTTTCCTCTTGACAACACTGATACTTACAAAAATAATCTACATTTTTTTCCAAACTACAAAAATGTAAACACAAAATTAGACTAAAATAGCAAGGGTTGTTCCTACCAAAAAAAAAAAAAGGAACAACACTGACAGCTTCTGATGACTACTAAATTTATATACATATATTTGTATGTAAATACATGCTTATACAAAAAACAACAATACTGTTTCCTTGCAATACTTCTATTTCCAACTAAAAATGTCCAAACATACAAAAAAAAAAAAAAAAAGGTTTGTGAGTATGTATATACAATAAACTACTGCTTGGTTGTACAAAAAACAACAACAATGAAAGTAATTGTAATACCTTTTATATACATATGTTTGTATTTTTAATATTTTTTTTAGATTTCTGCTCATAATTCTGTTGTTCTTGTACCAATATGGTTAATTCAATATACAGGAAATTGAAAAAATATTTACAACAGATTTCTAAAAAAATGAATTCTAAACCTTATACAGAAGTTTCACAAAGTCCAAAAATGCTTTTTGACCAATTACTAATGAACCGTTTCTATTTTAAATTTTGTTCCGCAAAAACATTTCAAAAAAAGATTCCGAATTTTCTGTGCAAAAACGAAGTAGCTAAGTTATATATGGTCTTAGAAAAGTCGAAAACAAATACGCTTTTAAAGGTTTTGCTGATATTTGACGCATAAAACATATATATCCGATAACTGGGGCTTTCTAAAAAGTGATCTGAACACACAGACGGACGGACAGACATCGTTATATCACCTTCTCTCTTAATTAAGAATTCAAAAAGTATATACTTTTGGGTATCTTATATGAATATTTTAAAAATTACAAACGGAATGGCAAACTTATATGTACCCTTTACACCTGTGATGAAGGGTACAAAAAAGATATTGTTATTTAAACAAAACATATGTAAATAAGATCATATCAAATTGTATCAAATGGGTCGCGGTAGTACCACGTTAACAACAGATATGAAAAAGTACAATTGTAGCATGTTCACCATACGTGGTCCTTTTGTTTATTAAATCTGTTTTTTTTTCTTTCCACGTACGTATGCATAAAAGATGTCATACTTATATAATTTTTCCCAAATTAATCTTCATTCTAAATGAATGCAAAGTTTTGAAGAATCAAGTAAATGTTTCCAAGTTTACACAAATATCAGTAAAAAATTTATCCTTTGCAACAATTTAAGTAACAATAAAACATACCTACAGTTTGTTTTTGCTGAAAAAAGTATATAAATCCACTAATAAACTATTACGTTTTTATGTTTTTTTTTACATCTTGTACTAGCAATGAGATTCCGTTTAAACATTAGATGCAAATCTTACTACACAAGTATTTTTGCTTAACATATTGATTTCCTGTGGACCAAATTCTGTAGCATTTAAGTGAACTGTAAACAGAAACAAAATAGAAATTTTGGTATAAAAGAAACTTAAAAAAGAGGAAAATAAATTGCTGGAAATTACATCTTGCTGAAGGTTTTGTTGATACTATTAATATTTGCATTTCAGATTCAATACTTTCTTTTTTATATAAAAAATTATTTTCTGTTTTCCTTTGTGCTAAATTCTGATTCCATTTTTCTAGATTAGATTTTATTTTTTACTTATTAATAAAATATACATTCTATAATAAATCCTGTTTAATCTATCATGTAAAAGTAGTTGGCTTAAAATATGAATTTTTTTCCATTCTACTTTCAGTTTCGGGCTCCAAGGTGGCAGAAAATCTACTTGTGCATTTTATTCTATTTTTTGTTTTTCATATAACAGCTTTGAATGCAAAATTTCTGCATTTTTTCTTAGACAGAGAGAAGAATATAAAAAGAAACAAATACATAATTCAGTAATCATCTAATAATAAAACTATGGCAAAAACCCTAAAATTGAATGAGTAGGACTTTGAAGTAGAATACCAATCTAAACTTACACATTAACTTTACTTAAGTATGTATCTAGTTTTACCAAAATACTGCATGCAATACTGATACAGAATTTTACTTCCTCTCAGTGTCTAAATTTAAACCTTCCATTATTAACCACTCTTTTGAGGGAAATAATACTTTTTAAACATTTTCTTAACCTTAACGGTTTGTCATGTTAAATGCTTCTATGCTGGTGATATTGTTTTCTTTTCCTTATTTACCTGTTATAGTAGTTCTTTAACAAGATGAAGTAACGCGTTTATGCCTTAAGGTATAAAAGGATTTAATAAGTGTCATTTAAAGAAAGACTTAAAACTTAAAAAATATTTTATATGAAAATAATGGAAAAATATTCTACTACATACAATAAAAAAATTAATGTAAAGAATAAAATTCGCAAGGGTATATTTAATACTGACTATTACATATAAGTAATTAAGAAAATGCAACAATTAAAGTTAAATAAAAAGTAGAGAGTCATTCTAATTAAATCCAACACGAAAAATTACAAATTTGGACCTTACCTCCTCGAATTTAAGGATATTCATTACAATCATTAAACTTATCCAAACAAAAACTGACACAAAATTTCAGATAATTTTATCAAGTGGTTTACAAAATATAGAGCTTCAAAAGTATAAAATAGCTAAAAGAATGTTAAAAGTTGTATACAAAAGAAATATCTTGCAAAGTATTTATGGTACAAGATTCAGTGGGGTGTCATATAAAAACTATTAAAATTGTCTTTATAACATGACTTTCTTCTCTGCATAAAAATGGTTCATATCTCGGGATTTATAGTTTATATCTCAAAAGATGGTCTTTTTAAAAATTTAAAAAAAATATGTTAGTGTTGAAAATATTTTCTATACCCGTAATAAGTGGCATGTTGGCTCACACAATTATTACAAAAATTTCGTAATAAATTCAAATAGTTATTTAAATTTATGTTATTTCGTTTTTAGTAAAATAGAAAAATTGCCAATTGCTTCCACAAATCATCCAAATTTATTGAAATTTGGCAAGAATATTAATATTAATACTGGTGACCGAGTTTAAGTATGATCTCCGCGATAGCTCACGAATTATAATGTTTGTAAAATAGGATAAATTATAAAATACGAATATCTTCCAAAATATATATGCTACAACATTCATTCAGGTCAATGCACGCAGAGCAAAAATATAGTTGTGGTGATCATAATCTAAGAGCAACATATTTTAAATTGGAACATATAATAAGAGCGAAAAATAGAAATGATTATAAGTAATAATTATTATGATTCCATTTTGTCATATTGTATCCAATATTACGGTTCGTTTTTTCATGTTATGATTCTACTTTAACATATAATTGAACAATCTATTACATAATTTTCACATCTATCAGATTACGATTTTATGTTAATATATTATTGTTCTATCTTATTATATTATTATACCACATTGTCGTATTTCGATTCACTTTTATAATATTTTTATGCCATTATTCATATTATTGTTCCACTGTATCATATTATTCCATTTTATTATATAGTTAACCAATCTAATCATATTATTATTTAATTTTGTCGTGTTATTATTACTCCTACTTATTACATATTTAAATAAAATCTGTTAATAAAAAATTAATTTTATAATTTCGTTATTGAAAATAATAGAGAAAAGGGTTCACTGATTTCTTCCGCAAAGTTTGTGAAAACAATAATTATTATATTTATTTGAAACATTTTATTGTCATGGGAACAATAATATCAAAATGGTTAAAAACAGAATATGGTTTGAGAACAAGGAAAAGACTGCAAATATTTAATGGTTGTAGATGTAATGATATTTTTCATATTAATAAAATTTTGTTTCTAATAGAAGTCTTGTAAAATATGAAAATCAGACATCTAAGCTTGAAGACGCCGCGGTAAATATAGGTTGTGTTGTGGAATTAAATGACGGAGGTGACTTAAAACACCTGATAGTATAGAGCTAGAAAACCAACATGTCTGTAATATGAGTAATTATTTGCACAAAAAGATATCCAACAGCAGCCCCTTTTAGAATATTGCAAGGAATTTAAATCATCCCATGACATGTCGCTGAATGCAAAATATCTCTTATGCTGTGGGTGGTTATGTAATTTAACTTATAGATATTTAAATCCTTTAAAGAACAAATAAATGATAAAAAGTAAAAAAAAAATAAAATACAAATTTTAACTTTTTATTTACATTTGAAAAATTTAGTTGAAGCAGACGAAGTTTTATTATTTTATTATACTTATACTTCGATTGCCACAACGAATATGTTTTCTCACTTGATAAAATATTTGTATATTTCAAATACCATTTCAATTTTTAAAATATCTAGTATATATGTTTAGGTGTCATTTTGGTTTGCAATTTTCTGTTCTTACTTCCTATTTATTTTTATATTTTAAAGATGTCATTTATTTTAATTTATCTTTACATAGTGTCACCTGAAATGCAAAACGCCGAAAGCACCCAACTTCATTTTTCCAAAAAATGTTATATTTATAACTTCAAAATGATATCAATATTATAAAAAGTCAGAAGACCATAACATCAATTTCGTCATCACCTAAATATGCCAATTATGGTTAATTATGTACAGGAACATGGCATGTCCTTAGCAAATTTGTTTTGACAAAAGTGTCCCGTTTTCAGCTATCAATAAAATTTGGCTTAAATTCATTGTCTCGATAAGTTTTTTTTTTAGTGCAGTTCCTATATCTGTATATGCAAGAATTTTACAAATTGTAATTTGTTATATAAAATACAAAAACAAAAAGTGTTATGTTTGCTTAATTTTCATAAAAATCCATAACATTTTTGAGTCTCGCAAAAACTCACTTTTTAAAAAATGTTCGCTCTTTTTTTTTTCCAAAATTTGAGATTATCTACTTTGATGACTATTTTAGAATATCAACGAGATATAGCGCAAAATACGAATAATTACCACAATCAATGATAATTACTAGTATCAATCTATGTTTCAGAATTTGCATTCCGCTGAGGGACGTATAGACCCCGTCCAAAAAACAAAATAATTTAAAAAAACTAAAAAAATTTTGTCATTATAACTTGACTTCCCTGCAGGTAACTGTTGAAATTCTGCACAGCAACAAAGAAGGTGTACTTATCCACAAATTTTGATTAGTTTATATCCCAGCAAAAACCTTGCTTTCCTGGTAAGCTAGCAGGTATAATTGGAAACATAAACTACTTATTTTTTGCTTGAGTAACTAATTATTTTTGTTCGAGTTGTCCACAAATTCATGTAGTTATTTTTACACTCTAGGGGTGTACAAAAATATTTACCCAAACGAAAATAAAAAGAAAAAGCAAAAAAAGTTTGCCGTTAGTGAGATTTGAACTTGGACAAAAATTAACCATTCATTTTTAATGACTAACGTCTTACTCACAACACCATCTCTCACTTTATTTTCTATGGGACAAAATCTTTTTTATTATAAAATACTTTTTTAGACATTTTGCTAAAAAGAAAAAAAAACATCAGAATAGGGTTGAACCAACAACCTTCTGGTTGTTAATCCAGCGTTCTAACGTGATTGCAATATTACTGTGCTATTCTAATATTGAGTACTTATTTATGTAATACAGAGTAGGCAAATAATGACGTCTCATACCGAAAAAGTACTTTAATAAGTAGTTGCCATTACCGAGAATCAAGAACTTTTTGCTGGGATGAAATCAATAAGATCAATACATAGAAATGCGCGAACAAAAAGTGTAGAAAAATAAGAAAAGTTAACTAATTTTTAGTCCTTTTTCTAAGTTTTTTGTATTCTTGTGTATGTATATTTATATACTTGAGCTGTTTATTATATTAAAGTTAAATTGTTGATGAAATCTTCGTGTTAACAAAAATAAATTTTTATTGAGTGATTTTTTTTTTATGCAAAGGAAATATTATCTCTTAGTGATAATAAGTTCTTATTTATAATAAATTATGTTTACCACTTAAGAAGATTTATTTTTTCAGTTTAGTGATTATTATCGTTTCTGCTAAATGGCAATGATTAAATTAGAGAAAGTTTTCAAAAGAGATTGCTAAACTATATTTTCATACTTATATTAAACAAACTTTTCCCGGAGCGCTTCACTATACCCTTTGAAGCAATAACTAATATGTATTAGTTCATAAGATGTACAATATTTAATATTTCTTTTGTATGGGGGGTACCACCTCTAAAATATGGATTTCTTTCAACAGCATTATAAACATTTTCGTTATAAGAAAGTTAATTTCAAGATATTATGGAGTCATAGGAATCCTTGGAATACACATTTAAATAATTCTTATATATCTTTTTCTCATATTTTCATTATTTAAACATGTAATTAATTGTATATGATTCAGACATTTCTAAACATATACTGTATTTTAAGGTACAATTGGAAAAGTATATTCTGATACTATTGAAAATTACAAATTTTCTTTTATATGAAGAAAAAAATATTTCAAATGCATTAGCAATATTTTTTTCTTCATACAAATTGCTGCATTCTCTGAAAAATTTATTACCGTATATTTATACCCTACATCATATCTGGTGGTGGTTAGAGTATTATGCGTTTGTCCTGATATTTTTAATGCATAGAAAAAGTTATACAAAACCGACCTTAAAGTATACCAATTGACCCAGAATCACTGTTTAAGACGATCTAACGATATGCGTCTGTCCGTCCGCCTGGCTTGCTGGCTGTCCATGTAAACATTGTGCACAAAGTACGGGTCGCAATTTCAAAAATAATTCAATGAAATTTGGCACGTGGGACTTTTACTATACTAAAAAAAAAATTATTGAAATTGGTTGTGATCAGTCCATTATTTCACCTAATCCCCATACGAATGTTACCCTGGAATAGAGTTTAAACACTAAGAAAAAACCTTAAAAATAAGAATATTTTAATAGAATTCGGTACAAAGAAGTTTTGTATAAGTGTTAATCTTTGTACCAAATTTTATGAAGATCGATCTGCAATTGGACCATAACTCTTATATAAACCCCTCCTTCGAAAATCACTTTAACGTGCATAAATCACATACTAATGTTAGCATCAAGTTAATATTTGACACAAATGAGTCCTATGTAGAAACAAAATTTACAAATCTTATGAGAATCGTTACATAATATACCATAGTTCCTAAATAAACTTACTTCCAGGAATTGTTCTAATGTGCATAAAATTATGTAGATATTAGTATCAATACAATATTCTGTATTTGTATATTTTACTTTACATTTAGTAAAATTGACAACAGGTGTAATATAATTCCCCTTTTTATTCCCGTAAACAATGGTGTAGGGTATCATATAGTCGGTCTTTTTTTCTCATTTTCAATTGAAATAGTTGTTTTATTTTTTTATTTCTAAATATATTCAAGTAAATATAAAATAAAAGTAAAATTTAATAAAATTTAAGTAAAATTTTATTTTTCACTTAATTTTTTAATTCATTAATTGATATAATTTATATAATCATTTTAGTGAGAGGTGCAAATATAAATTTCTAATTGAATAAATTATCAACAAATTAATTTGGTGGTTGGTGACTTTTTCTGTACTTTAAAATGCAAAGTACTTATTATTTAAAAAAATCCTGTTATCTTCTGATGAATTCTTTACAACTTTTGTCTTTTTCCAAAAATCTTTATAAATTTAAGCCTGTCAAGTTGTTACTAATGCTGCTCGATTAGTCACCTGTCCTGGCGAGTCCAGTGTTGTGTTTCTATTTACATGTTTTATATAATGGAAATGCTAATACATGTTTTTCTTTGTGTTACTATAAAAATTTGCAAATTGTTTTTACTTTAAATTTGTAAGAAAAATATTTTTATTTAATCAATTTATATATTGAATTGAAAACAAAGCGATTTTTATGTTTTCATAATTTTCACTATGCTAATAGAAATATTTTAAATGTTGTATTTTTTATAAATTAAAATTTATAGTTAAACATGTATGTGCTACAGTAGTATTGATTATGGGTTATAATATAACACAATTTTTTACGATTTCCATACTGTTTCTTTTTCTATTATTTCAAAAAAATTTATTGAAATTTTTATTTTTCTAAATAGTAAACTTGTTATCAAGCAGAATTTTTTCTTTTTAATATTGTTACATATATTTTTTCAACTCAAATTGGATTTTAATTTTTTCACATGACAAAACGAAATTTTATTTTAAAGCTGGGCATTTCTAAATTTTATTTTCGGTATTCTATTATTTTCCACACATTTTTTAAATTGTTATATTTTACAAAATGATATTGTATATATATATATATAAAGCGTTCAATTGATATTAAATTGAGAATAATATTTTCTATGTACACATGCATATATAATAAAAATATATTAGTTGTGACATCATAACATTGTATAAAATTAAGTATATTCTACTTAATTATAAATCATTGAGAGAGACATACATACGTGCACACGGATTTAAATGTAAGAATCTAATATTTAATTTAGAAGAGCTTATAATAATAATCGTATAATATACGTTAGAATAAAGTATTATTTCAATTAACAGACTACTTTAAATAAAAATACAATAAATATGATCAGTGTTGCCAGTTTAGCCTTTTTAAGATTCTTAAAATTGCCTTAAAAAGGCTAAAATGTTATTTCAACGACGAAGAAAAAAAATTTCATATTTACTATTACTAATTTTGTTTTATAGAATCATCGATTTATTCTCACAAAAAATCAAGATAAATGACCTTTAGACTGTCAAAAATTTTATTCCACTAAAATTCAAATTTGACTAAAATATATTACCTGAGAAAACATTTAATAACTCAGTAGGTGTAAACGGTATGGTGACACATCATACAATTTCTTTAAGAGTGTTTTTCTACCAATATAACTAAAATATGCAGCTAATTATCGGTAATAGTTTGAGAGTAATGATAACTTACTTCTGATAATATTTACATAAATAACATTTGCACACATTTCTCTGTTAAAAGTATCATTCGTTATGAATAAAGTACTCTTTTCCCCACATGTACAAATGTCTTCCCAGACCAAAATTTTATTCGAATTTATAACTAGGATCTTGTAAATTATCCACCGTTACGTACTTTTTATCACCCTTTTGACAGCACTCATATTTTTGAAAAAAATTTGTCTCAGTAATTTTCATCATCTCTTTTGCTTTCACATTTTTCCAATGTTTATATTAGGAAGTTTTTTTATGTTGTGAATTTTCAGGCCAGCTTTTTTAACTTTTTTTTAATTTACAGAGTAAATTAAAGAATGAGTCCATTCAGCAATATAGATCTCTTAAAATTCGTATTATTTTTTCTGTGATCTTACAGCATGTAAATCATCTTTTTATTTGGTTATAAAGGTTCTTTTCGGTAATCATAAACTCTTTGCCTTTTCTATGACTCAAAAACAAAAAATGAATTTTATATATTTAAATTATGCATATGCATGAATTTTGTTAAATTTTCGTTTTAAGAAAAACTAATTATGATATTACAACAAAATTTAGCCCATAGTCACTGAGAATAATAATAAATGTGAACAAGTTAACGGTACTAATTTTGTTGACGTATTATAAAAGTTATAAGTCTCAAAGTGTGCAAGAGTTTTTTCTTGCGCATTTCTTAATTCTTAGATAAGTTATTTTGCCTTATTTCGTAAATGAATTTAGTATTTATCGTCCATATGTGTTGAGTTTTCCTGTTTTTTCTTACCTTTTTTTCTTCCACTAAAAGAACTTTAATATATATATTTTGTTAAATGAAAGTTCTTTAATTTGTAGTATTATTTAAATTTTTCTTTAACAATTTTCCTCATAACTAATCAAACAAATGTTAATAGCTTATTTCTTTATGTCGAACGAACGCCTTCTTTCGCTTTCTAAGCGAACGAAAACTCATTTGGGTTTCTCTAACGCACTTCTATGCGAACAATTAATCGAACGACAAGTCTAACGAAAAAGTAAGTGTTTTCATATAAAATTCTTGTACTTCGAACAGTACCAAGGAATATTTCAACATTTGTTACTTGCTATTTAGCTTTCGATTGATTGCATTTTGAATGAAAAATGATAAAATCGTAAAATCATAATTTTCTTTAAAATATCAATTGAAAAATTGAAATACACAATGGAATTTTATTTTTTATTTTTTTGTTAATTTTTTAGTTTGATTTCACCATGATTTTATTTATGTTCGAACAATTTGGTAGTATTTTTAATACCTTTTAGAAAAAAACATTTGACATTATTCTGAGAGCAAAACACAAAAAAAAAGCAATTTGAAAAGACGTAACTACATATGAACGAAAGTTAGTGAAATAGAAAAACCCACAATGATTGGAATTCGTTAGACTTGATTTCGTTCGCTTAGATTTTCTTTCGATATATCTTTAATATGTTGTTAATTTTTCGGCCTAATTAATTATCATTTTTTTTATTAAATGTATTTCAATTAATTAACTATCTTGACATATGTATTCGTAGTTACACGAGAGATTTTTCTATTATGACAAACGTCAAATTTTTATCATGATTATTTATCACGTGTAGACCAAATTTATTTATGTTATTGTGGCATTATAATATAATTGTTAGAGTTCAATCGAAGATGAATTTGTTTTTCCATCAAACGTCTACTATTGTTTTTTATGTTTATTTTTTTTATTTTAATAATTTTTCATGGCAATCTCAATTAACTAGTTAATTATTTGGAGTAAAAATAATGAAAAATGAAATGAAATAAAAAAAAAAAAAAAAAAAATACTATTAAATTTTGACATACCTAGACAAAAAAACGACAAAAGTTATATATTATAATAAAATTTTATCTACGTGTTCCCGTATATCCTGCAGCAACTCTGCCATGATAGAAAAATCTCTCGTGTAGACCTTAAGTAAAATAGCAATTTTCATTAAATAATAGCTTGTCCTTTAATTTATTTTATTTGACTAAATATCAAGAAAAATAATTATAAAAGGTCAAAAAGTTAATTTGATTTTATGAGACATGTTAACTAGTTAACTTAATTGTCTTGTTGAAATTTAAGAATCAGTGACAATTAGGATTGTATAACAAATTTTACTTTTCTTTTAATACCTAATTAAAATATATTTTTTCATCCTACAGATAAATTATGTTTTCTACTCTTTGATTTGTTTGATACCTGCAGTTGCTGTTTATATATATATATATATATATATATATATATATATATATATATATATATATATATATATATATATATATATATATAGATATATATATATATATATATATAGCAAAAAGTATTTATAATATATTTTTGTATTTCTTTTATGGTAATAAAATGGTAATAAATCTAGATCTTTTATACCGCTAAACCAATTTCGATAAAAATAGTATCATCGATAGAGAAGGAGCTAAGCTTTCGGAATATTGTTAGCTGGAGTATATAACTTGAGCACGGGCGCCATTACAGCGGGCCCAAGTTGACTACCTCGAGAGTGGAAAATATTTTCGAGCTTGTAAATTTTACAAATATGAACCGATTTTAAATATTGTTACATTCCTGAATTCTCCTAAGCAAGGTAAAGAAAAAATTTGTTTACATACTAAATTATCTATTATAGTTTAAAAGATATTTGTTTTCAACAATTAAATTTCAAAATTTTTGTCATTGAAAATATGGGTTTTTTTCAGACAATTAGCCCGTGTGACGAAATTTGCCGATAGGCTGTCATAATTTTTCACAAAACCTTTTAAAAAATAACAAACTATCTAATTTAACACGCAGAAATATCGAAATCAACAATAAAAAAATTTTACAGGCTCAAAAATATTAACTTTTCTTCTAAAATTTATCACTTTTACAGTGGTCAAAAGTGATAAGTGTATGTAGGATGAATATTCAAAACTTTTCAAAATTGCACCTACATGCCTTTTCAAGGTGCGCTCTTACAGAAAATGTCGAAAAATATTGAAATTTTTTAAAATTAAAAAAACAGTAATAATAATTCTATGAAGGTACTTTTGTAGCACAAAATTGCATTTCTTGAGACTTGTTTAAAAATTATAGTTTTAAAAATTTATTCTAGTTATCGATTTGCGACAACTAAAAATTTTTTCTTTAGACTATTTCAAAAATCTGTGGAGACTTTCATTAAATAAAATAATATTAATAATAATAAAATTTTTATTTTAAAAGTTATAGGGCAAAATCAAATGAAAAAATGAGAAATTCTGAAAGCCTCTATTGATGTTCCTAGTTTCATCAAAATCGGTTTAGTGGTTTAAAAGATCCAGACTTATTACCATTTATTATGCATGCAGCTCCACTGTGCAATGGAAATTTACAACGATTGTTACAAATTAAAAACGATTCTTTTTTGAAAATTTAAATTGAGTAAAAAAAATCGATATTTTGTGATAAAATCTTAAAACAGCTGTAGCTTTGCTAAAACTTACTTAAACCTTTCAAAATCGTTTTCGTTTGATAATCTTAAACCGTCTGTAACTTATTTTAATCGAAAAAGGACGTAATATTATGATCACTAATTTTTCTCCTCAAAAGTTTATAAATTTTATGATAAATAAGTCGAAAAAGGATGTTATATTTCCTACCAAAAATTTATATTTTCTATGAAAATCTTAATTCCGCTGTAACGTGGGATCTTACTTCGTGATCACTAATTTTTCTTTTCAAAAATCGGTAATTTTTTTTATTAAAAACTCGTTTAAATCTAAAAAGGACTATATTTTGCGATCACTTGTATTTCTTGCCAAAAACTGATATTTTTGTTTGGAATATTAATTAGGCTGTAACTTGGCTAAAATATTTTTACATCCAAAAAGACGTTATTTAGCTATCACTTATTTTTTTCTTCTAAAAATCGATAAATTTGTTTCGATTGTGAAACAACAGTTTTGATTATTATCAATGCTTTTTTGAAAGGGCTTTTCTTTTCGGTTTGCTACCAACTTAACTAACCTGTTTTGCATTTGAAGTTAAAGTAAACATTTTCGTTCATGCATTACACAAAGGCGTCTAACATCGAAAGTCAAAAAAACAAATAAAAAATAAAACATAAAATTTGAAGTTTTGTTACCATAGACACATGCCAATGTAAAACAAGCAGGAAAAGTCGGAAATTGGTGAATAAAATAAGAAAAGTAATAAATAAAAAACAGCAGGAAATTATAATTAAGTAAAGTTTTAAAGAAACGAAAAGGAAGGGGTCACAGAAATTTATATAAAATATGAAGTTTATATTAAGGGAAATATACCGAACATGAGTTTTGAAAACAGACTTCTAGACTCAATATTACATTAAAAATATTTACTAGTCAGAAGAATTGCTAACAGAAAGTAAATTGCTGAATTGATTATTTTACATGTAAAAAAGTGGGCACACAAATGCAAGAAATTTTAAATAAGATATTTTCATATTACATACAATTTAAAAATCTGTAGAAACTTTACTTTAAAATAAAATAATTCTAATTTTTTAAAGTATTTGTTGTTACATGTAACAGATGAATGAATTGTAATGAAAATTCTTGATTATTAATAGTGAATTCATTACCATTATAAACAAAAACGAAAACAAGAGCAACATATAATTGTGTATCTATACACCGTTTAAATTATTTTGCGTGTCAGATACAAAAGTCAGCAGCACTTGCAATTCAATTAAACCAATAGGGACAGACATTCACTCGACATTTAATATTCGGAACTAATCTACTGATTACTTTTGTAGACAGGCATACCAAAGATTTAGAGAAGGAATGAAATAATAATAAATTGATTTTAAATGATTTTTAGTGTTAATAAAACGAATAATTGAAATCTAATAATAATTACTAAGACTTGGTATGGGAGTAGGTATAAAAATAGTTCACCATAAGCAAAACCTGAATATTTAATCATTTGAAAACTATTTAAAATTTGACGTATAAGCTGTGAGAATAGGCTTCAAATTCCTTTACTTTCAAACTTAAAATAATGACTTTTTTATAGCTAAAAGGTTCTAATATAACAATTATATTTTTCAAATGCTTTCATAATATAAAACTGAGTTGGATGTGTCTTTAACAAACAAATGTTTCTCAAATATTTTCAAAACCTTTTTTAAAAATAAATATATAAAAACATATTGACATTGAAATTTTATAGAAAATATTTATTTCTATATATATTTCTTAGTATAACAAATATTTGGTAGCTTTTAATAGAATCTGAGAAATGTGCTATTTATTAAAGGAAATTTTCCAAAAATTTTCTTAGGTTTGAATCGATGTTTAGTGGGTAATGATATTATGTAAGTATTTTAGATTGAAAAAAAGTGTAACTAAATACTTTCACTTAAATAAAGATTTACCAAGCAGCAGAAAGAACGAATTTGTATTTGCAAAATATTCATCACAATTTTAACTTTTGTAGTATTTTTAGTAAGTAAAAAGTAAAACAGTATTTATAATACAAAAATCTCGAATATCATTTAAAAACAAAATCAGCGGCCACAACCACAATCCTTTACCGTTAATGGTCTGTCTGTTTGTTAAGGATAAATTGTACAATTTTTAAACAAGAATAAATGACATCAAAGTGAATTTGAAATGGAGAAAATTTGTATAAAATATTAATACACAAAAATGACAAATACTATGAAATTATTATGTACAAAATAATTAAGAACTTTGTTCATGAAAAATAAATTTAAGTACAGCATTGATACGGCAAGTAATTTCTCATTATTTTTTACTTAAAAGTATGTATTTTGACAAAAATTTAATATAAATAAGAGGAATGGAAACATTTTATAAAGGAATTTTAAATATTATTAAAGTTCTAGGAAGATTTCGTCTTGAATAATATAGTATATAGTATGGAATTTCTTTATAAAAATTTAAATCCTAAATACAGTTTCCGATATTGTATTGTCAGAAAATTATAGCAGAAGATTTGTTTAAATAGTTATTGAAAGAATTATTTGGAAATTCATTAACAACCATCGGAGAAAAATTATAGTATAAAAATATTTAATACAACAGTTGCGTATTAAATTAAAAAAAAAACTAATTTTTATAGAAAATTTCTTTACTATCCATTTTATGTATAATTCAGTTCATAACGCATCATTACCTGTATAGAATTTATTGCATTATATCATTTTATTGAATACATTCTCATAAATTTTACAATATGCTGTATTTACTATAACATAAATAACTATAAAACATATAATCGTTATGCACAAAGTGCACTTTAAGTGCACGAGGAAGAAAAAACCTACTATCATAAACACTAAAATCAAAAGTGCATTAGTGTAAATTTTATCATAAATGCAGTGATTTTGCCATCTCCATATGTAATATATATTTATATAAGGGAAATATATTCAAGAAATATATCTTTATTCCCGCTAATAAAAAAACAACATAATTATAACTTAACACTTTTGAAATACGCATTAATACACAGAAAAAAATTACATGAAGTCAATTGCTTTATTATATATATATACATATATATTTATATATATATATATATATATATATATATATATATATATATATATATATATATATATGTAGTTAGATGTGAAAATTACATCAGCGAAATAAATACAAATCAAAAAAATATGAAGAATCTATGTACACTATATACATATATATATGCATATATATATATATATATATTTGATCATATTCTAATCGAATTTTATTGCTTAACGTTTTATAATCATTTGACTTTTTTGAATTAAAAGTGCACAAAAAAATTTCAATCGAAAGGTAGTTTAATATTATATGTATATGTTAAAGATATGCATGTAATTTTATTCAAATAAATTTTTGAATAGGTATTTGTTCAGCAATCAATATTAAGGCACAAACATTTGAAAATTTGTAAAAATGCTGTTTTCACGTCTAACAAAAAATTAATACAATTTTCCATTGCAAGATACAAAATGTGAATAAATAAGGGTTGAATAGATAATTCTTTGAAACTATGTTTGAGTGCTTGTTTAAATGACTACTAAACTGACTGACACTTTAATGATGTCACTGCTATTCACTAAAACTCATGGATATTAAAAGAAATTTTATATTATTCACACGTGTTATTAACAATTGTTATTTTTTTATACCCTACAATACAAGTGTAAAGAGTATACATAAGTTTGTCACACCATTTGTAATTTCTACAATATTCATCTAAGACCCAAAAAAGTATATATCTTCTGGATCCTTATTGATAGGGTAGTCAATAGAATGACGTCCGTCTATCCGTCTGTCTGTTGAAATCCGTTATTGGAAAGTCCAGGGTTATAGGATATATATATTTTTTATATCAAATTATGGGAAATATTTATTGGAAGAAAACGTATTTGTTTTCGAATTTTTAAAAGCCACTGTATAAGCTAGCAACTTAGTTTTTGTACAGATAATTAAAAATCTATTTTCGGAATGGTCAGTTATATTAAAATATTTATATATTTTATATATGACCATTAATAACCAATACCAGGTGAAAATTTTTGTTTGAACTATGTCAAATAATGGAGCGATCATAACTAATTTCAATATACGTTGTCATTGTAGCAAAATAATTGATAAATGTACTTAAACAATTACGCCCCGCAAGGCTTACTTACATGAAAATACTTAAAACTGACTCTGAAGCCGATTTTCATCCATTAATTGCATTTAAAAGCTAGAATGTGACCCCTTTTTGGTATAATATAAACATCAGCATATATACAAAATACCACTAGTAATTCTGATATTTATTTATAGAATTGTATAATAAAAGGAGGAAGGATACCCTTAAAAATATATATATTCAAAAATGGTACTTAAGTAAATTCATGAAAGACAAAGTACAGAAATGGCGAATAAGATTATTTTAAGTAAATGTACTATACTTCTGCTATTAATTTATTCTAGCTATTTTTCAAAATCTGAAAAAATTATAAACTTAACAAAATGCTTTATATACTATTATTTCAAACTATATTAGTCATGTAAATTGTCATCAATGACAAGTGAAGCATGTAATTGTCATAAGGTCATCAACGATAAAATATCAAAAGTGTTGTCACCATATTCATTGACGGTATATTGAAGTCTGTTTTTATCCGTATAATCATCAATGACAATTTGCACGACATTTTCGCTCGCAACGTTGTAAACCAATTAACGGATATATTTTTGAAAATGTCTTTGACAATTTATATGGGCTATCGTCAATATGTGGTGAAGAATTTACTATGAGTCTTATAAGCGTCACCGATGTTGTCTTAAGGACGTGCCCAACTGGGATGTATTTACATACAAACATATGTATATAAAAACAAGCTATAGGTGTTGGTGTTTTTTTTAAGGCAACAACGTTTGCTATAATAGTTTAATCTTGGGTTTAAATTTTTGTAGTTTGAAAAAAAATTTAAATTTTTTTTAAAGAATAAATGTGAAAATATGAAAGCATACTTTAAGACATACATTTTATTATTTGTCAGAAAGGTGGTGTAGAGTATAAAAGATTCGGAAAAGATGAATATAGTGCTCTAACTTGTGTTTTAACCAAAAAAGTTATTTACAACATAGACAAATATGGGTGTGTATATATTTTAGTATTGAATATAATCATTTAATTATAGTGTGTCATTTTGTTTGCCATACTAATCAAATATTAGATTTTTTTCACATTTTTATTTGACTAATTGCTTATAAAAAATTTGTTGTTTGCTTTATGAAAATTAGTAAATTATAAAAAGGCTTAAATAAATGTTTAACCTAAGGTTTAGTCATGTTAAATTAAACAAGATGCTTTGTTGTTATGGAAGAAAACTTGAAGAAAACCCAACACTTTTATACATTAGTAGCACAAGTAGCACATTTTTTTATGTGGATAAACTTATTTTATACGTCAGTAAAATATACGTATTAGGTGTATGTGTTGCTTTATATTATTCACAGTTTTCTGAATTTGTTGCTCACAAACTAATTAATAGTCAACCAGTTCTCAACTTTTACAAACTTATCATGTCTGCTTTTCATGAATAACATACTTTTCTTTTTAACATTCTATCCCTAATTTTATCTTACATATAACTGAGTGTTAAAATTCATTTTTAGGTCAATATTTAATCAACTTCTATATCGAAGTTTAGTTTATAAATACAAGAATTTTTATATTAATTTATTGACTTTTCTGAGTATTGTAATAAAAAAAGGTAACAGTACGAAAACGAAACAAATAATGATGCAGAAGCTTATCTGTGGCAGAAGATTTTAATATTTGGAAACTTTTTAACAGAGATGAAAGTTTTTTTAAATTGAAAGATATACAATAAAAAACTAACATAACTGGATAAAATATTTTACAATAAATACAATTTATCTATGATTTTTAGTTAGAGAAAAATATTTGGAAATTTTGGACCACCCTATTTTAAATATATAAAGGCTTAAAGTTTTTATTTATTTCCTTGTCAATTTAAGTTTTAAACTGTAAAATGATACGTTATTTAAGTGTGAGCTTTAACTCAAATGATTCTTAACTAAGTTTGCACTTAATTATACACTATGGGAACTGTATAAAATCGGGCCTGAATGTTTGTTGACTATGTTTTTTGTTGTTCTAAAATGTCCAAAAGTATCTATCAGTTCTTGCCTATTTATTTGTTAGTGTACTTTTTATACATAGTTAATGTTCCTAAACGTAGCCTGGTTTTATCAAAGTACAGGTTTGCTTTTTTATAGATATCTAGATAAAATTAGCCAGGAATAATTAGTTAAGTACAAGGATGAAGTCAACTACAAATGATTATAACCAGGGAAACCACAAATATGCAATTGCATGTTTTTTTTCTTCTACGTTGAATAACACCGTTCATTAAATATTTATCCGTTTCAGAACAAATAAAGCATTTTGGCATTGATTTGTAATGCACATTTTCGCATATTTCACATTTAACCGCATATTTTTGCATACAGTGATTTATAGAGCATATTTATTGTATATTTAAAATAGAAGATCCATAAATATTTAATATCTATTATACATTTCAACACACAACATCATTAAAAATCACTGACGAACCTAACTTGTTGCAACAAATCATAAAATTTAGAAAAAGATTAATTTATTAAAGCAATTTTTAGGATGCAAGCTTTTAAAATTGCCCGAATAGCATCTTTTAATATTGTAGAAACAATTTATTTTTGTGACTGCAAATTTGAAAAAAAGCTGTTTGTAGTTTTTGAATTAATACTAATGTTTACAACTACATGTGTAAGCAAAGATCACTATATGAATACTGTTTATTTTTAAAAGCATATTTTCTCATTTTTAAAGTATATTTTTTGTTTTTACTGCATATTTAATGACTTTTTTTGGAATATATTAGTGATTTCTTTGCTTACAATACACAAATATTCTAAAGAAATTCTGCACAAATAAGTTTTATATTAAATAATAAAAATGGTGACTAAGAAATCAAGCTTTTCGACACAGTTGACGGATATATTTTAGTTTTGCCTTTTTTTATAACATTAAAATATTAATATAAGACAAAAATTTGTTTTAATGAAAAAATTTAATTTTATTTGAAAATAACTAAAAATGTTTGTTTTTAAAAGCATATTTTCTCATTTTTAAAGCATATTTTTTGTTTTTTACGGAATATTTAATGACTTTTTTTTAGACCATATTAGTGGTTTTTGTGCCCACAATATACAAATATTTTAATGAAATTCCACACAAATAAGTTTTATTTAATTATAAGTATGTGTGCCAAATTTAGTGAAGAATGGTCCATAACTGATCATAGTTCTCATATAAACCCCTCAGTCGAAAATCACTTTAATGCATATAAATCCCATATAAACGTTAGTATTATGATTACATTTGACACAAACAACTTTTGTATAAGTAGAAAGTAAACTGAGAAATTTTATGTGTATCGGTTCGTCGTGGAATATGGGCATCTAAAAAGTCTGGCATATCTTATTAGTAACGCAATAATGTGTACTACATACGGAATAAATATCATATTTGGAAGTTGTAAAATTGGAAGGCAACAAAGTAGCAAATATACCAACATAGTTGAGTCAAAGTGGGCGTAGTAGGGGCGTAGTTCTCAGTAAAGAGACCGTTTTAATCATAGCATATTGTATTATACATGAATTCAATTTGATATAAATCGCTTCATCAGTAACATAAATAATAACTGCTTTTAAAAAGTGGGCGTGAAATACAGGCATGCAATTCTATCAAGCTCTAACAAAGCAAGAGTTGTGTACAAATTAGTTATTTAAGCAATTCAGCACAAAAATTAACACTAGACTTCATTATTATCCAGTTAAAAAGATAAGCAAATGAATAAGTTTTATGATTTTATGAAGCTTTTATCGTTTCCTGTAATTTTTTTATGGTTAATACGCTCTTATACGTGTCCATGCTTTATGTATTCAAGATTTACTATAAGTCTAAAAACAAATATATAAAATAATTAATTCTTTAAGATTTTATAAAGAGAATACACATGACAACAAAACACATGAGCCATGATTAACCACGAGCGAGACATTCAATTCGGTTTTATTATTTTGATGCAAACTAAAGTAATATAAAAATTACAAAGAATTCATTTTAAGTGAAAACATAAACATATATTAAAATGTTTATGTTTTCACTTATTTTTCTTTAAACCAAAAAACAATAAATTAAAATTATCTAAAACCAAAGAAATGATAGTGCTTAGAAAGCCAAAAGCCAAGACATTTTTATAACCTTTCAATTCTTGGTTACACGATTTTTGCCTGCTTTAAAAACAAGGAAAAAGTGGCAGAACAATAATATGCTAATTACGATAATACAATATAAAGGAAAAGCTTCCTTAAAAACCTTAAACATAAATAAACATTAAAACAAAATCAAACGAAGAAAACGTGATTGTGGTTTCAAAATAATCTTTTGAAAGAACACCGTAAAAAATATTTTCCTAAAGTTTAATTAGATTTTTTACACCAGC
This sequence comes from Protocalliphora azurea, assembly GCA_932274085.1. Lineage (NCBI taxonomy): Eukaryota > Metazoa > Arthropoda > Insecta > Diptera > Calliphoridae > Protocalliphora > Protocalliphora azurea. Next base: position 14,892,195 of record OW026520.1, on the reverse strand, counting down.
ATTGCTGCCGAAAAAAGTTTTGTTAAGTAGTTGTATTTTCACGCTGTTCTTATTTCTGTTTTATAAAATAATTAGTAATATTTTTGAAAATATTCATAAAGTTATTAAATTTGAGTAAATTGGTGGTTACTAAGTGGTTATGGTCTACTCATTTTAAAGAGCTTTCTACAAAATAGTCGTTAAATATTAAAAACACCTTAATATTAACCATTTCATTCCTTTATAATTGTTTTATAATTAACTATTAATTTAAGAGGCCAATAAACAGAAAAAACATATAAAAAATAAGTTTTTATAGGCAAATAAAATTCTATAGTAGCAGCTGTGATTTAATTCAATTACCCTAAGGCGTATGAGTAATATTAAATAAAAAATGAATTAAATTATATTAGAGTAAATTACGTTTGGATGATTTTGTTTTAAAGATAAATAGATAAATACGTTCACGACTTACAAAAGTTTGCTTACAGAAGAAATACTACTTAACCACTTTATCATAATCCACCTTTTTTTATAATAATTTAACTATTAAAAATAATCAAGAAACTGGCTACTTTTTAGGAAAGATGTTAAAATATTTTATTATTTATTTAAAGTTTTAATGCAAAAAATAAGCATAGAATAACAAGACTAGAAACAAAATAAGAAGGTGAAGATGGCGGAACAATTTTATGGAATGTGACAGTTTTAGATAAAAATTTATGCAGTTTTATTTTACAAAATACTCTTAAATTATTCACTACATTGGTATCTATTTTCAATTGCAACAATAAACCATACAATTATTATTATATTTTTTTCTCTTTTAATAGTTTTTTCATTAAAAAATTTGAAATTAATCATAATTTAATAAAGTCTACAAACATAATTAAATTGTAATAAATTTATATGTCGTGTAAAAAAAGGCAACGGAAAAAATGGAAACAATTTTTTTGCAGGATTTAATTAATTCAGTAATTTAATTTTTTCAATAATGTACTCGAAAAAATTTTCTAAAATATTTAAAAAAATAAAGGAATGAAAAAAAATTGTTTAATAAGAATAAGGACACCATAATTAAAACCATGTTTAAAACAAGTAAGAAATATATAGTCGTATGTATGTGCATCAAAGGTATCTTATAATGAACCTGTGTCCAATTGTGGACCGATATTTGTATCAAATGTAATTCATTTAGCTATTAAACATACATATGCATTATAATGGGAAAATCAGAACACAAGTTTATAAAATTCTATCATGATACAATATGCAAAAACTCGAATCATAATATTATTTTATGATTGTAATGTTCATATTTATTATTATTTGATCATATAGTTCAATCATAATATGTTGCTCTTCGATTATGGTTCCGGCAACCATATTTTTTCTGCGTGTACTTTTATATTAATTGTTCATTAATTTAGATTGATTTATAATGTTTCGTTTTATTTTTTATTTTATTTGATAAAAAAAAAATAATTTTTTTAGAAGAAATCATGGCCTTTTCCTATAATTAAAGTTTTGAAAAGAAATACTGTGAGAAACCACAAATCGTAGAGGTAACAAAAAAAAAAAAAAAAAAAATAAATAAATAAATAAATAAATAAAAATAGGATTTTTTTTCATCCAAATTTATTTATTGAATCTTCACAAAATTAAGTAAACTAACAAAAAGTACTTAAATCTTAACTCTAAATCAACCACTGCCGGACGAAAAACTATATGTAATCAAAGAGCTTAGCTTAGGCAGAGGTCTGTTGTATTCCTTCTTCTCAAACGGTTGTAGCCATCGCTTCTTATTATGTTTCGAGCAAGTGGGTTAGGGTGCACTTCAAGCTTTTTCTTATTTCATCTTTGTTTTCTTATTTCATCTTTTCTTATTTCATGTTCTCATTTTTCATATACCAGGGAGCTGCAATTATCATTCGTAGTATTTTATTTTGGAGTCTGAATTTTTTCAACATTTGAACTTAGGCCGTGCCCCATAGTTGGATACCATAGCACCATATTGGCTTTATAATTGAGTTATAGATCAACAGTTTACGGCCTTGACTTAATTTTGAATTTCTACCAATCAGCATTAAGTTAATTTGAAGTGATTTTAATTTCATTTAGATTAATTTTGCATCTATATGTGATTTCCACATAAGCCGTCGATCTGGAAGCATACCAAGATCTTTTACTTTCGTTTTTTGGGGTATAATCTGATTATTTATCAGAATTGGGGTGCACGAATCTTTCCGCAACGTGAAGGTAACATGTATATATTTCTGTTTACTCACTTTTATTCTCCATTGCTTCAACCATTTTTCTAAATAGGGGCTATGACCTTGCAAGAGTTTAGATGCTTCTTGTGGATTTTCATGAACGCATAGAATTGCTGTGTCATCTGTAAATGTTGATATATGGGTTTGACTATTAGTTGGCATATCAGAAGTGTATATTAAATACCAATAGGAACCCAGTATACTGCCTTGGGGTACACCAGCTTCAATGGAATGTGGTGAGCTTATAAAGTCTCCCTCTTGAAGAACAAACCTTCGATGACTTAAATAGCTTTCCAGCAGCATATGCGTATTTGTGGGTATATATTTTAAATAATAATCCTTCGTGCCATACTTTGTCGAAACGTCAATGAAGAGAGCACAATAATATTTTTTTTTCTTCAAATGTCTTAGATATAACATCTATAAGTCTGTAAGTTTGTTCTATGGTGCTATATTTTTATCTAAAACCAAATTGATGTGTTAGAATACAATCGAAACGATTCACTATTGGTTTCATTAATAGATAATCAAATAGCATTGATATATTAGACAACAGGCTAATAATCCTATACGATTCTACTTTAGTATGATCTTTTCCGGGCTTAGGTATCATTGTAACCAATGGGACCTTCCATTCTGGTGGATAATATTAAAAATAGAAAATAGGAAATTAAATAGGTTTTTAGCTTTCCTGAAAAATTATTGCAAATTATATAGATAATTCAGTCAGCGCAGGGACGATAAGTCTTTTACCCATATTTCCTATACTAAAATTCATAATTGAATTTGATGTACTTTTTTGTAATATATAGTTTTTTAAGACGTAAATTTTATTTTCATAATATTTTGGAAATAGAAAAAGTACATATTTCAACATATTCAAGATATATTTTAAAATTAAATTTTGGAAAAATTTTAAACTTAAGATATTATTTAAATAATAGTAAAATTTTATAAAGGGAAAAACAAAACCATTACTTTTTTAATATACTTTTCGACAGTCAATATAAAAAATAATTTTTGTACGAATTTCTGATATATTTACACGGTAGATAATTCAAAATTTTATACCTATGACCTTTAGTTTCAATTTAATGCCTAAAAAGCGGTCTCTTGAAAAGGAATAAAAATCAATTAAGTAAGTTTTCCTTTCTGCCACAGAATTCATGATATCTTTTTAAAGAAGTGTACATAAGAGTCCCTTATATTTGTTTGTACATTAATTTCATTATCTTGTTTATTTTCTTTCCCACTCATGTTCAACTCAAATATTTTATGTTTCATCTGAAATGATCCCTTACATCTTTACCACTAATTAATTGTACTCAATGTGTAATGAATTTCTCCATTCCAGACATGAATATTACCGAGGAAAATAATAAAAATGAAGATAGCAGAATAAAAGAAAGGGATACGTTCGCATGTTTCTTGACTTTTAATCATTTGAAATAACAGAAACATGAATGAATGAATCTTTTGTTATCAGAGGAGTAATTTGTGGTTGGTAGGAAAAAAATAAAAATTTAAATTTAATTTGAAATAAAACTACATGATATATTTACTAAAATTTTAAATAAAAAATTAACTGATACACGGAGAAAAAATATTTTTTTAGAAAACAGTTACAAGTACTAATATTTAATAAAATATACTAAAATGTAATTATAATAATTAGCTTTTTGTAATGTAAAGGTTTTTGTATATAAATGAATAAACTTTATTGTATTAGAATAAACGTGATTACAATAATTAGATTTATTATGGCAATCCATTGTAGTTAATTAAATTGATCTGAGCAAATTCGGCAGTAACAACCGGACTGAATTTATATATTTCCACTAAATATTGATATTTGTTATTAAATAATTATTTGTATTAAGTGAACTTAAGTCTTAACTATATTTTCAGTTCCGCCAATTGAAATTATACGGTTATGATAATAGAATTTGCAATAATTCGGTGCTTCCAAACGACAGAAAATTGTGGCAATAAAAAGTCATAATATGCACAAACAAAAATAAAATTTATTATAGCAACTGATTTATATTTTTCAGAAGTCAATTTTGTTATGTCATTTAATAAAACCAAATTAAATTTTCCATTGTAGTTTTTAGTTTAAAAAGTTTAATATAATCGAAAAATTATTTACATATGTAAAGCTTAAAACACAGTTTCAGTTAATGAAGCCAATAAATGTTTATAAAAGTAAAAAAATTCGTTTGTTCCAAGTGGCAAAAATAATTTTTAAATCATTCAAATTTCTACTTGATTCATTTTAAAATCTTTTTTAAGTGGAAAATATTTCAGCTTTCATTCTTTACAGTTATTAGTAATTGATATAATCATTGTGGTAAGAGGTGCAAATTTAAAAAATTTTTAATTGAATGAATTATTTTGGTGATTGGTCACTTATTGCTAAGTATATGTATAGAATAATTTGAAGATAATTTTAACAAATTTTCAGAAATAAATATCGTGCATACAGAATTTAATAACCAAGAGAATTTTTAATTTTCCTATAAATTACATTTTTAATATTGAAAAAGCCGAGTTTCCTGATATATTGGCTAAGTTGCCCTTGGCGTTTATATCGTTTTTTACGGAGATTGTTCATTTGTTTACAGAAGTCATCTTTAAATTCCCAGAATTTTCTAGAACCTATGTTCAAGAATAAAGAATACTGAAGGATAAAGAAATTATAAGCGGAGAAAAAATGTTGAAGAGCGCTTATACGCACCTCGTACTCGCAATTAAAAATATTGCGATATGAGCATTTAGCTGCATAAACAGTGACTTAATATTTTGTGTGCAAGTTAGTAGCTCACGAAAACAAATCGTAATTAGTAAAACTAATTGCAATTGAAGCGTACGGCATTGTTACTTCCTTTTAAATTCATAGCATTTTCGATGATAATAGTTGTATTTTTCCCATCCGGCAAATATAAACCGTGGGTTATTTATTTGCAAAGTATTTATATTTGAATTAATCGGGCATAAAACGTAATAACAAATATTTAAGTAAAATAAATTTTTTTATTAAAAAATACGTACATACGTACACAGAGAAAATAGATACGTTGCGAGTACGGAATTTTTCGCAATCGAATTTATTCAATTGAACTGTATTAAAGGAAGTTATTCGGTTATGCTAAAAGTAATACTATATAAATTATAAATAATAATATAAGGCCGCTCCAAATCAAATGTTTTTATTAACTGAACAAGACATATTAATACATTCATATGTATGCTGGAAATAAAGAAAAATATAACAATTTTGTTCCAAGAGCAGATATATAGATGACCAGGTCAGGAGATTCATTCGGTGTCTCTGTTTAAGTTCTTTTTTTTTTTTTTTTTTTTGGTGGGTATTTATAAATAATGTTATTTACATACGTAAATAGAGAGAGTTTACTCTTTATTATATATATATATATATATATATATATATATATAAGTATATATATTAATTAATTAATTATTAATAATCACTTCCAAAAAAGTGGAAACACAATATACTTTTAGTACGAAAAAGGGTTAATAATTTCTAAGAAAATTAAAATCTCACAAATTTTAAAGTATAAAATAGAAATTTTATTAAAAAATTTTATAAACAAAGTCTTAAGAAAAGTACTTCAAAAACAATGAACAAGAAGCATAAAAGAAAAATAATGACAATAATGGGTTAAAAAAAGAACTACTGCAGCTTCTTTTCAGCACTAAATACTTCCCTCCATTGACAACACAATGTTAAAATCTTGGCTTTTTCAACTCTCTTTCAGTCCTTTTTTGCTGGCTATTAATAAATATTTTTATTTACATATATAGATAGAGAGAGTTTGTTCTTTATTTTGAAATGCAAAATTCAACCTATTCAAAATTAAGAGACGTGATGAGTGCATTTTTAAATGATCTCGATTATACGAGTATTGTGGAAAGCGTTTATTTGGCCTTCGTCTGAAAAAAAGCATAATTTTTACATATTAAGTCGATAACTTTGATGGCGCATAGCTTACAATAATCAATAAGTAAGTCTTAAAATTTATTTTAAGAAAAAAATATTTATTTCTCGATATACTTTTTTAAGATAATACTCTTTCTGTATTCTGTGCTAGCTATTTTATTTCTTCCAAATAATAGCACTTACAAAGTTCGCAGATTTTTTTCGAGTTTTATTCCCAAATAGCAAAACTTCTTCCTTCCTTCTTTCTGTAATTGTTAGTTTTTGATATATAGCTTAAAATTAACCCTTCTATAGTATTTATCAATATTTTAAAATTTTGAAAAATAAATTTAAGTCGCTTTATCAAAAGTTTACAGAATTATTTTTTTCTACAAAAAATTTTCTGATTAAGAAAGATATTTAGTTTTCACTGTTCTAGCAATAAAGGCAAAAGACATGAATTTAAATTGACTTTCGGTCTTTGTAGATAACAAATATCATGTTTCCATAAAAACTTGCATGTTTCTCATTTGGATTAAAGGTGGGGGCGGTACTGACAAGAAATTATTGAAATGTTTTAAAATAATTGCTATCTTTACGTTACTAAATTCTGATTGGGGTCCCATGCCAAATTTAAATCCACGACTAACATCAATGGGTTTGGAATGCAGTGCAGTAATATTGTTAGTTTACATATATACTATGTATTCATATATACTATGTATTTATGAAGAAAAACATGATTCAGAGAAACCCCAAAGAACGTTAGTTGATGAAAAAGCTTCTGAAACATTTGCTACGTTATTATTTCTAACTAAAATAATTGAAAAAATTATATGACTTTTTTATTCAAACCTCTTCCCTGCAAACAAAGTAATACGAAAGTGATTCGAATTCATATTGCTTAGAAGAAAAATTTTATTGCCGTGATAATCATATTCGTATTGCGGAACTTTCCCCCTTCGGGAGAGATTGTGCGTCACAGGTGATATATCTAAGTAATAAGAAATCAATACGCCTGGAAGGCAATATTGCTAGATAATCATCTAGGTGAAAATAAGAAGATACCGCTAGATAATCTTCTGAAAGATGTAATAAATTTATAGAAAAGTTATCACTAAATAAATCTTGAAATAATATAATAAAGAAATTTTATCATCTAAAAAAGCATCTAAATAAAGAAAGAAAACTGAAATGATCACATAAAATATCCATTTTTTGCTAAAGACAAAAAATCTTCTTCAATATTTATTTTTTTAATCTTGAACAATTGTGACTGAAAACTAAAATATTGCGTTAATTTCATCCGGATGATCTCAATGGGATATCATTAATTTATTGCGAAGGTTTTAACTACCTTACTGAAAAAGGTCGATATTTTAAGGATAAAAATAACAAAAAAATGTTAAATTTTATATATATTTTTAGTTGCTTATTGCCTAATTTTCTTTAAACTGATAAATATTGGAAAAATATTGCTTTGATGATTTTCGTCCAAATAATAAAAATAAGATATTGCACAAATTTCTTCCAGGAAGATATCTTCCAAATGTTTATAGGGTTTATAATTAAACACATAAGTTTGAATTGATTTTTCATAACTTAAATGCATAAATAACTTCTAAGTTTGAAATATTTATATATCTAATACACAAAAACATGATTATTTCCATACAGGGAAGACATTTTTGGTATTTCTAGTACATTGGAATTTATTGAAAATACCCAAAGTCAGAAGGGTTTTGCCACTTTTAACATAAAATTTATAAAACTTTAAGTAAAATTTAAGTTTCTCTTAAGTAACATTTTTTTTTTAAATTTGTGAAAAAATGTAACAACTGAAAAACATCTCATCCTAAAAACCCCAAAAACCCAACACATTGTGTTTTTCAAAAATGAACTAAAAAAGACTTACATAAATGTGAATGTAGTATATTATTATTTTATAGTTATTTTTATATATTTTAATAAAATTTTTATAATTAACCAAAAGAAATCACCACCTTGTTTATAATCGCCAAAAAATTCGCCATGTCGCCAAGTGCAAATTTTTTTCATAAAAAGCAATTAAAAATTGCCATTCTTTGGCGAAAAATCGCCATATCTTACAGCCCTGCTTCTTCATTTGCATAATAAAAAATAATATAACTTGCAAAAAAGGTATTTTTTTAACTGGAGCGCCCTAATATTAATACGTATAATTTGTAGAATATTACTTTTATCGTAACCAAATTAGCTTTTGCAGTTTAGTTGTAATTCCAATCGAATTACAAGATAGTACATACAACCGAACAGATTCCATTGGCTTAAAATTCGGTAGTTACAATGAATCTATTTTCTCCGTGTACTTTCTTTTGGATGATTGTTCTAGTCTAGACAAAGTGAAAATAAATATTCCGTTCATTTGCGTTATACGTTGTACTTAGTACGTAGTTTTTTATTTTTAGCTAAATTAATTTTCATATAGTTAAAATAAATCAGTTATCAATGTTCATATGACTTTGAACATTGAACTTTTTTTTAGCACTGAGTATAAATTTTGTTAAGGTTTAAAGGAGTATCGTTTGTTTCATTTTTATGTCCGTTAAAATTATTAATATTAATAAAAAAAAAAAAATATTATGTGAAGTTTTATGACACATTGTACACATTTTTAATATCTGCATACTTTTTGGAACGCTTTTAGTGGTTTCGATGGTTTGTAATATGTTTTCGTATATAGTGCAATATATTTAAACAGACTGGTAATCTTTTTGTACACGGATTTGAAAAACATTATGTTATAAACAAATTTAAAATATGAAATTCTAAAATTGCTACCGGACTTATAAGTAGTGTATAATTGGCGCAAAAATAATAAGTAATTTTTGTAGAACTTAACTTTGTATTTTTTATTCAAAAATAATAATTTTTATTTTAATTAAGTATATAATTTGTTACTTTCAATATTTTGTTGTATTTCGTGTTTACATATTTATTAAATAATGCTTACAATTTCTGCAGTAATAAAATATATAAAAATATATTTTTCAGTTTTTATTAATTTTTCACTTATGATTACAATTAACATAAATTCATAATTAATAAACCTATTTTTTGCGATATTTATTATACTCTCTTTATACCTTACACCACCATAGGTGGTTGGGGTATTATACGTTTATGCTGATATCTATAACGTTTAGGAAGAGTTATCCAACAACCACCTTAAAGTATACCAATTGACTCAGTATCGCTTTCTAAATCAATGTCCGTCCGTCTGGCTGGCTGTCCATGTAAACCTTGCACACAAAATTCAGGTCGCTATTTTAAAATTAATTCAATTAAATTTGGCACGTGAGACTTTTATGATATAAGGACAAAGCCTATTGAAATTATTTGCGATGGGTCCATTATTTCACCTAGCCCCCACACAAATGTCCCCCGGAATAGAGTTTAAACACTCAAAAATGCCTAAAAAATAATAATATTTTAATGAAATTTGATGAAAAGAAGTTTTGTACAAGTATCAATCTTTGTAGCAAATTTTTCGCTTAATATAATTTCACATAAAATATTAAAAAATGCTAATGTAAAGTATGCAAATTTTTAGAACGATTTTAAAGAGTCATAACATTTATGCAAATTAATATCTTATTGCGGCACAACGATTTTGAAAGGTAATATGGAAGTCTTTTTGGGGTTAATGAAGAGAATTATTATCTTCAAACTCCTCCAAAAATTCATAATTTCGGTATTTCAGAAGATTTTAAGTTTTTCTGCATTTTACCTTATTTACAAAATTTAACAAATTGTCCCATTACGTGTTTGTGTATGTATGTACATTTCTACACCAACTATCACAAATAAAGTAATAATCTTGAATTTTCCTCTGCTAGACAATAACTGTCATTTTAACTATATGATATTTTTAACTTAGCGAAAACGCTCCGGGATATTAAAGTATTGAATTCAATAACTTATAAACACTTCAATTGCATAATATTGGACATTAATTTGGAGTCCTAAAACCAAAGTGATTTTAAGACATGTTTTCGTTTAAATATTATATTATAATGGTAATTATCATTATAACTATTTATTTAAAATACCAGTAACTCAAATTATTTTTTAATAAAAAAAATATATTAGGGTTAATTAAAAACAAAAACCTAGACGTTAAATATTTTTTATTTTTAATTAATTTATTTTTTACAAAGATAAAGCGCAAAAAGTCTAAATGATTAAACTGTAAATAAAATTATAATGCAAATTAATTATATAAATTAAGAAATCGCAAAAAAAATATCAACAAAAAACTCTTACTGATGTAGGGTAATATACTCATAAAATGTATATATATATATAAATGTATATATATATATATATATATATATATATATATATATATATATACATATCAACAAAAAACTCTTGTAGGGTAACATACTCATATATATATATATATATATATATATATATATATATATATATATACATATATATATATATATATACATTTTATGAGTATATTACCCTACATCAGTAAAAGTTTTTTGTTGATATTTTTTTTGCGATTTCCTAATTTCAATTATTAAAAAACCTGATTCATACGTGTATATTCTTTCTCGTTTAATTTCACTTGTATTGCATTATTTAATAATTCTATAAATAACTATATTGGTGCGTATTTATGGAAGGAGGTATTTAATTAATTGTAGAATTGAATCAAAAATATTTTTTAGTTGATTTAAGCAGACATCCAATCGTAATTCTCATAAATTTGATTACAAAAATTTATTGAAATTTAAGCCAAAATTAATTATTCTAGTTAGTTAATATTATTATTTTGATGATTGGAGCAATATCGAACAAAAATTTATTTAATATAAGCAATTTCGTAGTTGAAGTCCAGTTTTACTTTTGTCTGTGTAGATAAACATATGTGAAAGTGTCCTTTGGCATTAATAGAAGTTCCCACAATAGCATTGTGTGGATTTAATAGGTTATATCTAATTGTCTTCCATGTTTTCTTTCCCGCTCATGGCCACTTAACAAATTTCATATTTATTCTGAAGTGATCTTTTACATCTATACTGCTAATTACTTGTACTTAATGTAAGTTTTCCACTTACATTAGAAATCTAAAAGGTGAACAAAAGAGAGATAAAGGACAGACAGATACAGAATAAATGTAAGAAAATGTTGAGTTTACATGTTTAGTGGCATTTAATCTTTTGAAGTAACTGAAATAATAAGAACAGATGTCAGCAGCAAAATAAAATAAGGTAAAAGGATACTATTTTATGATAGAAATTTAAGGCAAAAATTTAATTTTAATTATTGTAAAGAACTCTATGTAAATAAAATGTAAATGTAACTAGAGTTAATTGAACCAAAAATATGTAGGCAAATGTGAAAAATATATATTTGACATTTTATTAAAATTTAACAGTTATCATTGTCACGTGAAAGTATACTTTATTATAGATCCTAGGAAAAATTTTAGGACTTGTTCTAAAATCATTAGTTCTAGAAGAACTAATTCAAGTTCTTTGGTAACATCTTTAGAACTAGTGGTGTTGCAACCAATTATTGTACACATGGGTAGAGCTGTATTGTGTTTCTAAATTGGATTTAAAGAATGCTTTTGAGAACTACTGCTTAAGAACAAGTTCTGTATTACTTCCACATCGCCTCTCTGAATAAATTACTGAACCAATACTTCTTAGAACAGTTTAAAAAAACTTAAAAAAGTAATTATAAAAATCAAAAAATTTAAAAAGGAAAGGAAAAATTAGATCGATTTCGAAAAGTGGACTTTAAGAAATAGTTCATTAGAATGAAAAATAAAATAAAAAACTCTTTGATTTCAATAACGTGTTATTGAACCTTTCTGTAGAACTATTTCTGAATGTAACAATTTCGAAAAAAAATCATTGATTAAATAACTAGTTCTGGAACCATTCTATCGAATAATAGAAAAATAGAAAAAAATATAGTAACCATAATCTAAGAGCAACACATTATGATTAGAACATATGGTCGCAGCTAAAAATAGACATGGTTATACATAATAATTGTTATGATGCCATTTCATCATATTGCGTCCGATTTTATGGTTCATTATTTCATGTTATGATTCGAGTATTTCATTTTATTATATGATCATATTATATTATTATTTCATTATATCAGATTCTGATTTTATTTTATTGTATTATTATCCTCTTATCATATTATCTCATTCTCTCACGTCATTATATATATATATATATATATATATATATATATTTTTTTTTTTTTTTTTTTTTTTTTTTGACAGATTGGTCTTCCTTTGGTAAAGAAATTTTTAAAAATAAGGCATTAACAAAAAATAAACAAGACATATTTAAAATAAAAAAGTATATATTTTTTAAATATCTTAAAGAGTGTATAAAATTTCATAATTAAGAAAGGAATATCAATAACAATTTGAATAACTTTTAGAAATTTGTTTTAATTAAATTAAATTTTATTATAGCAACTAAACTATTAAACAAGTTCTAAATCAGTAAATAATGATATATTACTTTTTATTTATAGACCTAACTGTCACTTGTTTTTCTTTATACAATTTGTTTTCCTATTTGTAATACAATATTTACAACTTCCTCAATAATATATCAGATTAGACATTTTTATATAAACTCATATTATATTTTTTATTTTTTTAGTAATTATTTATTTTGCGTGAAAAATTAATAGTGTCAATTAACATAAATACGTAATTAATAAAGTAGTCTTTTATATAGTTTGTATGTCATGAATTCCACGAAAGAACACATAAAAAAAGTAAAATTTTTGATCTCATGTCTTTAAACTTTCTTCACATACACTAAATATGTTTTCGGTGACGCTGATAAAAATTAGCCAACTTTGCGGTTTCAAAATATTAAAAAATTTAAAAAATCGAAAAAGTGTGTTATTTTAAAAGACTATGTTTTCCACATTTCTTATCAGATTTCCATTATTTAATATACATTTAATTTCTAAATTTACGCTCTTTTGGTTTTTTTTTATTTTATTTATTTAAGAGCCAATAAAATTACAATTTCTTACACGATAGCATACATATTATTCTTAAAGCTATTTACAATAAAATGTTTTTTCTAATCATTCAATAATATACTTATTATTTAACTAAGCTAAAAATACTCCTCTTAATGCAGATTGGATTCATCAAGAAATCAATATATGGATAAAAAATAATGAATTGATTACATACACATCTCTTGATATCACATTTGGTATAACTGGTTCGAAGATATTTGATTTTTAAAGGAGTATAAATTCTAGTTGGACGATTTGGGAACAGGAATTCGATCTTATGAAGCCGAAACTCGGAATTAGTTGAACCGTTTTCTAAATTAATAATATATGAAATATTCATATATTTTCTCCTACTTTCAAGGGTAGGAAGATCAATAAACTATAAACGAATTTCATATGATGGTAAATTAATATTGAGAATCCATGGAAGATTACAAAGACTTAATAAGAGATATTGTTTATGTGGACTTCGTATTGAGGATCACAGACCAAGGAAGCACATTCCAGGAGTGGTCTTACGAGAGATGTGAATAATTGCTTTGAAATTTAAGGATCATCAAATTTTCTTCCCCAGTGTTTTAGGAAACCAAGAACTCATTTTGCCTTATTAACGATTTGTAAAACGTGGGAATTAAAGTATAGTTTACAATCAAGCAATACACCCAGATCAAGAAGTTCTTCTACCAGATCAAGTTGATATTCATTTATTGTGTATCTACATAGTACTGGACTTCTTCTGTAGAACATCATGTGTTTACACTTTCTTAAATTCAGATCCATTAGACTCATCATACACAAATCCTAAAGATTGTCAAATTCTGATTAGAGCAAGGAATATAGATAGGAATGGTTAAAGCTATGGAACAGCTTTACATCATCAGCATACAAAAATATTTTATAAATATTAGGAATAATAATAAGGGGCCGGAATGAATACCTTTCGGAATACCGGATAAAACAGGAATGGTTTTCGATGTATATTTTCTATACAATAAACATTGGTATCTATTTTTGAGATACAAAGGAACCTATTTAAGGAAAACATTAGAAAATTTCAGTTTAACTAATTTGAACAATATAGAGATAATGAAATCTTTACTGAAATCTGTATATTTTGTGACCGGAATCGAATGTAGTTACAACTGAGGTTGTGCACAACAAAACGTTAGTAGTTATGGAACATCCTTTTCTAAATCCATGCTGGAATGGGGAAAAATAACAAACAATCTGATGCAAAAGAATTTCAGTAATTACCTCTTCAAGAAGTTTTAGAATAAAACCGAAAGTCAAATTTGATTTGACCAGACCAAGATAATAATCCTAGGGTTAATAATAAAAGAAGGGAGAAAAACATCGAAAGCGTAATTGATTGAAAATTTCAAAATGATATTATGTGAAAAGTATTTTCGAAAACATAGTTCTACTTTAAATATTAAATGACTAACAAGGGAAATATTTTTTAACTGTAGTGTTCATTTCTATTTTGCTAAAATATTTACATATATAGAAAATAAATAAGTGTCACGAAAGAAAAAACGAAATGTAAGTTGTTCAAAAAAAAGATGAAAAGCACCGTGAATAAGTAGAACAAATAAATAAAAATTATGATAATATTCTTCATGCTCAAGATGAAATGTATAAAATATTATAATATTAAAAGATTTAGATAAAAACATGTTGCTTATTTTGCAAGAAAATACGCAGATATTAATTTTCCAGATTGAATGATATTTGTGACAGAGAGTGTTGTTAGTTTAGCCTCCTTAGGGCTAAATTTAGCCTTTTTATTTTGCATTTAGCCTCAAAATTTCCGTTTTCGCTTCTAGCTATTTTTTAGCCTTATTTCATTATTAAAATACTTTAAAATAGTTTCTTATTTGCTGTCACTTATTTTAGTTTTACAGAATCATCCATTATACCAAAATTATTTATATTTACCACACATGAAGTTACTAAATAATAATTTTAAATATACTACATTAAACACAGAGCATAGAAATTCTCATAAAAGCGAAAAATCGCAAATTATAGTTCTAAAATGACGAAAAAGCATTAAAAAAATTGACTAGTTTTTCATAAGAAATATGACCCAAATTTATATGTAAATATTTTGAAGGATTTTTCATTGGGTCATTTTACTGGCAACAGTTTTCTGTTTTATTTATAAATTTATTACAATATATTTAAAAAATGTCAAAAACTAATGAGAACGTAAAAAATAAGTTGTAAAATTAAGAAAAATTTTAGCTTCTATCTGGCTTTATTTTTTAAGGCATTTAGAGTTTTTTTTGCCTTTTTGAAAGTTCAATTTAGCCTCTTTTTTCTCATCTCCTGGCAATATTTGTCGCAGATATAATAACCTGCATCAATTATCAAGTTATAACTATTTAGAGAATGAATTTAACAAACTTTTTTTAGTACTCTTATATTTTGAACCTATTAAACATAATAGTGGTTATTATAATTTTTTTTTTTTTTTTTTTTTTTTTCAATAAAATAATGAAAAGTAATTATGAAGAATTTTCTCGAATTTTTATAACCGGGAAAATAAAAACTGAATCTTTACCAGTGATTCAAGTTGCATTATTTACTTTTTAATCAATCACAATTTCCATTTATTTTTGAAATTAATTGTATTTCTTTGGCGTGGACACATTGAAGGAATCAATTAATGAATATACATCGTGTTAAATTATTTTTACTTCGCCTTCAAGTAAATGTTTCTCGTAGACAAATCTACATATACTTGCAGCATATACAGATAAATACAGTATGTCAAGAAATTGTTTTTATATTGAAAGAGTACATGGTTTTCCCTAGTTTGGCTTTAAAGAAGTATATCATTTTTAGGTGATGTAATATTTTTTAATACGAATATATCAACTGATATATTTATTAATATATAACAGAAAGAAAAATAATACATAAAGATTTTAATTACTAAAAAGAGAGCAAAATAGCAAAATTGTTCAATTATATGTGAGACTAGAATCACAACCTAAAAAAACAAACCATAAAATCGGTTACAATATGACAAAATGGAATTATAATAATTATTACTTGTAATCATTTATATTATTCGCTGTTATCATATTTTCCAATCATAATATCTTGCTCTTAGATTATGGTTATTACAACCATATTTTTTTTCTGCGTGTGGCATATATGACTGCTTTGAAGACCTTTTCATCAAATAAATTAATTTCATAGTCAATTGGAATTTTAGGTATTCCAATAATATTTCGTTAATTAGTGTCTTGTAATAACTCTCAGCCACTTTTTTCCTCATATATAGCACAAATTTAATGTGGGATTAAAGTTTGGGCTCTTTGCTTGGATATGCAATGCAATTAAACAATAGCCGCATTATCATCCTTTTCCCCTTTGTGCTTGGGGTCGTTATTTCAAGATAATTTCAATTTTGGTTTTTTGTTCTTCATAAACTCAAATTTATTACCACTTTTTATTTATTAAACGATCTTTCAAAGCCTTCAAATATTATTGCACATCTATGTCCTTTATAAAAATACCGAATTTCCAACAACAAAAAATAATACAAAATACGTTTGTATGTGCCTTTTTAAAAGAATATCTTTTAAACATGAATGTGTATCTATTATTTAATTCTAAAGGCTTTTGCAGTTTTTCGCTATATTCTGCCTTAAATTATACTACAACATAATATTTGGCATTCCCACAAAATAAAAATTCACTCCACAAATTTTTAGGCTTGTCAGGACGAATCATAGTGAATGGCAATAATTTTTCAATAATACGAGCACTTCTTTCCTCAAAACTTTCAACCCGTATTTGTATTCGTTCAGTATTTTTTCTATTGTTTCTTGAAAGACAAAAGTGACATATACTTCTTGGAGTCCTTCAGCAAGTGTCCCACTATATATTTGCAAAGTTTCCCATGTCATAAAACATTTGCTAATTTTGTAAAATAAAGTTGAAATATTAATATTTTGTTCATTGCGAAAACAATATCTTGACAAACTGTATATTTCTCTGGCTGAGTATGTGTACATATTACTTATATCATGTAAATTTTTACCGTTTTTCCCTTTTTTGCCTGCATTTATCGCACTTCATTTTAATTAATATTTTCGAGTTAATATTCTTTTGTATAACGTAAGTTAATGACATATGAAGGGAACCCATTTACAAAATTTCGTTAGTTGAAAACATGATGTTAATAAATTGTACGCATTGATTAAGTACAAATAAAATTTAATGTAATTTAACATTAAACAAAACATTCTTTTTTTTTTTTTTTTTGAGAAAGATATGATAAGACCATAATTCTATTAAGCTTCAAAAATAAATTTGATAAATTAAAACTTAAACTGTGTCATTACTTCAAGTATTTACTTAAAAGAAATTTTAATACTTAAACTTTAAGTATTCCCACAGTGATTTTATGCATCACTAAATATCAAGTTAAATAACGCCACTAATATAATTCCAGTATTTCATTAAAAGTCTTTGTCATATGCAACATATTTTGTTCATATATTTTTCGTAAGATTGTTCATGATAGATTGGTTATCAGGTTATGTGATTATTAGAGGGCGGATTTTTATGTGTTTATTATTTATTTATTTATTTAAAAATATATGAAAAATATACCTTAGAAATTGAAATTTTATATTTAATAAATGTAACAAAAATCAGCTCATGGTAAACTGTGCAATGTAATATATTTTGTATTTCTAAACTTTAAAACTTAGTTTTTAAAAGAACAATGCTATTCCTTTGTACTTTTTTTTTAATTTATGCTGGTGTACAGTTGCGAGCATAAAATTGCAACGCTGTGTGATGTGATTTTTATTGGCATATATTTTGCTTATAGCAAGACCCGATGTAAGAATGCTGTTGCGATTTTATTATTTGTGGCCCTATGGCCTATGAGCCTATGATCATTTTGTATATAATTTTGTTGAATATTTTTATTAAACGTTTAGTAAAAGCAGTTATAAATTTGAGCCTACAAAAAAAGTACAACTCTAAAAAAAACAACATGATTGTTTAAATTTTGATAAAAATCGTTATTGGAGAATGTTGGAAAATATATTATTGTTAAATACAATGATTTTATATTTTTACATATTAAAATACATGAAATATAAATATTAGCAAATAATTCCACTTTCTATTAAATTTTGCTATTTACCTAAACCATTTTGGAAAATTTTCCATACTGATATTTTTGAAAATATTATTTATCTTTTTATTAATTTGAAATCAAAATTTTAATATATTATTATTTGTACAATCATTAAATATTATCAATATTTTTCCTTGTTCTTAAACCATATTTTTATTCCCATAATAATAAAATGTTACAAATAAAAATGGTTTTTACAAGTGTGGTTGAGAAATTCATAACTTGTTTATTTTTGAATACATTTTATTTCTAACGCTTGTTTTACACTTTCATTATAATTCTCATTTGGTTTTTACATGAATTAATGTAGGTAGGCAAGGCTTTGTTATATTTGGTACGATTCGAGCAATAAAAGATATTGATTAACTCTTATTAAATGGTTTAGTTAATAAAAAATATCTTGCGTTATCTAGTACAATATAGAAATAAATAAAGTTAACTAATGAACAAATAATATGAAAATAATATTTTATGATTAATAAACACTTTATAAAAATAATAATTTTGAATTAATATGTTTTATTTTAATATATGATAAGACGGAATAATAATATGATATAATGAAATAATAGTATGATAGAATGGGATAATAATATGATAAGTTGGTATAATAATATGATAAAATAGAATCATAATACAATAAAATGGTATAAATATATGAAAAACACGAACCATAAAATTGGACAAAATATGATGAAAGGGAATCATAACAATTATTATTTATTATCATACCATATGTTCCAATTATAATATGTTGCTCATAGATTATGGTCACTGCAATAGAGACTTCCGCAGCTTTCTCTCATTACCATTATAAATTAAAATGATTTTAGTGCTTATTTAATTTAATTTAGTAAAAGTAGCGTTCGATAAATATAAACGAATTTAATTATTTAATTAATTATTTCAATAATATTATATTAATCAGAACCTTTTTTGCTCGCATTAACGTTGTGATCCAAAACTCTAACAATTACATTTGCAATATATTGGCCGGTAATGTCTGTTGTCTCATCCATACTTATACATATAAATTTGTTTTTTATAAAGGATTTTATTTTAATTTAAATATGGTATACTTTTTCCACATAATTCTTTCTGAGCGTAGATTCAGATGGAATGCTTTCATTTGTGTAGGTTTTTAGGAAATTCAACAAAAAATTCAGATTAAATAATTTTCCAAAAAAAGGCTTCACATATGTCCATGTCTAAAATATTTCTTTGCGTGTATATGGTTAACAATGTTTGTTAGTCTTAATGATTGTATTTCGATTCAAATTCTAGGTATTTCTGATATTTACATGCAGATGATTAAGAAACTTCTTTTCATAATCTACTTATTGCAAATATTTATTTAAAATATAAGTTGTTGGTATTCTTACTTTTTGAATTTTAGTCTAAAGGATATTTATTCAATAAACTTTTCTTTATAATTTAATGTAAGATTTTTACCAAATTTCATTAAGTAAAGATCTTAATAAAATGCGAGCACTAATTATTATCAATTTAAGACATTTTAATAAATAACCTTTTATTAGAAATATTGTTTACTTTTTCAATCGCATTTGATCAGCTGGTGTAGAGTTAAAAGCTGATACAATACTTGTTGTTTGCCGATAAATTATTATTATTTTTTTAAATTAAAATATATATATATATATATATATATATATATATATATATATTAATATTGTACTATTATGAAAAATATGCATATTCCATTATATATGAAAAAAAAACGCACTAACAAAGCGATAATTTTAAATGCTCAGGAAAAAACGTGCATGGACTTGAAAACCCGCTCCCTAGAGATTAAGTAGTTATATTACCAACAATACAATACAAATTCAAATAAATAATGTATTTTGTTATTTGTAATATAGCCATATAATCACATAACCTAATAAATAGCCTATCGTGAACAACCTTAGTATTTTGTCTCCAAGAAACATTTTAAATATTTTCTCAATCTCCTTTAAATTTTACTTTTATTTAATGCTCATTACAACATCTTGTACGAAGGATTTAAACTTCTTTATAAACTTCTTTATAAAGTATTAAAATATATTCTTAGTTATTCTCTCTATTTGTTTCATTGTTGGTCGTCATTTTTACGTTCAACAAGAAATATTGGAATACCTTCAAGAAATATCTAAGCAAAATTAATGCATAAATAAACATTCTGTGAAAAGTGAAGCTTTTTAAAGTTATATACTTTAAGTCTACGTGATACGTGTCCCATATCTACAAGGAATTTTAACGATGAGATAATGACAAGTAAAGCATACCGTTATTTTGCATTATTATTACAAAATGAATGAAATTATTACAAAATGTAAAAATTCTAGAAGTTTGTAAAATTTAAACAAATTATGTGGTTAGATCAGTTTTTTATTTTTATACAAATAACAAAAGTTATGCCCTAAAGTATGCTTTAATATTTTCATTTTTATTCTTACAAAAATGTAAACAAAAAAATTAAACTATATAGCAAGCGTTTCTTCCTTAAAAAAAAAACAACAACAATGGTAGCTTCTGATTACTACTAAATTTTTACATGAAAACATATGTATGTAGGTGCTTATACAAAAAAAAAAAAGAAACAACACTGAGCCATTGCAATGCTTCTATTTCCAACTAAAAAATCGTCCAAACATACGTAAAAGATGAATGTGTGTATTTATATTCAATCAATAACTACTCAGCGTTACCGTTTGGCGACCTTAATCACCAATTTCCCCTTTTTCAACTATCTGGCCACTTTTTTTGGCGACTTTTTAAGATTTTGTGCTAAATGATAAGTTGTTTGAAATAAAATAAGTTATATATTAATTCCAATGGAGTAATTAAATATTTTAACAAATTTTCACAATATAGTAATGTAAAAAGACCCCGAAATATTTATAAATGAATTGAAACTGTTAGAAACTAAAGCTGATGATAAAGTTTATGAACGACTGTCTAAACCATCAAATGCCGAATCTTTATAACCCGGATTGTGAAAATTCAAAAAAAAAATAGATTTGATGAATATTTATATCTTAATTTATATTTGAAGTTTTTTCTAAATTATCACTAATGAAAAATAAATTGGCCAGGAGACTTAAGGTCAATACTTGTAAATCTATGCTTTCAATACTTAATTTCTAAGACGGGGATTTGTAAGACTAAAATGAAGACCTGGTAAAAAATTACAGAAGTTTGATTAATAAAAGGAGAATTTTTATGAATAAATCTTTATTTTTGCAATAATAAAAATTATTATAAATAAATTATTTTGTTACGATTAATGAACCGAATTGCTTTATTTCCTCCGCAAAAACATTCCAAAAAAAAAATTCTTAATTTTCTGCGCAAAAATGAAGTCGCTAGCTTATACAGGGAAAATAAATACGTTTCACAGGCGTTTTCACTTATTTTTTTGGAGTCATCTCGGCCACGAATGAACCGATTTTCTTGATTTTCACTGGTCCCGTTCAAAGGAATATTCCATATAATTTGATATATAATATATATATATATATATATATATATATATATGCAATAACTGGTACTTTCTAGAAACTGATTTGAACAGACAGACGAACAGACAAATATCATTATATTGACTTCACTATCAATTAGAATACAGAAAATATATACCTTTTGGGGTCTTAGATGAATATTGTAGAAACTAAAACCGTAATGACAAACTTATATATACACTTTACATTTGTGGTGAAGGGTATAAAAAGAGATTCAGATGTAATTTTTCATTTAATACTTGGAAATTCTTTCCACTTTTTATTTATTGTATTTCCTGTTTCCGGTGCTTAACATATTTACAATATATACTGTACAATCCTCATACCTATACATAAAAAAGTATACATATACAATGTGCATGCATGTGTAATATAATAGCTTATGTTACCCTGGAGACAACATTAATAACGAAGGACTAAAAATGAATTTTCTTTTATTTGAAACTAAACCATAAGTAAAAAATAGAAAACTCTGAAAACTAAGAACGAAATATTATTTTGAATCTATTGAAATGTATTGAAAAATTTTACGACACAATACAATATTTTTAATCGAATTTCAATTGTAAATAAATTTGAGATTTTATTTCCTGCTTTCTTGTGTAAAAAATACTTCCATCTTTTGCAGCAACAACAAATGTCTAAGGATGAAGTAAAACAAATTAAATACCATACAATATATTCTGCGGATGTGTTCAAATTCATGCTGGCAAATGGAATATGTTAACCTTGTAATAAAACCTTTTTTTTATTGACAATAGAATATCTTGTATGATTTGTGATTCAAGATCTATGTTTTTTTATAATTTTTATAATTTTAGCATTAAAATTTTTAAACGGCAGAAAAGAAACTTAAGCCTTAATATAACATTTCACTGTGGTTACTATCTATGTAGAAAGTCAGGCAGCACTGATGGAATTGACAAGTTACTGTGTCAGGTCCAGGTTAGTGCTGGAGTGTAGAAAGGAATTTAATAGGCTAAAGGATGCCTACAGAATAAGACTTTGTTGGGTTCCTGGTCACTGCGATATTCTCGGCAATGAAATAGCCGATGAGCTAGCTCGTAAGGGCTCGGAATTGGACAGGTCTTTTGTGGAGGTATCGGTTAGGATTGAGTCATATTTCATGGCCATAAGGGAATGGACTATAGGTAGAACAAATCATGCTCGGAGGGGTTTTAAACCAGCAGATTCGAAGCATCTTCTGGGCATAAGTCATGGGAATCTAAGGATCATTATTGGCTTGATTACTGGTCACTATGCAATAGGGAATATGACCAGTAAGTTGAACACTGGCGCGTCAGATTTTTGCAGGATGTGAGATGATCTGGAGGAGCTAGGGATAGTGGAGCACATACTCTGTCATTGTGTAGGGCTTAAGCGAAGTAGACTGAGGTGATTTGGGAGCCATATTCTGCACGAACTAGAGGAGGTTGCGGGTGGAGAACTCGGCAATCTTATAGGGTTCGTAATGGGAATAAAGTGGCTTAGAGGTAGTCAGGGTTTATTTTATGGATCTAAGGTTCCACACTTTTCTTATTTTTCTTATATTTAGCTATCTATCTTTCCAATCTTTTGCGTTATTCTATTACGATTTTTCCCTTTCTTCATCTATCAGCTTTCTCTGTAATTTATAAAGGGATCACAATAGACCGAATGATCTTTGTGTGGAGACGTATAAAATTTTTAACTTTTTTATTTTTATTTTTTTTAAACCCGTTGAGGAATAACATCTTATCTTTAGGCTTTCTTAAAATCTTAATGATTCAACTAATAATTTTGATGTGATTTTAAGAATGTCTAAATTTAGTGCCAATATTATAAATTTCGTGAAAGAAAAATCTACATTATGATGTAGATAATTCAAATATATGAGGCGTTATAAATAATTTTTAACCTGGCTGAAGCTGATTTAATTTTTAATAAGTTTTGTGATAATACTACTTTAAAAAACGAGTTACAAATCTGAACTCACAAGCTTGAGGTTAATAGAGTACAAAATTTTAACATCATAGGTTTCATTTTATAATCATGATTTTTGTTCAAAAACGGTCTTAAAAAAAACGGACTTAAAATTACTCAAATTTTTCTCTTTTTTATACATTTCTTGCTCGCGCGTTTATAGGTTTTGATATAATTTGAAGATTTTGTGGATAACTCAGAAGGTGTAGGATTCATTTATTGTTATTGTGCAGCCCAGTGTTGTTAGTTTAGCTTCTACCTTTTTTGATTTTTTAAATTGCCTTAAAAAGGCTAAAATATTAGTATTTCAACAACGAAGAAAATAATTTCTTATATACTATTACTAATTTTATTTTTACACAACCATTTTTACATATTTATTTTTTTAGTATACTTCATCAACAATAGATATTATTTAAATAATGTAAAAAAGATCTTATTGATAAGAAAAATCACCCATAAATTTGGAAATACTTAACCAAAAGGGAATTATAGTTTAAAAATGACAAAAATCACTTAAAAATATTGTTTTATTTTTCATATGAAATATAACACTTACTTATATGTGTTATTTATAAATTTTTTACAATTACTTTAGAAAAAAGTCAAAAACTTTCTTTTTCATATCTAAAGGACTATTGTGGTGAAAGTCTTAAATTTTTAGTGGCAATAATTTACATACACTCGCAGTTGATTTAGGAATAGGCCCAAGTAAATAGAAGCCCCAATATAAATTAAATATTATTATTCGTATGTTTAAAATAGTATTTCCACAAAACTTATTAAGTATTAAAAACTGTTTCACCCAGGTTAAAAATTTTTGATAATGGCCCATATATTAAATAAAATAGAACAAGCTTTTGTACGTTTAAATGGTCCAATAAATTCGGTAACAATTAAAACCACATTTTTATGTTCATAGTTCTATTTAATAAAATATAAAAAAATACTCAAGGTAGTATTTCGTGCCTTTATAAAAATTGTTTTTTTTTTAGAGTAAAACAATGGAATTTTATTTTCTTGCTTTCTTTGTTCTAATGAGTGTATAAGCATGTGGTGCTCTTTCAAGTATTTTCGGATTTCATTTTAAATATAAATATAAATATTAAAACAAAAAGTTTGTGTGTGTGAAGCAGTAAAAACGAAATTGAATGAACGCTGTTCAATTTTACACTGCAAAAACGTAACACATAATAAACGTCAAATTCTTGTTATGATAAGAATTTATCATGTGTGCATCAAATTTATTTATATTATTGCAGCGTTATGATATAATTGTTATAGCAATTCTTCATGGCAATCTCAAGTAATTAATTATTTGGAGCAAAAGTAATAAAAAAAAAACAATGAAATTGCAAAAAAAAACTTTTTATTTTTGCAGCGAAAAAAGTGCTTCCCATTGAGATTCAGTAGCAGTCGAACGAAGTTACACGAAGTAGTTAACAGTGTACGTGTGACACAACGTTGCGTAGGCATAATTTTATAATCTAAATGCGCGAGATAGGAAATTTGCAAATCGCCACTCACACTTCTAACGAAATATACATATATCACCTAACTTGAGAGCCTTGAATTTAAAATATAAATTTAAAGTATCTAATAGGAAGTGTTTAAGCATCAATTTTTTCGTCTACTATTGTCTAATATCAGTTGAAAATTAAATACATTACAACTTTGTTAACTGTATTTAAATTAAAGTTTACAAAAATGTTTGATCATGCATAATTAAAAACCTTTCGCAGCACTGAACCGAAATGATACTTAAATACTGTGAAAAAGTTCGTTGTTTAAACGAATGCGTTCCCTAATTTTGACCTAAAATACGGGTGTGTGTTTCCATACGTTAATAAATATACAGTCTTAAAATTTAAAGCGCTAATTCATTGATTCAATTTAATCATATTTTGTTTTTAAGAACATATTCATTATGATTCCATTTTATAATTTCATAAATATATAATTTTAATGAACAGTACTTTCAATGGTTCTTTAAACAGTACCTTTATTTTAATGATATTGTAAGTTGTTCCAATATACATTGACATTTTTAATATTTCAATGAACGGTTACGTTGACTTATACGTTGTCAAGCTACCGCCTGTTAAGTTGTACTACATTCAGATAATATTGGCAAAAACTAAATAAAATTCTCTATATATAATTAATGTAGCTTCTTTAACTACAATATAATATATATACTATATTCAACTAAATAATCTTAATAAAAAAAAAGATGTGATCGTGAACTTCCTGTGTGATTTTTTTTAATATAAAACATAAAATCACCCTAAGAGTATTGCTCAATGATAGTATGGTATATTCATATAGACACCACATAAGTACACGCAGAGAAAAACATGGTTACCGCATTATCATCAAAAAAATATATTGTTCTCGTTGAATTTTAATAACCCTGTGTTCATGATAACAATGCTTTTGCTTAACGTTTATAAAAGTTTTAAAATGGTTGAATGCAAAAATTATATACTTTAAAATATTTTTACCAGAAACTAAATTTTATTAGTACGAAAAATATCATTATCGCTACAATCATTAAATACTTGTAGTCTTTTTCCTAACTCTTAAACCATATTGTGCTTTAAATACTATTATATTATATTATTCCCATAAATATAATACTTATCCTTTTCACAAACTTTGTGGGAAAATTCATAGCTTGTATATTTTTAAATATATTTTGTATTTTTAATGTTTCCAATTTCATTGTAATTCTCATTTAGTTTATATATAGACATTTTAGTTTATAAATAGACAAGGCTTGGTTATTCTTGGTGTGAGTCAAGCAATTAGTTAAAAAAACATATCTTGCATTTCAACCACATATGGCGGTACAAATGAATGTAATTAATGAACAAATTAATTAGCATATATATATATGTATATATATATATATATATATATATATATATATATATACATATATATATATGTATATATATATATATATATATATATATATATATATATATTTTTATTTATTAATACGTTTTATTTTCATATATTATAAGACGGAATAATATAACATAATGAAATATTAATATGAAAAGATTGGGTAACTATATGATAACATGGATAATAATATGACAAAATGGAATCATAATCTATTAGAATGAGATAATAATAATATAAAATTGTTCAATTATATATAAAGTTAGAATTACAACATGAAAAACAAACTATGAAATCGGACACAATATGACAAATTGGAGTCATAATTATTACTTATAATCATTTCTATGTTTCGTTGTGATCATATGTTCCAACTACAACTATATTTTTTCTCTGCGTGTAGGAAATTTCAAAATTTCTGCCGATTTATAAAATGAAAATTACATATGTGACAGTAAAAAGAAAAATTCTCTAATTGAAAATTATGTAAAAATTCTATTAAGTACAAAATATAAAACATTTTTCTCTTAAGTGTAAAATATGAAAAATTATAATTCTTAGTGCAATATATAAAAAATTATGCCTTTAAGTATAAAATGTGTAAAATATATAATTTTAATTACTAAATTATGCTCTATAATGAGGTCCTTATGTGAAGATATGACAAAATATGCTTTCAAGTCTAAAGTATGCAAAAATATGCTGTTGTGACCAAAATATGAAAAAATACTACGACAAGTTGATGCCAATGTACAATGTTAAATAACTAGCAGTTTGGTTCATTTCTAGTTCAGGAAAAAATATGATTTTATATACTTTGTGGTTGCTCTGCTAATAACAAATAGTGACAAGTTTTGCACTTTGTTGCGACAATTCTTTTCTCTATTCTTGCATTCTTGTTATTTTTGCATATTCTTGTACAAATGTTGTGACAATCAAATTTAGATAAATATTTTGATCAAAATATTCAAACACTTCCACTTTTCCCATTTGTAAATATTTGGTGGGTGTTATTGGTAGTAAAAACTTTTGTTTATTAGCAGACATCAGTGAAAAAATAAAGAAAATAAACAACCGAATCAAAGTTGTGTTCTATATCTGCAAAGTACAAAGATTTTAATCCAGTTGAGGGGGAAAAAACAATAATTGTTGGCTTTATACGAGCCTTGTTATATTATGTCGCTTTGAAATTCAGCTGCCAGTTCTTAAATATTTTTTTTTTCAAAGTTCTCTTTGTAATCTTTTACTAAGGATCTACTTTCAAGTACAATTTTCATTAATACTATTTTTTTTTTTTTTTTGGTATCATATCAACTGCTACTCACGACTCACTCAAAAATATTAAAAAAGTTTAAGTACAAAACACTACTTTATCAATTTATTCATAAAAATATATTTAGATCATACTTGCTAAATTATACGCAAACTTAAAGAGTGGATGATAATTGAAAAAAAACACTATATAGAAATTTGTATTTCATAATTAAATTACATTAATTTTGATTAAACTTCAAAAATAGCTTTTCACCAGGAGATAGGATTTTTCATGATTTTATTTGGTTTTAATCTGTAGTTAGAAGTTAAATTTTTTCGCCATTAATTACTACTGTAAAAAATAGCAAACTCACGAATATATGTTTATTTATATAAACTAGATTATACCTGGGGTGTTCCACTACCACTATCGTATTTTTGAGATTTTTTCCATTTTGAAAAATTTTCCGCTCTTTAGCTTTTCCTGCTTTCACGTTTTTTTTTTATTTTAATTAACATTTTTGCGTTTTGGCGTTTATTTTTCTTTTTTGGTGATTTTTTTCTTTTTTCGATTTTTTCTTTAAGCAGTTTTTTTTATTCGGTGACATTTCTTACATTTTCTTAATTTTTAAAAAATTTTCCGCTCTTTAGCTTTTACTTCTTTCACGTTTTTTTTTTTTTTTTTATTTTAATTAACATTTTTGCGTTTTGGCGTTTATTTTTCTTTTTTGGTGATTTTTTTCCTTTTTCGATTTTTTGTTTAAGCAGTTTTTTTATTCGGTGACATTTCTTACATTTTCTTAATTTTTGTGTTTTTCGTTTTTGCGACTGTTTTTTTCTGTTTTTTTTTTAATTAGAAATTTCTTTTATATCATAGATTTTTACAGTTTGGTGATTTATTTGTGCTTTACAATACTATTCAAAACAATAGGAAAATAACTTTAAAATCAGACGCAAAAAATAACTATTATTTTGGCTTAAGAAATATAAAAGTGAAAATATAATCCTCAGACATTTATGATAAAATTAATAATAGTTCCGATCCCTGATTTTAAATATCGAAAATAGAAGAACAAAAAATGAGCTTATTTTGATAACGCAAAAAACATAATTAATTTTTATAAAAATGTGAATTTTCTTAAAATAAAAGGTATAAAAACAAGAACAAAATACTTTTCATAAAGAAATACAAATTGTTTACTTTTTCCACTTTATTTCTGATAATGCATAAGACTCAGACAAAAATAAACGAAGTTATTCAAAGTATTAAACTCTTTTGTATTTTGTTAATCTCTTCTCTCTTACAAATACCTCAATTAAAAGTGGAAAAAACTAAAATTTACTATTATTATATCATTGAAACTTGTTCTGTTTACTTTTGTAAAAAAAATCACAACAATAACCTTGCTTTAAATTGAGAGAATTGTGTGAGAGACATGAGATATAAAATAGAGAAGAGTTTGTTGAGATGCTATTTTGTTTGTTTTTTTTTTCATTCACATCAGTGTTGCCATATTTTATTTTTAAAAATCTTACAATTTCTTTTCAAAAATATTATTTTTCCAGAAAAATCTTTTTTGTTCAAAAGTGTATAATTTCTATATATTGAAAATGAAATTTCAAAAGGGAAATCGCAACAGATTAATTAAATAACCAACAGAGATAGAATAAACTCAATAAAAATATTTGCATTGATACATTTTATGAATCATATCACATACAATTTTATTATTTTCAAAAAACTTTCCCAAAATAAAGCAAAATCAAAGACTGGGAAAAATATAAGTTATATTTGTATATATATATATACTTATATGTGAATTTTTTATATTTATTAGTAGCAAATCTTACCGCTTCTAACTTTTAAGATACTCAGCGGATTTAGTGGTATATTTTTATTAAAATCGTTTGTATAGTATGAGCGTAAAGGGGATTATAAAAAATATGTTTGCCTATTAATTATATAAATTCTGTGAGTACATTGTCCATGTCAAGTTTACTTACTTATACGTATAAATTTATTTAGAAACATGTGCATAAACACATGTAAAACCCTTCTAAATACAAACATGCAACAAAATTGTATAAGGTGAATAAATATGTTTATGTGCTTTAAAAACATGAAGAGATTTAACATGCTTATTTTTTGTTTGTATTATTAACTGTAGTAAGGGATATTATATATATAGAAGTTGGATATGATGATTTTTTTATGCAAATATATTTACAAAAATGTTTTATATTTAAAATTTATGTGTATGTGTGTATGTATGTATGTATTTATGTATGTACATATGATTTTTTTCAATTAAAATTTTAAAAGTTTTCTACATGTCTGGGATAAAACAAAATTGTATATTTTTTCCTTTTTTGTTCATAAATCCTTCACCACACTTGTAAACGGTATATCTAAGCTTGTCATTCCATTGGTAATTCCGAAAATATTCATCTAAGACTTCAAAAAGTATATACGATGTCTATCTGTTTTTAGAAAGCCTCAGATAATGGATATACAGATATCTTTTATGCATTAATTTTCATTATATGAACGGTAATAAAAATGAGTAAAATCAGTATATCAAAATCCGAGATATCGCCAAAAAAGTGAAGATACCACCAAAAACCGTTTTTGTTTTCCACATTTCTAGGCCGCTATATAAGTTAGAAACTTTGTTCTTGCTCAGAAAATTCGGACGTTTTTTCAAAATGTTTGTACTAAAGAAATGAATTCAGTTGGTCCATTAGTATTTTTGAAGATCCTACATTCTTTCTTATATAGATTGGTAATAAATATTTTTCTGAAATTTCGGTTATTAAATCAATTTAATCGGTCCAGCTCAATCAATTTAAATGGCCGGGATATCGAAAAAAAGCAAAGATACCTCCAAAAGCATTTTTATTAGCTACTTCGTTTTTGCACAGAAAATTTAAAATCTTTTTTTTTTTTTTTGAATAAACTCGGTCGGTTCATTAGTATGCGAGACATCGGACGAAATGAATTTTTGCACTTTTTGAAGTTCTAAACCAGGGCTTTTGTTGTTACAGATATTTTTTATAAAATTTCGGTTTTTTTCAATCAATTTATTCGGTCCATAAATTTTCAAAATACCATTTTTTAGCTTTATCATATTTAATTTTTTAAATTTTTTGGAGTCCCTATAAAAGCTAGAGATGTTTCTTTCACAGAATTTTCTGTACAATAAAGCTACGGATTTCATTCTTTCGCAGATCTGTCACAAATATTTTACTCGAATTTCGAATTCTAAAATTAGTCTGTCGGTCCACAAAATTTTTAAATACGCATTTTTTATTAATTTTGTCTTCATTTTTGAATTAATGTTGGTGTTGTTGTTGTTTCATTATCTTCAAAATAATTACTTTTCATATAACACCTCAACGCGGGTGAAGGGTATATAAGATTCGACACAGCCGAATACAACATTCTAGCTTGTTTTACCTATTTTGTTCTTCACCTTCTGCATAAACGTTTGTAGATCTTTCTTCCAAAATTAAAGTACATTATTCAGCAATTAAGAATATCATGTTAGATAAAATTTCTTATTCAATTTGTGTAATTTGCTAGATCAGTATTAAAGTCTTAAAAAATTTATTTATACCCGAATTTTATTTATAAATGTAATTAATTAATTGCATACATGCATGCATACATTCATTGAGCAAGAAGAAAAACCAATATGAAATACTTACGTACATACAGCGTCACCGTTTGATAACTTAAATAACCCTCTTTCAATTACCCTTTTTCAACTACCTGACCATTTTTTTTGGCCAATTTTTAAAATGGAACTAAATGGCATCTTTTAAAGACTATGTGCTAAGTGACGAAAAACTATGTTGTTTGAAATATCTGTATCAATTACATATTAATTCTAACGAAGAAATTAATTATTAATGACATTATTAATGAGATTGCTTCACAATGTTATAAAAAACACTTCAAATTATAAACTAAAGCTAATAATAAATTTTATGAAAAACTGCTTAAAATATCAAATGCCGAATCTTTTTGGACCGGATTGTGAAAATTAAAAAACAGATTAGATGAATATTTAATTTATATTTTTACTTAGGTCAACAATTGTATAGAAGTTTAATTAATAAAAAGAGCACTTTATGTTAACTATTTTCATAAAATAATCTTTATGCTTGCAATAATAAAAAATGTTATAAATAAATGATCTTCTTTTTTATAAAATTGAAATTAGTAGTTTTTCTTAAAATATAATGTTTTTTGTTTCTGATTTTATTCAATAAAAAATTTTATGGAGTTTTTCAGATATTGAAAATGTTGGCCCCTTCTTTTTCAAAACCCTTTTTTTGACACTTTTTCAAAATTCTCAACGCTAACACTGCATACATATATTATATTGCTGGGATAGTATATTCATAATACTGAGTGAATGGTGAATGTTATGTTACATAATTATTATATGCACGAGTTCATTTTAATTATTTTTAAATTTTTTTTTATTTTATTTACCAAAAAAGAAAAAAAAGTTAAATCCATGAGTTTCTAAAATATATATTTGCAAAACTCCAATAAAACACGCGCACATAAGTATTTCATATATTTATTACTCAAATGTCCAATTTAGAAAAATAAATAGGCAAACTACAAACATTAGGTCTATTCGATTGCATAATATTTTTACCAGTTTTACTATTTTTGTAAGTATTCCACTCAAAACCGTTCCTGCGTACATAAAAATAGTGAATGTAGTAAACTTTTCTGGAGAAAATTTGCAAAATTTGCAGCAAACAATAACAAATAACCCAAAGTCCCATTTGGATTTGCTGTTTCAATTGTGTTGAAAATGAAAGTAAATTTTTGGGGTGTTGTAGGCTTTGGGATGTCAGTATGAACTTATTGTCATCATATTAATTTTATTTTTTATCTTATCTATACAAAAATATCTTATCAATTTTCTATTAAAATAAAAAATATTACCTTTAATTTCGTTTTATATTTACACATATTATCGTTTCTATTCACCATCACAAGTTTTATAATAAGCACTTTATTAGTCAGAATTTCTTAATTAGAAGCAAGAATTAACAATAACAATAAAATAAATAAAATTAAAAATCTTTGCAACGAATACTAACATTTCTATTAGTCTGTTTCCGTTTCCTTAACAACAACTTGCACAAGTAATCTTCCACCACCACTAGTGGTGAAAGAGGGCATACTAAGTTTGTCATTCCTTGAGTAATACTAAGTAATAAATATTTAAGACCCTATAAAGTATATATATTCTTGGACCATATAAAATTCTGAGTCGATTAAGCTATATCCGTCTGTACATCTGTCTGTCGGTCTGTGGGAATCATTCTAATGTTTAAACTACTAGCTCGAATTAAATGAAATGCACCCAGCTTTCTTGTTAATTTCCTAAGCAGTTTAGTATTTTAAATCAGCAAAATCGGTTTAGTAGAAAAAAAATTATAGAACTATATCTGAAAAAAAAAAAACTCTAAAACTGACGATTTTTCATTAAAATTTTATAATTTAATTGATAACTTTTAAACTTTAATTGATCCAAAAAAATTGTAATTAAAATTTTTAGGATTTTACTACAAAAATCGTCATCGCTTTACTTAACCAGAATCTACAGTATGGCAGTGCCTGTATGAGTTAAAAACGAGCAAAAGTATAACTGAAAGTATACTCAAAACAAATGTAACAAATAAATACTAGTGATTATTGATATAAATGACAAAATGAATATAACTGATGTGGTATGATTTTGTTTTTACACACTAACTATACTCATAAAAACTGTTAGTGTTATTTCTGGTTTTGCATTGAGTGAGAAATTTATACGTTTTTTTGTTTCAAGTAACAGTTGTACTGTTAGTGTCGTTAGAGTACCTGTACACAAGTACACAAGTAAACATATTGGTTTTTATTGTGCCTTATATGAATATATGAATTGTTTGATACAATTCGTATATATTTACCCTGAAGGAAACCTGGAAGCAAGCGTCTCCAAGTCACCAGTCTCGATTATTTTGGTGACTTCTTGGTGACATTGTTAACAAAGAGTCTGCATTTTTTATTTGCTTTCATGAGAAAAAAATGTATATGCAACAAATAAGAGTTCAAATAAGCGTTAATTATAAATTTAAAAAGTACGTACCAAATCCAATTTTTCATATTTTGAATTTCTTTTGTTTATTAAAAATTAAGAGCTGACGAGTTCGGCGCTAGCAATTTCGCCAACGTTTATAAAGCTTTAATAGGTAAAAAGTTTTATATTTGAGCTATCAACATTTTTTGAAATAATTGTTTGTTTCCATATTCAGATGTTATATCAAGTTTTAGTGCAGCAGCCGATAAAACAGTAGGAAGAGCATTTCAGCGCCAATATATATATATATATATATATATATATATATATATATATATATATATATTAAGCAAATGGGTCGAAGCAAATCTAAAATAAGTGAAAATATTGAATTTGAAGGCGATTCGTCGAGCAAAGAAAATTAATATTTTTCTAAAATACGTTATGTTATGAATTCCTTATTTTTTAATAAAACATCAACGTTAACAAAAGTTTTATTAACAACATCTATTTCAGAAAAGTATCAAAAGTGTAGACTAAAATTACTAAAGAATCTGCAGAGGTATTGGATTCTTAACTAGAAGAAAGAAACTTGTTGGCATCACATACAAGTGCAAAAGACATACTATTGCAAAAGAGAGCAAGACTTACTACAATTTTTTCATTCGGCCTTATTCTAGCAACGGGTCTTTCCGAATACTAGCCAAATTAATGGCGCCTCTTTATAGATAGCTGCAAAGGAAGCCTGAAGTTTGCACTTTTAAACAATGGCAATACATATGGTTCAGTTCCAATTGCACATTCTACAAGACTAAAAAAAGACTACCTAAATATCGCACTTGTGCTAGACAAAATCAAATATAGCGAGCACTAATTGATTATTTGTGTTGATCTTAAGATGACTGATTTCTTATTAGGACAGCAAAGTGGATTCCCAAATATCTATATTTTTATTGTCTGTGGGACAGCAGGGCCAAGCTTCTACACTGGTAAAAACGAAATTGGCCAGTATGTGAGGCGTTAGATGTTAGAAATCATAACATCATAAATCCACAT
Organism: Protocalliphora azurea; assembly: GCA_932274085.1. Lineage (NCBI taxonomy): Eukaryota > Metazoa > Arthropoda > Insecta > Diptera > Calliphoridae > Protocalliphora > Protocalliphora azurea. Next base: position 14,856,961 of record OW026520.1, on the reverse strand, counting down.
TTATTTCCAAAAGAAAAAATTATATTGCACATTAAACTAGGTCTTATGAAGTAGTTTGTCAAAGCCCTGGATAAAAATGGCCAGTGTTTCTCTTATATAATGACAAAATTTCGGGGACTAAGCTTAGTGAAGATAAAAGTGGGAGTTTTTGATGGTATACAAATAAAAATATTAATTAAAGAATCCATTTTCCTAAATTCAATGAATGATTTGGAAGTTATTAAAAACTTTTTTGGAAATTACATGTCAAGCAACTACCGCGAGAATGTTAACATGCTAGATAATTTTAGAAACTTGGGATGCAACATGCCTATCAAATTGCACTACCTTCATAGTCATCCCGACCGATTCCCAGATAATCTTGGATCTTGTCGTGATTAGCAAGGGGAGCGATTTCATCAGGATCTGAAAACTATGGAAGAGAGATACCAAGGCCGATGGGATCGGCATATGACGGCTGACTACTGTTGGGGAATGTAACGAGACCTTCTCACTGCACATCATTCACGAAAATTATGAAAAAGAAAGTTTTTATGTAAATAATAATGCAAAAAATCACTTTTTTCATATATATGCACAAAATTCCCAGTTTAAAAAATATATACAGTTCCTTGGCACCAAAACTAGTGTTGACTTGTGTAATGGTAATAAATTTTTTCTTTTTCTTTTTTTTTTTTTTTCAATATATTTTAATTACAAACACTTACATAGGAATTTAATAGATTATAAACATAAACTTCAGTAAAAATATTACCAGCAATTTTAAAATTGCAGCAAAAATTTTTGGAGTTAAACTCCACACAGAGAAATTAAGTACACACAGAAAAATATTGGCTAGAAAACTTTTATAATAAAAATTTAAAGCGATATTATTTTCCGTACTTAGTATAAAAAAATTTCATTTTGTATCTTTTATAATCTGAAAAAAAAAATAAAATGATGTATATATATATATATATATATATATATATAAATTTTTCAGCTAAACAATCGGTTTTTTCTAAGAAATATAGATGGTTAAAGATTTTACATTGAATTTTTGTGAGAAATTTTTGTTATTTAAATAAACTATTACATATTATCGTTCGAAATGATAAAGTCACCGGAAATTTCGTTGTAATATCATAACTAACAAATTTGTTATTACAGATTATTATTATATTACCAAAAGTTTTTAAAAAATCTACATTTTTAAAACTATATTATACAAATTTCAAAAAGCGGAGATACATCTCAACTTAACTTAAAGTATTATACTATTGTGGACATTAAGTGAAAAATAATTGAATTAGTAAAACATTATTTTTCAGTGCTGTATCTAAATAAAAAATTTAAAAAATACTTTGATTGGTAGAGGGTATGTAAGATTCGGCATAGCCGAATATAGTATTCTCACTTGTTTTTTGTTTGATGTTTGCTTCCCAAAACTTCTATTGGTTTGTTGTGGCTACATTAAGTTTATTTTTGCTTCTTTTGCTACAAGTCCGGAAGTAAATTCGTTTTAGTTTGTTGTTCTACTCTGCAGCGTACGGAAGTTATTAAATGAAAAGTGGAAGAAATTTCTGAGGTATTTAATATATTAAATTTAGAAATTATCACCAGACCTAATAATTTTAGGAATTTAAAAAATTCGAGTAAATAATTCGATTCATTTTATAACGGCAAAATGAGGATTGACAAACATTGTTGAAAATCAATTAGTTCACAAGTTCTCAGAATATTTAAACACTTTAAAGATTTATCTTATTTAATTTTTTAAATATTTTTTTAATACAATTATAGAATTGATTTTAAAAATTTATATTACATTTGACATTAAAATTTGCTCTCATTTCCTGTATCATAATATAATATCAAAATACTTATAAAAGGAAAGTAAAGTTATTAATGGAATAAAATCCAACTTTACAGCAGTTTTACATTTAATATTAATTTACTTCATACAATAAGATAGAAATAAATGTTTTCTCTTACCAAATGTACAATTAAATTATCAATATCATTTAGCATATATTTATTGTAATATATGTTTTATACATCCAACGGGCAGAATTATGGTATACAAATAAGTAAGTAAATTAAATTTTAAATGATAATTTTATCAAAAAAATATTTAATTATATATCGGGGGCTTACATTCAAAAAAGACTATCTGCAGATTTCAGATTTTTTTTAGCGGTAAACTCTTTAGTTTTGAGTTTTTTATCTATGGTATTAGTGTTAAAAAAGGTTAATCCTAACCCTACGTTCTTAAATCGAATTGGAATCTTAAAATGTCTCATCGAGATTACGTTATCTTAATACAGTCTGACGAAAAAGCCATTAAAGTTAGATTTTTAATATTTTCTGAAAGTTTTGGATTAAAATCCCTGGAATTTTGACCCATAAGTTTGTTAAGAATAACATTTCGAAACGTAAGCATAGTATAAGAAAATAAAGGATACATTGGAGTTTTATTGGTCGGGAGTTAGATTACATCCATCTAGACTGGATACGAATTACATTCGCCTATGTAACTCTCTTCATTTCAGATCGATGGTGTAAAGGTTGGAACGAAGTGTTCCAGAGATCGATGGGGTATACAAGAGGAAAAGTATTCAGGTCAGGGGCAGGTAATGGGCTTGATCTTAAATGGCCATGCTAGCTATGTAAGTGTTAACTATGAGAAAAATACAGCAGGTGGTAGCAGCAGTAGAAAGCAGTAGGGAGAAAAGCCGAGTGAAAACGTCAATGCCTACATCGTCACAGCTGAGCAGGCGACTAGCAGTATAGCCGAATCATGGAGGTTAAAGCGAGAAACACAACAGCAGAGAGAACAAGTAGCAGGGAGAAATACACATGAGTGCAAGAGTATCAGCAAAGCAAAGGAAAGATTCAAACACAGCAAACAAGAAGAAGACAAAATAAAAAAACAAGAAGCCACATACACAGACACTCACACACATATCAACGAAACTATTACAGCAGCGAACATAAAGGCGACAATAGAAAGGAAGGTTTGATGCAACGACCGCTATTGGTTCGAGCAAAGTGCACGAAAACTATAATAATATTGTTATAAGAAATTTATATAAACCAGTATAAAGTTATAGTCGTTCTTTCTTCTCCCTTTTGTGCAGGACAGTGAACAAGGCAGATGTGGTGAGTAGCCGGTTAATAAGTAAATAAATAAAAGAACTAACAGAGCAACGTTAGGGAGAAAATAGTAAAGTTGGTTGAATTGATTATATTAATTCAACGTTTTTTTTTTTTTTTTTGGTATCAGTAATATTATAGATTTGCTATCAGTAAGATTAAAAGCTTCAGCAAGATTTACAATCTGGTTGAAGTGATAATAGGTAAGTAATGCTTAGGGCCAAGTGATATAATATTTTCTTGAAAATTTTCACTGAGAAATACAGGGACTAAAGAAATTTTGGATTACATCCAAGATTAAGGAATCAATAAGAGATACTGTATTGGAGTTGTAGAACCGGCAAAGCAACACGGAGACTTCACGGAACAGCTCTTTCTCAACATTGGAGCTTTCATTTTGCAAGTTGATCAATAAATAAAGTTTATAAAAAAAGAAAATATATAAAGTAGGAAAAATAAGAAGTAAAGAAACAAGAGTAGAATATAAAAATAAGAACAGTGTTATTTATTTACGTAAGAATCCTGGACACGTCTGAGTTTACCACAGTTTCAAACTCGGGTAAGCGGAGTTTCCTTACAGTTTACAGAGCATTTACCCTTACACCCATCAGCATTCTATGAGGGAATATAATTATTTTTGCTATAATCTTAATCGAATGAATCAAAAGTAAATATATTATTAATCAGTACTCTTACTAATTTATGAGATTCAGTTAAACGTACAATACAAGAATTAATTAAGCAAGTAAATATATGGTTAGATGATTTCATTGGTTGCATTAAAGGCGACATATGTAACTAACTCTAAAGAGTTTACTAAAATACTAGAAAAAAGAATTGACGAACTAAGAAATACAATGATAAAACTACTTAAATATTTCAAAACGCCTTTAGCAATGCCTCCCCGTAATTGCGTTTCGACATATGAATTTCGTTCGACCTCAAATTATGTTATGACTTCAAATTATAATAATTTCCTTTTATCAGGTAAGATTTATTCCACTGATCTGTCCATTTCATGTATTTGCACGCAAATTTTAAACAATTTTCCTTATGATACTGTTTTAACATTGGCTTACATATTGGTTTCTTCCATTTAATGTTACCAATTTAATTTATTGCGGTTGGCTTTTTCTTTTACTTTATTAATTTATCTTTTTGTTATTTTTTGATTACCTTTTGTTGGCTTCTGCCCTCCGTATTTCTACCCTTTCTTAAGGAAGCGTCGAACAACTCCTTCCGATTGGTTAATTTTTCATCCAAGTTCTCCATTAGAATATATTTAATCACGAAGAAATTGAATTTGAGATTTTTCCTGTTTTGTAAGAAAAGTTCCTTTGGGCATCCATTAAACTGATGACATTTCCCAATTAAAAGAAAAATAATTCCAGTAAACAGAGATGTTGTCATCAGAAACTTACCTTAAGTGAAACAAAAAACAACAAAAACTCTTAAAATTTTTAATACTTTTTTTGTAATAATTTTTTAGTCAAATTTTTCTAGACTGCATTAATAAAATTATTCTAATGATCACCAATATGTTCTGAATTCTAGGCTGAAGAAAACAAAAAAATCAAGAAATAAATATTTCTTATATAAAAAAACTTTCGTCATATCGCGAGTTATTGTAATGTATTGGTTAAGAGAAACGAATATACCTCAAAGAAAAACAAAAATTATAAATGTGTTTATGGGAATATGCATATACAAAGATTTAGATAATCTCACCTTAATAGTAATAGAAATATCTGCTTGTTATATATTTTTGTATTTTTTACTACTTATTTTTTATTTTACAATCAATTCCTAGGGCTCTGTAATGTCTTGAAATTTTTTATGTTAAAAATTACCAAATACCTTTTATTGGATATAATTTATTTATATTATTATATTTGTTATATCGAGAATACTACTTACTTTTATTTGTGTGTATTGGTTGAACTCAGCAAGCGCTTGATCTGAAACTAAGAACAATATTGAGCATATGACCCAACCTTGAAAATGAGTATATAAAGATTCAGTCATGTTAGTTTTTTCCAAAATGTGTCTGAAATATTAAAGGAATATCGATGTCACATACATGGAATATGAAATTAAAACGTGTTAATTTTTTAAAAGTTTTATTTTGTATTTGCTGGAAATTTGAACTGCTGTAAAGTTTTACTACATTGTATTTTTATGCATAATAGCTTCAACATTAATACTTCGTATACTATTGACATTGCATGCATAATACATATTTTACAACATCTGTTGTTGACAACATAAAAGCTAATGTGACTTTATAGTTGTTATTGCATTTTCAGCTGTTGTTGTCGTAGTCCTTTCAGTTTCATTTTTGTTATTTTTTAGATACCTTAATATCTATTTGTTAAGAGTGTGATGGTGAAACTTAGACAGCAGCATAAATTAGATATGAAGTAATGGAGAATGTCATTAAAATAATGCTTCAATATAACCAATATTATGATTTAAAATAACATAAAGCAAAAACTACTACAGTACCCCCAAAACGGGTCGTTGCTTTACAAAATCTAATTTATGCATTTAAAAGTACTAACAATATAATAGAAAATAAAGAATTTATTACATTATTGAAGATATAACATATTGGAAATATCATAATTTACATAGATACAGAGTTCAAAGTATAGATATCAAATTTCAATATTATATAAAACTTTGTTAGCAACAGTGTTGTCAAAACCTAAGTGCGAAAAAATGTTAGAATTTTTAAAGAAAAGTACAAGAAAGTTCTAAAATTAAATAAAATATGCTACAGAAAGCTGTTGAGAAAAAATTTTTTACATTTGTACAAAAGGAGATAGAACCAGGAGTGAACTATAACTTAACTAGAACTAAACTAGAACTAAATTAGAATTGAACTAGAACTGAACCAGAACTGGACTAGAACTATTTCAGAACTAGAATTAGAATTGAACTATGACTGAACTAGAACTGAACTACAAATACAACCAACCTAGAACTGAACTCAAATTGATACAGAACTGAATTGGAACTGAACTTGCTTTCAGATTTAAAACTTAAAGAACATTAAAGAAAATAACAAACACGTTCTGAAATAAATTCTTTAGAAATAAAAAGTAATAAAATTGAAGTCAAACAAAATTTATGAGTGGATTTTTAAAAATTTTAATTTTTTCATAAGTTATCCAAGTATGTGTTAACTGAATTATAGTGTTATGTGCAGGGTAACCAAAAATATTCAAAATAATTTTTTCCTGGGCTTCAAATGAATCTAGCTGTTAGTTATTTATCAGTATTAGACAATTTTAAGAATTTAAAATTTGTCATATTTTTATAGAAAATCCCAATTTTGGATCACAGTTTAGCAATTTAAATTATATATTTTTGCATATTCTATAACTAAAAGCATAATATGAATATTTTACACTTAAGAAAAAAATTGTCCATATCTTGCTCCAAATAGAATTTTTTTATATAACTTTCCATTAGAGAAATTTTATTTCTAATGCCACATACACAGCTTTCATCTTATAAATTGATAGCTTTTCAATGTTCCTGAAACAATTTTTTAGGTTTTTAATGTTTTTAAGTGCAAAAAGAAAATATTTTTTAGAAATTGCTAATAAATATCATGTTAATTGTAGCATGAATTTTCTTCACTTTATTTAGTCTAAGGAGTAAGAATTAAGCGGAATTATTCACGATGTAATTTTTCTAATTTTTTTTTTTGATTTTGTTATTTAAATTTGGATTTTTATTTTTTTTTTTTCAAATTTTTGGTGTCTATGCAATTTCTCTCAGTGCGATAAAAAACAATTACCATTTTTCAGATTAATGGTTATCTGTTAGTTATATCCAATACAAATTTCCCTCTACACCCACTCCTTACACCTCATTTTTCCATGGTTTTATGAAAGCTAATTGACAAATTTTTGATTTTTATAAATTTAAAGACTTCCGGGGACTAAGTGCGGCAAGTTGGAGACTTGAATTGTACTACATTTTTGTAGCACTGTTTCTTGTCTATAAACATGAATGACTAATTTGCTCTACACGTTACCTTGAAAAATATCTAACCTAAACACTCTTCAGGGAAGCATATTTTCTTTGGTTGTCAATGGGTTAAAAATGTGGTAGGGTGGATAAAAACTGAAATATTGCTGGTGGTTAGAATGACTATACCTACAATGTCTGAAACATATTTGTCACGATACTTTTTTAGTGTTGATCTATGAATTATTGGATAATTATATATAAAATTATATAATATAAAATATATAAAAAATATATAAAAAAAAAATAAATAAAAACTTGCTTATACTCTTTTTAGTGAACGATTATTGGAACAAAAATTAACTGAAAATGAAGAAATTCAACTACAATCAACTCTTGCATCTTCATTTTATCATAATTCTTATTATAATTTCTAAGTTAGACTAAAATTTATATAATAATGAATGACCTTATTATTCAATCCGAATTATAGAATATAGAATGAGTCAAGAAATGCTGCCCGGATTACCGAATAATCCGGATTATAGAATTTATACTATATTCAAAAAATTGCTAAATTTTAAATAAACGAAAAAAATCAAATTTTTATCAAAAGTAGAATTTTTAAATATATAATGATATTAAAAAATAATTTTAACTAAATTCGTTTAGTCTTCAAAAAAAATTATTTAAAAATGTAACAAAATTCTCACCAGAGTTATTATTTTTTTAATAATTTGTTTCTCATATAATATTTCAAATAATGAAATAATGACGATGTTTTAATTAATTTAATTATGTGTGTATAAATATTCTAATTTTCAAGAATATTCTAAATTACTAAAAATTGATTGAGTTGCGGTCATAACTAAATTTAAAAATTAATAAGTTATTTTTTATTTATTTAATTATATTTTGTAACAAAGGAATTATAGTTTACTTAAAAAAGCAAAATTTTATTTGACATTTAGGTTAACTGTTTGTAATTATATTAGTTTTTAAAAAGTTTATTTTGCTAAACACCCTCTTTAAAGATCACATTAGTTACCATCGCTAGAAACACCATAATTTAGCTGGAGTTTTAATTTTTAGAAAAAACAAGTGAGAATGTTTTATATTCGTCTATCTATATACCCAACATCTGTAACTATTTAAACTTTTCCTTATATGGAATGTAATGTTACCTTATATGGCGGTAAAGTAGGCGGACCATGCCCATTTTTTTGTTTCCGGATTTAAATTGGTTCTTGGACTATTCGTGCAAAATTTCTTTAATATGTTTTTTTTTTTGTAAAAAATATCGTCCGAAAAGTATAAACTGGAGTTACGACGGACACACTGTTTTTTTAGTTTCTAGTCCATCTTTTTTGTCTATGAACCGACTTTGCTCATTTTCAATAAAAAATAAACTTTACATAAGGCAATTTCGTCCCCCTATAATGTCCGACCTGAGTTCTATACTGCTTTCAACAGACAGACAGACGGACATTGTTAGATCATTTTAGATTATTATCTCGACAAGGAATGACGAAATTAATATATCCCCAAGACTTTTTGATGGTGGGTATAAAAACGACTGATAACATTTTTATAGGAAAAAAAAAAAAATTAAAAACAGCAAAAGGCTCTTATATATATATATATATTTTTTTTTTTTTCAATTGCAGATACAAAGAAATTCTATTAGATATATTGAATTTTTATTAAATTTTTATTAACTGTTTATCAAATTTATTTAAAATTCTAAAACAACATTATTGTGCTGCTGTAATCAGCATTATTTATTTGCTCTCTTGCTCTTTCACATAAATCTCTAACACTGAAATAAGTTTTGTTTTAATATATTAAAAAAAAAGAACAAAAAAATCTACATAAAATTGCAATTGTTTCAGTCTACTGAGAATAGATTTTTAACAATTGATTGTTGATTTATAAACATTTATTCGAAAAAAATAATCATTTATTCAAAAAAAAAAAATACTATGACAGTCAAACATAACTAATTTATATAAAATAGTCTACATAAATAAACAAATGCCGGAATTAATTTTAAAATTAATTATAAATATTTTGATAAATATAAAACTTTACTGTTATTATAAAGCATAATTTTTGTTTATATTTTTATATATTTATTGAAATATCATAATATAAAATAAAAAAGTAAATCCGAAGTAAATTTAAATATAAATTAGAGAGCAGTCATGATAATTAAAATCACAACATTACTTGTACTATATAATATTAGTGTATTAAAGGGGATTTTAAAATATTGAAAAGCGATTCGAGGAAAAATACAACTTTTCAGGAGGGCCAAAAAAATAAAAAAATAGTTTATTTTTCTTATTCACTTATTTTTCCAGTATTCAAAAAATTTTCTTTTACTATATTTATTTAAAACCATGACTAGATCTCATATATAATTAGTTACTAATATTTTACAATATTGGAAATCTTAAAGAGAGATAGATAGAGGGTTTTCCACTTTTCAAAATATACAATGTGTATAAATAAAGTAGCCATATGGAGGGTATTACATTGTAAAAAATATATTTAACTACCATTTGAAGTATGATTTTTAAAGTTTTTAAATTAGTTAGTAATTTTAAAAAAACCTACATAATTCAAAATAACTATTTTGTTTTAGGATCGGAGCAGAGAAAAGGATACCCCCCATACAAGCAAAGTATTATTTATATAGGGCAACACAAAAAAGTATCGAGGAAAATATATTATAGATATTGTAGGTATACTCATTCCAAATAACAGGAAAATTTTGGTTCTTCTTCATCACGTCATATTTTTAACCCATTAAGGACCCAAAAAATGTCCTTCCTTGTGGCATATTAGATTATATAATTTTTTAATTAATAGCTATATAAAATTAATCATTCCTGTTTTATAGACAAAAAAATGGTGCCACAAAAATGAAATACATTCAAGTCTCCAACTTTCTACAAATAGCACCTAGAAGGCTTTAAATTTGTAAAAATCAACAATTTCTCAATTTATCCTCAAAATGGTGTAGATGGGTGTAGAGGAAAAATTGGTATTTGGTACAACAAACAAATTATCGTAGGTTCCAGAAATGATAACTTTTTTAAAATCACACTGAGAGAAAATGCATAACCAAAAGTTTAAGAAACTAAAAATTTAAATTTAAATAACAAAGTCAACAAAATATTTGAAAAAATTGAAGTCGTGAATAATATTTATTAATTCTTACTCCTTAGACAAAATATAATAAAAACGTGAAATGAAAGATTTCAATGACGTCACACTCTTAACCCATTAGCGGCCAAAAGAAATATGTACTTTTTAGAAGTTTTTATGTCGTATAATTGTATCGGTAATAGGTAGAGCAAAGACCTCGAAAATGTGGGAGCTATAAGCCCTGAACACGGGAGCGTTTTAACCAAGAAATAGCAGTTATTAAGATATTGTTTCAAGGCAAATGGAATATTACTATACTGATACATTAATCTATTTGTTCTCAGTACAATAAAGAATTAAAATGTTTTTTTTTCCTAAATTAAAAACAAATTTATAAAATTCTGGAAGAAAGTTGAAAATAAAACATAATATCTCTTAAAATTGTGACATGATGAACATTTTTCATTTCACTTTTTATACTAATATAGTCTAAGCAATAAAAATTACGTGGAATTGTTCGCGATGCAATTTCTTTTACTCTCTTGTCATTAATCTACTATTTATTCACATACCAATTTACTTGAATAATATACTTTTTATAAAACGTTGATATTGTATCAAAAATCATTTCATTATAACCATAAATCTTTGTAATATATTTAAAATCTGATTATGAATAAATCTTTTAAAATAAATGTTAATTTTTAGGTCAAAAAGTCTTTTTAATAATAAAAATAAATATTAGTTTTTTTTTTTAATTTATATAAATTTTTCAATACAAATTTAATTAGGTAAATGTAATTACCTAATTAATTAGGTAAATGTAAAAAAAAAAATATTTTACATTTATGAAATTGGACATTCCAAATAATTTCTTATTTACTAAAAATATATTTTTAGATTTTATTTTAGAATGATGTATAAAGTATAAGAAATATCTTTTAATTTGAGACCTTAGTATTCATTTCATACAGAAGATAAATTATAATCTTTTGACTTGTCAACAGGTAGTACTTATATAAAATCAAAAAATAAACCGCCGCATTTGTACTAATTTAAAAAAAAAAAATAATACTGACCTTAAGGATGGAAAAGTTGATAGGATCTTACTTTACTATTTAATATTTAGAAGTACGGAAGTACTCCAGCAAGTAATTTGATACTCTCTACAGAAAGTTTCAAAAGTAAACTTTTTAAAAGGAAAATTATATAATTTGGAGATAATTTGTTCCAAAATTATATGGTTTACTTAGTGGCCAAATCATACTTAAAATTGGTTTTATTTAAAAACTTTACTATATATAATTTTTTATGTAGTTTTTATAAAGACCATATATTTTGATTTACATTTGGTGTTAGGAAGTAATTCTGAACACTTAACTTTGACTGAATTCTGGAGATCTAGTTCCCAAAATTTTACACATGTAATCAAGGCAATTAATATATAGGGCAAATTAACTAAAATGTAGAAATATTTGTGATATAGGTCGTTGATTTAATTTAGACTACATTTAAGTCGAACTGTATGAATTACTCTAAAATAATCACTTCTAAAAATTTCAAGCCTTTATGTTCTGTAAACCAATAAATATTGGTTTACAGCATTTGAACATGAACTAAAAATGTTTAAAATTTCAAGAAAATATGTAATGTTATTTCTTTTAATATAACTTAAATTAAAGTATCAGATTTTAAGGAACTGATATTTGAAGATTTCTTTAATGTTGTTTCAAGAACAGGGCTGTATTTTAAAAAATATTTGATTACAATATTTACCATGAATAAAATAATTTAATGATTTAGTATGATATTCAATTTTCATTTTTGATCAGCGATAGGCACAAAGTGAGAACGCAAAAGTTTGAATGTATTACTGTTTGTTACATCTACCATACAAATAATAATAATATATGTTTTGTTTTTGCTTAACCGTGCTACATGAACCTGCCTTGTTGAAAGCTAGAACAAAATTATTTGTCTTTTATTCGCTATCAATTATTTAGCTATGCTAACATTCATGTTGTGTATGTAAAAATATCGGAAACAGTCGGCTCTGGAGTACTATACGCGTCAGTGTTTCTTTTAGATATACAGACTACATTTTTGAATTTGAAAAATATAAAAGCTTATCAAAAAACTGAATTCTAGTAATCTGACGACGAAAAAAGTATCATTTAAAAAAATGTTTGGTGCCGAAAAATATTTTCCATCCCTGATACATTAATATACTTAACATACTTATAGGAAGTTTAAAAAATATATTGTTTACGTTCATTTTTTATACTTAGTTTTGCAGAAAGTAAAAGAGAATATTATGTACAAAATATAGGAGAATATAAAGGCGTCTTTCTCTTTTTAATAAAGAATTCTGCAAACATTGATTTGTATACGTGTGTATATAATAAAATTAACAAAAACTTACAATATTAACAATTCCAGAAAACTTCTCAAAATATATTTTGAATAGTCAAATAACAAAAAGTGAGAATGTTATGTTCGTCTTGTCCGAATCTTTTATACCCAGCATCCGCAACTTTTTGTGCCACCCTATTTAAAATATCATCATATCCTATTTTTGGTTTCCGATCTAACATCGATCCTCGAACTATTTCTGCAAAATTTCGTTATCGTACAGACTTTTCTTTAAGAGAAATCGGTCGAAATTTATAAACTAGAGTTACAACGGCAACTTGTGTTTTTAGTATATGGCCCCAACTTTTTTGTTTATGAACCAATTTTGTTCATTTTCAATATCAAACAAGGCAAATATTTTTTCCCTTAGCTGATCCGCCCCGAGCTGTATCCTGTTTTCAACAGACAGGTGAACACAGCTAGATCAATTCACAATCTTACCAGCACCCAGAATATTTATACTTTATGGGGCCTGAAATGATTTTTTTATTTCTTTGACATGCTACACACGGAATGACAAACCCAATATAATACCCATCTTTTAGATGGTGGGTATGAAAAAAAAGAACAGCAACGAAAATTTAATTTTTTTGTAAATTGGTTGCCTATGGAAATTTCCAATTAATACTGCAAAACATTATAAAGAAATAAATTACAATTTTATAACGACTGTTTATAAATATTTTATCAAAATTGTATTAAACTATTTTTTTATATATTTCCTTAAATCTTAGTTTGTAAATGAATCCTAGTATACAGAGGGTGTATGATGCGTATGACTGATATTAATTGGTAAATAACATATAAATATTACTCATACGTAACATATTTTGTTTATGATATTTGCAATCAGGTGTAATGAAAATAAAAACGAAATATTTTTAATAACATTTGGAACAACCATATTAAGTGTATAAAAAAACAAGTAACAAAAGTATAGTAGTTCAATGACAACTATATATATATATATATATATATGTATATATATAGTGAGAACTTCTTGTGTACGGTATATGTAGGGTATTTATATATATATATATATATATATATATATATATATATTCTTGTGTACGGTATATGTAGGGTATATATATATATATATATATATATATAAATACCCTACATATACCGTACACAAGAAGTTCTCACAAAACCTTGCTTCGCGACCCCCTTTTATCATTGCAATGGAAGAGCGACCCACTGCAATTTTAACTAGTTTAAAAATCAGATAAAATATTATGTAAAGATAAAGTAATTTCAGAAAATCATATTAATAATTGCGACTCTATTTTTGTTTCACGAGATCTAATATCTAATATCATTCTCTGCGTCCATCTTTGTTTTGATGGACAAAAGAGCGTATATATATTTTCACATAAAAATGTATATTGATGAAAATTGTTCTAACAATTTTAAGCTTTCACAGCGGGTAAACTATGCCTTAATTCAACTATTTTTCATGCTTTTTAATCCATTTATTCAAAATTAAATTTCACACATGAATTACATTTTAACTGTTTTTGAAACGAATCCGGTGTTTATCGATATTTACATTAAAAGATTTTTCCGTCTTGAAATTATAAAGTCTTTTAAGGAAATTTTATTTTTGTAGCCCGCAAACTTCTTTGTGAAATAAAAGTTTTGTATACTTAGAATTGAGGAGTCGCACTATTCGGGCAAATTCTAACCATCTTATTCAACGACTTCCCAAAAAAGTTCTTGGGATAATATAATAAAATAAAAGTTGCTTTTCATGCGAAAAATCGAATTTAAATGAAATATTTATTTTTTTAATTAATTGTTACATCGTAAAATTCTCTTTACATTGTGTCATTGTATAGCATCACTTTCTTTATTTGATAATTTTTTTATCAAGCATAATAACTTCAATAGAAGCAAGGATTCTTTCATTGGTTTTACTTTTAGCTAGTGTTAGTTGATTCTTAAAAGAACTAATTTTAGAAAAAAATATCTTTAATTTGATGATATTTTGTAAAATGATGTCATTCCATTTTTCAATAGTTTCATGATTTTATTGGAGTTAATATTTAAACTTCTACATAATATTTATATTAAAGAATTGCGGGTTCAAGTATATTTTTCAGGATATCTTCACTACGTTGGTCCTTAGAGACCTCCATACACCATTTTGCACATACCCCATTCCCCCATACAATGTATATATGTACATGAGTCTTATATGAGATCTGGGGTTAATTCGTGACCGATATTCATTAAGAGTATTGTATATTTCTACAAAATATATGTATACATTATATTATGTTATTTGTGTCTTGTAGGGTGACTATCGGAAAAGAGACTTATATAGGACTTAATTATAAGTTATTTTTGCTTATGTAAAACGTATTTGTGTCAAATAATAACTTGATGCTAACATTTGCATGGAATTTATTGACCTTAACGTGATTTTTGGAAGAATAGTTTATATGCGAGCTATGGACAATTATAAGCCGATCTTCATGGCATAAAAAGTTATACTATATAAAGCTTATGTATACTAAACTTCAATTAAATATTTAAGGCATTTATGATCGCTAAACTCCTATTTATCGGGGATATTTCTATGGAGCTAGGTGAAATAATAACGCGATCATAACGAATTGCAACAGGCTTCGTCCTGGGACTATAGAAAAAATGCGTGCCAAATTTTATTTAATTATTTTAAAATATGTAGTTTGATTACAAGTTTTATGTAGACGGACGGGCGGTCAGACAGGCAGATGTCGTCGACTCAGGAAATTATTCAATCCAATTGATATATATAAAGGTGGGTTTTAGACTATTATATTTGGGCGTTACAAACGTATTACAAACGCATAATACCTTATCAACCTATCGCTCATTTGCCGTAACAATGTCAAAACGTCATATGGTGTAACAGGTGAAATAATAACCCGATCATAGCGAATTGCAACAGGCTTCATCCTGGGACCATAGAAAAAATGCGTGTCAAATTTTATTTAATTATTTTAAAACTTGTAGTTTGATTACAAGTTTTATGTAGACGGACGGGCGGTCAGACGGACAGACATCGTCGACTCTGGAAATTATTCAATCTAATTGATATATATAAAGGTGGGTTTTAGACTATTATATTTGGGCGTTACAAACGTCAGCATAATACCTTATCAACCTATCGCTCATTTGCCGTAACAGTGCCATAACGTCATATGGTGTAACAGTTATACCACGTAGGTATGTTTAGTAGAAAACTAAATGTATTTAAAACTAAAAATAATCTACTTAGGTTTCAATATAATTAAAAGATTTGAATATTGTACTAATTATTTGAACTAAACATATTAATTTACTAACTTTTATGTTACAATTATTTTTTGTATTTCAATATCATAAGCTTGATATCTAATTTTCTTTCTTAAATTCAAAATAAATGCAGAACACAAAATCACAGTATTAATATATGACCATGTTTTGAAGAAATTTTTCTATAATCCCAACTAACTAATAAATGATGTCGTATCATAAATGATATTATAATATTAAAAATATATGATAAAATATAAAAGTATTTTTTTTTCCTTTAAAAATACATAAAATTTTTTGAAAAAATGTTATGTTTTGACATGCAGCACTAAAATTTATTTATAAATAAAGCTGAAAAAACAGACATCAAATCTTTTATGTAGGAAAGTGTATAAGGCACATTTAAAGCAGAACGGTCTGTATATAACTGTAATAACTTTTTATTTGGAATAGAAGAAAATATCAAATAAATTTTTTATGTACAATGTCATTAAGATATTATATATAATATCTAAATATTATTATATATAATATATAACAAAAGTAAATATTCCAATATATATTGCAAAATCATTACTAACATCGTTATTTTCAAAAACTATGATTTCATTTTAAGTGCGCCTTTTCAAAAGCAACCTATATAATTTTAGAAATATAAATGATATCGTTATCGGGCTTCTTTATCGTTGAAATGATATTGTAATAATATCATTTTTGAGGACTAAAATTCTGGGAATTTTGACCCACATAATTCTTAAGAATAACTTTTTGAAATATAAACATAGTATAAGAAAATAAAGGATAAAATAGATTGGGGGTAAATTACATTCGCCTATACAACTTTTTTCATTTCAAATATGGTACACAGGAGAAAAATATTCAGGTCAGCGGTAGGTGGTGTATTTGATCTTAAATGGCTACTCTAGTCATTTAATTGCTAATTATGAGAAAAAAGCAGCAGGCAGAAGACGACAATGCCTACATCGTCACAGCTGAACAGGCGAGTAGCAGAACCAAAAAGTCACTGAGATAGAAGCGGGAAACACAACGCCAGAGAGAATAATCGGCAGGGAGAAATACACAGGAGTGTAAGAGTATTAGCGATGCAGAGGAAAGATTCAAACACAGAAAGAAAAAAGGAGACAAAAGAAACAAGAAGCCAGGAGACATCAGAAAGGGAGGTTCGATGCAACAACCGCTATAGGTTCGAACAAAGTGCAGCAAGACTACAATAATTATTAGTTTTAAAAAATGCATATAATCCAGTATAAAGATATAATCTTTCTCTTTTTTCTCTTTGGTGTTGGACAGCGAACAAAGCAGACGTGGTGAGTAGCCGCTTAATAAAAAATAAAAGAACGAACGGAGCAGTATTATGGGGAACAAATAGTAAAGTTGGTTGAATTGATTACATCCTTTCTAATAGTTAAAGGAAATTATAACTGAAATAAATGACAAAAATATAAATTAAAACCCTTTGTTCGAATAATTTTTATTGTTATAATTTTTTTTAATTAATCTGTTACATTAAGGTATAGTAATGTATTTGAGAATATACAAGTTTAATACCTACAATTTCTTTTTTAATATTCATGAAAAGAATTTCGTTTATATCTTAAACAATCAACTTTAATAACCTTTCTATTGGCTTTTAAATACCTTGTTAAAAAAATTCACTGTTTTGACAAAAAGTTACTTTAAGGTAATACAATGAGAAAAGAAAATTCTGCCCTCTTTTAATTTAAAAACAACTCAGGTGCTATTTTGAATAACCTTAAGCAAAATAAACAACTTTTCTAAAGTAATTTTAAAGTTCAAAAAAAAAAAAAAAAAACCTGAAAAAAATGAAAATTATTTTGACAAAGTTAAAAAGAGAAATAAAAAATTAAAAGTCAAAGTGGTTAAGTGAAGATTTTCTCATTTCTAACAAGTAATAAAATTGAAGACAGTTTAATCGTAGCATAACACCTTACATTAAAGAGTAGCCACTGAAATAATTACTGGGATTGGTTTTACTATTTGGGTACTTTATTTATTATTTAGCAAATAATTGTAAATTTTGTTTTAACAATTTCATCTTATGTTTGTTTTGCAAGGGATGCTAAATTCGTCTCACCGATTATGTATCTAATTAACAGAGAATATCTTTTGCCAATCTCGTGTTCCTTAGTCTTTTTATGTGGTATATTATTGTGGTGCAAACCGACTGATGGACGGACATAATTAAGTTAGGCTTTGATTTTTATAACAACTAAAAAGTTTTGAATTAATTAAATTAAATTTGTTGCAGTCTTGTATTACAGAATTTATTATATAATAGTTTTAGAAACAATAAAATAGGCAAAATAATGGGTTTGTTTTTAAGTCTACATAGAAAGTACTGCATTGAAATTAGAAGGCACAATAAATCAAAAATCGATAATTGATCATAAAAATGTATTTGAACAAAGTTCCAAGAAATATTGTAAGGCTTCAAAATATTTCCAATGAATAGAGAAAAAAATTTCAAATTTTGAAGTCGGAATCAAGAAAGGAAGGAAAAAGGGACCGACATAGCCATTCCGAGGTTTAAGGTCGGTTTATTAAACCTGAAATATTGTTGCTGTAGACTATATTGCGGACAAGTGCTGAAACCAAAATTTTCAAAATTTTAATTTTTTGCTGTTTTTCGATTGGAAAATTTGCGCCGTAAAATAAAGTATGGAGGTATATTACCTTTGTAACTCTGAATCGTTTGAGATAAATCTCGTTAATGTGCCTATAATAACAGCGACATGGGTGTCAAAATTTTTGGAGAAAGAACGCGAAAGGTTCTAAGTGGTAACTTTTATGTGAGCCCCACTCACAGCTTAATTTCAATAAAGCTAAAATATCTCGGGATCAAAAAACGTTTCAAAATTGCATTTTAAAATCGTTGTAGTGCAATAAAATATTAAATTGCAAAAACGATGTATCTCTCTAAAATCTATCTAAAATTTATCCTAATTTATATTAGCACTTTTGCATTTTTTTTGCATTTTATATGAAATTATATGTATAACAATGCATCCATTCTGTTTTAGTTAATAGTAAAAAGTATTCAGGACCTGATATCGTGGTATCTTTAATATTTCGTAAATATTCAAGGAACATCGAACGTGCTAATCTAAATCGGTAAAATTGCGGCACCAAAGATAATTACGCGCTTGAATTTAATGCAACTTTTTTTCGATTATATTTAATAGTGTAAAACTTACCGAATTTCCTCCAATTTGTATTTTATATATGCCTATGTAGGTTGCATATGTGCATTTGTTATTGATATCGGACTTAAAGTGAAATCTTAACTAGCATAATATAAACGTTGTCGATTAATATCATTTAAAAAATCTTTTGGATTGTCAAATATTAAAAATATGCCAAGAAAGTTTATAAAATTAAAAAACGAGAAAATATGCACACTTTTTTGATTAAAAAAATTTTTAAAGTTAAATTTAATTTTTTTTAAAGGTTAAAAAATTACTGCGATCTCTATTGTCTTTGGTGTCATCAACAATATCATATCACTTTTAATTTTTGTTTTAAACATATTGATGTGGTAATTTTTTAAATGTTGATGAAATTAGCATTTTAACAATTTTGGCAAAAAATAAAAATAAAAAATTGGTGCACCTTATAGTATACCATGTATTTGACCCGGAAGAACTTCCTGGTTTAACAATATCCGTCTGCCTTGTAAGAATAGTGTGCTAATCACAGACCGCAATTTTGAAACCATCTTTATGAAATTTGGTACAAGTAATTAATTTGGAACGAGAGGAATTCTATATTAAATCGGTCCATTATTTCACCTAGCCCCCATACAAACATGCTCTCCGAATATGGTTTTTATCTGATTTATTTAAAAATTACATTAAAAATTTACAATATGTGCCTCTGCGCCTTATTAGCATCTTTACAAGCAATTTAAATATAAATACTCAAACTTAATGTAAATAATTTGGTACGGGAGGAATTCTATATTAAATCGGTCCATTATTTCACCTAGTCCCCATACAAACATCCTCCCCGAATAAGTTTTTTATTTGATTTATTTAAAAATTATATTAAAAATTTACAATATGTGCCTCTGCGCCTTATTAGCATCTTTAGAAGCAATTTAAATATAAATACTGAAACTTAATGTAAATAATTTGGTGCGGGAGGAATTCTATATTAAATCGGTCCATTATTTCACCTAGTCCCCATACAAACATCCTCCCCGAATAAGTTTTTTATTTGATTTATTTAAAAATTACATTACAATATGTACCTCTGCACCTTATTAGCGTTTTTAGAAACAATTTTGAAAATTAAATATAAATACTCAAGCTTAAGGTACGGTCAGACTAGGAAAATATCTGACAGAAACTGGGAAATATTTTTTTGCTCATTTTGTCTTTACGTCTTTGCTCATTACGTCTTTTTCTTTTCTTCTTATTTTTTTCTTCCTCTTCAAAAAAAAAAAAAAAAAAAATGATATCGAAACTGCTCCATATCTCCACATCATTGAATCAAAATTTTTTTTCCTCTTTGTTTATTATATTTTTAGTAAAAATAAATAAATTTTTTTCGAAAATTGGATGAAATAATTTTTTAAGACAAATAATTTTTCAAATGTGATTGATGAGAAAACATGTTTTCCTATTTGCCTATTTGACTATATTTAATGTCTGTTTGAACAAATAAAATTTATGAAAATAAGCTAATATTGGTACTAAATAGCGTTAAAGTGCTATTAAAAAAAATCAAATTTATTTGAACGCCAAAAGTAAACCAGTTTGAAGAAATTCTCATATATGTGGGGATTTATCAAAACAATTTTTTATGGCATATTAAAACCCACTTTCGTAAATATAAAGTAACATTTATGCGTATACAATCAGTTCGCGTTAACCATTTCGTGCAAGGACGCGTAATTTATAGCGGTTTTAAGTTAAACATGTTTATAAACTAGAAGTTTATGTATAATTTTGGTAAAAATTACACGCAATATCAATTTACTCAAGTTACATTTATAACACCGTATAACAAAAATCAAAAATTTTTCTTAAATATTTAAAAATATAGACTTAATATATTATATTTCACAGTTAGTACACATAAAAAAAAGATTTGTTGGAATTTAGTTTTAATCACAAAATTTAAATAACATAAAGTAAGATATTATTCTAATTTTAAACAAATTATGTATACAAAAGATTTTCTTCGTTTATTGAATTTACCCAGAAAAAATTTGGTAATGGTATGCAGTTACGGTTGTAGTTACTTTTCAATGACAAAAACACATTGTCTGTCTTACATATACATATATATATATATATATATATATATATATATATATATATATGACAGATTTATATTTTTGAAATTAAAATTCATAAAACTTATTTATGTTCCCCTTTTATATCCCGACATTTTATCAGTTATTTGTAACCTAAAATGTAATAGGAACTAATTATTGGTTGTAATAATAGTGATTTCAATAATGCTTTAAAATCAATAATTTATTGATTTTACGTAATTAAATCTTGTAATGATATCTAGGTAATGACTTCCTAAAATAAATAAATAAACTATAAAGTTACTTAAGAAAAATATTAAAACAAGAAGTTAGTGAAATATTATAATATAGTAGTCGACCAACAAGTAGCGAAGGTATATCCATTATTTTATATCAATATAATTCAGGTATTACACAAGTATTTGTTTTGAAAAATTCCTCATTAGCCTTGATACATACAAGTTCGTAACTCAAACTATTCCATAAATCTGAAAATTCAAGATTGTAATCCAAAAAACATAATATGGTAAACTGTATTAAATTTTTGCAAATATTGCAAATATTTAAAATTTGAAAAACATTATATTTTCCCTAAATGTAAATTATGCTGCCAATAATCCTGATTAATGGTCTATGCCGTTAATTTTTATCCTGTTGTATAGTTCTAAATAAAAAGTTAGAAGAAGTGTGCAGCTAATTTAGCAGTTTTTAAAAGGAAATGTTTTAGTAAACTGGCCCAACATATTCATATTTTTTATATTTATTTTTGTCTTTATTTTTATAATTTAAATAAAAGAAGCAAACAAGAAAATTGTAAATATTCAATAATAGTTATCCCAAACGATACTATCTATACATAGACAAAATTATTCCAAATAATTGTTTAACTACATTGAAATTTAATTATATTATTAATTAATATAATTAACTTTATAATTGGTTTAAAATATTTTAACTTAAATAGACAACTCTTAAATATAAAGAAAAATTAAAACGTGCCAATAAAAAGTATAAAAATCAATTTAATTCAATTTCCAATATCAATCATAGTTAAATTTAATTTGATTAAAAAAATTAATTAAAATCTAAGCCAAAATTAATTATTATAGTTAATTAATGTTATCATTTTGGTGATTGGAGTAAAATCAAACAAATTCAGTCATTTTCGGTGATACCAAATTTGTTGAAATCTGATAATGCACAAAATTTAAGTTATTCAAGCTTAAATTTTGTTAATTTTTGACCAAAAATTAAAGGTGTCTAAATTTTGAGATTCATAGAATATGAACCGTTAGCGATATAATGTCAGTTTATACGCCACATGAAGCGTATGGAGGAGCAGATTGTATGTGCTAATTCTAATTAACTCAGTGATGGTTAAAATCCGTGCTGGGTCGAAATTTTGGTGGAACTCGGATTTTCTCCTGTTTTCCTTAAATGGATTTCCACATATCTTAAAAATAGATGCCAATGTTTATTATTCAGAGAATGTATATCAAAAACCATTCCTCTTTTATCTGGTGTTCCACAAGGTAGTAATCTCGGCCCCTTATTATTCGTAATATTTATAAATGCTTCACCAGATTGCATTAAGAGTTCTAGAATATTAATGTATGCTGATGATATAAAGCAGTTCAATAGCTTTAGCTATTCCTGTCAATGTTCCTTACTCCAATCAGAATTTGACAATCTTTATGATTGGTGTATGATGAATGTAATGGATCTGAATTTAAGAAAGTGTAAACACATGATGTTCTACAGAAGAATTTCAGTACTCTGTAGATACACAATGAATGAATATTAACTTGATCTTGTCGATTTGGGTGTGCTGCTTGATTTGGGTGTGTTGCTTGATTGTAAACTATTCTCTAATTCCCATGTTTCGCAAATTTTTACTAAGGCAAAAGGATTTAGAGATTTTCTCAAGCGCTGGGGAAGAGAGTTTAATGATCCTTACGTTTCCAAGCAACTATTCATATCCCTTCTAAGACCAATCCTGGAATATGCTTCCATGGTCTGGTATCCTCAACATGAAGTTCACATAAAGAAAACTGAATCGGTCCAAAAACAATTTCTCTTATTTTGTCTTCGTAATCCATTCCATGGAATCCTAATATTAATTTATCATCATATGAAAGTCGACTACAGCTTATTGATCTCCCTACTCTTGAAGGTAGGAGAAAATATATAAATATTTCATTTGTAATTAGTTTAGTAAACGGTTCAATTAATTCTGAGTTCCTGCTTCGTAAGATAGCATCCGTAATCCCAAATCGTCTAACTGGAAATTATACTCCTTTAAAAATAAAATATTTTCGAACCATTTATGCCAACTTTGATCCCATGAGATGTATATGCAATCAATTCGATAGTTTTTATCCATATATTGATTTCTTATTAAATCCAATCCGCATTAATAGGAGTATTTTTAACTTAGTTAAATAATAAGTTTTTGTTATTGAATGATTATAAAAATATTTTATTGTAAATAGCTTTGAGAATAATATATATTAAATAAATAAATAAAAAAAATTTCCCAACACATTTTCTTCTAATCAACTCAATAAAACACTTTTATTTAAACCGAAATTATATTTATTTTGCAGTAAAACTTCATCAAGAACGGGAGAACCTACCATTCTCCTTTGCTAAAATAGTAAAACTAAAAGAAAAAAGTATATATAATGTAAATACGGAATTCGCCACTGCATTATAGATAATATCTACCCGCTTCTTTAGTAAGAAAATATTTTTTTAATGAACTTATATTTAATTCATCCACAGTATGCTTTTTTAAATAAGCTGCTACACTTAGCAGGCCTTTTGTGCCTTCCTTTAGCATAAAAAGATATTTGTTATGTCCTTTGATTTTTATACATAATTAAAATACCCTTAATAATCGTACATAGGTATACATTTTTTGAATGAATTTGAAGAAATCTACATATATATATATATATACAATACATAAATACATATATATAATTATAAGACTAATATAATAGATCCTAATAAATATAAGGATTTAACTGTAAGAATTTGAAAAAGTTCATTTCAATTATAAATGCGGTAAAATATTAAATTAGAAAATTTAGTTATTCTTAGGTATTGTTGGTAAACCTCCATCATTTTGTGATAGATCTATATGTAATATTTTTAAAATCTGTTCGACATTTGGTCCTATTAAAAAGGTTTCAGTTTTACCTTTTTTTTGTCTTCATTGCATTTCTATATTAGTTAACAAATTAAAATGAAAACATAAACTTTAATATATTATTAATTGTCAGTTATTCCAGCCCACTTAATTACTATTTTTCTTATTCATTATTATTATTATTACAAAAGAAATTATTCTAACATGCACATATATATATATATATATATATATATATATATATATATATTTATATACATAGTAATTTTCATTTCATAATAACTTTTCGACTAATTTCTTTTATTTTTCTACATACATATTAAAAAAATCTTAAATTATAAGAGTTTAAAAATAATATTTCGATTTTATACTATACAATTTTATTACTGTTTGTTAGAATTTTTTAAAGTAAAACTTTTTGATTTAACACAAGCAGCGATTTCTATTTTTTATTATTTGGGCCAAAGGAAAAGTGAAAGTATACACTCATACATATATAAATATATAGTCACATAACTTCATTAAAATATGTACGGATTTACATAAATAAAAAAAAAAAATATTAAGTCTGCGAAAAGAAAAATTTTATAGGCCTTCAGACAAAATAAATTTAGAGTAGATGAATAAATTCGAAAGTGAAATTTTCAACTGAAATAATGCAAATTTAAATCGAATATAGCTCGAATTTTGCACTCCCAATAACTTAACTGAAATGTATTAAAATTGATAAAGGAACTTATTTGTGATCACTAAATTTACCCTCCAAAAATTATATTTTCCTATGAAAATCTTATATCGTCTGTAAATCCTAAATCTGCTGTTACTTGGCTAAAACATATTTAAATGGAAAAAGGACGTTTATTTGTGATCACTAATTTTTCCTTCCAAAAATCAATAATTTTGTACGAAAATCTTAAACAGGCAGTAACTTGGCTAAAACGCTTTTAAATGAAAAAATAAAATTTATTTTTAATCACTATTTAACCTTCCCAAAATAAATATTTTTTTATGAAAATCCTAAATTGGCTGTAACTTAGCTAAAACGCGTTTAGTTGCAGAAACGACTTATTTGTGATCACTCACTTTTCCTTCCTAAAATCGATATATTTTTATGAAAATCTTAAATAGGGTGTAACTTGGCTAAAACGCTTTTAAATTGAAAAATAATGTTTATTAGTGTTCTCTCATTTTTCCTTCCAAAAATCGATACTTTTATATGAAAATCTTAAATCGACTGTAAGTTGGCAAAAACACATCTAAATGGAAAGAGGACATTTATTTTGGATCACACATTTTACCTTCCAAAAATTAATATTTTTTAATGAAAATTTTAAATAGGTATAACTTATCTAAACCGCGTTTAAACGGGAAAAGGATGTTTAAAAAAATCGATATTTTGCTAAAACGCATTAGATTGGCGGTAACTTGACTATAATGGAAAGCACACATTATTTTTTGACACTCTGTTTTTTTTCCCATAAATTGGGTTTTTATAGCAACTATAACTTTATTTAAGGTAAAATAATCTTAAGTCGTTCTATATTTTTTCTATTTTACATATGTATGTAACTACCCCTTTTCACTTTTACATTTGAATAAGGCATCAAATGTCGAATGCCAAAAAAATAACATTCTATAAATTAATTTTTTGTTGCCTTAGTTACATATAAGTAAGACAAACAAACTCATATTACACATTTTGTATTAAAGACATGTGAATTTTCTTCACAATTGTTCTTCCTCCTCTATAGAAGAAGAGGAAATCAAAGAGTAAAATAAAAAAATGCAATAAATAAAAAAACTGCGGGAACTCTACAAAAACGGGGTCACAGAATTCGATTTCAAGTATACAAAATTTATTGAAGGAAACACACTGAGCTTGATATTCGAAAACAGAGTTATAGACTTAAAGCTTTGTTAAAAAAACTAGTTAAAAATTTTATTATTTATACATAAACTTAAACTCATATCCTGGTATTAAGCTATAGTTGCCAAATTCAAATATTCGCCAATAATAATTTGTTATAATATTTTGAAGAAAAAACAAAAAATTGAAAAAGATGTTTTGTAGTTGTTTTTGATGTCTACCCCTTATATTTACATCCAACATACTCTGTTATGTATTTAATTTTTAAATAGTACATTTTGACTACAAATCGTCCAAATAGACGAATCTTCTAATTAAAATAGTTAACAAACATTTTCGCCTCTTAAACCATTATTAAAGGAATTCTTTTACAATGTTTTATTATTTTTTTATCCTTAATATTGCGCAACATTTGAAAAGAGCGTTCATGAAATATGTAGCGTTAATCTGCACAATTGCAGAAATGGGAAACATAAGCGTTTAAATGAGTATCTTTAATATCAGTTTCTCTTTTTTTAGTGTTCGAATTGTTATAATATATTATTCCTCAATTTTTTAATTTAATTTTAATTTTTAAGATTGCTGAAACTATATGTATGGTTAGTTCAAATGTACAAATAATGATCTTTTTTTTAATTTTTGTTCGCTAGAATGAGAGGTATTCGAATGTCAAATATTTTGCGACAGAATCAACATCACTATTTTACTAATTATTTTTGTTAATTTATTTTTATTTTCATTTAGTTTTTTTTATGAATATGTGAAAGCATGAATGAAGCTTTAAATTTTTAAAGTGGAACTGCTACATTGGATTAAGAGCAATAACTTTGATTTGGCGTAGCGGAAAAACAATAAAGACCGAAATTGCAAAAAAAAAAGATTGTGGACTTCAGGTTAGCGAATAGGCAATCGATTAGTCTCTTAATTCAAGGATATCTAGATACAACTATTTTATTTTTGGATTTCTATCTGAAATAAATTTTAATTTAAAACAAAAGACTTGGCCTCGAACTATCTGTACAAAATTTCATTGTGGTATGTACTTATGTTTTAGAGATATCAGCAGAAAAATATGAACTGAAGTTACAATGGAGAGACATCCTGTGTTTCTATCCTTTGGCCAATTAGTTTTTTGTTTATTAATCAATACCAAACAAACCTTATATACGATAAATATTTGAGCTAAATTTCATCCTCCTAGATAGTTCCCGCGAGCCCTATCCTTCTTTCAACAGACTGATGGACAGATCGACATAGCGAGATAGACTCAGAATCTTACCAGGACTCATAATATAATTTATGGGGTCTTAAATAATTTTTTCGACATGTTACACATGAAATGACATACCCAATATATCCAACATCTTTTTGATGGTGGCTGTAATTAACCATATGTGGGAAAGTTTATCAGCCGGGATATTATCTTCTGGGTACATTCTAAAGTTAAGAAAAAATTGGCTTTGTCCTAAAATTAATAATAAAATATAATTTTCATTTTTCATGGACAAAATTTAAGACAAAAACCTTTAAATGAAGTTTAAAGTTGGGCCAAAGCAACTTAAAATTTTTTGTATCTAATAATAGTTTACAAAATGTATTTTAAGCTAACAATTGCTTTTGAATAAATTTTGTCAAATTTTGCCTATAAATTCTTGTTGAGCTTTAAGTTTTTTAGAATACGATCATTAAAGTTACATGTTACTGAATGAGAATAATCAAGAAAATTAAAAAAACAAAATGTTATGAAATAATTAAAATATTGTGTGAAAAAACGGGTGGTTTCTTTCTAAAAAAATATTAAGATTATTAGATCGTTGTCCGAGAACAATTATAATTACATTTGTTAGAAAAAAAATTGCCATTAAACGTATTAAAAGAAAATAAAAGTTTAAGGTGTAGCAATTTTTCAAAAATGTATTGAAAAAATGTAATTACATTACGAGTGCATTTTTAAATAAAGAATTTGTCTTTGAATTATTTCGTTTAAAGAAGTCTCAGTTGAACTTCATTATAGCCTTGAATCAATAAAATTTATCTAAATCTTAAAAGGATATTAACATTTAAATTTATAAAAATTAAAATTGTGAATAAATTTGCAATTTTTTTGAAACTGAAAAGTTTATAATATAAAAAGCAGCGATTTTAGTTACCAATTGCTCCTTTTTCAACTACAACTTTTTTGACCCTCTTTAAAAATTGAACTTTTTAAAATTATGTACTAAATGCTGAGAAACTAAGTTCTTTTAAATATTTCTATTATTATTATATTTCTATTATTGTGTATTAATTCCAATGAAGAAATCAATTATTTTGAGGAATTTATAAATGAACTGTAACTGTTAAAAACTAAATCGAATTTTGGTTTATTAAGAACCATTTAATGCATCAACTGCCAAAGATTTTGGAAAGGATTGGGAATATTAAAAAACAAATGCGATAAATACTTTATATACTAATTTATATATAATTTATTTTTTTATTTGGAATGTTGGAATAAATTGTCCAAAATACTTAAAGTCAACACTTGTGAATCCGTGATTTCAAGCCTAAATTTGTTATACGGGGATTTCTATGACTGAAGTCCGAGTGAAGACCTCGTACAAAAGTACCGAAGTTTAGTTAATAAAAATTTTATGTTAACTATTTGTATGAAAAATCTTTATTTTTGCAATATTAAAAATTATGATAACGCTGGTAACACCTTACAACAAAAATGAAAAAAAATAAAAAATAAATTCATGTACGTGTAAAAACATAGACTGCGTCTTCAGCTTTTCATTTGGTATTCGTTTTTCCTTTTTAAAGGACTTTAATTATTTTTTAATTTTACCGTTTTTTTAATTAATATAGTGATACGGATATCGAATGAAAGAGGAGAATTTTATAATTATAACGCATAAACCTTTGTAAAATAATAAAAATTGAAAAAAAAAAGAACTTAAAATATTTTATCCTTGAAAGTTTCCAACAAATAACTTCTAAAATAATATGTATTAAATATGCCAATATCCTGTTTTAGGTAGCAAAATTATATGGTTTTATGCTTGTTACTTTAATCCATACAACGATTTGAAAATTATTCCTAAGAAAGAACGTACAAATTTAATTTTCAGTTTAGT
Organism: Protocalliphora azurea; assembly: GCA_932274085.1. Lineage (NCBI taxonomy): Eukaryota > Metazoa > Arthropoda > Insecta > Diptera > Calliphoridae > Protocalliphora > Protocalliphora azurea. The sequence continues at coordinate 14,827,553 of OW026520.1, read as the reverse complement.
GAGACATCGAGCATTAAAAAAAAAAAGAAAAATATTTAACCATTTTTGAAACCATAATACTTAATTTTTAAGTAACTCATGCATTATATGTAACATGACAACATTATTTGGATGACTTTAAAAAATATTTAAAGCTAAAGGAATGGTAAATTCAGTATGTATATTTATTTAACTTTAAATTTATCACTTATAATTTTAATTTGAGAAACGATACTAGACTATGATTTTTATATTATGTTCAATATTAATTTGTAAGTAACTAATAAGAAAATAGCTGTAGTTAGACAAGCGCAAATATATAAAACGCTCAATGTAGGCGAAAGAGGTCTTTATATAGAAACTATGATCATATATGGATCCATCCTTATATAAATAATAAAAAATAATCGTGCCGCATTTTATTTCGATACTAACATTTTTATGGTTAAAGTATTTCTGGGGAGGGGACCTCATATGCACCCAACCACTTGAAATTTTAATGTACAAATAATGCCGACAGAAAACATTTCTTTTCCGATATTCATAAAAATATTCGTATATTTAAGGTAATTATGAGCACCAAAACGATTTTATGGGAAATATTTGTATGAGAGCAAGGCAAAATAGTGGACCGATTTGAACCATTTTCTACAAGCTTTTCCTTAGGCCTAAAAAACTACTGTGTCAATTATTATATGATATTTAATATTGCAATATACATAGCGAAGGCAAAATTTAGATAAATACTGACAGAAGGTTTTTAAAATTATATAAAATTTGTACCGCTGCAGCTAAAGGAACAAAAAATTATATTATGAAAACATATTGTGATGCCTTTAAAATTACTGTAATTTCAGAATTATTTGTTGCAAAATGTCAATGATGTTTATAAATAAAATACAAGATGGACATTTTTGGCAAATTTAAACAAATAATTTTATTGGAATTTCTAAATTCCATTCTGTCGTTTTATGGGCATCAAGTATTTAGCAAGTGATAGATTTTAAAATAATTTATAAAAAATTATTATTTTTTAAATTTGAAAGCTATTTTAAAACAGTTTTCGAACACAAAATGAAAAACTGAGTACGCAGTCCTATCACAAAATATCTCTGCTTTCATGTGTATACTGTTTCGTTTATGTGTGAAAAATGTTGTTATACGGTGTAATGAGAAAATCTAAATTTAAACAAAATCTGATAACTCTCCGTCAAAAGATTGTCATTTTTTATAAATCTCTCGTGAAATAAACAAAATATTTTATATTTTTCTGAAAGATAACTTTACAGTGATGTCTTTAGGTGAACAAAACTGTTTTTGATAGGGGCCGTTCCACACTCTTCCAAATTTAACATACCCAGATATGTTGGTTGTAAGGATGTTTATAGTGTTTTGAATATTAACATAAGGGTTAATAATAAGAAAAATATATTATTAGAATTAATATAATATAACGTACAATTTTAAACCCTAAAATCTTAAATTTTTAACAAATCCTCTTTTCATGATCTTAAAAAGGTGAAAGAATTGCAATTTAAATTCTTTGCCATTATCTGTCAAGTTGTTATAATTTTAAATACAAAACGAAAACAATAGCAACAAATAATTGTATGTCTATTGTACATATCGCTTAAATTGTTTTAAGTGCCAGACACAAAAGTCAGCAGCACAGACAATTAAATTAATTAACATTGAATTGTAAGCATTCAATCAGACATTTAACTACGCTAACTTTGCTTAAAATAATTTTGAATAGACAAACGTAAGGACAAACGGAATCCGGACCAACACTTTTGTACACACAAAGGGAGGAACTAGTCATAATTATGTGTATAACATTGATGGTGTAGAGGTATTCAAATATTTCAATGGAATGAGAAAATATTAAATAAAATTTAAATGGTTGTTACTGTTAATAAAGTAGATAATTGAAGTTAAATTAAAATCACTAAAATACTAATATTATTTACAGTGATTTTAATTTAATTTCAAAAATAAACACTATCAAATATAAATAGCAAAATATAAATAGCAAACAAGATAGACGCTACTAATCTGTTAAATGATAAATTTAATTTTAGAAAAGGTAAAAAAAAAAAAATAAAATAAAAACTATATGGTTTGGTGGCCATTGCTAGTATTTATTATCCACTATGCAAAACACACAAACGAATGATACAATATAAATAATAAAAGAAGCACATCCGCCGAATTGCCTAGATATTGGCCCAATAAAGCCACCACTAATTTCGGAATAAGTGATCAAAACTAAAAAAAGTATCGTGAAAAATATGTTCCAGGAAATATAGGTACAGACATTCCAATCACCAAAAACACTTCGATTTTTCTCCATCAAGTCACATTTTCAACCTTTCCTGGGGAGTTTTTAGGTTATACCATTTTCTAGGTAATTATTTTGTAAAAAAAGGTTCATCGAAAATACAAAATGGCAGAATGATTTTTTTTTACAATATAATATTTAGGGAAAATACAATAATTTTTGCTTTGAAATTTGAAAATAAAACTAAAAGGTTTTAAAAATTGGTATTTACTTAACTAAATATGTAGGAAATTTATTTTTGAAATTTTTATGCATTTTTATATTTTTCCAATAGAGAAAAATTTTTTGATCTCATTTTTTTATTTTATTTATTTTTTTTTTGTTTTTTTTTTCCTAGCTTAAAAAATTATTGCATAATATTTTTTTAAGTGATAAACAAATATATTTAAATTACACTAGCAAAGTTAAAAACTTCACAGACTTAAACACCTTAGTTTCATGAAAAAAGAAAAAAAAATAAATAAAAATTTTTTATAAAATAACAAATTTTGAATATATTTAATTTTAATAATTTTACTGCCTGTTTCTCTATTGCGAACGAAAAAAACAACAACGAAATGTTAAACTTATTTCTTGTTTTTCAGTGGATATGAAAAATAATGGACCGATCCTAATGAATTTCAGCCCATTGTGTCGTTATATCAAATATATCCTATACAAGGCTTACATTGACAGACAGACAGACATCCAGCCAGATAGAAAGACGAACATCATTATCTCCACTCAGGAAGTGGTTTTAAGTTAAAGGTTACACTTTGAGTTGAATATTTCACTAATTTATTTATACATTATAAATATCAGCATAAACATATATTAGCCCAATCTCGTATGATGTTGTAAGTTATAAAAATTACCATTCATACAATATAAAATATTTTATTTTTCAAATTTGCAAAAAAATGCATTAAGTGCAAACATTTTTTTCCTAATTTGACATTAAATGACTTCCTGTTTTCAAGAATACCAAATGCTAATGCTAAAACTTGCCAGTTTAGTTAATGCCAAGTTTTCTTCAGGGCGACCCCAATGTGCAATGTGTGCCAAGTTGGTGTCTTGACTTATACTACCTTTTTTTAGCACCATTTCTTGTGTATAAAACGTGAGTAAATAATTTGCTCTACCTTTTACCTAGAAAATTATATAACCTAAAAACTCCACAGAGAAGCATATTTTCTTCGATCGTCAATGAATTAAAACCGTGACGTGATGGAAAAGTTTTATTTAACTAAGGAATAAGAATTTTGCAGAATTATTTTTTTTTTTGGCTACTTTGTTGACCATTGGAATTATATTTGATATAATTGATAATGAAAAATTAAAAATCTTCTTTGCTAAAATGTTAGCATTTTAGTCCTTTTACTGCAGTTATCAAAATCAAAAGAGGCTACAAAGAAAAACCAGAAGCTAAAACAACTTTTATTTTTGTTAAAAGCAAAATAAAAGGGCTAAACTTAAAAAAATATATCCTTTCGAAAATCTTGCTTTACCTTTTACTATTTATTTTCAAATCTTCGCACAAGAAAAAATCATTATACAGATAAAATTAGAAACCATTTATGGTAAAACTATGTAACTAGTTTTCCTCAAGTATGTAAAATATCCTCTTAAAAGGACTTCAAAAATTTGAAAGATGCACAATTTTTAAGAATATTATAAAATATTTGGGAAGATTATACAGACAATATACAACCATGTAATATAATATTATCTTTTATTTTAATGTTGCAGTACAAAAAGTTTAGAAAATATGTTTATGAAAATTGAACTCTTTAATATTTAATTTAATAGTTAAGAATATACTTTATATAAGGGATATTTTTTTTTTATTTTGTGCAACAATATAAAAAAAATCTTGTTCTATTGCAGTGATTCTTAGCTTTTGTTTGACATCCATATAGGGTTGATATAATTTTGGTAAATATTTTATATATTTTTTTTATTTTTTTTCCTTAAATTGTGAATTTCTCGAAAATTTTAGTTCTTTTGCGAGAAAATTTGACGTCCTGGAGAAAAACTGAGTACGTAGTTTGATAGAAAACAAGTAAAAGTCCAACTTGTTCTCAAAAAATCTAACTCAGCTGTCAAAAAAAAACCGAACTCTTCATATGTATTAGTAGAAATTTCAGCAGAACGAATTTATATGTGTGAAGAGAGTAATTTTTTTGCTGAGGAAAACAACTTTTAATTATTTTCTATGGTTTGGTTATGTATGGTCTAAAGTTTGAAGCATAAATTGATTTTCTTTTTTTTTGGTTTGAAAAAATTTTTATGAAATTTTTGCTTGCTGTTAAATAAAAATAATTTAAATTGAAAAAATATAGATCATAGAATTTAAAACTAAGAAACTACAGTACGTATTTTAATCTCCACTACTCTTTTCCCTTTTTACAGAACAAAAACAGAATAGCGGAATATTTACAAAAATAAACACTCAATGTCACTATAAATAACCACAGGCCTGCAGTCACAAACACAACTATTATACTTACAGTTAATGGTCTGTTTATTAAGGACATCTGAAAATATTTGCAAATAAAAATAAATGACATCAAAGTCAAAATGAAAAAGAAAAACTCATACACAATAATGATAATGACTTTGAAAATTATATGCAAAAAGTAACTAAGAACATTGAATGAGAAAAATAAAACAATGTGAAGCAGAAGGATTCGCAATTATATATTTATATTCATAAATATAAAAATTATTTTAGAGGGATGGCATTTTTGAAAGGAAAAATTAAATTCTGTTAAATGCCTATAATAACATGCAACAATTTTCAAAATTTTTTTGTTCGCAGTTTTGATAATTCTCTGTATACGGAAAAAATATTACCCTAATTTTTTCAACTAACACAGCCGTTTCATTTTACATCAAAATTTAATTAATATATTGAAGTAAAAATGTAATAAAGAAATAGTAAAAATAAATTCAAGTCCGGTTTTTTTCTCATTTATATTTTTAATTCATTTAACGATCTTCTTGATTGATTTAATAAATATTTTAACTGGAAAATTTTTTCTGTTTTTAATTTTTTAAAGTTATTAATAATTAATATAATAGTTTTGGTGAAAGGTGCCAAATTAAACAAGTTTTAATTCATTTAATTAGTTTTGGTGATTGGTGACTATTTTTCTCTGTGTAGAATGACCACTCAAACAATGTGTATTAATAATCGAAATACTGTAAACACATAAAAAATGGATATTCAGTCCCAAAAATTTTTTGAGTTTTGTAGTGAAATGTGTATCAAAAAAAAAAAGGTTCTTTGAAAAAATATTAAATTTTTTTTTTCGCAAATATGTCTATCCAATATTCTCGAGTTATGATGAAATATAATAGTGCAAGCGTCTTATTAATGGGGAAATCACAGACATGTAATAAAAAAACTTTTTGAAACTGCATCTGGTTTGCAGAACTAGCCTTTGAGATTTAAGAGAGTAATTTTAATATGGCTAAAAAACAGAATATTGTTTAAGAACAAGGAAAAAGACTGCAAATAATTAATGGTGCTAGAAGTAATAATATTTTACGCATTAATAAAATTTTGTTTCTGGTAAAAATATTTAAAAATATATAATTTTTGCAGTCAATTATATTAAAAATTTTATCGAGTGTAAAAATTAAATAACAAAATTTAAATTAACAACGAGAACATAATTTTATTGTAGTGATAATTCTGTAACCATGTTTTTTCTTCACGTGTAGGCCTTATCGAAGGCTTTAGGACAATAGAAAAATATTTGAAATAGGATGTAAAACAAAAATTTAACAATCGGTTAAAAATTTTCTACCTCAGAGTTATCCTATTTTGAACACCAATGGCTCTGCTTCTATGGAGTATGTAGGGCGCCCCTTCAAAATTTAAAATGTACACTTCCCTGCTATGCTTGTGTGAAATTTTATGTAAATCCAACCAGCAGATTAGAAGTTACAGATTTATTTTCAAAAAAATACGATTACGTCCTAGGAAACCTTCCTTTTTCAAAAAGTATATGAACAAAAACATAAAAGTTTTAAAATCAATGAAATAGCGTCATTAATGTTGTAATACTTTTGAACATAACTAGCTAAAGAATTGTAATAACTGTTTATCTAATATAATAATGTTTCCATATGCATTAATACTCGTAAAGAAAATGGGATGCTCTAATTAATTTTTCATTAATATTGTAAAATTTTAGTAGGGTTTATCAAATATTTGTATAAGTATCCGTTTTCCAGCTAATATTTTTTTCAGTGTGCATTTCAAAATTTTGTTTTAAGAAATATTTTATTTAAAAAACGTAAGTCGAAAGCTTATGAATTTGGAATTGGTTCTTTTCCCATCTTAATAAAAACTATTAACTTAAAAAAAGCAACGCATCTTAGACCAATGGCTTTTATTGCTATTGATATTTTGTCTATTTTTATTCGGTGCCCATTTTACGAAAATTTAATTAATCGCTTCTGTTGACATATTTTACCCCAACGTGCCTCGTATTAAAAACTATCAAAATGTAGTTTTATAGAAAAGTTTTGTTTTGTTTGTAAAATTGGGGGCGCCAAAAAATTTAAGAAGTTTGCAGAACTTATGAACAAAAATACATTTTCGTAATCTTAAAAATGATGACGTTATTAAATCTACTATGTATAGATTATTGAGTGATCTAAAAATTTTCTGATTACTTTTCTATAGTACAATCCAAAACTAATTTTAGAAATAAATAACTCCACGTATATCGTGTAGAACTAAAACAGGATATTGTACGTTCACCAAATATCACCCAGAAAATATCTTAGAGTAAAAATCTAATAGGAAGTTTTTCGTTCACAATTTACCTCCCAAAATCAAACACAGAAAAGATAAAAAACTTTGTCGCAATCAAGTCAAAAAAAAAAAACAAATTAGAGAGCTATATCTATCTTTTATATCCTTCACCAACTTACCGACAAATAATAAAATTTATGAGTTAAAGTGTGTTGTCATATTTTCACATTTATACATATAAAAATAACCTACATTTTTTCCAAACTTCAAAAATGTAAACACAAAATTAAACTAATTTAGCAAGAGTTCCATCCTCAAAAAAAGTGTTATTGTTGTTGTTGCTTCTGATTACTGCTAAATTTATATACACAAGTTTACAATCAACAACTATTGCTTGCTTATACAAAAACAACAACACTGCTGAAGATCATTGCAGTGGTTTTTATATATGTTTTTATGTGTACATTTTTAATAACTTTTTCAGATTCTTGTATATAGCTCAGTTGTTTATGGACCAATAATTTTATTTAAAAAAAAAAAAAAAAAAAAGAACGAAATTTTAGAAAAATATTTACAACAGATTTGTACAAAAACGAATTCTAAATCTTATAGAAGCTTAAAAAATTAAAAAAATGCAATTTGTCTGATATTTCAGTTATTAATGAACAGATTTTGTTTATTTCTTCCGCAAAAACAGAAACAGAATTTTCTGTGCGCAAACGAAGTCGCTAATTTATACAGATGCTTAGATAAGTCGGAAACAAACATGTTTTTAGAGGCCTTTCTGATTTTTTGGCGCTATCTCGGCCATTAATGAACCGATTTTGTTGATTTTTCCTAGAAATATTCCCTATAATCGGATTCATAAAACATATATATCCGATAACTGGTTCTTTCTAAAAAGTGATTTCAACAGACAGATGGACATCACTATATCGACTTTTCTATCAATAGGGATACAAAAGACATATACTTTTTGGAGTCTTAGATAAATATTGTAGAAACTACAAATGGAATGACAAAGTTATATATACCCTTTACACCTGTGGTGAAGGGTGCAAAAATTACGTGTTTTTGTAATCAAAAAATATTCAGTAGATATTAAGGACTTTCTTCGTTTAAACCCTTATAAGTATTAAACAGTTAAAGAAATTGAGTTATATATATATATATATATATATATATATATATATATATAAATTTTTGTAGTCTTTTATAAGATTTATGAATGTGTACAATATATTTTAAATTAAAATTTTTAAATTTTGAGATTTTTTTTTTTTAATTTTCAACTTTAAACCGTGATAACTATTAAGCCCCTTCGCAAAAGTGATTCACGGAAGTGGATTTTAATCTCTAAAGTGTATTGCGTTTTCTTCATTCAAAGCGCTGTCTATTTGCTTAGAAAAAGAAAAAAAATGAAACAAATTAAAAAATTAAAAATTAAATTGTTAAAAGATTTCGTTTTTTTGTCCACATATACTAGGGTGGAACAAAATTTATTTTTACGAGCTATATTCAAATGTACCTTAAATTATGAAAGGGGATGCTATTTAAAATAACTTGGCCGAATTTCAATTACTATGATGATTGGAACATAATGCTGCATTATCATTTACGTCGATGATCCTAGAACAAATTTTAATTTTTTTCTCAATATTAATGATTTATACATTAAACGATAGCTGAATAACTATACCAATATTTTTAATTTTGCAAAAATATCTAAGAAGAGTGATTAAATTATCATTTTAATAAAAATAACTCATATTAAAAAATTTCTTCGAATTAAAAGTAAAACTTTACTAACAAATTTTAAACAAAATGACATTTTTTCGTTCACTTTAATTTCTTTGAAAAAATTACGAAATATGGATATAAGAATTTTTTATTATTATTATCGTCTAATGTATATATTATTAATTTAGAAGAGAAAAATTTTTCTAAGTTTTGTTCTGAAACCATCAAATTAAATGGCCATGGAATAACTTGAGCCAATCATCGTAGGAAGTTAAAATTTAGCAAATATATTCTAAATGATGTCCCGTTTCAAAATTTTAGGTACGTTTAAATATGCGAAACAATTTGGTTTTCTTCATACAATGTTGAGCAACTCTAATATATATCCAATTTTATTTTAAATTGTTAATTTCTATTTAATTTTTTTATATAATTTCTTTTTAATAATTTTAACTTTTTGAATAAAAAAATTCACAAGCCATGTCAGTCAAAGTATTGTTTAGTGTTATATTTGTATGTGTATATGTATAAATCTCGATGTCATGAGTTTCTAAGCAATATTGCATATTGTTGACTTCAAGTTGAAATGAAATATTGAATAAGTATTTGTACAACTATCAGTAAATAAACAGAAACACTTGAAATAAAAATTGCTGTCCATCAAAAAGTCGTGCATTTTTTTTTTATGTAACACAAAGAGTTCAAATGAACAAATGATTGAGCAAATTTTAAAATTGTATAAAACTGCATTTAAATTCGTGTTTATATAACTAACAAAATGATTGGCATTTTATTACTACCATTGGTATTCACTCAAACTCATGTAAATTAAAATTCGCTTTTTATGTAAATATTTGGAATACTTTATTCTCATTTTTATTTTCATTTTTATTTTATATATTTTTTTTTTTTGACTAATGGGTTTTAACAAATGTATGTAGATAAATTTTGTACAAGATGTATTAAATTTCAGCAGATTTTTGTTTAAATATATTTATGTAATCAAAATGTATCAATTTGTTTGTTTTGATAATTAAGTATTGGAAGTTTTTTCTCATCTTTAGTTGGATAATTACTTATCAGAAAGTTCTTGTTTGCTGTACAAGAAAAAGGAAACAACCTTAAATAAACTTTTGATAAAATGGTTTGGTCATATCAACACAGTATTGAAGTAACTGTGTGTTTTACTATGCACAGTGATTCCAAAACCCTTTTTTGGAAATAATTCTGTAACTTTTTTAAACCGTTGAAGATATCTCAATAAAATTTCGTCTGACAAGAAACGAGCGGATCCCCCTCTGATCCGGGGGTCAAATTTCTTCAGACTATGACGTGATTTTTTTTTTAATTTTAAGTAAAATTCTCAAAAGTAATGTTAATATTTGGACCTAAATAAAATTTAAACGAGTAGAGGTATTCAAAGAAAATAAATACATAAACACTGTTTTAAGAATTCACTTTTTTCATTCAACTGGTCACGCTGTCATTATAAGATACGTCCTACAATTTGCGCGTATTTACGTAACATATTGAGGTATTTATTTAAAATAATTTTTGTATGATCCAAGCTTTGCGTTTGGAGAATTTACAAAAAAAAAAAAAAAAAAAAATCATAATTGGATAGGGCTTGTGAAAACACTGTTTCTTCAAACATGTTCGGGTTTACTTTGCACGTATCTACATTAGGATTACTTTTGAAGGCATTAAAAAAATTATATAGGCCAGAGAAAAAAATAATTTTTATAAATAAAAAAATATTTCTAACTTTTTTGAAAAAAAAAAAACCAAAGGATATGAAAAGTTTCAACTTCAGATTAATTTTATATTTTAGCTTTTTATCTATTCTATATAGCTATACTATTCTTGCAATATTATTTAGAATTTTGTAAGGAATCCGATGAATATGTAACAAAAAGAAATTGAGCCCACATTGGGGCCGCTAACTAAAAAAATAATAAAAATGAGTGAAAATTTTATTTCGACATAAATATCTCTTAAACTAAAAGATGGGTATGTAGGTTACACTTGTAAGCGATTTTTTTTTTGTAAGAATTTACAAGAACTATCTATATGTATTTTTTTGTCAAATTTTAAATGAATTTTTAGCATTTTTTCAAAATTGCGTACTCGAGATGACCAATTTTGGAGGTGCTCCTTCAAATCAATTTGAAAGTACCTCGTCTCTGGCTAGATGAAATTCATGTATTTCCAAAAGTTCACAAGCTAAAGAATTATTTCCAAAAAAATAGTATTTTGGAATCACTGTGCTATGTAGTTATACAAAAATTTTAGGACAGCATAAAGTTTTTACACACTAAAACTGCAAAAAATAACAGATTTTATTACTAAAATCAACTAACTTTATGTATTTGTTGTACATGGTAAAATTTGGTACATATTTATATGTTATAATGAAATGAACTAACCAAAAGTCAACCAATTTTCAAACTAGCCTTGGCCTGTCTTTTTGCATAACAGCATCATCAATGTCTGCATACTTTTGCACCCATCTACAAACCACACTTTTGATTTTATATTATTTTCTTGCATATAGTTTAAAACTCAATATTTGGGTCAATATTTTAATTTAGTTTTTAAATACCAACTTTTTTTTATTAACAAAAGTCAAAAACTAATCAAATAATGAAACTGAAGTTTACATATGGCTAAAGATTTAATTATTGAGAAACTTTTTTAAAAGAAATGTAATTTTCTTATCGAAGAAATTTAATTAAATACCACTAAATTTCTTTTGAAAAAAAAAACTTGAAGTTCAAAGTTGTGATACAATGTGGCGGATAGCAAGATGTACATTGCACATTTTACAAACTAATATGATTTATATAAAATATTTGTATGTAAGGAATGCTTAAAAATTAATGTATAACTTAAGGATTATAATTTTAAATGTAACGTGTATCATTTTGGTGGGTTGGTTGAGTCCATTTTTCTAAAGATTGGTATTGGTGTTACACACCAACAAATATGATATTTAAAATATCTCCAAACAAGAATTTAAAGAAATTAGAACAAAATTTTATATTTATGCTGCATTAAATACATCGGTGCGTGGGAAAGAATACAATACCTTAAAAATTTGACTAACATTTGTTTCGGACTTTTTACTTGGCACATTGATAGAGCAAGTAAGGGCAATATTGAAGTTTACTGAATTGGATTTACAATTAAGTGTTAATTAAATTTGTTTTATTTATTGTTTTGAAAAACAACATGCTTTATACATTAAGACTTACTTTTGCATGAAGTTGTTTTTATATGTTCATTGACATACATTTGTTTTAATTCTTTTTGTCAAATTTGTAAACTTGTTAGATAAAACAACTCCGTTTTATATTCTCCTTAATATTACTACTATGTTTTCCATTATTAAGACCTATGTTATAATTAGTGTCCTTGCTAAATATCCACAGTGTTGCTATTCAATTACATATTACTGGTTTTAATCCTAGATAATATTTGTATTGGTGTGTGTCCTTAAGAGTAGTTCGATATGTACTGTATGAATAAAAACTGTAGTATTTCCGGAAAAGAACGTATGGTTTCCTCTTGGTTGTGATTGGAAAATTAACACATAAAATATTGTTGCATTATCCGATAACGCCAAAAACTTGCAGTGGACTTGTCCAAATTGTAGAGTAATTGGCATTGATTTTTACAATTTCTTAAAAAGTTATAAATCTGAGTTTGATGGAATTAAAAAAAGACTTATCTTCTCTGCAGGGATTATTATCCCTAATGATTCTATTCCATTACCAACCGCAAATCCATGTAATAGTAATGATTCTTTTGTGATTTATAATTCAAATAATTTTATTCTCATCAGCTTCAAATGCTTTCTATCATAATGTAATTCCGTCAGAGTTGACTTTCGTCAAACCTACCCATGATTCCGAATCCTGCTTCCAGTAAGTCTCCAGAACTTATTTTATTAACTCTCTCAACTACAAACAACCCAACTAAGTCTTTAAAAATTAAAGTTCCAAGAAAACCATATTTGCTATCCGTTTTTAGTAGATACAACAAAAACAAAAACAATTTTCTACTTTTTGACAATTTAAGAAAAAATAAAAATTGATTTATTAATTATGAAACAAAAAAATATAAAATCAACATTTGAAAGCTTTTAGAGGTAAGTTGTCTTAGTTTTCGTACAGATTTTGTAATATTTATAATAATTGATATTTTAATGTATCTTCTAGGTGATCGAAAAACAATATGAATCGATTAAATAATGCCAGTTCTTATGAGTTGTTCAGTGACTTGCTCTATAAAAATCTTGTACATATAAAATCACACTTCTGAAGGACGTATTTTGAACTTATTTTTAACAGATACCAAAGATTCTTTTCAGCTAAAGTTAGAGATCTCTCTTGACTTCAACATCTGGGTAAGTTCTTAGAATGTGTAGCATATCCAAATCAATCGTCGGAAAATATCTACATGTACTTGACTCATGCTAAAGACGAACATATTTATATGGGTCTGAAAAAACGTATCAATTCCTTTCACATTCATTTATTGCTTTTGCCATCAAACTTGCTTGATTCACAACTCTTTGTATACTGAAGATAAAATTGCTTGTAGGCCAACACCGAAAGTAAAGGAAGTAGAGAGAGTGGCTCAACTCTTGCCTAGTATGATTTCCATTTTTCAGGCCACTTTGAATATAGTTAACTATTCACACATGTTGTTGTTTGCATTCAAATACAAATAGTCATAGTTGATCTCAACACAATTACTTGCACAATTACAGTTTTATCCCAATTTTTGTTTTATTATCTTAATAGGTTATTATTTGGAGTCTTAAAAGATACCTGAAGACGTGATGTATTCTGCTTAAACATCGTCGTAAACTGTAGGTGGTAAGTAGAATTCTATATGATACTACACTTTTTTTCGCCCACATTTATTGTAATGTGATTTTTATTTACTACCGTTATGAAGATTGCAATAAAACTTACTAAGAAATACAGTAACCACATTTTTGTTCTAGAATTTATTGCAAATAATCATGGGACCCTAATCCGAGTAAAATATTTCACTATTTTAGAGAGTTTGGAAGGATAACGACTTGAATCGTTCATCAAAAAAAGCCCTGGAATATAATATGAATATTTTAAAATAATCAAGAACACGCTATAAGATAAATTCTACCTATAATCCTTAAATCGATACAAATCGAGAATTTAGGAAGCATTCTCTCTATTTTAGTAACAAAAAAAAATCATAATTTTTAATAATAACGGTATGATAGGATATAAAAGGGCTTTAGGGATGATCAAGGAAATTCTAAAAAATAATTATGTCGTTTTATGCTATTATTATATTTTATTAACATCTAGTTTAAAAAATACAAAATATTTTTATAATAGTTATATCATATGTGGCATTTCGAAGTAGTTTCAAATAAATTTGCAACATTACTTTCTTTTGGTTCATATAAGTACTTATCAATAACGTTGTCTTCGTTTACACAAAGATTTCTTTTCATTTCAAATATTCAACACCGAATTAATATACATTTTACATGTTAACCAGAACATTAACATTTTTTTTATTAAAGGAAAAGTAATAATTGTTAAAGCAATAATTTTGTGATATTACTTTTACAAAATCTTAATAAACATTTTGTAAAATCAATAATAAATATTGTTATAAATAAATATATATTCTTTAAAAATCTACTAAAAACCAAATATTATTTTTATTAATTTTTTAAAAATAGTTTTTGAATTTTATGAGAATTTCCAAATAGTAAAAATATTTTAAGTAGAAATAATTAAATTTTTTTAATAAAACATTTATGAATTTGAATCTTTGATTTTACTAATTCATTGACAAGTCCGATTTTATTACAAAAATATAATTGGTTTTATGAATTTAGTAATGGAATACAAAATTTAATTTTTTCTCTGTATGACAAGTTTTGTATTCTAAAATACAATAAGTAGGTACTCATAAATTAAATGAATTTACAGCTCTAAATGTTCTTCAGTTATTTTCATACATAATGGATAATGTGCTCCAAAATATATGAATTTAAGTATCAAAATTGTTAACTTTGAAAAACCCTTTACTAGTTTAATTTATCTTTATTTCATTATATTTCCCTTCGCCTTTAACTTTTGAATATCATTTCCAACAAACATTTGACCAATTCACGACGTACACATGTCAAAAGATTTTTAAATAAAAATGTTTTTGCTTTCAAAAATTTTGGCAATTCTTTCTTTGATATTTGCATGTTTATATAGAAAGCAACTAGAAGGTAGAATTTTGTTTTACTTTTCAATATTATTTTTTTTACTTAAATGGTGTGAATTTTTATCTCTTATTAACAAATCTTGGTTTAGTGTCTTTTGGAAATATTCAAATATTAATGAGTTTAAAACATTCGATTTTTTCCAGCCTTGTTTTTGACTTTTTTTAACTTCCTTTTAATCTTTTTTGGCATGAAGCTCTGGCTAATACTGGATAGTACATTAAAGAATTGTTGGCTACTTTATTATAATTCAAAATAATATAATTAAAAAGTAACAAATTTCTATTTGAAATCTGAAAACAAAAATTTTAATTTATCTCCTTTGAAAAAAAAAAATATATACATGAATGTCTAAAACTAAACAAATAAGAATATTTAAGAAGCCAAAAGCCAAAACAAATTTATGACTTGTCAATTCAAATAATCTGCCGTTACTTCACAGGAGCCCGTAGAATTAATGTTTATTTCTTGAATTTATATCTTGTCTGCCTTAAAAGGGAGAAATAAGTAGAACAAACATTTACTAATTATACTAATTAAATGCAAAGTAAAGACTGGACGGCTTTCTTAAAAGATGATAAAAGAAAAATATAAATATATATTTTGGCTTTTTTGAGCTGATTGCTGCCTCTTTCCTTTGTATTGGATCCTAAAATTGCTGGTAGACTAAACTAAGTGGCTGTAACATCACGCTGTTTTGTTATTTTTAGAAAATAAATTTGTGAGGGGCGATGTTTATATGAAAAATGTAATTGTAGTTGTGGTAAAAGAGGTCGTGTCATATTGACAGGATTTATAGAAACGAATTATTTAATACAAAATAACACCTTACCATAAAACATCTTCATTTATAATAGTTTTATAATTAGGTGTTAATTAATTAATTAATGAGCGAATAAAACAAAACAGTAAGAAATGCCATTTAGTTCATAAGGGCGCGTACGGACATAAAATGTTATTTTTCCAACTGCGATTTTATCAAATAATTAGCTAAGGCGTATGAGTGATATTAAATATAGAATTAATTAAATGAGATTTGTGCTAAACTGAGTTTAGTTAACTTTGTTTAAAAAACAATTTGATAAATATGTTGACACTAAGGCTCATATAAGATTGCTTATAAATGAAAGATGTGAACAGATAAATTAAAAATGGGTTTATATTATTTTAAAACATTAATAAAACTTTAGTAGATATTGATAACCTTAAAACAAGCAAGAAATATATTAAATAAAAATCAAAAGAAGAAAAAATCCACTAAAAAATCATTTCAATTAATTACAATTTAATTCTACCGAAATAATTAAATTGTAATAAAATGTTCATTTCTAGTAAAAAAAAATAAGTTTTTTCATTGAGTTCAAAATAGGTTGTAAAATTTTTTTTTGTAAATAAGTAAAAAAAGTGTAAATAAATAAAATTTAAATCAAATTAAACTTTTAATTAGAGAAATATTAAACTAATTGAGAAATCACTAGACCACAATTTTAACCAACTATTTAAAAAAATTATGTAAGCATATAAAAATTACTTAATTAAATATGCAAATATTATGGAAATAAAGCTTTAGCAAAAAATGTTTCAATAGTAAAATTATTGATAACTTTTCTGTAAAAAATTATAGCTTTTGATAACTTTCCTCTAAAAGAATATAGTTGCCGATAACTTTTCTATACAAAAATAAATTTAGAGATAGCTTTTATGTTAACTTTGCTTTTCTATAGAAAAGTTAATGTTAACTTCACTTTTCTATAGAAAAGTTATCGTTAACGTTAACAACACTTTTCTATAGAACTTTTAACTTTACTTTTCTATAGAAAAGTTATTTTACTTTTTTATATAAAAGTTATCGTTAACGTTAACGGTAACTTTTCCATAGAAAAGTTAAAGTTTTTTTTATAAATAATAAATAATATTTTAATATAATTTTGTGACATTTAAGACATGAATGTAACCATATTTTCTATTTATCCTAAAAAAAAGATTTGAAATTACAAGTTCGATTTTACCAGTCAGGTAAGGATATATAATAGCTAGTTGCACTTGCAGTAATAGAAAATTACTACTCCAACTCTTTTAATTACTGTCTTCACACTTTTAAATTAGTTCTAAGGAAAATTCTATTGAAACATGCAAAGAGTTAGGTTTTATTGACAGCTGAGTTTTTTAGAGCAAATTGGACAACTAATTGTTTTCTAAGCCAGTAGTTATCTATTCGTAAATAAGTGCTAAAGTTTTGATATTTTAAAGAAGAAAATAATTTCTTATTCGCTATTTCTAATTCTATTTCTACCGAATTATCCATTTCAGCAGTTTTATGTATTTATTAGCATCTGCTACGCTTATTCCTTCAAATCAAAAATAACTTAATTTTATGAGCTTAGTAAATTGATCATAATTATTTTCTAATAACTTCATTAAGCATAGAACCAATTTATAAATATAAATCCTTAAAAAAGAAAAATAGTCCAGAAATTTGGAAACAATTTAAGAAACAGAAATTATAGTTAAAATTTCTCTAATCCAAGTTCGTATGTAAAAGTTTGGGCTATTTTTAATTGGTTTATTATTCTGGCAGTCATTTTATGTCTTATTCCTTTTTGGGACATTTAGCGTTTTATTTCAGCAGTTTTATGTATTGATTAGCATCTGCTACGCTTATTCCTTCAAATCAAAAATAACTTAATTTTATGAGCTTAATAAATTGATCATAATTATTTTCTAATAACTTCATTAACCATAGAACCAATTTATAAATATAAATCCTTAAAAAAGAAAAATAGTCCAGAAATTTGGACACAATTTAAGAAAAAGAAATTATAGTTAAAATTTCTCTAATCCAAGTTCGTATGTAAAAGTTTGGGCGATCTTTAATTGGTTTATTATTCTGGCAGTCATTTTATGTCTTATTCCTTTTTGGGATATTTAGCCTTTTTTATCTTTTTAAAGTTCAGTTTAACCATTTTTTTTTCTCAACTGCTGGCAACACTAAAATTTACGACTCAAATTGCTATTCTGTTGAAAAGTTATCGATAGCTTTACTTTTCTATAAAAAAAATAATGATAACTTTACTTTTATATAAAACAAGTTAACGATAACTTTACTTCTTTATAGAAAAGTTAACGAAACTTTTACTTTGCACAAATAAGTAAAATTGTATTTAAACTTTTTTTATTTTATATTTCTACATTGTATTTTAAGCATTTATTATGGGTGTTTTCCAGAGTATTTAATAATACTTATTCTTTTTCCTTTTAGCCATACCCTTCAAAAGTTTTTCATGTTTTATCTGAAGTGGTCTTGTACATCTCTGCTGCTAATTACTTGCAGTTTGGAAGTTCTCAATTCCAGATATTAATATCTTCTCAGATAACCGAAAAAAAAACAGAAGAAAATGGCGTTAATAAATAAAATGAAAAATTAAATTATACATTCGCATGTTAAATGGCACTTAGTCATGAAAATAGATACAGATAGTAAGAATTCAAGTAGAGGTTTATAAAGATAAAGATGGATGTATTCTATAGAATAAAGATATAAAAACAAATGTATATATATATATATATATATATATATATATATATATATATATATATATATATATATGTAAAACCAAATGTTTTGAAAAATATTGTTGTTAAAAATCAGAATATAATAAAAATTTTAAATTCTGTAAAATAGTTCAAGTAATGCATAAAATATTAATATATCATTTATATACTATGAATATTTAAATATTTGCAGTAACTATATTCATAATACGTTCGAATGTATTATGATAAAAATAATGAATTTTATTTATTAATTTAATTTTCTTTAGTTTTTCTTTTTTAGTGTATTTTTTTAATTTTTAATTTGTAATTCAATATTTACAGCTTCCTCTATAATAAATCATATTACACATTTTTATTTCATATTGTATTTTTCTTTATGTTTTTATTTGTTTTACAGGAAATTACGTATGGTTATAATTAACATAAATCCGTAATTAATAAAGTAAATTTTTATGTAGTAAAAAAAAATATATCTGTTTTAATTACTGCTGATACCTTATTGGAAATTAATATATCAATTAACATATTTGCGAGTAAAAAAATAAAAAAAAAAAAAAAAATGTTAAAAAATACCAAATCCATTTTTTACATTCCACAATCATCTTAAGTTTATACAAGTGATTATGAATCTTAAAGCCTATAAAATATATTTTGGAAACAATTATATTTCTCGAGATGAATTGATGCAAAGAAAATGAATAAAGTTATAGCACATATTACGAAAAATATATCGCAAGAAAGAATTGTCTGATTTTATTGAATAAAACAACTTATATGTTACAAGTGGCCAAATTTTAACCGATACCAGCATCGAATTTAGTCGAAAATTTCTCTTTTTTCGAATCTCTTACCACTTTTTATACCACTTTTTTATAATGAATAATTTTGCCACTTTTTGGTGTTATGTGCCCATTTTTTCTTTAACAAAGTACGGATTTTGGTGTACATTTTAAAGTAGAAAGGCCTTAACATTATACTTGCCACAAATTTCATATGCGTTTGCTTTTTGTGCATACAAAAATATGCCGACTAAGATTACTTTCAATGTACTCTTTTATACACTCAAAAGTTTCGGAGTTATTCAGAAATTAGTAGCGATAAAAAAGAAATATTCACGAAAAATATATATAAAGATTTTAATATAGATTTATTCATTTAATTTGAAATAACATCAATATTTGTCCCAAAGTTTTCTTGACATATATTTTGATGTGAGAACTAAATTATACTGACGTATTATTTCAATTTAAGGGAAATAAAGCAACATTTTTGGAAAGGAAAAGCGTGCGACGCTAAAAACATAAACATTGGAAAAAAATCATAATATTAATTTTCTTTGCATTTTTAAACGCATATTTCAGACAAGGATAAGTCAAACTAAAGGTTAGTTAAATTCATTAGAAACTGCTTCAAAAAAAGACAATACTGTAGGTATTGAACTTAAACTTCATCAGAAAATATTAGGTATTACAAAATTTTCAAAGAAATACTTTTTAAATATATAATACACTTAACTGTCCAACAAAATCTTCAAAAGACATTTTTCACTTTTCGAAAGTAACTATAAATAATATTCAAAAAGGTGAAAAATATACACTTAGTCCCACTGAAGTGGTAAAAATGCTAATGGATGGGTAGTATATAAAATTAATTGAAATTAGACACGCAAACATAAAAATTTTATTACATTTTTATTTCTGCCACTTTAATTTCCAAATATTTTTCAAAATATTTTACAAAATAACAAGATAGTTTATATTTTACGAAAAAATAAAAAATATGTGTAATAATTACAACAAAACAATTAAAAGTATTAACTTTAAAAATTATGTTTTATTAATTAATTTCTTTCTTTTTAATTTAAAAATATTTAAAAATTCTGTGAGTGAAGAAACATTTTTTGTGAAGTGGGCTTAGCTTTCCAATATCGGCCTACCTAAGATAGAGCTTTCACCATCAATGATCTGTGTACCCAATTTTATTGAATTATTTCTAGAAGTGTAGCTGGGTTAAAAAGTATAAAAATATATAATAGATAACAAAAATCCCCATACGAACCTAGTTCGTATTAAAAAAATTTAAATATAATTTAATTATCAGTTATATTCGTAAATAGTTTCTACGGTTAATGAAGTATGTTAAGAATTAACTATAATCATTTTATTAAGCCCTCAAAATTCAGTTATTTTTGATTTTCAGGAGGAAGCGCCGTAGGTGAAAATTTTTGTTAAATATAAATAATTTTGATTTTTTTTTGCGGATAAATGCACAAAAATGCTTAAATGTATGATTCTGTAAAAATAAAATTAGTAATAGCAAATAAGAAATTACTTTCTTATTTGTTGAATTACTAACATTTTATCTTAGGTTGGTAAAAAGCCAGAAGCTGAAATGATAATTTTAAGACTAAACGGAAAATAAAAGGGCTGGATTTAGCTTTAAAAAGGATAAACTAGCAACACTGGTGATTGGCCTTAATGTAAGTTTTTTCTGATAGAATTTTCATTAGAAATCTACCTATCGATATTTTAAAATTTGATAAATACTGATTTTATTCTTTTAAATTGATTATTTAAAAGCAAACAAGACTTGAATATCGATCAATATTTCCAATTTAACATTTAAGCAAATGGTATTATATATATTAAACTTAATGGTAGCGTATCAATCAAAAGGAACGATTTGTTTTTAATTTGAATCTAAGTTTTTAAAATTTGCATCCACTGGTGTCTTTTTGTCAGCTTAAGTTCTTAAAGGTCAGAAATAATTTATAAATTAATATTTTTTTACCCATTAAAATAATGGTGGTAAAATTTACTAAAGCTTCTGATTTTTGCAGTCTACATATATAATTTCCTAAGCC
Organism: Protocalliphora azurea; assembly: GCA_932274085.1. Classification (NCBI taxonomy): domain Eukaryota; kingdom Metazoa; phylum Arthropoda; class Insecta; order Diptera; family Calliphoridae; genus Protocalliphora; species Protocalliphora azurea. The sequence goes on along the minus strand of OW026520.1, from coordinate 14,806,042 downwards.
TTTTTCATCTTTCTAAAGCATTCTGAAGCTCTTAGACGATATAGAAAGTTGAAATTCGGCTCACTTGTAAAACTATTCGTCTTACAAATCCTAGCGGAGCCAGATTTTAAAATCTCTGTCAGGGTATCTATATATAATTTCCTAAGCGTACTTTCTATTTCCAAAGAATCTTGAAGCTTCCAGTCAACGTAGAAGATTTAAACTCGGCTTACTTATAATATTATTCATCTTACAAATTATGAAAACATTGTTATCATAAACACAGTATTATTATAGTTAATGAATATTAACAATGAGAACACAATATTGTTGTAGTAACAATGCCGTAATTATGTTTTTTCTCTACGTGTATGATTATTTTAAATGTTTATTGACATTTATACTCCTCTTCTGTTCTATATGAAAATTATAGTTTGTAAATGTTAATTAAATTTAATGAGTAAATTATACTGACATTTTTTTACCTTGAAAACATAATAAGTGAGAAAAAATTTATATGAGCTATGAATATGAGACTGTGAGATGCTGTCATAACAATTAGTATATGATTGTTATATTGAAAAATGTATGTGGCGTTTGATTGTTGCCCGATATAATCATAAAAATATTAAGCATTCGTTAAGGAAACTATTTATAAAAATAATTTAAAAAAAAAGTTATAACTAATGTGAAAAATTACCCAAAAGTTTGAGCATGCTTAATCAAAATGGAGTTATAGTTCAAAAAGCACTTCAGAATATTGGGTAATTTTCCACATGAAATAAAACTAGGATTTGCGGTTTGCCGTGATATTTCTTTCCCGGGAAACTGGAATGATTTATTATAAAGAATATCAAACAACATTATAAATCATAATTAGTTATCAAAAAATAAATTAATATTAAAGTATAATGTATCTTTCAAGATTTAACAATTTTAAATATTTCATAAAAAAATAAGCACCTATTATAGATTTTCCCATTTTATAATACAATATTTAAGTTTCAATGCGACTAGTTTTCTTATCGTTTTATTACCAGTTTATCTTTATCTTACATTATTAATTAATTCTTTCTAATTTAGAGATGTAAACACAATACTGGAAAATATTTAAAATCAGTTTACTAAATGGTTCTGAGGCTTTAACTTTTATACATATATATCTCTTTATAGTTTTATTGCTTGTAAAAGACTTCTGTCTCAAAAAATCTTAAATTTATATATATTTTTTAAATAGTAAATATTTTCGAAGCGCAACTTATTTAATATTTATTTTCACAAACCAGTAATATAATTCAGAAATCAAAAATTTAACTCGCCGAAAGCAAAAATGTTTTAAAATTTCATTAAATTCTTAAGACGTTCTATAACAAAAAGTATTAAAACTTTTCAAAAATAAAATATTTCGTATTATATCAGTATGTCATAAGATTCGAGAGGGAATACTTCAGATGATAATACAGTGATTTGATATTTAATTTAGTTTTTACTGTTATTTTAGTATTTTTTTCTTTTGTATAATCTTATTTTTGATAAGAAAAAAAAATACGTTATTGATATTGTATGAAAATCAAATTTAAAATATCGAAAATTTTGCAGCGAACTTTTGACAACTCTTAATATTCAGTATTACCATCTAAAAATGTTTTATAATAAGTAGTGCATGTACAATAATATACATTTTCATTGAGGCCTTAAAACTAGATATTAAATTAATAATAAATTTCCCATTTTTCCTGGAAAATTAGAAAGAAATTTCCGGAAATTCCCGACGAAATTTAACCAGGAAATTCCGGGATTTCCCCTCCGGGAATTGCAGGACCACAAACCCTAAATGTAACCCAAATTTGTATGGGAATTTTTATAAATTTATTAAAATTTTCTCAGAAAAAATATCAAAAACAAATGAGAACGAGAAAAAATAATCTTCTGAATTAAAATGAAAAATAACTTTTACTTGCTTTATCTTTTTGGGGCATTTAGCCTTTTTTGACCTTTTTAAATTTCAATTTAGCCTCTTTTCTGTAAGCTTTAATTTTTGAAAAAAGTTTTATTAAATTTTTTAGCAAATTTTATCGGAAATATTTTTTATGCAGAATTATCATCAAAATTTTAGTGGTTTTAAAACAACCTTTAAATAACATATAGAAAAACACTTATAATAAACTAATAATGAAAACAATTTTGTGGTTTTAAATATTTCGCAAAATCCCAATTAACGTAAATATATATTTTATTGTAAATTACTTTAAATAACTGAAATCTAAAATTTTAACATTTTTAACAAATCTTAAACTTTACTGCATTTTTTCGTGTTTACAATTTTCTACATATAGTCCTGTTACATATTTGCGTACATCTCTATAATAAGTATCAGAAATCACGTAATAATCTTCGATTTTCTTCTACTAAGAAATAACTCTTACTTGAACTACGTGATCTGATGGTTTAAAAAGGGATACCATTAGAAAAGTGTTAAAATGCTTTTTTTATTTTTATTTAACTGATTGAATATGCTGCAGCATGTTAAAGTTTTAAAATCAATAACTTGTAAACAGTTCATTTAGATAAACATAAACCTGAATTTTAAATTTTCTGTTTAAGATTTTCAACCAAACAGAAAAATTTATTTGGAATCAAAGTACACATAGAGAAAAAATATTTATTTGTAATGATCATAATCTAAGAGCAAGATATTGTAATTGAAAGCGAAAAATAGCAATGGTTATAAGTAATAATTATTACGATTCCATTTCATCTTATCGTGCCTGATTTTACGGTTTGTTTTTTTCATGTTATGATTCTAGTTTTACATATAATGAACAAGATATTTTATCTTTTATAAATAATATAATAATAATATGATCAAATGGAATCATAATATAACAACATGAATCCAGTTTATCATATCATATTATTGTATCATATTGTCATATTATTATTCCATCTTATCATATATTTAAACAAAACGTATTTATAAAAAGATTATTACTTTTATAAATTTTTTAATGAAAATAATAGATGAAAGTGTTTATTAGCAAATATATATATATATATATATATATATATATATATATATATATATATATATAATTAAAATAGATAAAAGTGTTTATTAGATTATATATTTATTAGATTATATATATATATATATATATATATATATACATATATATTATTTGTTCATTAAACATATTCATATGTGGTTCAAATCCAAGATGTTTTTTTAACTAAACCCTTCAAGGTTTTACTTAAAAGGGGCTTCAATTTAAACTTTTTTTGAAAATTAAAAAAAAAAACAAAAATATAAAAATTTCTACAACGAATAAATATTCGTATATGGTGCATCTTAAAATATTAATAACAAACTTAGTATATTAAAATACAGGTTATAGAGTTTTTGGTTAATGAACATCAGTCCAACCTTTTTTAGTTCTTTTAATACATTTTCAATCAAACAATTTTATTTTTTAGTTCTCCAAAAAAAAAAAAATAAATAAATAATAATAATAAAATAAAAATAATAAAGTTCTTTAAAATTTGTTAAGATCATTTTAAAAATTAAGACTAATCTTTCAATGTTACTCGAAAAAATATTCGAAAGTAGAAAAAGAAATAATATTTAAATAATAAAAAAAAAATCTCAACAAAGTTCATTAAAGAAATTACTCCAACAAATTTTTCATATGTGGAAGTTAAAAGAACTAAATGAGAATTTTCAAAATTGATATATTTGTGCGATTTTTAGTTTCGGGCTAAAAAATATTCTTCACATTTTTGACTACTAAAACCGAACAAATTCTAGCCCGAAACAGGCTAAGTTGGCATCACTGTCTTATATTGCTTGATTCATACCGAGTATAAACAAACTTTGGCTATTTATATATTTATTCATATATAAACTAAAAGTGAATTATAATTAAGTTGGAATACAAATATTAGAAACTAAATATATTTGAAAAGATACAAGTCATGAATTTTTTGCATTAACTTTGTGTAAAAGATAAGTATTACATTTATTTGAAAGATTTTATAGTCATGGGAATAATATTAATATAGTTTAAAAACAGAATATGTTTCAAGAACAAGGAAAAAGACTGCAAATATTTAATGGTTGTAGATGTAATGATATTTTGTTTCTGGTAAAAATGTTATAATTTTTGCAGTCAACTATATTAAAAATTTTATTTAGTGTAAACATTAAATAACAAAGTTTTAACAAAAATATTGTTATCATAAACACAGAGTTACTAAAATTCAAGAAAATTAATAATGAGAACATAATATTGTTGTAGTGGTAATGCTGTAACCATTTTTTTCTGCATGTAGCTAATAAGGTAAACATCAAAAATAACTATATTTTTTGCGTTTCTTTCAAGTATTTCTATTAGACTTTAATATATAGTTCTTTTTATATTTTATATACACTTTTATATTGTGTTGATTTATCTAACACCTTTATTCAAATTTTTTTATTTATTTTTTGTTTTTGCAAACAATTAACTAATTGTTAACATTTTCTTTAACTACTATCTGACACTTCGAGTTTACATGTTGGCATGTTGTAATACTATTGAGTTTACAAATCCACTTGAAAAATTACAAACATTGTCGAATGAGACTAAAGCAACATAAAATTCTCATAAAAATTAAGAAGGAGCACAAAAGGAATCAAAAAAATATATATAAAAAAATTAGAAACTTTTGTTCGTGATTGAGTGAAATATTTAATGTTTCTGGAAAATTTTTTAAATAGGCCAAATTAAATGATTATGTGTTAGACGTTAAAAAAAAAAACACTTAATTTTCTTTAAATATTTTAAAAGCTAGCATAGAAATATTAATGTATTAATTAGAAAGGGAACTTTTAAAATAAGTATTTTATTTTGACTTAGCTTTTAATTAGCAATCAGTGATGCCAGGAGATAAGAAAAATGGGCTTAAATTAAATTAAAAGAAAAGGTTAAAAAAGGCTAAATGCTCCAAAAAGTAAGAGCAGTTATCTTAATTATTATTATTATTATTATTATTATTATTATTATTATTATTATTATTTAATTTAGAAACTTATCTTTTCTCGTTTTCATTAGTTTTTGAAATTTTTCTAAAGAAATTATAATAAGTTTATAAATAATACCCAGCAAAATGCTTCAATGAAAAATCGACCAAAAAATTCCCACAAAAATTTGAGTTATATTCCACACGAAAAATTCTCTAATGTTTTGAAGTGAATTTTCGAAACTCTTGAACTATAATTCTGTTTTTATTTAGCGTTTCCAAAATTTTAGAAAAGACTTTCCTTAAATTATTTTCGTAAATAGTTTGTATGGTTGATGAAGTATATTAATCGACTTAGTAACTCCATAAAATGAGTTAAGGTAGTTTTAATTTTGAAAACAAAGCGTCGAAGGCAAAATTTTTTTGTTAAATATAAATATCCTCGATTTTTTTTTTTTTTTTTTTTTGCAAATTGTCCAAAATAGTTAGACACTTAAATTATAATTCTTATAATTTTTATATTAATTTATATAAGACAATTATTTTAAGTGTATCTTGTACCGATTGGCAGCGCTTTTAGTACACTGTAAAGATTTTATTGGAAAAAAACCGAAATTTATTGGAAATCTGAATGCTATTATTGCTGTCATGAAAAAAAAGAAATCACTTGCTAACCACCCTTCAAGAAGATCGCATCATCTAAACTACCTAATCTATAATTGCTTTAAACCTTGTACTTAACCTAAAACTTATACTTAACTAGAAGTTATACTTACTCCACCTGAAGATTGTAACAAAAGCCAAAATTGAATTGAAATCAACTGAATCCCAATCTTCATTTCATAAAGGTAACCCAACAAAGGTGAGATTTTTATGCCGCTACAGCCAGCGACCCTATGGATTTAACACTAATCTTATTACTCTTCTTTTATCATCCCTACAATTATAATTACTCCTACATGAGTAATTATAATTAAACATTTTCTTATAGATTGGCCCTTTTATCAGTTACATCCCCCCGTCTCTGCCATCATCTATAAGAAAACCTTACAGATGATCCCTAGTTTGTGCACAAATAAATACACAAAAATGCTTAAATTGATGGTTATGCAAAAAAAAAATAGATAAAAAATAAAAAAATAAATAAATAAAAAAATAAATAAGTAAAAAAATAAAATTTCTATTGACAAATAGTAAATTATTTTCTTCGCTGTTGAAATACTAACATCTTATAATTTTTAAGGCAATTACAAGAATCAAAAAAGGCTAGAGAAAAGCTAGAAACTAAATCGAAAATATTGGGGCGAAAGTCAAACTAAAAAGGCTTGATTTAGCCTAAAAAGTCTAAACTGGCGGCACTGTTATCGTTCATTTAGAAAATTTTAATATTATTATTTCATGATATGAAAACTTTTTAATTCCATTAACATGATGGAATTTTATTTGTGTTATGTATTTGGAAGCAAATGATCCTTTTTGAAATTCTTAAAAAAATTATTGTTAAAAATATAAAAAATCAACGACACAAAAATGTAATTCACATATTTTTTGACACTGTGTAGCCTTTAAGGAAAATATTTTATGATTTATACATAACCAAGTAGAGCTATATTATATTGGCATAAATCAATGCAATATATAAAATCTTTTTATCTATTATTTTAAAATTCGTCGTTTAGTCCTTGAAAAAATCCTTTAAACCAAAATATGATTGATTATGATATTGAATATAAGGGAGACAAATTTTGAAATAGAACATTTTACATCTAAAAGGCATTTGTGTTGAAAATATTGGTCAGCTTCAGTGTACATAAAAAGAAATTCTTAGTTAATTCGAATTTAATAGTCCAATAGCTATTTACTATTCTGTAAAGAAAATAAATAGATGTCTTCCGATATCCAAAAGCGAATTCGCAATACAATAAGTTTTGATGCTCATTATGAGGGTCATATTTTAGTGCCCAGTTATAGTGAAGAAGTTATAGCGCGACAACTCCAAGTTATAGTGTGACATCTCCAACTCAAGTGGGTATAATTAAGGCTGGATGTTCGATATGTAAAATATGTTTTTAATTCAATATTAGAACAAATATTAAATTTAATTTCCTTAGGAAAATTGACTCATTTTCTTCTTATAAAAAAATGTTTATGTAGTGCATGGCGTAACCATGTGGTAACGGCCCATTCTGCCCGACATAGGAGCCGAAACAGAATTTTATATAGTAGGTAAATTTTCCTGGTCCCAAATTGATGGGGAGTACATCAATTTGGGTTAAGGATAAAAAAACAAAGGAAAAATAAATAAATCCTAGAAAATGACAAAAAGGAACATAATTAAAGTTTTGTAAAAAAGAGTCAAAATTAGCACGAATATGAAACAAGATATGGTCATTAAACCAAATCATATGATATCCCATAGCATTTAATAAGAGAATTTTTGAAACATTTGAATTTTACTCTAAATTTACAATTTATATATGCAAGTACTCATTACTAATTGAATGCTAGAAGATAATAACTTTCATTTTTATAACCTAAAATTTAAAAATAAATTACAGTTTGCTTAGTTTTAAAATATTCCTTATTCCAGTGACACACGAAAAAGTACCACAGAAATACATGTCTTTAAATAAATGCATAATTTTAGTATAATAAATATGTATATTTCTTATTTCCTCAGGAAACTAAAACGAAAACTTTGAAATTTGGTTACGCAAAAAATTATTTTTTTCTGAACTTTTGTTTAGGAGATATATTTAATTAAAGTTATACAAATGTGATGCCTTATTCAAGCGGCAGGCAGTATATGTGATAAGCATTTTTTACGTGCACCAAATATTCTAATTGAAGCCGAATTAAAGGGATCATAGTCCATAGAATTATTTCGTAAAATAAGAAGAAGAGAAAGTTGACCGCCATATTGGATCCGTCATTTTGCATTTTTATTTCTTCTTACAGAATCGCAATCAGCGTCCCAAAAAAAAAAAAAAACTTATGCGTGTATTCTAATTACGGCCAAAATTCAGGGATCGTGGCTCAATACGATTTTATTTAACGTTTATATGGACAGCAAGTTAGACATACTATCGGACGATATAGAATGGACATTGTGTAAACTACAAAAATGGAGATTTTATGTAGAAAATTATACCCATTTCAAAGGCTTTTATCGCTTCTTAAAGCTTTGAATAAAACCTACGAATATATCTCTTATTGTTTTTAAGTTATTTCCATTTGAAATGTCAATTGCCTCAATTTTGCAAGACTTTGATAAACCTTTTTCTATATAGAGCCCAACTTTTTTGACTGAATTTATTTTTCTGACTTTTGGAGTTTTCAATTTTTTACTTCTTTTTTCGAAGCTCTTATTGAAGATATAAAATTCTTTGTAATGGGATAAGATACAAAAATTTGCAAACAATTTTCCAAGTGTGTATATCGGAGGTAATTTATTTTGAGCCCTCATAGCTTAGCTCTTGCGGGTCCTCGGAACTCCTCTTCTTATCTTTAAATTGTTTACTACTCTGCTTCGCCAACGTAAAATTGTATGTAAATCCAATCAGCCGATTACAAGTTACAAATTTATTTCCAAAAAATTTCGATCCTGGTCTACTGTGCACTGAGGAATATAATAAATTATGAGATTTTGTTGATGACATTTATTAATCTTTAGTTTTTAAAAGCAGTAAGTTGAGAATAATTACCGAGTTTTATTAATTTCATCTTACATTGTATTTACATTTATAGGCTTCGTATTATGTATTACTTAATCAATCACAATATTCTTTTAACATTTTAATTCACTTTGGCTGGAGGCTATAATATTTAAGTTAACGTTTCTTTTATGTATATTTTCAAAAATAATTTTAATACATATAAGTACGTAAATGTGCATATAATTACATTCAACTTAATATGAATATTACGGTGGGTCAAATGGTTTGGGTGAGAAAATAAAAGCAAAGTGCATATAGAAAAAAAAATCCACAATTCTGAGAAAATTACCATCCAGCGGTGTAGATTTAAAATTTAGCTCCCTACCAGCGATTGAAAAATTATTATTAAGTCCCAGATATTAGAATAAGAAAAAGATGATTTTTTTGATATTCTGGAGTATTTAGTGTATTTTTGTGAATTTGTATATCTCAAGTACGGAGCCCAGTTTAGATTTTAGATCCATAGTTTCTTGGAGAAGTTTTTCAGAATTATTTACTATTTTGCTATGTGCCTTTTGAAAAGAAAAAAATTACCCAACTTAACCGTATCCATATCTAAAAAAAATTATCATAGTCAAAACCCGAAGTACCCGGGTATCTCTGTGGGTTTATTATTGATTTTTTAAAAAAAACTATAATTTAATGTTAAATTATTTATTTGTATTATTTAACTAGTTATAAAACTAAAACTAATCTGGTAAATACACGTAGAAGAAACTTGTGTGAGTATGTTCACGATGCCCGTCCAACCGTCTCTATACTTTTAGTGGAGTAAGTCACAATTATTAAGATAATTGGAATTTAGCTTATCTAATACAGGAACAAACTCAATTGAAATTAGTTGAGGGTGGTTACTTATTATGATCTACCCCATACAAATTTTCCCATGGTATAAAGTTCCAACGCTCATAAATTTTCTAAATATTACACAATTCTATACGTAAAGAAGTATAAAATAATTTTTATAAACGCAAAAAATCACAGTAGCAAATTTTTGTGAGATTCGCTCCCTCAAAAATCCATAGCTCCATATAAGGCCCACTTACGAAAATCATTATAAAGTGCATAAACTAGTATTGGTAGATACTATGTTTTTTTTCAAATATAAGATTCTATAAAGTAAAATCTATAAAATATAAATTGAATAGATTTCATTAGAAAACTCTCAAAAAATCGGCCAGGCCGGACTATAACACTTTTACAGTTCTGTAGTATGTAGTTGATGTTGGTACTGATTTGATCAATAATTGAGCACAGGTTCCATAGTTCCTCTCCAAAAATTTTTCAAGCCTGACTATAACTTTCCTGCAATCCAAAAGTAATATTGTCAGTAATGGCACAGCATCCTGTCAAGTTTACAGCTACAATACGAAAGTTTATGTGAAGTGGCACGAATGACGGATATAATATCAACATCTTGAGCATGTTATTTTAGAGTAAAAATGTTGCGCATTTTTACATGACATACCAAAAAAACTAAAAAGAATTCATACAAACCACAGTTAATATTGAAGGATGTAAAACTGCCTTGAAGGGTGAAAAATACTCATGAAGGCTGTCACAAAATAGTGATAGTGAGAAATATTTACAAGTTGTCATATATTATATTTTATTCTGAAGCTCTAAAATAATCTAGAAGGTTTAAAATTAGATTTCTTATGAAATTAATTATCCTATAAGTTCTAACGCAACCAAATTTTATACAATGACGCTTTTGCCTGACATGGACAGGCTTATTCAGTAGTTAAAAAAGTAATAATAACTTTAGTTTTCAATAAAGCAAAAATTAATAAAAATAATAATTACTGCAAAGAAAAGTTAATTGTAGTACAAAATTCATAAAAATTATAACTAGATTTTTTAGAGGTTTTGATGAGGTGGCTAACATTCTTCACAACACCGTTGGAAATAGCATGTATTTCACAAAGTAAAAAGATTGTTTTTTTCTCTGATTTCATTTCGTTGAGTAAGGTTTTTATATGCTTCTCTTCGAAAATGAAGAAGTGGTCAATAAGACTTTATTCAATCCTCGTATAGGCATTAAAGTGTCGTACCAAAATAATAGCACTTACTTGAGAGAGAACTTCTGGATCGAAATACCTTGAGTTTTCGTTGACAATATTATGGTTTTCCAATTGAGCCTACAATAGGGTAAACCAAATCGCTGGAATTTCTTTCCAAAACCGTGGAACATGAAATGTTATATTTGATGTTGTTGCAACAGGTTCTGCTGTGGAATCTTTTCTATTTATGTACATACAGGGTCACCAGCTCTAATAAATATGTTTATTATATAATAATGAAGTTTATTAAATTTTATATTCTTTTGAAAACTGAACAAATATTTTATTTATTTATTTTTTTTTATTATAAAAAAAGTTGACTTGAAAAATTAAATTAATTTTTTGCTTTGAAAACAAATATTTTTATTAAGCAAGTATTTTTGTTAATTGCTACAACCTTAAGCGCGACGATCTGAAATTTCATGACTACTTCTTGCTTATTAAAGAAATTCGTGTGTTTTAAATTCAAAAAAGGTCCCCGAGCATGTAACGTAGGGTTAATGAACAAGCATTTATTATTTCTTCCTGTAAAGTTTGTTTTTATTGTTTTATCATGCAGCCACGTTTCTTCGTATTCGTTACACTTCATTTTAATTTAATTTTCTTTCGACTTAATGCTCATTTCTATAATATTGGTAATGCATCTTAAATTGATGGTATGTAAAGGAAACATTATGTTTATAGTTGGGGATTTTGTTTAAACAGAAATTAATTTTATCATGTATATATATTTTTTATTTGGGTAGAATTTTCTACGATATCTGTATACTTTCTTTTGCGCTAAAGACTTTGATATGTTGGCTTTATTGTAAGTCCTATGGAGCCTGACTAATTCTCCGTTACCTTAATTTTTTGTGAAATTCTGAAGTGACCAAATAATAAAAACAATCAAAAATTATTATGGTTAATTGAATTTTATGATAAATAAATAAAAATTCAATAATAACGTAGATTTAAATTCAGTACATTGCTAAAATCATGTAATATTTTTTTATTTAAATTCTGTAAGCACTACACAGATAAAGTAGAAAATTATTTTTATTATGAAAAATGGTTCATTCAATCAAAAAAAAAAAAAAATTATTTTTTTACCTCCCACCAAAATTATATCAACTACTAATAATTTAAAAACTGGAATACTATTATTATTATTTATTTTAATTAAACAGTTTTAAAATTTTAATAAAAAAGAAATAAATAATGTGAAAAATACAAAATTTAAACAATCTGTTAGCCCTAGGCTAATTTAAAATGCTCGCAGTTCTTTAATATTGAAGATATAGTCGCGAAACTTCCTATCATTGCGATTAAGGTGTTTCTAAAGCATGCAACATGAATAAACCTCAATTTTGTTAACTTGGTCAGTATTTGGTATTTTTGTTGAATTTTTATTCCTTTTAGAAACTAAAGCTAACTTTAATTTTGTTATTATTTCGTTTAAAGTTTGATGAAAAATATAAATGTTTTTTTATCCATACTATTATTTTAGAATTAAATATATTGAACATTTATAAAAAATACTCCTTTTTATTTGTTTTTTATACATTTTATTTTCATAATATAAATTTCATTTTCCACTTCCGCTGCCTAACAAATTTTCTTCCATATACCATACACATATTTATTAATGTTACCTTGGGGACACCATTAAAAGCAAGCGACTAAAAATATATTTCCTTTCACCAAAAGCCATACTAAAAGGAAATACAAGAAATAAAAAGGACTGCAATCTTACAAAATGCTTGAAGCAGTTGAAATATAAGGAAGAAAGTTACAATATATTTCAACACAGTACAATATTTTTAATCGAATTTCAATGGTAAATAAATTTAAGATGTTCTTTCCTCCTTTTTCGAGAAAATACTTTTTTTTATAAGAGCAACTAAAACGAATGAATTTGTAAATAAGTAAAATAAATTAGAAGAAACATTTACAAAGTATTCCATAAATGTGGCAAAATTGCGGAAATGATGGCAAATGGAGTGGATTAAACTTAAAACAAAAGTTTTTAGTTGGTTAATGGCATTTAGAAAAATATATTGAATTTCCGGCTTCAACACCCATGATAAATAATTATATGTGCATATATACAAAGCCATGTCCTATCTGTAAAATATATATTTTAAGTGTAAATCTTTTTGATCGCTTTTATGTTAATTAGGGCTTTAAAAAATCAGTTATAAAATTTATTTCTTATGTATATTTTGTGGAAAAAATTAATAGATTGCACGAAAACAATTTTATAAAAAAATTATTCATTTAAATAACGTTAATTTTCAATATTCATCATTGCTTTCAAGGAATTGTATTGGCCTAATGTATTGTTACCAGATGCATACGGCACGGTACAGATTCGACCCATTTCCTTAAAATATATATAGACCATTATCAAAAATGTTTAACCTGGCTGAAACTGACTTTAAGCCTTAATAAGTTTCGTAGTAATACTACTTTAAACAAGCGGGTTATAGATCTGAACTCACAAGACTTGAGACTAATAGAATGCAAAATTTTATCGGCACAGGTTACATTTTATAATCAAGATTGTTGTTTAAAATTCAAAAACTTGGAAAAAGGGACAAATATTACTTAACTTTTTTATTTTCTTCTACACTTTTCGTTCGCCCGTTTATTCTTTTTGATTTTATTCGATTTTATATAAACTAAACGGATTTTGTGTACAAATCCCATACCTTCCTTGTTGTTCTGCAGATTTTTAACAGCCAGGGTAGTCGAAACTTGATGATAATTTTTTAATTTTTATTTTTTTTTTTTTTTTTTTTTGGTGGGGTCTATGTGCCCCTCAACCGAGGCGCGCTATACCTCATTGATGTGCCCTAAATAGTTAATGTAGTATATAGCCTCAAAATTTGGAAAACAAGAGCGAACATTTTTCAAAAAGTCAGATTTTCGCTAGGAAAATTCAGAGTTACATAAAGAATCGCAAGGGTTACTGCGTGAAATTAGTTTTTTGCTATTGTATATAATAAAACCATAGGAGTATTAAAAATAAATTTAACAAGAATATTTTATGGAATTTTTTGAAAATTGCTGAAAAATTTCACTTTTTGGTTTTGTATTTTTATATAGAAAATTGCAATTTGTACAAATCTTGGATATATAGATATAAGAATGGTAATAAATATAGTTGATCGGTACCATAAATTTAAGTCAAAAGTCATTGATAGTTGAAAATGGGATATTTGGTGAAAACAGATTTTGCTAAGGCGCATCGCATGGACAGTATAAAATTTACCATAATTGGCATGAATAGGTGGTGTTTGTAATGTTTAACGGAAATGTAGAGGCGCAAAAAAAATTTACTTGGGTTAAAGAAAGCACAATATTAAATAGCTTTTCTTGGTAGTAAACTCTAATAAAATATATTTTGTTGCAATATATACAGAAATAATTGAAATCTAAATCCCATTTTTCGTAGAATTTTTAAAAACCGCAATTTTTTGCATGAAGAAAATTTGTTTAATTTTACTACGAAATCCTAAAATATGCTACACTAATACCATCAGACGTTGAAAATATAATAAAATTTATTTGAATAACTTAGTAGATTTTAATATTACACGTAATTTTTACCAGATTTATATGTAAACTTCTACTTACAGAAAATCTTTTAAGCCACTTAATATCGTCATGGAACTCAGAATCCAAATATATAATATATATATAAAGATCTCAATTAATGACTTCCAACGGACTCTGTTATAGGTTCTAAATGCCTCGTAGTCAGCTCACGTATGGTTTGGATGAGCCAATTTGTCTTTGGACGTTCACGGCGCCAAGAACCTTGGTGGATGTTCTGCTGCGCTGCCATGGCTACCTCGTTATCAGATCTCAGTATATGACCAACCCATCCAAATTTACTTTTCAGGATGTCGTACTGGATTGGCTGTTAGTTCATGCTTCGAAGCAGCTTAACGTTAGTTATTGTGTTGGGAAAAAAACATTTAATAATCGGTTAGTGAAAACTTGTTATCGTACGTCACTTTTGGATAGACCCTAAATTTCACATCCATATAGGAGTATGGGTTTCATACATGTGTTGAATACTTTAGTCTTCAGTTGTGTTGATATCTCGAAAGTTACCCAAACTTTTTGTAAACAATGCTTGACGGGCCTTGCTGATTTGCGCAGAAACTTTTTCGTTTGCACCGCTGTTCATTGTGATTCTGCAACCTAGGTAACAGAAAGATTGTACATCTTCTATGGTGTTATTATTGAAAGTTAGACAGGTGATATTGGTGGTGTTTATTCTCATTAGTTTGGTTTTTCGCAAGTCTATTCGAAAACCAACATTGAAAGCGTTATTATAGAGATCCTTCAGTTTGTTCTCTATATGTTCGAACTTATGTGTTAAGAGACATAAATCATCAGCATAGTCAAGATAGTTTAGTTTTGAGAAGGTTTACACTGAATGCCGTCTAGTGCTTCTATATTTTTTATTGATATGACATTATCTAGAACAAGCAGGAAAAGAAGTGGCGACAGAGCACAATCCTGGATGCTCTCACATCGATAGTAAATCTGTCAGACGTATAACACTTGTATAGCACCTGGTTTTGGAAGTTGGAGTACATAAGTCTTATAACGTCTATAATAGATTCAAAAAAATACATATTATATTATATATTAACAGTCAGTATTCTACGGAAATCCTTTATGTCATAAAGCTCTCAAAATCAATATTGACCGCTATATTTGCACAATATTTTGCGACATCGATGCATTATTTTGCTTGAAAATATAATTTTTGTACGAAATTCATCAGCAAAGCTTATGGATTTACTATCCAGTAAATTTATATAGTCTTGTGAAATCATTTTACTGGGCCCAATAAATATTTCCAACTTTTCTCTATAGCTAAATTCGACTTATGTTTTGAACGAGTCGTCAGAAGATTGCTCTTTGTGGTCGTCGAATTCCCAGGCAATATTTGTGATGAACACTTGAAAGACTTAAAAATAATATTTTTACCATGAACTCATGGTATTGTTGAAGTTTTTAACCAAAAAATATATATTAATTATAAAATTACGGGTACGCATTGTATAAGTTATGTCTTTGCCACTTATGGTCATAATTTTCATCTAAAACCCCTTTCATTATTTGTTGTACGTGTTCAGTTATCTGAAAATCCTAAGTCTCCATTACTTTTCTATAACTTACGTTGTTTTTGGTCAAAACATTCTAAATTTATCCTTAAGTCCCGCTAATCAAAAGTTTATTCTACATAGGTTACCACCCTTAGAAATATGGTTATTTCTCAGATTTTTTTCTTTTTTTTTGAAAATTTATAACAGTATTATAAAAAGGATATTCTTCAGACACTAGTTTGCAAACTTTTACATAAATAATGAGTCATACTTTAATGTTTCAAGCACTTCTTCCGAAAGTTCCTTACCTGGTAACATATTTTGGCTGTACATTTTACTTTAAAATAAATAATTATCCTGTTTAAGATTTATCTCAATTAATATTAATTTTAACTTTAGTTGGTTAAACAGTTCAAACTGAGGACTTTATAACAGTCCGTTGAGTAAAATAAAATGGATATAATTTTTTTTATTAAAATTGAGCCAATGATTTGTCTATTATAACGGTGCTACAAATAAAATGCTAAAAGGAACCCAATATTTTGCAAATAGGGATAATAGATAAAAATGAAGAAAAGAAAATTACTGACAAAAAAAAAAAAAGAAAAATTATCGCTCTTGGAATATATAATAACCAGAAAACAAATATTGCACATATAATTATTTGACAGGGGTATAATGCCTAATGTTATTTTCGTTCTGAGAATTTTGATAATGCTAGCCATTACTAACCAAATTTACTATGAATTGTAATGAAATAAAATCTCTGAGAAAGTGTGTAAAAGTATATATAAAAAGTTGTTTACATACATGTTATATCTTGTATTCCTATATAAAGAACGTTAAAATTTTATAGATATAAACGTTACACAGAGAAAACAGTTTCGTTGCTACAACTGAATTTGTTGTCAAGAAAGCATTTTTGTTTCTACAAACAAATTTTGTAAAAATTGTCACAAAATTTTATAGCTACATGTCTCTTAATGTACGTTAGAAATAGTTTTTTTTACATAAGTAGGGTATTCACTCGAATATTGTTTGTTCGATTAGTCGACAAATTAAAAACAAATAATTATTCGATTAAACTAAAATCAAGAATTTCTAGTAAACATTTATTCGTGTAAATTATTGCGATTAATCAAATAAATCGAGTAAAAATTATTTTGAAAATTAATTAGGCTAATAATGTTTCAATTTGAGTTTTTCGTTTTTTAGTTTAGCTTCTAAGCAGTTGTTGCAAAATTTTAGCTCTGTTCCAGTACTCGTAAAATTTACAGATGTTAGTCATAATTAATCACATATTGTCAGAAAAACAACAAAATACATATATAAATTCTTAGTAAAAAATGTTAATGTCTAAAATCGGGCTACATATGCGCACGATTTTTTCACAGTACTAAGTAGGTAATATGTACTATTTTTCAGAAATTTTCCAGAAAAAACATTCTGTAACAATTTAAGTTACACTCTATGAAACAAAGAAAACCAGACTAATAACTTTTATTGCTCTTGATACATAATTTTGTCAATTTTTATTCGGTATCCAATATTATAACAAAAAGTTAATTTTCAAAATTCAATTTATCGCTAATATGGACATATTTTACCCAAAACGTGCATTGGGCAGAAGCCTATAGCAAATTGTTCAAATATTGTTAAGAGATTTGTTTTGAATTTGCATTGATAGGTTTTGTCTTATTTTAATCATCTTGTAAGCAGTGAATACTGTACACCACTATAGATGGTTGGGGTGTTATGGGTTTGTGCTGATGTTTATAACGTACAGAAAGAAATTTCGGATCCCCGTCTTATAAATGTCGTTCGACACAGAATCAGTTTCTGAATCATTTTAACGATGTGCGTCATTCAGTTTGGCCGACTGTTGTATGTCCATGTAAAACTTTTGAGAAAAATTCAGATAGCAATTTTAAAAATTTCTTGAAATTTGGCTCGAATAATTATTATGGTACAGTAACGAAGCCTGTTTGAAATTGGTTATGATCGGGGTTTAATGATCACTAATGCCTTAAATATAGCAATATTTTAATGCAATACAGTGTAAGTTTTGTATAAGTATTAATATTTTTTGTCAAATTTCATGAAGATTTATCCATAGCTCCCATATAAAGTAGAAATCACACTGAAAAATGTTACGAGGATCGCTTCATAGCTCCCATCTTAGCCCACTTTGGGCAATCATCCTAAACTGCATAAATTCATATGAATGTTATTATTAACGTGATATTCTGTATTCGTATGTTTTATTTTACTCTTAGTTAAAGTATCCAATTTATTCAGTAACTCATTGATTTTAAAGTATCATAGAAGTCATTATTGGTGAAAACAGTGTAATCTGGTTATATTTTAGTTTACAAATAACTAATCAAATGTCAGTAAAAAATCTTTCTTTTATTTTTACTTTAAAGAAAAAAAGAAAATTTAATAAATTTGAATTAAAGATTTCAAAGACTTAAAAACAGCATATCTTTTTTAGCGCACCAATTAAACTTATTAAGCTGCAATAGTGAATATACAGATGTACATGCGTATGCACATGCATACGCAAATTTTGCCTTTTTATTATAAATAAATCACATGTCGGATTATAAATAAGTAATTACTAAATTACTTCTATGTAATGCAGATTGTATACTGTTGCCACTAACAAGTTTTTGCTGGAAATCTATACTTTGTGTTAACGAGCAATTTTTTTATTTAAAGATGCAATTATTCTTCAAAAGTTCAATATACAAATACACTAGTGCATATTCCTATGAAAGCATTTAAAATTTTTGTTTTGTTGTTTCTTTGAGGTATATTCGTTTTTCTTAAGCTCTTAACCAAAAACTTTGTTGTGTTGTTACAATAGCTCACGATATAACGGTATTTTTTATGTAAGAAATATTTGTTTCTTGCTTTTGTTGTTTTCTTTAGTTTAGCTATCAGAACATATTGGTGATCATTTCAGTGAAATATTTCAATAAATTCAGTCGAGAAAAATTTGTCTAAAAAGTTATTGCAAAAAGAGTACTAAAAAACTTTAACAGTTTTAGTTGCTTGCTTCACTTAAGATAAGTCTCTGATGACAACACCTCTGTTTGCTGAAAACACTTTTACTTTAATCGGGAATTTTCATTAGCAAATGGATGCCCGAAAGAACTTTTCTTGCAGACCAGGAAAAAATGCATATTAAATTTTATCTTGATCAGGGCTGTTCTAAAAGAGAATTTGGATGAAAAATGAATCGCTATGAGGGAGGTATTTGCGACTTTCTTAAAAAGGGGCAGAAATGCGGAGTACGGAAACCAACCAAATATGATCAAAGTTAACAAAAAAGCAAATTATTAAAATGAAAGAAGAAGCCACCCGCAATAAATTAAATGCTACACAAATAAAAAATAAACTTAAACTTCTTGTCACTTCCAAACATGCTGCAGACATTTTGCGAACAGATGGTAACATAAAATGGAAGAAACGAACATATAAGCCAATGTTAAAACAGCATTATGGGGAAGATCGTTTAAAAATTGCGCGCAAATACATGAAATGGACAGATGAGTGGAATAAAGTAATCTTTCCTGATGAAAAGACATTCAATTCAGATGGTCCCGATTCACGTTCTTCCTGTTAGTATGATTTTAGGTCGAACGAAATTCGTATGTCGAAACGCAATTTTGTTGGAGGTATCCTATGGTTTGGGCAGCCTCTTCTGATGCAGGAAAATCAAAAACAAGTTTTGGTCCAACTAAAATGAACAGTGCAATTTATAATGAACTGTAGTTATATGTTTTTTTTTCTCATTTGTGGATGAAAAAATGGACAAAGATTGCATATTCCAACAGGATAACACTGCAGTCCATATCGCCAACCAAATAAAATCGTGGTTTAATATTTATAGTTTTCCATTATTGAACTGGCCGGCTTGCCAGTTTAAATCCAATGGAGCCAGATTTAAATTTAATGGAGAATTAGCAAGAAATGCACAGAATAAAACCATAATGACATAATGACAAAAATTAAGAAAGCCTGGGAAGAATGTGACAGTGATTTTCTTCAAAAATTAGTCGAATAAATGCTTAGTAATGTAACATAGCAAATATCAAAAAAATCATTTTCAATTTGAAATTACGGTATAATATTCTTAGTTTTTTTTAACGATTTATCAAAGGTTATTGGTTTTTTATTTTAAAATGCTCATAATCAAACATCACCTTTGTTTAAATATATCAAAACTTATATCCCAAAGTAAATACTCAGTCAAGCACCACATGCTCCTACACTCGAATTTTTGAAGTTATCCAAAACAAAGGTTCATCAACACATTATTAATAATACTAAATTGGTTCATTAGTTTAAGTTCGTATATAGGAAAATGCCATAAAAATGACATTACACTACTAAAATTACAGTGACATAAATTTAATGTATATTTTAAGTTTTTTATAATTAATTTTTTAAATGAAGTCAATAAACTATTTAACATTTTTGGTAAGTTGATTAAAAAAAAATTGATGTACGTTTATAGGAATATGCACCAGTGTATTATGTAATTACTTAGCTTAGTTATAAAATAATTATTCAAAAACAAAGTTAGTAAAAATAATATCACTCATACGCTCTATTGACCCAATATTTAAAACTGCTTCAAATAAAACTAAATTTCTATATTTTTATTAGTTTTTGATCTAATAGTATTAATTTTTGCTCTATGAATATATTAACCAAACTACTCAAACTCTTAAACTTTTAAACGGTCCAATAAATTCAATAAAAATTAAAACCACCATTATTGTTTTCATTGTTTTGTTAAGCAAACTCAGG
This sequence comes from Protocalliphora azurea, assembly GCA_932274085.1. Classification (NCBI taxonomy): domain Eukaryota; kingdom Metazoa; phylum Arthropoda; class Insecta; order Diptera; family Calliphoridae; genus Protocalliphora; species Protocalliphora azurea. The sequence continues at coordinate 14,785,354 of OW026520.1, read as the reverse complement.
ATAAATTTTTTTTTGTTTTTGTTCTATATAATAAAACAATGAAATTTTATACTTCTCTGCATCTTGCTGTTTTTTTGTGTTGAGTTTGGGAGCATGTGATGCTTGACTGAGTATTTGTTTTGAGATGTAAGTTTTGAAATATTTAAACAAAGGTGATGTTTAATTATGAGTATTTTAACTAAAATAAAAAACTAAAACCTTTAATTTATTTTAGTATTAAGAAGAGTTACTAACAAACGAAGACGCGAATTAATGTTAATACATGAGGCAATATTAATATTTTTTTAAATTTATTTTAATACTCGTGATAAATCATTAAAAAAACTAAGGATATTATACCATAATTTCAAATTTAAAATGATTTTTTCGATATTTGCTCTGTTACAGTACTAGTCAGATTTATAAGTTTTAGTCAGAAGTTGTTAGAAAAACAACAAAATTAATAAATTGTATAGTATGGTAACGGTTTTCTGTATATTTTTACTTGAAGCTGAAATATATTTCATCATCTTGGATTAGGAAGCAAATATTTCTTACAAAATTGAAACAGATTTATTATTTAATGAAATTCCAAAAGAAAGAAAAAAAAAATCAATTCAAAACCCATAAAATAACAACAAACTTCTATGTCGAATGTCTTGTCTTATGTCATAAATTCAAAATTTGATTTTATATTTTTACTATAACATAAGTTCAAAGCAAGTCGTAGTCTTTTATTCTTTACATTCACATACATATATATGTATATCGGCTTATGTAAAGATATGCTTTTCTTGTATTGAAAAAAAAATGCTGATTATATGTCTATCACTTTATTGTAACTGCATTTTTTACCCTTGCTTCCTGTATTCTCTTTAGTGCTGTTTACAACTTCATGTCCTTTCAATAAAAAACAACATAAATTCTTTGTTCAAAAATCACTATTGTTGTTAAAACATAAATAAAACTAAACAAATCGTAACATATATGTATGTACAAAAAATATCTTCACATTATTTTATCACACCACACGTTCTCAATTGTTATGCAGAAAAGTTGGTAAATATTTTATGTGTTTCTTTTTTGGGTAGTAAAAACTTATTACGTAAATTTGTTTATTGGCAGACATCAATGAAAAAATAAAGAAAACAAAACCGAAGAAAAGTTGCAATGTTTTGTTGCCAAGTGCATAGTCTTGTATTAAATTTTTAAAAGAAATTGTAATAGAAGTGGATGCAGTTTAAGGAAACAAAAGACAAACAAAATTCAACAAAATCCTTTACGTGTGTTGGAATTTTCCAATCATTTCTTTAAAACAATTCTATTCAATATTTATAGATTTGTAGTCGTTAAATAAAATACTTAACCAAAAACTTATTTTACAAAAAATTATTTAAACTCAGAAAATAATTTTTCAACTAATTACTTTTGAATTTATAAACAAAAAATTTTTCATTGATTGAAAAATTTTTAGTAATAATGAGATAACTTGATAATAAGGAGATAACTTCATATTTGAAAGTTAAATATTCGTTTCAATTGGTGTCCCCGAATACTGAATACAAGATGCCTTTAACACGTCCTGCAACTGAACAAAGTTCAACATCTGCAGATGTTCCAAATCATGCAGCCGGCCATACACCCAACCCAAATATAGGTTTTGCTATGAAGATTCCTAGTTTTTTGAAAGAAAACTTGAATTTTTAGTTTGTGCAAATTGAAGCATAATTTGTTTTATATCACAAAATATTTCATCATCTTGGCTGAATTGGAACCGGATATACTAAGCCAGGTGAGTGATATTGTTACGAATTTTTCCGGTATTCAACAATTAGATTTCCTGTCTTAATTATGAACTGAAGTTTGTTACGTTAAAGGTGCCGATAACCTGGTAGCAGATTGCAACAATTTCTGGAGCGTCTAATGTAGATTAAAAAAATTTTGCTGAAGATCAAGGAAATAGTCTCCGAACTAAACCAGTTTTGTAAAACCCAGAAATTACCTCTTTAATTTAAAAATGATTAAAATTGATACAAACTCTTATTCTTTGTATTGTGATATATCAACTGAAAATGTTAGACCATTTGTTCCGAAAAATCGTCGAGAAAATGTTTTTCATGTATTCCATGACCTAGCACATAGTGGATTAAACTGACTTATAAATTAATTTGGAAAAGATTTGTATGGCATAAAATGGGTAAGAATATAAAAGCATGCAATACATGTCAACGAGTAAAAGTTTCCCAACATACACGTAGTGACGTACGTTTCTACACCTTCAGAACGATTCTGTCGGACTTGTCCGACTATTACCATTCCAAAAGGTTTAACTTGTCTATTGGCATGTATTGATCGGCTGATTTAGTAACTTGGACTATTTTTGGAGCTCAATGTATTCGAATATTTCCATATCATCCTTTTGCAAATGTAATGCTCTAAAGATGGCATAGATGTCTAAAAATAGCTTCAATTAGAATGATGCTCTCGATCAAGTTTTAAAGAAAGTGTCAACTTTTCACCATCCGAACTCTCTTATGGAACCACTCTTCGCTTACCAGGAGATTTTTTATTTCATGTTTTCATGTCTCAACACTTAAAAAACTGCGATCTTTTTTTCGTTCCAGATGATAATTTTTTAAACTAGCACAAAATACTATTATCTCAACCGAAACATAGGATAGTACTCGCCACCGACTAATTTAAATTGGCAAATAATTCGTTTGCCACACCGAAACTATTTTCTCTGTGATTATATTCCCTATAATAACGTTCATCTCTGACATAAATTTCAAGTGAAAATTCATAGTTTTTCCAATTTTATCAGCGTTTTTGTATTCCCCTATCTTGGAAAATAAATATTTTATCTTTATTTTTTAGTGCAAAACTCTCTATCTCTCTGAGTAATTATTTTGTGTTTTGACAATCTAAATATAAAATATACCAATTCTGACTAATCTATATATATATTGAGTATGAATCTGGCCAAAATATTTAAATTGGTTTAATATTGCTTTAGATATACAATAATAAATACTCACTTTATATCGCGACTAATAATTTTGTAAAACTACCCCACCTATTTTCATATTAATTGTGAAATTTTGGCAAAACCATTATGCACACAAAATCTCAAGACTTTCGTTATAATAGTTCAATAGATATGCGATAATTGAGATTTATAATATTTTCCCCAGAGCTACCCGCCCTATTTTCGTATTAGTTACGATTCTTCATAAGGGAATTATTTTCACACAATTTTAAAACTTTTGCTCTAATAGTGTTTTAGTTAAATGATAAATAATTTTTACGTCAATATTGAATTACACTGTGCTCGAAAATGAGACTTACTTTTTTTAACAAGATGGGTACCCATTGGATAAAAATATGCCAACGATTGTGAGTTTAATAGTGTTACCATTATTGAAAGTTAGCGCTCGTTTTTGAGACATATCATTTTGTAAGACTAAAAGAAGGTTTAAGGAAATTATTTATTTTTTTGCTTAAATTCAATAATTTTGTTGTTAAGTTTAAACAAAATAAACAACTATTATGCTATTGAAGTATATGATTATGAATTCTTATTACTAAATATATTTAAAAGCAAAATTATAAAAGTTTAAACTAACAAAAAATAATACTAGAACTAAGAATGCAAACTACCTAGTGTTAACAATGAGCAGCTTGTCGAACAAAATATAAACCCAAATGTTGCGAATGCGATTCCTAACTTCGAAAAATGTCTGCCACCATTGAAATCAGCAAACTCGAATTAGCTTTATTTGTAAGGTGCCCTGGTTGCGACTTGCACAGTGTTATTATTTTGTTTGTATGTGGGTGACATTCCCTCTGCTTCGATCTCGATATAAAGTATTCTACTCGTATTTGAATCATGTTGAATTTTTAAATTACTATCTAATTTAAAAACTTTAAAGGTCATCCACTAAATGGTAATTAAATGTATTTTTTACAGTATTTTACAATATTTTATTTATACCGATTAAATATTTTAAAAATGTAAAACCGCCTTTCTCTCTCTAAAATTGTCAATATTATAATCGTCTTAATAGTTGAAATTGGTAATGTGGTAAAGAAATGTAAGAACATCATTTATACCGGCTACAGCGGCATTCTTCTCCTAACAAATTTCGCTTGCGGACGACTATAGCAGACTAGTAATTGCATTAATGTTAATGTCAAATGGAAGTATTTTATTCGCTTATATTTTAAGAACTTATGATTTTATGGATCAAAAAAGATGTAGTTAAATAATTACATGAACTTTCCAATTATCCATATCCAATTTCTGCTGCAACTTTAATAAATTGTCCAACATTAGATAAATCGATAGTACTGAGAACTATACGCAATCTAAAATATTCTGATAAATGCGGAACTGGCGGTGTTCCAAGGTGTATTCTTATAAAATTTTTACATTCCCTTATATCTCCAATAACCTACTTATTCAATACACCAATATCTAGTGGTTATTTTCCTCAATTTTGGAGAAAATCTTATACCTTTGTTTAAATCCGGAAGCAAATCTGACATTTCCAATTATTGATGTGTTGCTAAATTAGGTGTTATTCCAAAACTTTTCGAAAAGGTAGTTCTAAAATCCTTTCTCATCAAACTGTCGTGTTATCTTTCCCCATTCCAGCATGGAATTAGAAAAGGATATTCCACTACTACTAAGCTTTTGCAGTTCACAACCTTATTTATAACTGCATTTTATTCCGGTTTAAAGACAGACGCAATATACACAGATTTCAGTAAAGCTTTCGATAAAGTAAATCACGATCTCCTATTGTTTAAAATGGACAAACTCGGAATATCTCCTGTTTTCCTTAAATGGATTTCTACATATCCTAAAAACAGATGCCAATGTATATTATTTAGAGAATATATATCGAAAACCATTCCTGTTTAATCTGGTGTTCCGCAAGTTAGTAATCTCGTCCCTTATTATTCCGAATATTTATAAATGATTTACCAAGTTGCATTAAGAATTATAGAATATTAATATAGCTTTAACTATTCCTATCAATGTTCTTTACTCCAATCAGATCTTGGCAATTTGTATGGCTGGTGTAATCTAATGAATCTAATGAATCTGAATTTAAGAAAGTGTAATCACACGATGTTCTACAGAAGAAGTCCAGTACTCTGCAGATACACAATAAATGAATATCAATTTGATCTACTCGAAGAATTTCTTGATCTGGGTGTGTTGCTTGATTGTAAACTGTCCTTTTATTCCCACATTTCGCAAATTGTTAATAAGGCAAAAGGATTTCTAGGTTTCCTCAAGCGTTGGGGAAGAGAGTTAAATGATCCTTATGTTTCCCAGAAATTATTCATATCTCTTGTACAACCAGAGCTTCCGTTCTCTAGGATCCTCAATACGAAGTTCATATACAGAAAATTGAATCGGTCCAGAAACAATTTCTCTTATATTGTCTTCGTAATCTTCCATGGAATCCTAATATTAATTTACCACCATATGAAAGTCAATTACAGCCTATTGATCTCGCTACCCTTGAAAGTAGGAGAAAATATATGAATATTTCATTTGTTATTAATTTAATAAACGGTTGAATTAATTCTGAGATTGAATACGTAATCCCAAATCGTCCAACTAGGAATTACACTCCTTTAAAAATAAAATATTTTCGAACCAATTATGCCAACTTTTATCCCATGAGACGTATATGCAATCAATTCAACAGTTTACAACCATATATTGATTTCTCGGTAAATCCAATCCACATTAAGAGAAGTGTTTTTAACTTAATTAAATAATAAGACTTTGTTATTGAATGATTATGAAAATATTTTATTGTAAATAGCTTTAACAATAATATAGATGCTAGCCTGTAAGAAATTATAATTTCATTGCTTATTAAATAAATAAATAAATAATAAATAAAATAAAAACTATTTGTCATGCAAAAAATATCACTAAATAAGCTACATATGTGTTTACAATTTTGCGATAATCCCCTTAAATCAATAAAAATTTTTTGCTATTTAAAAAAGTATTTAAAAATAAAGTTAAAAATTTTTCTTTTTAGCGTACTTCGATAAATATTAAAAATGTAGTAATAGTTTTAATATGTGCTAATAGCATATTAATTATTTTAAGAAATCGCGGTTTTTCAGTTTCGATAAAGTAAAATGTGCATATTATTTTTTTTTTTTAAGTTTCAACTTTATAAATAATGATAAAATAGATTAACTCGATCAGACTTTGCATGCATAGGTGTTTCTAAATAAAACCACAAATCAATGGTCGTGTCAGAAGATAACCAATTTTGAAATTTCTTTTACTTAAAATTTTTCAATTTTTTGAAATTCTTCATATAAAAGTAAGTTTCAATACTTTAGCCAGGAATTATTTGAGTTGTTCTGCTACTTTTAGATTGTAAGACATTTAGACATCTCCCTTTAACTAGTTATGAAATTTTGAGTAACTTATATTTTTCTAGAAATTTCAACATTGAAATTATTACCATAAATAATTTTCCTTAACACTTTTCACCTACTTTATATATTATATATTATTTTTTTAATTTATTTTTCTTTTAATAAGAACCAGGTTATTTTTCTTGCAGGTTATCTTCTTCGTCATCATATCAACCACTAGTCAAGTCCCACTCAAAAAGTATTATAAAAGATTACTATGTAATTTTTTTTTTTTCACATGAAAAAAAATCTCTAGATCATATTAAGAGATACAAATTTTATAAGCAAACTTGAACAGTGAGAGAAAATATAGCACATTGCAAATTTAATCTACCACTGCTAAGTATATTTAATTGGCAACCTAAATTATAAGCACGTCACACGATTGTTCATTTTACTGAAAACCGTGACAAGAATCAAACATTTGACAGAAGAATTTTATAAAAGTAATAATTGGGAATGATAAAAACTTGTCACATATAAAGAATCTAAATAAAATTAATCTGTAAAAAAAAGACGAATTTTTTGGAAAAATTATCATTTTTGAATATGGATTGTGTTTACATAATTCAATCAATCACCGTACCGTTTCAAAGCTATGTCAGTTCTAAATAAAATAAAATGGAAAAATTTACATTTGGCGTTTTATTTTTTAAGCGAAAGCAGATTTTAAAGGCACTATATTTCTAGTGTTGTCTATAAATATAAAAGAGTAACATTACTGAGTGACTGACTGCATTAGCATCGCCTAGTCTAAACGACAGAAGTTAGAGATATGAAACTTGGCCTTTTGGTTCGTTTCCCAGCTTAGACATCCACAATGATAGATTTTTGGAAACTCGAATTTCCAGGAGGTGAAAAAGGGTAAAAACGGGTAAATTTTCGGTAACTTCATATCTCCTAAACCAATATAAATTCAAAGTAAATTTAATAATAATATTACTTCGTTATTCATTTAAAAAATAAGCGGACAGATGTATGGTATTTTTTTGGAAATTGAGCCTTTTAGGCAGAAAACGTGTAATAACTGTATTTTGATACTTTTCAAGTACCATATGTATCTTTTAAACTAGTAAACATGGAATTAAAGTTTACATTATATTCGTAACTAGTCGAAAAATATCCAAAAAAAGTTTGGTACGTTTGAAATTCTAATGTTTGAGGGGCAAAAAATCGTATTTTTTTCATAAAACATTTCTTTTTTTTAATCAATATATTTTATTATGAGATCGCACTACAACTTACAACTTCATTAGGATACAATTTTTATTACACTCAAGGAGCAAAAAATGTACCAAAATCATAAAAAAATAGGAAAAAGTGGAAGTTACTTTTTTTTTCAAACTTATTGAGACAATTTTAATAAAATTTGAGGGATTGTTGGTTCATTTTATCACACACACAAAAATAAAATTAACGAGACGCTATTTGTAAACTTGGAACCAATACGTAGATAGGACAAAGTTCGTGTAATTAATTTAGTACTTTTTTTTTAAATATAACTATGACATGAATATATCTATGACATGAAATTTTAAAGACAGTGAGAATTTTGAAAATTAGAATTTAACTGCTCTAAGGCGGTAAATGGAACTTGGTACTTTTTCTTTTAATGGTACTTTACTATTTTTCTTCTTTTTTCAATAAATAAACTTATTGGTGTAAAAGTTATCTAATAAACGTAGTCCTGAGTAAATAAGAATTCAAGGAAATTGGTGTTTAATTGTTAATTTTTTACCTCCAATGGTACTAAAGAAGGAAGTCTAGTGCACAGTTTTTATATATTTTTGATCTAAAATCCACAAAAGCTAGATTTATTGATACTTTTTCGTTACATTAATTGTAGTTTCTTCATTTCGCATACTATGAATTTAGAAACATGAAACGTGAACTATGTGAACAAATGTATGAAACGTTTTAGTACCTTTTCGTTTTTCTAATGGTAATTTTTGAATTTTCTATAATATTCGACCTAGAAATATAAAATTGAAGACCAGGTAACTTGTGGGTACTAATTCACAAGAGGGAACTTAGAGGAACATAGTTCTTCCAATGGTAATTTTTGAATTTTAATTAATATTCCATATTATAGGGTCTAGAAAAATTTCTCTACTTAGAAAATGAGCAGATTGCTTTTTGGTAAATTTTGAAAATTGGAAAATTGAGGGATAAAAATAGGTAAAAACTTTATTTTGGTACTGGTCTGTTACTCTAAACCAATAAAGATGGGAATAAAAGGTTTATCGTTAATTTTTATCAAACAAGTTTGGACATGTCTTTGGCATTTTTGGAAATCCGAAATAGGGTAAAAATGGGTTAAAAAAAGTATTATTGTCTTGTAAGGTATAAGTTTAGTCAAACGGGAAAATATATGTGGTGTTCTTTTGTATTTAAAGAAAGAACAAAGACGTGTTTTGAAATTTTTGGGGTAAAATCTGTTTGGTGGTAACTTTTCGTTACTCGAAATATCTCCTAAACCATTAAATACACGAAAAAATTTAATCGAATTCTTCTTTGGACTAAGAAAAAAAAACAGACAGGTTTCTGGTACTTTCTGAAATTTTAAACAATTAGTGGGTTGTACATGAATGTTGGCACTGTTCGAAAAAAGAAAAAATATATATTTGATATTCTTTAAAGATTTGAACCCTTAGGAGGTAAAACATGAATGTTGGCACTTCTTTGGTGTCCACTCTTTTGAACAAATATAAAAGAAATACATTTTTAAGTAGTATTTTTTTTAATCACAAAGCCTAATCTTAAGGGCTAAATTTTTGGTACTTTTATGCTTAGGGGGCAAAGTCGGTGTGATGGGGAGAGAAAAGGAGTAAGGATAGGTTCAGCAGTAGCCGGATAGTTATTATTGGAATGAAGGCTCCCGCACAAAGTTAATATAAATTTGCAAAATCTAAAGAACTAAAAGATTTCACAATTTGAGGGAACTACTATTATATCAAATTGGATAATGTACACAATGAAGAGGTCAGTGAAGTGCACCGAGTATTAGCTAGTATAAGATAAATAATTATTTTCTTCGTTGTTCAAATACTAACATTTTAGCCATTTTGATAATAATAAAAGGCTAGAAAAAAGCTAGAAGATAGAAAAAAATTCTTGAGATTAAAAGCATAATTAAAACGGCTAAATTTATCCTTGAAAAGGCTGGCAATATTTATTATAATAACTATGGACCGGAAGTTAATGCAAATGCATGTTTTTTTTTGTTTATTTCTAGAACAAAGTAAACTAAATATCTTTGCGATTTGGAGAATTTAAAATGCCATCAATTTGTTAGTGCATATTTATGCATATTTTATTGAAAATTCATCTTCTTGCATATTTTGCCATAAATGTATTTTTTCGTATCATATTTAGTGTAATATTACAATTTAAAATTAATTTTTTGTGTATAAAAAAAATCTGTGGACTTTTGATAAAACGACTTAAGTCTACATTTCAAAATTTTCAGAAGAGCTAAAAAATGTTTTCAAATATCAAAAGTGCCATGAACAAATTAATATATGGTAAGCTATTTCTCTAAAACTAGCAATCACACAAGGATGTTGATTATTGTCAAAGGTGCGTCATCATCCTTATTTATTCTTTATTCAGATGGAAAATTACATAGAATAAATCATCTTATTTCTCAGAAATATCGTCCTAAAATATTCGACAAAACAATATCACTGAAAAAAAACCTTTTGGTGTATCAGCTCTTGGACAGCCTAAAACACAGAGATGAATACAGAGTTTTTGCTTAATTTTTTTTTACATAACTCAATATTATACATAATATTTTCAACAATGAAACCTAAGTACGTTTATAATTTAATTTTTTTTTTGTAATTGAAAGGACTTTTTCCACACATTTGCTTTTACTAAAAAAGGAAAGAAGAAAAACAATAATCGTTTTAAAGCCAAAATATTTAGTTATGTTCTTTATGAATGATAATTTTAAAAGAAATTTCATTACATAATTTGTCTGTAATTTGAATATGGTCTAAATTTTTGGATATTTTTGTTCTATGTTAATGAATTGGTATTTTTAGGTTTGTTTTATGTTAATAAAATCAAGAATTGATTTGCATATCATTAGCTTGTCATTAATCATTCAAGCAATATATTTTATTCTTTATTCATTCGAATAGTCGAAAAAAATTTTATTCGATAACACTAATAATTAAAAAATCATGAAATTTTATTCGTCCAATTTTTATTGACCATTAGGGTGGTCTCGGTTTTTTTATGCTGATAGAGAGGACCTATTCTGTGCTGCCAGCTTAGCCATTTTAAGACTAAATTTAGCCTTTTTATTTTACATTTAGCCTCAAAATTTTCGCTTTATTTTCTAGCTTTTTTCAGCCTTTTTGATTCTTATAATTGCCATAAAAAAGCTAAAATATTAGTTCTTCAACAAAGAAGAAAATAATTTCTTATTTCCTTTTACTATTTTATTTCTAGAGAATCATACATTTAAGCATTTTTGTGTATTAATTCGTACAATAGCCTTCACACTTATGCCAAAATTATTACTTGTCCAAACTTTCATCAAGATATCATCAAAATAAAGTATTATTTTACATAGACTAGGCTGTCCTAAAAAATTACTTAATAAAGTAAAAATAATAATTATATTTTTTTACATTTACATGTTAGCGTAAAAGATATTTCAAAAATCTTTATTTGATATACAAATTTTATATAAATAAAAATGAGTAACTTGCTGTGAAAACAGGAATCTTCATCTTAAAATAGGGCCTTTGGTTCTTTCTTTAGGTTACATTCAGTATTTTCAAAGTCGAGCAAAGGCACATAAAGAAAGTCATTTGAAGAAACCTTATGTTTGCTTATGCCTTGTAAAATATCAACAGTACTCTTTTAAACCCTTCTTACCCTATTTCGGATTCCCAAAAAATTCCAAAGGCATGTCCAAAAGTTTTTTTGGTAAAAATTAGCGATAAACATTTTATTTCCATCTTTATTAGTTTAAAGCAACAAACTTGTACCAAATTAGAGTTTCCACAAATTTGTATCCCTCAATTTTCCAATCTGCTCATTTTCTAAATAGAGGAGGACGTGAGTAAAATATTTTCTCTTAACTATATAATTTCGAATATTAATTAAAATTCAAAAGGTACTATTAGATGAGCAAAGTTCCTCTAAGTTCCCCCTTGTGAATTAGTTCCCACAAAATACCTGCTCTTCAGTTTTATATTTCTAGGTTCAATATTATAGAAAATTCTTTAATTACCATTAGGAAAAAAAATACTAAAACGTTTCTTCATATTTGTTCACATATTAAATTTTGTTTCGTGTCTCTAAATTCACAGTACATGAAAAAGTATCAATAAATCCCACTTTTGTGGATTTTAGATCAAAAATATATAAAAAATCATTATTAGTCTTCCTTCTTTAAGGTTAGCTTAGATAGTCCTATTGGTCCCGTCGATCTGATCCGTCCGACATCAATTACAGAGTGATTAGATAATCTATGCATAAATGTACTCCCAAATTCAGCAGTCTTTATATTCGCAAGAGCAGGACAGTGACAAATAAAATGTTCTACTGTTTCTTCCTCCTCCTCGTTAAAGCAACTTCTACAATAGTCGTTAAAAAGGTGTCATAGTCTCCTAGCGTATGCACCAGTAATCCAGTGCCTTGTAATAATGGCTACAATTGTTCGTAGCTGATACCTTGGCAATCCCAGAATGAAATTCAACAGGTTTTGATCACACTAGGGCCATATCTATCTCGAGATAGAATATGCGGACTACAGCATCAGTATTGTAGTAGCACAGATCTGCAAGATGGCAGCGGTATGCCAACTATTTGGTTTATTTCTTCACTTAAAAGAAGGGAACCATTTCTGGCTAAATTATCCGCAATAATATTTACTGGGGTACTTGAGTGATCCCTTACCCAGAACAACACTAAGTTTGAATATCTCGCCATCTCATTTAAAAATGTCCAGCATTCATATACCAGTTTGTGAGTGAAATAGACATCTGAAAGAGACTTAATCGCGGGTTGACTTCGGTACAAATTCGAATAGCCCCTCCGAATACCGTATAGTTCATTAGCTAAATTACCGCTCTCCTAATGGCTAAGATCTCCGCTCGAAGACCAGTGCAGTGATCCAGCAATATAAAGGGGATGTTACTCCTATATGTGGGAATAAATATACCTCCCCCAACCCCTTCAGAAGATTTGAATCTATCAGTGTAAATCTCAATCGATCCGGCTTTTATAGTGGGCTCGCCTGAGAATGAAACTGAGAAGCCTCTATCCAGAAAGGTTTTGCGTATATAATAATCAATATTGTCAGGAATGTAATCCGAAATTCTCAAAATTGTCGCTTGATCATAGCTCCTACCGTTTCATGCACCTATAGTTCTGAGCCTGGGCAACGACATGACGGCGATTTGTTTGGCCATTTGATCCACTGACATCTAGTTCATCAGAACGAATAATGCCTTGGATAGTGTTGTACGAAATTCAACTTTAATTAGTAGCGCTGAGCTATGCAGAACCTTTTCGAAGATTCCGCAAAAGGTGGATATATATATATATATATATATATATATATATATATATATATATATATATTTCAATCTTTTTTATTAACTAAAATCATGTTTTATTTACTAAAATCATGTTTATTTCTTTCTGTGTACTTTTGAATTAATCTATTCATATACGTCCATGTCACGTCTACTTACATATAATTATATTTATGTAGCGTAAATTTACACACACACATGTAGAAACGTTTTTAAATACAAACATGTAGCAAAAGTACTTCAGCTATATAAATATCCATGTGAATTTTTTAGAGGTAAAACAGTTTTTGAAAAATTTTTTTGTAGACTTTAATATTTGTACTTGTATTACAAACTTAGTTTTATGCTAATTTTTCTACCTGAAAGTTTCATATATGAAATATAAATGTATAATTTTTCATAAAATAACATTGTTTTAAAAAGTTTCATGTATGATTTTGAATGTGTGATTTTCATCCTTTTTCTTCATATGTATGTCATGGATAAAGTACAGCATATATATCTCCTTTGCAGTTGCCTATTATTTTCTTCATCATGTACTTCATACATCATTTGGCAATTAAGATATTCATGTTAAATAAAATTTGTTATTCAATTAGTGTAATATGGTAGATTAAAATTAAAGAGCAGAATAAGAATTATTATATCTGTATGGATGAATTTTCTTAACAAATATAATTAATTAAGTATAATTGAAACTTATAGGAAAGTAAGAAATACATTTTATTAAATATTTGGTAGAGTATGATATAATCATATGACTAGACATATAACGAATTTATTGCAAAATATTAATTATACGTACTGATGTACCTAAATTAGATAGTGTAGTTTGCAATGGTCAAAGGTTTTTGAACTAATTTAATAAAATTATTGATAAGAAGTCATTGTTGGTAAGTTTTGAACTAATTTAATAAAATTATATGAAGTTAAACTAGAAATAAGCATTATTTTTTATAGTGTCTTTACTTTAACATTTTAAGATACATATTTTTAAGAACAAAATAAGAGTTCTTATTTCACTGTGCGACATATTTTGGGTCATCATCATCGAACAACATAAATAGTAGTCTGGGTTTTACAACAGATGGGGCAAAACTTTGTTTATAACTAGTTGCGTAACATAGGGTCGTGTACAACGTGATGAAAACTAATGAACTCATATCCGGTGGCATATTCTGAAAGTTTTTTATCAATGCTCTCTTCAAACGGATCACTTGCATTTCGTACAAGCCACCAGTGATCGCTACTTCAGGACTTAACAGTTTTTTTATAAATGATATATATGGATTCCTCTAAATAAAGAGTATAACTTTGGCTGCGGAGATATTCGGCTTTGGTGTCGCTTTTTCGGTTGACCAGATTTCACTTATGATGTTTTGTACTTTTTATTATCACAATCAATACACTTTATATTACCATCATTTTTGATGTCGTTTTAGCATCGATTACACTACGCGAAAAATTTTAGATCAATATATATATATATATATATATATATATATATATATGTATATTGTCTTAATGGTTTCACAGTGAAATGAAAGCATACCATCAGATTAATAAAATCTAGGAACGGTTTTTGAAATTTAGTTCGAATTTAAATTTTATGTTCTCTTAAACTTCGGATATATTTTAGCACTTTAAATCAATAAATTTCAATGTTTTATGGGTACTTACTGTCTTATAGAGCACAAAACTTCTATTAGATATTATGTTTTTATTAAATACTCCTCCTTTTTTACGCACACTTTTTAAAATAAGATTCCTTAGAATATAAATAGTCACATTATTTAACCGATTTAACCGATATTTTGCATAAATATATATCATGCATTCTATAAATAGAAATACAGGATATAAAATTAATAAAAATGCTATTTTTAAACAATTATTTATGTAGAAAACTATGAACTAACATACAAGTTTGATGTCACGCCTAGTCTTTAGCCCATTTTCATTAAAAACCAATTTTTGTACATTATTGATGCTACCAAGACAATCTACATAAAATTTGACATACTCAAGACATATAAAATATTGTATATAATACATTTTAAACTGTATATGTGCCACGCCTCTTTTTCGCTCACTTTTGTTATACTGTAATAGGTTATAGCACTGTCATTAAAAATTTCAAAGAATTTTGGAATTTGTTTTCTATGAACCAAAGTAACCTGTTTTTAAAAAAGCGAGCAAGGCATCCAGTCAGTGCTTCCTTCAAAGACATACATATGTGCCACATTCCACTTTAGTCGCTTCAGTAGTTTAGACAAAAGGTTAAATAAAATAAATTAAATAAGATTAAAAAAAACGGTCGTTAAAAGGAAGTGACACACAGCAAAAATCTAGAATAATAATGCTAGTAGTTTATAACAGCCCGTCTAGACGTAACATAATATTGAAGAATTTTATGTCAGAGAGTGTCAAATTCGCACTCTGAGAGAATTATTTCACGGGTGGATTCAAATATTAGTATTATACGATGTATTATGAGACTGATGAGATTTCTCTACACAACCATCTTATAAGATGAACTGTCAAAAAAATACACATATACGAAAGTTTGTTTGTGTGTGTGCATGTATATTTTGGAAGTTACTGAAAAGCAATGTTTTCTGGTAAAATTGTTTACTTTTAGTGTTTGTTTTACATGTTAAAAAACGTTTTTGTAAAAGTTATGCATGCTTACTCTGTGACTGATAGAAAATAATGATATCTTATAGGATTTATTAGAATACGTGTACCCCTTACTAAAGATTTTACATAATATAAACAAAATGGTCACTCTCTTACTTTGCCGGCGTTATCTCACATATTATATCAGCGTTAATCTCAGTTGTAGACGTGGGGTAAGATAATGTAACATTTAATTAAGTATGGCAGCTTATATGTTTTGAAAGAAATGTAGAAATTGAAACTCATGCGCGTATATACTTAGACTTATTGCTCGTCGGTTGGTGAGGGTTTGGAGTTTCTTTGTATTATTAGCCATATTAATTAATTATAAATTTAAAAAAAAGTAAACGTGCATAATATAAAAAGAATAGTAAAGCAAAAATCAATGGAGTACATAAAATATGAATTATGCATTATGACACTAAAACTTAAGCTGTTCAAAAAGTATAGTTTATCTTGTCGCAAAAAGGTTCCATGCCAACTAATTTTGTTATCGGTGAAAATCAACAGAATATTTAAAAATCTAGCACAAAATCATAGTTATGTTATTTGAAGAAAGTAATTTTGAAATGAAAAAACGACAACTTTTAAAATTAAAAAAATAAACAAATTTTTTATATTATACAATAAAATAAACTGAAAATTTTAATCAAATATAATTTAAATATATTATGTATGTAAATAAATAAAAAATTAAATAAATAATGTTGGTTCAAATTTTAAATTATTGTTGTGATAAGTTTTTCCTTTCTTTTATAATAAATAAAAAAATATATGAAATTTATCTTTTTTTAGTTGGTTACGTTAGGTTCTAATTATCCATTATGAATATTTTCAAATTAACTAAAACAAAAAGAAAACCGTAAGAAAGGAAGAATTTAATAAAAAGTAGTATTACCCCCACGTCGAAAGGCTTCTAAAAATGGTTCAGTGTTATGATATGTTTAATATATGTTGCTGAATTTAAATGTTTATAAATATGTTTCACAAAAATGGAACAATAAACTTTGTAACAAAATTAAACCTGTTAATTACAAAATATGAAGCAAAAAGAACAAAATTATAGAATTTAAGAAAAAAAAAGTAAAAAATGTATTACACTAACCAAAATTATTTTACATGCATTTAACAAATATACATTTCACGAAATAATTGTTGAAAATATAGAGTAGATTTAGCAAAATAATTAACTTTTTTATATAATTTTTAACATTATTGATCGATATTTTTTTTGTCTTAACATGCAATTTAGTTTTAAACTTTGTTAGTATTTTTTTTTTTTTTTTTTTTTTCTACAAAAATTGAATTGTTGCAATTTTTTTAAGGTTTGTGCCAGAAATAGTTTTTCAGGGTGCTATTAGCAATATATTAAAAAAAATTTGTTTCTGATTCTGAAATTTCTTTTACCACAAATTTTTGTTTTTTAAAGATTATTTTTTTTTCCACTAAATTAAAAACTATAAATTACTCTTAAAAAATGCATACAACCATCTTCGTTTTAATGATCTCGACTGCACTTTCAACAAATTAACAAGCGACCTTTACAATATAGCTGTGATCTATTTGAGTTAATGTTTAAACAAAGTAATGATGAGGATTTGTATTTCTTTTTCAATATACCCATCCTACCAGTATTGTTGTTACCAAATTAATAATTATATATTTGGTGTCATATCTGTATAAAAACGAAAGTTTTTCTTAGAAAAGTGTTTTATATAAAAAACAGAATTAATTTAATATTACCAATTCAGATGGCACCGGGATGGAAATTTTCCAAAAATAAGATTAACAATATTATGTTAAAATAACTTTTTAGTTTTGTGATGAAAAATGTCCAGGATACCTTATAAATTAAGTAAAACATGAAAATGTATATTGCCACATTCACATACCTGTTGGTTTTTAATATTGGGTTAATTATTTTAACATGTATAATTGAGATACACTATATCTTATATTCAAATTATTAACCAAATATTATTTAAAGTACATTTCACTTATTTTGCCAAACAATGCTAATTTTATGTGCTAATAGCTAAATTTGAAATGACTAATATAAAACCAATTAGCTCGGCCTAAGGCTTAGGAATTAATCCACGAATATGCAATATTGGACAAATAACACTTTTACTCCCGTGAATTAGTGCATGCAAATGGTTAATAAATAAGATGTAAACATCAATATATAGATAAATATATCCAAATAATTCTATCATCGACAACTAGATGGTGCTAACTTTTAGTAAAAACAGTTTTAAAAAAATTTGATTTTAAAAGTTTGAAATGACCCAAGCGCCTATTACAACAAGAACATATAATAACATTTGAATTAAATAATTTAAGTGCTTTATATTTCTAATTATATCCATAAAAAGGCTCAAAATAACATTCAAAAAAGCTAAAATGCTGGTAAGATTTAATTTTTCGTTGGCATTATTAAGAGATTTTTTCTTGTCACTGTATTATTAATGTTAGTCACAAATGGAATTACATATAAAATATTTCAATATATATATATATATATATATATATATATATATATATATAAATATATATATATATATATATATATATATATATATATATTTATTTATTTACTTATTTATTTAGTTTTTCTTTTCCATTTGAGCGGCCTACATTAGAAACCCAAAAAACTATTACGAAATTTTTGTTTTATCTTTTAGTTTTTTTAGCTTTTCTCAATTTTAAAAGTTCCTTATACTACGTTTATATTAAGAACAAAACCAGCACTTTATCAACTTTGTTTTGTAATTAAAGCAATTTTTATCATGACTTTAAAACATATTTATCAATAAAGGTTATAACAAACAAAATTATTTATGAACAGGCTGTATAATAAATAATAAATAAATAAATAAATAGTTATTTAAGTATATATATTTTCGATAAACAGTATACCTAATTTTAATTTTTGTCAAGAAAATAGACACATATAGACTAATACGTAATCAGTAAAATATGTTTTTTAATTAGTTTTCATTCTTGTGAAATGAAGATTTTAGTAAAATTTTCCATGATTTTTTAATAATATTTTACTAAAGTTTGAATATTTCGGTAATTTTTCATTATAATTTAGATTTAAAAGTATTATTGGAATGGTCTTATTCAATGCTATTGAAATGTATATTCAGTTAATCCTTTAGTTAAAAAAGTAATATTTTGGTATCTCCGGTCCATAATAGCTTGAGTTAATTTGTATGGCAAATAAAAGTTTGTGTAATAAACTAAATATCACAACAAGCATAAACTTGTCAAAAAACTATAAATACGTACACACAGAAAAAAAATTGGTTGAAAAACAATTACCATTGCAAGAATATATTAAGCTTAATCAAACTTTAATCCTCATAATGAAAAATTTATAAAATTAATATTATTACTTTGTTTAGAATTGATAAAATATAGTAATTGAATTAAGGTTTAAACCATTGAGATTTTGAGAAATATATAAACTTAAACTGTGCATAAACTGTGTGTAATTTTGCAAATAGTATTTTTGTTCAACACGTTAAATATTACATTGTATTTGTGTGTCTATTTATATAATTGCTTGTGTTTTTTAATGAAAGGTGATTTATAAAGGACAGATTTTAAAAAATTTTATTCATAACAGTCACTCTTTTTTTTTATAAATGAACAGATACGGAAACTAAATGCATTCATTTATTACAATCGAATTATAAAATTCAGTTGTCAATAATTCGGTTGCCGCAACGAATCTATTCTTTTTTTTAGTATGTAAAATAGCGACTATACTTCCAAGACTTTCTTTTATTCAATTATGTTCACGGTTTTAATGGAAATTATTTCATTTTTTATAAATTTATTAATATTTAAATGTAATAAATACTTTCATATAACTTATTTGCAAAAATTACCGATTTAACCTTTTGGGAGTTTTATATAAAAAAATTCATCTAATTACCCTTAAAGGGTTAATTATCTGAAATTTTCAATAGCATCAGAATAGACCTTTTCAATTATATCTTAAAATCCAATATATGTTCAAAAAAGTCCGAAATATATACAATTACATGTTTATGTAATGAAAATATAACAAAAATATTAATAAAATCTTGATATTTCGTGAATGAAAAGTGACGTAATAATTATTTAAATGAATGTTCCAAGCGTTAATATGTCCCTATAATATTTTGAACTTATTCTTCTTATAACGAAGATTTTTACAATGCTATTGAAAGAAACCCGTACTTTTAGAGTTGTTTCAAAAACGATACAGAAGTAATATTTTGGGATTCATATAAAAATATATATACCTACATATATAATTTTTAATGCTTCTCACTAAGAACTAAATGAAAATGGTTTTTGATTTGTATGGAAAAACTAAATAAATATATATATATAGTTCTTCAATTAAAGACAGATTGATAAATTTTATTTACTTTAAATGGCATATTAAATTTCAGCGTTTCAACATTTTTGCATTATGCAAATTCTGACAGTACATTTGGTGCCAACATTTCGTAAAGCTTCCCTTGGCTTTTAATTTTTGATTATAATTTGCCACAAATATTTTTTCTTTGATTCCCTCGTATGGAAAGTTAGAAAATAATTTGATCCAATCAAATTAAAATCTTCGAGAACTAAAACAATATAATATTAAATTTTCAGAATATCTTTAAAACATTATAAAATACTAAGAAAAAATAGAAAAAATAAATACCATTTTAAATTCTAAATATTAGCTTTTTTCTTGCTCCTTTTTATTTTAAAGAGAACTTGCCTTTTTTGCTCTCTTTGTTTATTCCAATTTCACACTTCCTGGCAACACTGCTCGAGATACTGTAATGCTCGTGTACATACTACAAGATTAAACCAATATAATTAAGCATTATTTCAAACAAACAATTGCAAATATCCAAAAGGCAACTGGGTGGTATAATTGTTTTTGCTTCGTTTGTTGAAAGTAAAAGTAGATTGTTAAATAGAGAATTATAAATTGCATTGCTTATGGTCTTTGGACGTTGGAGCGATTTTATGCACATATGTTGGTATAAATATTAATAACATAAGTCATAGAGCTAGATACACAGTTTGAAATTGAGTTTATATTACATAATAAGCTACGACAACAAAAATAAGAATTTAAAATTGGCTTTTAAATTTAAAGAATAAATATGGGATTTATTTTTATCCTTATTTAAATAAAATAAAAATTTATATTAATAATTTAGAATAGATTTAAAGCTTTCGAACTTTTTAAAATAAAAACTTTCCTTCTCGTAAAATATCGTCAGTGCGCTGACGAAAAGTCCTACGTATTTTTGGACATCTTTTTAGGAGAGCAAAAAAAAAACAAGTTATTTTTCTTTTTTTTTAATCCTTACATACGTACATACGTTTTGATAACTTTGGAGCCGATCCAAATATTTGAAAACATATTAAAATTAAAATTCGTGTGAATCAATAAATAGAAAATTACACATATGACTTTTCGTCAGCGCACCGGCGATATGAATTAATCTTTTTCCAAAAATTATTATTATTTCGTATGGAGTCTTCCGACTTTCCCTCTTTTCATATCATATAAAAAGGTTACATGCATTACATGTTTTTTTTTATGTGCATTCAATGAAGCCATCAATAAGATTCAAAACAAATAAAGCATTTTTTAAGTGCATATTTTTGCATACTTCACCCTTAAAGGCATATCTTCGTATATAGTGAATTGTAGAGTATATTTAAAGCATATTTTGTTTTTTTTTTTCTAGAGCATATTTTGACATTTTGCAGATATTTTTTTCGTTTTTAAAATTTAGTTTTTGATGTATAGGAAAATTTAGAGTTCCAGAGATATTTAGTATTTAAAATTTATTTTAATAAAAACTATTGAAGTTCGTTAATAATTTCTAAGGAGCTTAATTTTTAGCTAATGAAGTTTTAGGAGTAGATTAATTAATCGCTATTAAAGCCTTTTTTGAAATATGATGTATTAGAGTTTCAATTTGTCCGAAAATCATCAGTTACTACTGTAAAACAATCTATTTTTTAAATTTATATACAAACCTTTTTTTATAATATCTGAACTAATTAAATGGCAAAGCAAATAGAAGCACGCAGAGAAAAAACATGGTTACAGCATAATCACTATAACAATATTATGTTCTCATTGTTAACTTTATTGAATTTAAATAAACCCGTGTTCATGATAACAACAATTTTGATTCAAATTTGTCATTTAATGTTTACACTCAATAAGAATTTTAATATGATTGATTGCAAAAATTATATGTTTTTAAATATTTTGACCAGAAACAAAATTTTGTTAATATGAAACATATCATTACATCTACAACCATTAAATATTTGCCATCTATTTCCATGTTTTTAAACCATACTCTGTTTTCAAACTTTATTAATATTATTATTTATATTACAATAAAATGTTACAAATAAGTATAATACTTATCCTTTTCACAATCTTAAACTGAAAAACTTTAATATTTGTTTGTTTGTAACTATATATGTGTTTTTTAAATTTATTTTCTAACTTCAATCTAATTCTTATTTGGTTCATATGTGAATAAATATAAAAAGACAAGGTTTGGTTATACTCGGTGTGATTCAAGCAATATAAGATGAAATGCATGATATAATTAAATAATGTTTTAAAATAATAATAATAATTTTTATTAATATATGATAAAATGGAATAATAATATGACAAAAAGAATTAATATGATAAGATAAGATAAGATATGATAAGATTGAGTACCTATATGATAACATGAGATAATAATATGATAAAATGGAATCAAAATATGATCATGTCGTATAATAATATAATAAGATTGTTCATAATATGAAAAAACAAAATATAAAATCGGATACAATATGAAAAAGTGGAATTAATATTATTACATATTATTATAAGCAATATAATCATTTCTATATTTCGATGTGATCATATGTTCCAATCATTATTTGTTGCTCATAGATTATGATCAGTGCAACTATATTTTTTCTCTGCGTGAGACCAATAAATTTTTTATGCAGTAAATGAGAATTATAAAAAATGCTTTTGGTAAATTTGACAGATAAGTTTTAGTTTTTCCATATTTTATATCGTTAAGATATTAATAAAACAATTTTTTTATTGAATTTTTTTTTTTTTTTTTTTTGATCTTTAAGAGCATTTTAGAGCATATCTAATTTTTTTGCATATATAGTGCACATAAAACACCTTTTTAGAGCATATTTATAGTTTCCCTGGTTACAACTTTAACTTTGCATGGAGACTACGAATCCCACCAGATCTACCCGTCGAGAAAGAAAATTATTGCTAAAAAATTTTAAGGCCTCCACAGATATATATTTTTTTTAGTTGTTTGGATTTACTACTTAAAATTATCCTACATATTTTTCTTGCAATTAGCTTCCTATATCCAAAATTTATAAAATTTGATTTAATTTATCTAGATTAATTATTACTAAAAATACAAAAAGTACTATTAGAAGAACAAAAAAAGGTACCACAAGGCGCCCTGTTGTAGATTCCCACCCACAAAGAACTACATATTTTTATTTCATGTTTCTTGGTTCAATAGTTCAAAAACGAAAAAGTACCACAAAGTACCAACTAGTGGAATCTCAAAATTCCCACACAAAAGGGCCATATAGTTTTAATCAAAACGTACTACTATAAGAACAAAAAAGTATCAGAAGAACAAAAAAGCCCTCACCTACAACCATTTATGTTTAATTTCATGCTTCTATTATATGTAAAATATTATAGAAAATTTTAAAAGTACCATTAGACTGCCTTTTTTTGTACCATTAGAGGGAAAAGCATTCACTGAGAATTGTATTAGCTCACTTTTAGACCGGTAAGCAAAAGAGTACCAAGTTCCATTTCCTGCCTATAAAAAATCAATTAAACTTGAATTTTAAAAATATTCAAAATGTTTAAATTTGCATGTTACGTATATGACTCAAACGATACAAATATCTCTTCAATTACTTAAGAAAAATTAAGTTTTAAAAATGTATCAAAATATTTATCCAAATTTGTTCTACGTTTTGGTACCATAGTTCCAATAACGGCTCATTAGCTTATTTTGTGTGACTAAATAATCAACCAATCCTAAAAATTTTATTAAAATTGACTCTATAAGTCTGAATAAAATGTCATTTTCTGATTTTATCCCTTTTATAAAACTTTTTTCCCCATAAATGTAATACAAATTTAATATAGCAAAAATTATATTCCAATGAGTCTCAAAATTTCCAATAATAATAATAATAATAATAATAATAATAATAATAATAATAATAACAATAATAATAATATTCATGTCAATAAATAGTAAGTAATGCTTTTTGAAAAAAGTATCAAAAATTGGTACCATATTTACCCCTTAAAATTCAAATTTCCAAAAGCACCGCATTCGTATTTATCATTTTTTGATAAGTTATTAATATCATATAAATTTTATTTTTATGTTTGCTGGTTTAAAAAATACATAGTGTACCAAAAACGTATAAAAAAATACAGTTTTTCTCCTTTTTCTCACGAAAAGGGATGAATTTAATAAAAGTAGCAGTTTATTTTTAAATTAAAAACAGTAGCTATTATAGTATATTTGTATATGTTAGTTCATGAGATATAACCTTTCTGATTATTTATCCGATTTTATCCTTTTTTTAACCCATAAATATTCAAATATCTAAAAATCCAGGGGGGTCATTGCGTATTACGATTCGAAAGCAAACCCATTCTAATTACTGTGTATAAAATATGCAAATTCAAACGAGATTATTTTTGAACTAAGATATAAAATAACATCCCAACCTTAGTGTATGTCTACAGTGGGAGACGAATCAAAAGCCCAAGCCTCATATCTCTACTTTTGTCTTTTGGGCTGGGCGATGTTAAATCAGTCAGTCAGTCCCTCTGTAATGTCACTCTTTATACGTCTACATATACATGGTAGACGTATAAAAGCCAGATGGGCCAAAAATTTGGAAACTTATTTGTAATGATTTATATATTTTTTTTTCTCCTAAATTATCTACTTAACGCAAAACAACTTGAGAGCTAATAATTTTATAGTTTTATTAAACATAATGCAGCTTGGTATACTTTTACCAATTAGTGAATCTTTGTATAAATTAATTAATGTAATATAGCTTTATTAATACAACTAATTGATAATTATAGCGTTCACTTATCTCAACAATATTCAGCTTTCTTAATACCCTTGAAGTTTTTCCCCCATTTTATTTGTACTTATTCGCTTTTTAAGCAGGCCACAAGTTTTAATATTTTGTTTGTTTTAATTTGTTCCTGTTGTTGTTCTACATCATATTTAAACCCCACTTTTGATTTTTAAGTGCAAACAATTTTTGCAAAACTTTTTCTGACGTTTTCTTTCACACGTTTAAAAAATGCATAAACTCTACTTCAAAATTAATTAGCATTCATTATGTTGAAAGCATAAGATAAAAAAATAACTTGGCAGAAAGATTTTCTCATAGAATAAAAAAAAATAGTGAAGATGATGATGATAAGATGTGCATTCAAATAAAACATAACGTGTTTTTTAAATAAAGGATGAACGGAATAATTAAAACTAAAACTAAATAAATTACTTGTATCATTTATTTTCTAAATTTTTTATCTTATTTTAGATAAAAGTTAATTGCTAACTAGATTATTCTTATTTTTTTATGTTATTATTTTTTTTATATGTGACTTCTTAAAAAAATTAAAGTAATTTAACAAAATTTTTAGCGGTAACCCTCTATAGAAATGTAAAATTAATAATCAAAATTGAGCATCGCTAGGGCCTTCCTAAATTCGCTTTTAACTTGTATTCAATTCCTTTACAAAATTCTGAATAGTTTAAATACTTAATATTTACTCTTTGGAACTAAAATAACATTCCCAATTCTGGGTGTTTCTACCGTAACGACAAAATTATAAATTTCGGCAGAAAATGTTGCATGTAACAAGCAGTGTTACCAAGGCACACATTTTTTTTCTAACCAAAATTTTGAAGAATATAACCAAATTACGAAAAAATAACCAAATTTTAAAAATTCAAAGTATTTATATAAAAATTAATATAAACATGTATACATGCCAATCATAAACTTTAATTAGTCTTTAGGATATAAAAGTATTTCAAATTTTAGAAGTATTTAGAACAATATTTATCAAAATGTAGTCCATGATCCAATTTTGTAAGGGTGTGGATATACAGTTTATTAATAAGAATTTAATTATTGTTACATCCTTATGATATGATGTCGAAAGTAAACTAGATTGTAATAAATTTAGAATTGCAAAATAGCTGGGTCGAGCGGTAATAGAAAATAAGGTTAATTTTTAAAATTATATGTTCACAGAAAAAGAATGAATACTAGAGTTATTTTTTATAGGGTCTTAGCCAATCCCACTCAGTAATATGAATTCCAAAATCTAAAGATTTAAAGTAAAAGACAATTAATTGGGAGGTTTAGCAAAAAGATTCAATATCAATCGTTCATTACTAAAGCACTCACAAATATTAAATTTTATTAACTTAATTTGAAAATTGTTTACAAAACTGTTATCCAAATGAAAATACATCGGGATTGACACTTTTATTGCAGTTATTTGTAAAATAATGTGGTGCTTTTTTTAATTTTTTATTAATTAATTATGTTGCCTAGCACAGTTTTAATAATTAAACAGGGTGCATTTTTTATTTGCTACAGCATGATATTTGGGAGCCCCCTAAAATACAACAATCGACTCCGAATCTCCTTAGCTGTTCGAAATTTTTTAACTATTTGAAGTAGTCCCCAAATAAATGTTCTTTTGGATGTATATTCTTAATTCTGCGGAAATAAAACTTTTTAATCCTAAAATATTCTTTAAAAAATGTGTATGTACCTACGTAAAATCTGGCATTAAGTTGCAAAAGGATGGCTTTAAAATTAATTGTAGCTTCTATATAGGGTCCTCTTCCGAAAATCAGTTAAAAGTACTTAAATACCACATAAATTTTCATATGTAAATAAAATTTGGCTCAAATAAGATTAACCGTACCACCCATATAATGCTTTCTCTCTCTCTCTCTGAAGTATATATTACTTTAAGTCACATTCACAATTGTGTAGGCGGTCTTCAGCAAATATACATTTAGTTTTTAATAGTAATTTATTTTTTAATTACGATTATTTAGGCTGTTTGTTACATCATTAGAACTTTGTCAGAAAAATCTTCTAAATCATTTAAATTTTTGATTAAATATTAGAAAATGTTTATATTTTCTACTCATTTAAATTGTTTTCTTCATCAGTTCAAATTGGAATGAGAAGTTATAGGAACCTTTAGTTTTTAAATGTATGATGAATTTTCATTTTCAAAATAATAAAAAAAAATTTTGATTTAACAAAAAAATAACAAAAAAAAAAAAAAAAAAAATCATCATCTCCACTTTGGAAAATAAAATAACCAATTTTGGTTAAAAATAAGTAAAACGGCAACACTGGTCACTAGTGTCATCAATGTCTTTTTATGATAATCTTCGTTATGATTATTCGAGTTTATTCAGACTAAAGAAGCAAAACATTTTGAGTAAGCTTGTTGTACGAAAAACTGTTTTTTTTAATTTTTAATGTTTCAAGTTCGATACTATTCGGGACTATTTTCTCGATTATTCGGTATACAAAACTTGTATCTTGGATCATGAGAAAATCCAGCAATACCGTACATTTTCCTGTCTAATACAAAATATTGAAAATATTTTTATTTTTTCACTATTAAGGAGCTTTGATCAATCTTTGCCCCAGAGTTATTCTCAGCTTTGTTATTTAATTTTTTTTAAATTTAATGACTAAAAGTTAGGCATAGTTTTAACCTAAAATTATTAACGATATTTTTTTATAGGTCAATACTATCGATACGTAAATTTTACGTTCACATGGCTAGTTCTCTAAAACACGTTATTTGTTGTTGTATCAGCTAATTGTATTTTTATTTATTTGTTAAAAAAAAGACAAAGACAAAGTGGAAAAACAAATTAAATAAGAAGAATAAAATATTAAAAAACATTTAAAATTATACATTAATTATATATTATATACAAATTTATTTATGAAATGTCATGATAAATTACGACCTGATGATTACCAAAGACTTGAGATTGATTGAAAAAATTTATACGTAAAATTTACCTACATTGGTATTCTAGGGTTAACATGACTCATATTTGATTTTGAAGAAATGAAGACAACGTGCCATTAGGCAGTTGAATATTTTGGGCATAGTTATTAGGAGCTTCTCCTGTTTTAGGGCATAGAATTCATTTTTGCGATTTTTTCTTTTTTTGAACCAAGTTTCATCTCATTCTTTAAATTAAGCTTTTTTTTATTACCCTGGAATGTAATTTTTAAAATTTACAGGATCATCATTAAAAAAAATTATTAAAAAAAATAAAATTGCATGGTGGCCAACGAGCAGAGTTCAAGAATTTTAATCAAGAAATATATTTAATATTAATGAAAGTAAGATTTATTACGAAAATTTTGTGTTATATTTTATTCGAACACACACTTTATTAGATATTTGTTAAAGGTTTTGTGCCAACAATTTGTAGATATTTAATTTTTTTCATTTTTGTATAGACAAGGTGTCGGAAACATCAGATGAGGTTTTTAATGGATTTAATATTTTGTGTTGGTAAATTAATAGAAGAAAAAAATCGCTGATAAAATATTTTTTTACTATTTTAAAAAGTATATTTGGTGCTATATTTAACATCATAAAATTTAATTATTCAGGGAATTAAAACTAATTTTAAGAGTCAACGTGGTATAATTTTAGATATGCATGACCAATTTTAATTTGAATTTTAGTTCAAATTTGGTACCATAAGTCTCATATAGCTTTCTCAATAATCTCTAAAGAAAAATACGTACTTCTTTTGTAATATTTTATTTTTTATTGCAATTCTAAAACTGAAACAATTTCTTGCACTATTTTTAATATAAACATTGCATCTTGAAACTTTAATCTTTCACTTAAGAAGAAAATTTTAGCTGTTTATGAAAAAAAATGTCTTTGACTTTTGTTGCAGCAAAGTATAACAAGTAAATCTAGTTGAATTTTGTTGATTTTAAAGATAAAAATTCTTTTAATAATATTATTCTTCCCCTGTTTGATGTCATTTGTATTACGCTCCAATAGTAAAATACCGACTAAGATGTCGGCGAAAGAAGAATTTATTTTTTCGCTATTTTTAGTTTTTCGCAACAATGCCACCAAATGTATTAAAGTTGTCAAGTATTAAGAAATTTACATAAAATATAAAGAAGCAACTAAATTATTTTCTTAAAGCAAGTAAGAGTAACAACAAAAAGAAAAAAAAAATACTTTTTTTTCAAGTAAGAAATCTTTTAGAATTTTTATTTATTTATTTATTTATTTTTTTATTTTTTTATACAATATAGCGTATTTCAAAATTGATGTGGATAAAAAATACAATTCTAAAAAGTATTCCTGTGTTATTATGAGAATGCTTTTGGTGTTTTTACAGGTGTTTATAATATTTATTTCTTCTCTTTTTAATCTTTTTTTATTGTTAAGGTGTTTCTGTTAAATAAGAAAATACGTATCAGTTTGTCATTACTTATGTAGGTACACTCAAAAACTAAAATGAGTAATCCGTACTTAAATCAAACCGGAGCGGTGTCAGAAGTACGCCAAGTATGGATTCTTTCAAACCAAGTGCGAAATACTTGCTTCAAGAATGGAGAAAAGTTTTAATTTTAGTTCTACTTAAGACTACTTGGCTTCATTTAGGCCAAGTTCCATAATTAAAGTGAGAATAAATTGGACTGATTTCAGAACAATCAGCTCACAATTAATTCACCTGTTTTAAGAAATATAGATTATTTCATGAGCTTAAAAATTATTTTAAGCTCGAATTCATACTTCAAGTGTTCCATAAAGCGTTATTTCTTTTTTTTCGTTTTTTAAAAACATAATTTTGTATACATAGTAATTTTTCCAAATTTATTGATTATTTTATGTTTTCGCTAATCATTAATTACTAATTAAAACTTCACCAAATCGGCAGCTTTAGCAGTTTTTGTACTTGAAGAATAGCCCTCCTCTTGGGTTTCCCTTGTTGCCGCTCGAAATGAAATAGTAATCCTGAAGATAATTTATAAATAAAAAAAATTATAAATATAGGTTTTCGTACATTTAATATAAAAAATTCATATGGAATTTAATCTTTATATTCATCTTATCCAAAACATTTTTTTTTCTTTTTTTTTTTTTTTTTTTTGAAATCGTCCTTCAAACAATTTTCAACTTTGAAGTTGAACGAAATGGTATCTTCATCGATGCCATATTATATTATAAATTAAAGAAACTGAAATAAATAAAATTTATTATAATCATACAGATTTACCTCTAGCGTTTTCACAAATTTTAGTAATTTTCAACTCTTCCTCTTATTATTTCTTATTAAGAATTTTTGTTTTGTTCTAAGTACAGTTCCTATTTACATATTTATACATGTATATATGTACATATATTTACAACTACAAAACATGCAATGCGAACAATAATCCCAAAGAGCAGAATTAAATTTCTTTTACCCTTCACCCTTCTGTTAACCCCATAGTAATATAAAAAAGTATTTGTAAACATACGCGTATAAATATATAAGTAGAAATTGTACTTAAATCATGACATAAATTCTTAATCATTAAAATGGTTATTTAAAAAAACACAAAAAGGTAATTTATTTCTAAGGAAAAATTCTTTCTATTTCTGCGCAATTATAAATAAATGTAGAATTTTTTTTTCTGTATATATATAAATTATTTTTGGAAGTAGATTTTCATACTAAGTATATTTATCATTTATTTTTAAGTTATTTATATACAATTATATTAATAAATAAATAATAAATTTTACGTTGTTATGTTCAAAATACTTCATGTATGCTACGTTATACTGCACTAAAATTTACCGACTTCTGAATTTTGACCGTAACTCTAGTGTTGGGTTATAAAAAGATATTGTGTAAAATATTATGGAAATCATATATCGTTAACCTGTGTCACATCAGACCTAAAATGTGTATGGAGCGTTTATGTGGAGAAAATATTTTTGTATAGTTTTTAGAAAAATTTAGCTATTAAATACTCCGTTTTATAACAAAATGTTAAAAATCTTAATCTACATACAATTATCTACGAAAAATTTTAAATTTATATTTTAATCTAAAGACTTTGTAGTTTTCAAATGTGCTAAAAACAAACATTTTTAAATAATTCTTTCTTATTTTTTAAATGCTCATATTATAGCTAATAAAAGCGAAGACTTCCCAGAGATATTGATATTAAAATTGCAAAAAAAAAAACTGAAATCTATAAATGTTTTAATGGTGTTTTTGTATGAATATTTTTATGGAAACTGAAAAACACTAGGTAAAAAATATCATTTTTGGGCGTTCTTTCATGGAATTGTTGAACCAAATTTGTTTAACCCTACGGAACATAAACGGTTACCGTTTTTGAACTTAAAATGCTCGTATTTCCTTAGTTATTAAGATATGGTCACGAAACTTCAGATTGCCGTGACTAAGGTGTTTTTAAAGCCTGAAAACTAAAGAAACCTTAATTTTATTAACTTAGTCTATAGATATAAAAAACAAATTTTGAAATCAGCTCCTAGGCTTACAAAAAATTACAATTTAAAAATTAAAATATAAAAATTGCAATATAAAAATTAAATTTTTGATCATAAATGCATAATTTAATATTAGAAGTAACTAAAAAAATAAATTAAAAATTATAATTGCTTGTAGAAATTATATACAGATTTCCTAAATTCTATTGCGTTGTTGTGTGGAATTGCATTCCAAAGACGAATCGCGTATATGAAAAAGTGCCATTTTGATACGAGACCAAACTATATAAATAATAATAATTCTATGAAGAAATAAAAGTATCTTTATATTGATTAAGTCTGGGAAAGAAACTCCATACAGGAAAAGAGAGACACTATCATATTTTTTTAGCCCATGTACATATATAATAATATTATAATAAAGGACGTGTAGTGTCCTCATACTGGAGCTGTCACAATATCCAAAAAGATCGCAAAAATATATCAAACCCGGAATTTAATATACTTTTGCAAGAAGTTTTCTTATTCTAGGTGGTGTAAAGTTTTGAGTCACTCAGAGCGTTGTTAATTTTATATAAATCTGAACCACCAGTAAAATCTATGTGGTTTGACCAAGTTAAGTTATTACTGAACATTATAAAAAGATTCTTTACTTTGTGAGCACTTTCAATAGTCTGAATAATTAATAATATGTTATATCTCGGAATATCTTGATACTTTTTATGTTTAATCAAGCACTACTATTTTTGATAATTAAGGTAAAGTCCATTTTAAGTGCCCAGCGGTGAATCCTATTTAAATCCTCGTATATACGAGTATACATGGATATTATCAGCGTACATGTATATCATACTATGTGATAATTGATGAGGTAGATCATTAGCATAAAGGGAGAACAATAAAGGTCCCAGCATTGAGCTCTAAGGTACGCCCTTCATTAGTAGTATAGGATTTGAAATTATACTATTAATATACATAGATTGAGTTCTCTCGCAGACATATGAAGATGTCACTTTTGTTGAGGTTGATGAAAAACTAAATAGGTATTTTAGCTTCGAGTAGAGAAGTTGATGATTGACTGTGTCAGTCGCCTTAGAATGATCAAGAAAGATTAAAAAAAGTAATCTTACTATCATCCAGCTCTCCTCTTTTATTTTCCGTAACGCCGGCTAAGGTTGTCAAACTGCTATATTTGGTATAGAAATCGGATTGCTTATCAGTCATAAAATTTTGCTCATATATATATGGTGTCACTTGCTTTTCGAACACTTTTGAAAAGTAACTTAGCACTGTTATTGCCCGATATTCACCATTGTATAGGATGAATACTTATATAATAATTTCTATTTTTAATTTAGCTCTTAATAGCGCTTCAGCGGAATGTCTTTTTTTAAATTATCACTAATGAAAAATAATTTTCCCAACAGATTTAAGGTCAATAATTATGAATCCATGCTGTGAAGTGAAGACCTCGTACAAAAGTACAGAATTTTATGTTAAATATTTTTATGAAAAAATCTTTATTTTTGCAATAATAAAAATTAATAGAAATAAGTTATTTTGTTATTAGTAAAAATAAAATTAGTAGTTTTTCTTAAAATACAGTACTTTTTACTTTTGTCTTTATTAAATAAATTTTAAGGAGGTATTGAAGTAGTTGTCCCTTTTTGGGATTTTTTTTCCTTGGAATCAGCTTTTTTGGACACTTTTTAATTCTCATCAGTAACGTTGATTATAATGGTTAACTACTATTTAACAGAGTTCGTTCCTCTATCATATGAAGCCAAATTTTGTCCAATTATCTGGCAATTTGCAGCTTCGTTAGAAATTTAATATGGACGGACGGAAGGACATCGAGAACATCCTCTAACAAGTTTTTTCTATATGCATTTACGAGCTTGTTTTTATCTTTATAACCAATTGAATGATCTTGATAAATAACTAACATAAAATTGTAATTTTTTTTATACAAAATCAAGGAAAAACACATCAAGATACCCGGATACCCCTGGTATTAATTAACGTTAATATTTTTGGGTATGTAAGGTCACTTAGGAGTTAAAATAAATTACTTTACAGCTGATAATTATTTAAACAGAACTAATTTTAGTACAATATATAAGAAATTGTACTTTCTGTCAATAAAATTGATATGCCAGGCTTATGTACAGTGATTGAAGATTGTAATATTCGGAACATTCGGGTGAATTACTAGAAAATAAATTTTTAATAGTTACATATAGAAGAAAAAAATTATAAAGTAGCAAAAAGTCCTCTTATATACCAATCAAATAAAAATAATAATAATAATAATAATAATAATAATAATAATAATAATTACAATAATTTTAACAAATGTAAAAGCAAAAGTCTGCATGGAAATTTCATGGAAATTTGTCTACAATTTACCATAAGAAGGACTTCTAAAAATTACTTTAAAGTGCATATATAGGGTGTCATTTGGTTGGTCTTCACTGATTATAATGTTCATTTTTATTACTTACCATATAATTTGAATGTGTTTTACTGGCTTAGAAAATTAAACCAAAGTAAAATAATTTAACATATTTTAGCATATTTCCGTCTTATTACTTTCGTTTGTATTTTCTTTCGTTTATTGTTATAATGACTTTATTCAATTATCAAAACAATATGTAGACATAAAGGTAACAATAATGTTAACAAATAAGATTTATGTTTAAACATATTAATGTTAACGATGATTTATTTTCCTTGTTTTTTTTTTTTTTTTTTTTTTTTGTATTTTAAAAAGAAAATTTTTAAATAAAATATTGAAGGGAAATTTTTGCTGCTGTGAAATTGAAAATAAATATAGCTTTAAATATTTTTTAATTTAGTATGAAAAGTAGGTATATACTCTATAATTGTTTCTTAAATTATATTAAAGCGAAAGCAAAAATAAAGAAATCAAGAATTCTTTTTTAATAAATTTGTTTAGTTGAGATAATTCATAGATATAATATAAAGATAAATAAACTACATTTTTATATGTTTACTCATCTAACAAAAGATTAATCTTTTCAATTTAAAATAAAGTTAAAGAGCATAAAACACAGTTACATATATAAAGAAAAAGAGATGCTAAATTTGAAAACTTTTTAATTTAATATGTATGCTCAAAAATACAATTTAAGCAAAAATGTTGAAAACAAAAATTAAAATAAATAAATGACTTATATAAATGTATGCATTAATTCAAGTTGTTTAAGTGTGTAATAGTATGGTTATGTAAAAATTCATTTATAAATTTAAACTTATATACTCACGCAATAACTCAGTCACATAACAAAATAGAATATTCACATATGCACTTTGGTATAACAACAAATCCCATAACATGAATTTTAAACATTCAACTTTCAAAGATAAACTTTCACTTTTAGTCACATGCACATTGGGGATATTACACAAAAACATATCTTATATCTTAAAAATATTTTAAATATCCACTCGTAGTATAAATTTATTGTAAACAAATATTTTTAAAATATATTATTTTAAACTATTGAGTGTACAATTCATACCCACTGTGCTTGAATGAGCTTTTGTATGCTCTGATGATGTAAATAAACTGATGTATTATATGTTGTAGTTCTTAGTGTTGTTTGTGATGAATGTTTAAGAATATACGTGCAATTTTTCTAGATAAAGTTGTAGTGCGTATATGTAACATTAAATTAAAAACTTACTCATACGTCATGGATTACTGCAATAAAAATGAAATTTATATGATAAAGTTAAATAATTATTTTATTTTCTTTGCTTTTACATACAATTTATTTACTTACATAATAAATTACAACTTCATTTGTGGAATATATATATAGTGGAAACATTTATTTTAAATTTATAGAATCCAAATAAGATGTTTGCTAAAAAGTTATCATTTTACACTGGGAAAATTTTAGTTTGAAATGTTAAACAAATAACTAAATATATAAACCTTATAGCTCCTTGTTCTATGTGATATTTTAAGGTTACCACAAATATTTCAAAATTAAAAAAGAGAATATATAATTTAATTTGATAATTTTGTTTAAATTTAAATGTATGATTTTGCTCCAATCACCAAAATGATACTATTAATTAACTGAAATAATTGCTTTTCATTAAAGTTTCAATTAGTTTTTTTAATTGATACAATAAAAACTATAATTGAATTTTCGTTTAAAACTAACTAGAATATTTATTTATCTGATTATAAAATTAATTAAATAAGTACGATTGCTCATAAATGCTTCTCTTGATAATATTAGAAGAATTTTTGTCATATTAAAATAAAAACTGTTTTACAATTACAATGTATATAAAGCGCGAAAATCTACGTAATGTAATGTATTGTATGTAATTACTTCATACTTATACATGATTTCCGAGAAAATCTAAAATAATCGGTCATCGTCTTGGTGATACGTTCCAAAAAGGGAATATAATTATCGTTGAGGTTGATTTTACAACCTAGAAGATGACATACCAATTAAAACATTAATAGCATATGACAGCCTGAAAAAATGGTAAAAGTAATCAATATGAACTTACATTTATATATAAATCTTCATACAAAAAAACAGCATGTTGATGCAAACCTGGACCGTTTTGGAAACATGTTCGTGTAATAATACCAGAATGATTAGTAAACTTGCCAAATCTTAAAATCTTGTACATACTTAATATTTCCCAATTAATATCCTCTTTAAATCAATACACGGATCTAGTTTTTCTTTAAATATGTCACAAAAAGTTCAAGCGGTTTGAAATCGACGACTCTTACAAAATTTTATTTGTTTTGTTTCAAAATATTTCTCCTTTTTTATTTTTAAAGAGCTGTCGATTTTGCCAAATAAAGTGAAAACGAATTATTATATTAATAAATAATTTTTGTAAACTTTAAATTTAAATTTAAAATTAACTAACAAATTAATTAACCCATTTTATGCAATATTTTATTCTGTGTAGCTTTATACAAACCCATTCCTGTATTTTTGAATTAAAGTTTTTTTTTTTTTTTTTTTTGTAAATTTGTTTTGTATTTGGAAATTTTTTTATTTTACCGATTTTCGTTTCATATTTGGATATTTTTTGTATTTTTGTAATTGAGCATTTTTTTACTTTTTTATTTATAGACAAGTTTCTTTTAAGTTTTTAGGACTGCTTCATAATTTAGTATCATTTAAATTTTGACGGTTTTCTTGTATTTTTTAGATTTTTTTATTAGTCTGTTGATTTGCATTTGTTATAATGTTTTTAATATGTCGCTTTTTTATATTTTAACGATTTTTATAATTTGTCATTTCTTATATTTGCGATTTTATTTATGATGTATGTAGTGCTTTTTACCTTTCTTGTGATTTTTTTAACAATTTACTTAATTATTCTCTTTTAGCAATTTTATTATATATATTTTATTTAAGGTTTATTTAAAGATAATAAAAATAATATACAGATTAACTATTTATTTATTTATTTTCTCTGCTTTCTATATAGTGTTATTATTGTCTTTAAATTTCTTGAAAAGTAATAAAATTATTTTATATTATTAAATATATTTCGTGCTAAATGTACATTATTTTTAATTTTTTTTTTTAGAAGTAATTACACATATATAAAAAGTGTTGCTCTTAAATAACCAAAAGTGTTTTAGAACATTCTATCCTTTTTCAAAATTGGTTGTAGTTCTTGAGACATCAATAAAAATATTTCTAATAACTAATTTATTCAATAAAAAATAATAAATCGGAAATTAAGAAAGATCGAACTGTGTCACTTGTATTGTTTGGAATCTGTTAAACGCATTAGATTCCAACAGTAGTGACTCACCATGTTCTCTTATTTTTGCATTCCAGTAAAAAAAAAGAAAATGATGGAAATACACATCGTTATTTTTATATTTACGACTTTATTTATGATATATGTAGTACTTTTTACCTTTCTTGTGATTTTTTAATAATTTATCTCTTTATTTACTTTTAGCAATTTTATTTTATATATTTTAATTTATAATAATTTGAAAAATTTTTTTATTTTTTATTTCATTTAGAAATTTTTTTGTAATTTGTATAATGGCTTTTTTTTTGGTTTTTATTTAATAAAGCTTCTCTTTAATTTTTATATTACAAGAAATCAGAGACTTTGTTTATTGTTGTTTTATCACTAAAAGTACCAGTGAAAAAACATGAAAAGTATTTGGACCACAACTCGATAAACTCACTAGATATATTTAGCAATAAATTAAATAAGTTGTTGTAGATGTCCGAAAGACTAAGGGCTTGATAATGAGTCTTGCAAAAAGGCATAAGAAAAAATATAAGATTTTCCAAAATAATCTTCATATTGATTATTTTTAATAATAAAATTCTGGAGAACATTTCCATTGCTTTAATATATTTTATACCTCAGAACAAATTAATGTCGTTAACTAGATGTTATTTTTTTCGGATGCTAATTTACTTTTTTTGATATTCTTCTCTTAAAATTAAGTTTATATATTTTATTTTTAAAGTATTATTTAAGGTTTGTTTAAAGATAATAAATATACTATACACATTAACTATTTATTTATTTATTTTCTCTGCTTTCTATGTAGTATTATTAATATCTTTAAATTTCTTTAAAAGTAATAAAATGGTTTTATATTATTAAATATATTTCGTGCTAAATGTACATTATTTTTATTTTTTTTTTTAGAAATAATTACACAAGTATAAAAAGAGTTGGTCTTAATTGACTAAAATTGTATTATAACATTCAATTCTTTTTTCAAAATTAATTCTAGTTTTTGAGACATCAATAAAAATATTTATTTAATACAATATATTTTACTCAATAAAAAATAATAAATCGGAAATTAAAGAAAGATCGAACTATGCCACTTGTATTGTTTGGAATCTGTTTAACGCATTAATCTCCAACAGTAGTGACTCATCATGTCCTCGTATTTTTGCATCCCATTGAAAAAAAGAGGAGGATGGTAATACAGATATTAATCGTTGTTTTAATTCTACCACCTCTAAAAATATAAATATATTATTAAATATATAAAAATCTGAATAGCTATAGTTCCAAGATCGAGATTAAAAGAGATAAATTCCTTTCTAGAAAAACTTTTAATCAAATCAATTAAAAGCAGTCAAGGAAAAATTTACACCTTATGGCCTTATGTCAATAGAAGCTAACAAAGTTTTCAGTAATAATGACAAGAAGAAATTCGAGGTCCAGAATAATCGTAGCTCCTTAGTAATGAAAAAATAAAAAATTTCCTGCAGAATTAGTCTGAGTTAATTCAACTAATTTTAAGCTAAAATAATTATATCAAAGGGCATCACTACTCCTACTGTAATGCATTATCTCGCGTGATTAAGAATTTTGTCGTTAGAGTAGAAGCTCAAAGAAATGTTACAATATGGATAATGATATTTATATCTTATAAAGTAATAGTTATTTAATTAACTAAAAATAGTGGCAATTGTAAAGAAATTACATTA
The DNA here is from genome assembly GCA_932274085.1 of Protocalliphora azurea. Lineage (NCBI taxonomy): Eukaryota > Metazoa > Arthropoda > Insecta > Diptera > Calliphoridae > Protocalliphora > Protocalliphora azurea. The sequence continues at coordinate 14,746,490 of OW026520.1, read as the reverse complement.
AAATCAAATACGAGTTCAAAAGTACCCCATTGCTATTGCAAATTTAAAATTTTTTTGATGTATTGCGTAAAAAAATTCGTGAATTTTCTTTAAAATTTGTTTGAAGAATGCATACAAAAAAGTTTTAAAAAATCTAGTTTTGTTATTTTATTTACAATTTATTATACATCCGAAGAATCTGAAAAAATTGCTATAGCAAATATATTTATTTTTATTCCTTACTTATTTTATCTTTTTTTATTTATTTATTTAACAGCCGATGAAATTACAATTCCTTACAGACTAGAATACATATTATTCTTGATGCTATTTACAACAAAATGTTTTTCATAATCGCTCAATCTTATTATTAAACTAAGTGAAAAGTACTCCTCTTAATGCGGATTGCATTTACCGAGAAATCAATATATTAATAAAAACTATTGAATTGATTGCATATACGTCTCATGGGATCAAAGTTTCCATAATTATTTCGAAAATATTTGATTTTGAAAGGAGTATAATTTCTAGTGGACGACTTCGGATTAGGAATTCGATCTTACGAAGCAGGAACTCGAAATTAATTGAACCATTTACTAAATTAGTTACAAATTTACTAAATTTATTACATATATTTTCTCTTACTTTCAAGAGTAGGAAGTTCAATAAGCTGTAATCGACTTTCGTAATGGTAAAATAATATTAGGATTCCATGGAAGATTTCGAAGGCAAAATAAGAGAAATTGTTTCTGGATCAATTTTCTTTATATGAACTTCGTGTTGAGGATCCCAGAATTGGTCTTAAGAGAGATGTGAATAATTACTTTGAAACGTAAGGATCAATAAATTCTCCTCCCTAGAACTCCTTTTGTCTTATTAGCGATTTGCGAAACGTGGGAATTAAAGGATAGTTCACAATCAAGCAATACATCCAGATCAAGAAATTCTTCTACCAGATGAAGTTGTTATTCATTTATTGTATATCTACAGAGTACTGGACTTTTTCTGTAGATCATCATATGTTTAAACTTTCTTAAACTCAGATCCATTAGGTTCATCATACACCAATCATAAAGATTGTCAAAATTTGATTGCAATAACTAACATTGATAGGAATAGTTAAAGCTATGGAATAGCTTTACATAATCAGCATACATTAATATTCTAGAATTCTCAATATATCTGGTAAATAATTTATAAATATTAGGAATAATATTCCCTTTGGAATACTAGATAAAACAGGAATGGTTTTCGATGCACATTCTCTAAGTAATACAAATTGTTATCTATTTTATCGAATTTTGACGATATAAGATCGTGATCTACTTTGTTAAAGCTTTACTGAAATATATTATATATATATTATATATATCATTTCAAAGAGTTTTGGAATAACACTTAATTTACCAATATCTATATAATTAGAAATGTTGGATCTGGTATCGGATTTAAACAAAGCTATAATATAAGATTTTTTCAAAACTTTAGAAAAATAACCACAAAGTATTGATATATTGAATAAGTAATTTCCCGTTCATCATTTTGTTATATTGATACGCATATTGGCAGATTATTAAAACGTTTCCGGCCACTACCTGATCCCATTGGGATAAATCAATTAAATTTGATATGGTGTATATGTTGGTAACTGTGATCGTATAATCAAAAGATTTAAGTACTTAGCGATTTTATTCTCTTAGGGGTATGTTTTTATGCTCATATATGAAGCAGACGTTTTATCAAATTTTATGGGAAAAATTTATTTTATTTGTTATTTAAATTTAGTTTTATGAATATTCTAAAATTTTTGTATTAAATATTTTGTAGTTAGAAACAGTAAAAGTAAGAGTGGACCATTACAATTGAAATTTAAAGCATTTAAATAATGAAGTAAAAGCTTCGAAGAATTTGACGATGTAAAATAATTTCCTATAATATATAACAAATAATTATACTTTCTGAAATATGTTACACTTGTTATCTGGTTGTGCATAATTTCTATTAGCGTTAGATATGGTGGTCAGCCCATAATGGTCACCACCAACGTTTTACTCCAAATATAGATGTAAAGTTAATAGATTCTGTAGTACCAAGAAGTGTAGGAAAAACTACCATACATAACATAATGTATTCTGATAGAGACATGACTTCAATAAATGAAACATTGCCCGGTCAAAGAATAAAACATAGTTCGCTGTAAGCACATCCCCAGCAGATGGGTATTCCATTATACTCTAAATAATCCTCTGTGTAATGTTTTCTTGCCACTTTAAATGAATTATAATATTTTTTACAATTTTTACACTACTTAACTTACTTACTTACTTATCAACTTAATTCCACCCGATTGAAAGATAAAATTAAACTGAACATTTTGAGTCAAAAGCACGGGCTTTTATGGGAGAGGATTATTTTAAAAAATTACGAAATTGGGTGCTTATTCACATTAGTTTTTAGAATATTTATTTATAAATATTTTCAATAAAAAAATGTACAATAATTTCGTTGCATCACAAAAATTATAAATTTTATGACCTCTATGGGAAATGTATTATCGCCTTTTGAGGAAATTTTTACCCGTTTCTCAAATTTACGTTCAGTCACAAATGGTATTCTCTAATTCTATATCATTTTATTGTTGGAGTTACGTGTTTTAGATGTATGTTATACGTTGATTTCAAATAAGATGTTGCCAGTATCAAAATCAGTATGAATCTATAAAAAAATTGTTGTAGTTTTTACTTGAAATTTCCTTCTTTTTGAATACTGATTACAAAAATAAAATAAAAAAATAAAAAATAAACAAAACAAAATAAGAAACAATTCTAATAAAAATATTTTTCGAATTTTGGACTGAAGTCTGTTGAATGTTTTTGGTGCTAAATTATTTATTACTTCGTAATGCATTGTGGGTGTTTTTCATTTTACATAGGTATACAATGCCAATATAATACCATAAGAAACATTTGAGTTCAGTTTATAAAGTTTGTCTGTCGGACAGCTTTTGTAATGGTCTTTGAAATAATTATGAATAGCTCCATGGATATATTTAACGATGTCCCTATGGTAAGTCTATTGATATAAATGTTGTATACAAAGTACTGAGCTCGATTACATAATATCTTTCCAGAATATGGGTCCAATCACACAAAAGCATTCAAAATACATACAACTATTTCTATACGGGATATTCATACATACGAAGATATGTGCAAAATTTGGAGCTATATATCATAATCTAAAGGAATTAGTTAATTCACAGCTTCCATATAAGATTCTCTCTAAAAATCAACTTGATTTACATACATAATTTTCGAAATCAACCATTTTGAAATTTAATTTCTTTTAAGAAAGAAAAACATACTCCTAGGAATACCTCCATACAATTTTAAAAATTTTATTTATTCGTGAGTAAGTAATTTAACAAATTTATTTACAAATTATGAAAATAAACGTTTTTTTCTCTATAAAAAACAAAACGATTAGAAAATTATAAGTGACTGTTTTGGAATTTCAATCAACAACTCTCAATTTACAGAATGACAAATTTTGAGTCAAATGACATAATAAGTTTTAATTATCACAGACAAAACCCAAGAAGTCGCAAGTGACACAGTTAATATTAAAAAAACACTCTATAACATTTTAGTCGGAAAGCAATAAAAATCCAGATAGAGAATAGGGGTATTAGATTATTAAGCAATAAAATGTAAGCGGTTTCACTCATTTATATATTGCATATTTCAAGTTGGTCTTAGTATAATATATTCAGTAAATTATTATTCCTCTACAAAATGCACTACATTTTCAGGTAGCATCGATCCTTTATTAAAAATTTGCTGTCAGTATCAGTATGTTTTTTACTTATTTATTTATTTTGGAAATAATTTTGTAACTTGTGAACCGTTAGAGATTTTAAATGAAATTTTACACGGTCACAGCTGAGGTATTTTCGAGTTGACTTGAGGAAACACATGCATCTAGCTATTCAAGGGAGTTGAAGGAAGACCTCCAAAATTGGTCAAATCTGGTATACAGATTTCTAAAAATTCGCCAAAAATTAAGTTATGACTTGAATGTAAAAAAAAATTAAACATAGATAGTCCTTGTAAATTTGCATAAAAAACATGTTTACGTGTGTAGGCTGTCTCTATTATTTTAAGAGATATTACGCTCGAAGATAATTTTTGTCGCCCATTTTTGGACACGTTTTTCAAGTTTTTTAAACGTAGCGCCTTAGTTTGAGCATTAAATTTTTTTGAAAATATTCACTAGATTTCTTAAAAATCCTAAATAATATTACTATAAGAATCATGTAAAAAGTTTTATCAATTTGTATTTAAAACTTTAAAAAAAAATCACATTCTTGGATTTTTTTTTCCAAAAAGGTGTTACTTTTTTCATTTCTAAAATATTTTTTTTCTCCGGGACTAATATATTTTTGTAATTTCTTCCAAAGAAATCTTAACGTAAATATAAATTGGAAATATAAAACTGGAGGTGCTTTGGGTAATGGCTTCCCCCAAGCCCTATCCAAAATTTGTCAATTTTGAAAAAGTTTTTTAATTTTTTTTTTTTTTTTTTTGTAAAATTATCAAATGTCGTAGCCGAAATCAAACAAAAAATATTTTTTCTAATTACCTTCATATGTTAGTTAAATACAAAAAATATATTTTCTGAGCCACGCGTTTTACAACGGCTGGGTGATAATTTTAATGAAAAAGGTCAATTTTTGAAATAAGTGTATTTTGTTACAAAAAAGTGGGAGCATATTGTGCAAAAATTTTATTGGTATACCACTACTTGTTACTTTTTATTATTATTATTATTATTATTATTATTATTATTATTATTATTTATTTATTTATTTATTTTTTTTTTTTTTTTTGAGTCCGAATATTCTAAAAATATGTTTAAACTCAAAAATACCTCCGCTCTGACCATATGAAATTTTATCTAGATATTTCTCACAAGTCACAGAATTTTTAAAAAAAAAAATAACAATAATAATAATAATAAAAAGTAATAAAAAGATGGGACAACTCAAAAAAAAAATATATATAAAATAATACAAGCTGTAGTACAAAATTTTTTATTACTCTTAATTCCAAAACTTCTATGTTAATTTATCAATAAAATTTTTCTATTTTTTTTTTTATTTTATATAGTTTTAACATTATACCTTAACAATTTCCACATTTTCGGTGCGCCATCTTGTGTAATTATAGTTAAAACACACTACACCTAATTGACCATTGATGCATTTTCACAACAATTTTTAAGAGCTGATATTCTTACCCCACTAAATTAATTTTCATACTGTGAACATTTTCTTATTTCTTGATATCTTGGCTATCGTTTAAAAAGTTATTTTGGATGTTATGTGCAATTTTTTTGAATTATTTTTATAATTTAAAAAAAATATATTTTATAGACTTTTTCCTGACCCTCTCTACTGGAGTAAAAATTCCCCGGAATTCTAACTTTTTTTTAATTTACTTAGACAAAATTCCAAGCTGTCCTTATACTAAATTATTTACGATATACGCAAAAGTGGTTGAACATTGGTTAAGTTAAAATACTTCGACTTCTGAAATAAAAATACTTCTGAAAATTTTAACAAGTTCTTATTCAATTTTATATAATCTATATTAAATTTTATATGATAAGATTTTCTTTATTTTTTTTCATCACTACTTTACGTATAACACAGAGGGATCAGAAGTGCCCTATTTTAGCACAAGCTAACCTAGTAAAATGGAGTACAATTATGCATTAAAATTTAATATGCGTTTGAGGAAAATAAAGATTTTTAGACAGTAATTTGTTCAAGTGTACATAACTATTAATTAAAACATATTTTAATATACATAAGGCTTAAAACAGTATTTTAATTTAAGAACGTATGTACAATACAATCTTCTAGAGCTTCTCTGTCATTTGCTTTTGATCTTTAAATTAAATCTGAAAAGAAATTAAATGAATTTTAGTGAAAGCAGAGATAAATATTTTATAATTATTTTTCTTTTTATTTTAACTTAATCTAGTATTCAGCTTTAGTATTATTTAAAACAATATTTAAATATTTTATTTTATTACAATTTGTCAAAATGAGTTATTTAAAATTTTGTTAGCTTGACATTTAATTAACATTTACTGTCTGTCATTGTCACGAAAAAAAAAGAACAGATAAGAGAGCTATAATTGGTGAGGTCCGAATATAAGGTAACCATATATTTTGCTTTAGTTAGTTATGAATCGTCGAAAAACTATTCTGAAAGAAAGCTGATACAGAAGACCATTAGAAGCCTAATTAATTTAAATTATATTACGATCTGAATTTTGCTCGAGTCATAAAAGAATTTAAGGAAATTGTTCCAAGTCAATTGATTTACTTAAAAGTCAACATTACAAATAACAAAACATAATTTAGAGTTCAACTCATGTTAGTATAGGGTATACAATTTTTACTTATATGAATCTCAATTACGTCTAACGAATGTCCTTCAACAGCAAAAACATTTTCGTTATGACGACTTAATCTAGTTCTTGTATTGTAGACAATGATGAAGTTATGTATATTTTTGCAGATGACATTTAAGTGATATTTTAATTTATTCCAAAGAACGATGAAACAAATGATATAAATGCCGTCTAGTTTGGAGTAACTTTTACTTGTCAGCAAGTGCGGTTTGTAATAAAAACTTTATATGTATATGACTAGGAAATTTTAGAACTAAAAATAAAAAAGTTTTCTATAATTATGGAGCTATATTTATGCACAAAATCCATCTTACTATAAAGATATCAAATCAACATCACATGTCCAAAATGTCCCTATAGTCTACTAAATTGTTACTAGTTAGATTTATAAGTTCATATTAACATGCACTCTAGCTGAATGCTTTAGTTCACAGTGAAGAGTAACTTTGATATTGAGATTTTTTTAAAAGATGGAATAGTTGAACAAAAATTACATATTTTTTAAATAAGTCTTATTCCTTTATCTTACTTGTAACAGGTTGCTTCATTTTTCTTAAGATCTTATAGGAGTACTCAAATTATAGAGGACCTTTAGCGTGAACATTTTTCAAAGCTTGTTAATTTTTGTTCTTTTTGTTTCTCATTCGATTTAAAAAATTATTACCTTAATCATCCGAAACCCAGACAAGTATACGTTAGTCAATACCCGGGTAGCCAAGTACCTTAGTGTACTTTTTCGTTTATTTTGTACAGAACATGTTTGAGAATACTTTAGTATAATCGAGGTGTCCGTCCACCTGAGCGTCCATGTGAACCTATATGTAATAAAATTACAGATTGTAATTTGCAATATAATGGTATGAAATTTCCTACGTAGGCATTATATATTCCAGGGATGAACTCTGTTGAAAGTGGTTGATAACGGTGACTTATTTCACCAAGCCCATATAAAATTTTTTTTCCTTGAAGAGGGCGTTCACGCTCATAAATATCTTAAATATTACATAAATTTACATAACTCAGTATATATAAAAATTTATAGTCTATAAATACCCTAAGAGATTTCAGTAGAATCGGGTCCATAATTCACAATAATTCCTATACAAGTCTCTATCTCAAATATCAATTAAATATGTATAAATATATCCCGCATAGAGACGCATGGTCCATAAATAATCATGCTTCGTCATCATTCAAAAACATTTCTACTCTAAAATATTATGCAAGGGCTCAAGCTGTTGACATTATTTCCGTTATTCAAGCCAGGCCACTTTTGATATTGTAACTCCAAAAATGGCAGAGCGCTGTGGCATCACTGACAGCATTCTGTAAGAATGTAGGAAAGTTACTATAACTTGAGGGTCGGGCTTAACCAATTTCCGGAGAGAATCTAATATGGAACTTGTGCTCAAGTGTGACTGTGAGGATTTTGAGAACTCAATCCTCACAATCTCATCATATGAGAGCTATGGATTTTCAGAAGCAAATCTCATACATAATTTTATATATTCTATGAAAACAAATATCTATAAAACTTTTATAAGTATTGAATTATGTAATATTCGAAAAATTTATGAGCGCCGAAACCTTATTCTAGGTGAAAATTTGTGTGGGGAATAGGTTATAATAAATAACCGTTATCAACTAAAAGCCAATTTTAGTGAAAATGGTGAAGATATTCAAACATTTTTTTACGTGTATTTACCGATTTTCTTAAATTTAATAACCAATTAAATTATTTCAATAAATAATTGACATAAAATTATAATTTTTTGAACTAAATCAATGAAAAGCACACTAAGGTACCTGAATTTCTCAAATTGTCTCAAAAAGAATAATAAAAGTCTTTTCCTCAAAGTTCATAAAATTTGCTAAAGAAAAACATACAATGTGAAGTTTTTGTGATGGAACGTAATTACTGCTTTTTAGTCAAAATATTACAATATTTTCGAAACTAATAGGAATGGGAATAGGAATAGAACTTCATATATTTTTGGGAAAAATTTTTCCCATTTTGGAAAATATTTCTCCTACTCATAATGCATATTCATTTTAGTATTTCAATTAATTGAAATTAAACGCATGATAACTGGTAAAAATTATCTAAATTCTGCAGAATATTACAGAATAAATAAGTTAATTAAAGTTACAAGAAGAAATATTCCGAAGGATATTCAAGGTATAATATGATAATAACTTGACAGGGGATGTGTCCTCATTAAATCAAAATATCATTTGTACTTTATCCGGGTTATGTTTCAATTTTGAGATGATGGTTAAACGGGAATATATCAGATTATGCGCCACAGCATTTGGTGCTTTACTGGAATTCACGATTTTACACTATCCAAAATGAAAATTCAGTCAAGAATAACGCAAACGATTTACGTAGCATGTATGTTTCAGGCAAAACGTGGTGGTGTCCATTACGGAATAATTTCATCAATTATTATACAAGACAAACGCCGTAGATAGACATATAAGAGCAGAAAATAAATAATCTATAAGTCAGCTGGAAATCAACAGAAAAAAGAAAACCTTGACATCGGATTAGGATAACTTATGGAGGAGAAAGTTCTGCATTCTTGACCACAATATCTAATCGAGATAATGTTTCTTAATATTCTAAATGCTTCAACGTGAAACATGTTTCAGAAGGAATAATTATTTATTGTTTATACATTACAAGAATTTACTGTCAAATTCGTTAAAGCTTTTACTTCATTATTTAAATGCTTTAAATTCTCAAAAAGGTGTGGACACATTGTGCCCTCTAATGAAAGGAAGAAGCCTTTTTTAAAAACATTCTTTGATGTATATTTCGGTAATTATAAAGTCCACTGTAACAAATGACTTGCCTCTTTTATCGCTACTGCATAAAGCCAGCTATACCAGGAATTTTTTCCTTAAATAATCTTTAACATTTCCTAGAGCATTAGCAACATAAACATTTTTAAACGGAAGCTGCAAAAAATCTGCCAGTGCGTAGATTTCGTCGTCCATTATACAACATGAGAATTTTTGTATGAAGTTTGATTTTAATTTCCGTGATCTATTCTTGGAGTTAGCTTTAAACATTTTACCAGTTCTCTTTTTGTGATTTTAAATTTTAAGATTTTTTTAAATTATTTTTTTTTTGTATTTAAAAAAAAAAAAAAAATTTAGATATTTGATTGGAATTTAGTACAGATTGACAACAAATGCATATAATTATCACTAACAAATAGTTTATATTGTGTAATAATCATAGTTTGGAAATTGAACTTTAAGGATTTAAGACACTGAATAATAAGTTTATTACAAGATCACTTTTTGAAAACAATGACGAATATAATACTAAATAGTAAATATATAATTAAATAGTACTTAATTAAAGCAAACTTTGCATAATGATGTATTAATAAAAATTGGTTTAGTTTACCCAAAAACAAATTTTTAGACCCATAGCAAGAGGCTGATAAGATGATGATGTTTACGATTCTTGGATTTTGATAAAATTCCCGATTAGATTTTTGCAATTTTACTAATAGGTTTTAATATGTGGATTGTGAGCTGCTTTTTATTAATTTCATTTACATCTTTTAAGGTTTTTGTATTTAAGTAGATTTTTGTATTTTGTTCTTAAGAAGTGTAAGAAATATTGATGTAATAGGTTATTTTTCTTTTTCTTCTTTATCCATTTACTTCGCTCTTTCAAGATCATGTTTTTGTAAAGTTGATTTTAGATATCGAGGAAAAAATTACAGTGGGTGCTCATTAAATGAGACATTTACATTTAGAAGGGATATATAAATTTTTGTGGGCAGTTTAATACCTGTGGTAATAACAATGAAAATCCAATGAATAATTAGTTTTAAATATTTTTTTTTAACTATAGAAGTTTACTTCAAATATAGTTATGGGTAGAATTATAAATAATTTTATAGGGAAAGCTGACATAAATTAAGCATTGAAAATAAATGCTGAAAGTTTCTATTGAATTCTAGACCGAAATGAATTCCAACAAAAAGAAGCCAAAAAAATTATCTTTTTGACATTACACGTAAGTGTGATTCATTCAAGTAAAATCATTAATTTTAAATAAATATCTATATAAAATTAGGTTTATATATGATGTAATAGCACTTAATTAAATAACTATTACACTTTTTAGAGTTTTACTTTTAAACACTAATGTTCTTGTAGAAATTTCGACGCTAACATTTTGCCCAAGGAAGCTACTTTTTTCTACATATGCAGTTAAAAATTCGATAAAACATCGGGAAAAATATCGTTTAGGCAGATTTGCATGACCATGCACCCTAATAATACAAATACATATTGACATGTTGTTGTTGACTTGTTTAAGGAAATTACTTAGAAAAATTTGATTAAAAACAAGAAAAGAATTTAAATATCTTGATTTAATCTAATTAGTTCTTTATAAAATTTAATTTTGAGAAATAATTTTTTGGACTTTTAATTGTTGTATTAATTCCGACAGCAAATCCCCATTTGATGCTTCAAAATATTTTTCCATCTCCATAGATTCATGCGATTAGTTTTTTACAGTTTCTCTGCCAAATAATCTTCCAAATATCTCATTTCCAAAATCTTTAGTTTCTATTTTGGAAAATTTGAAACCATTTTAGATATAGATGTTCATCGATATTTAACATCATGTGTTGCTGTGAAGACTTCTATGTTTTCTGTTTATGATATTCTGCTAAATTAAATATTTTTATTTTATATTTTGAGTTATTGGAGCAATTCGAATATTTTTGATACATGATGGATTGATTCGAATAAACCTGAATACCTTTTTCGAATTATTTGCTTTATTCAAAGAATTAAAACATCGAACGATTTGAATACCCTTTTACATAATATGTTCGAAAGTATCAAATTTGCTGCGTTCACTGTATGTAATATGTAAATGCATAAATGTACATCAGGGTGGCTTCAAAATAAATGATTCATTTTAAAACACAATTTTTCAATATTTTAGTCATGACATTGTTCTTTCAAAAAACCCCAAACAAAAAGGAGCTTTTTCTTGTTTAATCCAGTATGAAAAGAACATTGATAGGAGAAAATTTTGAGCCACAGTACGTCAAAGTAAAAAACAATTTCATTATGGGGTCATCCTAATACATATACGTATTTTCAAGACCACTGTCACTACCCATATTGATATGCATTCAAGTAAAAATTTAAGATACATGAAAACTGTAATTCGCCCTCGAATATTTGTTTTTGAATACGTAAGTTTGGTATATTTTCCTGTTAACTTCCTTATGTAGAAATTCGAAAGAATATCGTCGGTATAATGAAAACAAATTTTATATGTATTTTTCCATTGTTCTTTTTCATTTTTAATATATTTTCAAATATTTAAATAAATTAATAAAAAAATAAATTACTTTTTCGGTATCCTGGAAAGTTATTCATAAACAAATAGAACTTTCTCTCAGCACACCGACCATATGTGTTTGTGTAAATTCACATGTGAGTGTTATTTAGGAGTTAAATTAAGTCGTTCGTTGTTTTTCCAAAACGCACATAATAAACAAGCTGTTCTGTGTTTATTCATGTTTCTCAATTTGTTTTTTGGCGATATTTTCGCTGGCTGTCTTGTTTTTTGGTTTTACTGTTGTGCGTGCTTTTGGGGATTGTCGGTCAAACTGGTAAAACAACGACAAGAACAAGGGCAACAAAATTAACAACAGCAAAAACTAACTATAGATTTTCCTGCATTACGATACAAAGATGGTTGTCTTACATGGCAGACAATAATTTATAGTTTTTTAGTGCGTGTCTTAATTAAGAACTCTTATTATTTTATTTTGCTATTATTGAAGCATTTGTGTTTTTTTCAGAAAATTTAAAGTTAAGAAGAAAGTTTATTTGGTTATTGTAAAATAAACATTAGACTTTAGGAAAATAAAAAAATAGGGCAAACGCTTAACTATTAACTTTAAATAAACTTATATATGTACATGCGTTTGTTACTCACATAAGACTCTTAAATTTATCAAAACTATGAATGTATTAAAATCTTAATTTTTCAAGTTCATAATCCTCCATCACGTATACATATTTTGTAATTCTTTTATATCAATCATACGCCTAGTAAAGTCTAAATATTATTCCAAATTTTATTCAGCTTTTCTTAAATAAATCGAGAACTTTTTCAATTTTAAAAACATAATAATTTTCAAAAACATAACTAATACACAATAATATACTATAAAGTGGAAATATTTTTTAAGGTATTAATAATTAAAATTATTTAAAAAAATTAATCAATAAAGCGTAAAGTAGTCCATATAATATTCGTTTAAAATATCTTATACTTAATCCTTTTCCTTTATCTCCCTGTCACCAATTGTATTACAAACCAATTCTTCTTTGTAACATTTCAACATTAAAAAAAAATTATACTTTCACTTAATATTCGTTGCATGTTTTTTACTCTTTAGTATTTTTTACGGTAATTTAAAACGTATGTCTTATGGAAACGACATGTTTGTGGTTTTATTCCATTCCTTCAAGAAAAAAAAAACAGTAAAATGATATTAAATGATACAAAAATGCAATTTTTCTGCTAAGACACGTTTTAATTTAAGACGACTTGACACATAAGAAATAAATTGTGGAAAAAATATGCCAAAGAGATTAAGAATAAACGTGGTAGTTTGCTATGCCTAAAAGGAGTAAAAGATTCTGAAATTTAAGGAAAAATTTAGGTTTGTAAACATAAATTAAATACTTTAAAGGAACCGAATTAAAATTAAATTTTTTTACTATATGCATTAAATATTTAAGAATAAAAAAGTTTATATTCGGTTTAGCCGAATGTGATATACTCATCATTAATAAAAAATTATTAAAATTTTCTATATCATGAACAACTTGAAATATCGATTACAAACCTTAAGTCTTTCAATTTTCTTTAAACTAAGCCGACATGCTATAGCTTTAAAAGATACATATAATTGAAATCGCATACAAAGTGAAATATTCTAATTTTTTATGCAATTTTTCATTTGAGTCACTTTACTATTTTATTTATAAATTTGTTACAACATCCTTAATAAATATAAAAAAACTATTGAAAACGAGAAAAAAATAAGTTTTTAAATTAAAGCAAAAATGTTTACTTCTTCTGGCATTATTTTTGAGGACATTTAGCCTTTTATGATCTAATTTAAAGTTGAATCAAGCCTCTTTTTTCTCGGCAACATCTCATGTGAGCTACATGAGACATTCGATCAAGGGTTACAAAAAACAGATTTATATTTAATTATCGGTAATTTTAGCAAGATGTATACGACGCTAAAGTAAAACTACATAGAAAAAATTATTTCCAAAATTTTTCAATTGATATTGTTTTTTTATTTTATATTAAAATTTAGTTCAAGGATTTTTTAATTGATTGAAAATATTTGGAGAAAATAAACATAAATTTTGATGTTTGTTTTATAATTTTAAATTAAATAACAAAAACAAAACAAAAATAGATTTCTGTTTGCGAGTCACAAATGTTTGTGTTTATTAGACTTTCTCCACCACTGTTTATTCTGTGGACGAAAATGACAGTAATCGCATCAAAGATAAGTTTGTAAATTTATGTTTAATTTTATGTGCTATCTAAAATTATCTAATTACGTGTCTTCTTAGGCATTGGTGTAAACCACAATATGGATAATCTTGATGGCTGACTGAAGTTAACAAATAAAAGACTTGCAAATAAAAAATCCCAGTGGACCAAAGAACACTAAAACTAAATATAGTGTTGTCCAATGGGTACACACATTTAAAGTTAAGATGTAGTATATTACATGCTATCAAGCATTATAGTTCGCTTTTCCGTAAAATCATGCAAATATCTAAACACAGAGCAGCTCTGTAAGAGAGTATAATAGTGAAAATTAATGAAACTGATGCAGGTAGCGAACTCGATAAAATAAGCCAAAACAGTAATTTTAATAAAGAAATTTACTGAAAAGAAAATATGCTAGAAAAAAATAACTAAATAAAAGAAATAGTATAAAAAATTTAAATACATATTTTTTTAAATAGCATTTTGCTCCATACAATCAAATTGATAATTGATAATTTGTTTGATTAAAATACTGATTTTTTTCAATTAAAATATTGATTAATTCAATCAACATATTATCTAAATTTTATAATTTTATTTTTTTTTTATTACAATTTTAAATGTGTTGGAAATTAGAATTTTTTATTTTGTGCTTTTTTACAATTTTTGTGACAAATTGAACATTATTTTGATCTAATGAATTATTTTGGAGATTTTTTTTCTTGAAACTTCAAATATTAACTAAGATTTAAAGACCACATTTCTTATACTATTGATAAAATTAATAAACCTATAAAAATATTGTATCCTTTTATAAGTAAAAAATCAAAGATAAACAGAAAATAAAATTATAATTCGCAAAGTAATATTCTACTAAATAATGTTCTATGGAGCAGCTGTATGGGCAAACATAGCAAAATCCCATATCAAAAATTTACAAATAACACAAAATAAAATTCTTAAAATGATATATAACTTTCCGTGGCATTACTCAACACCTAGATTGCAAAACATCAGCAAAATAGAAATGGTAAATGAAAAGCTAAAGAAAATTAAACGTAAATTTGATGAATTTTTATTCTAATTTCTAAATTTTATTTCTTTTTTTTTAATGAGGTTTTTATTCAAGTTTTCTAAGTTTTATTTAAGTTGTCTTTCTTTTTTTATGAGGCTGAATGTAAAGCTTTCCTCTCAATCCAGAGTGATAATAATTTCATAATTTACCTATCAGTGACACAAATGTAAATATTTATACATGCTCTATAAAATTACACACAATTATTGTAAAATAACATTATAAGAATGTCATATATATATATATATATAATCGTTTTTTCCATTTTTTTGTGTATATATTTTCCAATTAAATTTGTTTTAATTTTTTTTTTTTTTTTTGTCTAATTTTACTTGTATTATAGTATTTAAAAAATTTTTATAAAGAGTTATGTTAAAATTCATATGTTTTTATAGAAGAAAGGATTTAAATTAATTTTTGATGAACTAAGAAAAATTGTAGTTGATTTTAGGTAAACTTTTAGTCAAAATTTTAAATAATTTGATAAAAAAAGAATTCAAATTTAAGCCAAGAACAATAATTCTTGTTAACTAAAATTATCATTTTGCCGATAGGAGCAAAATTAAATAAAAATTTAATTAATATAAGCAATTTCATAACTGAATTCCATTTTATTTATTTTTTTTTTTTCTGTGTATCGTTAGTATTTTAAGAGAGTTATATTGGTTGGAATTTTCAATATTAACTGATGATATTCCTTTAATGCAAAACAAAGCATTTTATCGAATTTTTATAAATGCTTAGAAAATGCATTTTATAGCATTTATCATTGTGAAAAGCATGGAAATAGGAGAACTAAGAACATGTATGTATATCCTTTTGAATAGTGGATATAAAAATACACAATTCTAAAAATTTTTTTATTTGATTTATTTTATTTATTATTCTTTAAATAATGTACCATAAATTAAAAACACTTACGGTTTTTGATAAAATTGCTTACCTACCTTAGATAATTTATATAATTTTCCCCATTTTTATTTGAAAAACAATATTTCCTTACTTAAAGCAAAGTATCAAGCATCGTTAATAAAGACCACAATATGATTTCATCCTTTTGCATCTTGATGCAACAAATTGAAATATTACCCATACAAATACTTTACTCTTAAATATTGTTAATATATTTAATGTTTCATTTTTGCTAGGGATCCATTTTCTTTGCTAGGGATCCACTTCCTTTGCTAATGTAATAATGTAAAACAACAACATGTTTGTGTGATATATGCTGAAACACAGTTTCAAACGCTGATTACAAATCTGGTGATAACTCGAGCTCATGCAATATTGTGGAACGTAACAAAACAGCAGTCTAGCAACCCAGAAAACCAAAAGTTTGACTTAAAATTTGATAATGATTTGAAATAATTTTTTTGATTTGATAATGATTTGAGGATAATAGCATTCTCAACAAAAGGGTTTTTTTCTCCAAACTGATGCAGATTTGAAATAAGGTTTGAACTAAACTTTGATATCAATGGAAAAAAGTCATTATTTTTTAATTCGTTTGAAATATGATTCCTATGTGTTTGATGGGAAACGCCATCTGTTACAGAAAAATATTGATGTGAAAAAGTGCATGAAATATAGAAAATAATAAAAGAAAAATAAATAAGAGGAAGCGAATTGCAATGAAAAAAAAAAAATAATAAACTTACTTGTAATTTCACACAGTGAAAAAAATCTTCAAATAAGAACAAATATTATAAAAGTGGATGAAGTGGATGTTCTCAGCTATACTAAACATACATATGTACACACATAAATACATACATACATACATTCATACATACATACAAAAATACGTATATACATACATACATACGTATATACATACATACCTATATACAAACTTACATATATTCCACATATGCAATGTTTGCAACTCTATAACGAAAAATATCTGTAATTTGAGTATCTTGCAATAGTATACTTTACTAAAACTTAACAGACCAACTTACAGTTGTATGAATAAATATTTGATGTTAGCATGAATTACTGTATAAAATTATATGTATGTGTGTTTCCAATAAATATAAAAGTAACAAACTCGTTAAGTATGATGTTTTATATCATTTCATGGCAAAAACATATGAGTGTTTAAGATGTGTAGCTACGAGGAAAAATAATACTTAGGTTTCTAAGTTTTTGTAGTTTTTTGTTTGCATAATATATATTACGGACTAGTATGTGTTTTCTATATATAGATTTTGTATATATCACTTACAAATGTTTTTCATTTTTACGAAACAAGTTAGAAAAAAAATATATAAAAGGAGAAAACAAAATATTTATACAAGTGTCTTTAGAAAGTATTGATGCTCAAGGATCCGTTATAACATTTCAACATTTATTTCAATTGAAATTATGGTAAAGAGTATAAATTTTACCAAAATGTGTACTACATTACACCGTGGCGCAGAATCGAAAATTTTTCGAAATAAATATGTAAGTTCTAATCGGCTGGCTGGATTAAGATAAACTATCTCTAGGGTATAGCAGAGGAGTGAACAACTTTAAGATCGGAAGGGGGTCCCATGTACCCCTCAGTAGCAGAGCTATGGGGGCTTAAATTAGGGTAACTCTGACATAGAACAATTTTAAAAGATTGTCAATTTTTTGGTTCTCATCCGATTTAAAATATTTTTGTATCTTTTCAAAATCAATAATAAGGCCTATAAAAAAACACTTGTGCTATTTATCTCTTATAATTTTCGAGTTATTTTCATTTGAAATTTTAACTACCTCAAATTTGAAAGTTCTTGCTATAGTTTTTCTTTTCATATATATATATATATGTATACTAGTATTTCCAATCGATATTTTTGAATAAAGAAAAAAAGTCGATATATTTATCGAGTTCAAAAATTAATGACTGAATTTAAAAATTGCAAAAATTAGAATTTTTTTGTATTTTTTGTTTTTTGGAAAATTGTTTACGCACATTTGTCACTAAAATGTAATTTTCTTTAAAAACATATAATAGCTTTGTACCTTTCTGAAGTTTATCTTCGCTATAATGACTTTAAAAGAGAAAATTAATCAAATAATTAAAGCGGCCTAACTACACACCTTCCAAGATTTGTCCTATTTAATATGAAAGTTTTGAGTTTAAGTAATATGTTCTAAAATCCCAAATCATGAATCTGTAAACAGTTTGTAAGCGGAATCCCATAATATTCTCAGAAGCAGAGCTACGGGAGCCCAAATTAGGGTATCTTTGATATACGAAATATTTTGTATCTTACCCGATTTCAAAGATTTTTATATTTACATAATCTAGTTCAGTTTTTTCAATATATAGCAGAACATTTGCAATTTACTTATCCGATTTAGCTTGATTTTTCTATACCTAATTAAGGAATAAAATTATCTATCGAATTAAAAAAAAATTAAATTGGAGAAGTCTCTACACTCTTTTTCCTCTAAAATAAAATTTTTCTTCTTTTCTTCTTTTTCTTTCCGGAGATAATTTTAATTTCTACTTTAGCCAATTTGTGCTAAAATAACAAAGCATTTATCTACAAAAAGAATGTAGTTTTGGAAATTATAATATGCTGCAAAGACTTTTGTCAGAAGCTTTTTCAAACTTGCATAAAATGTGGACTTTATGGGTAAAATTCATTTTTTTGGAATTTTTATGGCTTCTTGGGAATTGCAGGATCCCCTTTATCAGAATCTTAAAACTTTTGACACCTCACAGTAGGGCCAATCGTAGAATTTTGATAATAAATCTATATCTCCTAAATTGCTGGTCGGATCGAATTCAAATGTATGGAAAAATGCGTAGAGGAGGATCCTAGCTTTTAGAAAAATTATCTCGTAATCATCCAGTGATGACATGAGATAAGCTACAGGGTGTCAAAGTTGACCACCTTGAGGATGTAAAACTTAAAAAATCTTAATTTCAACAAATCAAATCTGATTTCAAAGATTTATTTATATTTCTATAAAATGCTTGGTGAGATAAGCGAAACACATGCTTACTGACCTAAGTTATCTCCAAGTTATTTCTGTAAAATGCTTGGTGAGATAAGGGAACCACAAGCTTACTGACCTAAGTTATCTCTTACAATTAAAAAAAATATTTATGAATCAATTTTAAATTTTTGATTCTTTTTTTCGGTTTTATTTGGTTTTTTGGGAATAAGTTCTGAAATATACCAGGGATTTTTTTCAAATATTCCGTTATTTGTAATATATTCCGAAATAATATGCCGAAAAAGTTGTTAGATTATCTGAATTCGCTTAAATGTGAAAAATTTTCAAAACCAGCGCTCTGTAATTAATACGAAAAATAGCTATTTTTTAATATTGTATAATTCCTTAATTTTTTCTCAAAGTTTTGTAAATAAACCAAATTTCATTCTTTACACATTTGAAAAAACAAAGTTTCATGAATGGTTAATAAAGAAATTTTAATTTGACTTGAATTTTTGAAAACAATTCAATATTTACAGATCTAAAAAAAAGATGTCGCGTAAGTATTCTTAATTTATTAATTTGGCAATAAACTGTTCCTAGTTCGGCCAAAATCGAATTCAGGAGTGCAGTGTTTATGAAAAATAATAAACTTTTCAAAAGCCTTTTTTTAAATTACACAAAAGAGTATTAGTGTTATATTTTTATTATTTCTTAAGTATTGAATGAAATAAGTACCAATCTTTCATTCCACCAAAAATCATTTAAATAGATTCAGTAACCAGTTTTTAACAATAAATTTAATCTATTCTTAAAAAAATTATTTCATTACACAAGCGTATAGGTACATATGGAATAGAAATTAATCTGTAGAAATTACAATTTTTAGAAACTTTTTTATGCCCGAGGTGGTCAATTTTGACACCCTGCAACTTATCTAATATTATTACAGGATGTAATGAATGTAATTTAATTTTTCTCAAAACTTAGGTCCCGCTCTATAACAGATCTATTATCATAGTTTTTTTTTTGCGATCGAATGTAATGTAAGTTTTCTGAAAACTTAGGTCCTGCTCTATAACAGATCTATTACCAAAGTTTTTTTTCCATCGTCCTACTGTGCTTGCGCTATTTCTATCTCCTTTAGTGAATTATAAAATTGGTAATGATTTTCTATGACATTTTAACTGTATTAAATAAAAAACAATAAATACATCAGTTAAATAAAATTTTGGGAAAAAGCTTCATATGTGAACACCTCGTACCGCTGGTATGGGTGATTAAATCGTGGATGTAAAAGCAAAAAATTTTTTGTTAGAAAACAACGATGCTATGCCTAAATCGATTATGCAATACTGGTGTGTGACTTATAGAGAGATTCAGGTATTTGGAGATTTTAGTTATTTACTAGCGGGTATTCAATGCTCAAAAGAAAATTTGAGCATCCAGAGCAGTACTTGAAAATGAAATGATGAGAAAAAAATCGATATAGAGTGTGGGTTAAAAGTCACCGTGGGATTTAAAAATTTAATAGCTTTTTCGTTTGTATATACCTTTTAATTTTTACTGTTATTATTTTTATTTTTTTTTTTTTTTTTTTTTTCAGAATACAAAATATACAAAATGTACATTTTTCAATAGTTGATCAGAAATGACTTTAACGAAAATCTGATTATGATTGAGGAAGCTCATTTTCATTTGAATGGCTTTCTGAAAATTAAAGAGCCATTCGTCAACGCCAATTGCACCCCATTAGTTGTATGGTATGGTGTGGCATTATATCTGTAAATATTATTTGGCCTTACTTCTTCGATAATGAGAATGGAGGTTCTGTAATGGTAAACAGAGAGCGGTATTGGCAAATTTTTCAAGTTCTGCTCTTGAAAGCAGACCTGAGATGTGGTTTAAATAGGATGAAGTTACCGCCTACACTGTCCGAGATACAATGGCACTGTTTAGTCAAATTTTTAGAGAGCGATTGGTGACTTTTGGCCCACCATGTATATGCTTCAAAAGCTGTCAATGAGATTTAGAGTTGAGGAAATGGCCCAATCAGACATATGTTACACCCGACCGAATTATATTACCTTAGATATTTGGTTACATAATACATGCAGCATTGCACAGAGGACACAAGTTGGCAGAGGACCCTTCAGGTGCGGAGCCGCTGGGTCTCAAACATAAACATTTTTAACCGCTGATATCTTTTTTCACACCCGATTTCAAAAAATTTATATATTCTTAGTCCTCAATTATTTTCATTTGAAAAGGTCAAAATTTTTTGGATTCAAACTTGTAAATTTAAAGCTTAATATCTCATAATAAATGACCAAAATATTTTACTAATGTGGAAAATTTCTTATGAAAAGATAATTTATCATAAATTTTTAATGAAATATAATTTACGAATTATATATAATTTATTACAAATTTTCCAAAATTTCGAAAATTTCAATAAAAAGAAAATTTAGCAAAAATTGTATATAAAAAGAAAAGCATTGAAAATTTTCTAAAAAAAAATGTTGAAAATTTTCTATAAAAAGAAAATTGATCTAAAATTTTCTACAAAAAGAAAATTGATCTAAAATTTTCTACAAAAAGAAAATTTATCGAAAATTTTCGACGAACAGAAAATTTATCGAAAATTTTCTACGAAAAGAAACTTTATCGAAAATTTTCTACAAAAAGAAATTTTTTCGAAAATTGTGTATATAAAGAAAAAGTATTAAAATTTTTTTAAAAATGAAAATTTATTGAAAATTTTCTATAAAAAGAAATTATTCCACAGAAAGAAAATTTATTTTCTACAGAAAGAAAAATTATCGAAAATTTTCTACAAAAAGAAAAATTGTCGACAATTTTCTACAAAAAGAAAATATCGAAAATTTTCTACAAAAAGAAAATTTATCAAAAATTTTCTTTAAAAAGAAAATTTTTCGAAAATGTTCTATAAACAAAATTTTTGAAAAATTTTCAACGGAAAGAAAATTTATCGAAAATCTTCTATGAAAAGAAAATTTATTAAAAATTTTCTATGAAAAGAAAATTTATCGAAAATTTTCTATGAAAAGAAAATTTATCGAAAATTTTCTATGAAAAGAAAATTTATGCAAAATGTTTTTTAAAAAGAAAATTTATCGAAAATGTTATATAAAAACTAAATTTATCGAAAAAGTTCCATAAAAAGAAAATTTATTGGAAATTTTCTATAAGAAAAAAATTTCCTATAAGAAGGAGACATAATACCCAATATCAATTTGCTATCCCACATTCACCATCCATTAATATATTGTCCCTATCATCTTTGGTCATTATTATTTCTACTTTTTATAAATGATCTTCCTAATTCCACTCAACCTTGCAAAGCTCTTTCTAAATTTATAATTTATCAGATAAAGAAGATGTTTTAAATTTACAATCCGTTATATCCAGCTTTAATAATTGGTGCAACATCAACTTAACGGAACTAGATCTTAAAAAAATATCATTGCATTTCTTTCTATAGATATTTCCAAAATTGCAATAATTACTAAATTGGTAATATAAAATTGATCTCAGTTGATTCCTTCGCTGATTTAGGAGTTTCAAAGTGAAATTTGTTTTGGATTTACAACTGCCTACCATATTAATCGCTGAAGATATTTAAATGAGTTTTTGACACAGAAAATCTGTTATCTTACTTTAAAAATAACACATATTTATTCTGTCATGCTTTTTATGTACTTAAATAATGGTCTAAAAAATTATACTATTTTCATGTGATAGGATACCATCTATCTACATTATGGACTAGGAAGGAATCAGTTTTTCTACACAGTAACGTAGAATATTCGCCCATTTTAGTGAAACAAAATCTCTGACAGCAATCGAATCCGTAACCCCTAGGTTAATATGTACCCAAAACTAGTTAATGTGATCGATCTTTAAAAAATCTCATGAAACTTGTTTTCTATAATTTCGACCAATGCTGAACGCCGTGTAACTCTTAAATAATAAAAAAATTTTTTTGGTAACAATTACTATAATTTCGTTCCATATTATAACAGACTACAAAATCAATTGCCCAAAAGCTTAGGTCATCCCATATAATCTTCTTATACATTTTAATTCAACTCAGCAAGTATTTTAGGATATAAAAATTTATTAGTAAAGTTTTGCGATCGGCCTTACTGTGCAACTAAAGGAAGAAATCCCCTTTTTGTGAGTTCTTTCACGGATTTCTTTTCTAATATATTGAGAATAACTGAAAATTATTTCATACGTACTTTTGAATTAAATTTTACTAATTTTTAGATAAAAAGGTTAAGAATTTTTTATTCAAATTTTTCTTACTTTTTAAATTGTAAGTATTTAAAATTAAATCAAATATAAATATTTTATAATTTCATATTATATTGCTATGATTTGTTATGAAAGCCACTTACTGATTACAACATTATGTCTTGTATTAGCTTTGAGAAATTAGCATAATAACAAATACAAATTAGTTAGTCATATTTTTGCTTTATTTTTCTTATTTTTAATTTGTTAATAATAAGCCTTTTGCTAGAAAAAGAGCAACAACTACTCGCTGCTTAAAAACAAAATATTGTTTTAAATGTCAGCATTCTGTGAACAAAATATTACATACAATTGAAAAGAGCAAAAAAATAAAATAAATAGAAATACAAAATTAAAGAAATAAAATGCAATTTACTTGATAGTTGAAAAACTTAATATTACAACTGTTACAAACAGTCAGTTCCCAGCCTTGTTTTACTTATAGTGTTTGTATAACACTCACATATTTTCTCACATGCAACTTGGCAGCCAGCTACTAAGACATTTGTATAAAACTAAAACAACAACTATTTGTAACAATAATGTTGTATAATCATTCTAATTAATTTATGAAAATGTTTTTCTGTTTTTTTGAAATTTCCTTGTTATGAAATGTAAATTAAAAACATTCAAAAGGGCTTTGAGATGAAATAAAGCAACAGAGAAAATGATTTTTTTTTATTTATTGCAAAACAAACTAAAAATAAGAATTTCTCATAAATTATTTCATAAGTTTTACAGTTAAAGAAAGAATATTTTTAGTATAGAAATTTAAAGCAAAAAAAAAAAAAAATGCAATAGAGATGATTTCTAAAAGTTTTTAGTTTTAATTTGAAAATTACCCAAAGTAAAAAGGACTGAAAAAGAGCTGAAAACGTCATGATTTTAACACTGTGTTGTTATTGCAGAAGTTCTTTTTTTAACCCATGGTTATCATTGGTAAGGTGTTTTTCTTTTATATTTCTTGTCTATTACTTTAGACGTAATTCTATTACAACTATATTTACGATATTTTTTAATAAAAATTCTGTTTTAGCCTTACGAAAAGATAATACAAATAATTTTCAATTTATGAAATTTTAATTTACTTAGAAAGTTTTAAACTTTTTCCTGCTACAAATACATTTATTTTCATATTTTTTGAAGTGATTATTAATAACTTCCAAAAAAGCACAAAATATACACCTAGTTCTACATTTGAAGTGTTCTTTTTAGAAGTACTTAATCATTTTTAGTGCTGGACTACTTTAAAAGAATGTCTAATATTTGGTTATACCAAATCTTTTTCATTTTGAAAAAGAAATCTACCTAAAGTTTTGCTAATATAGTCTTACCATTGTAAGTATTATAATTTCATATTGCTATACTAATAATCACATTTGATTAAAAGAATTGATAGCCTAGAGTATAAAAGCCTATAATAAAAATTAAATAAAATTTTGCACCAATAGCCGTTATTAAGTAAATGAATAGCTGTTTGAATTGCTCAATCCCCCTAAGTTAATTCTTTAATTTATATCATAGCTATTACCCACTTAATAATATTTTAATGATTTATAAACACTTATTACCATAAAAGATTTACTTGGCAAGAAAACTGTAATCTTTTAGTGAGTAAAATAAAAGAAAATAATTCAATTTTTAACTTGGCAATGACTTTATGTGTAGTACTTATAAAGCAATAAATTAACACTGCTATGAAGAAATGTATTCATACTTTGTTTTTTTTTTTTCTTTTCAAAAACTTATGGTCATTATTATCATAACTATTTAGAGATAGAAAATCAGCTATTGCTTTTGCTAAAAAAGTTTTATAAAAATAAAAAGAAGCATTTATTCTTAAATTTTTTCTACTTTGTAGCAAGCAAAAACAATTTAATTTATATATGAGCAAAAAGACAAGTTAAATATTTCCGCGGGTTTCGAAAAGAAAATTAGTAAAGTCTATCTCTAATCGTATGTCAATCAGCGATTTTTCGTAAAATAAATTCAATTAGTATTGCTATAGATATGTACGCATCTTTTATTATTTTGCACTTTCGGAAATCCCTAATGGGCTAGGGGGCGCTTTCTCGACTATTTGCATACTATACTATACTATACTATACTATACTATACTATACTATACTATGCTATACTATACTATACTATACTATACTATACTATACTATACTATACTATACTATACTATACTATACTATACTATACTATACTATACTATACTATACTATACTATACTATACTATACTATACTATACTATACTATACTATACTATACTATACTATACTATACTATACTGTACTATACTATACTATACTATACTATACTATACTATACTATACTATACTATACTATACTATACTATACTATACTATACTATACTATACTATACTATACTATACTATACTGTACTGTACTATACTATACTATACTATACTATACTATACTATACTATACTATACTATACTATACTATACTGTACTATACTATACTATACTATACTATACTATACTATACTATACTATACTATACTATACTATACTATACTATACTATACTATACTATACTATACTATACTATACTATACTATACTATACTATACTATACTATACTATACTATACTATACTATACTATACTATACTATACTATACTATACTATACTATACTATACTATACTATACTATACTATACTATACTATACTATACTATACTATACTATACTATACTATACTATACTATACTATACTATACTATACTATACTATACTATACTATACTATACTATACTATACTATACTATACTATACTATACTATACTATACTATACAATACTATACTATACTATACTATACTATACTATACTATACTATACTATACTATACTATACTATACTATACTATACTATACTATACTATACTATACTATACTATACTATACTATACTATAGTAAATTTTTAATTTTCATCCTTTGTCATATATTGTTTACAAACATCTGTAGTTTTTGTTGCAATCTATCCACATTAATACTTATATTCTAATTTAATTTCAGTTATTGCAACAATTCAATCTAAAATGTCCGCAACATATTGTATCATTTTTATTTCTTTGCAATTGTCTTATGACCACTCAATATTTCTAATAGCATTTTAAATATCATCTAGAAAAGTGTCAACCAACCAGAAATTGAAACTGAACGGAAAAACAAATAAAAAAAACTTGAATTCAAAAAAATTCTTCTGCTTGTTTCTTCCGTTCAAATATTCTTCTTCCGTTTTACACATATGGATATACAGTGTCGGCCAAAACTAAGTGAAAAAATGCATATATAGAAGATAGCCTCCGAATATGCAGAGTAATATTAATTTTTAAAAAAATATTTACTTCCATAAAAAGGTTCGCTCTTAATAATTTCATACAGACACCGAAATAATGACAGGTTCACCCATAAAAATCATATTCCTTTTCTTGCGTTCATATTCATAATTTTTTTCAACTTTAGTATTATGCATATTTTTTTACATAATTTTTTTTCAACTTCAGTATTATGCAGTTGAAAATTATAAAGTCTATTATAAAGTTTCTCTGATTTTTTTTATGAAATACAAAAATTTTCAGTTTTATTGTTTTTGATCATATATATTCTTTGATAGATTTATTATAATTATAAAGCAATTTTCACGTAAAATTAAACGAGGAAAGTGAACAAAATTGTCATTTAATTATTTAACAAGATGTTACACTTATTTTGGAAACAATTAATTCCAAGATACATTGAGAATTTGATGTCAGATTCAAAAATCAGATTTAACGGGAAAATATAGGTGGTTGTGATACCCATTAAAAACGACATATCACATTCTACAATCGGACTTAAAATGACGACGCTATACACATAAAACAAAAAGGGCGGTATTTTGGGGCAAGGAAAAAAAATGTTTGCGTTTTTTTTTTACCTATCCCAGTGTCCTAAAATACTAATTTATGCACTTTTTAATGATTTTCGGAAGTGGGCCATATATGGGAGCTAGGCATTTTTGAGAAGCGAAATTAAATGATCTTTCTAACGTATATAAAACTTATATATATGTTCTAAATTATGTTATATTTAAAAAATTTATGAGCGTCAAAACCCTATTCTAGGGGAAAATTTTTATGGAAGCTAGATTAATAAAAGTAAAAATACTAGTTTGAAAAGAGTTCGTTCCAGCATCATATTAGCCAAATTTCATCCAATTATCTTACAAATTCTGACTTGCAGCTTCATGGACGAATAGATGGACGGACATCGTGAACATACTCAAATTAGTTTTTTCTACGTGTGTTTATCAGTTTGCTTTTAGGATCTTAACTAATTACACTGCCTGCCACTTGAATAAGGAATCATATTTTTTAATTTTAATTAAGTATATCTCCTAAACTAAGTTCAGAAAAAATAATTTTTTGTGCAACCAAATTTCAAGGTGTTGGTTTTAGTTTCCTGAAGAAATAAGAAATAAACATATTTTGTTATACTAAAATTATGCATTTATTTAAAGACATGTATTTCTGTGGTACTATTTCGTGTGCCACTTGAATAATGAATTCTTTTAATATTAATCAGGAAGGCTATGATTTGAATTTCTAGGCTAGAGAATTTTTAATTCTATAGTTTTTAAATAATTTTTATTCAAAATGGGGCATGATAAGGCTCTTAATAACTCTGAAAAAGAAAAAATTCTGATTTTGAAATCTCAGGGTCAGAATCCGGTCCAAATAGCCAAAAACATTAATAGAGTAAAGACAGTTGTGTACAATTATTTAAATAATGTGGAAAGATATGAAAAAGACATGAAAGGGCGGAAGAAAATGGCAACAACTCCAAAAGATAGACGAAAAATTCTTAGAATTGCATCAAATTCTACCATGTCGGTATCAATAATACGCAAAAAAGTGGAATCAGTGCCAGTCTAAGAACAGTGCACCGTATTTTAAAGTCGTGCCCATACATAGTCCGACGAAAACTGCAAAAAAACCACCACTTAATGAAAAACGCAAATCACAACGTCCACAGTTTGACAAAAATACAATGACATGGTCCGATGATAATAGTAAAAATAATTAATATAAAATTGTAATTTTTTGTACGAAATGAACGAAAAACCTATTAAGGTACCTGCATACGCCAAGTACTGACTAACTTTAATTTTTTTTTGGGTATTTGTTAAGATCTTTGAATAATACTAAAATGGCTAAATCGGTAAGATACTTTACAATTAAATTATTAATGTCTGAAATGGTGTAATGAATCAACTATAGAAGCCGACCATGATGGTTAACTATCAATAATCATATATAAATTGTTAGAGGAAGTCAAAACGATCATAATAAAACTGCACCAAGTGGTCTTGAATCATTGAGCATTAAAATAACCACACGTACAATACAAAGAAGAGCAGTTAAAATCGGAGTAGAAATCTACAGGCCGGCCAGAATTATACAGGTCAGCCACTTATTTACAAGAAAAATAAAAAAGCAAGATTGAATTTAGGCGTTTAGTAGTTTTTTTCTCAGACAAATCGAAGTTAATGTGAGCAATTTGGTTGAAATTTGAAGCATTAGTAAGTACCTTTGTCAGTACTGTCTATAAAGCATCGAGGCTATGTGTAATGGCTTGGGATGTTTATCGGGACAAAGGCTAGGACCTGCATTTAAAATTAATAGCACTGTAAATAAGAAAGTGTATCGAAAATGCTGCAGGTGGTAATGTTTTCACATGCCAGAGATAAAATAACGACCCTTTGTTCAAACATGATAAAGACCATAAATAAAACTAAAAATTAATGAACATTGATTATGAACATGTTTATATTAGCAAGTAATAACATTGACAAATACACACAATCCCATGATCTTAAGACTAGTTAAAATATATGGAAAATAGTGAATTAGAAGAGTAATGGGGAAGAGGTCGAGAGATTTACCTAGTAATCCTGGATGCTATCCAACGCCAAAGCTAATAATATACAAGCCTAATTGTTTAATGCGTAATATTGGCCTACAAGATTCGTTAAAGTGGTAATATGCAAAGGAAAAATCTCAGCTCAACAGTTTTTTGACTTTTAAGTTTAGTCAATAGTAGTGTTTAGTCAAACGGATTCTAACGAGTCTAATTGATTGCCCGTAAAGTTACGGGCTACCACGTAAACCAACCAACCAATACTTTTATTAATTTTATGTTAGGAGTATGCAAAATATGTTTTTATTATTATGTTAATTGGTGTTCAATCTTTTCACATTAAGAAATAATTTTCTTCGAACAAAAAAAAAAAAAAAAAAAAAAAAACTAGCTTCATATCTAAATTAATTAAAGTGTAACTTTTGGTCAATTAGTTTAGAAAGACACTGTAAGTATTTTTGAAAGCAAACAATATGTGTTTATATTCAAGTTAACAAATGCAAAATACCAATAACAAATTTTATTGTTTACAACGATTTAAGCAACAATAGATCTTACTTACAAGTTTTACCTTTGAAAAAGTATTGGTAAATCCAACAAAAACTATATCCTGGTTTGCTTTGCCTTCTACCCTCAATTTTTCACATTTTCGATTTTCATATAGAACACAATTTCTGACTAGTTTTTCTATACACTTTTAGAAAAAAAAAAAAAAACACAAATTGTACAGGTTTTTCTGTTCAATATGTTGATTAATGCTGGACCAAATCATTTACCTTCTAGTACAACGGTAAACAAAATGAAAGTAGAAACTCTGATAAGTAGAAAAAAGTTAAAAACAATTTTAAAATAAATTTTCTTTTTAGATTACAGTTTATGCAATTTATATTGTTAAATAAAGTGCGCTTGGATTTATAAAATTTTAAAGTATTTGGTCATACTATTTTGGATTTAATTTTTATTATAGCGATAAAGTAGGAACTATATAATAAATTTTATTTAATATGTCATTTATAACCCCAGTCAGCTTAAAATATGCACTTTTTTCATTCTTGTAGACATTTTTTTATGGTACATATTTTTGTATTAGCTGCTATGCCACCTAATAATAAATAACTTTTATATAGCACTTTCTTATAACAGGGTGAATAAAAATAGATGGTAAAAATTTTTATTTTTATTACCATATAGTTTTTTTTTAAATAATATTAATCTGAAGTAGGATGTGAAGAAGAGAAATATTTTAGCGCAGCATATCTCTCTTTACTCTATATCTACACTATTTCTTTTTTACTATTTTATTGTTATTAATTTGTTATAATTTTTTCCTTTCTATTTTAAATATAACCCCTTAATTAATAACTACTCTGTATTCATGTAGTAAAGGAAAATTGTTTCAGATTTTTCTTTTTTATGTTAAAAATTGTTTCCTGAGAAAGTGTTTGTATTACAACTACACTCTAATATCATTTGTTTAACAGCTTAACAAGTTGCTTTGTAAAACGTTTACTATAGTAGCGACGTTATTGTTTTTCCTGTTTCCTTTTTTTATAGTCGCAGTTAAAGTGTAATGTTCAGTGTTGTCAGGAGGTAAGAAAAAAAGACTAAATTGAATTCTAAAAAAGGTTAAAAAAGGCAAAATGTTAAACAAAAAGGCCAGAATTTTTTTTATTTTTTTAAATTTATAAACCTTATTTTTGTTGTTCTTATTATAAAGATATCATATTCTTTTAAAGAATTAATTTTTAAATTACACATAGAAAGGCCGCCAGCAAAATGAACCAACAAAAAATCACTCTAAATTTTCCATTCAATTTTCGGTTATATTTTATACTAGCTTACCGTGGTGAGATTCGCTACCCCTTTTGATGCGGTAACTAATATTTACTTTATATGGTATCACTACTCCCCATCGACCTATCTAACCTATTAAGATTTTGATATGAAAATTATTTATAATAATGTTTAAGACTTTCAGTATATTATTCCTTCAAATATATGAAAATTAATATTTTCCTTATATGAGACTGTCTCTCCATCCGGTCCTATCCATCCTATTTTCATTTCATCAATGCAATGTTCTAGAAAAGTAGATAAATCCCACAAAATTTGAGAGCTCTCATTATAATAGTTATTTAGATATGCTATTAAAAATATTTGATTTTTATGGGGATGCCATTTTCTTTGTATGGATGGTACCATTTCCCCTGGTCCTATTCGTCCCATTTTCATTAAGAGTTTGGTAATTCATAAGAAAGATATGCGCGTAAAATTTTAAGACTTTTGCTGTAACAGTATTTAGGTTAACCTATAATTAGAATTTGCTTTGTATGGGAGCTATCACTACCCCTAGATCTACGCACACCATATTCATCTCAATTATGTAAACTGCTAAGAAAATTATTTCTCAGGACTTTATCCGTAGTAGTTCAAAATGTGGTAATTAATATTTACTTTGTACCATTCGATCTGCTCCTATTGAAAAATAAAAAAGTAGCCTATTTTACAAAGGGATACTATGAAAATTTCAAGAAAATCGGTCGATCTATTTAGCTTTCTATACAGCCCAAACAAACACAGATATATATATATATATATATATATATATATATATATATGTTCTGAAATCTTTTTTTATTGTAATTATTGAACTATAATAAGCAATTTTGGCTTTTATAAGGTTTTTTAAATATTCATAAATAGATTGTACGACTAATGACTAATATTATAACCGATAAAGTCAGTCCATAAAATTAGTGGAGTTAAATATAAAAAAAAATCGCGATTTTTTGTGCAAAGAAGTACACTGAGATGCTTAAATGGATGATTCTTTAAAAACAAAATTAGTAATATCAAATAAGAAATTAATTTCTTCCTTGGTTTATTTATTATATTAAAATTTTAGCATTTTTAAGAAAATTTTAAGAATTAAAAAAGGCTAGGAAAAAGCTAGCTAGAACTAAAATAGTTGAGGCTAAAAGTAAAATAAAAAGGCTAAATATAACCTTCGAAAAGCTAAATTGGCAACACTGGTAATATGTAACATGCAGTACTATTTGTATGCCTCAAGGTATAAAGGGATTAGGTGATAGATAGTTTGAGAAAATTGTGGGATATAGAAAACTGAAACAACTTTTCAAGTAAGAGCAAGAAGATGTTAAGAGAGATTTTTTTTCGAATGCTTTGGTTTAGGTTTTGGTGGGTAAAAGTAAAATAAACCCAGCGAAAAGAACTAAATAAACTTGACAAGAAAAGTAGTGAAAAAAGTAGCATTGAAAGCTATCAATTATAATCTACTTATCATCTGTTAAAATCCTTATCATTGTAAGCTCAGCTGATTAATTTTTGCTTTATTTTTTAGTGTAAGACTGAAATGTCAACCTTTTTACGTTTACATGCACTGATTTGTTTAAAAACAAAAGTAAAATATTTCGGTGGTAAAATTCGTATTTTTATTAAGAAAAAAGTGATGTATAGAAATATTTAATTTATTTCAATTTACGAAAACATTAAAAACCAAATGCTTACAATATATTATTATTATCTTTCCATTTCAACAATCATTGTTTACAATTTGCACGTGTTATTTTACGTTTTAGTCCTATTTAAGATGAAAAAATTACTGCTATTATTGCATTGTTGTATTTATTGCCATTATGCATTAAATTGTTAAATTTGTTATACCATGTTAAAATTTTCCTAAAACGCAATTATTTAACACCTCTTTTTATACAGTATCATAAATGATATCACAATGTAAGGAATAGGAAAAAGGTCTTTTTCGCACAACAACATTTCTCTCCCCTGACATAGAAGTCGCAACACAAAGTAAACAAAACTTTCCTTTAAAATTTAAGGAGTATTACACTTACTACACGTTTTTTCAATAGCACACAATCTTTTAGTTATTTTTTTTTTTTCTCAAATTTATTGCATTATAACTTCCATAACACAAATTTTTTCCACAAATCAAAATATATACATATTCAATTTACATCTAAATTTAATAAATATATTCAAGTAAATATGAAATAGAAGTATAAATTATGTACATTTTATCTCCCACTAAAATTTTTGATTCATTCAATCATTTACTTGATTGATTGATTTGATTAATTTTTTAATTTGTTAAGTTTTTCTGTTTTCCATTTTTTTACAATTTCTGGTAATTGATATAACCATTTTGGTGAAAGATGTAAATTTAAAAAATTTTTAATTTAATGAATTATTCACTAATATATTTGCTTCTGCTGTAAAAAAATTAAAAAGTGTGGATACTACGGCTTTTTGCATTTTAGGCGAAGATTTGTAATTTTACAATAAATAATTTAAATTCAATTCTTATATTTTTATTTGAGGGAGTATTTTTGTACAACGATAAAGAATAAATTTTTCAATTAATATTTTCAGTTAGTTTTCTACAAATTTTCAATAATAAATGGAATTAATGTGACTAAAAACATTAATTAAAAATTACGAAAAAATCAATTAAATTCATCTAATTATCGTTTTGATAATTTGAGCAAAATCAATTAAAATTTTAACTGATAGAAGAAAGTTCGTAATTAAAATCCATTTTTATTTTTTTCTGTTTATACTAATTCCAAAGAAGAAATTAATTATTTTGAAATTGTTCCACAATATAGTGATATAAAATCAAGACCTCGAAAAATTTATAAATGAACTTAGACTTTTAAAAACTAAACCTACTGATAAAGTTTATGAACAACTACTTAAAGCATCAAATGCCGAATCTTTATGGAACGGATTGTGAAAATTCTAAATTATATTTTTACTTTGGCTTAAAGCAGTGCCTCGGCGAAACATTTTTTTTCTAAATTATCACTAATTTAAAATAAATTGTCTAACAGACTTAAGGTTAACACTTGTGAATTCATGTTTTCAGTCCTAAATTTTTTAGACGGGGATTTGTAAGACTGGAGTCCCAGTGAAGACTTCGTATAAAAGTATAGAATTTTGATTAGTAAAGAAAAAAAATTATATTAACTTTTTTCATGAACAATTATCTTTATTTTTGCAATAATTTTTTATTAATAAAATTTATTTTTTAGGATTTCTTAAAATAAAATGAAAAGGCACAACACCTTTGCAAACTGTGCGTTATGAGCAAGTTTTCACATTCGTAAATGAACTGTCAAAAATTTTATGGAAAATCATTTGCGCAACTATTTAGTTTCTCATACTTGCGCTATTTAATTGTGCATTTATAAATCAACTCTCTTGTTTATATAAAAATATTATTAATAACCGTGATATAAAAAAATAAAGTTGTATTAATTTTAATAAAATCAGTGCTTCATATCTTTGATTCTAACAAAGTTTTTCAATTATTTACAATGTTTTCTTATTTTCCTTATCCTTAATATTGCACAACATTTGAAAAGGGGGTTTATGAAACATGTCGCGTAAATTTGTACAATTGCACAAATGGGAAACTTAAGTATTTAAATCAATACCCTCAATATTTTTTGTTTCTGTTTTTATCAAATAAACCAATTTTGAGGAACTTTTTAGGTATTGAAGCAGTTGACCTCTTTTTTCCGAAAAATACCTTTTTGTGGAGACTTTATTTTTGGAAATCCCCTTTTTTGTACACTTTTGAAAAATTCTCAACATTAGCGCTTACCATCATCACAAATTTCCATATAATTGGCGTAAGTGGTTATAAAATGTATATTTTTTGGTACCGACAAATACCGTTTATACAGAAATCGCGCAAGCAAAATTTTTTAATAAAGGACAATTCCTACCAACAATTCCTACTCAAATGGGCATCAAAATTTCTAAAATTCAAAATTTGTATGTATTCTTTAAATTTCTTAGCAAATTTTCAAATTTTGTTACGCTTTTTTTAAGACCAGATATGACTTTAGATCATCGATAAGTATCTCTAAAGAACAAACTTAATACTTAAAATTTATACTTATGAAAAAGCGATAATATTAATTTTATTTCGAATTCAAAGAAAAAAATTACATCATAAGATTTGCACTTTAAAATGTTAATATTTTGGTTTTAAAATATTTAAGTGAAATGCAATAAATAAATTATAAATTGTCCAAAGGATAAAAACCATTAAAAGAAATTTTGTGAAAAATGATTCATTAAACTTTGTTCTTTATTTTTATTTTTTATAGCTGCACATGGAAGAAATATTTGTTGGAAAACTGTTACAATGATGAATATTTAATAATTTAATTTAATAATTTTAATATAGTCATTAATAATTTACAATTTAGACATACATATTTTCTAAAGAAACCTCAAAAGTTTATTTACGTTTGAATGATCGTACATATAATTGTTATGTTAGTCAATTTAATCAATTTAAAAACTTGCGATATAGATTTCATAAATTCGCTATACACGACCAAGT
Organism: Protocalliphora azurea; assembly: GCA_932274085.1. NCBI lineage: Eukaryota > Metazoa > Arthropoda > Insecta > Diptera > Calliphoridae > Protocalliphora > Protocalliphora azurea. Next base: position 14,710,794 of record OW026520.1, on the reverse strand, counting down.
TAGTTTCATATTTCAGAGCTAAATATTGATGGTGGCAATCAGAAACTTATTTCTCTTATGATAAATTTGTAGATATTTCTTTAGGCGCATTACCTCTTCTTTTAGTTTTTATAAATATTCCTTTAAAAAAATTAAAATATGGTGAGACTTTAGTTTGAACGCACTTTGAAATGTTATGTAAAAAATAAATATTTTACAATAATAATAGTTTTTTTCTGTTTTCATTTTAATACTTAGTGTGACTACCTTCATTTCGTATTACAACAAAAATCCTGTTTGGCATTAAATTTATTAAACTTCTAAGGGTTTGCTTTTCGATATTAAACCAACATTCTTTGATTTTATCTTTTAGCTCATTTACCACTTCTTATATACCTAGAAACATATGTGATCGCGTTATCCTATTGGAAAAGTATACACTTTGTCTGGAATTTCATCAAGTTTTACAATTAAAACATCTTCGGAAAGTTGTAAGTACAATTCCGACTTCATCCTTGTGAAAGTTTAAAATCGTATGAAATTGCACCCCACAGCATGAGGCTTTCACCACCAAAATTTTTTTTAGATCTGACGATATCTTTTTTGACTTGAATCATGCCAATAACAACCGTAACAGTCTGGACCGTCTAAATTATATTTCTTCTCATCCGAAAATCACTTTTTTCCATTAATTTATCTAAGACATATGTGTTTTAGCAAACACGAGACTTCTTTAATTTTTTTCACTTAATGGATGAACTCGATATTTTCCTTTAGTTTCCCATAATTTGATTGATTCTGTGTGGCTTCAAAACGAACCCAAATTCTTTTGATGAAGAGTTAATTTGGATGATACTTTTGTTGGAGCTTTAACGCCATATTTATTACCCAGTTTTAGAAAATTTCTTACCACTTTTTCTGAACGGTTTACTAATTCGGCAATTTTTCTATTTGAATTTAATTTTTTTAGTTTTTATTAAATTCTTTTCAGTTTCATTTAATCTCTTTCCAGAACATATATTCCGAAGTTTAAACCTTTATTTTTTTAGAATTTAAGTTTTAGATTTTTATTAACAGATTTTACAAAAACAATTATTCACGCTACCGAATTCACAATGGACTGCGTTCAAACGCATGTCTTACTAAATAATAAAAATATGTCAAATTGATAATGTAAGTCAAATGAGAAAAATATAAAAAGGACAAAAAGTGCGTCCAAACTATATTTTAAATTACAACCATCTTTTTAGTTGCAGTGCTTACTAGTTAGGTACAAAATTTCTAATAAGATAACAAAAATTTAATTCAAACTGAATATCAGCATATCAAAACAATTTTAATTTTTTTTTTCTTTCCTTTTTTTTTTTGACACTTCTAAAAAAAATTTATAACAAAAAAATATGTTTGCGAACTTATGTTATTTTATATATGTATCTCGAATATGATATTTCACATTTGTGTTATAAAACTTAAGGATTTATTTGCTTCGAAAACTTTCCGCAAGAAGTTATGAAAATTATTTTTTATTTTTAGGATTTGTTTATTTTTGGTACCAGCTAGATTTGGTGTTCAAACTAAATCAACAAAAATTTTTTTATTGTTCTTATTTTGTTGTTTACAGCAATTTCACCGGAAATCTACAAATTTGGCTGACTTCTATACTGAGTTTTTACCCAATAATCCACTTAAAGAAATTTTCGTATATTTCCGTTATATACACCAACCGTTTTATATTCAAAATATAGGCCATAAAGTGGTTTCATGGTATTTTGAGGTCGAAAAGTAGTTATAGCACTTCTAATCATTCTTAAACATAACTCTAACTTAACCCTCCCTTCTGGTAAGTTTATAATTTAGTTGAGCTTTTACGAATATGCAATAAGTTTCTTAATTGTTTCGTATTTCTACTATTGCAGATATCAATTGGTTCCCTTTAATATCTTATATATATCACTTGTCATGGGAAGTTTTTATCCCAACTAGGAAATTTCAAAAGGAAGCCAATATAAATCCTTTTATTTGCACCAAAATTAAAATAAAATGTATAAATGAAAATGTTTAAAAATATATTTTTTTTTAATTAGATAGGCCAGTATTCTGAATACATAATTTGGAGTTATTCGAACAAAATTATTATTATTATTTTTTTAGTAGTTCTGACTACGAAAAAAATACTACAATCCCCACCGAATTATGAGATAATATTCAGCACCGATCAAATTCGATTGGCAAAAATTTCAGTTGCCACAACGAGATTGTTTTCTCTGTGTGATAAATTAAATTTGTTGATTTTTTAACATAATTGACAAATAAATTTTAGTAGAACTTTTTTAAATAATATATATATATATATATATATATTTATTTATTTCGGCTTTGACATTTTGAAAAAAAATTTTTCAAAGTCTAGATAGGGCTTGTGGGGGTTACCACTATTCAAATCGTCGTCGATTTTGCTTTACATGCATTTTCTTACGAGTTATTTTGAATTCATTAAAAACATTCTGCAGTCCGGAAAAAAATATTTTAAAAGGGAAATATTACCACCTTGGAAAACTGTAAATATATATATATATATATATATATATATATATATATATATATATATGCTTTCATTTTGGACCTTTTTAGCATTTTACTACATTTTTTAAAATAGTCTTTACCTTTTTCACTTTTAATAAATTAAAATTCTAAAAAAGTCCGAAATAAAGGCTCTTTTGCAAAATATTAATATCTATTTACATATGTATATGTCACATTCAATTTTAATAAATTTTGAATAAAATGTCATTAAAGTCAGCTATTCAATGCGATAAAATTTTTCATACATTAACAAGTAAAATGATAATAAAACAAAACAAAAACCCTCACAAATTGCTGTTATATACGTCAATTTATATTTAAATGATGGGAAGTAATAGACAAACTTTTTGCTTATCCCTGCGCTATATCATTTTTCAAAAAATTTATTCTACTATTAATTTAGAAATAGGGGGCTGATATACACCGCTCCATAAATGATGTTTTTAATAGTCAATGTTTTTATGAAAAATATATTTAAATTGTATACAAAACTCAAAAATGACTTACGCTAGCGGAAAATGGAGAAAAAGTGGGATAGTAGAAAAGAAAACAAAATAATTGTGAATGAAACAATATAAAAAATTTAAATAAATAAATAGAAAATCAAAAGAAAAAGAGAAAAAATAATAAACTATAAATAAAATATGGCAACGAACACAATAGTCTGGCCGACAGCATCATCTGGTTCATGCATTTTAAATTGTTTTCGAAATTTTAAGTCATAAAAATCATAAATTATATTGAAAACCTATCTATTTTTAATTTAAAAGGAAATTTTGTAAATTTTGCAGGAGAGTGAATTATGTAGAGAGAAGAACTAAAAGAATGTAATTAAAGTAAAATCGTTGAATGTTTGTATTTTATGCGGTAATATAAAATAGAATAATAAACTCTTTAGATTTTGCAAAACTATTTGGATATTTTAGTAATCTAATTGTGCACTTTTATTTCGCGCATAGTGTAATTAAACAAAAATAAAAAATCAAATAAAAAGTTTTGCTTTTGTAAAATTTATCAGAAAGAAGCTATTTCTCTTGACGTTGAAGTTACTAAAATTGTAAAATTTATTCAAATTTAACATTAAGAAATATTTTTGTACCCTTCACCACAGGTCAAAAGGGTGTACGTAAGTTTGTCGTTCCATCTGTAATTTCCACAATTTTCGTAGGAGAGCAAACCTTTAATATTTCCTGGATTCCTATAAGAAGTAAAGTCGCTAGGACGATGTCCTTCTGTTCGTCCGTCAGTCAGCCCATCGCTTGAAATGGCGTTTATGAAGACCACAATTATACAATTATATATATATATATATATATATATATATATATATATATATATATATCAAAAGATCATCGAGGGAATTCGTTTGATTTTTTCAACTTTTTGAAGCACAGAAAAATCGCAAATTTTTTTAAGCATTTTTGAATTGAAATATGAACCAGTATTTACGTAGTTATAGGCCAAAACGTGTTATTAACTTTTTTGAAGCTCCTATGTAAGATACGGGACCCATTCCTGCATAAATCTATCAAAAATATATTTTTTTTCAAATTTCCTTAAATATGTGCGAACTTTTGTAAAATTCCAAAGTATTAAATTTGTTATTTATTAGTTTTTACCGGAGCGTTTCGCTGCCTTATTTGATGCGATAACTAATACTTATTTTATGTTTGAGCTACTACTCCCCTAGTCGCGCTATTCGAAATTTGATATGAAAATTAATTTTTAATTTTTTAAGGCTTTTATTTTAATAGTCTTTTGATGAGAAAATTTATATTTTTTATATGGGGCCTACCTCTGCTCCCTTGGAGCTATCCGTCCTATTTTTACTTCATCAATTGGATATAATAGGACAAAGTTTTCTACGAAATTTTAAGGCTTTCTTTGTAATAGTTCTTTAGATATGCCATAGTGAATGCTTGATTTATATACACCCTCTGCTCCAATTTATTTTAAACTAATCAGTTCATTCTTTTGAGAGTTTTAAAAACGTGGGAGCAAATATTGGCTTATATTATATATAATATAATATTATACAATAATATATAAGTACTATATTTGCATCAAATTTCATATACGAGTAAATAGTCTCATTAATAACGTGTGAAATTGAAAAAAAAAAATATATTTTTTAAAAAGTAGGCGTAAAATATGGGTGTGACATCTAATCGAGATTTAGTAAAGGTTAAACCATTTAGACGTGATTGATATACAAACAAAAAATAAAAAAACAAACGTAAGCCTCAATTTTATAATATATATTAAAGACCCTCACAAAAAAATTTGCAAATATACCGCTCTTAAAACGAAGATTGGTCTGTGATTCCCAAGATATTTTCAAAACACCTCTAAAAATACGAGGGCGGATCAAGAAGTCCGTGACTTTTCGAACTTCCTTCGTAGTTATATGAAATGCAACACTAATCCCATCAAGTATTACCTATTAGTAGAATGCTGTCAAATTGTGAGCAAGTGTCATCATTTACTTTGCGTTTAACAGCTGTTCAAAACATACAACCTCGTGTATTTTTCTAAAAATGGAAAAAAGTGAATTTCGAATGCTCATTAAACATTATCTTTTGCGAAAAAAAAACCGTCAATCGAACCAATTGTAAAAAAGTGGTTTACTGACTTTCGTTGTGGTCGCACAAGTGCAAATAAGTTACATGGAAGTATTTGTTATATATAAGTTTAGATGAATTTATAAAAAATATAATAAGTTCCTATAAAACTGTGATGATAATCGAACTAAAGTAATTTTTGAAATTAAGTCACTATTTTACACGAGTTTATAGTTTTTATGATAAATGTATGCTTTTGGTTCATTTTGTTGATTAACCATTTGTTTGATGTAAAAATTGACGAATTACGGACCGGAAATCCCAAAATATCACTTGCAAAGCTAAAGGATAAAATGAATTTATATATTAGTAATATTGAATGAGGTCTTTGCAATGATACACTAAAATGTAAATTACGATAGAAAATGTACAAAATATTCAAACTTTAACAAACAAGCATTTAAAATAAAATTTACTAAAATTTTAATTTCGCGAGAATGAAAACTAATTTAAAAAATTTTTTACTCATTATATATTAAACGTAATTTATCATATATTTTATTTTTTTTTTTTTTCTATTTTTACTATAAATTAAAAATTCTATATTCTGTTGATCTAAAACCATATTTTTCGAGATGCTTTTAAAATGACCCACCCACGTGAACGAAATACTTAGAGGATTAGCTTAAAATATATTTATATTTAATGTTAGGGGGCTATATTTGCAGCATTTTATGTCTCCATACAAATCAAGTCACCTTAATATATATATAAGGATTCAAGGATTTATAAAATCTTGATTTTATTTCAGCTTTATATGGAAATGAAAATTATTTAAAGTGTTTAGTGTTTACATAGATATAGTATAGGTAAATATATTTGTAACCACATCCAATATAATGTATTTTATTTTCATAAAACACATCTCAACACGGGTGAAAAGTACATAAGAATCGGCACTGCCAAAATTAGCACTATATGTTGTCTTTTTTATAAAATTAGCTAAATCGCAAAAAAAAAAAAATAAAAAACAAAAAGAAATTAGGTATTCATTTTAATCGAATACTCGAGATAAAAATATTCGAATAATTATTCGTAATAAGTTTTTCGAACAATTCGAATGAACATTATTCGAATGAAAATACCAGTTACAGTAAAATAACAAAATATATTTTAAATTTGTTAAACGAACAGAGTAACTTAGGCTACATATTGGACTGCTATAGTAAAGCTGATCAGAAACTCTGTTAGTAATCATATGGCGCACTCCAGACTACTAGACGGATCACCTTAAAAAAAAATATAGTCGTATTTTTTCTTTTTAGATTCTAACTGACTTTAGGGACCTTAATCCTTGGCAATATTGAGTTATACCGAATCCCAATGGGAAGTTGAAACAGACATAAGAATTTATTATCTTTTTTGATTCTTCCTATTTAAATATATATTTATATATACATAATAAACATATTTATTTCAATATTGTAGTACTTATCTTTGCACATTTAAAAGAAACATACATTTACATAATTTTCTGCTTTTATTTTATAAATAAACACATACTCATGGCAGCACACAAAAAATTGTAAATTTGAGACTGTGAGTGAAAAGCAGCGAAGATAAAATATGCAGCCTTCACAATATTAAACATACCATTCAAGTTTAAGGATTTAAAATAGATTTTATAACATTTTTAATATGTAAGTATAAACACACTTATGACTTTCACTACAGGATTATTCAAATATAAACAATAAAATATAAAACAATAGTCAAATATTTGTATGTTTGCACCAAGATAAAGTAGCAAAATTTTGTGGTAAAATGTATGTATTTTATAATTATGAGAGTTAATATTTATATAGAAATAATTTTAATTATAAAGTATTTAACATAAATTAATTACTTATATTTAAAATTCAACAAAATAACAATAAAGTATGTACGCATGTATGTAGGCGTATGAGTGATGTAATTATGAAATTTCTATTTAAATTAATCAGACGTTAGAAGAATAGTTTTAGTTTGATTTGCATGAAAGCACAATAATAGTAAATTATTATGAAAAATGAATTTTAATTAAAATTGTATAAATGGATAATTGAAATAATTTTGAATAGTTATATATTTCTAAATTTCTCACTAAATAGAATTAAAAAGAAAAGCACAGTGGATATAAATGTGAAATATATGATAATAAAAAAATATATTCCATAATTTTCATATATATTTTTTTTATTAAAATCTATAATATTTAACATTTAAAAAAAGAAAAATATTCTATTTTATATTCTGTGAAATTATTTATTATAATTAACATAATTCTGTTTATCTTTCCCTTACAGACAAAACAATAAAAACTAAAAGCCAAGTATGAGAAATAAGATGAGTCTTTTGAATTTCATTTAAAGTCAAATAATTTGTTTTTATCGTGTCGTTTGTTTAGCCATTTGTTTTTGTAACCAAATGTCAAGCATGAAATTTTAATTATCTTTTGGTTGTTACTATTTTCACTACCTCCACCATCATATAATGGAAAATTCTCACACATACGCGTGCACTCATACATACACACAAATATTTTATTTCATACAAAAAACATATCGGGAAATAATAAAAACGTTTCACTGTGTAGGCCTTTTAAAATACCTTTCTTTCCCCTTTAAAATCTTTAGCACATATTGCCCCTTGCTTTATTTTTTCAACTATATTCCTCCTTTTTTTCTATCTGCAAACAAGTCAGAAATCAGTTATGTTATCTAATACAAAATAAAATTATTATACACAGAAAATACTTCCATCTAAAATTTTTCAATTAGCACAGCTGTTTGATTTTGCGTCAAACTTGAATTTGTATCAGAGATTCGATTTTAACACTAAAAAAAACTATTTTTATTATTATTTTTTTTTTAATTGAAAAACAATCTTTGACGTCCAACAAATAATAAAAATCCATCAAAATTTTTATTTTCATCAATAGTTTAATTATTTTCATTTTGATCGAAATGAGAAATACAAATATGATTTATGATATTAACACCTTCGATCTCAGTTTTTCATGAAATTGAATTTTTCATGCCATTATATTCCCTATGGTAACCCTCATCTGTAATATAAATTTAAAATAAAAATTTCTAGTTTTTCCGATTTTATCAACGTTTTTGTATTTCTCTATCTTACAAAAAAACCTTGTCTTTATTTTTGAGTGCAAAATCTTCTATCTCTCTGAGCAATTATTTTATTTTTTGACAAGATAAACATAGCATATATAATTTCTGACTAATTTTTACATGATCAATACGAATCTTGACAAAAATGTTTAATCGGTTGCTTCAGATACACAATACAGATACATGTATGGCTACTACTGTCCCTTTAAACCTACCCTACCTATTTTCAGCTCAATTGTAGAATTTGCCTTGAAAACAAAACCTCGAGTATTTAACTGTAATAGTACCTTAGGTATGCGATAATTAAGATTTATCTTGTATGGGGGCTAAAACATCTCTTGTAGCTGCTCGCTCTATTTCCATCTTAGCTATGAATCTTGATAAGAAAATTATTCCTATACAGCTTTTTAAAGCTTTTACTCTAATATTTTTATTTTTACTCTAATATTTCTTCATTTAAGTCCTAAAAAATTTTTACTTTATATAGGAGCTATCTCCCCTTTTATATCTACCGCTCCTATTTTCATCTCAATTGTGGAAGATGATAAGAAAGTTGTTACCAGAAAAGACTTTAATTTCATTTAAGACTTTCATTGTAATAGTTTTTTAGATATGCGATACATAGAAAGAAATATTATCGTATATTTTTCAATAAACACAGTTGTTCCATTTTGCAACTAAATTGAATAAATATATACAAGAAAATGTAAAATAAAAATAAAACTGAAGTAAAATTTTATTTACCACTTAAATTTTTAATTCATTCAATCATCTACTTGATTGATTCGATCAATTTTTTAATTGGAAAAAAATTTCTGTTTTTCAATTTTTACAGTTTTTAGCAATTGATATATCATTTTGGGAGAGGTGCAATTTAAAAAAAGTGTTTAATTGAATGAATTATTTACTAATATATTCGATAATTGGTGACTTTTTTCGTGTAATTATTCTTTTGCTTCTATGGAAGGTACCATTCCCGCTGATCCGATTCCAAAATAAAGTAGCCTATTTCACTTATGTCACTTTAGAAATTACTACCAAGTTTAAAAACTTTTAGAACATACCTTAAATGGTAATTAAATGTATTTTTTGTTTTTTAGGAGCACAAAACTCTCAAATTGACAATATTGTAAAATATTAAAAACAAATTATATGTACAAAAAAATTTATCTTGCATTTTTAAATAAAATTTTATAAAAAAAATTTTATTTGATTTTAAAACCTGGTTTTATTAATTATGTAAAATTCAATTAAAAACAAAAAATATTTTTTATATTTTGACATTTTCAATAAAAATGAAATTATAAAATTTCTGAAGCTAGCAAATACAAGAACAAATAAGTTGTCTTAGAGATTGTGCAGATTTTGTAAATAATTTTATATTTATCTTCTTCTAGATTATTTAAAAACTTATTAAATAGGTACATGTTCATCTGTGGCAAGATTAAGAAGAAAAATAGGTAAGTAATATTGCTGTTTTATCTGCTACCAAACCTATCATCATATTATGGGTCGATTTAAGAATGTTCATACGCATAGCTTTCTGCAAGGCTAGTTTGTTATAAACATAAACTTTATACGTAAATAACACTGCGCTACAAAGAAATCCTCAATTGAAGAAAAATGGGACATATATGTATAAGCAGTTTTATGTGTTTAATAAGAATCTATTTTCAATTTTCATATCACGAAGAGATTTTTTATGAACATAATCCCCTTAGTATAGCGACCTCACAAATACAACATGTAAACAGTTTGTCCGTTTTAGATAAATATATATAAAACACGAAGAGATACTGACTAAAATTATCTTCAAGTTATTTTAACTTTAAGAAAGTTGTAATTCCTTACAATAGCTAAATATCTTTCCAAATTGATAAAGCTGTGGTGCATATACATATGTATTGTTTTAAAATCGGGTCATAATACATATAACTAGCGTAGCAAATAAGTATTCGAGTTTAAAAAACCCATCACTGAAGCAAAATTATGGGTTCTCAAAATAGACCGCTACTGGCACAGATCTATTCGGATAGTGTGAGCTTTTATATAAATCGGGTCAGCTTTTATATAATCGGGAAAGGATTAATAATTTCCAAAAAATGATAAGTAATATTCACTTAGAATTTTCTTTCATTCTAAAAACGATTCTTCTTTCTTTAAGGTCAGGAAGACTATAAGTAATATTTAGAAGACTAGAATCACATACTTTTTATTTTTATATATTATAATTGGAAAAAATAATAAAATAAAAAAAGAATAAATAAAATTTTATATTTTTATAATTTTATTAAATCTTTTGTTAATTCAGAAACAAATATTGTTTGAAAATTTATAAAAACCTAATCATTATTTTTACTTTTTCATTTAAAGGGAGTATTGGATTTTACCAGAATTTTCAAAGACTCAATTTTATAAATAGTAAAAATATTTTAATAAAAAATATATATTAAAAAAAAGACATTTACGAATTTGAATGTTTGATTTTACAACTTCAGTGAAAGGTCCGGTTTTATTAAAAAAAATATTTGATTTTATAAATTTAGTAATAGAATATGAAATTTAATTTTTTTCTGTGTAAGATTTAGTTGCAAAATAAGAAAACTAAACAGTTTTTTTTTGTTCTCCGGAAAAGTTGAGTTTTTCGAGACAGATGGTTTTGAATATAGGCCCTCGATATTAATAACAAAAGTTAATTTTTATTATTTTCAACTTCTTTCATAGGATGAAAAAATTCTAAACAACAATTTCATTGAATAAAGAAATATTTAAAATGTTTTCACACAATACTTACAAAATTCAAATAAGTAAAATAGTAGAAAATATTTTTTAAAACAAAAACAAAAGTATGATAAAAAATCAATCATGTTAAAATTTCTTCATACTGATTTATTTTAAAAGTTATTTTTTATGCTTATTTTTTTCATCATTATGGATATCACAGGTCAACAAAATCGCAAAAAAAGTATATCGCAGATAATTCTGCGAAATTCCTATTCCTTGGCCTCGATGTAGTGCAGAAAATTAAATGAAATTTTTCCATTACGTCATACTTTTAACCCATTGAAGACCAAAGAAAATATGCTTCTTTGTGGAGGTTTTAGGTTATATAATTTTCTAGGTAATAGGAAGAGCTAATTATTCACACACGTTTTATAAACATATAATGGTGCTACGAAAACATAGTATAAGTCAAATCTCTAACTTACCACACTTAGCCCCTAAACTTCTTTAAAATTTTTGAAATCAAGAATTTCTCAATTAACCCCGATAAAACCATGGAAAAATGAAATGTAAGGAGTTGGTGTAGAGGAGAAATTTATATTTGATATAAATAATGTATGACTAGATTTCAAAAATGGTAGAATTTTTTAAAATCTCACTGACAAAAATTGCGTAGTTTAAAAAAAATAAAAATCAAAATTAAAAAATAAAGTAAAAAAATTAAAAAAAAATACATAGTGAATAATTTTACTACCCTTATTAGTTATTACTCTGTTAATTTCTCCTTACACAGCAAAAAAATGAAAGTGGATTTCAATTACAAAATTGCTTATATTAATTAAAAATTTGTGTGATTTTGTTCTAATTACCAAAATGATAATATTAAGTAACGCTAACAGACTGTATAAATTTCAATTAATTTTTTAATCAAATAAATTACATTTATGATTAGAATTTTGCATAAAATCCATTAAATAAAGTTAAAAAAATAATTAAATATATATCTCTGCGCAAAAATTATTTCGCTAATTAAAATATCAAAATTGCGTTCTAATTTTTTATTTCAAAATTTTCATAATATCTTAAGATTATTTTAAAACAAAAACTAAATACACGTAATAATGGCCCAATTGATGTATGGTTTTAAATTTAATTCACTTATATTTATTTCACTGAAATGTCCAGTAAATGAGGTCATTTTTGAAAGATGTATATAGTATAGAATTTTTCAAGATAATTTTCATAACCTAGGCGCGACGCATATAAAATACATTTAAACACATAAAAAAATCGCCAAAAATTATTACTGCGTACTTAAACTTTATATCCAAAATAATTCTCCGAATAAAAAATAAACGCAATTGGCTCAAAATTATATTTAATTTTCCTATGTGAAAATTATAATATGATAATATTTTTTTTCTTTTTGTATAATTTCTCTAAGCTGGCAATTTTTTAAAAATATTAAAACATGTGTAGGCGGAAGAAGATCACCATTCAGTCAAGAATAATTTTAGAACTCTAACAATGCTTTTTAGAATTCTGAAAATGTTTTTTTTTTACTACTAATAAACAACAAGTCATGACCTTTACCTGAATTAAGTGGCCCTTTACGACCCATTTAATTCCCATGTATGACGGAAGGCCATAACATTCTGCGCAAAAAATAGTAGTATTTTAAGAATACATTTTTTTACTTACTAATAAATAAAAAAAATAAATCGTGATTATTAAAATATTAGTATTACCTTTCCTTGAACTAAAATCATAGAATTCTAAAAATCATTTTTTTAATAACTAATAAATAAAAAAAATAAGTCGTGATTGTTAAAATATTGATATAACCTTTCCCTGAAATAATTCGCCATTTTCAATAATTTTATTAATTAATTATAAAAATTTTCGAAAAATTAAAAAAATACGTCTGTTATAAATAATATAAAAAATATTGAAAAATGAACAGATTTTTATAAACCAGTTACGATTTTTTTTTTTAAATTTGTTTGCAGAAATACTATTTTTTTTTTACCTAGACAGAATTGGATTTGAGTTCGTATAAGTACACAAAAAAATTATTACTATTTTTTATTTATATTTGAATTTAATTACAATTATTTATTGATACAAAAATCTTTTTTTATTACAGAAAATAATAAAGATTAAAAAATATATATATAAAAATTGTTTGCAGTTATATCCTACCAGCTTTGTAACTTGTTTAGCTAACTGGGATATACATATAATAAGAAAATTGCCTTTTTAGTGTACTTACACATTTTGTCCATTTTCGTATATGTACGCAGGTCACATCTAGATCATAAGTGATACCATGGACAACTTCTTGGAATGTAAAGTATTAAATGGTTCCTGCAATTCCAAAATTAATTCAAAAATTGGGAAATAATATTGGACTTTTATTTTAGATAAATAAACTATTAAATAAAATATATTATTAATGCTTTTGCATTAGTTTTTTATGGGAAGGAAAAATTTACAATGGTAAAATATTTAGTTCAACTGTCTCAATTCATATATAAATTGATGTTAAGGAAAATTTAAATTATAAGCATTATTTATTTAATAAAAAATTTGTTTCAATTTTAACTAAAAATATATTAATTTAGTTTAATTAATAATATTATTTTGATAATTGGAGCAAAATCGATTAAAATTTTAATTGACGTATATAAATTCGTAATTGAAGTCCATTTTTGTTTTTCCTTTGTAGGTAAATAAATATGTGTTATTTTATAAAAAACGTAATTCGAATGTTTCTATGATATTGAAGACTTTCATATTGAACAGAAATGAAGATAACTGTAGAATGTTCCTTTAATTGGTTATAGGAATTGGTTAATATTTATGAATGATTTACAAAAAAAAAAAAAAAAAAAAAAAAAAAAAAACAGCTTTCTTGTTATGATACGATGCAAACTGGGGCAGAATCGAAATTTTTTGGAAATAGATCTGTAACTTCTAATCGGGTGGATGAATATAAACAAAATTTCAAGTAGACGTAGCATAGGAGTGTGTAATTTTAATTATAAATTAAATTTTTTGTAAAAATATTTTTTAGAGAATCTATAAATATTTTACTCGTAATTAGATCTTCGTTAGTTAAGATGTCAATGAAATTCTTTTAAAATGATAAAGTTTAAGATAATAATAATAACAATAATAAAAATAATAAGAATAATAATAAATTTTATAAAGAGAATCCCAAGAATTCCCAAAAACCGGTATAAAATTCCAAAAATTTATTTTTTTTTTAATTTTGCCCATAAAGTCCACATTTATTGTAACTTCGGTGAAAACTCTTAAGAATACATCGGAGATGCCTAAACGGCGTTATGTTTGTAAATTCAAGCTTTGAGATTTTGGAAAATTTAGGCTAAAGTCAAAATTTTAATACAAAATACATCAGATTCGGGAGAGTGTGTACTCAGGTGATTAAGGAAAATTTTATTTTAAAGAAAAAAGAATGTTGATAATTTTTCAGCTAAAAAAAAACACAAAAATATATAAGTTTTTCAATTTTCAATATTAAAATCGTTTGCTTTTGGACTCGAAAAGGTTATCGACTTCAAATTTACTTCATTCGATAGATAATTTTGGCCTTTAGATAGCTGATTTTACTTACAAAAATTTACAAAATCACATGAATATATTAGGCTATATATTAAAAAACTAGACCAAGATTTTGCAAGATTAAGACAGTTGAAACGTCAAATGCAAATAACTTTAAAACTCTAAGGAATAAATGGCATAGCATGTTTTTATAGTACTTGCGTGGGTCTTTAAGAAGATGAAAAAATATTGGAAATGGGACAAGAAACAAAAAATTAGTAAGACGTTCAAAATTGCCTATGTCAGAGATAGCCTATTTTGATCCCCAATAGCAATGTTCCTAAGGGTAAGTTTAGCTCCCCTTCCACACTTGAAATTATACACTCCTCTGCTACGCTTACGTTGAACTTTATGTAAATTCAACCAGCCCATTAGATTATAAAGGTAATATTTTCAACTAACCTTTTCTTCATTGAGTCGTCTATTAGAAAAAAATAATTCCTTCAATTTAATACATAAATTGTATAAAACGGCAACAACAAAGATATTAAGTAATTCCTTTTTTAATTTAGAAAAATTTTGATCCTTGGTTACCGATTTTGATAAAATTTAGTGCTTGTGTATAGGAAAATACAGAGGCATGTAAAATGAATTTTCTCATTTTTGTTTTGGGAACTGTGAAAACTCTATAGCTTTGAAAGTGACTAACATATTTATTTAAATGGACATAATTTTTTATGCAGTGGATTTGTCAAGGCTTGTATTTCAAGATGCCATATAAACTTTTTGAAAATATTTTTATTAACATATTTTTTGTAAGAATTTTCTTTAGTGATATGTATATAAAAAAGTCCATCTTTAATTTTTTATATATATATATATTTTTTTTTTTTTTTTGGTAGGAAGTCTTATCGGTATATTTGCAACAGAGAAAATTTCAGAGAGGTAAACATTTTTAAATTTAAAATGGAATTACACTAAAATAATGCTTATTTTTATCTTTTTTTCATTTTTTACGAAACTTTTAATAAATTATAAAATAAAAAGGCATTTGAAAAAGCCCTTTTACTTTATCTTATCCCGCCGCAGGCTCTCCATTTAAAATTGCTGCTTACTACTAAAATTTCCTCACACGCGTATTTTCCACAGACATCAGGTATGTGTGTCCTTTTGTTTGTAAAAACTGTGGGCGTCATTTACAGTCAAATGCTTGATTGTTTTTCTGCTGCGAAATTTTTGTTATTATTTAATTTTCGATAAAGGACATGTTTGTATATATTTTTGCAGTAAATAAAAGAAAGTAAGTTTAACGAGTTTTAAAATTTTGTTTTATTTTATAAATTTGTAATACAAAAAAATTTGTTAATTAACTGTTGCTATAGTTTTTTCATGAGTTTTTCATTAAAGTTTTTTTTTTTTGAGGTTAAATTTTTACAATAAACTTAAAAATTGATAAAAATAACGAATGCAGTTGGTAGCTATTTTTTAATTGGTGCGAAAAGCTTTTAGTGACACTGAACAAAAGTTGCAGTTGTAACCCAGCAAAAAAATGTGGAAGTACTAAAAAGTATAACTTAATGCCTATTATAAACTAAAACAATAATTTTATTTAATTTCTTTCTTATAAATATGGCTATCTTTCCTTCTAATTTTTAGTAGTATAAACATTTTATATAATACAAATACAGCAAAGAATATAATTATTGAAATATGAATACATTTTTATGAGTGCCTTTTAAAATTGCACACTCTAAAAACAACTATATATACTTAGTTTAAAAATATATTTCTAATCTTAAATTGCTCCAATATTTAGAAATTTAAGAGCTCATATAACCGGAATTTATATCAACTTTTTGTTTAACTTATACACTGTGTGGAAAGCTAGAATACGACATACGATCATAAAGATCTTTTGAAAGTTATGAAATTCTATAAAACTTTTATTTAGTAGCAAACCCTATACAGTGTGGAGTACCATGTACAGATTTTATTTAAATTATAACCAGTTTTACTATTTGGAAGTATTGACTAAAATTATAATATTTGAAATCATTTTTTTTTTTTTTTGTTTTTAACATGAAACTAAAACAGTTTTAAAGGCTTATACTTTTAAAACTGTGTGCAGATTTTTTTACATTATAACCCAATAAGCCACAAATTTTAAAAATTCTAGCCTTGGAAAACTTAGCTGGATTCCGACATGACCTCAAATATAAAAATGCTTTAAATATGAAATATGATTGAAAAAATTAAAAAAATTCAAGTAAAATAAATTTGATTTGAATTTAAGTTTCCTTTTTACTGGAGAGTGCTTTTGAATTAAAGTGTAATATATGTTTAATTCAATGCTTGGCACTGGATTCAAGGCTTGAAATACATTTGGTTTCAACTTGAACTCTAGCAAAAATGCTTATTGGAAAGTTTCAAAAACAATATAGCCGGGGTTTAAATTTTTGCACACATTGCATTTAACATATTTTATAAGAAACCTAATTTTTAACATTTTTTTCATCTTTTACCATGAATGAAAGTTTGGCTTATTGTGTATACGATTTACAAAATTTTATACGCGGGTGTGCTCAGAAGATAAATATACATTGACATAAATTTATCTATACGACGATCTATGTCCGAGCATATTTATATAATCAGAGGGATTCTTAGTAACATAATGAAAATCTGCGTGTTATTCACTGTTATGAATGCTGCATCTCGGTCATATTTTATTGCGATTATACAATTGTTTTCGGAATTATTTATAAAAGTCTACTGATAAAAAATATTAAATTTTTTTCTTTGTAAAAAAATTGCCTAACATTTAAGTGTTTGATTGATGAAAAAACAAAACTAGACACTGAAGTATATTATATTTCTTTTGAGAATCGGGAATAGTAACTCAGTTTCGGTCCTAGTGGATTTTTCGTCACTTGTGTAAAAAAAAATTATTATTTTATGTTAATTATTTATTAGTATTAGTAGTTAGTTAAAGGCAAACTCGTAAACACGTAAAAAAACTTGTTTGAGTACGTTCACGATGTCCGCCAGTCAGTCTGTCCATCCATGTTAAACTTTTAATGAAGTCGCACTTTTTAAGATAATTGGATGAAATTTGTCTTATATGATACAGGAACGAACTATATTCAAATTAGTTGACAATGGTCACTTACAATTTTCTCAAGAATACATTTTCGAGGTTCATAAATATTTTAATTATTACATATTTCAGTGCATATAAAAGTTTTATATACTTTAAATATCCTACTTAATTTTGTAAAATAATTTTTATAAACTTAAAAAACACACAACATAAAATTTTTATGAAATACAATAATCTATAGCTCCCATATAAGATTCACTTCCAATAATCGTTATAAAGTGCATAAATTAGTATTGGTAGACACTATGGTTTTGTACACGTTAGATTCTAAAAAGTATAAATTGTAACCTTAAACTTTACAACAAGATTAGTTTCACAATAAAGCACAGGTTTCATATAAGAAACCTTCCAAAAATTGGTCAAGCCCTATAACGTTCTCACGATCCTAAATAACGTTTTCAGTGATAGCACAATCGAGCATGTGTTCCATGTAGGATCCTCTCTGAAAGTCATTTAAGCCCGATTATAACTCTCTTGCAATCCTAAGTAATGTTGTCAGTGATGGCATGGCATCCTGTCAAGTTAGGAGCAACAAATTCGGAAGTTTATGTTACCTGGCACGAATAGTGGAAATAATATCAACATCTTGATATTTTAAAGTAAAAGAGTTGGATATTTTTATATGACGTATAAAAAAAAAACTAAAAAGAATTCATAAAAACTAAAACTAATATTGAAAGATGTAACATGGTTTAAGGATGAAAAAATAATCGTGAAGTCTGGCGCAAAATAGTGACAGTCAGAAATATTTGAAAGTTTTCATATATTGACGTGGACATATTAATTCACTAGTTTATACAAAAACTAATTTTTAATTTTAACTTTCAAAGAAGCAAAATTCAATCAAATAATAATAAAAAATAAAACAATTTTTAATTTTAACTTTCAAATAACCAAAAGTCATTCAAATAATTACTACAAAGAAAATTTAATTGTAGTGCAAAACACATGAAAATTACATGAGAGTACCCGGATAACCTGGTTATTGAATCACGTAAGTGTCAACTTTAAAGCCATTTTATATATACGCAAGTTAACAATATTGGGGTTTCCTCAGTTTCTAAACTTTAAAAACATCCACTAAGTGGCAAATATATGGAGGCCATGTAATGGTTATTAAGGTGAAAAAAAAATGTGTGTGGTGGATGAGTTGTTATAGTTGAGACGTTAGGAGATTTTCATCAAAAGATAACACGAGGTCCATAAAATCACTATCACATTAAAAATATCTGTGGCCATTGTTAAATTATATATACTCCCATTCTCGTTTAAACTAGGTTGAATGACGGAGGGTCGGTGGGACCCGTCTTAGCCGCTAGCTTCAGTGGTTGGGGAGGTTCTTGACCCCCGTCAAACAGCACACCATTACTGATTATTATTACAGAGTCCCGGATTTTTGCTAACAAATGAAAAAAAAACTAACTGGTCACTATTGATTCCCCCCAAAAAAAAACCTGTCTATCGCTCGAGGAAATTTAATAAAAAGTTATGTCGAATTGCAATAAGTATGGCAAAGATGTTAATGCCCGTGCTCATAACCCTCCCTAGCCAATGTTCTTCAAAACACAAAAAAAAATTGAAGAACCCGATCGCAATATCAAATTTTCTTCAACCCCAAAGGATAAGTCTTAAAGAATTTATTCCAACATTATTATGTTTATTAAAAAAAACTCAAATTTCAAATCTTTTACCAAAAAGGACTTTTATAAAATAATTTCGAAAAAAAAAATTAATTAACTAATAATTTTTACCAATCTTAAAAATATCGAAGAAAATTATTAATAAATATAACATTATGTGGATATTTAATATTCTTCCTATATTTATTTTAACAATGAAAAGGAAAAATGTTTAACATTATTTATTTAAAAATATTTAAAATAAATTCTAAAAATTTTCTAATAGCAACATATTTAACAAAAACTAGGATTTTTTTTTATATAAATGTTTGTGGAAACCATGGTTTCAATAAATTATAGCAGTTGTAAATTTATCGCTTTCTAAAAAAATTATTCATATTTTCTAAAGAAAAAAATTAAAAAATAAAATAAGTAAATGTAAACCTACAATTTTAAACTCAAAGCAAAATGTGTCAGAAAACTTCAGAATTTAAATTTTTCTTAACAATTTTGTTTACTGTTATCCATTAATTATATATAACAACACAGATATTTAAAAGATAAGAATTTATGAATAATATATGCATGCAATTAAATTGCGAAAATTAAAAAAACTTTGTTACGTTTCAAACCGAATGAAACTCTTACTTTATCTACTTAAAAAGAATAGAGTGACTTTACTGTTTTTAATTTAATATTTTCTTTTTGTTTTGTTCGCGTTTTTTAATTTTTTGTAGTTTCTTAAATAATGATTTTTAATTGTGATTTTTGCATTTTATTTGTTTATCGATTTTGTTTACTTTATACTCTTCAGGTTTACTTATTTATTGGTTTTCATGTAATATTATAAAAAAAAATAATAAAGAAGAAGAAAAATGTAAAGCGAGATTTGTTCAAAAATCAATTTTGTTTTTTTTTTATCTTTTCATGCAAAATTTAGAATTTCAATAAATGTTTAGAAGTTTATTTAATTGTTTTTTTTTTTTTTTTATTAACAAATTTATTTATTTTATTAAAACTTTAATTAAATTTCCAATAAATTCTCTTAATTATATTAATATTTTTTTTATATAAAATTAAATTAAGTTTATTATTATTTTTAAGTTGTAATAAAAGTTAATAATATTAATTGATTAACCAAAAATCTTAAAAAAATTATAATTTTGGACTATGTCTTTATTTTTAATTCAATTTAATTCACATAAATTTTAAATCAAGATTGATTTTTGAATAAGGAAAAAAATATTTTTACATAAGCGTTGTTAATTTAATTCAGTTAGTTCAGTTCAATAATCAAAATTTTATTTATTTAATTTTATTATACCCAAGCGGGATAATATTTTGGCAAGCACTGTAGTCAATGCTAACTGAATGTAGCTAACAGAACTTATGCAAAGAAAATAAAAGAGAATTGATATGCACTTACTTGCAGTGATGTTGAAAAGCTTTCCAGATCCCCGCTCTTAGTAAAGTTGATATTGGTTTAATTCCTTATTTTCTGGGATTAATCCGCTATTCTTTTATGTTGTTTTTGGTTGCAGATTTATTTTCTTTCTTCCTCTCTCACTTTTTTTTTTAATAATTTCTCTCTTTCTTCTTTAAAATCACAATTTTTAATATTTTTACATCACAGTGGCACGGCTTGTATATATTTTGCAATGCCGTTTTTAATATACTTTTAGATTTCTCTTTTTATATTTATTTTACGGACATAGATTTTTTTATTTTTTATTTTTTTGTAGCCACCGTGATATAGTTTTAATTTTACACTAAAAATCATTATTTAAATGGATGTTTTATTTCATAAGCAATTATATGATTTTCCTTTTTTTTTTCACCGATTAATTTAATTTCATATGTATATATTTTTTTGACAATTTTTCCCGATGTCGTTATACTGTGATATAACAAAACGTTTGACTCGTTGATTTATATTATTCATAAATTCTTTACAATAAAAAAATTTAAATATACCGCGATTTAATCAAAATTCTTGTTATTTAATATTTTTTTTATAACTTAATTTAAAAAAAAAAAGAAGAAAAATTAACTTTTTTAAACAAAAGAAAAAAAATGAACGAATGAAATACACTTTTTTTTTCACATAAGTATAGTACCACTTCGATCACTTGATGTTTAAAACCGATTTTCTTGATAGAGTTTTTTGTTTGTAAACCAATTTCCAAATCTGTTTTGCTATCCGAGAGAGTATTATAAATTCCGCCTTATGATGATTTTCGTAAGTGAATACTATATGAGAGTCCTCTCCAAATCCCCAATAAGTAACTAAATAAAGGAGTAAAATTTATAACTCAATCGAAATAATTGCAAGTAGACTTTACCTATTTTTTTTACTTATATAAAAATGGAATTTACTCCTTTAGAAATCCAACACAGTGGAAAGTTGGTAATTCTGGTAATCCAGATATTTCTAAAAACCTTTTATATGTTCTAGATGGATTTTTTGTTTTTTCACAGAATCGCAGCTTTTCCGTTTAATTACCCCCGGAAAAGATGATAATTAGATACCAATGGCACATTTAAATTTTTGTTGTAAAATGTTGTGCCACAAATATTTTTAAAGATTATCTTAATCTTGGAAAAACTACAATTAATAGAAAAAAAAAAACTTAGAATATATGTTTAAAGCATCTAAGAATTTAAATCTAAAAATTATGAATAATTACCTTCGAAGTTTCAAAAGTTTTTGGTTAAAAAGAATCACATGTATTTTTTTACGAAGTTTTGTACCCAAAAGATGTTATTAGTTCACTGGTTAAAACGAAAAAGAATGATGGCGTTCACTTTTTGACCTAATTTAGTTCCGTGAAAATCAATATGGTTTATTTTATGGATAAATTTCTTGGAAATGCTTGAAGATTAATTGGCCCGATTAAAATTGGGAGCACTCATAGTGGTAGGTTTGTTTAAGAACAGCCACTGAACATACTCTTTATACGAGTTGTAAAAACCGTTAACAAATTGCAATATTTAACATTATCTTTGAAATGCATTTTAGATATACCAATTGTTTCAAAACCTATTTTGCCAAATAGTAAATTATTTTTACTATAAATTTTTTTTTTTTTTTAATAAGTGATGAAAAAAAATTAAAAAAAATTGTATAAAAGCCAAGAATGTGTATATTTACATATTACAAAACCGGATAATATGGAGATTTTACTGAACAGATTAGCCGGAAATCAATTATGTTTTAATATCTTTTCCATGATACGTTCCTACGCCTTTCCCTTCAATGTCTTCAAGAACATAATAGCAATTTCCCAATTTCTCCTTCACTTTAGCCCTGACAAACATTGGACTCAACTTAGCATTGAATCTTAGATCAGCACTACTTTGTGCAAAGTTTCTTCTAAATACCTCTTGTCCTACACTGTAAGAAATAGGTCTAGCTCTTAAGTTGTATTGCCTTACGTTTGTTATATATGCTTTCTTAATATTTTCTGAAATCTGATTTCGAAGAATGGCAAGAGTATCGTCTCTTTCAATTGTAATGTCCGAACTACTTAAACAATTTAGTGATCGAAGCAATTTAAACGAGGAGGCATGTGTTATCATGTCAAACCCATACAATGCATGATATGGAGATACTCTAATAGAATTGTGAATTGAATTTCTAAGAGCACAACTTATAGAGGATATATTCACGTCCCAATATCGATGATCCTTCTTTAGGTAAGCTCTTATCGCAGCGATAATTGATCTATTCACCCTTTCAGACGCATTGCTCTGTGGCGAATAAATGGCAGTATATGTGTGATTTATGCCATATTTTGTCAAAAAAGCATTAAATTCATTTCCTCTGAATTGGCTTCCATTGTCACTAATCACAACTTTTGGAACACCATATTGGTGGAAGATTTGTTTTTCCATAAAATCTATTATCGCTGAACCGGTAAATTTCCTTAATGGGCACAACCAATGAAATTTAGAAAAGTGATCTAATATAATTAATAGCCCGATATATCCTTTTTTGCTACGAGGATATGGACCTAGTATATCTACATAAAATCTTTGGAAAGGTCTTTCTGACTTGGCCATTTTCCCCATTTCTGGTGTTAGTTTTTGATTTGACGCTTTAGTCATTTTGCAAACCGAACATTTTTTTACGTAATTTCTTACATCTGTCGCTAAGCACGGCCAATAAAAGTATCTACGAATTAATTCTAAGGTTTTTCCTATTCCGCCATGTGAAGCTAACACAACATCATGAAAACTTTTCAAAATATCTGCCTTAAGTTTCTTTGGGACCCATAATTTCCAAGAATTTGAATCTAATTCTTCATTACCTGTGGTGAATTTTGTTCGAATGTAAATGTAACGATCGATAACCTTAATATCTGGGTAACAACTTTCATTTTCCAAAAACTTTTCCTTTAGCTTTACATATTCTTCATCTAGAAAGTGTACTGAGTTTAAATCAATTTCTGGGCCTATCAGTACTAAAGAAGATATTTCATCTTCATACATTCGGCTAAGCGCGTCAGGTACTATATTCTCCCTACCGTTTCTATGACTGATGGTGAATTTGTATGCCTGTAAACGTAGCACCCATCGAGCAAGTCTACCTTTTAAGTTTGGCTGTCTCATTAACCACACCAAACTGCTGTGGTCTGTAATAACTTCAAAATTTTGCAACTCCACATAACACCTAAACCGTTCTATAGCCTCAATTGCGGCTAGACATTCTTTTTCCGTAACGGAATAATTTTTTTGGGCTTTATTCAATTTTTTCGACATGAAAGCCACCGGAAACTCTTCTCCATTATCACCTAGTTGCACTAATACAGCCCCTATACCAAAATCGCTGGCATCGCAATGAATAAAGAATTTTTTATTGAAATCAGGATTCCTTAGAACGGGTGCTGAAGTTAAAACTTTCTTAATATTTTCAAAAGCTTCCGCCGCTTCTTTTGTCCATTCAAATTTTCTCTTTTTAGAAAGAACTTCTGTAATTGGATGAGTAATATCGGCAAAATTCGCAATAAATCGTCGGTACCAACCCGTTAAACCTAGAAAACCCCTCACCTGTTTTAGATTTTTCGGAGTTGGCCAGCTTAGAATCGACTCAATTTTCTGAGGATCAGTTGATACTCCCCCATCACCTATAATATAACCTAAATAGGGTACTCTTTTTACACAAAATTTACTTTTATTTATATTCAGAGTCAGGTTTGCTTTCCTAAATTGTTCGGCAAGTTTCATCAATATGGAAATATGATTTTCAAAGGTGTCAGAAACAACGCATACGTCGTCTAAATATCCGAAAACGGAGTGTTTTAGCTCTGGTGGAATAATGGAATCCATGAGGCGACACATAGTCTGCGGTGCTGTACATAAGCCAAATGGCATGACCGTGAATTGGTACAGTGGACGCCCAGGAATGGTAAACGCAGTTATTGGTTTGGATTTTTCCTCTAAGGCAATTTGCCAATATGCGTCTTTCAAATCTATTTTTGATATAATATTTGCCTTTGGCAATCTTGCAAAAATGCCTTCAATATTTGGCAGGGGGTATGCGTCTTTAGCTGTGAATTCATTTATTTTTCTCGCATCTAAGCATAACCGTACTTTTCCAGGCTTCACTACCATTCTCATCGGAGAACTCCACGCACTATTACTCTCTTCTATTACACCTAAGCTAAGCATTCTATCTACTTCTGAATACATTAATTTTTCCACGGCAGGTGACACGGGATGAAATCTTTGTTTCACTGGTTTTACTGATCCTACATCAATGTTATGAGTAATCAAATTGGTTCTACCTAGTCCTTGCACATCAAAATTTGGAAAAAACGATTTAACTAATTCTAATTGTTGTTTTTGCGAATCAGTTAAGGGATATTCATCTTCATCTATCTTGTCTTCTGCATCATTATTATTTAGGGTAATACCAGATACTATATTGTTAATTAAACCAAACAATCTCCAAAAATCTAATCCTAGAATTAATCTTTGGTTTAGATTCGGAACAATATACAATTTTAATTTTTCATTTTTATTCTTATAACGCATATCCACTTGAATCAATCCTATAACCTCATGAGCATTTCCATCTGCTGTTCTCACAGTAGATTTTATTCTTTTAAATGCAGGATAGCAAGTAAAATCTTCCGAAGCTAACTCTTTCCCTATACAGCTGATGTTCGCGCCTGTATCCAATAAACCTAATTCAACTTTATTTAAGAAATTCACTTCCGCATATAAACGACCATCCTTATCTGAATCTATTATAGAAGATACACATAATCGTTGAGCATTTTTAATATTTTTGTAAAAATTCCTCATCCGTACTGTCGACCTATTATATTTCCTAATTATTTTCTTTTCCAATTCCTTATCATTAAAAATTCTAAATCTAGCCTTAATATAATTGTTTAATCTTTCATGCAAAGGTTTTATTTTATATAAATTAGTGTAATTTTTTTCATTAAATTCATTATTATTTTTCTCAATATTATTTCTTTTCGCAATGCTAATTTGATTATTCCCAATTTCTTTCAATTCATTTTGTGAATTAGTAATTATTTTGGATTCACTGGGATGTTGTATTGGCAGTTTTTTGAGTTTTTTGCATTATTTGCGCATTTTACGCACTGTGGTTTATAAACATTCTTGAGACCACACCCGTAACAAAAAATTTTACGCTCCTTCAAGCACATGTCCCAATAGTGACCCTCTTCTTCACAGTTCCAACATCTAATGATTTTGTTCGCATTAGATAAAGCATTGATTTCAAAATCAGATATTTCCTCGTTTGATTTGTGTCCCGCGTCTGCGTTTTCATCGACTAACGAATGTGATTCTACACCAGCAATACGTCTTTGTTGAGAAAAGTTACCTTGCCCACGACTCAACTGACTACGTCTAAAACTTTCCTCCTTAAAAAGTAACTCACGCTTTTGGCACAGTTCCTTCAAATGACCGATCGAACGAACTTTCACATACAATAACTCATGACGTATCTCGGGTCTTAAATTTCGAGTTATTATTTCTATTAATTCTTCATCTTCTAAAGGAACTGCTAACCTATCTACAATTTCAGTAATAGCATCGTAAAATAACTCAAATGATTCAGATTGTTTTTGTTTCCTATTATGCAACTCTTCTCTGATATCAAATGTTGTTCTAAAATCCTGGTATTGTTTCTTGAGAGCTGAGCAAAATGAATCCCATTGAATACGAGTAACCATTTTATGGTAACGCCAAAACCAATCCTTGGCCTTTCCCGTTAGTAATACGTGTAAATTTTTACATACTGTATCATCGAAGTCACCATTAAAATTTTCTACTGTTAAAACATGAATTCTATAAAGAAATTCCTCACATCTCAAGCCCTTTGACGATCCATCGAATTTGACATTCCAACTTTGGATCATTGTCGTAATTCTATCTGGGTTTATATTACCAGTGTTTGAATATACTCTAATATCATTACCACGGTTTTCAAGGGTATTTGGATTTAAAACCTCCTGCGATTGTTCATTGAGTATTGGCCTTTGTTGTACTGGTAATGTTTGTACATTCTGTTGTTGTTGCATAGGACTGATATTCATAGTCATTAAGACGCGTTGAACGGTAGTTTCTATCATCTGCGACATCCGATTGAAACTATTATTACGACGACTGCGATTTGAATTCCCGATAGTATTTCGAGTTGAGTTGTGCAAATTCTGTGAAAAATCTTGGGAATTATTTTGATTGTTAACTGAATTGTCTAACTCCTGAGAATTTCTTGGCAAGGTAGCATTATCTTCCACTGCACTTTGGGTTGCTCGTGAAAACCCTGGTCCTTCATCTTGTAATCTAGAGCCTCGTGTATTATACCTTTTCGAAGCCGATCTACGAACCCTACTGGAATTATTTGTAACTTTTGCATTTGCCATTGACTTGGAACGAACTGTAACTAAATCTTTGACGTGACACAGTTTTTTACAATTAGGGCATTCTTGAGAATTTGCCAACCATTTTGTTATACATTCCTTATGAAATGTATGTTTGCAATTTGTAGTTACACAATCAATATTATTTTGCATTTCCTTTTCACACAATGAACATGCAGGTCCTAATAGTGTGTCTGAAACGGACGGTATGTCTTCAGTACTCCGACGAACTGCCATAATGAAAATATATAAAAACTACCAAAACTAGTAAAAATGTTTCCCTAAACAAAAGTAATTGTGCATAGAGTCTAAAGTGATCAAGTTTGTTGACCAGCAGAAGCAACTAATTACAAAATAAAATTACAATTATCTTAAAAATGAGAAAAAAATGTATTCTAACTTTTTACGCAGAATTAAAAATTTAATTAATTATGTAATAGAAGAAAAAAAATCAATATATTTTTTGATAATCAATAAATAAAAAACTTCCCAAATAAATTATATTCAAGAAAAAAAATCTTTTTTTTTAATAAAA
Source organism: Protocalliphora azurea (assembly GCA_932274085.1). Classification (NCBI taxonomy): domain Eukaryota; kingdom Metazoa; phylum Arthropoda; class Insecta; order Diptera; family Calliphoridae; genus Protocalliphora; species Protocalliphora azurea. The sequence goes on along the minus strand of OW026520.1, from coordinate 14,682,992 downwards.
ATTAATTTATATAAAAGCATTTAGACTATCCTATAATAGGGGTTGAAAAAAATTGTTTATGATTTTTCTACAGCTTATTTAAAAAATAAGGCTGTCAAAAAAATATAATTTATATTTAAATTTGTAAAGTTAAATATAAAATTCGACATAATGTATATAAAAAAAATCACGGCTATTGCTCGGATATTTTGATTTTGTAACCAAAATTATATTTAAATTCAGAATATTTCATCGGATTGAAATTCGTCTAACGAAACAAATATTCAATATTCCAGGACAAATATTTAAAATTCTCCTATAACTTTAAACACAAGAATCAAAAATCCTCTGAATATTTAAATAAATTTTTTGGAGAAACTAGAAAACGCAAAGGAATAATAAATTGCCAACCGGTCGAATCTATTCGTTCCAATTTAACGACAAATAGTCGAATTCCACGATGGTTTTAAAATTTATTACGAATTACAAGTTTACACAGAATTTCCATTTAAAGAGTCATATTACATGATTGAAACCAATTAACAGAAAAAAATAATGTTCGTGAAAACAGGGTAAACTGCTACACAGGATTCATAATTACAACGCAATTTAACAAAATTATGTTCTAATAATTAATCCTCAATTGAGGCCTAAATCTTCGACAAAATAATACATCTTACGACACAAACCTATCGAAAATTTTGTGCCCCACGTTGGGCGCCATTTTATGTAATGGTTATTAAGGTGAAAAAAAAAATGTGTGTGGTGGATGAGTTGTTATAGTTGAGACGTTAGGAGATTTTCATCAAAAGATAACACGAGGTCCATAAAATCACTATCACATTAAAAATATCTGTGGCCATTGTTAAATTATATATACTCCCATTCTCGTTTAAACTAGGTTGAATGACGGAGGGTCGGTGGGACCCGTCTTAGCCGCTAGCTTCAGTGGTTGGGGAGGTTCTTGACCCCCGTCAAACAGCACACCATTACTGATTATTATTACAGAGTCCCGGATTTTTGCTAACAAATGAAAAAAAAACTAACTGGTCACTATTGATTCCCCCCAAAAAAAACCTGTCTATCGCTCGAGGAAATTTAATAAAAAGTTATTTCGAATTGCAATAAGTATGGCAAAGATGTTAATGCCCGTGCTCATAACCCTCCCTAGCCAATGTTCTTCAAAACACAAAAAAAAATTGAAGAACCCGATCGCAATATCAAATTTTCTTCAACCCCAAAGGATAAGTCTTAAAGAATTTATTCCAACATTATTATGTTTATTAAAAAAAACTCAAATTTCAAATCTTTTACCAAAAAGGACTTTTATAAAATAATTTCGAAAAAAAAAATTAATTAACTAATAATTTTTACCAATCTTAAAAATATCGAAGAAAATTATTAATAAATATAACATTATGTGGATATTTAATATTCTTCCTATATTTATTTTAACAATGAAAAGGAAAAATGTTTAACATTATTTATTTAAAAATATTTAAAATAAATTCTAAAAATTTTCTAATAGCAACATATTTAACAAAAACTAGGATTTTTTTTTATATAAATGTTTGTGGAAACCATGGTTTCAATAAATTATAGCAGTTGTAAATTTATCGCTTTCTAAAAAAATTATTCATATTTTCAAATGAAAAAAAAATAAAAAAATAAAATAAGTAAATGTAAACCTACAATTTTAAACTCAAAGCAAAATGTGTCAGAAAACTTCAGAATTTAAATTTTTCTTAACAATTTTGTTTACTGTTATCCATTAATTATATATAACAACACAGATATTTAAAAGATAAGAATTTATGAATAATATATGCATGCAATTAAATTGCGAAAATTAAAAAAACTTTGTTACGTTTCAAACCGAATGAAACTCTTACTTTATCTACTTAAAAAGAATAGAGTGACTTTACTGTTTTTAATTTAATATTTTCTTTTTGTTTTGTTCGCGTTTTTTAATTTTTTGTAGTTTCTTAAATAATGATTTTTAATTGTGATTTTTGCATTTTATTTGTTTATCGATTTTGTTTACTTTATACTCTTCAGGTTTACTTATTTATTGGTTTTCATGTAATATTATAAAAAAAAATAATAAAGAAGAAGAAAAATGTAAAGCGAGATTTGTTCAAAAATCAATTTTGTTTTTTTTTTATCTTTTCATGCAAAATTTAGAATTTCAATAAATGTTTAGAAGTTTATTTAATTGTTTTTTTTTTTTTTTTTATTAACAAATTTATTTATTTTATTAAAACTTTAATTAAATTTCCAATAAATTCTCTTAATTATATTAATATTTTTTTTATATAAAATTAAATTAAGTTTATTATTATTTTTAAGTTGTAATAAAAGTTAATAATATTAATTGATTAACCAAAAATCTTAAAAAAATTATAATTTTGGACTATGTCTTTATTTTAATTCAATTTAATTCACATAAATTTTAAATCAAGATTGATTTTTGAATAAGGAAAAAAATATTTTTACATAAGCGTTGTTAATTTAATTCAGTTAGTTCAGTTCAATAATCAAAATTTTATTTATTTAATTTTATTATACCCAAGCGGGATAATATTTTGGCAAGCACTGTAGTCAATGCTAACTGAATGTAGCTAACAGAACTTATGCAAAGAAAATAAAAGAGAATTGATATGCACTTACTTGCAGTGATGTTGAAAAGCTTTCCAGATCCCCGCTCTTAGTAAAGTTGATATTGGTTTAATTCCTTATTTTCTGGGATTAATCCGCTATTCTTTTATGTTATTTTTGGTTGCAGATTTATTTTCTTTCTTCCTCTCTCACTTTTTTTTTTAATAATTTCTCTCTTTCTTCTTTAAAATCACAATTTTTAATATTTTTACATCACAGTGGCACGGCTTGTATATATTTTGCAATGCCGTTTTTAATATACTTTTAGATTTCTCTTTTTATATTTATTTTACGGACATAGATTTTTTTATTTTTTATTTTTTTGTAGCCACCGTGATATAGTTTTAATTTTACACTAAAAATCATTATTTAAATGGATGTTTTATTTCATAAGCAATTATATGATTTTCCTTTTTTTTTCACCGATTAATTTAATTTCATATGTATATATTTTTTTGACAATTTTTCCCGATGTCGTTATACTGTGATATAACAAAACGTTTGACTCGTTGATTTATATTATTCATAAATTCTTTACAATAAAAAAATTTAAATATACCGCGATTTAATCAAAATTCTTGTTATTTAATATTTTTTTTATAACTTAATTTAAAAAAAAAAAGAAGAAAAATTAACTTTTTTAAACAAAAGAAAAAAAATGAACGAATGAAATACACTTTTTTTTTCACATAAGTATAGTACCACTTCGATCACTTGATGTTTAAAACTGATTTTCTTGATAGAGTTTTTTGTTTGTAAACCAATTTCCAAATCTGTTTTGCTATCCGAGAGAGTATTATAAATTCCGCCTTATGATGATTTTCGTAAGTGAATACTATATGAGAGTCCTCTCCAAATCCCCAATAAGTAACTAAATAAAGGAGTAAAATTTATAACTCAATCGAAATAATTGCAAGTAGACTTTACCTATTTTTTTTACTTATATAAAAATGGAATTTACTCCTTTAGAAATCCAACACAGTGGAAAGTTGGTAATTCTGGTAATCCAGATATTTCTAAAAACCTTTTATATGTTCTAGATGGATTTTTTGTTTTTTCACAGAATCGCAGCTTTTCCGTTTAATTACCCCCGGAAAAGATGATAATTAGATACCAATGGCACATTTAAATTTTTGTTGTAAAATGTTGTGCCACAAATATTTTTAAAGATTATCTTAATCTTGGAAAAACTACAATTAATAGAAAAAAAAAAACTTAGAATATATGTTTAAAGCATCTAAGAATTTAAATCTAAAAATTATGAATAATTACCTTCGAAGTTTCAAAAGTTTTTGGTTAAAAAGAATCACATGTATTTTTTTTACGAAGTTTTGTACCCAAAAGATGTTATTAGTTCACTGGTTAAAACGAAAAAGAATGATGGCGTTCACTTTTTGACCTAATTTAGTTCCGTGAAAATCAATATGGTTTATTTTATGGATAAATTTCTTGGAAATGCTTGAAGATTAATTGGCCCGATTAAAATTGGGAGCACTCATAGTGGTAGGTTTGTTTAAGAACAGCCACTGAACATACTCTTTATACGAGTTGTAAAAACCGTTAACAAATTGCAATATTTAACATTATCTTTGAAATGCATTTTAGATATACCAATTGTTTCAAAACCTATTTTGCCAAATAGTAAATTATTTTTACTATAATTTTTTTTTTTTTTTTTTAATAAGTGATGAAAAAAAATTAAAAAAAATTGTATAAAAGCCAAGAATGTGTATATTTACATATTACACCCATTGGCAATAAATCAAAAATCCATTGTGATACAATTTTTATATAGCTTTAAAGAGGACATTTTTGTACAGAATGTTTGTGCACAACATTTGCGTCAAAGCTTATGTGTAGTCGTGACTAAAGTCCAAAATGAAAGAAAAATTAAATAGTTTTAATTGAATAAAATTATTGTTTTCTTATGGTTTACATTAGAGTCTGAGAATACCATCTGACATTATAATAAAAATAAGAGTTTTTACTATTTATGACGACAAAATTTTACAGTATTCTATTAATAGGTGATACTTGATGGCAATAGTGTTGCATTTCATATAACTATGAGAGAAGTTCGAAAATTCACGGACTTATTGATCCGCTTTCGTAGCTTTATTTATAAGATTATACAGATTTAGGGTATAGAAAACGATGACTTCAGAATAGTAAAATTTTGGCACGTACTTATACCTAGTTTTATTTATTGAATAATAAAATAATGTTTATAAATTTCATATTGACCAAAGTAAAAAAGTTAAGAAAACAAAAAAAATCTATATGTATATTTTCAATGTTAAGTCATTAATTTTATTTGGTGGGTTATAATATTAAAACATATTTAAAATCTTGATAAAATTATTTTTTCAACGATATAAGTAACTTATGTTAAAATACCACGTTTTATTTAATGTCACGTTTGGTATACCATTGCCCCTATGTACGATCTGAAGTTTATTGACTATATCCTTGATTTTTTTAATTAATTTAAAACAAATATTAGAAGGAAAATTGATCCATAAAATATTTGTATAAATGTTACTAAATTTGCGTTCAATCCTTTTATATTTTTTATTCGTTTTAGACCTCAAAAATGATGTTGTCCGTCCATCTATTGAAATAAAATAAATGAAGCTGTATAAGAGATATATATTATAACTGCTCCGTAAATGACATAAGTGACAGTGCACATAAAATTTACTAATATGAAAAAGTAACATAAAAAAAAAGTACCAACCAAAACCGTAAAAAAACAAAAAAATATAAATTTTAAACAAAATATAAATTTTTAAAAAAGGTAGGTCCTAGTTTGTAAAATTCACATTATCAGAAAATAAATACATAACTAGCAAATAGTAATAATATTTCAAATGTACCGTTTTTGTTATAAATAAAAATTAAAAAAGAATCAAAAAAGATGGTTAGTTTTCCTAAAAAGTAGTAAAATATAAATTATATAATAATACTTAAAAAGGACTATTTTGATAGAAATATATTCCAAATATATAAAAATGAAAAACAAATACAATAAAAAGTGATGTTTTTTTAACAACAAACATATACATACATATTCATTAAAGATACCGAAAAAATAAATGCCAATTATCCAAAAGATATAAATTTAAAAAAATAAAATAAAAAACTAAAAAAGAATAAAAATACTGTTTTAGAAAAATTACTTAAAGAGTATCAATTTCAATTAGAAAATAAAAGAAAAAGTTTTAAAAAAAGCACTACTACTAATTCAAAAATAGTTTCAGAAAAAAGTACTTTGGTAAGAAAAGTAAAATATTCTTAAAAAGTATCAATTTAAATATAATCTTAAAAAAATACTTTTTTAAGAAAGTACAAACTTTCCAAAACAAATTTTAAAATGTTCTTAAAAATGCAAATAAAATCCTTGCGGAAATTGGTGGCAATTCAGCAATAGTACCGGGTCCTTCAGTACCAGTTGAGTACCAATTGACACCTAACCACTCATAAAAGTTCCAGTTGAGATCCAGTTGCCATAACCACACTCACTAAATATTAGTTGAAAATCAATTTCTAGCATGCTTGTTAAATGCGCAGTTAGCAACAGACGCGCAGATGTGTTCAAGTGTAACGTGGGTACCTACCATCACGGTCTAGCTCCATGGTGATCTTAACACCGGGTGAAATATAATGCGCCAACCAACGCGCTCATATGCTTTGACACATACAGGTTGCAACAAATAACTCATTTTCTGGCCAAAATATTTCCCTTACTTAGGTGTTGGATCACCCTTGTGATCCGTGTTTCTGCAAGCAGACAACACATGAAACCACAACCACCACGTGACTCCCCGAAAGGCCTCAACCAACAGCCAGTTCAGTACAACAACACCGACAAGCAATGGTTGCTATACCAGGAGCTAATGGCTACCGTGGCACCTACTTTTAAGTATTAGGTACGACCTCGAACTTGCGTTCTACCAGCTTCAGAACCCAGAAAATCCCAATGTGCTGGTACACCTTATCCATTTCCTGTCAATCCTCACAAAAGACAAAGTAGCAATCTTAGGCTTAGAAAGACAGGAATTTTGCTCTACCATTAGCTATACATCAAGGAAAAGATTTTATCCGAAAAGAAAAACCGCAAACATGCAAACATAATAAAGTGAAATGAAAAGGTACTCAGGTACGCGAGAATGTAACGTACGGTTAAATTTTTTTTGTTTAGAGTTTGTTATAGAAAAAATTATTTTTAAGTTTTTCCCATGAAATTTTGTTAATAATGTATTCTGGTGAAAATGTTTTGATTTTTTTTTTTTATGAGGGATCAAAAAAATATAGATAAGAATTTTTTTCCATTTTAACCAAAATTTTGGCGAACAAATTTTTTAAATATGGATTTTTACAAAACATGCTCAAAATTGAAAGTTTGTTGATACCCATTTTGTATAAATCATGCAACTTTTTGGAAAAAATTACCGGTTTTTAATTTATTTTATTAAATATTCTGCTGGTCAATACGCATCGTTTAAGTGGTCTTCATACATTTCTTTTTTTTTATTAATGGTAGCCTCTACTATATTACTCGTATGCATAATTGTTTTCAAAAAGACTTGCACATAATTTAAGAGTTGTGAAAACGAAATTTATTTATTTTTTTTTTTTATGATTTGACTAAGAATTTCCTAATAGTTATAAAATTTTTTTCTGCATTAAATTATAAATATAAAATATATATCATTTATTTTATTTTTCTCTAGGGATTTTACAGCTGCTCCCATTGTCTACTCACATGGCATTAAAAAACACACATTTTATGTTCTGTTTTAAACAACGTAAACTTTTACCTCAGACCAACATGTCTTGCATAGTTTGCCTTACAACATGCCAACTGCAATAAAAACTGAAAGAGACAAACAAACTTTTCGCATATTCCTAGAAAAAACTATGAAGATATATGTTAGATTATTGTATGTAACTATTATGTGGATGATGTAGAATGATGATGACGTTGCGTCTGCTTATATCCGGTGGTTTTATGGTTGTTTGTTTCTTAGATTTTTATTTGACTATGATAGACATAAAAGCATTGTCATGTTAGGTAAAATTATTATAATAAGATTTGCTAAAATTTTAAAGAAATTTACAGTTTTAAAGTAATGTCACAATTTTAGTTGTTTATTTCACTAAATAATTCTTTAAATTTTACTATATATTTGCCATAAATTATAAGCTGAATAAATTAGCTTAGTTTGAAATTTAATAAATTTATGGGCGTTTCTTTAGTGGTTAAAAAGTTTTAAAATTATTTTTTTTTTTTTTTTTACATAAACACCCACAAATGAAATGTCAACTCGTTTATGAAATTTTTAATAAGAAAACTTTATAATCAAATTGTTAACACATAATAGCTAGATTATAAGTGTCTATGCGTGCTGTGTCTTTCTTTTTCTTGTAAGATCACAACAGCCACAAAAACAATAATACTTTTAATGCCAAAAAAAAAACAAAAAAACAAAACATAATCTCTATATTATTTTACAGTTAACAGCCGACGCTGATGTCTTATGCTGCCAGATTTTTACAATAATATTTTCCCATTAAGATTTCAAGGGTATTTTTAAAGAAATTTCAATCATTTTCACCTATATTTTTAAATTTTGATATTTAGATCTCTGTAAAATTTTATCTGGCATCTTTAATAATCTATGTAAAAAATACAAATTGCTTAATTTTTCGAAACATGTTTAAAATGTTTTACTTTCTCTTTCTATGTTTTCCACTTTTTTCGAATAATTCTGTTGTCATATTTTTCCCTCGTGACATTTTTTTTTTTACATTTCTTTAACGAACTTTAAATTAAATGGTTTAAACCAAGAGCCGTATGAACGTTTGAACGCACAAAAAAAGTTTTCCACTTTAAACCAAAAGAAAAAAAAAAGAAAAATATAAAAAGTTTTTCTTACTTAAAAAAAAGATGAGTAAAGAAAAAAATTGCCAAAAAAAAATAATAACAAAATATACAAAAAATGCACGACAAAACTTAATACATTTATTATTCTTTCAATGTAATAACAACTAAGAAGAAAGTATTACTTTGTTTAAAGCGAAAAAAATTTGTAGCTAAGTTTGAAAAGAATTTCGATTTTTATTTTTTTTTAAGTAGAAAGCAAAGAAAAAAATATAGCATAATAATTTATGAAGTCATGCATAAAATATCTTTGTTTAGTACTTAAAACAAGTTCATGTTTTCCTCATATTTTCTTGCAAAGAAAACAAATGTTTATATATAAACACATATTTTCATGGCATTTTATTCATAAAGGAGTATGGGTTAATACAAAAAAAGGTAATAAGTCTTGATCATTGTCATCATTGTCATCATATTCTGAATTTGTTTTTATAATTAAAAATCAATAAAATTGGTACATATCCATAGCAGTGATATGAACAAAATATTTTTGATCCTATAGAAAACAGACATAACTCGTTCACTCTTTAGATAAAGTCATATTTTATACTTAAAAAAAAATAAAAAAAGAGAAAATAGATATATAAAATTGTTTTGGTTCACCAACATAATCAAAATGTCAGCTTACCATCCTTGAGACAGTCTAGATTATGAAATGCACATTAATATTTCTGAGCTTGCGCTTTTGAAGACCACTAACAGGATTGTATTAATTTTTACTCATCTTCATTTAAATAATAAACGTAAATGTCCAATAGTGTTGCCAGTTCGAGATTTTTGAGGCCTTTTTACTTTTAACCTCAAAATTTTCGCTTTAGCTTCTAGCTTTTCTCTACCCTTTTTTGTTTCTTAAAATTTCCTTAAAAAGGCTAAAATATTAATATTTCAATAACGAAGAAAATAACTCTTCATTTGCTATTATTACTTCCATTTTTAAAAAATCATACATTTAAACATTTTTGTATATTTATTCGCACAAAAAATTGAGATTAAGTACTTATATTTCAAAAAATAAATAACTTAATTAATACTATATATGTTAGGGATGTCAATGACTAAAAATATAGTTGTGTTAGTGAACGTCAAAAACAATGCATTCAAAGAAAAATTAAACTTAGTAAATGAAAAACGTCAGTTGCATATTGTGGTTTATTATATAAAACATTTTTTAATGCATTTTTGCTTTCTTTACACTTAAATTTATTAATATTGCCATACAAAGTATAATTTATATTCCTGCAACCTTATATTAAGACATTAATATTAAAGAAATTTACATTTATTAATTATCAAACAATTTATTTCCATAAATTTTATTCCAGTGTAATGCGCTTTCTATTAGGTCAAATATTTTTTCACTTCATTACATTTTTTTTTGGAGTATTTTTTCAAGATAATTATTTACATTTCATTATGTTATTCACATCATTTAGTAGACCGAAGGATTAAATAGTAAATTCGTATAACAGAATGAAAAAGATGAGAAAAAATTGACCTTTCACTGGAATTCTAAATAAACTTCTGGTTTGTAAGAAATTGTATATGTTCAACTTCAAACCACTATAACTTTCGCACCTCCTGCTCGAAGTCACTAACGTGAACTGATTGTACAAGTATGCAATTCACTTTATATTTGTATAAATGGATTTTAATGTGACATCAAAAAAATATAATTTTTTTAAGGCCCAAAATCAAAAATTTTTGATAATTGCCCATTTTGAAAGCTAATTTTTTTTTTTTTTTTAATGAGTACATTTTTATATGAATTTAGACTGTTTTAATGAAATTAAAGATGAAAAACAAATTTATGGCAAATAATTTAATGTAATTCATAATCCTTGTGCTTTATATAACGTATAAAATTTAATAAAAATTTTTATCGCCTCAGAGTTTAATTAAGCTTTCAATTTGGGCATTATTTTACTGTCCATATTAATTTAAATTGCACAGTTAAATTGTTTTGTAAATTCCATAATTCACGAACTTAATGCATAAGTTTATTATATGCAAATTCTAGCTTAGGAGTTACTATTTCTCTTTCATTTTGTTGTGGTTGTGTGTGGTTTAAAAGGGAAATATTTTATCCTTCAACTTTTAAAAATCTCGGGGGGCGAAATATACCAAAATATGGACTTAATTTTATAGCACTATTTCTCCATAATTGAGATATTTACTTTAGCTCTTACTATGACAATAAAACTCTTCCAGAAGCATATCTTTTTTGGTTAAATTAGAATGAGCGATGAAATGAAGCTAACATATTTCTATTGATTGGAGTGAGTATTCCTTTGAAGTTCACATTTCCCGTGATACTATTTTAGTGTTGACTGCATACCAAAAGTTTATCAAAGTATGAAATAATGGATAATATTAACTGAAGTAAAATTTATGTTTTTAATTTAAAACAATATAATTTCATATTTGGTCAAGGTTATAGTAAATAAACCTCTTTCTTTTTTATTATATTCTTATCCATAATCTACCATGTCAATCCATAATCTACCATCCCAAAAAACTTTACAACGAAAAGTGCAACATCATTATCTTTTGTTGCTTTAAAAGCTGAAGTTTAAGTTCACATCTACAAAAGGAAATCATATTCACTTTAGTTTGCACAAAAACGCAGTTTTACTCACGCAAGCAATAAGCTACAAAACTGAAAACACACAAATTCCCTTAATGGTCATAAAGTGCCATTACAGCTGCATTAAACTCGTATATAAAGTTAAATTTAAGTATTAAACACGTTTTAATATAGTCATTACACTAAAGAAAAATAAACTTTCTTTTAATGCCTTTATAACAAAGGACACATTATGAGAGTTCTGCACACAGCTAAATCAACTACATTTAACAGAGCAAATGGTACTAAAAATAAAATAAAGAAAAACTATTTTATCAGATGAAAAACTTGCATCTATATTTACATATGTAAAGTTAGGTACTGAAACTAATAAAATTATGCATTTTTAGCACACTCCTCCCATATTTGCATCATAATTTTATTAAGTTAGTGTTAAAAAAGCTACCATAATTTAAAATAAAGCAATCGTGGGTATTTGTTGCACCTGGGATCACTTATGGCCACAGAAGGAATTTCATACGACCCTAGATTATTCCTAAGAAACAATCTATTTAAAGTCATATACCGAAAATTTTGACAGTATAACTTAAAAAAAAAATCATTAAGAAAACAATTATTTATATAAAAATATATTTCTGTCAAGAGACTTTCAAAAGACAACATACAATTTCCAAATACATAGACAAAAAAAAATATTTGAAAAACATTTCCAATTAATCTGTTGCTTCATTTTGTATTGATATTTAATTATATAAATAATTAATTAAATTAAATTTTTAATTCGTTATAATTGTTGTTTTAAATAAAATGACATTTCTTTAAAATATTCAAAACAAACAGAAAATCATTTTAAAAACATACAATAAAAATCAATAAATAACATCATGGAGAAAACACATAAAAGTTTTTTTTAAATAAATTTAAAATTTGTCATATGCGAACAATCTTTTGGAAGTATAAAATCTTATAGAATATGTTGAATTTTTGGAAGTGAATTTTTGCAGTTGTTGGTAAGTAAAACCATTTAATATATATTAAAATGAGAATTGTTAAAAATTTTAGTATTATTGCAGAATTTTCCAACATTGAAACAGGAATATAATATCGAATCTGGATAATATTTAAAGAACAAAAGGTAAATATGATTTGATTATTTTTGAATATTTTCAAAGACATAATCTCACATAACTCTTAATTTCCTTTTTAGTGTGCATATTTCAAATAAATCAGAATTAGTTAATTTCATTTAAATAAACAGACATTACAAACTAGAAACTTTTAGTACGTTACAAACTAGAAAATTCGAGTATGGCCTAAACCAGAAAATTTTAAAATCTTTACTTCAAACTGATAACACTAATTTTCATAACAAATAATTTTTTTTAATAAATTAAGTATAAATATCTTAGAAATGAACAAATAAATGCACATTTTCGAATGTCCCAATTTGGCCTTTCAAGCAATTTACGTGCTTACCCATAATAAAGAGCAAAGATAAAGGAATGTATATTAGGGCATTTTCGTATCAGTTTCTGTATTGTTAATTTTTATATTTTTAATTCTATTGCATATTTACAATCATTAAAATTTTACGCTTAAAAAATTATGTATAATTCACAAACAAAAAGAAAAAAAAATCACATATTTATACCCTTACCACAGGTGTAAAGGGTATATGGGCCATTGTCAAAATTTTTTATTTGAGGCCTTCAAAACAAAAAATATATATATTTCACTTCATATTGCATAAATATAAAGTGATGCGAAATCAGTTGACATTAGTCATTTCCTGCAGGTGGTGCGAAAGTTATAGGTGTTTTAAGTTGAACATATAAACATTTTTACAAACTAGAAGTTTTGATATTAAGAAAAATATCAAAACCTACTATTCAAATAAAATGTATTATATTTCCCAGTAAAATTAAGAAAAATTCTTTATAATAAAAATCCCGATTCTAATCTAAGTTATTTTAAGTTATTCTATTTTGTTTGGTTCATAAAATTTTTATCCTTCGAAATTTTTTTGATGCGTCTCTGCATTTTTTTTAAGTATTACAAACACCACTTATTTATGCTAACTACAGTTATTTTAATGCTGTCCACACGATGTGCCTTAGCAAAATGTATTTTGACAAGAGAATCCTGTTTTCAACTATCAACGATATTTAACTTAAATTTATGGTCCCGATTAATTAATTATATATATATATATATATATATATATATATATATATATATACATATATACATATATACATATATATATATATATATATATATATATATATATACATATATATTTACTGAATAAAAGTCAAAAAGTCCTTAAAATTAATTTATTAAATTTATTTTCAATGCTCCTTCGTTTTTATTGTGTAAAATAACAAAACTAAGTTCATGCAGTAAACCATACTATTCTATATGAATAAGTGACTGCTTCGCGAAATGCTGACTTTTTAATAAATATTTGCTTGTTTTCCAAAGTTTGAGACTATAAACTACGTTAACTATTTGGGACATATCAAAGAGATATAACGCAAAACACACATAATTGCAACAGGTATCAATCACTATTTCAATATTTGTGTTGGGGCGGGCAGACCACGTCCCAAAAATCAAAAAAAATTTAAAAAACTAAAAAATTTTGCCATCAAAAATACACTACCTTGTATTTAAATGTTGAAAGTCTACACAATAACAATGGTGGTGCAGAATTTATCCACAGAGACCGATTAGTTTATATGAGATCGAAACAGATTAAAAGTATGAAGAGCAATCATGATTACGAAATGAAATTCGGATTTTGAATCAACCAAATTGGTGTATAAACGAGTTATACGCTAAAAACGGAAAAAAATCTATTAATAATATACACACAAACATTTATATTAAACATCGCAATGACTATAAGCGTTGTTGTTTGTGGTATAAGCAAGGGGTTTAATCGCTATTAGTATTGTTTTTTTATATACAAGCAGTTTATTTGACAACAGCAGTATTATAATGATTATATGTGTTGTTATTATTTTTATACCCTACATGATGTTTTTAACGCATAGAAAAAGTTATCCAACATCTACCTTAAAATATACCAATTGACTCAAACTAACTGTTTGAGTCGATCTAACGATGTCCGTCAGTCCGGCTGGCTATCCATATAAAACTTATGCACAAAGTGTGGTTGCAATTTTGAAGATAATTCAATGAAATTTGTCACGTAGTACTTTTGTAACATAAGGACGAAGCCCATTGAAACAGGTTATTATCGATTCATTATTTCACCTAGCCCTCATACAAATGTCCTCCCGGAATAGGGGTTTAACAATCATAAATGCCTTAAATATAGCGATATTTTAACGAAGTTCGGTGCAAAGAAGTTTTTCATAAGTATCAATCTTAGTGCCAATTTTCATTAAGATCGGTTCATAATTGACCATATAAAACCATCTTCCGAAAATACTTTAACGTGCATAAATAAATTCAATAAAAATAAGTTTTATACGAGTATAAGTAGAAATCACAGTGATAAATTTTATGAGGATCGCTCCATAATTTACATAGCTCCTATGTAAGGCCACTTTCGGGAATTACCCTAAAGTGAATAAATTGATACAAATGTTAGTATTAACATAATATTATGTATTCTTATATTTTATTTTACACTTTGTAAAAGTATCGGTCCACAATTGTCCACATGTCTAACATAAGACCTACGAATTTTGATGGCCATACACAATGGTGTGGGGTATCATATGGTCGGCCTTGACCGACTATATCTTTCTTACTTTTATTTATTTCTATTTATTTATTTATTTTTTGTTAAACCAAGCGTTTCTTGTGGAACAAATGTAAGTATTATTTTTTTTAAGAATAAATATGAAAGGCAGACTCTTTCTTTTCATTTGTTAATAAAGTATTCAAGTGAATAAAAGATGCAGCACAGCCGAATATAACGTTCTAAAATGTTTTCTTCATTTTAGCACACTGCTTACTTTGGAATCCTTTTGTCGACTTTTATGTTAAATGCTTCTAGTAATAGATTCAGCTTAGAGTAGATGTCGTTTAAATATTTCCACATTAATATGTACAAAGTTAAATAGCTGAAGATATATTTTTAAATTTTTAGCTAATTTCTTTGCGTTGCTATAATATTTATGTTACCGTAAACTTCATTTTTGGCGTCGTTAAATTTTAAATTGTAAATTATTCAATTAAATTTTCACACATGCTAATTGTTTGCCAAAATTAATTTCATTGCTAAAATATACATTAAAAAATGAAAACAATTTTGAATAAATCATCATAGCCTTTATTAATATTTCTGCTTTTCCTATATATATTTAATACAAAATTAGCTTTATTGTATGTATTTGCTAAAAAAATTATAAAGCAAAGATAAAATTAAACAAGAACACTATACATCCAACCAAAAATTTTACTGCCCTTATGGTTTATTTGATAAGAAACAACATACAATATTTATTTTTTTAACGTTTATTTGCTACAATAATTGTTAAAAAAGAAATAAAAAAATATACCTTTATTTCCATGGACTTCAGATAGCCAAAGTTTTCCAGAAATAATACACAGACGCTTTAAAAAACGATTAAAAAGAAAAAAACAAAGTAAATAAAAATTTACAACAGACCCAAGGGTACATTAATGGCTACAGTAATGATCATGATTATGAGAAAATTTAAATATTTTAAAATTTTTTTTTATGGTGTGTTTGTAAATTTCTTTTGGTTTGTGTTTAACATTGAACCAAATTTTATTTTTTTTTTCTGTTTTTTTTTTATACTGACTGGAGTTGTATGCTACTTAATAAGAAGCACTTTTAAAATATGAAAAGAAAGTGAAATTGGATTGCTGAATTTAATAATTCAATTCTAGTTTGAAATAGCTAAATCAGTGTTGGTGCACTTTTTAACACTATTGCTTATATTGTTAAAAGTAACGAGATTTGCTGACAACATTATATATTTAAAAAGCAAGCTTTTATTACACATAAAAGTAAATAAAACAAGTAAGAAAGATATAGTCGGTTAAGCCCGACCACATGACTCCCCACACCATTGTGTATGTCCATCAAAATTCGTGGTCTTATATTAGGCATGTGGACAATTGTGGACCGATACTTTTACTAAGTGTGAAATAAAATGTACGAATACAGAATATTACGTTAATACTAAAATTTATATGAATTTATGTACTTTACGGTACTTTATGTACTTTACGGTGATTCCCGAAAGTGGTCTTATATGGGAGTGATTTCTACTTATATAAAACTTATTTGTGTCGAATATAAACTTGATGTTAATAAGTGTATGTGATTTATGCACGTTAAAGTGATTTTCGGAAGAGGGTTCTATATGGAGTTATGATCAATTATGGACCGATCGTCTTGAAATTTGGCACAAAAATTGATACTTATACCGAATTTTATTAAAATATTGCTAGATTTAATGCATTTATTATCGTTAAACCCCTTTTCCGGCAGTAGATTTGTGTGGGGGCTAGGTGAAATAATTGACCGATTATAATCAATTTCAATAGGTTTCGTCCTTGTTTTATGCAAGTACTACGTGCCTAATTTCATTGAATAATCTTCAAAATTGCATTTTGTGTACAAAGTTTACATGGTCAGCCAGCTAGACGTCCAGCCAGCTAGACATCCAGACAGCTAGACGTCCAGCCAGCCAGACGGACGTTATATTGACTCAAAAAGTGATTCTGAGTCAATTGGTATACTTTAAGGTGAGTGTTGGATAATCTTTACTATGCGTTACAAACACCAGCACCTATGGTAGTGTAGGGTATAAACACTTGCAGAGTATATACTAAACCATATATAATAGTTTTTTCACAAGTGTCCATTTGTGTTTAAATTAAAATTTAATTAATTTAAAAATTACTACAAAAGTATTAAGGAATCACAGTAATATTTATTGTTTATAATTTTTCTTAGCGTATCTAATATCTGTTCATTTTAGTTATGTTATCATTAAACTTTCTGATTAATTTTGTTTACAGAACTTTTTATAAATTTATCCCCTCATAAAAATTATTATTTTTTTGTTTTGTCATATTTGGCTAAATTTGCACATATTCATAACAATTTCCTTTTGCAATTAATGACTAGTGTTGCTAGTTTAGCTTTTTTAAGGCTAAATCCAGCTTTTTTATTTTGCTTTTAGCCTCAAGATGTTTGTCTTAGCTTCCAGTTTTTTTCTAGTTTTTTTTTTAATTGCTAAACTTGTCTCAAAAGGCAAAATTTTTGGAATTTCTACAAAAAAAAAAGGAAATATTTTCTTATTTGCTTATCCTATTTTTTTTTTTTAAGAATTATCCACTTAAGAATTTTCGTGTATTAATTCGCCCAAAAAAAATCAGTCATTATAATTATTTTTAATAAACTTTATTAACCATAGAAACTATTTATGAATATAGTTAAAAAAAAGAAAATCCTTATAAAAGCGAAAAATCACCTAAACAATGGGAAGCTATTAATCAAAAAGAAATTATAATTCAAAACAACCTAAAGCAAATAAAAGAAAATCGGCTAAAATATTTCACTAAAAATTTAGGTCACATTTCATATGAAAAATAATCCAAAATTGTGCGGTGATTTTGCGTAATTTTTGGGCTATAATTCGTTTTTAATAACACATTTTTGATATCTTGGCTGATTTTTCACTTTTATTTTTTTTAATTTTTGACAAAATTCATGAGAAAGTAAGATAAAAAATAATTTTATTTAGTAACGTAATTTCTAGCTAAGCCTCGGTTTGAAATACATCAGAAATGAAGACTCCTGCTAGGAACTCGTTTTAATCTAGATCTGAACCCTAACCAGTCCAAAGTCAAAACTATTTTCATTCTGAATATGGCTGATTTTGTCCAGAGATTTTATCATATGTCATAATGGACTTTGGATGAGGGTGATTTTTCGTAAATATTTGTACATTTTTTCTTCATTTTTTGGGCAAAATTTCCACTTTTTATGTTTTGGTCAATTTTTGTTTTGAGTGATTTTGCTATATTTTATGCGGCCTTAGGTCATTTCGATGACAGCCAAATTTGTATGAGAATTTTTATGGAGCGATTTTTCATTGGGTCAGTTTACTGGCAGCCGTTCTATATTATATTTATAAATTAATTACTTTCTCTTTAAAAAATATGAAAAATTATAAAAGCTTTTTTCTGGATTTATTTTTAGGGGCACTTAGCCTTTCCTGACCTTTTTTAAAGTATAATTTAGTCTCTTCTTTCTCACCTCCTGGCAACACTGTTGATGACATACATACGGTTTTTCGTTTGGAATAAATTTCATTTTCTTGTTATAAATATTTCCATTTGAAATTTAAAAAAAAATCTATCCACTCTGAAATTTTCTCTGTAGTAAGTATACCACACAGAAAAAAATATTTCAAATATTTTTTTAATAAAATTATTAATTAATTTTATTCTGAAATTTAATTATATCATATATTACTGTAATTTACTTGATAATTGCTTTAAAGGTTTTTGACATAAATCGACAGCTTAAAAATATACGGAAAAAAGGAAAACTTTTCAATCAAATTCTGAAAAATCATTCAAAAAATATCGTTTTTTTTAAGAAAATGAATTCATTCATTATATGCAAATTTATGCAGATTTGAAGAAGAATGCATTTTTCGAAAATACTTGAGAAATATGCAAAAGCTTACTTTTAAATAAAAAAGCTTGGAAAACTTACCCTGATAATAACAATTATTCAGCAAAAAAAAAAAAAAAGAGCTGAACAAGTCATGATTTTAACATTGTGTTGTCATTGGAAGGAAATGTGCTTTTGAACCACTTCTCTTAAAATTATATTTATAAAATTTATTAATAATAATATGGTTTTAGCTTAGTTAACAGATAATAAAAATACTTTTCAATTTGTGAAAATTTTATTTTCTTAGAAATTATTCACCTTTTTTCCTGCTAAAAATGCATTTATTTTCACTTCTTTGGAACTAATTTTTATTAACTTCCAAAAAAGTGTAAAATGTGCACTTAGTTCTACTCTTGAAGTGGTAAGAAAGTTATTTTTTGGAAGCACTTGCTCGTTTTTTTGCCGGGAATGCATTACATGGTTTTATAAATTTTGATTTAAATTTTGCGCTAAAAACGACTTGTTAGTGAAATAACTATATGGAGATCAGAGTATATTTCCCTCTAGCTGTTGTCAATACTATTAGTTAATTTTATATGAACTAAAATCGGTGTGGGTCAAAATTCGAGCTGGGTCGATTTTTTTTTTTTTTTTTAATTATTCTTTATGTTCCTAAGATATTTCAGATTAGGTATATTACCCTTTGAAAATTCTTACTTCTGCTGCTATCAAATGCTGTGCAACAACATAGGAAGTATTTCCAGTATTTCATCTTCTTCCTCGTATACTCTACATGTTATATCTTTCGATATGCCCATGCGAGCTAAGTGAGCTTTTAACTCTGTGTGGTCCGATATTACACCTACTAGTCTCCTAAGTGTTGACTATCTTCCAATAGTAGGGCTCTGTTTCTGATAATGTTTGCATTATTTGACTTGACATTTATATTGAATCTACTGAATTGATTAAAATGAAACTTGGCATAAATATATGCGTATCATTGAAGAATGTGCTACTGGATGTTATAGCTACTTTTTCCAGAAAGGATTACTTTGCTCTTAGCACATTTTTTTGCGGAATAAACTGAAAATTAACACTAATTATATAAAATTAGTAAATTTAATCGATATCCATCACTTATGGTTGATAATACAAAATTTTAATGGAATTAGGATTACCATTGTTGTAAAATTTTTCAACATAATCAAAGTGTGTCCGCTTAAAATAAAATGTACCAATTCGGCGGAGATAATCAATCCTTTTATGCCGAATGTTGGAAAATGTAATGAAAAATATATTAATAGTTTAGCCAAATATTTTCAATAATCAATATATGTTCATAAAATTCGGTTACGTAAACAAATGTTTAAATTCAATACTCTCAACTGAAAATCTAATAATAAATATTTTGAGATTTTTGAGGAAATAGTAAAATAAAATTATTTTTTTTTTTAATAATTTTTTTTTTTAACTAAAAATAAATAAAAAATAAATTAAAATCAACAGAGAAACAAAGTGGCAAATGGTGGATACGCAAGATGTTTTCACTAGGAGGGCAATAATGAAATATCTGCAGTTATATTAATAAATAGCGTCTTTCAATACAAAATCTCGTTGCAATTTTCCATTCCACATGCATATTTAGTTATACGTTAGCGTTGAATTACTGAGAATATATAGAAAGTGTAACTATTTAACGTTTTTATTAGGTTTACAATCAATTCCAAAAAAAAAAAATTTCGTTATTAAAGATCCTCTCACATGAATGCAAATTCACAATTACGTTATGCGCACTAAATTAACTTTGTATGGCAAAACTTGCTCCACTGTTACTTTTTTATTTATTTGAATTATTTTTTTATTTATTTGAATTATATAGTTCTATTATTAATAAACTATTTATTTTTAAAGTTTATTTCAATTTTATTTACTTAAAATTTCTTTTAATATATATATATATATATATATATATATATATATATATATATATATATATATATATATTATATATATATATATATATATATATTTTTTTTTTTTTTTTTTTTTTTTAATACCAATTTTGAATTTCTGTATAGAAGTAAAAAATGCTTGTTCATATACCGTTAAAAAAAATGTATATAAAACACAACTTTACGCTTACGTAGATATATGTTTCTAAATACCTACGCTTAACAACTCCATTGTAAAAAATACTTTTTATAAAATAAAACACAAAATATAAACTTGAGAAAAACAAATTTTTAATTTATACCACTGTGATTAAAAATTGCAAACAATATGCCACTTTGACAGCGTGCTACACGGAGATTTAAAAAAATTAAAGGTAATGATAATTAGTTTTATCTATTTCATCCTACAAGCAAAGAAAAAGTATAGTTACAGCATTATCGCTAACACTAATATAATGTTCTCATTGTTAATTTTCTGGAATTTTAATAACTCTTTGTTCAGGATAAATTTTGTCATTTTATGTTTACACTCAATAAAAATTTCAATATGGTTGACTACAAAAATTATATATTTTTAAATATCTTTACCAGGAGCAAAATTTTACTAATATGAAAAGTATCACAACTTCTACAACTATTACATGTTTAAAGTTTTTTTCCTTGTTTTTAAATCATTTTAATATTATTATTCCCATGAAAATAAAAAGTTTCAAATAAATATAATACTTATTCTTTTCAAAAGCTTTGTGGGAAAATGCATAACTTGTTTGTTTTTAAATATATTTTTTTTTTTAATGTTTGTTTTCCAACTTCATTGTAACTGTCATTTAGTTTATATATGAATAAGTATTAATAGACAAGGTTTAGTTATACCTTGTGTAATTCAAGAAATATTAGATATTGGTTACCAATAAATGCTTAAGTTAAAGAGACATATATGATATTTGAACTACATATGGCGGTACAAATGAATACGTAAGTATTGTTTTTTTTTTGTTTTTTTTTTGTTTTTTTTTTTGTTTTTTTTTTTCTATTCAATATAAATTAAAAAAAAAATAGTTTTTTATTAATACGTTTTATTTTAATATATAACAAGATGGAATAATAATATGAGAAAAAAATCATAATCTGATAGAATGGGATAATAATATAGTAAGATTATTCAATTATGTGTAAAACTAGAATCATAACATGAAAAAACATACCACAAAATCGACACAATATGACAAAATGGAATCATAATAATTATTACTTACAATAATTTATATTTTTTGCTGTTATCATGTGTTCCAATCATAATATGGTCACTAAAACTATATTTTTGTCTGAGTGTAAAATAAATTGCTTTTTCAAAATATTAATTTTCCATTTTCAATTAATCGCCGTTTTCTTTATTTCACCCCTATGTCCGTTGGATGAAAAATCAGTTGTTAAATCATATTGTGTGTCACAAGAAAAAAACAAATTATAAATAATAAAACAGAAGCCCTGAAATCTTTCTAGTTATGGTAACTTTTGAACTCAATTGCCTTTGTGCGCTCCACTATGGAGTTTTTCAAGAAAACTCTATGTGTTAACAATCTGTCGTTTTATATCTTATAGACATATATTTTTTTTTAATTTACACAAAAAAAAAAAAAAAATAATAATAATAAAATATAATTTGAAAAAAAAAAATTGTTTTAATTAAACTGGTCTAATTTCATATTCATAATTTGTAGAATATTACCTTTGTCGTAGCTGAGTTAGCTTTTGTAGTTTAGTTGTAACTACCGTAATGCAGTACATCCAACCGACAAAATTCGATTAGATTATTAATATCTAGTAATTTTAATTGTATACTTTATATGAAGTAAAGTATATTTTCCTCTTCCTTATAAATTTATTATTTACCAAAATAAATGTTAAAGAATCAATTACAGTAACGCTTAAAAACATGTTATGGTAAAATTATATTTTGTTTTTAAATATTATAAAATCATTTTGAGTTTTCTATATCATTTTTTATTGTTTAGGAAAATCTCATAATTGACCACTGAACTAGATCTTAACTTTGCTTTTTATTTATTTTATCCCCCAACCCAGATTTCATCTTAATAATTCCTTAAATCACTAAAGTTACAGCTATTAGAAAAATAAATTTTATTTCAAGAAAATATTTACTTAATATTTCTATTATCATCTGTCCCTTGAGTATCATAAACTATTTTTTTTCCTATTCGACTTTTTTCGTACTTTTCAGTCTTCTTTTTCTTAAAGCTGAGTCATCATATAGACACCCACTACTTGTTTTTTGTACAAACTACAGTAATTTGGGTGATATTTTAGAATCTTTATTTTATGTGTTAAGCAAATTATGGATTTTTTTACCAAGAATATTTTTTGCCAAATAGGTGTTTTCATTTCACGGGGAAATTTTCTTCTAATAATAAGTTATACTATATATATATATATTTTTTTTTTTTTTTTTTTTTTTTTTTTTTGTTAAACTTAGTAGTAGGGTAAGTGAGATTCTCCTCTGCGCAATACAAAACTCTAGATTGTTTATATTTTATCTTCTGGCCTTGGGATTTTGCTGGTCTTTCCTTAAGTGGTGTTTTGGTGTTGATGTTGTAAATAATGTCCATAATTTTCTTTTTTGTCTTTTTTTTATTATAAATTATGTTGTTTATGTTATAAGTTATGTTGTTGCACTTTTTCTAGTATTGGTGTATAAGTATATTATACACTTACATGTGTATAAGTATTAGTTGAGAAACAGCTCTTTGCCCTTTTATTATTTTTTAGTGGATGTCTAATGTGGACTTATAATATGACTTCTGAGCTTAATAAAACATCACTTATTGTAATCGTTTATTTGTTAAAGGGATCATAATTCATTAAATATAAATTCTAGGAAAATAAAAATTTATGAAAGTCAAAAGAGAAAAAAACATAACAAAGCTAAAGGAGAGATAACATGGAAAACAACACACATTTCTTGTTAGCAAAGAAATTAAGATAAATTTGTATACAGCAAAAAATCGCCAAAACTAACAATGAATTATATATATCCTTTTGGCAGTAAAATATGATTCATATAACCAATTGAAAGGCAAACTCTGTAAATGAAGCTTATTTTCTTTATTTTAGAAAAATATTTTTCTTTGCTTATTTTTCTAATTTATGATATAGAAATTTTGCGAAGAAGACAACATATGCTTTAATGTTTGTTTACGATAGAAATAGAAGAAAAGTTATTAGGTAAAACTTAAAATTATACAATAAAAATTACCAGTTCACCTAGAGATAAAAAACTTGTTAATTTTTATTAATTTTAATAATATGAAAATATTTCTACAACCGTTAAATATTATCAATCTATTTCCCTGTTCTTAAACCACATTTTGTTTTCAAAACATCTCAGCAAAAAGTTTAGTTGCCATGAAATGAGTTAAGAAGCTAATATAATGGCTCTTCGCTACTTGCAGATTAGCTGAATAACCCATAATTTTAACACGGTGATGAAGCAACTACTTACCATGTATTATTATAAGTAGGCATTTTAGAAAGTCACTACTGAGATGGCTTTACAAGAGCTAATTACTTTGAGTTATCACAGAAGTCAGTAATAGTGAAAACAATAGGAACTAGTTACATGTTAGGTTAAGTAATTACATACCAGGAAATAAATAAGTAGTTACAAAATTACTTTTGTGTAATGCGGACGGTATCTTGTTGTCATTGAAAAGTATTTAAATCCGTAACAACATGCCATTACCAAGTTTTTGTTGGAATATTAATATTATTATTCCCATAACAACAAAATGTTACAAATAAATATGCTTATTACAAATACGGTTGAAAAATTAATAACTTGTTTGTTTTGGAATATATTTCATTTTTAGCGTTTGTTTTTTACCTTCATATTAATTCTTGTTTAGTTTATATATGAAAGTTTCGTTATATTTATGTGATTCAAGTAGAAAAGACATCCCAGGCTTTCCCGTTCCGGGATTTATGGAAAATTTCCCACTTTTTGTGTCCCGCTTTTTTTTCCGGGAATTTAAAAAACACTAAAACATATAAAAACTATTTCAGCTTTAACAAGAATTGTTATATATTAGTAATTTTGTTTAAAATGGCGCAAAATTACAGCTGGGGACTGTATTTGAATGACTATTTCGTTAGTGTATTTTTAAGTATCATTATACAATTATTAATTGGTTTATATAGGACGACTACAAGAGATTTCCTTTCTTATTAAATTTGACAGAATTGTCTAATGACAGACTTATTTTTAAAAATACTTTAAGGGCTTATATCCTACCAAAGTGGAAAAATGTGACTGACTGAAACGATTTTGCAAACATTTACTGTTCTAAATTTGCCACTATCATTGACATGCTAAATTAGCCGTGGAGAAATTTTATAAAATATATTGGGGACTTATATTCTATAAGAGTTGTGCAAAAAAATTAATTGTTAATTTTTCAGCAATCCGCACGCAGAGTAAAAGCATGGCTACAATGATATTATATCCTCTTTAATTTTCTTGAATTCTAATAACTCTTTGTTCATGATAATAATGTTCTTGTTTAAATTTTGTCATTTAAAGTTTACGATTAATAAAAATTTTAATGTGGTTGTCTGCAAAAATTGTACGCTTTTTAAATATTTTTAACAGAATCAAAATTTTATTATATCATCATATATCAAATATCATTACTTCTATAACACTATGCGACAGTCAAAATCGGGATGGGATGAAATCAACGGGAAATTTTATATCGTTAAAAAAGGAGTTATACGTATCCCGGCGTATCGCTGGATCACATCTAGGAATCGAGATATATCGATTTGAAGTTAGTAACTATCATATAGGGGAAATTGTGACCTTTGGTGGTCTTTTTTTTGAAATAACTCGAGAACCACGAGTCCGATTTTGCTGAAACAGATTAAAAAAAATTAGGAATTACAATTCCTTTAATCTGTTCATACAACATTTCGCTACATAAGCAACAGTTTCGCAGTTATAAATAAATGTATGAAGAAAAAAACTATTTTTTTCCTAAAAAATTTAATTTTTAATTTTTAATTCATAAAAAATCCAAAACGGTAAAAAAAAGTGTCAAGTCCTATTACTATCACGGAAAGTCACATAACCTTTAAACAAAATGAGACATAGATCGTGAAAATCGATGGACGCGTTTCTCTTTTATTCACAAGAATATTGATTTTATGTTTCAATGAATTTGGATAATATTTATTATATATTATTTATTGTAATTATTAACACGTAAAATTAAAAATTATTACAGGTAATTATTAGGCAAAAAACTATAAAAGTATAACTTCTTTTTTACCGATATAACTTTCCCCGGTAGTTTAAACCCTTCCCGATCACTGACCCCTACCATTTATCGCACAATGTAATCATTTAATATTTGAAGCGTTTTTCCTTCTTCTTAAACCATATTCTTTTTTACACCATATTAGTATTGTTATTCCCATGACAATAAAATGTCAATGCCTGTTTGTTTTTAAATAAATTTTGTGGTTAATGTTTGTTTTTCAACTTTATTGTATTTCTCATTTAGTTTATATATGAGTAAGTATAAATAGACAAGGCTTGATGCAAGTAATATAAGGTATTGATTAACTACCATTAAAGAGTTTAGTTACAAAAACATATCTTGGGTTTGAACCACATGTGGTGGTACAAATGAATATAATTAGTGAACAAATAATATGTAGATATTATTGTTATTATTATTATTATTGTTATTATTTTTTTTTTTTTGCTCTTATTTAAATAAAAAATTTAAAAAAATAACTATATTTTTAATTAATAGACTTTATTTTATTATATGATAAGGTGGAATAATGAGAAGACAAACTGAAATAATATGATAACATATGATAACATGGGATAATAGTATGATTCGAAAACGTTACAACTCTAAAATAATAGGTGTGAGTACACAAAGGAATATAAATGTGTTCCTGATTCTAACTAAAAATAAATTTTCCAAAATACTTAAAAATACATAAAAAAATTCTAAGTGATTGTAATTGTATTACATTTTTTTAATTAATAGTGCAGATTCTCTTCTCTTTGTAGTATATATATAGAGAGTGCATCCCGGTATTTTCTGTCCCGGGATTCCCGAGAAATGTGCAATTTTTCATGTCCCAGGAAACGGGACATGACTCTATGGCATGAATTGAAACATGCAAGTAAAAAAGTATAAATAATTGTTAGTAGTATAGACAACATGCAGAAATTGTCTCATAAAAGCGAGTGCTTTATAATGGTTATTGTAGAAATATTTATTGGACAACAGACTTATAAGCTCAGAATAGTCCAAAATTCTTTTTTGCGATCTACATTTATATGTACGTAAAATTGAAAAATTTCAATAAAAAATGTTTATTTATAACATTTTGACGAAACTTCAACTTCCTGCGACAATTGAAGCAGGATGCCAGAAAGCCATTTATGTTGACAATCACAAAACAAATCTTAATTTTTTCTTCACCAATATCAATGTTAAATTAAAGAAAAATTAATATACCCATATTTTACCGTTTAATTTTAATAACAAAAATTTTGTTTCATCCACATTAACTTTTTTTGGAAAATTTACGAAATACGAGTTTATTTATTTTTATTTAACTAACATTAATATTGAAGATAAATAAATTCATAAATATATCAACAATGTAAACAATGTAAACCTGCTCCATTTTGCATTTCATATCTTTAGGTGCTTTTAAAAGTGCAATACTTTTCGGTCATTTTCATACAACAGTGGATCATCCTCTTGCAGCTACAAACAGTTTAATATTGTTTGAACTCATTTGAATCACCTCGAAAGATTACAGAAAAAGCGATTATCAGATATTACTTTTACAACTATTAAATTCTTAATTTTGATTTACGAAACATGTTTAAAAAGGTTTGAATAATAACAATGTCTGAGTAAATATTTTGTTATTAAATTTCTCAAGTTTTCTGCCTCAAGCACGAAATTTTTTTACATATATATCTTTAAAATAAGAATAACAATATTGCATATAATTGCGTCGATATCTGACAATATATGTCAGTATTAATTCGATTGGATTAAACAGTAGATTAAGCAGTTAATGAAATTTCCTTTTCAAAGTAAATTTACAACAATGTTTTAAATTTGCTAATACAAAAACTCATATCCTATTTGGGTCTAAGTTTTTCAGCTAAATTTTTCCCGCTGTCCCGGGAAATCAAAAAGTCCTGGAAATTTTGATCCCTAAATAAATATGATCATGTTTTATATCCGATATAGATCACATCCTATATGCGTCTCAAATGTTCAACTTAAATCGATTAATGTAATAACAGTTATTATTTTTTATAATGCGTTAATCTGCGATGTCGAAAATTTTTTCCCACTTTCCCGGAAAATCAAAGTGTCCTAGAAATTGCATTCCCTACGTTCAAGAAAGTTTAGTTAATATAATTTGTTATGGTTAATAAATACTTTTATCTATTGTTCTGAATGTAATAAACTCAATAAACAATTTATAAAAATAATAATTTTGAATCAACTTGTTTATTGTAATATATGATAAGATGGAATAATAATATAATAAAATGGAATCATAATATGATAAGATGGAATAATAATAAGATTAAATGAGATAATATTAAGATGTGATAATATTAAATTATTATTATTATTATTATTATTATTATTATTATTATTACTATTATTATTATTATTCCATTGTATAGTATTATTATACCTTATAAGGTATAATAATACTATATTAAGATCGTATAATAATACAATGGAACAATAATAATAATAATAATAATAATAATAATAATGACAATAATAATAATAGCAATAATAATAATGATATAATAATAAAAATAATAATAATATAATATAATATAATATAATATAATATAATATAATATAATATAATATAATATAATATAATATAATATAATATAATATAATAAAACGAAATCATAATTTGGTGGAATGGAATAATAATGTAGTAAGATGGTATAATAATAGGAAAACTTGGAGTCATAACATGAAAAAAACGAACCATAAAATCGTATCAATTATTATTTATAACAATATCTGTTTTAGCTATAACCGAATGTTTCAAA
Organism: Protocalliphora azurea; assembly: GCA_932274085.1. NCBI lineage: Eukaryota > Metazoa > Arthropoda > Insecta > Diptera > Calliphoridae > Protocalliphora > Protocalliphora azurea. The sequence continues at coordinate 14,654,084 of OW026520.1, read as the reverse complement.
TATAATATGTCACTTTAAGATTATGGTCACCACAACTATATTTTTTGTCTAGGTGTTGAAAATATTCATGTTCAATGTTTATTTTAAGACCTGAACCACAATTCTTTTTCAAATAAAAATATTAAATACCTAATTTAAAAACAAAGTTAAAATTACAATAAACTAGCTTAATTTAAATTTCTTAACAAAAACATCTATCTCAAAGAAAAGCAAAAATAATATTAAAATTCAAATCAGTGCAATGTTTGCTCGATGGTCTTTATTGAACCATTTTATTTTCTTTTCCTGGAATAGCACTTTTTGTTTCTTGCCTTTTTTCCTATAGAATTTCCTCTTTAGCATGTGTATGTCTACACTCAGTAAAGAAAAAAAATAGAACTATAAAATAAAAATAAAGTTCATTAAAAATTTGCACTTGGCTGCTTAAATACGGGCATATGTGCTAGTGAATTTTTATATGTAAGTATTTATGTTTCATATACCAGCATCCTGTGCTTTCTATTATTCCACCGTTTATCCAACTTTGGGCTTGTAGTTTAACAGCGTTTTTATTTTTATTTACACAAACATACTCCTTTATAAATGTACGTATGAAGAATTCTCTTTAACCAATGAAGCGTTAATGCGTTGCCAATAGCGAATTCCAATTAAGTATTATAAAAAAGTTTATAATAATAAAATCAAGAAGAAGAAATAAAAGGAGCAATTTAAAGAAAAAAATAGTATAGTTTAGCCCTTATTGGCAATTTGTATTGACAGAATTATTAAATCATCACATATGAGAATTTCAAAGGAAATTTAACTAAAAGATAAAGTATTTTAATAAAAAATAATATAACTAAATATAGAAAATATAACGTTCTTTCTTGTTTATTTAATGTCATAATGCAGCATTAAATAAATAAGTAAGAATATTATATTTGCTAAAGCCCGATATAATGATACCCTACGTCATAGCTTGTGTAAGTCAAATGGATTTTTAAATATTTTCATTAAACATATATTCAGATATGCGGCCATGGTCAATTATGTAACGAATTTTTTAATGTTTTAACACTGGTTAATGCTTGTATCAAATTTATTTATGCCGAATTTTATAAAAAATAGTGAAATATTTAAGGCACATTTTAATAAACTATATTCCAAATCGTAGCCTGTATTTTGTTCACAAAAATGACGGATGATTGTCCAGACAAATGGACAGACATAGATAAATCAACTCAGAAAGTGACTACGAGTCGAACGGTAAACTATAAGTTGCAAGTGCCAGAATATGTCTACACTTTGACTTTTCTTATACCCTGAAAGTGTGAAATTTTCAGAACGCACTGAAAAACATGGTGCCTATATTAGACTGGACCAAAATGTACCGACTTTTAAAATTTGAATCATTCAGTGAATTGTAAAAAGAAATATTTGTGAAATCGGATATTGTTAACCAGCATAAGACCTGAAGCTTGTATGGTATGTTTAATGGGAAAAATATGACTTTTTTCTGTTTAAAAAAAATAGGATATTAAATACTTTGCTTTGTAACAAAATGTCAAAAAATCGTAATCTATACATAATAATCTATCAAACAAGAAATAAAAAATAAAAATAAAAACGGTTATTAAATATTAATTATTATGAATTATATATGAATTGGTCTTGGATCAATAATATATTTTATAATACTTGTGTAAGGAGTGTACAAACAATTGTTTTAATTTTTTGATAAGTGTTTAAATGAAATACTTTTTTTATTTAAATTTTAACTATAATTATTGAAAAATACGTTTTTGTTTCTCCAGGATCTTTCTATGCTTGATTAAAAAAATGTTGATTTTTTCAGACTGTTTCAAAATTCCAATTTCAAACATTATTAAACAAATTTAAAAAAAGTTTAACAAAATTGTGCGGATTTATAGACAGCACTACAGGAAATAATATTTAAAAAATGCTGACGTCAGGCACTGTTTAAAGTTTATGAACAACTATTTAAGACATCAAATGCTAAATCTTTTTTGTCCGGATTGGAAAAATGAACGTATTCGATGAATGAATAATTTACATGTTTACTTTGCTTCATGGCATTGCATAGGTGGAAAGTCTTTTTTGAAAAAGATTCGGCATTTAATATTTTAAAAAGTTGTTCTTAAAATTTATCATTAGCTTCAGTTTCTAACAGTTTCAGTTAATTTATAAATTTTCAAGGCTTTTTTTTATTGTGAAACAATCTCAAAATAATTAATTTCTGCGTTGGAGTTAATATATAATGGATCGAGATATTTCAAACAACATACGAGTATTTTTCGTTAATTAGCATATAGTCTTAACAAGTTGCCATTTAGTTCCATTTTAAAAAAGGGGCCAAAAAGTAGCCAATGGGGCAATTGGCAACTAAATCTGTCAAACAGTTTCATATTTCTTATTTTTCTTACTGTCCAACGTTTTTGACTCCCATTCGCAGATGAGGTTTCCTTATTACGGACCATCGCCAATTTGCTGGGCTAAACTCTGGGTGTCATCTGTATACCCTGCTCATTTATTGACTTGTTCTTGCACTTTACATAGCCCATAAGTTCTATTATCATTCTTTTTATCTCAGAGAATATATCAGCGCTATTTGTAGCAGCATCTTCTTTATCTGGGTAATCTGAGAGTGAAACTTCTTCCTCCAGAATCGGCGAGGTTCCATTTATCACCGAATTTATCTAGAACGGATTTTCATTTGATGGAACCGTGACAGTTAATGTTATTTAATACTCTAGTCAAGCTGGTTAAAAGAAGTATATAGAAGCTGAGTTAAAGAAGTATTCCCAGCTGTCTTAATGTCGATGATTAATTTAATCTTCATTTTAGCTGTCGGTTTTATTTTTAGTTGTAAGACCCATTTCTTCACTCATAGGCAATATCTCAGTTCTATGTGTAGTTACTTCTATGTAAGCAGTGTACTTTTGAGGGTACCTTATGCCACAACCAACCAATATGGATGAGTAGTTGCTAGATTTTTGATTGGTGGATCCGCGAAGGCACAATCGCCTAATTATTTCTCTCTTGAAGGAACCCCTGTGGAAGAATAATAAACTCGATGCAGGCGTCTATCGCCGTTATTGCAGAATTGTGCTCAAGCTCATGTACCTTTTTATAGTATGCTCTCGAAATATGCCGCTATTGGCCATGGACTGCTTATTTATTGCAGCTGGCCTACACATATCTATGGGTCGTTCAGTTATTCTCCACCTATTGACCACGATAGTGATCTTAGCTCACCTCTATCTGTGTAGACTAGAGTGTGAACTAGATTAGAGGCAAGACTATAAACTAGACTAAGAACCGGTTTTATATGGTTTCTTCAGTATATACCTAAGTAGAAACGTAGTTAAGAAACACTTAAATTTAAGGTCACACTTAAGTAATGTTTCGTTTTACAGCTTAAAACTTAAGTTGACAATAAAACAGAGAAGTTTAAGCTCTTAGGCATTTAGATAGGGTGGTCCTAACTTTCCAAACATTTTCCTCTAACTAAAAATTGCAGATATTAATTTTTGATTGAATATTTATTAGTTTGGATTACTATTTGCTTATGTTAATGCCAAGAATCATTGTAAATATAAAACTTACATTCTTGGGCAAAACATTTTTTGATGCAACCCTAAATTAGCATCAAAAATAAATAAAGAAAGCCAGCGAGTTTAAACAATTTGAAATAACTTGAAAGATATAAAGAAATCATAGGCTTATGGGTTATAAAATTTAAAAAAGTTTTGGTGCAAAATACATAACCACAACGTAAAATAAATTTATAATAATTTTATTAGATTTTGTATTTTTATTTATTTTGTTTTTTCACTTTCAATAAATATTTCTTAAGACATCAAACAATTTTCATACTTACGATAAACTTAAAAGATATAAAAAGATACTTGAGTTTTCATAATTTTATTTTTTTATGATTGGTATTAGCACTAAGTGAGTGGTGTAACACCGTGCATAAGACTACATATTTTTTCGATTCATTTTCGTGCTTTTTAGTTAATTTTTTTTTTTTAATTTAATTAAAAATCTTGTTCTACATTGTTACAATTTACCTCAAACTAATGCCCAAAAAAATACAATTAATTTAATATTATATTTCTCTTTATATTGCAAATGTTAAAAACATTTACTAAAACACCTGTTTAGCTTAAAGGGTTTTTATTGTATTACGTCGATATTACAGTTTTACACGTATGTGTAAATTCTATTGAATTTTAATATAATATTATTAAATTATACATGTTAGAGAAATAAGGCATGAATATAATAAAAATGGAAAAAAAAACAATTCTCAATAGTTTATGTAAATTTTACCTGTAAGTACTTGCACCCACATTCTCACGTTTTGTGGATAAAATAAAAATTTCTTTATAAATTTGTAATGAATGTTTAAATGAACTTTTAAATAATACTACGAATAAAAAGTATTTTTTATTACACCATGCGACAAATTTTGGATCACTGACTCTTAAACTTCGAATATTTTGGAGCACTTTATTCATTATGTGTGAAAATGAAAAACATTTAAATCAGTAATTTTCAATATATTTATGAGTAATTCATCAAAATTTTAATATATGTTGAAATTTGTTTTTTAAGAAGCAAAGTTGCCCTTCCATCCAGTCAGTACCTCTCTCAAGAATATACATATGTTCCACATTTTTTATTTTAATCACTTCAGTAGGTTGAACATAAATAAAGTAAACACTATTGTAACAAAAATGGGCATTAAAAGTGTGTGGCATTTAGCAAAAATCTAGTATAGTAATGTGGTACTCTATAAAATAACCAAGACACATAATTACCTTTCGATTAAATAATTAAAATTTTCTTTATTTCCAATTATATTGAAAAGAGGAGTCTGAAAAATTCGAAATTCAAGAGACCTTAAAACCGAATTTTGAACTAACTTTGAAAAACCCTTTGGGAGTTTTGTTAGACTACTCCTACAGTTTCATCATGCGTTGGTGTAATTGAGGCAATTTTTTCTTGTTTCACTGTGTTATAAGAAAAACTATAAAATTCTTTTTATAAATATAAGAAAAAAATGAAGTATTTATTTTGCTTCCAGAAAATTTAAAAAGCATTTTATGCATATGCTGTTACACCAATTGCTCTTAACTTATAAATTATTTAGTATAATTACATTTAGCAAATGTAACAAATAGTTGTTATTTTTATTTTACTTCATGACTTATTTAACAAATACTCTTAGAAATACACCTTTTTTTAGCATTAAAGAACCCGAAATTAATAGTGTTTGTAACTTATTTTCTGCTAAAATATTATACAATATTTTGAGTTTATTTTATGCTTTTTATACATGTTAACTTACAAGCGACATTTTGTTTTTGTATAAATATGGAAAAGCTAACACACTTTTAGCAAATACATATTGGAGCTTGATAAAAGGATTTTTTTAAGGTTTCCTTTAGTTTTCTTGTAAGTAAGGCTATGACAGTAACACGTTTCCAAGGCAATAATTAGTTTTAACATTTAGCAAATGAAGGTTTAATGTAATTTAATAGAGAGGGTTTTAACATTACTGGTAAATGTGTACAAATTGCAAAGTATTAGTTACTAAGATTTAGGGTATCCAATTATTCTGGTTTTCATATTAATCGGTTAATTCGACAAAAAATTATTTATAGTTAAAAATTAATAACCGATTATTTGAAAATTATTCGATCAACTGAATAGTCTTAGCAATACATGTAAAACATATTAATATAAATTATACACGGAGAGAAAAAAACATAGTTACAGCATTATCACTACAACAATGTTATGTTCTCATTGTTAATTTTCTTCAACAAGCACCGAGTTGTTCGTGATAACAATGTTTTTGTTTAAATTTCGCCATATAATATTTATACTCCATAAAAATTTTAATATGATTGACTGGAGAAATTATATGTTTGTAAATATTTTTACAGAAATAAAATTTTATTAATATGAAAAATAACATTACTTTTACAACTATTAAATATTTGCAGTCTTTTTCATTTATCTTATATATTAATAAATACAAATAGACAAGGTTAGGTTATTATGGGTGTAATTCAAGCAATATAATATATAATATAATATAACATATAACTAGAGTTACATGGCTGATTTAATAAATCAGCCATGTAACTCTAGTTGTAAGAATGATATTACAAAATTTTCATGTCGAATTTTATAAAATAATCCATCCTAACAGAAAAAAAGAGAAACATCCAAATAAGTCATAAAATCCTGAACTATTGATCGAGAATTACTGCAAATTTCCATCATTTCTAATAAATTTAGCATAGCCATGTCATTAGAAGATGTTTTCTTTTTTTGGTAGCTATTCACTGAGGAGGTAGTCATGATAACTATTTTATGCAAAATTGCAATGAACATCAAAAAAATTTTTTTAACGGCCCAAGGAAATTAATTTCAATTTTTGTTTAAGTGACATATTAAAAAAAATGCATAGCAGGTATTAGTTTTCATTTGTTTAAACAGTTATTTTTATTAACAGATATATTCAAACATAACAACCAAATCTCAACGTTTTATAGCAGAACAATTCGTTTGAATCTCTTTTTAATAATATCTTTGGTTGCCATTTGTATTACATCTTAAGCACAAGAAAACTTATTGATGCTTTGGAAGCAATAAAAAAAGTACTTTCCTAAAAATAAATTTTATTATTGCTGGGATATACATTGCATTTTATAAAAAGATATGATTGACACAAATTTCACATGAAATTAAAAAAAGAAGATCTAATTTATAAATTCAAAAATCTAAATTTCGGTTAAACTGTTTTAGAAACAAATTATTCGTTTTATTTTGTTATTCGAAAGTATACAATTTAAAATTATTCGAAAGGTTAATCGAAAAAATTTAATCGGATAACCGTATGAAGGTTAATCGATTGGATGCCCTACTAAAATGGAATAAGAGGTTGATATTAATTTGTGCTTTCAAGAAAAAATTTCTATATTTATTTGATAGTAATGTATAACGAATCGTTATATTAAATTTGTGCATAAAATTTGTATGAAACTAAAGAGGAGCGTATGATTAATTTAAGCAGTTTGTTTAGAGATATAATAAGTATACGTTTAGATATCCTGTAGCAGAGGATATGCATACACATCGAATACATCAATTTTTTTTTTTTTTTGACACGAAACATGTCTTAGAATTATTTATAACTTGAAACACTATTTAAACCCTTTTTTAATTCCATAAGAAACATTTATATTATCTGTTTTATAACTCAATTCAAAGAAGAATTTAAAATACATATACCATTTTCCTTTTTTCAATTTGCATATTTCTATTTTATCTAAATGTTTAATATATTTTTCTAAATAAATCTTAAATATTTTCCACTGTTATGTTATAGGAAAGCAAAAGTTATAATTAATGCTAAAACAGTTTTCAAAGCTGGCAAAAATGCATATATTTATATAAACTTTATCTTTATTTATGCGACACTTAAAAATATATTCAAACACTCACGCTTTTAAATCTGACATAAATAAAATTGTAATATTGCTTTGATTTTAAATGGCATTTTGTATGCATACAAATCTGTTTTTTATTAACTCTAGACACATTTGTCAAATCCTGGAGTTTTTTTTAAGATTTTTTTTTTTTGCTCCCCTTCGCATATGAAAAATTTATTTGTTTTTCTGTGATTTTAGCATATTTTGTTTGTATGCTTTCGTTTTCGATTTCCGTTTTATACTTTTCAAAAGATTTGCATTTTAAGTAATTTAAAAATGTTGAAAAGTTCGATATATGAAAATTGTTTGTATATTTGATTTGGTTTGCTGGTAATTTATGCGCATTAGTTAGCATATGAACTGTTATTAATACGTTAGGATATATGTGTACATAAAACTTATATACTAATACTTTTATATGAATTCAGTTACACACAGTTATAATATAAAAATTACTCATACCAACGTTTAAACATATTAGAAATAAAATGTGTTTATTTATATTAAAATAATGAAAACACTCATGAAATTGAATAAAATAGAAATTTTAGTTTTCGAATTATAAAGGAAAATATACAGTTTTAATTTTTTTTTCCAAATGATTACCTTTAAATGGAAAAAATTCCAATAGGAAAAGTTATTGAACAAATTTTTTCTAAAGAGCGTTTGTTTAATTTCTAATAAATAATATAATGAGCTATAACTAAACAAGAACTATAACTAAATTAGAACTGAACTAGAAAGGAACAAAACTGAACTGGAAGTAAAGTAGAACTCGACTAGAACTCAACTAGAACTCTTTTAATTCAATTTTTATTAATTAACTCCACTGATAACAATTAATAGCAATCATATTGATAACATTAACATTTTTTCTAAACCCACTAAGCCTTTGGTTTGATAGCAGGATAATAAAACTAAATAATAAGTGGATAAAATGTAATATGTTCATTGTGAATTTATGAAAAAGATTTTAATGAGCTTTTTCCTTTTGTACTCATTCTTTGTATTGATGATATTTATAGGGATCTTGCTGAGTATAATTGGTAAACAAACGGTTAGTGTATTCCGTCCGTATTCATTGAAGAAACGTTCTACTCTAAATCTCCCTTGCGCTCGGCGTCATGTAAAAAATTATAGTTGTTTTAGAAGTACATTGCACAAGAAAATTAAATTTTGTATTCAGTAAATAAATTCTTAAAGTCAGTAATATTTTTAAATGAAAACGGACCTATCACGCAATCTGTAAATTCCAATATTCAAATCCGTAAACATTTTATTGAAAAAAAAAAAACATTTAGTTTTGATCAGATATTTAAACAATATTTTTTATTAAATTAGTAAAAACTATACGGGTATACACTGATGCTGGGTCATGGGATTTCTTCGGGTGCACGTTATTATCTTGTACGAAATTTAAGTTTTTTCATAAAATAGACTTAATATCTCCGTAACAGTTTAGCGTATTAAAATAATATAAGTATAACTTGAAGGCAATTTCAGTTCGATTTCTTTGATAATTTATTGAACCAAATCAGACAAGATATGCTTCAATACATGGTGCAACCTCGTTAATTTTACAAATAGCGATTTATTGCGAGAACTTGAATCAGTTAAAAAAAGTGATTTGTAGGCTGAGTACTTCAAAACAACATGTATCTGAGATATCCCGTGAAATAATTTCATTTTGCAAATCTGTGTTATTTATAAAAAAAATAATATTAAATAATATTTTTTTATATTTTAGAATGTTATTTAATATGTTGCTTTTGATTCATCCTCACCATAGTTCCGTAAGCTCTACAGAATCTTTATATAAAGCAAAAAGAAATATATGATAAAAGTTACAATTATATTTATAATCGACAATACATACATATTGTTTACCTTGTGCATTATACTATCAAAATTTGCAGCATCTTTTTTGGCTTGTCTAAAAAAAAATAACATTAAATGAGAAAATTATAATCGCTAAATCCCGACCATATAATATCCTACATCATTATGCATTTATGGGGACTATACTCTATACTATATCAGTAGATATTAGCATTTTTATGGCAATTGTGCACATTCGTTGTTATATTTAATATATAGTTGATCCTTAACAGGATCGTGGTTAATGACATTAAAGTTATTTTCGTGAAAGACCTTACATGGGACCTTTAATGTGCTATTAATCGATATTGTAAAAATTTAACCCAATAATAATTTCTAGTATGGAGGCTAGACATTATGATGAATTGAACTATATTAATGCCGGCAATTTATCTTTTGTTCTAGAAGCAAAAATATTTCAAAAGCCTTTAAAATTGTGACATTTATTTCGTTTACAAAATCAACATGGATACTCGCAAGACGGACGGACTTCACTACATCCATTCGGAAAATTATATTAAAAATATGTGGTCTTATGGTTCAGTTCAAACTAAAGCACAAACGCAAAATACTCTTCATTCTATGATGGATTAAGGAAGTATAACTGCAATAAATTAAGATCCAGATTTTCATCGCATTGTATATAAAAAATTTATAAAGTTTTAATTTATTTTTATTAAGGTTCTCAAACTACAAAACCGTTTTTGTATTATAATCATATTTTAAAATTATTTACATTATGGAAAATAAAATAAAATAATAAACTCAATTTTTTTATTAAATTCAAATTTAAAACCATTCAGTGATTTATTTAAAAAAATTGTTAGTCATAATTTTTTCTGTGCATTATTGGTGCTGAGACTGTTTAGACTTCTTGTTCTTATGTTGTTTTTGTTGCTCGGTATATCTCCAACGGTGTATTGCTTATAGCGTGTATACCATGAATTCTGCTGTTGTTGGTAGTAGAATTGTTTGTTGGGTTAAAGGTTGTGTTGTTTTGTTGTGTTTTGATAAGAGATATGTTATTGTTTGGAATATTTCAGTTGCATAAAAGGTTGTGTGTGTTGTTTTGGTAATTTGTATAGGTGAGTATACTGTTGTTATTACGAGAATTAGGAAATATATTAATGTTTGTTGCGTTGTGTATGTTTCTGTTCTTTCAATGTAATTTTAAGATTTTATTTTGTGATTTTTGAAGGATTTTAACCGCTTTCTCATGCAATAATTTAATGCCTTATGAATGACTCAGCCAGAGAGAAGTGGGCTTGCCAATGTACGCTATATGTTGTGCAGTTGCTTATGTGATTCAATATATAGGCTGATTTTAGGAGTTTCATTATTATGTTATCAATGTGTGTCTTCCATTAGAAATTGCTGTCGACGTTTTGTGGTGGAAATTTCATTATAGTTATGAGCATTAAAACTTTTTATTGAAGGCATTCTGTGCTACTAAAGGTTATCTCAATTGGCGAGTCTGCTAGGTGTAGCGCCTTAATATACATAAGCTTCGTTTTAGGAGCGTTAATTATCAGTCCATTATCAAAACACCATTTCGTTACAATATCTAATTGATTTTGCATGGTTTATGTGGTAATTTAATATTTTTGTTTACTACAGTAATTGCCGTATCGTTAGCTTATGCAAACGTTAGGCTTTTGCTTAAATGTCTAATTGTTGGCATATATTATGTTTAAAATTGGTCCTAATTTTGATCCCTATGGTACACCATAAGATAAGACTTTACTACTCAAAATATTATTGATTATAACTCGATATGATCTTAATTGCGGATAACTTTAGAAAGGGTTCAGTGTTTTGCATCTAGTACCACTAGTGTGTAGTAGCACTCAATTATAACTAAAGTAGAACTGAGCTAGAACAGAACAAGAACTGAACATTAACTGAATTAAAGCTTAATTTAAAACTGATTTGAAATTCAGCTAGCTCTGAGCTGAACTGAACTTAAAATTGATCTAAAAATATTATGTTCAATAAAATTTAAAAAAAAAAAAATATAGAACTGAATTAAAACTGAATATATATATATATATATATATATATATATAACAAAATTATATATAGGTTGAATGAAAATCATAAATACCTGCAATATACTAAAGGTTTCAATTTAAATGTAGCAGAACCAATTCTTAAGAAAATATCCTTTATATAAAGTATATAATTAACTAATAGATATAACATAAGGGGTGCTACTTTTGTTTTGCGAAGTGGAGAAACTATACAATTTACGTTAAATCTGACATCAGAATCATAAATACGATGTTTTTCACAGTTTTGCTTTCTCACATTTTTTTTTTTTTTTTATACGAGGGCTATTTCTGCTTCCTAATGTTACTTAAAAAATCGTCAGCGTAAAACATTTTATTTTATAATAAAAAATTTCATGATAAGATTTCTATAACTTTCAATGCGGAATATCTCCAGGATAATATATTTTTTAACTTTATTCCACCCTCAGAAATGGAGCTAAATAGAGGGCTTTTTTGTATCGCTGGAAAGCGAAATTCAATCATAGACACTATTGGCCCTATAATGAATTCTGTGAATGCCTTTTAAACACACTTGTCTTGCTAAAAAAAAAAACACTACTGCTGTGCGTGCAATGATTACGCAAGACCGACATATGGCATAACGTTAGATATAGAAATTCCTGGTCATTAAATTCACTAAAATATATTAAATATTGGATAAATACTTGTTCGTCCATATAAGTTAGGAATCGCTCAAAAAGATGCGCGTTGATTTTCGTAAGAAAACGGTGAAATTCTTAGGCCTATGTTCTTGAAAACGTGCTTATGAAAATGTTACAAATAACGATATCTTGATATCTGCGAATGATACCGAAACAGAAGTTCAGTGAACAATATTACTCCCTCAAAGTTTTCCCTGACCTATGAAACTTGCACCCGATCGAAGCATTTGATGTCAAATGGTCACTTGTTTCTTGAAAAGTCCAAACACTTTGAAAGTGTACGTTTAGAGAACCAAAAAAACTATTAGTGGTGAATGATACGCAGTCATTTGATTGCCAAAAGTTTTTTAAGAGGTAAGAAAAATTAACTTTCGAACCCAGATCATTCCCAATTGCCTTAATTCTAGCTTTTATAAATTGTTTGAAAAAAGCGCATATATTATCAACTCAAACTCCGAATTGTATGGTTATATTTTATACAACCCCAATTTGTTATCCAATAACTTCATTTCGTTATCAAATATCAAAACAAATTGCGTGGCCAACTTATTTCAATGCTTGAGAAATTGGTTATTTCAACAAAAATTCATATCTGTAAAATGCTTCAATCAGTGTGGAAAAATTGAGTTAAAACTGCGAACGTATCTGTAAACGTATAGCTACTACTCCGAGAAATAATATAGTTTCGAAAATGAAATATTATTGTTTTATACATTTTTAGCCCTCGTACTGAAGGGTTAAATTTTCAAAAATATTTTTTTGTAACTTTTTGTACAGCAACAGAACAATTTAAGATAATTTTTTCCTGCAGTAATTCGTAGTTTTCGATCCATATTGTGTTAATAAAACAGAGAAAACAGATTCGTTGAGGCAACCGAATTTTTTTCCATTAGAATTTTGTCAGTTTTAAGTATTATTTGTTAATTCGATTACAATAACTGAATTTATATTTACTTGAACCATTTTCAAAACATTTTGACTGAATTGAATGCTTTTGTTACCTATTGTGAATTATTATTAAAACATTTTGATATTTTGTTTTATTAATTTTATTAAAATATAAAAGAAAAACTAAACAAATACAATAATAAACAAATATGCAAGCATTTATATAAAATAAATTTAAATATTATGCAAATACTTATTTTTTCTTTGTGATATAATTTTGCTAATTGATATATAAAATTGAAAAACCAGCGATCTTCATAGAGATACGTGTATACAGCACGTCCTCAAAATAAGTAACATTTATGATGGTTGTTTCGAAGAAATCAGTGAAATTAATCTACATTGCAGTAGAGATCTTGAAAAACAAATCAGTTTTTTAATCTCAAGAAATACATTTTAATAAAAAACATTTCTGTATGACCAAATTTATGTAAGCAGCATGTGACGGTGGTATAATACAACAGATGGTGCATTAAAGTACTGCGTACTTAGGCCTCCTTTACCAATCAATTAAGGAACTGGTCGACCTGTTGCCCTTCACAATAAACATAATATTTTTTTATTTAACAGCATGTATAATAAAATTAATTTACTCACTATACAGAAAAAAGTCACCAATCACAAAATATATTAGTAAATAATTCATTCAATAATTTTTTTTTTTTTTAATTTGCACCTCTCACCTCTCTTACATCATTTACTAAGAACTGTAAAAAATGAAAAATGGAAAAATGTTGAATGAATGAATGGAATGAATTAAAAACTTAAGTGAGAAATAAAATTTTACTTTAGTTTTATTTTTACTTTATATCTACTTCAATATATTTATTAAATTTAGGTACAACTGTGTTAATTAAAAAATATATGGTAATAATTTTTTCTGTGTATGTACAGATAAATATTTTTTTATAATTTATTTTAAAAATGTCATAAAAAGAATACTAATATTCAACTGAGACTACCGAATTTAATTTTTCATTATCTTAATTGAATTTAAAATAATACTACAACAATTTTACCACTGTGGCCATCAGCATTCAGTGCTAAGAACTTTTTGTACAAAATTAAATTCGTTTATATATATCGTTTTTTAAATTAATTTGAAAATATTACAAATTGGTTTCCACAACTAAATTTTGAATCGCCAGAACTAGAATTCTATTTAAAAATTCATGAAGACAGAATATATTTGACGATTAAAAATATTTATTGTTTATAATAAATAATAAATTAATATTATTATAAATTTTTCGTTATTTCTTTGAATTTTTAATTATTGGAACCATTGTCCAACTCTTCTTTTTTCTGTGTAAAATCTTCGTAAATTTTTTATAATTTTCGTAAAAATTGCTCATCTTTTGAAACTTTGAATCTTTGGCATTCCGGAGAAAAATTGGGTACACATTATTACCATGAATGGTCTCTTTTTTATACATATTACGATATTTTCATGTGTGAGTATGATTGTTGCAGGTAGACATACATGTGAAAATAAATAGTAAAAGTAACATTTTAACAAGGATATTTTCTTAAGTTTTTGTGCTGCAACATTTAAATAAATAATATTATTATAATTTAGGGATTATTAGTTTTGATTTGACACCGATTTTGGGTTTGTATAATATTCGTAAATATTTTATACCTTTTTTTAAATATGTATCGTTCTAAGCTTTAAAGTCTTTTTAAGAGAAAATTTGATATCCTGAAACAAAACTTAGTATATAGTTTTATTAGCATAATTTCTGGTTTCTTCTGTGTATAAATTTTTTTGTGTGCAAAAATAACTGCCACATGGTGAAATTATTTATAAAGAACAATAATTTTATTAAATTTTCTTTGATATTAAATATTTAATATAATTTTTTTTATTTCGTAAATCTTTATTTATAAATTTTTCATTTATATATTTACTTTTATTTTTATTTATTTTTTCATTTTTATTTTATTTAATTATTTCCTTTTTTTTTTTTTTTTTTTTTTGAAGTGCACCATTACAATTTGTCCTCATTTCCTAACAATTATGCTAAAGCTTTAAAAAAAGTAAAGTAAATTAATATTATTACCACGCAATTACACATTTATTAACATAATAAAAAGAAAGCTTATAACTTTATCATAGCATTAATTTAATGCATATTGATTGGTGGTAATAAATGTTTTCTGATATCAAATATACAAATAAATTTTAAATATCAATTTTATAATTATTTTATACAACCCAAAGGGTAATGCCATGCAAAGTTAAAAAGTGAAATTTATACACAGAAAAATATTGCCAATCACCAAAATAATTCATTCAATTAAAAATTGCTTAAATTTGCACCCACTCAACAAATTAATTATATCAGTTACAAACGACTGTAAAAAATAAAAAACAGAACATATTTTCCAATTAGAAATTTATTAAAGTAATCAAGTAGAATGAATTAAAATTTTCTAAGAAAAAAAAAATCTTATTTGAATTTTATTGTTAATATTTCTTTTATTTTAGCTTAAATATGTTAATTAAATTTTGATGTAGAATGAAACAACTGTACAAATTGAAAAATATAAAGTAATAATTTTTTCTGTGTAGTCTGCAGTTAAGTAAATAAAATATGAAAATGATTTTATTGCAATTGAGCTTATGTGAAAATTAAATTTGTTGAAAGTAAAGGATTAATTTTATATTAAAAAAATCATATGATAAAATTTAAACTTTAATTACTGCAAAATATTCTTACCTTAATAGTAATAAAATAATCTTTGTTATAAAATGGCTTTTCTTTCTATTTCTATATATGTACATTTTATATTTCAATCTATCTTTCTATGGGTCTAACGTGATTTTTGCTGCCACTGCAAATTGCCACCATATGCATATTTTAACATGTCCTTATTGTACTTCTAGGTTCCTTTTATGCATTAAATTTATTTCTATTGTTTTTGTTATAGTACCATGGGTTTATACTAGCTATGTAAATGTATATATATTTGACCTTGTACAATTTGTGTAGTTATAGTGTTTGTAACACGAGTTTATTGTATTGTATATTATGTATGTATGTATGGATGTATATATGTATTTATGTATATATGTATGGACGTATATATGTATGTATGAACGTATATATGTATGTATATATGCATATATATATATATATATATATATATATATGTATGCATGTATTTATTGTGTTTTGTATTTTTATGCTCAACAGCTCCAACAACATACTTGAAGTGCTATTGGCGTTGTACAGTGGTCTTAAAACTTTTTTTTTAAATAATGCTGTAACTTGAGAACCATATATATATCCATATATATATATGTAAATTTCTGTAAAAACATGTTCGCATGTGTAACTTATCTCATTTATTTGGGTCGAAGCATATTTCACCTTGGGCCTAGATTTTTAAAATTTTTTTAACTTGGGAGCCTCAATTTGAGCCACAAAATTTTTTAAAATATTATGACACAAATATATCTATCCGATAAAAAGTTATATTAACCTGAAGTTAAAACTTTAAAAAATTCACATTTTTGGGGTATTTTCCAAAAAGTCGGTAATATACTTTCACTTTTATGTATTTATTTTTTTTTCGGACTACAGAATAATTAAAATGACTCCAAAAGAAATTTTAGCGCAAATGCAGATAAAGTAAAATTGGAGGCGCTTAGGGCAATAACTTTCCCTAAGCCCTATTCAAACTTTGTAAGTTTTTTAAATTTTTTTATAAAATTTTAAAATGTCAAAGCCTACATCATTTGCCCCGCGTAGTCGTTAAACACACAAAAAAATATTTTCTGAGCCACACCTTCTACAACGGCTGTGTGATCATTTTAACAAAAAAAAAATCAAATATTTAAACAGATTTTCCCCGGACTGGAATTTTGGGTAATTCGGTATAAAAAAATAGTAGTTTTTTAAGTCACTGATTTTAGAACAAGTTTGTCTATATCAAGCCAAAATTTTATTTGAACGCGTTTATTTGTTTAAATTTTATTTAGGTCCAAATATTTACATTATTTCTCAAAAATATGCTTAAAATCCAAATCTAGAGTTTTTCGTTTCATGGTCTAGAGAAGTTTTACCACATTTAATTTATTTTCACCAGTTATGATTATCCATATTCTAATATTTCCTGCATAAAATATTTTTACTTTTTTTTAAACTAACCAAAACTTTGTCTTCTTAAGTAATTTCTAGCACTTTAAATGTAATCACAACACGAGCAGCAATGCAATGGTAACTTTTTCTGTTACCTTTACATTTCATTGTTTATACAAAGCTATGAAGAATTTTATTCTCATTTTTATTTTTTTCAGATGTTAACTATATATATAAGTATTTGATCTCATAAGACTGTAAAGAATTACAACAAATAGAAACAAATTAAATGCGGTAACACTTCTCCGGACCATAACTCCAAAAACTTTAACTTTCGATTTTAAGCGTATTTTTTAGAAATAATGCTCATATTTGGACCTGAAACGTATATAAATCAGTAAATATATTCCAATGAAATTTTGGCACAATATAAATAAGCTTTTTTTTAAAATTAGCAAATTGAAAACTCCCATTTTTTCGTAGAACAATAACCAAAATCCCAGTCCGTGGAAAACTTGTTTAAAAAATTGACTGTTTTCATTAAAATGATCACCTAGCCGTTGTAGAAGGTGTGTTTTAGAAAATATTTTTTGTCTATTTAACCACCATATTTTTCTGTTTTTATAGGCCTTGATATTACAGAATTTTATAAAAAATTAAAAAAAAACTATTTCAAAAATTGACAAAGTTTTGATAGGACTTAGGATGAAACCATTGGCTAAAGTGTCTCCAAATTACCCTGCATGCATTTGCGTTAAAATTCTTTTTAAAGCTATTAAAAAAATTCTATAGTCCGCAACAAAAGAAACTATTTTAGAAGTGGAAGTTTATTATCACCTTTTGGGAAGTAACCCCAAAAATGTAAAATTTTTTTCAAGTTTAAAATTCGGATTTATATAACCTTTTATCACATAGATATATTTATACAATTTTTACAGTAATACTATCTATAAATCTAATGGATATTTTCCAAAAATTTTAGAGCAATTTTATATGTCTCTTAAACTAAATGAGATAACCTTCCCATGTAAGCATTTTTTTCTTGGTAGTGATTTGAAAGGGCAACGTTGTATATTTGAGTCTAAAACGAATTTTTGTCTAAATTTGGAGGTCCACCCTCTACTCCCGTCACAAGCTAGACATCTGTGCTCCAGCAAATCAACTAGAAAACACTTCAGATCTGACCGTTGGAAGTTTTATTTAGATATCTAGAACAGTTCAGAAGTTACAAAATTATTAAAAAAAAAGAAACGTTTTGGGACTACTCTACATTGCATATATAATATATGAAAACATCTGTTGTTGACAACATAAATGTTAATGGTACTTTGTAATAGCTATGGCTGCCACTGCTGATGTATCTATTAAAGTAGTAGTAGCAGCTATAACAATATCCTAGTGACGATATTGACGATGCATTTTTTTATTTTATTTTTTTTTCTTCATTTTTTTTATCAATTTATTTATTTTTTTCGTTTATATAAATTGTCTGGTTGTAAAAATGGCAAACAATTTTAATATTGCTTAGACAGAGTTGTGAAACTAGTATGAAGTAGAATATAGAATCAATACAATTAAAACTTACAACTATATAAAATGTCACCCACCTTTTTCGAAATTTAATTAATGGCCTCTTTAGAGACATCAACCAAAGTATCGCTGGCTGCCCGTCTTTAGAATAACAAATAGTATTTTACATAAATCATATATTTATCTAAAATGTTCATATAAAAATAATTCAAAAATAAATTAAAATTATTAGTCAATAATTTAAAATAATTTTAAATAAAAGCTTAGAAATAAAAAACTCTCCAATTACAAATTTCTATAGTTTAAAACATTTTAAAAACACATAATGTTAGCAAATATTTTGTTTTAAATTTTATATACACAACAGCAGCCAAACACAAATATAATCGTTGGGCAGAATAAATGAAAATGTTTTATAACAAAGTTTCAAATGAATTTTAGTTTTTATCAGAAATTTTCTATAAACTATCGGTTTAGTTTGGAAAAACAAAACAATTAATTAAAATCAACTAAAGGCTAAAATCGCTCAATTGTTAGTGAAGTATAATAATAATTGTGTATATATATATTAGAATGCATCGTGAAAAAATGTTGCAAATGTACCACTCTAGAAATAAATTATGTTCTTATATGATTCCTAAAATATTACATCGGAATATTTGAAGTTACGTGATCTGGACCATTTTCAAAATACCTTTAAAAATAAAGTTTTAATGCTAATAACTGGAATATCCATTTAAATGATTGTAACATCCCTTACAATTTTATTAAAAATTTTTTGTCATATTTTCTTTATTTAATTATGTAATTTTATATAATTTGGATATTCCTAAACACATATTAGAATTTAAGGTACCACTGAAAAGACCTATGCTGATACTATTGAAGATTATAGATAATTGACCAAAAGCTTAAATCAGGAATTTTTACTAATAAGTTGTATGGAAGGATTTATTATACTCAAAAATCAATGTATTTACGAGAGATATAATAAACTATTTTAAAAACACGATAATGATCTAATAAAAGAGAGTCTTTGAAATTTAGATGCTATTTTACACGAGTTAATATAATTTCTACGATGTGTGCTTCTGGTGATATTTATTTTCCCCACTAACCATTTATTTTCCATAAAAATTAACTTAAACTATTATGGACCGTTGATCCCAAATTATTACATTTGTTACTAAAGAGATAAATCAATTCATACATCAATAGTATTGAATAAGACCTCTCCAATGATGCCCTAAAATTACAATGTCCGATATATTCAAATTTTAATAAAATGTTATTTAAAAAATTCATAAGCAATTTTACTAAAATCTTAATTTCACGTGAATAAAAGCTAATTTAATCTTTATCAATCTTTAATTTTAGGAGGGTAGTTAGGCTGGGTTAGATGGACAGCTGTAAATGTAAACTAGATAGCTCACTTGTGTTCTATTGGTCCAGTTGCGTTACCCTGATGGATCATGTGAATCTGTTCTCACATGTCTAAAAATATGTTAGAATCGAACCAATCTGACGCACGATTAAAAAATCTGTTCCATCAATTGCAGAGATATCAGATAATCCATGCACATATGGACTCTTATATTAGCAAGAGCAGGACAGTGACAAAGAAAATATTCTACTTTATCTTCCCAATCCTCGTTAAAGCAACTTATACAATACTCGTTAAAAGGGAGTCTTAGTCTCCTAGCGTGAGCACCAGTAATATAGTACCCTGTAATAATGGCTACAAGTGTTTGTAGCTGACGCCTTGGCAATCCCAGAATGAAAGTCGACAGTTTTTGATCGTATTGAGGCCATATCTGTCTCGAGATAGAACATGCGGACTCGTTTGTCCATCTTTGCTAAGCTATTCTAGACAAGTAGATCTGCAAGATGATAGCGGTATACCAACTAGTTGGTCCTTTTCTTCACTTTGATGGAGGGAACCAGTTTTAGCTAATTCATCCGCAATAATATTTCCCGGGGTACTTGAGTGACCCCTTATCCAGATCAACTCTAGGTTTGAATGTCTCGCCATCTCATTTAAAGATGTCCGGCATTTATATTCCAGCTTGGATGTCGAACAGACACCCAAAAGAGACTTAATCGCTTGTTGACTATCGGTACAAATTTGAATATCCACTCCTAACACCCTATAGTACATTAGCCACTTTACCGTTCTCGCTTGATCCAGCAATTAAAAGGGGATGTTCCTCCTATATGCAGGAATGAAGACACCTTCCCCAATCCCTTCAGAAGAATTGGACCCATCAGTGTAAACCTCAATCGATCCGGCTTTTTTATAGTGGGATCGGATGAGATTGAAACTAAAAAGCCTCTGTTCAGGAAGGGTTTGAGAATACAATAATCAATATTGTCAGGGATGTCATCCGAAATTGCCAAAATGGTCGCATGGCCATAGCTCCTACCGTTCCATGCACCTATAGGACTGAACCTAGTCGCCGACATGATGGCGATTTGTTTAGCCATTAGATCCACTGGGATCCAGTTCATCACAAAGTATAATGGCTTGGATGGTGTTGTACGTAGCGCACCTGTAATTAGTAGCGCTGAGCTACGCAGAATCTTTTCGAATATTCCGCAAAAGTTGCATATTTGCAACATTCTTTTTTCTCCTTATTTATGTTTAGTTACTACAATACTATAGAAATAAATTACAACAACACCGCACAGTGGCGTCATTTGCAAAATTAATGGTAATAAGTCTAGATATTTTAAGTAGCTTAACCGATTTTGATGAAGGTATGGAAACCGACATGAAATATTTTGCGGTTAGTTTATAACATATCCATCTTTAATTTAGTGATGTAAATGTATTTAAAATTAGTTCATATTTGTGAAAGTTACAAGCTCCGATATATTTTTACTCTCGACGTAGTCCAATTTTGCCCTCTGTAGCGCCGTCGGGGCTCCTGCTACACATTCCAGTCAACAATATTTTGAAAATCTAGCCCCTTCTGCTCCTAATTTCCTCAAAATTGAGTTACAAATTTAGACTTTTTCTCTTGCATTTAAACGAGATCATATACGCCTGAAACTATGGTTTAAATGGATAAGTTTTTCTTTCATTCGCATACAAATTTTTAAAAAATAGCTCTAAAAGTTTTATTCTTTTATATCGTTGACAAATTTTGTTAAATTTCTCTAGATAAAATATTTGTTGAAGACTGACGTTTACTCTATAACATGTTTAAAATTTTTTTCTCTTGTTTGGTCTTTTAGTTGAGGATTGTTAAAAATTATTCTGTAGTAATGTACAAAAACATTATTATTTATAAATATTTTAGGTCTAGTATTTTACTCGAAAAGTTATGATATGCGCATAAAAATAATAAAATAAGTACATTTCAAGAGAAAATATTTTTCCTTCTTATTATATTTTACTTGAATATTTTGTACGAGAAATATGAGTAAAATAATTTTATTTTTAAAGTTCTATTGAATTTTATTTTGAAAAAGAATAATTAGAAAATATGTTTTTTTTTTTTTTTGAACCCGTGATCAGTTTTGAATAAAGTAATGCAAATTTTGTAGTTATGATTTGTACTTTTATAATACGTACGTCTAAAAAATTGTATTGTGATACCAATTTATGCACCTTAAAATGATTTTCAGAAAGAAAC
This sequence comes from Protocalliphora azurea, assembly GCA_932274085.1. Taxonomy (NCBI): domain Eukaryota; kingdom Metazoa; phylum Arthropoda; class Insecta; order Diptera; family Calliphoridae; genus Protocalliphora; species Protocalliphora azurea. Next base: position 14,631,778 of record OW026520.1, on the reverse strand, counting down.
TTTTTATGGGAGCCGTGGTCAACTATGGTGCGATCCTTTTGAAATTTGGTACATTGATTTGTATTTAAATAAGATGTGCCAATTTGTCTACATTTGCTTACATACTGAAATTTTTGCCTGACTAACACAGGTTTAAGTAATTTTGGAAAAGTCCTTGTATAAGGCTTGTGGTCAATTTTATACTAATACTAAAAAAATTGATGTGGGATTTTCGGTTACAAAAGATTTTATTTTATATATATATATATATATATATATATATATATATATATATTATTTTTTTAATACAGTCACATTTAGGAGATTTATAGGAATCAAACTTTATTCCGAAAAGACATTTGTATGGATGCTAGGTGAAATAATGGGCAGGTTTTGCACAATAGACTTCGTCCCTGTGCTATATAAGTTCTATGTATCAAATTACGTTAAAGTATCAACCAAGTCTACCCGTAGTTTACATGGATGGACATACACACAAAGTTAAATAGATTCAGCTTATGATCAGCATTACCGATTGGCCTCTTTTTCTACCAGGTGTCCACTTTTTTGCCCCTTTTCTAAAATAGAACTAAATGGATACTTTTTAAGAAAATGTAACAAATGACGAGAAACTAAGTTATTTGAAATTTCTCGACTCATTATATATCAATTCCAACTAAGAAATTAATTATTTTGAGAAGAATTTATAAATGAATTGAAACTGTTAAAAACTAAAGCTAATGTTAAAGTATATGTACGACTATTTAAAGCATCAATTTCCAAACCCTTTTGGACCGAATTGGGAAAATTAAAAAATAGAATTAATGAGTACATATATCCTAATTTATATTTTTACTTCAGTTCATAGCAGTGCCTAGGTGGAACGACTTTTTTTAAATTATCAATAATGAAAAGTAAACTGTCCACCAGACTTAAAGTCAACACTTGTGAATTCATGCTTTCAGTCCTAAATTTACTAGACGGGAATTTGTAAGACTGGAATACGAGTGAAGACCTCGTATATTAGTGCAGAAGTTTAGTATTTCATATTCATAAAATGTTAACTATTTTTATGACAAAAAATCATTATTTTTACAAGAACAAAAATTATTATAAATAAATTGTTTCATTATTAATAAAATTGAGTTTAGTAGTTTTTCTTAAAATAAAATATTTTTTGTTTTTATAAAATTCCCTTTTTTTGGCGACTTTATTTTTTGGACACTTTTTAAAAATTCTATAAGGAAATGTTTAAAAAATTATCTACAAAGGAACACATGCTCGTATTTTTAAGATGTTTCCATGTTGTAATTTAAATTAAAAAAGCTGCAAATGTATCCCTCTTGAAATGAAGACAGGTCTGTTCTTATATGACTGCCAAACTATTACATTTGAATTTTTAAATTTACGTGAGCTTTACCATTTTTAAAATACCTAAAGAAATACCTATTTCTTTCAATACCGTTATCAATATATTCGTTCGGAAATTATAATAGGGGCATATTAATGCCTAAAATATTATTTGAATAATTATTATGTCTCTTTCGAGTAGCGGAATATCAAGGTTTTACTAACATTTTTTTGTCATATTTTCCTTACTCAAACGTATAATTTTATATATTTCGGAAATTTTTCAACATATATTGGGCTTTAATATACCATTGGAATTAAATAAAATGTAAGTTACAATGGAAAATGTGAAAATATTCAAACTTTAATCAATAAGTATTTAAAATAAAAACAAAGAAAATTTTAATAAAGTTTTAATTTTGCGAGAATGAAATCTAATTTAATTTTTTTTTACTCATTATATATTAAACGTCATATGTTGCAATTCTTTTGCCAAATAGTACAATATTGTTCGAAAACCATAACTAAACCGAAATATTTCGAGTATAAGCTTAAAACATATCTATTTTTAATTCAGGGAACTATTAGGAACTTTTTTAATTTACCCTTCAGGCTGGCTTTTTAACTTTTCTGATAAAATATACACATCAATTTAAAGAATGATCTATATTCCATCCATTTCTATTAAAATTCGTATTATTTTTTCTGCGATTCTATAGTTTGTAATTAAATTTTTCTTTGGTTATCAGAGTTCGATGACCATGGATGATCTTATTCCTGAATTATTATTATTGCACGTAGAGAAAAAACATGGTTATAACATTATCACTACAACAATATTATGTTCTCAGTGTTAATTTTCTTGAATTTTAATAACCCTATGTTGATAATCACAATGTTTTTGAGTGAAGTTTAGTCATTGATTGTTTATATTCAATAAAAATTTATATATCTTAAGATAAAAGATATTTATAAGGACTTTCTATGTTTAAAATTTATTTACTACAAAATCATGAATAAATTTTTGACAATTAAAAAATAACACACCTGAGATGGCGAAATTTGGAGATCCAAACACTATCCCATGATTCGCTAGTATAATATACTCCTATAAATCAACTCGAAATCACCTCAGCTCTAGATGTGTCAAATTTGCTTGAGATAACTTTAACTCATCACAAGTTGTAGAATTATTTCCACAAAGAAAGATTTTGGAATACTGTGCGCCTTCATCAAATAGCTGACTAACAATAGCTGTCGAAAGTTAGGCTCATGTAAGGTTGTCAAATTTTAAAAAATCGAAAATATATTTTTATAACTTGGTGTCAATATTAGCAGATCACTGAATGGCAATGTTGCCAGGAGGTAAGAAAAAAGAAGCAAAATTGAACTACAAAAGGTCAAAAAATGCCAAGTGCTCCAAAAAATAAAGGTAGAAAAAAATCGAAATTATTTATGTATTTATTTTAAATAAAAACCGACTTTTTCTCGTTCTCTTTAGTTTTTAATTTTTTTAAAGATATTGTAAAAAATTTGTAAATAAAACATAGAACGGCAGCCATTAAAATAAGCCAATGAAGAATACCCCAAAAAATTTGCACACAAATTTGGGTTATATTTAATATCACAAATGACAAAATATTTTGAAATGATTTTTTGTTTTCTTTTTTTTACTATAATTTCTTTATGATTAAGCATTTCCAAATTTGTTAGTGATTTATTTTAATTATGGAGAATTGGATCGAGACTCATACTAAAAGCAAAAATTTAAAGTACTTGGATTTAGCAAAAAGCAAGAAAATTGGTTGATATACGATCTGAAGCTAAGAGAGGCTATAATACAAAACCGTTTGTAAATCAAATTGTTACGAGCGATTAGAAGAAGATCAACTATAATAATCCAACTAAAATAATCTAAAAGAATCGTGCGTGAAGTACAGCCCACTATGAAAATTTGTATTTGGTGAGGAAGCTTCAAGAGAGACCTGGTCCGAATACTATTAATCCGTTTGAATATGCAACCAGATATGACTCCATATTTTTCCATCGACGCAATACTCGGCGTTCTGTTGCGCGACCAGATAACAAATATTTTGAGAAAAGCCCAGATGATTTAATTCTTCTGACTACTGTTTGTTTCGTTCGATTCAAAATGCTCAGGTCAAGAATACCTTACCTCAGAAAAACCCAGTTGGTAGTTTCTTTAAGACATCATAAAGTAGTCATTTATGACGTGTCAGCATCGCTGCTGACATTGTCCCTATTTCCATGTAAAAAACATTCTTTTAATATTTTCATATATTTTACCAAAATTCTTTAAGGCAAATTCAGCAGGTTGTCAATAGTACTGAAAAACTGTAAATTCATAAATATCTACCTTGTTATATTTTATGAAAATTTCCATCTAGGAAATAATAATTCACAAAAAGTATGTTAAAAAAAAAATAAAAATACACCTTTCTTCAAAAAAGTACCAAGTAACATTTTACAAATATGTAATATTTTATTTTATGTATTTAAATTTGTGTAATTATTTATTTGCAAATACAATTTCATTTAAACAGCGTATGCAAATAATTGAGAAAAATAAAATAAAATGAAACTAGTAGCACATAATTTAAAATATATTTAAACCAAGCTGAAAAAAATCTCAAAAATTGGAAATTTCAATAATTTAAAACGTTTTTTTATTCCTTTCATATATTTTATTTATATCAGCGACAATAACTTCTAAAAACACATGAAGGTAGCAACAGAAAAATCAATAACTTTTGTTATTTTTCAACTTTTATTCTGTTTTAAATTTTATATACATAACAGCAGCAAAAAAAATCGCTGGTTAGATTAAGTGAAAATACTGTACAACAAAGTTTCAAATAAATTTTATTTTCTATCAGAAAATTCATATAAACTATCAGTTTAGTTTGAAAAACCAGACTATTAATTAAAATCAACTACAGAGCAAAATATAGTTTCAAATACGCTATAATGCATTAATTGTTAGTTAAACATAATACAGCTATACATGAATTGTTTGAAAAGTTTATATATGATTTTATAAAATTTTCACTAAATTATATATAGTTACAGTTTAAAGGGTATTAGAAATTCTTCATTACCAAAAATTTAAACTTATTTATTTTAAAATACTAAAAGCAAGTACTATGGAAATATACTACAATAATCAGCATTATTTAGTTATTTTCATGTACAAATGCATTGAAATAAAATTTTTTTCTATAAATTCTATCTATGTACATAATATATGTACATTAGGATGGCCCCGTGTGTATGAAGAAAAAATATGATATCGATGTTCCCAGCACACATGAAAACCTACCGTTTTTCAAAACTTTCATACTGACATTAAGCTTTTGTGAGCTAGATCAAAATTAAAAAAAATTCCTCTTCCCGGGTACTTCGGATTGTTTTCATATTTCTGCCAAAGGAATAATATGAAAATTTGCTATCGTAATAAAGGCCTATAAGACGCTCATTTAACGACATAACAAATGTTTTAGACAAGGTCCAAATGAGTCCGAAATTTTTCAATTTTTCGCAAGAAATTTGGATATTTAAATTTCTTTACACATAAATATTTAAAAAAGCCAAAACAGTATGATATAATCTTCTAGAAGTTAGACCGAAACAGCTTTTTCCGTTTTTCAAAATTTGGTTTGAATTTCGTTGGATTTTTTCGAAACATAATTTTCTTCATATCTAAATGTTTCTGTATGAGGAGAAAATAAATGAGTTTAGCATCAAAATACTCGTACTTTTATAAGCTTTCTAATGATATACAACATATATTTCTATTAACAAGCAATGAAATAGATTAATTTTAATTGAAATATCCAAAAAAATATGCTGCGAAATGTATTTGTTTTACAATTTGTCACACAAAGTGAGTAATTTCTTGCTGTGAGTCACAAGAAAAAATCGCTCTTTGCATGTTACTTAACAGATATACATAACTGCAAACAAATACCCTTGTTAGCATAAATTTTGTGGGTATTTCACTTAAACTTAATTTATTTCATTGCTTGTTAACAGAAGTATAAAGTGTTACATATCATTAGATAGCCCCCAAAAATATGTGTATTTCTATGCTAAATTCATTTATTTTCTCCCCATTCAGAAATATTTGTATATGAAGAAAATTATGTTTCGAAAAAATCGAACAAATTCAAAATAAAAATGAAATAGCTGCTACAGTATGATATTTTATTGTTCTGCTCTTATTTTTTAAATTATTTTTGTGTAAAAAAATTCAAATATCTAAATTTTTGGGGAAAAGTTACAAAGTTCGGTTCAAAATTTTTATTATGTCATTAAATGTGCGTTTCAAAGACCTTTTTTAGTATATCAAATTTTCATATTGTTCCTTTGGCAGAAATATGAAAAAATTATAAAAACCCGAAAAAATAACATTTTCTCATTTTGATCCAGTTCACGATAGGGTAATGCTAGGACGAATATTTTGACAAACGGTAACTTAGAATGAAGTACATTTTCATTTGAGCTGAGAACATCGATACTTTTTATTTTGGGGAAACCCTAATGTACATACGTATTATATAAATTATTTGAAATATAATAAACATGCAATTTCAATTGTTTAAACCAATTGGGAATACAGTTTTAACAATTGATTGTTGATTTATAAACATTCATAAAAACGAGCGCCACAGAGATACAAATCCAACAACAAAATCATCTACATAAGTTAAAAAAACATGTATAAATTTGAAACAAAATTATAAATAAAATGATATAATATATATATATTAGAATAAAAAAAATATTTGCATAAATTTCAAATAAGTGATGGCTTTAAATGAACAAAATACCAGACCACTCAGGGCGTACAAGTGTTGTTTTTAACAATTAAAATTAACACAGTACATTTTATGGTATATACCTTTATATAAAAATCATAATATGAGAGCAGGCAGAAAAGTGATTTAAAGTATAATAAATAAGCATTTAATTAATTATTTATAACCTTATAATATTTGAAAATAACTTTTCCTGTTGCTTTCATATATAAAAAAAATAATACTCATACGTTATGGCAATTTTTATATAAATTTTTATTACCTACTTTTTAATAAATATTTAAAAAACTACCACACTAAAAATAAATAGTTGGTAAACAAAAGCAAACGAAAAAAAGAAAATAATGATAAAGGCGAAAAATATGTTGTCATTGTTGTAAATTTTTAATATACATATATATTTGTTTTTTTGCTCATATTGTGTTGGTTTTTGTGTTAATGTCACGAAACTATTTTAACAATCTGCGAAAATATGTATATTTCAGTAAAAAATAATAAAAACAGTGATGTTTTTCAACAAAACAATAATTGTTAACTCTTGAGTTATGATGTTGTTAAACAATGACAACAAATGTTAAACATAAGTTTTTTCTGCAAATGTGAAATATTTTTTTATAAATTCACAGAAAATAAAAGTATATAACAAAATATCAATTTAAGGAATTAACATATTAAAAAAAAAAACAAAAAAAGGAATATGAAAAAAAATTGAATTTGATTATCAGTTTTATGCTTATATAAAACTTATATTTGCAAAATTTCTGGGAGGACATTTCTATGGGGGCTAGGTGAAAAAATAATCCGATCATAACCAATTTCAATTGGCTTTGTACTTTGATCATCAAAACTGTATATATCAAATTTCATTAAATTATTTAAAAAATTGCAAACTGTAGTTTGATTACAAAGTTTACGCACACGGACATCATTAAATTGATATAAAAATTAATTCTAAGCTACTAGTATATATCAAGGTGAGATTTAAACTAATACTTTTAGGTATTATTAACATCCGAACAATAGTATAATACTCTCCCCACCTATGATGAAGTATAATGTAAAAAGGAAAGACACTTTTAGAATGACAAGCTGTAATAATAAATGCTTAAAATTTAGAAAATTTAACTCAGCAGAACTTTAAAAAATTATTTGGAACTTAAAAAACAAGCAACTAAATTTTCATAAATAAATTCATATGTCTTACTCACTCTAAAAATAATAAACGGCATTTTCATACAATATGAGTTACAATTAAGTTTCACAATTGTTTTTGCCAATTAAGTACCCAGTATATCGCAAATTAAAATTAAAAATGTTAAAAATAAAGTTTCAGTAATTTTATAAAACAATTTAATACTATTCGAAAAGATCTACAATATATTAATCCTCGAATCTCAAGACCCTTTCTAAATTTTCTCAAAGGTTTCTAAATGGGATTTAAAATTACCATCACTTAAGCTTGCAATAAACTCGTATAATAGTTACAACTATTTTCACACTATAACTAACCAAATTTTTGCTTACCATGCTACAATTTCCTACAATTGCTTTATACTAAAATAATTTATAATAACATAAACAGAGGAAGAGAAAACGTAATGCTGAAAAACAACGAGTAATTATAAAAGCTTTAGTTGGGAAAAAGATTAATTAATGAGGACATCTCTTAATAATAACTTTAATTATAATTATTTTATTACTTTTGACATAGTCTAGCCATAGGCTAACAATAGTCTGAACATGCGGCTAGTCATTTAGTCATAGTGTAGTCATAATCTAGTTATAGTCTTGTCATAGTCTAGTCATAGTATAGCTATGGTCTAGTCATAGTCCAGTCATAGTCTAGTCATAGTCTAATCATGGTCTAGTCATAGTAACGTCATAGTCTAGTTATAGTCTAGTCATAGTCTATTTAGTTATAATTTAGCCATAGTCTTCATAATCTAGTTTTACTCTAGTCATAGTCTAGTCATAGTTTAGTCATAGTTTATTCATAGCTTAATCATAGTCTAGTCATAGTCTAGACATAGACTAGACATAGTCTAGTCATAGTCTGGTTATAGTCTAGTAATAGTACAGTCATTGTCTAGTCATAGAGTAATCAGTCTACCCATAGTCTAGTCATATTCTATTCACAGTGTAGTCATATTCTAGTCATGGTCTAGTTATAGTCTAGTCACAATAGTCTAGTTAGAGTCTAGTCATAGTCTACACATTCTCTACTTATGGTCTACTCATAGTATAGTCATAGTCTAGTCATGGTTCAGTCGCAGCCTAGCCAGGGTGTAGTCACAGTCTAGTCATAGTCTAGTTATAGTTTAGTCGCAGCCTAGCCAGAGTGTAGTTATAGTATAGTAATAGTTTGGTCATTTTCTAGTCATATCCTAGACATGGTAAAATAATAGTCTAGAAATAGTCTAATGATTGTCTAGTCATGGTCTAGTCTTAGTAATAGTGTAGTCATAGTTTAGTCATAGGATAGCAATAGTTTATCAATCGTGTGGTTATTATCTGGTCATAATCTAGTCATAGTCATAGCCTAATCTTAGTCTAGTCACCGTATAGTCATAGTCTAATCATAGTCATTGTCTACTCATAGATTAGTCATAATTATAGTCCCGTCGTAGTCATATTCTAGTCATATTGTAGTCATAGTCTAGTATTGGTATAGGCAATGTCTAGTTATAGGCTAGTCATTTCATTCATAGAATTTTATATAAATAGTATCGTATTTATTATCCAATTTATGATCTTTTATATTGCTTGTATGTGCACTCGTATATGTAATTATTTTCAACATATATATATTAAAAGTATAAGTATTTGTAATATATGAACCATACTAAATTAGTCTACTTAAAGTTGCACACATGATTTAACATGAGCTTAGTGTAAAATGTTTTCAGTATGAGCATAGATGTTTATTATTTACAACATACTTTCAAATGTAAATGTGTATACAAATTTGTGTGTACATGTAGGGTAAATATAAATTTACCTGTACATTCACATTCTTAGTATTGTCTAAATTTTAACCAGATTATTTTCATGTATCATACAAAAAAGTTTAGAATGTATTCATGTACTGTAATAAAGTACTGAAATGTATGTGTTAACATGTTAAAAGAGGATTTGCTTCTGTCTTTAAGAACATATATACATTTGAATGTGTGTCTGTATATATAGCAGTTCTACGATTACATTTGTGTATTTGTTTCATTTAATGTCTAAATCTAATAATAGCATTTAAATAAATGTATTTATTGGCGTGCCTTCTTATTTTCGTGTATTTTATTTCTGTGTGTTTAAAAAAGGTGCGAAGGAAGATATATATTTTCAGCTATAAAATGAAACTTATTTCTTCAGAAAACAAACAACAGCAATTTCGATAGCACAAAGCCTCTTTAAATTACACATACCTATTGTAATAAGAGTACAATGTTTACACATACACAAATACGTATACATCTACATACGATTAGATTTATATATTTTCATCGGAATACAAACGTTATTGCCGTGAGAAAAACGTTTAAACGTGAATGTAAAGAAAAGGCAAAAAAAAACAAATTTGGTATATTACAAGGTGCTTATTTTCTATTGATGTCGTTTTTGTTTTCCGGTTTTGTTTGTGTTTGAATGCGGAGATTTGATTACAATAGTTTGAATTGTAAACGACAATAGACTTTTGCGAAAATGAATTAATCTTATTGTTTTAATAAATGCTTAAATATGGAAAAATAATCAGAGTGAATGAGATTACAATCTTTATAAAAATATAATAAAGAAATTTATAATATGAAATTTTATATAGAACTTAATAGATTACTAGGGAAATATAACAAGAATAAGATTAAATTATGACTAAATCAAGACTAAAATTCTATAAGTTTATGATTTTATGACTGGATTTTGAACAGATTATAATCAGGATAATGAGAAGGCTTGATAGTGATTACGGCTAGAATAAACTACAACTAGACTATGACTAGACTATAACTAGACTATGGCTGGAGTATTACTAGACTATGACTTAATTATTATTAGACTATGACTAAACTGTGTCTAGAATATGACTAGATTATAACTAGACTATAACTATACTATGACTAGACTATGACTAACTTATCATTAAACTATGAATAGACTATGACTTTTTAAAAAATAATTTGTCAAGCATAAATCATTTTGGGCTTCTATTTATTTAATCTTTATAATGCGGAAGTTCATTTTATTGTGCTGGCCATTTATTTCCTTCAAAATAAATTATTTAACACTTGTAAATTTGCAAATTATTAATATACAATATTTATTATATCAAATAATTATTGTTAACAATACTAAACATCTCGTAAAACGAAAGATGTATGTATATAGTAACAAATTCCATAAATAGTTTAATTGTAAAAATAAATGCTCTGTAAAAAAATTTAACAAAACTCTATTAAACACTAACATATATATTATTATATAAATCAAAGGAAGAATAGTTCAGGTAACCACAAACACTGCTATTGCATTTAAAATTAGTTCATACAATAACAGTTTCAAAATAATGTTTTGAAATCTTCTTAAAAGAAACATTTTAATGTAGTAACAACATTAACAGTTTTCTAAATCTTAAATTTTTGCGCCTCTCTTTAATTACCAAAACCAACTGTTATGTTGCTTGTCCTGCTGTAAATACTTTATTTTTTCATTACCTCAACTTTATGTTATTTCACAGTGCTCTTAAAAAAAATACGACTTCGTGAAAATGTTAAAAATAACGACTGGGGCAACAACAAACACACAAAAAAAGGAATGGTTAGAAAATATATTTGTTAAGCAAAACTTCCTTCATCCTGCAGCAAACATTTTGTAAACATGTTTAGTAACAAATTGTCTGTTAATGCAAACGGTTGTGTTAAACGGGTAAAATTGTTCATGGAATAAGAAACATATTAATAAAAAATACTAGAGATTATGAGGATTTTGTTGAAGAAAAACAAAAACGTTTAAAATTTGAAAAGAAAAAAAAAGAATTTTAATAAATATAGTAAGAAAACCGCTAAGTAATAATTAAAAGAAATAAAAATAGAAATTGTGAAAAAGTTCATGCTAATTTGAAACATAAAAAAATTAAAAAAAAGTAATTCTAAAAATTATAATAGTTTTGCAAATACATATAAGAAAATAGTTAATTTTATGCAAATTAGTAATTAAAAAAAAAAAAAACAAAAAATATTATATGAAATAATCATTGTGAAAGTTTAAATAACAAAATTATAAATAATGGATTTAATGGTATATAAAACAAATCAAAAATAAAGTTTACTTATTTTGTTATATAAAAATTCTATCAAAATAATAATAAATTTCTCTGTGCATAATTAACTTAAAGTTAAAATTCAACACCCATACTTATAAAAAAGGATTAAAGCTACAAAATATAAAAACTTTGGTAAATTTACTTTTCTGGATTATTGCTTGGAGTAAACTTTTTCTTACGGTTTGTTTAGGAATATTTGTAATAAGTTATTTACAGCCCTTAATAAACTGCATTGTATTTTTATATTTACGTTTGAATCTTTGTTGTCAAGAATTGTTTTACTTTGTTTAGAGTAAACAAAAATAAAAATCTATAAATGAAAAAACCTAAAAAGTAAATGTGAATAATGTACTCTTGGGACTTTTTAAATTTTCTATGGATTCAATTTTCTTGTCAAACCTTAAATGTTGTCAGTGGTTTTTATTTTGAAAATTTTATTTTTATGAGATTTTTTAGGATATCTTAGGAATGTAGCAATGAAGATATAAAAGGAATACAATTTTTAAAATACCCTAAACTTATATTGATGTTAAATATTTCATATTTGGCAAGGATTTGAAGAATTTCCTGCGAATTTCACAATAAAGTTTATTTGCATAGAAAGACTTATTTCCTATATATTTTATTATCAGATTATACTTTGTACTGTCATTGAAAATGTTGACCATTTTGAACCAAACTCTTGGAATGGATACGTACTCTCTGTGTTGCAAAAAAACTTTATTAACATTTATTATATCCTTTCCACATAGTTTTGCTGAAGTTTAACCAGTAACTTTAATCACAAATATTTGACATTTCAGAGTTCCCTGTATTGTAAACAGTAGCTTTAAGTGCAAAGATCTCTTGAACACTGAAAATTCTAAAATATATTCAAACTATGCAATTCATTTTATATAAACAAAATAAATATTAAGCTTCAAAGGAATACTTGAAATTTATTACGGACAACACAACGATATAAGATATTCCTAACGGATTGCTTTAGGTTAGGTTAGGTTAGGTTAGAAAAGGTGGCGTATTCACGCCTACACCCAGAGGCTGAACGGCCCATTGTGATCCCTTTATGAAAGAAGGAGAAAGAAAAGTGGAACCTGTACCCAATCAATCAGTTATGATTGTTATTCCCATTTTATTCCCATTACAAACACTATGAGGTTGACAAGTCCTTTGCCATTAACCTCACCTAGTTCATGTAGTGTATGGCTTCGAAACCACTTCAACCTATTACGCTGAAGCCCTACACAGTGACAGAGTATGTGCTCCACTGTCTCTAGCTCCTCAACATCATCGCACGTTCTACAAAAGTCTGATGTGCCAATGTCCCACTTACTCATCATATTCCCTATTGAGAAATGACCCGTAGCCATACCTACTATGACTCTAAGACTACCACGACTCATACCTAGAAGATGTTTGGAATCCGCCAGTTTTAAGCTAGGCCATAATGCCCTAGAAACTCTGCACGGATTGCTTTAAATACATTAACAATTTTAGACCTTGAAGATTTTAAAAATGTCCATTACCAACTTTAGCACAATCTCTAAAATACTAATTCTTTTTTCAAGAGCTCGGTGGGGTTTTGTGAAACTTTGGACAGCTTTTTATACTAAACATTTATAAATCTTTTTTGTACTCTGTCGATATCTCATTGGAGTTTGGCACTTCAAATCTGATCTACCAATGCACTTGTTTAAAAACCAAAGAAAAAACTTAATTTGCGGAAAGATTACGGGAGCAAAATGGCGAAAGATATTCTTCTTATAATTTGTTAAGCTTTTAGCAATTATATAACTTTTTTCGTTCATTTAAAGATTACATTTTTCATTTAATTAAAAATTGCGATAATTGCACATGTCAGGCTCAAACAGTTTTGTGAAACCAAAAGTACTATGAAATATGAGAAACAGTGTTGCCACTAAGAAGTGTCGCTTTTAAGATTAAATCTAGCCTTTTCATTTTGCTTTTAGTCCTAAGATTTTCGTTTTAGCTTCTAGCTTTGTCTTAGCATTTTTCGATGTTTAAAATTGCTCTAAAAAGTATAAAATGTTAATATTTCTACAACGAAGAAAATAATTTCTTATTTAGTATTACCAGTTTCATTTTTACAAGATATCCATTTAAAATATTTGTAAGTATTTATTCGCACAATAAAAACTTAACAAAAAATTTCACCTGTGGCGTTTCAATCTCCAAAACAAAAATGAGTTAACTAGTAAGCTCCTCAACTAAATCGATTATAGTTTTTTTAATATACTCCATTCACGGCAGAAACTATTTATGAATACAATGTTAATTCTTATAAAAGCAAAAAATCACATCAGAACGGAATTACAGTTTAAAATTTAAAATTACAGTTTAAAGTTTAAAATTTTACGTTGTTTTTTCAAATGAAATATAACCCAAATTTGAATGGCAATTTTTTTACCGAATTTTTATTTGGTATTTTACTGGCAGCCTTTAAAATTAATTCATAAATTTATTAAAATATCTATAAAAAGATATCAAACGGAAAACCACAAAAAAATTTATCTTTTTCCTAGCCATATTTTTTGGGGCACTTTGATATTTTTGATCTTTTCAAAGTTTCAACCTATTTTTTCTCACCTCCTTATCCTACTTCATACTGCCAGTTAGGATGAATTTTTTATATGATTTTTTTTTAGTTTTTTTTTTTAAATATATTACCATGGAAACTATTTACCGAATATAACTAAAAAAAATCTTATAAAAGCGAAAAATTACAAAAAAAAAAAAAAAAATTGAAATGCTTAATCAAAAAGAAAGAAATGGCGAAAAATCATTTTTTAAACATTGAGCCATTTTCATATGAAGAAAATTCTAAAACTTAATATAACTCTATTTGTATGAGAATTTTTAGGCGTTTTATGTCGTCTTTTTTTGTTTGTAAATTTATTCCAATATCTTTCAAAAAAATATCAAAAACTAATGAAAATGAGGAGAAATAAGTGTTGAAATTGAAAAAAAACAACCTTTTCAGGCCTCATGTTTTGGGGTATTTAGCTTTTTGACCCTTTTTAAAGTTCAATTTAGCCTCTTTTTCCTCACCTCCTGGCAACACTGTTTCCGGTAATATAAATTGTGTTGTATTTTATAACACAATATTTATTTTTTATTAAATTTACTTAAGCAGTTACATATTTTACATTATTAGTGGTTAGCACTTACTTGAAAACCAAAAGAAAAAAAAACCGGTAAGAATGCTATAGTTGGCCAAGTCTGACCATGTGATAGCCTACACTATTATGTACAGGCTTAAGGTGATTTTCTGGAAAGGTTTTATACGGGAGCTATGATCAATTATAGACTGATTCTCATAAAATTTAGCACCGATTTTTGAATACATAGGACTAATTTTTTAAAATATTATCGTGATACTAACATTTTTTTTTTTGGAGTTTTACGTAAGTTTATAGATCTATGAAATTTGGAACACTGATTAAGGTTTGTATGAGAATCTGCCGAGTTTTATTGACATACACGCAGAGAAAAAAATATGATTGCGGCATTGTCACTACCACAGTATTATGTTCACATTGTTAATTTTTATTAATTTTAATAATACTATATTCATGATAACAATACTTTTGTTACAGTTTTATCATTCAATGTTTATATTCTATCAAAATTTTAATAAAATTGTCTACAAAAATTTTATGTTTTTAAATATTTTTACCAGAAGCAGAATTTTGTTAATATAAAAAAATTTTACTATTACTACAATCATTAACCCTTATCAATATTTTTCTTTTTTCTTAAACCATATTTTATTTTCAAACTATATTAATATTACTACTCTTATAACAATAAAGTATTACAAATAAATGTGCTTAAAAAATTCATAACTTGTTTGTTTTTGAATGTAGTTTATTTTTACCGTTTGTCTTCCACCTTCATTATAATTCTTATTTAGCTTATATTTTGTGTGATTCAAAGAGTATGAGTACTCATTATCTATTTAATAATTTAGTTAATAAAAATATCTTTGTATTGTCTTGTTCAATATATAATGAATCAAATAAATAATTAATGAAAAAATAATATTTGATAATAATAAAACAAATATGAAGCATGTTTTCTGAAATTTGATCATCTTTTTATATAATACATATGGTAAAACCGATTCATAATATAATAAATTGGAGTCATAATATGAGAAAATCAGATCATAATGTAATAAAACCGGATCATAACATGATAAAATGTGTAAATAAAATATTAAAAAAATCTGATCATAATATGATAAGCTACACTTAATACTTATTATTATTTATGATCATGAAAATGTTTACAGTAACAGTACAGCCCAATAATAGTAATGTATTGCTCTTAGATTATGTTAATCACAAGTTTATTTTTTCTCTGCATGTAGTAACATAATTAAGCCATTTAAAACAATATTCCGGGTCTACATTTGTATAGGGGCTAGGTGAAATAATTGAACATTTACAACTAGTTTCAACAGGCTTCGTCATCATACCAAAAGAATCATACGTGTCACATCTCATCCAATTATCTTTAAAATTGTGACTTATACTTTGTTCACAAGGTTTACACAGACAGCCAAGTGGACATCGTTAAATCGATTTGGAAAGTGATTCTGAATCGATTGGTATATTTCTTTCGTTACAACCATCATACCTATATATAATAAGCCAACCGTTTATGATGATGTCGGATATAAAAATATTGTTACACAGTTTAAAGCTTAAATATTTGTACAGGATCAGATTAAAAAGTTTACACAAATTTGTTCAGCAAAGTTATTTTATAAATTTGTAGTGGGATAGTAAGATGTGGAAAATATTAATATTAGATACCAGTATTAATATTTTCCATTTTTAGTAGAATTTATATACACAGATTTCTGTGAATTTATATATATATATATATATATATATATATATATATATATATATATATATATATATCAATATGATGTCAAGAAACTAACAGGCTTCCATAAACAATTTTATGAATATATTTTAAAAATTCATTTTATGCGACTAGCAACCATTGCTATTCGAAATGTATTTGTATTAAATAATTTCTTGTTTAATAACATATCAGAGTCAAATGTACATTTAAAAATTTATGTGTACATACCATTTTTATACTTTGACTCCATAAAAATATTTCATAATTTTAGAATCTCAGAGAACACGTTGAAGTGGTAAAAAACTACTTATGGCGAGAAATTTCCTTAAAAAAGAGCACTTACGCCACTTCAAATATTCATCAATGTGTATATTTTGCACCCCTTTTGATGTTATTATTAACTGGTTACTTCCGAAAAAGTGAAAATAAATTTATTTTAAGCTAGAAAAGGTTTAATGATTTCTAATAGTATGTTCATACTGAGAATTTTTACGAGTTTCCGGAAACAAAAACTTATATGAAAACTAGTAGAGGGTAGTCCGAAGTCACATGTACCAACTTATTACAAAAATAGGAGAAAAGAATAAAAAAAAAATTAGGATGTTTTCGATAAAAATATGATTTAGTTTAAAATGGAGCTAATTATAATTCTTATGTGTAGGTTTGTGAGAAAGAATTATATATTTTAAATTTGCAATAACTTTGACTATTAAATGGAAAAAAGTATTTAGTTCTAACTAATTATGTATTTGACTAATTGATTATACAAGTCTATAGAATTTATGTAGCATTTCTTATATTTTTTCACCGATATTGTTAGAAAATTAAGAGCTACGAAGTATTTTTACACAAAATTTTACTGAAGCGTTATCAAGATCACTATAATAAAAACAGTAAATTATAATACAAATTGTAAATTATTTTAAAAACTGTACACATTTGTATATTCATCTAAATGCCTTCTAAATATTAAACATAATTGAGCAGTAAATTATAAAGTTTTTTAAAATCTGGTGCAAAGAAATTATTGCTAGCATGATAGCTCACATTTTTTGCGTTATTTATAGCAACTCAAGTCTGAGAATATATCTAGATATAATCTTTTTAAATTATTTAAAAAGCTAGTATCTTTTTGGTTGGTTATTTGCTAATATATTGCGAATAATTTCTAAGTGATGATATTTAGAGACTTCACTATCGATTTATGCCAATTAATACAGCAAAAACCAACTACAATTGTATCATTGTAAAGATATTCAAGTAGTTAATTCATTTGGCTATGTCTGGACATCAGTCATTGTAATAAATGAGTTATACATTTCCAAATTTCAATTAGTATAGTTTTGATGTTGAGATATTTTTTTTTTTTTTCTTACAACCGAACCATTTAAAGAAATTTTATGCACCAGACAAATCAGGATTTTGTAGATCTCTGATGCTTAAAAATATTATACAAATATTTCGAATTTAACTGAAAACCTCTGTGTAGCATATACATTGGTATGTGTCCAAATTAAAAAGTGAGGTTATGACAAAAAATCGCCAATCAGTCAAAAGTGAATTATTTGGGTTAAAGTTAAAGATAATTATCTTTAATTGAATATCAGCAGTTTCTCAATAGTGCAAAAAGTAGTCATTTTATAGCGTTTGAAAAATAACAAAAAGCACTTTAGACAACTCTTTACGTTCACACTTTTATTTAGTCTTTTAAAGGTTTAAAAAAAAAATTCACAAATAAATAAATAAAAAAGAAAACTTTATAGAAACTTTTCTTAAATTACAAATAATTTATACAAAATGAGTATAACTAAAAAAAAACAAGCATTCCCTCTACCACAGCGCCGCACATAGATGAACGATTTTTATATGAACGTTTCGTTGTTTGCAGAGACTATGCAATGGAATAGTATTTGCTCTATAATACATACATATGTACATTAAAGTACATCACGAAAAAGTTAAAAATGTACCCCCCTAGAAATGGAGATTAGTATGTTCTTATATGATTACCAAAATATCTGTTAGATTGAAATGTTTTGATTGACCTGAGCTGGACCACTTTTAATACTCCTCTCAAAATATGGTCATATTTCCATAGTATTAATAAAATTAACGTTATATGAAAATTAGTTTCAAAATATAAATGGCATATAATAACGTCTGGAACATCCATTCTAACAACTATTACATCTCTTTTCATTCGCATAATATTAAGATTTTATGAAAATTGTTTGTCACATCAGCCTTTTTAATCAACTTACCAAAAATGGGGCTAAAAAATAATTAAGGTGATACAATTTAATTTTTAAAATTATTTATTGACTTCACATAAAAAAAAAAAAAAATATATAATAAAAAAACGTAAAATGTTCACTAAATTATTTTTCATTTCTTAAACTAGCATTATTAATATTAATGTGTTGATAAACCTTTGTTTTGGGTAACTTCAAAAATTCGGTCACTGGCAATTTCTTCCCACGCTTGCTTAATTTTTAGTTTTAACTCCGTTATTTTCATTATGGTACATTTATCGGT
Organism: Protocalliphora azurea; assembly: GCA_932274085.1. NCBI lineage: Eukaryota > Metazoa > Arthropoda > Insecta > Diptera > Calliphoridae > Protocalliphora > Protocalliphora azurea. The sequence goes on along the minus strand of OW026520.1, from coordinate 14,612,866 downwards.
ATGTACACCGACAGATTATCCAGTAGATTTAAATACGGACTGCCAGCCGAACAGTTCAATAGTAGAATACTATGTTCATTAAACCTCGATTTAGATTGATTCGAGACATCGATTGCAGCGTTATACTCTTAGCATGTGCAATCTTCATTAACTTTTTCATCCATATGTGAGAGGTGATCACCTTCCAAAAGTTCGTTATAAACTGCACTGTTCATTTTAGATGGAACAAAATACATTTTTGATTTTCCTGCAGCAGAAAGGCTGTCCAATGCCTCTATCAAAATTGCGTTTCGACATACGAATTTCGTTCGATCTCAAATCATGCCAATGTCAAGAATATAAATTGGAACCATCCAAATTGAATTTTTTCATCAGTTTTCATCAGAAAAGATTAATTTATTCCACTCATCTGCCCATTTCATGTATTTGCACGCAAAATTTAAACGATTTTTCTTATGATGCTGTTTATTAATTTTTGATTACCTTTTGTTGGTTTTCGCACTCCGTATTTCTGCCTTTTCTTTAGAAAGCCTAGAATACCTCCTTTCGAACGACTAATTTTTCATCCAATTTCTCTATAAGAATAGTTCTTTTGGGCATCCCCTAAGCAGATGAAATTTCCCAATGAAAACAAAAATATTTCCAGTAAACAGTGACGTTTTCATCAGAAACTTACCTTAAGTGAAACAAACAAATAAGACGGTTAAAAATTTTAAATATTTTTTTTAAGACAAATTTTTCTCAACTAAATTTATAGAAATATTCCACTGAAATGATCAGCAATATGTTTTGATTGCTAATTTAAAGAAAACAGCAAAGGCAGGAAAGAAATATTTCTTACATAAAAAATATCGTTATATCGCAAGTTATTGTAACAACACAACATTGTTTTTGGTTAAGAGAAACGGATATACCTCAAAGAAAAACAAAAATTTTAAATGCGTTCATAGGAACATTCACCAGTGCAGTTTATATTTCGGACATCTTTCAACATATATTAGGTTTTAATACATCATTGGCAAGATATGTTCTAATACTATTGCATATTGAAGGAAATTAACACTTTAGCAACAAATGGATCAACTTTGTACTTTAAAACTTTAAAAGTTTAAATTAGCAACTTTTGCAAATAGGCTATATGAAATTCTCTGTTATACTTACTTAAATCAATGAATGTATGAAAAATATAACTATTTTTGAGTCGTTACTTTACACGAATTCATAGCTTGATGTATCTTTTACATTTATTTCCTTAAATAATCATTTATTTGTCATAAAATTTAACCTAATCTATTACGGACCGGTGATCACAAAATATTACTTTTGTTACAAAATTGTTAAATAAATACATATATCAATAATACTGAATAACAGCTTTCCAATGATGCCTTAAAATTTATGATTCAAAATCCCTGAAATATTTCGACTTTAATTAAATTTTTTGATTTTTTTGATTAAAAATTGTGAAAAAAATTTTTACAATTACGTGGCTCGACTTTTGCATACAATAACACAATCTAGTTTTACTTATGTTTGATTTATTATTATTATTATTATTTATTATATATATAATTATATCTATATATATATATATATATATATATATATATATATATATATATATATATATATATATGTATATATATATTGCTTTTTAGGTCCTTTGTGAAACGGTACGAAAATTGTATGGTAAAAAATATTTTAATGAGATTAAAAATCTTTTTAGAAATTTTTAGAAAGCAAAACTCCTTTTTGGGGTCACTTTATGTGCATGTTAAATTAATATATGAGTAAGTGCGTTTAAAATCTTAAAACTAAATACAAATGTTTTAAATATTTTATATTTTTAAAATATTTTCTATAAAAAAAAATTTCAAAATTTGAAATATATTTTAAATAAAATTACACTAGTGCACTGATCTAGTAAAATTGTGTTCACCTCATTACATTTAGAAAATTTACTAACATGCATACTTTTATATCGTCTCACACAGGCCCTTGGTAAAACATTTAAATTTAAATAAAATTTTCAGCAGTTTTCATTTATCGCTCACTGTGATATACAATTGCGAGCGCAAAAATTTCAATGTTAGTCTTTTTATCGTATTGATTAGGGCTAGAACCTTATTAAATTAGCCAATTCTTTCGTGATTTTATTCTTTGTGTTCTTAGCCAACCATTGTATGTCCTTTTGGTTCAAAATATTATAAAATAATTATTAAAAATGTTATAAATTAATGCGAGCAACAAAAAAAAAGTACAACACTTGTTAAATGGTAAAAATTTTAAATTAGTTGTGTTACTATCAATTACTACCAATACACGTAAATTTAAGAACATTTGAACTACAGAGATTATTAGTAATATTAAAAGATACTACTTTCTTCATTATTTTTAATAATTTAGGAATATTTTAGAATAACATTATGAGGATGGTACTGGAGTAATATTAATGTGCAGTTCTAATCTAAGTATTGTTAGAAATTATCTTAAAGATACAATATTGAAACGATCATGCCTGTATAAATTGATATAGGTCATGTAACAATAGATATTTGATATTACCCGAATGAATTCATGTGGCCATTTAAAGATATTGTTGACACCAATAGTTGATTTAGTGATGTTAATATGGTAAAGGATAACCCTTCTAACATACCACATATTATTTACTAAAATCAAACTAGAACCTTTACTTTTGGAGGCAGATCATTCATTATTTTAACGAGTACTGTTTGATGGAAATTAGATCCTTCTGTAGCAACTTGAATTAATTTGACTCTAAATAATATATTTCCAACTTACGCTGTCTAGGTAGTTATATTACAGTAAATATTAATCTTCAATAGTAAAGAAGTTCAACAGTCTAATAATCGCGAAGGCTGCAATTTTAATTATTTAACATAGGAACAGTGCAAAAATAGGTATAACTTTTAATTTTCTTTCCCTGTGTTAGAATTTTTCCATAACCAAAATCAAGGATACTTTAGCGTTATTACGTTACCGGGCATTAAATAATATCGTATCATATATATATATATATATATTTGGCTGTTGCCTCTATCACAATAATGGTCGAACCTGGTCCCGTTGTTTCGGTCGAACGTTCTGTACAATTACGAAGTGTTAAGTTAATATATTTTGATTGCTTTTACACAGAGAATTTTTGAGATTTAATGTTAATAAAAACATAAATAATAATTCCCAAAATATCAATCTTTGTGGAAAAATTTGCAAAATAGTATAGAAAAATAGCAAAATTTAGTAGGAAGTAGAATTATTTGCCAATAATTATATTATCCTTAGATTTCATGTCTTTGTAACTTTTCAACCTTTTTCATTTTTCAATAATGATTTTTATCAAAATTTAGAAAAACGATTTTTTTGCTCGCTCAAATTTACTACTGCTCTTACTAAACCTTTAGTAATTTTCCTTACGTATAAAAATATGCAACAAAATTATATACAATTAGAGTTTATGGCCATAAGTAATAAAATTGCAGGAGAACTGTTACATTGAGACTCGCTATAAGCAAAATGTGGGAGAAAAAAATCACATCACAAAGCGTTGCATTTTTATGCTCGCAACGGTTCATGTGGTATTTGCATTGTTGAAATCTTAAATTTTTAAGCAATTACTTTTCCCTCACTTTTCACTTTATTAAATTTCCTCAAAAAATTGCACAATTTTGTGTATTTTGAATCTTCAAATTCCTTAACATTTATTAACTTAATTCCTTTTAATAGTATTATAAACTTAAACTTTAACAAACAACCAATAAATAAAGAAAGGGAAAAGAAATAACAAGAAGAAAAAACAACACACAACCGAAATAACAAGAAAATAAAAAGGATTGTGTTTTTCCAATGGACTTATGATTCTTTGAACATTTAAGACATAAACTTCCTTCATGTTGTCTTGTATTTTGAATTATTTTTTACTAGATATTTTGGAAAAACAGCCACGTACTGAACTTTATTATAATCTGTGTTTTTGCCTTTTGGGGTTTTTCGAAATTCGGTTGTGTCAGGACAGAGACATACGAAAACAGCAGCAACAAAAATATTATTTAGCAACCAATAAACAAACTACCAGTAAATGAAAGTTTTTTTTTAATTTTTTCTTAGTACTAGTAGTAAATGAAAGTTTTTTTTTTAATTTTTTCTTAGTACTAGTATTCTATAAGTCTGTTCTATTTATTTTTCTACAGATTTTAAAGGAGGCAACTTTATTTTTGTTTCCTAAATTAACTTGAATTTGAAGGGAAGCGGCAAACTAACAGAGTTACCAAGAGAACAACAAGAGTTACAACAATAACTTGTAATACTAACTAGAAATTTTTGTATATATAAAAAAAATAATAATAATAAAATTATAAAAATAGAGCAGCTATAAAAGTTGTAGAAATTCATTGCTTGTGTTCTTAACAACAATATAGAAAGCAAGTTTATTTTTAGTAATATTGCTACTTTCAACTTTGCTGCCATCATCTTCATCATTATTGCATTTGCTTCATTTTCATGAACATGCAACACTGCAACAAAAGCAACTACTTTAACAAGAAATTCAACTTTAAGTTTAAACTAAGTTTTCCATTGTAGCTAGCTGGTTGCTACTGATGCTGCTATTTCATTCATTTTCCACTACTGCTATTATTTGGCATTGGATTTGCAACATTTTCTGACATCTTATCGTCTTATGAGTTTAACTTTGTAAGCACGCACATACATATACATATTTACTTGTACTTATAGAGACACTGTATAAGTTTGTTAAGTAAAATTTCTTCATTCAACTAACAAAATTAGTTGAATGTCGAAAGATAGTGTGAGTTAAAGTGTTGACGGGGTTTGAATGCATGAAATGCTTGTGTAGTAAATTGTTAAAGAAAAAAGTTTTACTTTTAAAATTCTCCTCTTAGTCCTTTTTGTGGCAACCTCATATAGTTTTCTTCTTCTTTTTTTGAGCTTTTCTTATATGAAGTTTTACTTATTGTTAGATTTTATTTTGTTTTTGTTACTTTTACTTATATTCGTATACTGCAACAACTCATTTTGCAACCAATGAGTGTCATGTCTTAGTGATTACTTTAGTTTTTATTTTTATTTAAAATTTTTTTTCTTTTAAATATTTTAGAATAAGTAGAGTATATAAACTGTTAAAGATGGAGAAAAAGTTAATTGCATTTAAGTTTATAATTTGAGGAAAGTTCTAATAGTTTCTAGATATCTTTGCAGATTCGACGAATAGGACTAGTAAAATTTATAAATTAAATTATTTCCATATATTTAACATAGTAGTGTTTTCATAAAGTATTACGTTTCTTGTCATTCACTCTACATCAAAAAAGTTTTAGAGTTTGCAGTAAATATGTATAAATAATTTATGCTAAATAATTTTGTTACAAAATTGTAAATGTTAAAACAAAAAAAAATAAAATAAAAAAGATTATTTATTGCTATAATTATACTCTATCCAGAAAAAAACTGAACAACAGCTAAAAAGTTCTTCTCTTAAAACTATGTTTACCTTTGTTCAAAGATAATGAAAATAACTACAAAAAATTCTAGAATTAAATCCTTAGTTCTAGAACTATTGTAATCACAACCAGTTCTGATTCTTTATTTACATCTTTAGGACTAGTTGTCTCGCCACTAGTTCTGGTACTCATGAAATAGAACCGTATTGTGAATCTAAATTGGGTTTAAAAAATACTTTTGAGAACTAGTGCTTAAGAACTTCTATGAGAAAATTACTGGTTCCCAAATGACTTAGTAGAACAGTTAAAAAAAACATTAAAATTTAAAATTTTAAAAATTTTTAAAAAAGTACCAAAATTATATTAATTTCAAAAAATGGTTCATTTGAATAATAAATAGAATAAAAAATCTTTAATTTTAATAATTGGTTTTAAATAGTTCCCTAATGCTTCTATACAACTAGTTTTGAGTACGATAAAAGTCATTGATTAATGAACTAGTTCTACAACTGTACCATAAAATGAGTACTGGCTAGATAACACTTCCAGAGGACAAGTTGTGCGGGTGACAATTTCAAAAAAAAAAATCATTAGTAACTCTAAAACAACTGTATTCTATTTTGATACATTCTGGAACTATTTGTAGAACTAATACAGTTTTATCTGGGAACTTTAAAATTGGTGAAACTTAAATTCTCTTTTTTGGAAACAATTAATTATTAATTTCAAAAATGTACGAAAAATTGAGTGCATACAATTTAGCTTATAAAAAAGAAACCAATGTATCAATCATTCCAGTTCTAAATTTGAAATAAAAATTAAATTTTTACTTTTTTAGTTTTCAATAAAATATTTAATATGTTCTGGAATGCCTCCATAAGAGCTTTATTGTGTTTTCGGTTACTTCTCGTTAAAATAAATTTCACTTCTTACTCAGTATTCTTTAAATATTTTTTTACTATAACTCGAAATTTCCCGACAAACAAAAAAAACAAAAAAAAAAAAACATTTGATTTTCATATGTATCAATAAGCTATTTCAACATTATAAAAATAAATATATACAAAAGTTTTCTTTGAAAAAATGAAATAAATTAATAAAAAATATTGAAAGAAAAATAAAGGCAAAATTAGATGTGTATTTTTTTTTCGAAATTTATATGAACCATAGAATACAACTAGGAGATTACGTGAGAAGCACTTCAAACTTAATTTTAAAAAAATTATTTTTTTTTTACACAAATACATATGCCTACATATATTTTTTTGTTGCATGAATTAGATTTTTGACAATTGAATTAGATTTTTTCTCGCACATAATTACTTATTAATCTATAATATATATACTATCAGTTCAAAGTTAAGTAGATATATATTTCATAAGTAGTTATTTAAAATGATTTCTATTCAGTACATATATATGTTTTCTATGCCAACTTTTGAACCGTGTTAATTTTAAAAAGTATCCCCATTACAGATTAAATATTTCCAGTTTTCAAATTCATATGATGAAAGTAATAAATTTAATAATTAATTCAGCGCGTACTTCAGATGAATACTTGTAAGAAGTGTATTTTTAAGATACTTTAGGGCTCCTTTGTAAAACAATCGTGATCTCGTGATTTTATTAGAAAAATTAGCAAAGAAAATACCAATGAAAATCAAAAGACACAAATTTTAATTCTGCCTAATGCTATATGAACGGCTCATCGAAATATAACAAATCAAAATGGTTAATGATTTAATCCTTCAGGAAACTAACGCATTAATAAATTTTTGTAAAACATATCTACAATTATTTTTGCAGAAATAAATAACATAGATATAATGAAATAAATTCCATTCAAATATGATTGGTTGGGTTGGTTTACGTGGTAGCCCGTAATCTTACGGGCAATCAATTAGACTCGTTAGAATCCGTTTTGATGGAACCACACTACTCGCCAGGTGAATTAGTTGTATTGAGTCTGTAATGAGATAGAAATGTAGGGAAGAAACAATGAGAACATAAATTAATTAGATCCAGCCTGTAGCATTGAGATATTTAATGATGTCACTGAGTCTAGTGTCAGATATCTCAAAGAGGTTATCTAATTGGTGCCCTCCCAAAAATTTATGTCTGCTTGCGTTCAAGGCTGGGCATTCACATAGAAGATGAAAAACTGTCTCCTCCTTCTCGCGATTGCCACAACTATGACAATATTCATTGTAAGGGAGACCAAGTCTACTTGCATGTTTTCCGATCGTCCAATGACCTGTAAACAATGCTATTAGTCTCGAGATGTCTTTGCATTTGTAGCCAATGAGTTGCATTGAGCGTTTCACGTTGTAGGTAGGCCACGTTTCTTTCGCGACTCTACATTTGTCCAGATTTCGCCATCTATTTTCCGCCTTTTCTAGGAAGTGTTTTTGGATTCTGCTTTTGACTGTTCCTAACGGGATTGCGACAGAAACCGATAAGGAGGCATTCATAGCAGAGCCTACCCGGGCTAATTCGTCTGCCTGTTCATTACCATAGTAGTCCCTATGCGCAGGAACCCAGATTATAGTAATGTCATACAGTCGACTTAGTCCAAGCAGTTCCTCTTTACACTGTCGGACTAGAATAGAGGTAGTTTTCGGTGATTTGAGCGATAGTATTGCCGCTTGACTGTCGACAAATAAACCAATATTCCCTTGAATATTTCTATCGCGAATTAGTTTACACGCTTCCCTGACCGCTAGTATTTCCGCTTGGAATATGCTTGCCTCGTCAAGGAGTCTACATGAGTGTCTAATTCCAAGATCATCAGAGAAGACACCAGAGCCAACACCGCAGTTCATCTTTGAGCCGTCAGTGTATATCCTAGTTCCATATTGTTCAAGAAGATTACCCCTTCTCCATTCACTCCTGGTTGGGAATAGGACTTTAATAGTATTTCCGAAGTCTATTTGATGATATGATTAGAAGACATAAAAGTAAAATAAAAAATTATTAATTAGATTTTAAAATTTTTACAATAACCATTAAACACTAGGGCAACACTGACTAAAAAAGAAAGAAATAGTTTATGCTCAAAATACCATAGTTAATATTTGTTCGTGTGTTTTAGTAGGTATACATCTTCTAAAACTTAATATTTAAAAGAGGTTAATTTGTTTAATTTATTGATTCAATACAGGCTCAGTTCTCAGTGTGGCATCACAAATTTAAATTTTATTTGAAGTATTGATAAACACAGAGGATAGAAAATAACTATTATAATTTAAATTTTAAACAAAAAATCGGATACAAGTAACGACCGGCTAAAAGTGCTAAATACAGAAATATAATATTAAAAACAGATTCTATTGAAATTCGGACAGTTTTTTATTTTTGATTTTTAGAAAAAACAAACAATTTTTAATGATTATTTATAATTATTATTTCTTTTTTGCGCAAAAGTAATAATTATTTTTGATTTTTATTTTTTCGCTTAACTTGTAATGAATACTTTGTGATTTTTATTTTATTGCTCAAAGAATAAAACTTATTTTCAATTCATAATGAAAAATTCGATTCAGAACCAAAATTCAGATTTTTTTAATAAAAACCCTTAGATTTTTACTAAAAGTCTATATTTTTACTAAAAATTTAAATTTTTGCTAAAAAGAAATTATTTGTTTTTTATAAAATCATTAATTTCTTCTAAAATTCAAAATTTTGACTAAAAATACGACTTTTTTTTGCTAAAATTCGTATTTGATTTCTAACAAAATTTTTTTTAAATTGTTTTACAAAAAAAATCTTGTTTTTTAATCAAATTTTGATTTATATTAAGAATTTTTATAATGTAATTAAAATCTCAAAGGGAGTTTGTCAAAAAATCTGAATTTTGGTATTAAATCGAATTTATAAAAAGAAAAAAAAAAATAATTTTTCACTGAAAAGCGGGAATAAATTTTATTCTTTGAGCAATAAAAAAAATTATAAAATAATAAAAAAATAATCACTATAAGGCGAGCAAAAAAAAAATAATAATAAATAAAACTCAAAGATAATCAACATATTATAAATCTAACATATGGTAACAGCTAAAAATAGATACGATTATAAATAACATTTGTTAAGATCCCACTTCATCATATTGTGTCAGATTTTATGGTTCGTTTCTTTATGATATAATTCAAATTTTTCATATTACTATATTATCTTACTACATTATTATCTCATTCTATCAGAATAGGATTTAATTTTATTATATTATTATTCTATCTTATCATATTATTATGCCCTCCCCATATGCTTTACATTTGTTTCAAAATAACGAATCACACCAAATATAAAAAAGCTTGTCAACTTATATTAATTCAGATATAAACTAAATGAGCATTATAATGAAGGTGGAAAACGTACGATAAAAACTAAATATATTCAAAACTAAACAAGTTATGAATGTTTCAAATACATTTGTAAAGAGCATATTTATTTGTAATACTTCAAAAAAACATTGTTATCGTGAACTCAGTATTATTAAAATTAATGAAAATTAACAACGAGAACAAAATATTGTTGCAGTGACAATGCTGTAACCATATTTTCCTCTGCGTGTACATCCCTTGATAGATACAAATTTCAAAAAGAAAACAGCTGTTAGATATAAAATCATTGTAATTGATGCTGAAAAGTATAGAAAGTCAGTATACCTTTCTCTTTTATGGTAAAGACATCTTTTCTGTACGAAATAAGTCTAATATTAACCTACATATAGGTAAAATAGAGAATATGTCATAAATTATTAAACCCGCATTGATTATTATTATTATGATTTAATAATAAAATATTTTAAAATGTGTTATTTATAAGCAGATAATGACTTCAGTTTAAGAGAAACTTGTAAAATACAAGCTAAAATTTCGGTTAAAACTATCTATTTTAGAATGCTCACTTAAGCAAATGACAAGCGGTATATTAAATATAATAGTAGTGAATAAAAAAATAAATCTCTTTGAATCAAAAACAACAACTTGTTTTATATAAGAATCATAAAATGCATAATGACGACACTGTATTGAAAACACTACAATAGTACCTCGTGTACGGAACACTGGGCGTGTTACCGCAGATTGTAAAATAACGGTGAATAATTTTAGTGTTAGTTTTCCAAATTTGTATCCTATAGTGTCCCTTTATTAGTTTACGTGCAACAAAGTTAGGAAAAAATTACAAATTAGTATGTTTTTATTCCTTAGAAAAAAATCGTGCTTATAATTATTTATATAACTTGAAATAAAGCTTATGATTCTAGGGTTAAACTTTTTCAGGTGAAACTTTTTTACTTGTTAGTTCATCGTTTATATAAAACATGTCTAATACATTAGATTAAAAAAAAAACAACTATGATTTTTTATTAAACAATTCATCTTATGGTTTTGGCCGAAACATTTTTATTTATGGTCAATTATAGAAAAGGTGTTGAAAAGTCATGCAGTCATTCAATTATTACAATATTTCATGTTGGATAGCTTTAACAAAAAATTTGAATTTTTTTTTTTAATTTTACCAGAAGGGTTAAAATTAAAAAATAAATAAATAAATAATGAAATAATACTCTAAATAATGTAATAAAATGATGTAATCAAATTCTGTTTGAGATTATCAAACTATTCGCTAAAATTTCTGTATCTCAAGATTGTTGGACAAAAAGATTGAGCATTAATTTTCAAAGGTTCATAAGTTGACTAATAATTAAAAAAATACAACTTTGTTCGAAAAACAAAATTCTCCAAATCCAAATGTAGAACATATTTGATTTTAAAATAAGAAAAATATCATTTTACGGATAAAATTTCCTTTTATAATTTAAGGTTTCTTTACCCTGTTATATTATTATTTAATTTTTTTTAAGAAAATGCTTTATCCCTTAGCCACTCATAACCCTCTTAAACATTATTTTTGTTTTTTTTTTTTTTTTTTTGTTTACTATTAAACTCATATATAACTTTTGCTAACTGTTTTCCGTAAATTTTTTTACTTCTTTTACTATTACTATTTACCTTCTTTTCAACTTCTTTTGGGGATTCCTCTTCATTTTCTTCATATATATTTTACTGCCAACTAAAATGAAAAATAATGAAACTTTTATAATATTATTGTTATTTTTTGATACTTTATACTAAAGAAATTTCACCAAAAACAAAATGGAAAATCTAAAACAATAAGTTTTTTTGCAACCAGGATTCTTGCTTCAAAAACTCAACAGTTTTTTTTTTTTTTTTTTTTTGTCGATCATATCACACTTCAGGTAGCAAAATGTAATTGTTCCAGAAAAAGTAAAAAAATGAATTGATGGTTAGAGAGAGAAAAAAAAGGTAAATAGAAAAAGTTTTGTTTTTTAATAAAGTTTATAAATAAAAGAAAAAGTAAAACTGAATGAAAGAAAGAGCCTAAAAATATAAAGTAAAAAAGTGGAAAAAAATAAGAAAAAATTATAGGGAAAATGAAAAAATTATACTTGAAATGTTATGAATGAAATTACAATAGTAAGTTTATGTAAAAAGAATACAAGAAACAAAAACATTTTTTAATAAAGAACAATGTTTTTGACCAAATTTAAAATTGCCTGTTAGAAGAGTATGTTGAATATTACATCAATTTTTTTAGTTTCTTTTAAGGCTTGAAAGTAAAGTGTTAAAAAATGCCTTTCATAGTAAAAGGATTTTCATTTTAATAATGTTCTTTTTTATATTACTGACGATTGCCAAGTCTTTAAAGTAAGCGAGAAATTGTTGTTTACATATTAAAATATAAATATCGTATCAGTGCTGCCACGAGGTGACAAAAAAAGAGAGGCTAAATCTGACTTGAATAAAGTCAGAAAAGACTAAATTCCCCACAAAATAAGGCAAAAAATGCAATTATTTTTTATTTAAAAAATTATTTTTATTTACTTTGTTCTCATTATATTATACTTCATATGTAAAATGTCCCAATGTTTTGAAGGGATTCGTCATTTTTGAATTGTAATTAATTTTTGATTAATAAATTTAAAATTTTTGGCGATTTTTCGCTTTTATAAGATTTTTAATTCTATGTTTTTTTGTATAATTTTAGTCTCTATGGCTAATGGTGTATAAAAGATAACTAAAATAAATAATTAATTAAGTCCATATTGTGAGTTAAGTTATATTTAACTTGTAGGATGAAGATGAAAATTTTTTCAAAATATAAATAGTTGCAGGCAATAAACAAAAGAAGAACGGGGATTCCGTTTACTTAAAAATAAGATATTTCGGCTTGTCTAAGCAACTGACTACTATAAAGAGTAGCTTAGAGTTCGGCTAACTACGGATACCAAATACTAAAGTAATCGGTAAACAATTTCGTATTCAAAGAATTCGGCAGCTTTGAGTTCGGCTAACTGTGGTCGCAAAAATCCAAAGTAATCGGTAAACTACTTCGGGCTGAAAGGAATTCCGGAGTTTTAAGTTCGGCTAACTATAGATGCAAAATAAAAACAAGCGAGAGTGTTATATTTGGCTATGGCGAATATTTTATACCCTTTAAAATATGAACACAAAATTAAATTAAATTAAAAAGATTTTGTATATATGTATAAGTTTATTTGTATGTTATATCAAAAACAGTAATACTGAGTGATTCTTTTCTTCTATTTCCAACTAAAAAACGTCCAAACATACATAAGAAATGATTATGTGCATGTATTATATACAATAAGAAACTACTGCTTCCTTATACAAAAAACAATAATACTAACAGTTATTGCAATGCTTTTTATATATGTTTTTGTGCATGTATTTTTAATATTTTTTTCAGACTTTTGCCTATAACTCCGTTGTTTATGGACCGATATGATTAGCTCAAAAAATCTAAATTTTAGAAAAATATTTACAACATATTTGTATAACAAGGAATTCCAAAGCTTTCTAAAAACTGATTTCAACAGACGGACAGACATTACTATATCGACTTCTCTATCAATAAGAATCCAGAAATATACACTTTTTGGGGTTTTAGATGAATATTGTAGAAACTAAAAATGGAAAGACAAACTTATATATACCTTCTACACCTGCAGTGAAGGTATATTAATACGATCAGTAACATAGAACACAACTAGATGTTTATTTGAGAGGCATTTCCAACTAAATTTTCAAATTTTCGAAACATAAAAACGAAATATATCTGACTACATGTATTTTGTTGTTGCATGATTTATTTATTTTATTTTATTTTTTTTTTTTTTTGACAATCGAATTAGGTTTTTGTCTCTCACATAAACTTTTAGCTGTATTCTATGTTCATGCATATGCTCATGCAGAAGTGCTATACGAACAACAATATCAGCCACTTTCTGTCATAAATCTGTGATTATATAAGGAAGAAATACAATAAAATTAATGAGGATTATATTCAGTGTTCCCGTTGATTATTTTTAACCAAAACTATTTATTTTATTTTCCAATGTGGAGATGACGACGTTTTTTCTTTTCCATTTTGGGTATTATTTTGTTAAATCAATTTTTTTTTAGTTTTAAAAATAAAATTTACTCTGTTCATCTTGCCATAAATAAAAGACAATAAAAATTCATAAGACATTAAAAAAATAAAGGTTCCTATAACTTCTTATTCTAATTTTAACCGACAATGACTAAAACTATTTAAGTCAATAAAAAATATAAAGATTGTCTAATATTTAACCAAAAAGTGAAACAAATTTGGATATTTTTGTGAAAAAGTTCTAATGATGAAACAGACAACCTAAATACTTGTTACTACGAAATAAATTGCTGTTAAAAAAGAAACTATACATACACAATAGCCCTAAGTAATACATACTTGAGAGAGATCATAACATGCAAACATTTATATGGGATTTAAGTACTTTTAATTAATTTTCAGGAGAGAAACTACAATTAATTTTAAAGCGATCTTTTTGAAGCTGAATGCCATGTTTTATTTTTTTTATTTTAGAATTAGAAATGTTTTATTTGTGCAGAATTTTGCAGAAATACGCTTATATAACTATATATATATATATATATATATATATATATATATATATATATATTCCCAAGTGACTTTAATTTTTTTAATTTCAAATGTAGAAATATTTTCGTTCATATTTTTTAAAATATAAAAAAGTAAGCTTTTTTCAAAGATCAAAGAATGTGTTTCAAACATGTTTTGAAATTGCTTCTAAACAAACTATATACTTTACTTCTTTAATATATGCGAATTCTTGTAAAATTTAGTTAATAGGATTAACAACTAGACTGATACTTAATTTATTGACTCATATGATTTCAAGACAAAATTAATAATTACAGCACTTTGTTTTTAATATATTTCAATCTAAATAAATGCTTATATGGGGAATTCTCATTTTAAGTTTACCTTCATGAAAGGGAACTTAAACATCTATTTTTTTATTTTCTATTTTTTTAATAACTTCTCCACAACACTTGGTGGAGTAAAACGACAAAAAATCATGATCTATAATAGTTCCATGTGGTACCGGCAAGTACTCAAATTTAAAAAATTCGAAAAAAGCGTTTAAAAATAACAAGTTTTTTTCTTTCTTTAGATTACTGTAATCACGACCTTTGGCATATCTGTACAATTCTCCTAATGTGAACTACAAACACTTGTAGGTATTGGCCAACTTGTATTCTGACGTTGACTAGTGTTGAATTATATTTTGAACAAGTGTTCTAACCAAGATTTTCAAAATGTTAATTTTTTTAACTTTTTCGAGTTGAATGGTGGTTTATTGCTTTTGAAATTATGAAGCGCTTGAGATACACTTCGTTAATATGCCCTCAATAGCAGCGCCAAAAAGGGTGCCCAAACTTGCGGAGAAAAAACGAAAATCGCTTTTAGAGGTGGCACGCTCACAGCGTAATTTCAATGAATCAAAAGCATCGCGTGATCAAAAGAGGATTCCAAATTACATTTTGAAGTCGGTGCGGCATGATAAAATTTCAGATTGGTAAAAGTTTATAACTTTTTAAAATTGATCTAAAATTTTGCTTACTCTAAGTTAACATTTTTTTACATTTTATGCGAAATTTTATTTATAAAAAGAATATCCATTCAGTTTTAGTTAAGCGCAAAATAGATTAAAAAAAATTGCGTGAAACGTAAGCACAACCTGAGGTAGTGGTGTAGTTAATATTTCATAAATGGTCGACGCACACCCAAGGCGTTAACTGAAATCGGGGAAAATGTATACCAATCTGAAGGTGTTATTATATATCTGAATAAGGTGGCACTCAAATATAATTACTCGTTTGAATTTAATGCAACTTTTAAAATTTTTGGGTTTTGTATTTTCTCACTCAAAAATTTATTTTATAGTTATATAATTAATATATGCAATTTTTGTTTATTAATATCATTTACAGATTTTTTTTTGTCGTTAAGTGTGAAAAATACACCAGCAAATTCAATGCAATTAGAAAGAATATCAAAAATATATGTACACTCCAAAGTTAGGCACCAAATGATATCAAATAGTCCGTCTATTTATTGGCAGGAGTACCTAACTCTAAGAGTGTGTTAGTGAAAAAGTATCTGACTGTAAGTGTGTGCTAGTAAGAAAAATTTAATTATGTTGGTAATTTTTTTTCTTTCACACATAGTTCTATAAAATGTTTTTTTAAATTCAATTTGTTTGAATTTTTAAAACTAAGAATTAAAACTCAGTTGTACATTTTAATTTCTAAAATAAATTGTCAAAAATGAATAAAAAAAATATTTCAAGTTTTGTGCGAATTGGATCCATTTTCAAAATAAAAATGAGCTAATGTTCCAAAAAGTTATAAAATAGTGTGTGATTGTGTAAAAATTCTTAATAATTCAACCACTTGTAGGTAAATTTTTGTATAGAAAATCATATAGATGTTAGTGTCAACGCATTATTCTGTATTTTTATATTTTATTTTACACTTAGTAAAATTGGCCATAGTTGTAATATAAGTCCCCTTAGTGAATTTTTATGCACGTATAGAATGGTGTAGAGTATCATATAACATTTTTTCTCGTTTTTTATATATTGTTAAAAATAGAATTTTTGGCAGTTTTTTTTAGCTTTTTGTCTTAAAACTCAAAAAAAAATATAAAAGTCAGTAATGCGAACAGATTTGTGTTTCATTAAAGTCAGAATGTCATTAAAAAATATTTCAAATTTTTATGAACCACAAAAGTAAACGAGTTAGTGGAAATGCTCATATATTTCTCAATATAGAATTTAATTCACCTTTGAATAAAAAATTATAATACTATTTTTCATTTTAAAATCAATTATTTAAAAATTACCTTCTTTCAATTCTTCAAGAAAATTATTTTACCTAAAATTTTTTTCCAAGTTTTATTTTTAACCTCAAAAAAAAAAAAAAAAATACTTAATTTCCTGTCAAATAATATTTCATGCGTATTTTTTATTTTTTGTGATATATTTAACACCTCTTTTACCAGTTTTTCATTATTGTTTGTCAGTTTTGTGTGTTAAAGTGGTTGCTGTTCACAACAATTAAACACTAAACGCTCCTTTATAAATCTCCCACTGCACAGTGGGGCAGAATCGAAATTTTTTGGAAATAAATCTGTAACTTCTGATCGGCTGGTTGGATTTTCATGAAGTTTGGTACAAGCGTAGCGGAGGAGCGTACAATGGTAATTTTGGAAGGGGGCACAACAGACCCCTCAGGGGCGGAGCGAAGGGGGCTCAAAGTTAGGTACCTCTGACATAAAAAATTTTTAATCGCTTGCCAAATTTTTGATTCCGTCCGATTTCAAATATTTTTATATATTGTTGTAATTCCTGATAAGCTATAAAAAACGTGCTTACATGTCCTATTTATCTCTTATAATTTTCAAGTTATTTGCGTTTGAATTTTTAAGCACCATATGTATGTTCTTTGTCCAGTTTTTTTTCATATATATCGTAGTATTTCCGACCGATTTTACTAGTTTTTTTCTTATCTAGTTAAAGAACAGAATTATCTATTGAATAAAAAACTGAAGTCGATATCTTTACTGAGTCCAAAAATAAACGATTTTGAATTTGAAAATTCAAAAAAAGACGACTTTTTGTGTTTTTTAGCCGAAAAAGTATCTACACTCTTTTTTATCTAAAATTTCTTCAACAACATATAATAATTTTACACTTTCCTGAAAGGCAACTTCACAGAGATGACTTTAAGATAAAAAACGAGCCCAATAACTCAATTGGTTATGGTACACACCCTCCCGAATTTGACCCATTTTATATGAAAGTTTTAATTCAGGACCATTTTTTCTCAAATCCCAAAGCACGACTCGACAAGCGGAGTATATTTTAAGAATCCTCAATATGTTGTTAAAAGTTTTAAATCAAAATCTACGGGCCTTCGGAAAAATGTGGATTCTATAGCCATAAATGTAAAAATCCCATTTTTGTGAATTTTGATTAGTTTTTTGGGAATTCAGGAAAACTCTACCCCTGATTGAAATTTGGTTAACGCGCTTTTATTTACATTAATAAGGTCCACATTTCTTGCAAATTTCATTAAGATATCTTTATAAACAAATATGTTATTACAATTAAAAAATTTGTATTTTCTCCAAAAACCCCAAATTGGGCCTTTTTTTTGGTTTATTTCTAAATAGCGAAAGAAATTTTAAAAATATGTATTCCAAATTAAGCTTATCCTTTAGCATATATAATTTCCGATCTTCTGCAAAAAGATTCAAGTCAATATCATGCCTCATTTCAGAAATATGCGCGTTTAAACTTTTATATTTCCAATTTATTGTATATATGACTATATTTTTACAAACTTGCAACTTTTGCCTTTAGTTTTGCGTGAATAATTATTCAGAAAATTATGAATATTTCTGTATACTTTTAATAACGTCTATACACAAAATATTTTTATAAAGATAATTAATAAAAATTTTTTACTTTTAATAGCGTTGCCACATTTCCCAAATTTAAGTAAATCTTTATCCTTTTCTAAGCATTCATATATTTCTATTAATGAATTTAAAATAACAAAACAAACAAAAAATATCTATTTTAACTTAATCAATATTATTATTTTTGGTATTTATCATCTTCCTTAATAAATATTGTATTTCTAATACGATTTTTTATTACTTATTTACATTAAATTTATGTAGACAGGAAAAAAATAGTAAAATCGGTCGGAAATACTAGGATATATATGAAAAAAACTGGACCAAGAACATACAAAATTATGGTGCTTAAAAATTCAAACACAAATAACTTGAAAGCTATAAGAGCTAAATAGGACATGTAAGCATGTATATTATAGGTCTTATCAGGGCCTACAACAATATATAAAAATATTTGAAATCAGACGAGTAACAAAAATTTGGCAAGCGATTAAAAATTTTGTATGTCAGAGGTACCTAACTTTGAGCCCCCTTAGCTCCACCCCTGAGGGGTTTGTTGTGGCCCCTTCCAAACTTAACATTGTACATTCCTCCGCTACGCCTGTGCCAAATTTCATGAAAATCCAACCAGCCGATCAGAAGTTACAGATTTATTTCCAAAAAATTTCGATTCTGCCCCACTGTGCACTGTTTGTTATTGCCTTAAGGTTATTTTCTCCCTATTTTTCTACTTAGAAGAAATTTCTTTATTAGTCAATACTACAGTATGTGTGACACATTACATTTCCTGCTATTACGTGTCTTGGCTCTATTAGTGTTTTTATTTCATCCACTTTTTTTGTAGGTAAGAAGTTCGACCCACTTTCTTAACAAAAAAGTTTCTATAAAAGTTTATATGTGCTTTGTGTCCTTTTATGGTTGGTTTGTTTGCTAGTTTTTGCTTTCACGACATTTGCTCATTTTTTCATATATATATATATATATATATATATATATATATATATATATATATATAAATATATATATATTTTTTTTTTTTTTTGGTAAACCACTATTGTTGCTTAGTTTGTACTTATATGTGCGTTGTTATTTGTCATTTATTGTCGTCATTCGTTTGCAGTTGTATTTGTTTGTTTGTGTTCTTTTTTAGCGTTGCGAGGTGACGATTTTTCAATTTGTTATCAATTGTCATTAAAATATTTAAGGTTTTTTGATATTTTATTTGGATCTTCTGCTTGTGTTTTTTTTTTTTTAGTAAGCCCAAAGTGTTGGTTTAGTTTTGTTAGCAAATATTTATTTAAGGTAATTTAATTAATGGAAAGTCAAATGATAATGTTCTGATGGCTTTGCTTTTAAATCATTTATTACTGTGGGAAAGGTAAATAAGATTAAGTCAATACGTTGAATGTTAGAAGCACATTAGTCAGAAATATTGGTCTTCTACAAATTTTTTGGGGTGAGAGAAACTATTCTGGAAAAAATTAAAATAATTATTAAAAAAGGAGGGACATAGTATATAATATCTATTAACTAAACTAACTGATCACGAAATGAAATAAAACTATAGTTATAGTTCTGTTCCAGTTCTGTTTTAGCTCAGTTGTAGTTCAGAACAGGAACTGAACTATAACTGAACTAGTACCGATTTAGAATTTAACCAGAACTAAATTAGGAAGAAAATAAAACTGAACTAGAAGTGAGCAAGAACTGTACTAGAACTATACTAGAACTGAACTAGAACTGCGCTAGAACTAAATTGGAACAGAACTAGAACTGATCCATAACTGATCTAGAACTGAACTAGAACTAAACTAAAAATAAACTAAAACTGAACTAGAGCTATACTAGAACTGAACAAGAATTAAACTAGGGCTGAACTAGAACTGAACGAGAACTGAACTCGAACTAAACTAGAAATAAACTATAACTGAATCAGAATTGTACTAGAACTATTCTAGAACTAAGCAAGAACTGAACTAGAATTGAAATGGAACTGAACTAGAACTGTACTAGCACTGTACTAGAACGCAATTGGAACTGAACTAGAACTGAAGTAGGACTGAACTAAAACTGAACTAGAACTGAACTAGAACTGAACTAGAACTGAACTAGAACTGAACTAAAACTGAACTAGAACTGAACTAAAAGTGGACTAAAACTCTGAACTAAAACTGAACTAAAAATACTCCAAATGAAAATATTGTTAATTTGCAAATATTTGCTAATTTGCAAATATTTCACAGTTTGCTTTTTGATTAAAGTAGAATATGTAAGTAACTCATTGTCTGCCTGAAATAATAATTAATTTTCCAAAAAATTATTTCGATTTAGTTCCTTTCCATCAATCAATCAAACTTCTCAAAAAATAAAAACAAAAAATTTTCAAATTGTTATTTGAATTTTTATATTGCAACAAAGAATACACATATAATTTGCAACAATACTAACCTAATCAAATTTATTCACTAATCCCAAACACACAGAAAACCAACATACAAATACTAACAAAATGTGAAATGCCGTGACATATTTGTAATTTTGTTATTCTAGCACCTGAAAATATGCAACAGTAAGTTCGTAGTTATATTACTAACACTTCTATAAACATATGCACGAGTGCGGTTTAGTTAAATTATTATGTACTCCGCCACCACACAAGTACAAATTCCCTAAAATGAAACTT
Organism: Protocalliphora azurea; assembly: GCA_932274085.1. Taxonomy (NCBI): domain Eukaryota; kingdom Metazoa; phylum Arthropoda; class Insecta; order Diptera; family Calliphoridae; genus Protocalliphora; species Protocalliphora azurea. Next base: position 14,591,824 of record OW026520.1, on the reverse strand, counting down.
TGCCAAACAAAAAACCCACAAACACACACACGCAAACACTGAAGCATGCACACAATTTCTGTACAACATTTATAGCCTAATGCATTTTATAACAGCCAAAGTATCATAAATAAGTGCACATAAAAACAACCACACAAACACTACTGTGTGCAACACTCTCATATAGACTTATATTCTCATATAGACTTGTATACATTTACAAACTTTTACTCATTATGGCCTTGGTTTGTTTAGCAACAGTTAGTGTTATAATAAATATAATTATATAAATACAAGTAAAATGCAAAACCTTATTTTTGTTAGCAGAGGTGTGTGAGTGTGTGGGAACTATTATACTTACATACAGACCAAGATTGTAAATAATGTAAAACAATTTCTGGTGAGAGCACAATGTGACGAGTTTAAAAAATAAATAGAATAAATGAAAACCTTTTTTTAAGGACAGTAAAGGTATGATTAAAAGTTTTATGTAGCGACGTATAAAGGTCACGAAAAGAATGATCTAAACTTAAAATTCTTAACAATATATATAGTCGTTCTAAGTTAGGTTTTCAGAGACGTTAGGGCTTATATAACCTACGACTAAAGTGAAATTAAAATTTATACTATACTACAATTGAATCTTTTAAGGAACTAAAACTTTTGGGCACTCGTAAAAAGCTACAAAGTATAGTTAAATAATATAGCTTATAAAGAATTGCATTAAAAAGTTGCAAACATTTAAGAAGGGTTCCATATCAATCAATTCTGAACTTTCGTTAATCAACTCCACTGTGCTACATACATTGACATACATTTTCGAAAAAAAATCTATATACTCGTACATATCATAAACATTCAAAATAGTATTTTATTTAACTTATTTTCCCTCAAATATACCCAGTACATATGCAAAGGTATATAATGTATATGTGTTCTGTAACTAGCGTGATTTTAGGGTAAATTTAATTAATATTAAAGCTACGTTGCTGTGATATTGTAACAAATGCAATGGAAAAAACATCTCACTACACACAATATTTTAAACAAGGTTAACATTTTTGAAGTTGAATGCTAAAGGGGGTTTCACTTCAACAAATGAAATTGTATATGTTGAGATGAGAAAAAAATCAACCCAAAAGTAGGTTTTAATTACGCAATTTGCTCGGCAGCCATAATGTATGCTGTGTAATATTAAATTTTATAATAAGCAAAATTTGCCTTTAAGTATATTTAGTATTAAATTTTCAACACATAATTAAAACATGTTTTATTATGTTATTATTTTTTTAATGTTAATGGTTTACTAAAGCTTAAATAGACGATCAAATTAATGAAAATGATTTGGGGTTTGGAAGATTATTTTCAAATTTTTTGATAAATAAGAGATAATGAGGAAGAATATTAGGTTTTTATCATATAAAAATAACATATTGTCACCTAAAAATCAAAAGGCCGTAACCACACCTTTTAATTTTTTACAACAGTACTACTTTATTAACTATAATTTTTAATTTTTTGCTTAAAAATTAAACAATTAAATAATCATTTGTAATTGTTCACTTAAAGCAAAAAGAGAAAAAGGATAAAAATACTCTTCAAACCAAATTTGTCTTAATTGCAATAAATTTTATGACAGTTTCATTTATTATTTATTATTATTCAGTTTGTCTTCAGGAAATTAAACTAAAAAATTCATTACATTTACTTTTAATATTATTCATTGCAAAGTTATGAAATATTTTTGAATAAATTTATTTCTTTTATAAATATTTCTAATATATAATATATCAACAGGTATTTTGTTGAGAACTGGGGGTAATGTTACGAGGAGAGTACTTTTCTGCTTTTCGTTTAGTGTTGTGGGCATGCTCAAGCGGTTGTAGAAAAGATGAATTGCTATAAAGTTCCTTTATTGTGGTTGTATAGCAGATGTGTTTCGCGTTTCTAATATTTAAATTGGTCCCAGCATGACTGATGGAGATTTTACTGTCTATGTAAGGGTTGTTGCTATCGATACTAAAACGTTAGTTTTTCCATAAATTTTTTATTAGATTATCTTGTACTTTTTGTAATGTTTTGCTATACTTAACATTTCCCCAAGCCGCAATACAATATCGATAACGATAAATATGCTTGACGTAATACATTGTAAGTATCATTGTTGCTTAAATGATAGAGAATATATGAGGATTTTCTAAATTTCTCCTGTAAATTTTCGATATGCGCCTGCCATTTGAAGTTGTTATCAACATACACTCCCAAATATTTATATGTATTTACTAATTCTATACTGGTCGAGCAGGTGTCGTTGTAGTTTAAATAACTTTTGATGTGCATTAGTTTCGTTTTGTTAAGTTGCGTTTATGTTAAGATCATTATCATGGCACCATTTTTTTGCCGCTGCATTGTTTCTGTTGCATTTAATACGTTCTCATCAGCAACAATAATAGCCGTATCATCTGCATATACTATTGCTGTTGTTTCTTTAAGACATTTTATCATGTTGTTTGCGTATATTGCTTAAAGTATTGGTCCCAGTTTTGAACTCCATATAAATTTGATGTTACGGCCTTTATTTAATTAATTTAATTAATATAATTTTTTAAGATATGACTATGAAACTTTTTGTGTAGATATAGCTTGGTTAAGTACATTATAATCCAACAAAAAGTTAACAATTGATTATTCAGTGGTTACGGCCTTTTGCATTTTAGGTGACCATATGGTAATTTATTAAGGGAAATTACAATGAAAAATAATTCGGTACATTTTCAGTTCTAGTTCACTTCTAGTTCAGTTCTAGCTCAGTTCTGATCCAGATCTAGTTCTATTCTATTTCGGTTCTAGCTCATTTCTGGATCACTTCTAGTTTTATTCTACTTTAGTTCTAGTTAGTTCTAATTTGTTTAATAAATTTGTATGTTTAATGTAACTCTCTTTATTTTCTGTGTGAGAGTGACTTCTGAAGGTTAAAATTAATATTGATGTTTTTACGAACATTTTCTTAATGAAATTTATAAAGTGAAATTTATAAAGGTAAGTGGGCGAACCAAGCTCATTTTTCGTTTCCGAGTTTACATTGGTCTTTGAAATATCTGTGCGAAATTTTGTTGATGCGCATGTTTTTTTCTAAAAGATATCGACCGAAAAGTCTACACTGAAGTTACGACGGACACCCTGTTTTCCTAGCTTTAGCCCATAAGCTTTTTTGTTTATGAACCGATTTTGCCCATTTTCAACACAAAGCAAACCTTATATAAGACAAATACTTAAGATTAATTTCGCCTCACCCAGTATGCCCGCCCAGAGTCCTAACCTCCTATCGACAGACAGACGAATAGACGGACGGACATCGTTAGATCATCTTAGATTTTCGCGAGAATCCAGAATATATACATACTTTATGGGGTCGTAGATAATTATTATACCCCACACCACTATAGGTGGTTGGGGTATTATGTGTTTGTGCTAATGTTTGTAACGTACAAACAAAATCATCCAACACCTATCTTAACGATATCCTTCCGTCCATCTGGATGGACGGTTTTGTATAAGTATCAATCTACGTGCCAAATTTCATGAAGATCGGTCCATAATTGACCATAGCTCCCATATAAAACCCACTCCCGAAAATCACTTTAACGTACATAAATCACATGCACATGTTAATATCAGGTTTATATTATTATATTATATATATATATATATATTATATAATTTACCATAGCTCACATATAAGCCCAATTTCGGGAACCACCCTAAAGTACATAAATTCATATAAAAGTATTAAAGTATTATTCTATATTCGCATATTTTATTTTACACTTAATATAAGACCCCTCCACGAATTTTGATGGACATGCACAATGGTGTGGGGTATTGTATGGTCGGGCTTTAGCTCAGTTCTAGTTCAGTTCTAGCTCAGTCCTAGTTCAGTTCTAGTTCAATATTTCAATTATAGTTCAGTTATAGTTCAGTTCTACTTTAACTGGAGTTTAGTTCTAGTTTAGTTCTACTTCAGTCCCAGTTCTTTTCAAGTTCACTTCTAGTTTTGTTCGAGTTCAGTTCTAGTTTATTTCTAGTTCAGTTCTAATGATTCTAGTTCAGTTCTAATACATTCTAGTTCAGTTCTAGTTCGTTTTTGGTTCAGTTCTACTTCAAAATTAGTTTAGTTCTAGTTCAGTTCTAATACAAAAGTCATATCTAAAATGTTGTGTTTTATTTGATATTAAATACTTGAATGAAAAATTGTTAAAGCAATTGACAAAAAAAAAAAAAAAGAAAGAAAAAAACAAAAACATATCAGTATCATTTCAAATTTCTTAGATTTTCTTTTAATTTTAATTTACATAACAAAAATTATTTTAGTCAAATTGGCAATACTCTTTTAGTGAGTTTGTGCTACATAAAAGATACTTTGACTTTTGTATGACTGAAAGTGAAATATGTTTAATGCTAGCAGAATTATAATAAAACTTTGTTCTTTAAGAATTTAATACCCTGTCATGCTGCTAAGAGAAATGGAAAGGAAATAAAATATTTACCTAAACTTTTTATTTCCCTTTTTCTAGTATACGAAATTAAATAGCAAAAGCTTTGTTTTGAAATCAAACAGCTAATTACTGCAAAAATGATGGCTTTTAATTAAATGTAACAAATAACTTATTTAAATAAGTGAGATTTTTTTGATATTTTAATATTTATTATATCCATTCTAGTAAATAAACATTTTATGGAAACAATAAACAGTTCAAAACAATAAACATGAAAAATTAATTATATAAAAACATTTCTATAAACCATAATTAAAATGTAAAAAAATTTCATAGAAAAAAGTAGCAAAATAACCGGAAAACTTTAGTGATGAAAATTTATAATGAAAATTACTAACAAAATGTTATTATAAAAAAAAAGAAACAAATTTGTTAAAAAAATATTCCATTAAATAAACCGCAGAAACCACATAAAACCGTTGGCAAATAAAAATTAAATCAGCAGATATTTTCATCAAAGAAAAAAAAAAACATATGAAAAAAAGAAAAATATGAATTTTATTTAGAATAATTTAAATTGTATTTAAAACTGAATAATGTAATAAAACCAATTAAAATATAAAAATAAAAACCACAAATAAAATTATTTTAAGGCAAAAAAAGTGCTTGCACACAAAAAGTGAAACAGAATGTCATAAAATTTTTAACAAAAAAAAAAAAAAAAAAAAAAGATTAATAAATAGAAAATTATATAAATATAAATTTAAAAAAAGAGCCATGGCTAAAAGAGAAAGTGAATTACTAACTTCCTTGATAACAATAATAGCAACTACAAATACAACTTGTTCTAGTACTACAGAAACTGGCATTACTAATCCAATTGCTATGCCACAGACAACCCGCCTCGTTTCCTTAAACATCCACACTAACAACTGTACAAATAGAGCCATTGGCAGTAACAAGCCTCATACCATTAACAAACAAAAACGACCGCATAATAGAAAAATGAAACGGAAACGTAAAATACCGGAAATTTCATGGCTAATTGTGGCAATTTGCCTTAATTGTTATGTTATATTTAGTGTAACAGCAACTACACAGAATACAAAAATAAATATAAATACTATTAGCACTACTACTACTGATGTTAATGTTGCTCTTATTACCGCACATAATCAACGTCATATACGTGCTGCCGCTCATTCACCAGACGACCATCATATAGATATCGATGATGTGGATCAAATGATGGCCCATCATATCAATCATCATACGGATTTAGTGGATACGGATGATATGTATTTACATAATATGGACAATATTGGTTATCATCATACGGGTAGTTTGCTGCCTCACGAATTGCCGGAACATGATCATATAGCACATCATTTGGGTAAGTAGTTATTTTCCTGTTGTTTCTTTTAGTAATAGTTCGTTAGGAAAAATTAGGTGAATATTGTTTTAAATCGTTTAGTTAGTAAGAGAGATAAAAACAAACATAACTACAGTGGGATATATTGGAGAAAAAGTGATAGCAGGTTTACCTAGAGATCAGAGGCTAAAAATAACTATTAATTTTTTTTTCACATTGAAAAAGTTGAATTAGAAATATTTTTATGTTATTTTATAAGTGTTATTTTCGACAAAAAATTTTTTCTATTGCTCAATAACTTTTACTTTTCAAAAATATTTTTCAATAATTATCAAAATATTTTTATTTTAGGCACCCAAAAAAAAAAAAATGGTTTTTTATGGCACATTAAAATCCACTTTTATAAATATAAAGTGACTCGATCAGTTCGCGTTAATCTTTTCTTGTAAGGGGAGCGAAAGTTGTAGCGATTTTAAGATGAACATATAATTATTTTTGTAAACTATAAGTTTATGTATAATTCCAGTAAAAATGTATTTATTTATTTATTAGTTTCAGTCTATGGATACAATATTATCCTTACAGACATCAATGATAATTTAATATACATAATTAAATTAATTATTTAAACAAACTCTTTAACAAATTTTTAATTTGGAATATTCATTGAATAATCTCATAGCTTTTATTAAAGGCATATATTGTTCTATGAATATCTATATAAAAGACATAATTATTTTGCTTTAGAGGCCTAGGAGATACATATAGTTTTATGGTATGAAGCAAATCAGGACAATCTATTAATCCACGAATTATAGCATATAGGGAATATACAGAAGAAATTTTACGTCTTGTTTCTAAAGTTTTCATAGAAATCAAGGCACACTTATTGGGGTATGTAGGAATCGAAATTTGAGGGTTTAAAAATGAAAGAGCAAACTTTATAAAATTTACTTGAATTTGTTCAATTCTATTTGTTTGTAATCGAGTATAAGGGCTCCAGAAAAATGAAGCATATTCTAATCTAGATCTCACAAAGGATGTATATAGAACTTTTTTTATGTAATGATCAAAATTATTAGAATTATGACATAAAAAGCTTAAAGTTTAATAAGCTTTAGGTATAATATAATTTAAGAGATTCTTAAATGATAATTTTTTATCAAATAATACTCCTAAATCTAAAATTTCATCCACGGATGATAGTAAATGATGATGTATTCTATATCGAGATATAACAGTGTTACAACATCTATGATCAATCATAGAAAAACATTTGTTTAAACTAAAAGGTAAAACATTGCGGACTAATTCCTCTTGGAGATTAAGAACGTCATTGGCATTATAAAATGTTTTAAAAATTTTTAAATCATCAGCATAAAATTAATAATGAGACTTTGTGAAACATTGGTCAATGTCATTAATAAATATATTAAATAACAGAGGACCCAAAATATAACCATTTGGAATAACAGAAGTAGGAATAAATGATGTAGAACAAACACCATCAAGAGAAACTACGGATTGTCTATCCGACAAGTAAAAACGAAACCAAGATAACATTCGGGGATAAACGCCCAATTTATATAATTTTAATAATAAAAGTTCAAAAAATTAAGCATAATATCAATAACTACTGAGTTATTTTAATAATTTATGATATCTTCAATGTTTGATGATATTAGTATTAACATATTTTAGGGTTTTCTAGCAAAATTAAAAAAAAAAAATCATTATAATAATTGCGATTTTTAAAAATTTTGCGCGAATCAAATCAAAGTTATTTCTTCACATATTATACGTAAATATATTTTATTTGAAAGAAAAGAAAATAAATGATATTTACCTCTACGATATCTACCCAAAAAACGTTAGTCAATACCCGGGGTACCAGGGTACCTTAATATACAACAAATTTTTAATTTTATATAATTATTTATCAAGCTTATTAAACTAGTTATAAAGGTAAAAGGAAACTGGTAAATACACGTAGAAAAAGCATGTTTGAGTATGTTCACGACATCCGTCTGTCCACATTAAACTTTTAGTGAAGCTGCAATTGGATGAACTTTGGCTTTTTATGATGCAGGAACGAACTATGTTCAAATTAGTTGAAAATGGTTATTTATGATAACCTAGTTTCCATACAAATTTTCTCCAAGAATAGGGTTTCATCGCTCATATACTTTTTAAATATCACATATTTCAGAACATATAAAAGTTTTTTGTTTTACAAAATAATTTTTGTGGGCGTAAGGAAATACAAAGCAAAATTTTTATGAGGTTCGCTCCTGAAAAAAATCCATAGCTCCCATATAAGGCCCACTTCCAAAAATCTTAAAAAAATGCATAAATTAATATTGGTACGTAAGATTCTAAAAAGTAATAAATCTGAAATAAAGCACATGTTTCTTATAAGAAATCATAAAAAAATTTGTCAAGCCCGACTATAACGTTATTACAATCGTAAAGAATGTTATCAGTGATGGCAATGACTTGATCCAAAATTTAGCACATGTTCCATATAAGATTCTCTATGGAAATTGTACAAGCCTGACTATAACTTACTTATAATTAAAAATATTGATGGCACAGTGTCCTGTCAGGTTTGAAACCACAATATTGAAAGTTTACGTGGCATGACACGAATTGCGGTAGTAATATCAACAACACTAAATCATTGCAATAATTCTGTTTCAAACTAAAAACGTCCAAACGTACATATGAAATGATTGTGCGTATATCTATATATATCAAATCCTATATACACAACAACAACAAGTACTGCTTGCTTATTCAAGAAACAATTGCATATTTTGAATATTTTTTTTTAGATTTAGGCCTATAACTCGATTCTTTATAGTTAATTTAGAAAAATGTTTACAACAGATTTGTGCAGAAAAGAATTCCGAAGCTTCTATAAAAGCTTCAAAAAGTCAAAAAATGCGTTTTGACAAATATCTCATTTACTAATGAACCGATTTGGTGCATTTCTTCCACAAAACAATTCCAAATAAATATTCCGATTTTTCTTTTTTTTTTGCAAAAACGAAGTCGCTAACTCATATAAGGGCTTTGAAAAGTCGAAAACAAATACGTTTTTAGAGGCCATTCTAAGGAATATTCACTATAATTTCATATATAAAATATATATATCCGATAAATGGGGCTTTTTGAAAACTGATTTCAACAAACAGACGGATATCTTTATCTATCGAAATGAAAGTTATTGAACAATAGAAAAAATTTCTTTATTTATAAATAACTATTATTAGGCAGCATAAAAAATAAAAATAAAAAGTAAAAATAGGATCAATAGGAAGACGAAAAATTATATTTGTTAAATATAACTGTTATTTAAAGATTTATTTTTTTAACAGTTATGTCTCAACGTTTTTACATAAATCTTATAACAGTTATGTCTCTGCTAGAGATTGATTATTTTATGATTGTAGAATTGCGTAAGGGAAACAAAATAACAAAACAAGCTTTATTGTTTGATTAGGAAATATTTTATTCGTAAAAGGATTAAAATAGGAAATCTTTTATACCTTTTAAAAACATATCTATTATTTCCTCCTCATTATGTACTAAAATATTCGAAATGCACTGAAATTTATACAAAATATGTTGTAAAATTTTTCTCCAAAAACTAACTCAAGGACAACTGAACACGACATTATTTATTTTTTTTTAACCAAAAGTAACTAAAAAATATATGTGGTGTATGAACTATAGAAAAATTAAATGAAATATAGAAATGAATTAAAACTTTTTAACAATTAACTAATAATAATTGACATGTTGTAAGAACACATATTGAATGAATTGTGTAAAATATATATACAATATTTTGAACATTTTATTAAAAACACAAAATCACAACTTTTTCAAATCTTGTAACTGTGAAAGCATTTAGTCCATGATTGTATTAGTGGATTTGCGGGAATTTTGATTTTGTTCACAAATTAGTGAAGATATTTTATTTTGTGATTCTTAAAATTTGTTCTAATATGTTTTGTGTAATTTTTAAATATTATAAATTTATACATTGATTTGAATGAAACATATCTTGTTTTATTTGCAATAAATCTGTTCTTATGATGGAAAAATAAAAATTTGATTTTTTTGAAATTTTTGAATAGTATTTTTTGAAAAAATTGTTTTTGAAATTTTGTGTGAAATTAATCTTTATTTTCACAAATTAGGCTTAATAGTTCCATATATATTGAGCGCATTAAAAAATTATGCAAGTATAACTTGAAAGTAAATTCGATTCGAATTTCTTGATATTTTACTGAACTAAATCGGACAAGTCGTTCTCGAGATATGCTTCAATACATGATGCAACCTCGTTAGTCTTACAAATAGCAATTTATAGTGAGAATTAGAGTCAATTCAAAAAAAGTGGTTTATAGACTTAGTATTTCATAATAACTTTCATAAGAATTGACTGAGAAATTTCGTGCTACAGTATCAGTGTTACCCTGTGTTACTATCTAATATCCAAATCTAATAAAAAAGTTTTTAATTTTACTTTTCAATCGATACTACTATAAAACTTGTTCCGCATAATTTAGAAAGCTACATGGATTTCTCACTGATATACAGCTAGTGCTAAATAAGTTTATATTTTCGTAAATATATATTTCTTTAACTTTCATGCAAACATTTGTGTTGCAATGTAAGCAATTTCCTATGATCAATAAGTGATATTTTGGCCATTTAAATCTCAAAAAAATATATAAATATGACCTGCAAAGCAAATGTTTTATTTTGATAATAACCAATTAAATTTATTATGTTTTATCCTAAAATTAGTTTCATTGTTAGCTTTAAAATTCACAAATATATTCTTTTTCAAATGCTGAAATTTTATTTTCCAAAACTAAACTATTTTAAGTTCTTTAACATACAATTGTTTATCCTTTAACGATAAGTATTGCTAGATTTCACACACTTATGCATTCATATATGTAAGTCTATATATTCCTCCTTCATATTTGCTAGTATGTAGTGAGTAGAGGGAGTGGAGTATATTAACAGATTTGATGAGTTTTATAATCTTTTTATTGTAGGAATATTATATAATAATTTTTTTTTTTTATAAATGGCAGTGTATATATGTGCTAATGTGTTTGTGTATTAAAGAAGTGTATGTTAAGTCATGTGTCTAAATTTCGTACAAGTATCTACTCGTATAAGTAGATAAGAAAACAAGTGCTGTGGGTTTAAAAAAAGCAACAGAAGACTGAGATGGGCAACCTATATAAAAAGATAAGTTAGTGAAAACTGAAGGACTAATAAAGTATGTGAAATGAAGGTAAAAAAATAACTTATAATAAAATATTAAGAATTCATTCAGCAGTTTAAAAAATAAATTTAAGTTTCTAATTTCATAACAACTTTTGTCCCCCAAACTTCATATGTTTGTTCTTTTCTTTTATTTTTAGTTCAAAGTTCGTCCTATGATCATAAAACCCACTGTCTTTCGGTAGTAGCATTATGTTTTTGTTAAGCCACACTAAATGATATATTATTAACTGGGGAATTTTAACTATTAAACTAAACCGAAAACAAAAAAACCAATTATCCATTTTAATGCTTTTTTGGTTTTTTGCTTTTATGATACCAACAAATATTAATATGAGATAATTTTAAAGATATTAAAGAAATAACTAAATTTGTTAGATTTGATATGAACTGTATGGACATATATTGTTCATATGATATTCATAAAGACAATATTTTCTAAGGAAAATCCTAAAATACTTGGAAATTTTCTTAATAAGATTTCATGCCAATGAATTTTAAGCACATGCTATAAATATATTCTATATTTTAACATGTATTTGGAATAAGTATATGACATATTATTTGCATAAATTTCAAACTAAACAAATTGGTAATTTTTGAAATTGTATAATTTGGTTAAAAAACACACATACATTTTTACAATTGATGTACCTTTGAAAACTGTTTTTTTAATATTATTTTCTTGAAAAATATATTAATTTAAAAAGAAAAAAAATTTTTTTAGCAAAACTTATACTTTAAAATATATTTATAAAAAAATAAAGATATTTCTTACTTTAATTTTACTTCAGAAATAAAAAACATACTTTTATTTAAAAATATATCTTCTATTCTTTCTTTATTTACCACTCTACTTTCTCTTATATATCATATAATTTTTTACATAAAAAACATGACATTGAACGAATTTCAAAGTACTTGCACATCTATTCATATTTATAAACTTTAGCTATTGCTATATTTTATGCCAATTCTCCACCTACTTACTATATAAGTACACATATTTTCTAAAAAATACTCTAAGTAAAATGAGTTATGGAATACAGACTTTGCAATATAGAATAATTTTATTTTTTCTTCTTAAAAAAAAGCGAAACAACAAATCTTTATATTCCATTGTGTCTGTATAAAATTTTTTTTGAATATACAAAAAACAGATCATATAAAAATATAAGAAAAGCATTTCTTTTCTCATAAACCTGCAGACATAAATGTATTAAATTTCAAGCAATGGTTATGAATAATTTAACCACAAAAGAAGGAAAAATAAATCTTTGCAAACGAGTTTACTATAACATACAAAGTAGATGATAATTTAAAAAAAAAGTCATATATTATTATTAGATTTTGAGATGAAATTACTGAAAGGAAAATGAAACAGGTTAAGGTCATATGTATGTATATAATTACTATATATATTTGAATTGATAACAGCAATATGTTTGAATTTATTTAAATAAGAATAATATTTGCTATAAGAAAACTCCAGAATCTTTTAAAGTTTATTTTATTATTTTATTTGGCAAAATTAAATTGTTGTTTTACGGTTTTCTTCTACTGCAAGTTTTCAATTTAATAATACAATGCTTTGGAACTATTCACTATTATATTCACAGCAATATGAATTTAATTATCAGGGCAAACAAAAAATTATCATAAAATAGAAAAATATGCCCTTAAAATTAAAAAATGTGCTCTTTTTTATAATTTTTTTCTGGCTAAATTATAAAATATCTAATATTCATTTTAAAAGCAACATAATTTTTATTAGCAATTGCTAAAGAATATTTTTTTTGCCTTTAAAAGCATATTATAAATTGGTAAAGTAATTTATAAGGTGAAAATTATTAGGAAACTGGATTTGTAACAGGTAAACTAAAAATTTGGCATATTTTGCATCCCATTTAATTTTTTTGCATAATTTATCATTAGTGAATTTTTTTTTTAATGGCACATACACTGATTGCCACTTGAATAAGGAATCACATTTTTTTAAATTTAATTAAGTATATCTCATAAACTAAAGTTCAGAAAAAAATAACTTTTTGCGCAACCAAATTTCAAAGTATTGGCTTTAGTTTCCTGAAGAAATAAAAAATATACATATTTTGTTATACTAAAATTATGCATTTTTTTAAAGACATGTATTTCTGTGGTGCTATTTCGTGTGTCACTTGAATAAGGAATATTTTAAAACTAAGCAAACTGTAATTTATTTTTAAATTTTAAGTTATAAAAATGAAAGTTGTTATCTTCTAGGGTGCAATAAAAATGAACTTCAGTTACGAAATTGTTTATATTAATTATATTTATAATTTTGCTCCTACCACTACAATGATAATATTAATTAACTGATAATGATTGATTTTAGTATAAATTTCAAATATTTTTTAACCAAGTTAATTAGAACTATGCTTGAATGCTTGTCTAAAATCAAACAAAAATTTTATTAGTTTAATTCTACAGTTAATTTAATCCTTTCATAAATAAAAACGCATGAATTTTGTTATAATTATTTATTAAATTATTAAAGATATTTAAATAATGCAATGTAAATAAAATTAAATGAAAGACATAATAAAACTCTAAATTTGATTGGAGGAAATGAAACATAATATATTATTTCATCTAGGATTCTTAAATATCTTGTTAAACTCACCGATAATTTCATATAAATAAGATTTTTGAAACCTTTGATCTCGTTCGAATAACAATCTTCATATAATACTACCTAGGATGACATACCAATAAAAACATTAAAGAATATGATAGATGTTTCAACAAATCGTTAAAAACAATCAATATGAACAGACTTTTCATGTGCATATAATCTTCCGTAGTGAAAACTTTACACAAAGTTGGATCTTAAAATTAAATATAATTCCCGGTACTAACAACGGGAACATCTACATAAGCATCGAAATGATCAAATGTTTAAAATTCGTACTTACTAAATGATTATATATTAAACGCGTCTCCGAAAATTGATCAAATTTCTACAAAATGTTTATACTTCAGTTTTTTTTTTTAACGATAGAATTAGTCCAAATAGTTAAAAATTGATTTAAAGTTTTATTGTTTTTATATCTTTTTATTGACAAGTTTTTATTTTTCTGTACATTTTTTAAAAGGTGTCGATTTTTGTGAAAAAATGTCTAGACCAATTAGAAATTGAATTACATTAATAATATAGTTAAATTTCAATATAAAATGAATTAAAAATTTAAATAAAAAATTATTTGGAATAATTTATTCTGTGTAACAGTTTGGTTTATTTTAAACCCAGGAAAAAATATTATTTTGTATATTTTTGGTTACCCTGTTAATTTCATTTTGAAATTCTTACATTCAAAGTTGTAAAATTTGATTGTGAAGGCAAAACTTCTACTTGTTTACTTGCAATAAGTTTAAGTTCAGTGCAAATACATAATACCACAACACGTTTGCGGTATTATGGATCCTGTAGATCCTGACAGATCACACAAAGCGCACTGTATTCCAATTGGATTGCGATTTTAAAAATTGTTACATTATCCAGTCAAAGAATAAAGATTAGTATACTTTCGTTTATTTCAGGCACAATCTCTATCATATGAATCCTCCATTATACCTGCAATATTATTCTGACTATTGCCTTCTTGCCACTTTAAACGCTCACTGATTGTACACAGAAAAATTATTACCTTATATTTTTCAAGTAACATAGCTGTTTCATTTTACATCAAAATTTAATTAATATATTCAAGAAAAATATAAAATCAAAAAATAAAAATAAAATTAAAGTAAGTTTTTTTCTCATTTAAATTTTTAATTCAAACAATCATCTACATTATTGATTTAAAAAATTTTTAATTGCAAAATTTTCTGTTTTTAATTCTTTACAGTTATTAGTAACTGTTATAATCACTTTGGTGAGAGATGTAAATTTAAACAATATTTAATTTAATTATTTTTTTAGGTGATTGGTAACTTTTTTCTGTATGAACGTAACTCAGAGGAGCATGCAAATTTGAAGCTTGGAAAACCCTTTAAAAGAGGGACTATTAGGCTCAGTATAAGTATCTCTGATATATATATATATATATATATATATATATATATATATATCATTCCAATTTTTCTAGTTCACCCAATTTTTTTAAGGAGGAGAAAAAATTGTTTTTTTTTTTCTTTTTTTGCGAACCAGTGGACTTTTATGCAATTCTGTATAATTTTTCTTCTTAGGAGTTTTTCAAAAAAAAAAAAAAAAAAAAAAAATTATATTACAGGGAATTCTAAATTAATATATTTATATATATTACAAGTATCTCAATACATTATATTATATTAAAGCAAGCATTCTCCATTGTATTAGCGAAACCACCAAGTCCATTGGTATCAAATGTTATTTATTTAAATAACAAATGAATTTACTCCACTTTAGAGTATGTATCTAGTTGTCATCTATGTATGTCACTACAAATATACCTTTACAATAAATGTGCTCACAATTGTCAAACTGTTTACTAAAATATTTTTAATTAAGATTTATACATCTAATTATATTTCTTACTCTATATGTACATAAATATTTATATTTCTTGTCTTTATTATTATAAACAACTACACTTTATCTTCTAAGTTAATTAATTACTTATTTACTTACTGTATTTAATTTGTATTTATTTTTAATCTTAATCTCTTTTCATATTGCTGTCTACTGTATCTGCAACTATTTAATAAAAACATCTACTTAAAATCCTGCTACTAAAATGTCTGTCTAACTACTTCAACGGAAATATGATGCAAATATTAAATTCTTATCTTAAATGGAAACACAACATTATATACCTGTGATTACAAATGCAATAAAAACAACTGCAACATATACAACGTTAAATAATATCAAACAAAATCTTTTAATAAAATATAAAATACAACTATTTCTACCACTACTGCTACTACATCTGTTATTATCTCTACTACTTTTGCTTATAACACTTGAAATAACAATATCACACTCAACAACTACTACTATGACTACAACAAAAAATATGTATAATTCGTTAATTTTGTTTTTCTCTGTTGTTATTATACGGTTGCTATACAATATGTTATTTATCATAATAATCATCATCATTATCATCTTTTCAATAATAACTATGATGATGAATTCATAATATTTATATTACGTACAAACAAATCTATCTACATGTATACTGCCTTACACATTCATGTGGTATGTGTGTCTGTACAACAAAAGAAATGCAAACACATGAAGAGTTACTTGAGGATATAAGAGATGATACTGGCGTTAATACTATACCAGACAAAGGTAAGGATACTCATACATCCTTTTAAGTATTTCTTATGGTTTTAATATTATCTACAGCTAAAATATGTGTATATAAATATGTGTATAACTTTAATAATAAAATAAAAATTTGTATTAGAGTTTTGTATGTTCTAATACTTATATTTAGAAATTTATAAAACTAATATTAAGCAATGAATATAAATGATTTATTTGTAGAATGTTTAAGTAAGTGAAATTCTTATTAAGCCAGTGATTTTGGGGGTACAGGTTGTAACAGTGAACAGTTGAAAAGTTGGGTATTTAAAAATACTCTTAATAACTCGAATTTGGAATAAAATTCTAAAAACTAAACAACGACTGATCATTTTTTCAAGTGAATTAATGGTTATAAAAATACAGTTCTATTTCTGCTTGTACAACATAATATATCGAGGTCCTGCTTTTTTACGATTTTAAGCATGATACCTTCAGCGAATATAGAGAAATGCTGTATTGTCTATATATATTTTGACTAATTTAAAAATAATATTTTTTGAGATGCAGTTGCGTGCATAAAAAATGCAACGCTATGTGATATGATATTTGCTCTCATATATTTTGCTTATAGTGAGACTCGGTGTAATTACTGTTATTATTTCTGATTATAAAAAATTATTTAGCAAGCAAAAAATCAACATGATGTAATCGTTATTGGGAAAGTTTGGAAACTATAGAATTTTTAAATATCATGATTTTCTATTCTTAGATATAGACTAAGTAATTCGACTTTCTATTAAATTTTGCTATTTTTCTAAACTATTTTGGAAATTTTTCCATAAAGATTGACATTTTTGGAATTATTATTTATTTTTTATTAAAAAATTCGAGATCACATAGATTTTGCTATATATAAAATTATAAACCGAAATTCAATAACTACAGAAATTTCATATGACTTAACTCTGACAATTCTCTAATAATAGTAAAAAGGATTAAAATTCCAAACTATTCTACGAATAGTTTTAGCATATAAAATTAAATGTTTACTACCACAATATACCCAGAAATTAGTTATATTTACCTGACCGTTTATTTATAGTAAAGTATAACGAATTTGTGACAGAATAATTTGAAATAAAAGCAGGTGTTCCACAGGGAAGTGTTCTTGGACTTACCTTGTACTCAATTTACACTTATGACTTACCAGTATGCGAAAAACTGACGGTTTCTACGTTTGCTGATGATACGGCAATACTCAGTTCCCACAAAAACCCGCACAAAGTATCTAGTTAACTTGATATATACCTCTGACGTGAGAACACATGAATTGAAAAGTAAACATGTTACATACAGATGATGAAGTTGTTCTCATGTTACACTTAATGGCATAAGTATACCCCAGTCAGATCATGTAAAATACCTTGGTATTCATTAAAATAGGCGACTAACTTGACGTCGCCATATAGAAACCAAGAGACAAGACCAATGTTAATAAACAGCCAATCAAAACTAAGCCTTAACAATAAAGTTATCATAGATATGGCATCCAAATTTTTATAATTAAAATTTAATAAAAAAGTAAAAATGATTTTAATCATCAAAATAATTCATTCCATCAAAAAATTTTTTAGACTTGCACTTCTCATCAAAATGATTATATGAGTTACTAAAATTGTAAAAATTGCAAAAACATTTTCTTTTTTTTTTTGCAATTTTGCTTTTTCAAATTATTTTTTTATTTAAAGTTTTTAATTAGAAAAACATTGTTTGGAAAAGTAAAATATTTAGAAAATGCGTAAATCAGGAAATTATTTAAAATACACTTATTTTCATCAATCAAGTAGGTGACTGAATTGATTGAATAACTCAATGTGTTAATTAAAAAGAAAATATTTTGTTTTTTTTTCAGATTCCAAAAATAACTATTAATTTGTTTTTCTTTTTTTTTCAAATTGAAAAATTTGTGTAACGCAGAAAATAATATGAAAAGAAAATTTTTAAACAAATCTATATTTGGTTTTCAAATTAAAACTAATGAAAAAATTATTTAATTTAAATATCAACTTTTTCCCATTCTTCTACACTTTTTGTTCGGGCGCTTATATTTGTCGATCTCATTTATTCTTATATAAACTAAAAGAAGTTTATGGATTCTATACCTTCTTTATTTTTGTGAGAATTTCAACAGTTAGATACAGGTTAGTAAAATTTTGATGACATTTTTGAAATTTTTTGGTTTTTTGGGCGGAGTCTGTGCGTCCCTTAACGGAATACAAAATTTTGTAATAGGGATTGATACTTTTAGTAATTATATGTATTTTTGTCCTATATCTCATTGAAGAGTCTGAAATAGTCAACGCAGCAGTAGTCTCAAAGCTTTTTTTTTTTCTTTTTGTTATTTTACACAATAAAATTGAAGGAGCATTAAAATAAATTTTTCAACAAATTTCTATGAACTTTTGCTTTCGTATTTTTATAGAGCAAATTGCAATTTGTATAAATCTTGGATATATAGATATAAGAATGGCGATAAATATAATTTTAAGTCAAGTGTCGATGATTTTGTCAATTTTGTCATTTTTGTCAAAACAGATTTTGCTAAGGCACATCGCATAGACAGCACGAAGTTGACCACAATTGGCATAAACGAAAATGTAGAGTCCCAGCATACTCAGAAAATATATAGAAAGGATTCATCATCTACATATATATTTTTCACGAATTTAAAAATAAAATTTTTTATGATACGCGACCGCGAAATTTAATTCTAGAATTATCGAATGGTCGGTATTCAACACAAAAATATTTTTCTGGTATCATTTTAAAGGTAGTTTTATTACCGTTAACTGTAGAGCTAAACGAACGTTGTAACATATATATTTTGGAAGATATTCGCTTTTTTACAAAGACAATTTATGTTATTTTAGGAGTATTGTAAATCGCGGACCATCGCGGAAATCATACTAGAACATCGTATTAGTGTTGCTAGTATTAATGTTAGTATTCTTGCCAAATTTCATTTAACTTGAATGATTTGTGGAAGCTGTTGGCGATTTTTCTGTTTGATTATAAATGAAACAATACAAATTTAAATAAATATTTGGTATTTAATTTTTTGTAATAATTCATAAACTCTTGCGAGTTCCAAAATGCCATTTTTTTAAACTTTTAAAAATACCATTTTTGGAATATTTAGCTCCGAAATATAAATCGCGTGATATGGACTATTTTAATGTGGATAAAAAAGTCATATTGTACGTCATATTAAAAGTAATTTTAATATCTTTAATATGAAATCTAATGAATCTTCAACCATATATACTTGGAAAGATACTTTTAACTTTGTGTATACAACTTTGTACATTTTTTAGCTATTTTACACTTCCAAATCGCTATTTTTCGCGAAGTACTTGATAAAATTATCCGAAATTTTGCATTAGTCTAAGTTTTTATGAGTATAGTGATTGACCGCATATCATTAGATTCGGAGAGATAAAGACCAATTGTGTAATTTGTCATGTTTGTTTGAAACGGAATGATACAGTTATTGTCTAGTTCGAGAATTTTCTTATAAATATATTTTATATTCTAATAAAATTTTGACAACAAATTTAAAGCAAATTTGCAAAACAAAATCCCAAAAACAATTATGTGAAGTTATACACATAACTCATTTTGTTGGAACATGACCAATACATAGCTAACTTCTAAAACAATCAAGATATATTGAAACGGTTTTGGTGGGCAAATGTAATACCAATAAGAGATGCCTAAAAAAAAAATCTAAAATTGTCACATAATCGATCATGTCGGAGCAGCAATATATTCAAATTAAACCACTATAACTATCGCGCCCACTGCACGAAATGATTAGCGCGAACTGATTCTACACGCATTCGAGTAACTTTATATTCATGCAAGTGGATTTTAATGTGCTATCAGAAATAAAATAATAATAATAATAATAATAATTTTCTTAAGGCCTAAAATCAAAAATGTTTAAATTAACTTAATTAATTAATTAACGTTTAAATTAACCTTCTTATTTATTTTATTATTTATATAGAGTAATGAGAAAATTTCTTTATTAATAGCTGTTATATATTCAAAAATATAAAATTTTTAAACAACATAAAAAAATATATTTCAACAAGAACTGTTATCAAGCAACATAAAAAAATTAATTTGAAAAGTAAAAGTTATGTAGCAACAGATTTTTTTTTAGAAATAACTATTACAGTCATTGTTTACTTTATTTTTTTTCTGTTATTGGGTACTTCTATGGCCCAGACTGTAGAAAAAAAAAAATACTGGAAGATTGCTAAAAGCTTTACTTTCTGAAATATAAAGTTTTGTTATTTTGGAAAAAAATGAATATATATGTTAAAAAATTTTCTATAGAACACTTTCAAATGAAATTTTATAAGATATCCTTGAACGAACAACTTTAGATAGATCTCGTAGCAATCTCTGGCAGTAGTCTGCCATCATATGTTAGTCCCACCTTTCCTGATAACGCTCTACCATTTTTCGAAGATCTTGAGGAAATCTTTCACCTGCTCCTCACTAAAATTTCCCAGGCTTTGCGGAAATCAGTCTGAATGCGAGTGCAGGAAGTGAATTTTTATGCTCATGTTGCACCGTAGCTCTTACAAGTTCGGTAGCATGTACTCAACAAACTCTATATAGTCGTCACATTTATTTTTCCTTAGGC
This sequence comes from Protocalliphora azurea, assembly GCA_932274085.1. Lineage (NCBI taxonomy): Eukaryota > Metazoa > Arthropoda > Insecta > Diptera > Calliphoridae > Protocalliphora > Protocalliphora azurea. The sequence goes on along the minus strand of OW026520.1, from coordinate 14,570,672 downwards.
AATTAATCATAACGACTTCAGTCATTGATTTGACAAAATTAGGATCTTTCATGAGTTGAATAATCTGTGGCCCATCAAAAATATCAGCTTTTAATTTTCCTGTACTTAATCCTAGAAACTTGCGTTAAAGAAAATTGAAATATTCGCTACTTTTGTCAAGCGCCTTCACAAACTGTTTCATTATGCCGACTTTAATATGAAGTGGCATGCTTATAAATTTTTTTATACCAACTTTTAGCTCTTCAAGCAAGGTATAACTCAGATAGGTATAACTCAAAACAAAAGCCAATTTGAGATAGAAAAAAAAAAAGAAAAAATCACTGGAAACAAATATTTTTTATTTTTTTTTTTTTTTAATTTTGTTGACCAGTATTATTAGGAAACATCAAAATTAAAAATCAAATATAAAAATTATAAGCAGCGAAAAAAATTCTTTTTAACAATTATAACTGTCATAGGAAAATGAAAATATATATTTGTTAAAAATAACTATTACTTAAAAATGTAATTTTTTTCACTTTTTAATAGTTATTACTCAACTTTTTTACATAAATTTTATAACAGTTATGTCTATGTTTTTTTTTTCTTCCTTTTTTCTGAGTATTTCTTTTAGGTTTAATTTATGTTTGTTTTTTTTCTGAAACATTGACATTTGTTTAGATTTTTTCTGTTTTTTTTTTTTTTTTTTTTGTTTTATTTAATAATGTTATTAGTGACCTTCATGAAAAAGAAATATTTTCGGGGTTAAATATTTGTTTTGCGAACGATATTGATGAAAAAAATGTGAAAACGTAGCAATAAATACTGAATGTTAACATAAATAATGATTTTGACGTTTATACTTACTGGACAGTAGCATACTAACTTGTGTAACATAGTTATTTGTTCCACTTGGCCAAGTCTCTTACTAGTTTTCCAGCAATAAATTTTGCATACTTGGAAGCAATAACAACTGATAGAATAATAGATTTTTTACTTAATTGCATAAAGCTTCCGAAAATATAATAGCGTAAGTTATTGACTGTGTGCGTAAAGCTAAGTGTATACTACGCTAATATTTTACGATTTTTTCAAATATTTGCTTTGACTAATGTGAACACGAAATAAATTAGATAGCAGCAGATTTTTGACAAATAAAACTATTTGCAATAATTAAAATTTCCGTTAGTATGGACATTGTGTGAACCCAATTTGCAAAACATTTGCCACTATTTTGAGCGAATTTTTGTTTGATCTTACAAAATAAATGTAAGATTAAACGGCGGCAAACAACATACGGTGGTTGCGGTAGATGGCTTGATTTGAGAAAGTTGTTATTTTTATATACACCAACTTTAAATAATAATAACGTAGTATATTAGACAATTTTTATCAAGACAAACGTCAAAATTAACGCGAGGTTGTGGAATGTGGCAACAATAAAGAGAAATCATTAATATTTTTATATATGCAGTTTAACAACTGTAGTAACTAAAAGTAAAAACCAATAACCAAAATAATAAAATAATTATCAGCTGTTTAGTTGAGGTAACTGAGGTTTGCACTGATTTTGACGTTTGTCTTCATCTTCATTCGTGTAGACGTAACATAATATGTAAGATTTTTGTTTCAGAGAGTGTCAAATTCGCTCTCTGAGAGAATTATTTCAAGTGTAGATTCAAATATTAGTATAATAAGATGTATTATGAGACTGTTGTGCTGAGACTTCTCTACACAACCATCTTATAAGATGAACTGTCAATAAATACACATATACGAAAGTTTGTTTGTGTATGTGTATTTTGGAAATTACTGAAAAACAATGTTTATTTTTATAAAATTGTTTCCTTTTCATGTTTTTTTACATGTTAAAAAATAATTTTTATAAAAATTGTGCTAAAAAAGTGTGAATTGCTTAAATAAAAAGGATATGTTTACTCTGTGACTGATTAAAAATAATGATATCTTATAGGATTTATTAGAATACGTGTACCCCTTATTTAAGATTTAACATAATATAAAAAAATGGTTACTCTCCTCTGCCGGCGTTATCTCAAATATTATATCAGCGTTGGTTGATCTCAGTTGTAGACCTGGGGTAATACTGGTTATTTTTTATACAGCTGAAATTGGCGCGTAAAGAAAAAAGTCTTGATTTTTGAAGACAGAGCTGTTTTTTAAAGAGAAAAGGAAACAGAGTTGTTCTTGTGTACAAACGTAAATTTTTTATAACAAAATTTTTAATATGTAAATGTTATAAAAATTTGAATTTATAAAATTTATTTATTTTATCAAGATAAATGTAAAATTTTTGCTTGAATATTGGAATATTTATTTGCAAACTATTCTTAGAAATGTTATTTTTTTAATATAAATATATATTTCATATACAAGAAATAAAAAAAGTGTTCATGTCTAAAATTATTAACATATCAGCTTTTAAATTGATATAGTGATCCAAATAATCCAAAATGATCCAAATATTCACGCTTTACTCTGCATTTTATATCCATATTTATGTAACAAGTAGAAAATCAATACCTCAAGGTCAGATTTTGGTCCATCTGTGCTGAAATGGTTTGCACATGTGCCAAATTTTATTGATTTGTAACAACTACTAATCTTACTTTCCAAAATAATAAAAGCCGTTGCTAACAGGCTAGGTCCATATTAAAACGAGAATCCTTTTTAAAAAAAGTACATGTATAAATTTTTACTTTGGCTGCTTATATAATCACAACAAGTCATAGTAAGCTAAAAAAAATTATATGTAGAATATGTCTACTTTTTATTCTGAATAAAAAATATATAATTATATAATCATTTTTCGCAAAATGTTAAATTAAAGAGTTATAGCGCAATAAAAATTTTAATTACTTTTAAGACCTTTTTTAGGTCGAAAGTGAAAGTCGACTGGAAACTGCCGGTGTAGGAAGCAAAATCAAAATTTTGTAAATTCTTTGCATTTCATGGGAGGTCTAATATACATACGTATATTTTATAAAAATACACATTAAACTTAATATTTACAAGTATTGGTTTCTTTTTCAAATAAAAAAAATATATATATATATTTCTTACGGATTTTTATTGAAAGAGGTTATTATATATTCTGATTTTTACACAGTCAATTATGAGGATTAAACCCCTATTCCGGAAATATTTTAACTTTGTAACTATCGTACTCTATATTGTAAATATTGATAAAATAATTATTTTTTGGATAATTTTTCAATAAACGAGAGGGATCGATTGCAATAAATTCTACTCCCGATATAATATGTGTGATAACAGGCTGCAACAAGAAAAAAACCTACTCAAAATGAGATGTATCAGTAGTATAACAAAACTCCCAAAGGGTTTTTCAAAGTTAGTTTGAATTTCGATTTTATGGGCTCTTGAATTTCGACTTTTTCGAAGTCCCTCTTTCAATATAATCGGAAATAAAAATCATTTAAATTATTTAAACCAAATGCTGTTATTTATTTTTGTTATTTTATAGTGTACCACCGCTATTATACTAGATTTTTACACCCCTATTACGCCCTTTTTTTCATAATATCGTTTAATTTATTTGACTTGACCTTATGTCTAAACTACTGAACCGATTAAAATTAAATATTACACATATGTATAACCTTGTAGGAAGCATTAACTGAATGCCACGCCCACTTATTTATAAAATGAGCTACTTTGCTTCATAAAAAACAAACTTAATGATTTACTAAAATTTGTAATGACACAGGTAAAAACATGATTACGGAATTTTCTCTAAAACAATATATTCATTAATTTTAATAATACTGTGTTCATGATAAAAATGTTTTTGTATGAGTTTTATCATTTAATGTTTACATTTAATCAAAATTTTGATATAGTTGACAAAAACCATATTTTGTTTTCAAACCATATTAATATTATTTCAATAACAACAAAATGTTGCAAATAAATATTCCTTTTACAAATATCGTTAGAATTTTATAACTTGTTGGTTTTATTTCTAAGATTCGTTTTCCATCTTCATTATAATTCTCATTTAGTTTATACATTAATTAATATATGTAGACAAGGTTTTATCATGTTTGACGTGATTCAAGCAATACAAGGTACTGACTAACTATTATTAAAGGGTTTAGTTAATAAAGAATATTTTTATATTGCACAACATATGATGGTACAAATAAATAGAATTAATTAATGAACAAATAATATGTAAATATTTTTTATGATTAAAAAACACTTTTATCTATCATTTTAAAACAAATGTAATGGATTTTTTTTTTTTCAAAAAAATCCCCTTTTTTGCGACTTTATTTTTTTAAATCCTCTTTATTGGACACTTTTTCAAAATTCTCAACGGTAACGTTGAATGGAGTTAATAAACATATTTTTTTAATATATAATAAGATAGAATAATAATATGATAAAATGGAATCAAAGAATGACAGCATGGGATAATAATACGGTAAGATGTAATAGTAATAGGATAAAATGGAATCATAATATGCTATGATGAACTATTAATAATGTGATAAAATAGAATAACCCTATGATAAAATGAAATCATAATATGATATGATTGGACAATAACGTAGTAAGATGATATAATAATATGAAATACTCGAACCATAGCATGTAGAAACGGACCGTAAAATCAGATACAATATGATAAAATTTTAACTGTGACCATATATTCTAATCATACTATGTTGCTCTTAGATTATGGTCACTACAATTATATTTTTTGTCTGCGTGAGTGGGTAAAAAAAGGCGTAGTACCCATACAGACTAAATTTTATATATACTGTGTTTTTTATACCTTGTGTATATCATATTTGTTGAGGATTTTCTCATTAGCATCAATAAAGTATCAAAATTTATTTTTATTGAAAGCGTGCTAAAAAATGGGCGTGTTATCCTACTTTTTTTAGTTTCTAGCTTTCTTAAAAAAATACTTGATATATTTATGTGCTAAATTTTATTTGAACTTTCAAAAAAAGAATTTCTTATATAAAGTGGGCGTAGAATTTATATTAATATTATGTTATATTACTTTTCAGAGATTGCATGATAATTACTATCCTAACCTCTAAAAATTCATACACGCCTACAAAAAATTCATATTTGAAATTTAAATGCTTGTATTTCTTAGCAAAATGTTCTAATTTAAATAATTGACGATTTACTTAAAAGATAGTTTAGTCATCTTTTTAGTTTGAGCGTTTTAGTTTCGTGTAGCACACAACAAATTGTATAACATTAAATTATTTGACATTTGATTTTTAATTTAGCATAAATTGTATATAAAATCTATTTTAATAAAGGTTGGTACTCCATACACCTAATTAAATCGGATGTTTATCATATAATTTTTTAAATCAGAAATTGCTTTTTAGAGCTAGTTCGGTGTCCACTGTTTAAACTCTGTAACTGCAGTCTTGGTTAAAATTAGATCTGCATGGAATATTAGTTTGAGATGCTAAAATTATTATTTTTAAGTTTTTTTTTTTTTGTTATTTTTGGTGCTTTTTTAGGTAGTAAGGTTAACGTATTTTACAATAATTTCTATAAATAATATTACACCTTTTCTCAGACTTTCTGGCCTATATCCTTGATAACTTGTATATTCTAGAAAGGAAAGCTTTTCTTATCTTTCGTGGCCCTAAAATACTTACAGTAGTTGGTCAGTTCCTTTAATTTCGAAATTTAAATATTTAGCTAGTATGTCTAAAATCGCAACAAATGATTTGTAAAAAATTATATTAGTACTGCTAATGTCTAATAAGGATCTAAATTCAATCTAAACCGGAGGAGTAATAACTATGCAAATGATAAAAAACAGTACCGAAAGATCATATAACGATTTAAACAAAAAAGTGCTCAAAATATCGGATTTCATGATACACAAAGAATTCTTTTTGTTAAGATATTTTACCAAATACAAAGTAGTTATAAAAATAAAACACTATAAACAATTTAAATTTTGGTACCGCTTTATATTAAACAATACTTTATATTATATATTTATATATTTATATTTTAAATGATAAAAATTAGAAATATATAAATTTATCTTGGTAACCGTTTTAAATTTTATGCGAGAAAGTTCTTATTAAGTTTTCAATTGTGCTAGACTTACAGTTTTTTAAATTTGAAATATGAATATTTTGTCTGGGTATACGAACTTTTTGAGTTTAAGTTAGTTTATGTACTTAAAATTACTTAAATCGGTTGAATAATATGAGTGCTCATATACTACAAAGAATCTCGCTATTAAAATTGGACGTAAAAGGGGTGGGATACTAAATAAAAATCTTACATAATATCTTAGAGAATCTTTATATCACATAAAACAGTAATTACCATAAATACATTGAAAATTACTGATTTAAATGTTTTTTTATTTTCACACCTAAATAATCAAAAAATTATTCTAAAATATCCAAAGTTTAAGAGTCCGTAAAATCGAAATTCGAGCTAACTTTGCAAAACCTTTCAGATGTTTTATTAATCTTTTGCCCTACTTTCATTTAATGTTGGAATTATTGAGGCAATATTTAATGACACAGTGTCTCACAATGTAATTTAAAGGTCTTTTTTATTCTAATATAACGAGGTATGAGTTAACATTTGCTGGGCTAAATACGATAAAAATATATATTTTATTAGTTGACAATCACAATGAATTGTTTTTTGTGTAATCGCTATCAATTTATTTGTATAAATTATAATCGCAACTCATTCTATAAAAAGCTGTTCTCCTTTAGCTTATATTACCTATGCGACTACACCCTCTTTCATGCCAAATTTATTGTTTAAGTATTTACAACTACATGATACCTAAATTAGTTAACCCACTATCGGACCTTTTACTGTCTTTCAACAGAATTTATGAACTGACAAGAAAAGTTTTTCAATTTATACGAATAAAACTTCTTCATCAAATATATTCAAATTTTTTTCCCTCATGCTTTTTTGTTATGAATTTTTAATAATTGTTTTACTTTTATGTGTGAAAACATTTTTTATTTTGTTGCTTTTTTGTTTTGCAGATCTTCCAAAATTTGGTGAACCATTACAAAATGTGACTGTACCCGTAGGCCGTGAAGCTGTTTTACAATGTGTTGTGGATAATTTACAAACCTACAAGGTATGTTTACAATTCAGATTGTCCTTTTTTTTTTGTTATTTAATTTTATAGCTTTGTTAAAAAATAAGTAAAAAATAAATGTAGAGAAAACATGTAATGGAAAAATATTTCAACAATCTCACACAGTACACAATTTAAAACAACAATAAAATAAAGCTTTTATTTTCAACAATAAAGAGAAGCAGTTTTACTTTGCTTTTTTTCAAACAAATATTTTATTTCCTATTTTAAGTGTTAACTGTAAAACAAAGGGAAAGGAAGAAGAATAAGAAGTAGCTATAATAGAGATGAGAAAATGAAGAAAAGTCTCAAAGTGTTGTTAAGTTTCCTGTTTCGTAAATTTAATGTCATTTAACACGCACCTGTAAATTCCTTAAACTCTTTCGTGTTTTTCTTCTATATATTTTTCCAGTGGTTGTTTTTTCTTTCTGACTCTTTAAGCATGGGTTTGTCTTTTTTCAGTCCATGTCATGAGGAAGAGCGGATGGTTTAAATTTGTATGTGTGTATATGTGTTTGTTTGTGTTGTCTGTATATGAGTATAACTAACTTTTGACCCTTAACAAAAAAGATAAACAGGAAAAATTAAACAGCAGAAATAAAATTTACAAGAGATAACGATTACAACAAATAAACAACACAGTAAACCTATACCAATATCAAAGTACACAAAAATAAAGGAGACAAACAACATTTGTTATAAAATGGACTTAGGTCGCTAGGCACTATAGGTTATATAATGTTTAATAAACTTCAACCTAAAGGTCTTGTTTTTATAGGCGGTGGTTTTTGTTTTCGATTGACCTTTTCCTATCACGTTTTTTTTTTTTTTTTTTTTTTTTTGCTACATTCAGCTCATTTTTTATTTTTTACTTAAGCTTGTTTAGTATCATGTTACCTTGTAATAACAATAATAATGTTCAAATTCAATTGATTAAAGTAGAAAAGTTGTCAAGATATTTTTTATTTATACGAAGGCTATAAAAATAAAAATTCAATAAAGGCAACTGAAAAAATTTATGGGCGATTTTATGTTGAGAAATTTGTAATGTACTATATATTAATCCTATGGTACCTACATGGGTACTTTTCTGACTACATTGCTCGTATTTCTTTAATAATGAAGATATAATCACGAAACTTCAGATCTTCCAGATTGAGTTGCTTTTAAAGCTTATAAACTCAAGAAAACCCAATTTTGTTAACTTATCATATATATAACATGGATTAAAAGCTGACACATACGTGCATCAATACCCATGCTACTCCGATACCCCCATATAATTTCAATATGTTTTTCTTTGCAGATTTATTACTTTTATTGTATTTTAATTCATTTAAAGTTAAAATTAATTTTTTTATTTAAACTAGTGAATAAGCTGGTCCACGACTTGAGGGTCGGGCTTGACCAATGTTCGGGGAGGATCTTATATGGAACCTGTGAGGATTGTAAGAACGTTATAGTCGGCCTTGGCCGATTTTTCGAGAGTTTCTTATATGGATCCTGTGCTTTATTGTGGATCATGTCTTTTTGTGTATTTTAAAATTACAATTTACACTTTTTCGAATCTCAAGAGCACAAAAAATATAGTGTCTAATTTATGCACTATATAACGATTTTTGGATTTGGGCCTTATATGGTTGCTATGGATTTTGACCTCATATAAATTCTATATTGTGCTTTTTTACTTTTTTACATTTATAAAAATTATTCTATAAAATAAATGGGATTTTTAAGATCTATAAAACATTTATTAGTACTGAATTATGTTATATTCGAAAATTTTATGAGCGTCCAAACCCTATTCAAGGAGAAAATTTGTATAGGAGATAGGTTATTATAAGTAACCGTTATCAACTATTTTTAACGTGGTTCATTCCTACACCAAAAAAGTCAAATTTCATCCATTTATCTTAAGAAACAGAAGGTGAACATATTAAAATATGTTTTTTCTACGTGTATTTATCTGCTAGCTTTAAACTTGATAATCAACTAAAGGATCCTAATAAACAACTAACATGAAATTATAAGTTTTTGAACAAAATCAACATAAAACAAACTAAGGTACCCGGGTATCCCAAGTACTAAGTACTAACATTAATTTCTATGGGTATATACGGTAGGGTTAATGTAATATATATATATAATACATTGTATATTTTGTTTATATTGTAGGCAGAATACCAAGGGCTATGCAGGAGTAACTGTCCAGTTTTATTAAATTTTATAAATCCTAATTGCTGGGAAAGAAACACCTTTTTTGGAATTTTAATATCAATTTATTCTACCCATGTCAGTTTCACAGCTTTTTTTATTTTCGGGATTGTTCTTCTCTATTGGTGTGTGATTCAATGGGCATCTTTCCAACTTTAAAGAAAATTATCGTAGTTGCAAAGAGGAGAGCCTTCCCTTTCTAAACTTAAATGAAGGATATGTATACCCCCCACGACTAAAGTTCCATAACCGTCTTCTTCGGAATGTAATATATCCAAATTTTCTACATACATATTACGGCAGTCACTCAAATAATCTTTCTTCGATTAATCGACAACTTAAAGTCAAACATTTTTTCGATTAAATTAAAATCAATATTTTGGATTAAAAATTTATTCGAGTAAATTATGCCGTTTAATCGAGTAATTTAAGTAAAAAAAAATATATTAAAGATTTGCTTTTTAACTAGTTTTAAAAAAGTTTTTTATTTAATTTTTTTTAACAAATTTTACTCACAAAAAAAAAAACAATTGCTCTATAAAATGCTTAAAGTACACAGAGAAAACAGTTTCATTGTGACCTTTTGTTTGACAATAACGGAGTTAAAACTAAAACATAAGAAAGCCTGGAAAGAAATTGGCAATGATTTTCTTCAAAAATTAGTCGAATCAATGCCATATTTTGTATGCGATAGAGATTCAAACGCCTTACTAAGGTCGATAAATATAACCAAAACTTGCATATGTTTGATTAAGTATCTATTGATGATATCTGAAAAGTTTCCTAAGAGTTGGTTAATATTTTTTTCCTTTTTGGAATCCTTATTGATTGTTATTAATTATTTTATATCTTTGCAGAAACTTTTGTAGTCTTTTAACAATGACAAAATATAGTTGTTAATATCTAGCTTATTTCCGTCTTTTTATATTGGCCTTACTATTGAAGTTTTAAGTATATTAGGTACCATTCCTTTTTCTAAGCTAGAAATAACTAGTTTAGTTATTATTGGTGTCAAAACACTTTTTTTGAGATCTTTTGGTCATATGCCAGCAGTTACCTCACCTTTTTTATATTTACAGTCTTAAGAATATTATAAATAACTACTAACTTAGTATTATTAAAGTAAAATGAGTTTCACACCGTGTTATTGATATTAATAATTTTCAGGATAAACGTCCTGTTAAGTTAGTGTATTTTAGAACAGTTTTCAAAAAAAAAAAAAAAAAAAAAAATACTAGGATTAAATACTATTTACACATTCTTAAAGAATAGTATACTTAAATATCTAATGTTGACGGTTTAATTTTTTTTATTAAAAAAATACTTCGAAATTAGAAGAAAATTAAATTTCTTCTCTTACTCCAAAATATAAAGAAATGGTCAACTTTGACAGCTCAGTACAGAAATATGTATGTATTTATTTATGTTTTTTATGTTATATATATATATATATATATATATATATATATATATATATATATGTATTTTTTATGTCTTATATATATATATATATATATATATATATATATATATATATATATCTTTTTATTTTAACATGCTTAATGCTTTGTCAAATTTTTATTAGACAAAGCATTTATCTATTCTACCTACAAATGTATAACGTATGTTTCAAATATACACAAGATTCTAAAACAGAGAATTTAAACAAATATTAATAAACAAAAAAAGTAGTTTTAAACAAGAAAATATTTACCAAAAATAATTTTTTTATAAATTGGAGAATATTTTTTCCAAAACTTAAAAAAAGAATTAAATTCAAATTTTGGTCTACTCTTTATAACCTATGCCACCATAAGTGATTGGGGTGTTATGCGTTTGTCGTGATGTTTATAACGCACAGAACAAATTATCCAACACCCACCTTAAAGTTTGCCAATTGGCTCAGAATCAGTTTCTGAGTCGATCTAACGATGTCCGTCTGTCTGTCTGGCTAGATGGCTGGCTGGTTGTCCATATAAACCTTGAAATGTCCTCCCGTAATAGGGGTTTAACGATCATAAATTCCTCAAATGGTTCAATATTTTAATGAAATTCGATGTTAGAAAGTTATGTATAAGTATCAATCTTAGTACCAAATTTCATGAAGATCGGTCCATTATTGACCATAGCTCCCATATAAAACTCTCTTCTGAATATCACTTTGACGTGTCACATACACATGTTAGTATCAGGTTTATATTCGACACAAATAAGTTTTATATAAGTAGAAATCATAGCGACAAATTTTATGAGGATCGATCCATAATATCACCCTAAAGTGCATAAAATCATATAAATGTTAGTATTAAAGTAATATTCTGTATTCGTATATTTTATTTTATAAATAGTAAAAGTATTGGTCCACAATTGTCCACATGTCTAATATAAGATCTACGAATTTGGTAGATATATGTAATGGTGCGGGATATCATATAGTAGGACTTGACCGACTTTATTATTAGTGATCACAGACAAGTATTAATTCCTGTATTTGAACCTTATTTAAGAAACTACAATCGCGACAGGATTCCTTGTGATTTCAGCCTTAATTAAGAAACTATAAGCGTTTTTAGGTTCCTTATAATTTCTTATTAAATTTAGATTTTTGGCTTACTTTTTTAAATTCTTCTTATCTCTGATAATAAAAGGAAATTTATTTTTCCTGAGTTCATTAACAGTTAACTCATTTCACTTAATAATTTTTCCGAATATTTTCAATTTGTCTTTAACAAACAAATACTTACAAATTTTAAATTAAATACTTTATTTAATAGTTTTAAACCTTTTTTAAAAAAAATATTATGCTTTATTTTGAACAAAAATACAATTGAAATTTAGCATGCTTCAACATAAATAATGCATTGAATAAAACATATATAAGACGTGATTTTACATCAATTTATTGATTCTGTTATAAAAAAAAGAACACTTAGAGTGGGAGGATGATTTGCACCAGAAAAAAGAGTTCATATTTATTTTTAAAAACCAGTCAATCTGTTATTGTTAACAGTTTGTTTAGATTTACATGATTTTTGTGTTTTGTTTTGGTAAATCTTCTTTGTTTACAAATTGTTATTTACGTTTATAGCACAACAATAGATTAATCTTTATTCAATCCTTTTTTTTTTTTTTGTGTGCTTGTGTATGTAAGAGTGTATTCATAGAAGTGTGTGTGTTCTATTTTAAGATGTTTGCATTTCCTTTAAATATACTGTTTTTGAGTTTTTAAAATATTTTATTTACTTTCTTCACTTTTTAACCTCTTTCTTTTCTTATATTTTACAGATTGCGTGGTTACGTGTCGATACACAAACGATCTTAACCATACAAAATCATGTTATCACTAAAAATCATCGAATGAGTATAACTCATGCTGAAAAGCGTGCTTGGATACTTAGAATACGAGATGTTAAGGAATCTGATAAGGGCTGGTATATGTGCCAAATAAATACGGATCCTATGAAGAGTCAAGTTGGATATTTGGATGTAGTCGGTAAGTTTAAATGCAATTAGGACTAAATTAATAAGAAGTTGTAATTAAAGCATTAAACATTCAACACCACCATTTGATTTAAAGGAACAGATAACTTAAAATAATGCGAATAAATGTCCTTATGCACCACTATATTCTAGATTTTTCCACCCGAAAAAGATTCATATTATATCCATATTTATTTGACTTATAGTTATTCAAACATATATTATTTAATATTAAACAAAGAACACTTTTCAAAATATTTCAATTAAATCCATATATTTATTTAAATTTAAAAAAAACACACTAAAAAAATATTTTAACAACTAGTGATTTTTTTTTAATTTTTCCTTTCATTTTTGTAGTATAAAATTATTTGCCATTTATGTCAACTATGTTTAAATTTAAAAATTTGAATATAAGAAGTAAAATACTTGTTCATATTTTTATTGTGCTTTAAGGTCATACAATATATATTCCCCGGTTTTGTGCCATTATGTATTTGTTTTATTTGCAACATCCATAGCAAAGTGCGACAAAAAAAACCCTTTCATACACGCATTTTAAACAAAAATATCTTGTATGACTGCACTTATGTAGTTAAATATTTAAATTTACTGCACTAAAAGCAGAGGAAGAGAAAACAAGAGAGATTGAAATCTGGGGTAAAGCTACTCCAGAGTAAAAAAAATATTATTAAGTGGTATAGTACAACAAAAAAGGAGAAAGTACAGTGACATAAAAAGATGAAATAAATTTTAGTTCCAGTTCACTTTTAATTCAGTTCAGTTCTATTTCAGTTTTAGTTCAGTTCTAGTTCATTTCTAGTTTAGTTTCTGGAACGAAACTATCTGCTAAATCTTCATCATACACTAGAAATGCTGCTAAAGAAAAAATGGAAAAAGCACTCAAAATACGGCTTGAGGACAATGCACAAAAACGGACGGAAACAATTAAGGTTTTATGAAATGATAAAAGATGAACAACTGTCTACCTCTACATAATCAACTCCTGAGAAGGGCTACTTATTTTCTGCAAGCACAGGATGGCATGCGCTTCATAATATAAGACACAAGGGCGAGATTGCTTCTGAAAATCAGAAAACTGTCAAAGAATTTCCACTAAAACTTAAAAAATAATTGCCGAAGGTGCATACAGTCCAGATCAGGTTTTTAATGCCGACGAAACTGGTCTTTTTAGGGAAAAAATGCCGAGAAGAACATATGTGACCAAATCGAAACGAGTGCTGGTGGTTTTAAAGCTGAAAAAGATTGAGTCACATTTTTATTTTGCAGTAACGCTTCTGGAGATCGGATGTTAAAGACCCTGCTTATCAATCGGGCACTTAAGTCCAATAAAAAATCATGGGTGACAACTACAGTTTTCACAAGATGCTAATGCTATAGAAAGCAGCAATAGTGAAGAATCTGTTAAACTTACTACAAATTTAATCCAAGAAGGTTTTCAACTTGCAAACAAATTAGGATACCATTTCGTCACAAACGATCTCAATTCCAACTTGAGCTGAATTCTTGTATGGCTCATTACAAATAATTATACAAAGAAGTAGCAACAATTGGCGAACAACAGTTGATAACACAGTTCACTCTAAAAAAATGTAGGTTCCGAGCGAGCAAGAGAAAGTACAGTTCAAAACCATTTCAGCTATGATATTGATTTTAAACGCATTCGAAGCAAGCGAATGCAAGTAACTGATGATGACAGCAATTAAATTTATGTTCCTGTAGTTATAATTTTTTTTTAATTTATTTTACCTTAAAAATTGAATTTCCTATTCTTTTTGTTAAAAACATAGCTGTTTTACATAATTATTTTTAGTTCCTGAACTTATCATACATTTTTTTTACATTACTTTTAAGCTTAGATTGCATATCTTTTTTTTTTTTTTTTTTTTTCTTTAATAACTATGCTTGTGTAAAAACACATTATTTATATGATTTAAAAAAATAAACCTGAATAGGTATTCTTAAAAAACCTTGTTTTTCACTAATTTCAATAGGTTTTAGAGATAAAGAACCAATCAGCTATTTTGCATACGATCAATGGTTTTTTAATACGGTTTCTTTTTATACGGATTTTCCTGGACCCAATTACCGTGTAAAAACAGAATTAGGTGTATTTTTATTTATAAGAGATAACTTAAATGAGCGAACGTATTTTTTCTTTACCTCGTCAAGCACTTTACAGAAATATAAAAATCTTCAAATTCAGACTTGGGTTGTGGAACTTACGTTTTTTTTTAACTTTAACATACTTGACACCCTGCAGCTAATATCGTATTGTTACAGAGTGACTACAAAATGACCTTTCTGAAAGCCTAGGTCCTCCTCTACTACTCTACCATACATTTTAATCAGATCTGACCAGTAGTTTTGGAGATAAGGGTTCATTAGCAAAAATTTTATGGATTAGAAAATATTTACTTGGGTTAAAAAATCATCACAATATTAAATAGAATTTCATTATAAGAAACCTAAATATGATATATTTTCTTATAGTACATGAATAAATAACTCCAAATTCTATTTTTGAAAAATAATTGATAATCGCGTTTTTTAGAAAATTTTAATTTATATGGCAAACAACAAATATATTTAAAATTTTTTTATTGTTTCCCAAACATTTTGTTGAACAAATAGGCAGCAAATAATAAATTATTATCAAAAATAAAATAAAATTTAATTTCCTACTTATTCTTTTATTAGTTGCTTCTTCCTTCTATCTCATACAAGTCAACATAAGAAAAATTTATTATGCCAAAACAGTGTTGAAAATTTTTGTGTTTTGCCAATATAAAACATAGAACAAAACTGACACAAATTTTGAAATATTTGTTATTTATTTACTTTAAAAATAAATAGTAAATATTTACACATACTTATTTATACATACAAGTACTCTTATTTTGAGTATAATTTTATTTGTATAAATACTTATTTGTAGATACAATAAATATTTGCCATATTTTTTCCTCAATTTCTATTTACTTATTTTTTTCTGCAGCACTATCGTCATCGACATCATCAAAATTGAATTATGTATTTTTTTAGCCTATGTATGTCATGTTAGGGGGAAAAATAAAAAATATTTTGTGACTTTTATTCCAATAAGAAAAAAATATGTTTGGTATAAATTTGGCGAGAAAACAAACTCCATTGACTGATAAACTTTGATGAAAGGTTGACAGGGGCTAAATAAACCACTTTAGGAAATTTGTTTGGATCATAATGTAATATGGGCAGTTTAAGTAGATAATTGATGGAATAAACTTTAGAAAGAGGAAAATCATCCGGGAGTTTAAAATAAAAATTTAATTTTATAAATTTATAAATTGAAAATTCAAACTTAAACATTGAGAAACTCAAATCGGATAAACCTCAAATTTTTTTTTCTAAGATGGTCTTAAAACCATTTTAAAAATTTGCCAAATATAGAGTACTAGTCATTTTTATAAATGACTCTGTCTATTGTTACATGTTGTCTATAGCAATGTTTTATTGTTAAAGGATTTTTTTTATATAAAAAAAAATAAAAATAAAATAAAACAGCAACAACAGCCGCATCCAAGCAACTGAAACAATTTATTATTTTCCTTTAAAAAGAATTGTATTGCTTACAATGAATAATAAAAACCCTAAAAATTCAATATGATGCTGGGTTTTTAAAGCAAATTTTGTTTTTAAAAGATTTTTTGATTTGAAATTTATTTGAGTCAACAGAAAAAACCAAAAAGAAAAAATTGAAAAATGGATTGTATAATAGGATTCAAATAATGTGATCAAATGTTTGATATGAACAAAATATACAATAAATTGATAGAAAAATTGGAAATCTGTAAACTTTCTTGTCTTCTTTCTCAGTTATATGTTATTTATTCGCGCTATTGATTTATATTAGTTCAGACTGGATATCCTGTTGTACTAAATTCCTTATTTATTTCTAATTTTTATTTAAACTTTTCCTAATGAACTTTAGCTTCTTTCTATAAAGAAATTTTAATTACTGTTTATTTAGTTTATTGTTTTCAAAAAATATTTTTACTGTTCATTATTTTCTTTTTATTTTGTTGTAACTTCATTTTAAGTTCATTTTATAAAAGTTCATTTAATAATAAGAAATATATATATTATAGGTGTTCTCTACAGTTTTTGTTGAATAAATTTTACGCCCACTCGACGCTTATTTATTTACAAAATATTTCGTTATTCATTTATATTTTGCATATTTGTTTTGTATACGTATTTTTTTAATAATTAAATAAATACGTGTCAATGAAAAATAAATTATATTACAAACCAGAAAAGAATTGTGTGCATATGGCAAATAAACCAGCGAATATTTTTGGAAATAAATCATTTAAACTAATAGCGCAAACTATAATAAAATTCAGTTCTAGTTCAGTTCTGGTTCAGTTCTAGTTCAGTTCTAATTCAGTTCTAGTTCAGTTCTAGTTTAACTCTAATTCAATTCTACTTTAGCTCTAGTTCATTTTTAGTCCAATTCTAGTTCAGTTCTGGTTCAATTCTAGTTCAGTTCTGATTGAATGCTAGTTCAGTTCTAATTTAGATCTAGTTCAGATCTAGTTTAGTTCTAGTTCAGTTTTAGTTCAGTTTTAGTTCAACTATAGTTCTACTATAGTTCTAGTTCATTTCTAGTTCAGCTCTAGTTCAGTTGTATTTCTACTTTAGTTCTAGTTCAGTTTTAGTTCAGTTCTAGTTCAGTTCTGGTTCAGTTCTGGTTCAGTTCTAGTTTAGATCTAGTTCAGTTCAAGTACATTTCTAGTTCAGTTCTAATTCAGTTCTTGTCCAGTTCTAGTTCAGCCCTAGTTCAGTTCTTCTTTAGATCTAGTTCAGCTCTAGTTCAGTTCTAATTCAGTTCTAGTTTAGCTCTAGTTCAGCCCTAGTTCAGTTCTAGTTCAGTGTTTAGTTCTTTTTTTTAATTAATAGGTTAACAAAACTGTTTGGTGCTTTTCTTATTTATTTAATCACTACAGTATAAAAATGTATTACAAATGTTCCGAGTCACACAGATTCTGTGTTGCATGAACACATAAATAAATGTGAAAATATGGTGCATATTTTATACTGATACATTTAAATATGTCCACATATTTATTTAAAAGTAAATAAAGTTTGATATATTGATTGATATCATTTATATTTATCACGATGGATAACAAGTACAACCTGTTGCAAAATGTATCTGTTTTCAAGTATGTATTTTTTCTGTGACATAAAATAGAAAATAGCAAAATTCAATAGTTAAATATTTAATAAATATAAATTAAATAAACATGTAGATTTTCGACATTATTGGTGATTTGTAAAAGCTTAGAGGCATTAATTAGAATATATGGATTTTTTCTTTTTTTAACAAAATATATGAATATTGTTATACTAA
Source organism: Protocalliphora azurea (assembly GCA_932274085.1). Taxonomy (NCBI): domain Eukaryota; kingdom Metazoa; phylum Arthropoda; class Insecta; order Diptera; family Calliphoridae; genus Protocalliphora; species Protocalliphora azurea. Next base: position 14,552,433 of record OW026520.1, on the reverse strand, counting down.
TAATTTAGTGTATGAAAAGCTATGGTTAGGCTAAACATTCTGTATAATGAGTGGTTTGTTAATTAAGAAGAAAATATTATTTTTACCAAGGAGAAATGATTTATTCTGTGAAAAGCTGATTAAATTAAAGTCATTAGTTTCTACTTCTGAAACTTGAATGATTTTTTGACAATTCTTCGTTTCAAGTTCTTGGTCAATAAAACATACCTTTTATGAATGTGAGAGCAAGGAGAGGAAAAAAAAATTAAAATAATTATAGCCTGTTTCTACACGTAAGAAGTTTCGTTTCTTACTCTAATAATAAGACTTAAATTAAATGTGAATAAGAAGTTTATTAGTTTCTCGGTCTAACGAATACTCAGTTTATCAATTTCGCGATTTTACGTACGTCCCAATTTTTTCCATTTAGTACTTTATATTCAGGTATCTCACAGAACACAAATACGTACGAAAGTGAAATTGAAATCGTATTTAGCTTATATAGAAAATAAAATAAAAAACAGTTTTCAAAAATAGTAAAGTTGTTCATCATATTTAAATGTAAGAAAACTTAAAAATTAATGTAAATAAACAACGGATATTACTTTTATAATTTCATTTAAAAAAAAATTGACACCAACGAATTTTTAAGAAATTTAAGCTTTTTTTAAATTAACAGTAAGTGGATAAAGACACAATTTTTTTAAATCAACACACAAAATTTTTAAATTTAATTTAAAAGTATTTTTTATTTTGAAATATTCTTTTAAATATTTTCCGTCATGATTCAATTGGTTTCAATGTAGAAATACATTTTACGTATTTAACATTTTTTGGACTTGCGAAAACGTATTAGAGCTGAAGAGGAAATACGAAAACGTTACGAATTCTACTATACGAAAATTTTCACTTTCGAAAAATATATCTGACATACCTGATTATGAACAATTAAAATATTTTAGTACTCAATATTACGAATTTTTGCAAAAATATCATTTGAAAGCTATAAAAATAAGACAAAATAAACGCAAGCACATTTCTTATCATATTAAAAGACCACATTTTCTAAGCAAAAGGAAGAGAATGAGAGATTTTTTTTTTTTTTTTTTTTTGAAAAGATCTTTTGATTTGAGAACTATTTTACAATAAAAAAAATCAGTAAATGAAAGCAAAATCAAAATATGTTACCAAACAGTTTTTTAATAATTTCTAAGATATGATTTCGTTTGTACTTTGTGCAATGTCGCTCAAAAACAGTCGGACCTCCCCTTAAAGTATCCATTCGATCCACAATTACTTATTAAGTGGATTTAACATTATAAACAGTTGTCAACAGTTCCAATAAAAGGCCCGCACTCTAGTATTAAATATACATGAGTCTGACCATAATCAAAAACATCAAAATGTGATTAAAAAAAAAACTGTTATTCAGAAGTAGAACAATAAAAATTATTGGTTATTATATAAAAAAAGAAAAAAAAAACTTAAGAATTTAAAATTCATACAAAATTTCACTTGGTTTTTATAAGATAACTAAATTGTGATTTAATATTAAAAAGTTAAAATGTAGACCACATCTTTTGAAGTATTTTTATTTGTAGAAAAATATTTGCGATTTAACGAATTTTTCGATATTCGAATTGGTCTGACAACGCAACATTCTTTAAACAATTTTGGAATTTTAAATATTTTAATTTTCGATTAATAAATTATGATGACGTATAATTAATACACGCAGTAATCATTATTTATTGTTCATACGTCTACGTACACCACAATATATATTTATTTTAATTATATAATTCCACAGTTAATTAAATGTATTTAAAATTTTTAATAATGATATTTAATAAAACATTCACATATTTTATAATTGAACCATTTTTAATATTTTCTTTTAGATAAATAAATATTTATGTTTAAGTTAAAAATGAAATTTAAACTTTTACAATTTCAATCAATATATATTTCTTTGTTCGTTCATCATCAATAAGGAATTGAAATGTGTTTCATTTGATGCTTACTAGCCTTTTGTTAGTTTAAAAAATGAAGGTCTTTGAGAAAAATAACTTAGTTTTCCATGGAAAATAATAAAATATACGTATAAAATATATTCATTTCTTCAACTTAACCTTGTTTTTATAAATTTCGAACGAAAAACTGGAGGGTAATAACTTTTTGTTGAGTTGGTATTGTTTGTTTATATTTCGTATATGTGTGTATGTTTTTTTAATAATTGTGCTCCCTTCTGTGTTTTTCAAAAATAATAAAATGTATCATATAAATATGGAAAAAAAATTCAAAAGGGCTTTTTTAATTAAATAAATACGACTAAGGAAAAATTGTACTTCAATTATTTCCACTTTTTATGTATGCAATTTTTAGTAACGCAAAGTATACCCTAGATTACATAGAGTTCGTCATTATGAAAAATCCTTCAAAGAGTTGTAGATGAATAGATTGAGGGGAAGATGTAATTTGTATAGATATCAATAATAATCAGGCATACATGGTGAAAAATTCCGTTAAATTTTGATTATTTTTACACCTTTGGACCAATCTTTATAGCAGCAGGAGACTATAATGCTAAGCGCACATTTTGGAACTCTCGCTTTATTACAGCCAGGGGTAGACAATGTCGTTTGACAAACTAGATTCCATATCTAGTGGTCAATCCATTTACTGGCCAGCAGATATCAATAAGATTTCTTACTTTATTAATTTTGCCATAATCCAAAAAGTAAAACGCGTATGTATATCAGTAATTCCTTCACAGGATCTCTCATCAGATCATTAACATACGATCAAATTTAATAATCCAAGTCACTAAGAAACCCGAAACACTTGTTTCCCAAATAAGAAAACAAAGTGGTTAAAGTACAAAACATTCTTACCACAATATATTTAACTAAAAAGCAAAAACGAAATACAAGAGTTCCTCAGGAAGGTCTAAATATATTAAGATACCAATAGTTTATATTTATAAGAAAGTCGAAATTTTAAAATTTGAAATTTCGTAAAAATAATATTTTGGGCAACATTATAAAACATACCAAAATTTATTTTCAGGCGGGTAACAAAAAGACATTTTTTCATAGAGAATGAGTCGCCTTAATATACATGTATATACTCGCACCATAAAGAGCCTCACGAAAAAAAGGTACAAATGTACCCCTCTAGAAATGAAAATTGGTTTGTTCTTATATGATTCCAAAAGTATTATATCTGAATGTTAAAATTTATGTCAGCTTGACCATTTTCAAAACATCTTTAAAAATACTAATTTCTTTCAATATCATTATCAAAATTTTCATAGAAAAAACTTGAAATTATAATAGAGGCATACTAAGGCATAAAATATTCATTTAAATGATTATTATGTCTCTTTTCAGACGCGGAATATTAAGATTCTGCTAACATTTTTATCATAGTTTCTTAATTCAAACATATAATTTTATAGATTTCGAAAAATTTTCAACATGTATTGGATTTTAATATACCATTGGAGTAATAGTCTATCCCGATATTATTGAAGATTACACAGAATTAACCTTTTAGTAGCAAAAAAAAAATAATAGTCATTTTTCAATATTGACTTTTTGTCAAGTTTTATTAAAGGCGGCCCTCTGTGCAGCGTCCGCGATTGAATTCCGCATATCATTGATATAAGGTTACACATATGGAGCTTTCTTTTCCAAAAACAAAGTACCTAAAAAAAATTAAAAAAAATACACTAGAATTTTTTTGTAAAATTACGTTTTTTGACGAAGGGAATTTCTTAATTCACTGTAGAAAACAGAAAATGCCTTCATATTAAGAAATTTTCTTAGAAAATAAACTCTTAAAAACTATAAATGTAAAGCACCGTAAGAACGCAAATGGCTAGTCCAAACTTTAATACTCTAGAAGTTTGAGAATCGGATCCCACCGATCTCTCAAGAGCGGTTATACATATATGGCTTCAAAATAAATGTTGTATTATTATGCGCAATTTTTTAAAAGAAATTTGTTGTTTTTTTATCTCTTTTAAATGATAATTTTTTTTTTCAAAGGTCTCATTAATGACTACATATACTACTCATATTTTATATTTATCTAGTTATTGTTTTAATTTTTTTAACTTTGTTTTATAAAAATTGTTTACCTCTTCTATAAAAGAGGAAATTATTTAAGAACATTCCAAAGTGGAAGAGAAACCAATTTTTTTATTAAAAACCACCTCAGACTCTTCCAAATTTTATTTATTCTATATCAAACTTTTAGTTATAGCAAAAATTTTTTTACATTTTCTATCAGACAAAAAATTAATATGGAGTTTATGGGCAGAATTGAAATGAATCCCATTTTTAAATGTTAGGCTTTTTTGTGAAGTCTAAATTGTTTTTATTAAAATATTTAATTCTGTTGCACTTTATTATTCTAAACAATAAAGGCAATCTTCATAAATTTCGTTTGGGTATCTTAGCTAACAAATTTTTTATAAATTATTAATTAAGATTTCTAAATATGTGCAGTACGCCTTACCGGCGTATACGGGTATCCGGGTACTTTTTCGACTTTAAGATATTCGAATTCCTTTAGTAATGAAGATATGGTCACTAAATTTCAGATTGTCGCGAATAAGGTGTTTCTAAAGTTTAAAAATGCAATTTTGTTAATACGGTAATTTTGTTAATCCGGTCTATATATAAAATGGCTTTAAATTTGACATCTAAGGGATGTCAGGGTACTTTGATACCCCCATATAATTTCTATATGTTTTTCACCATAACTAAATTTTCTTTGCTGTATTTATTATTTTTATTGTCTCTTGAAATAAAGCCATGATTTATTATTTTTTTCCTTTTTCCCTAGTGAATAAGCTTGTCAGTGCCATCACTGGCAATATTCTTTAAGCTTGCGAGAATGTTACAGACAAGCCTGACAGATTTCGGGAGAGTTTCTTAAATGAAACCTGTGATTTATTGTGAACTAAGACTTGTTGTAAAGTTTAAAATAATAATTTATAATTTTTAGAATCTTTATAAAAAAAAACATCGTGTCTCACAATACTAATATATGCACTTTATACTGATTTTCGGAAGTGGGCCATAAAAGTGAGCTATGCAGTTATGTATAGTGAACCTCATAAAAATTGGATACCTTGATTTTTTAAATTTACAAAAATTATTCTATAAAATTAAATGGGATTTCTAACGTCTATAAAATGTTTATATCTACTGAAGTCTGCAATTGTTAAAAAGTTTATTTACATGGGGGCTAGGTTATAATATGTAACCATTGTCAACTATTTTTAACAGAGTTCATTCCTGCATTATACAAAGCCAAATTTTATCCAATTATTTTTTATCTATATGTATTTACTTTTATTGCTATAACCAATTAAATGATCTCAATAAATAACTAACACAAAATTATGATTTTTTATACAAAATTAACGAAAAACACACCCGGGTACTTGGGTATTGATTTTTTTTTTTATTTTTTTGGGTATGTGAAGTAGGCAATGGTATACCCTATATCTTGGTATGAAAGATTTAAGACTCCAAAGTTTTCAATACTGAGCCAATATTCTGATTCGAGATTTAACGACTTGAAAATTTTTGCCGGTTGATTGAATCAATACCAAGCTTAGAAATTTTATGAAAAACTCTTTGTTGTTCATTCTATTATTTTAGAAATTAAGGAATAAATTGAATTTTTTCAAAATTCATTCCTTAATTTATTTGATGCAAACGGTCCCAACAACTGATTCCTATTAGATGATAACCTTTTCGGTACATAAATACATTTAGTTTTTTTTTACTTGTAACTCTTATTTATATTGTTGTATAAAGTTTCTAACCAAAATTCATTTTTATATCTTTGGAACGTGTGAGTCTCCTGTTTGTTTTTTTTTTCTTTTTAATTCTATAAATTTTGCCTGCAATATCATTATTTTCGTGCACGTATGAATAAAAACGTTTATATACCCTACACCACCATAGAAGGTTGAGGTATTATGAGTTTGTGTTAATGTTTGTAATGCATGGATAAAGTTATCTAATATACCAGTGAATTCAAAATCGCTTTTTAAAACCATCTATCAATGTACTTCCGTCTGGCTGGGTGGATGTCCATGTGAACTTTTTGCACAAAGTATAGGTCACAATTATAAAGATAATTTACTAAAATTTGACACGTGGGGCTTGCGTGATACAAGGACGAAGCCTATTGAAATTGGTTCTGAGCGGTCTATTATTTGATCTTACCCTCATACAAGTACCCCCAGAATAGAGCTTAAACTCTCAAAAATGTCTTAAAAGTAAGAATATTTTAATGGAATTCTGTGAAAAGAAGTTCTATAGAAGTGTCAATCTTTGTACCAAATTCTATGAAGATCGGTCCACAATTGACCATAGCTCATATATCATCTACCGAAAATCAACTTAACGTGAATAAATTCCATATGAATGTCAGTAAGTAAGTTAATATTCAACAAATAAATTTTATGTAAGTGGAAACAACATTGCCAAATTTTATGAGAATCAGTCCATAATTTACCATAACTCCACTATAAATCCACTTCCAGAAATCGCTCTAAAGTACATAAAACCATCTAGATGTTAGTATCAACGCATTATTCTGTATTTGTATATTTTATTTTACATTTAGTAAAATTGGCCACAGATGTAATATAAGTCCCCATCCCGAATTTTTATGCTCGTACACAATGGTGTAGGGTATCGTTAGTCGATTTGACTGACTATATCATTCTTTCTCATTTTCGGCTGTTTTTTTTTTTTCTTTTTTAAGAAATGAATTGTTTGTAGTTGGTACATAGAACAGAGAGAAATTATTTGCTGACATTTTGCTAATTTAATAATAAATACTGTCAATGTGATGGTATGAGGATAAATAAATTGTGTTAGTATGTGTATGAGGGTAAATAATTTGTCAGTATGTGTATGAATTATATATGAGTATATTGTGTCTGTGGTACATTTTTTATTTTACTATGTTACCTAAAACAAACACGTATTATTTGAGTTTTTCTTTTTTTTTTTTTGGTAAAATTTTATTTTAATTTAAAATAAATTTTATTTCTTTTACAAACAACAAAATAGCATTTAAAAATTTTACTACGTTTTTTCATATAAAGCAATTTATAAGGTTATAAAGGAATAAAATAATAAAATAAAACTTAAATACCTATACAATTAAAAATTTGACTTAAGATGCTTAAGTTCATGTGGTAAGGGACAAGGGCATTGTTATGTTATATTGGACATTTTAGGAATTGAAAAATAAATACGATAAAATAAATAACAAGAATTCTTTGCTAAGGATTTTTGAAGAAATTGATGCTTTATTTTAAAATTAGTTGTTAGCAGATAATATAATGATAGATTTTAAATAAGAATTTAATATCATTTTTTTGCATTTATTTTAAATTATTTAAAAGGAAAAATTAATAATAGATATTTCTAAAATTCTTAGAAATTCTATGAGAGTTTTATAAAAATATCTCCAAATTGATGTCTTAACTTAAACTTTAAATAAAATTAATTTATTTGCCCCCTGCCATCTTGTGATCAATAAAATTTAATTCCAATTGAGTTTTACTTTTTTTATAGTGCTACTGGAATAAATATTATTCTCTTCGTAATATTTTGTTGCATGATGTTTTTTATTATGGCTGTTGTCGTTTACGATAATAACAACTACTATAACAATAAGGACGAAAACAACAAACAACTGTTGCCATATGTTTAAAACTATTATGAATGGCATACCAATTCATGTACTAATATACAGATTCCATTTGTGTAACAGTTGTTATTTGTAATATTTACAAAACTATGGTTGTATTTGTTGAATTTAATATTTGTAGTATTGCAAAAACAACAACAATGACAATTAAATTACTTTCATTTTATATTTGTTCACAATTTTTCTTGCTTTCTCACATTTTATTTTATTTTTAGTGCCACCGGATATTTTAGATTATCCCACCAGTACGGATATGGTAGTACGTGAAGGTTCTAATGTGACATTAAAATGTGCAGCAACTGGTTCACCTACACCCACCATAACATGGCGACGAGAAGGTGGTGAACCAATACCCATACCAAATGGTACAGAAGGTAATAAAAGCAAAAAAAAAAAATAGAGAAATAAATACTATAAATAACTAGCATAAGAGAAAAGTTTTAACAATTTTATTTTATAACAATTTTGAAAAAATAATTGAATACCAAATGCATTACATTTGTAAGAGGAAACTTAGAAAAATTTAATGAGATAGATGTGAAGTAAGTTCAACTAAAAATGATTTTACAAATGTATGCTGGTTTATTTTCCTCTACCAAAAAATTCTTTTCCCATATAAAATAATGTCAAACGAAATTCTAGGAAATTTTAATCAATGGTAGTGTAAAGCAATTTTAATGGAAACATTAAAAACTACAAATACAAATACATTAAAACCTACAAAAATACAATCAAATCAAATAAAAAAAAGTAACTGAAAATATTTTTTCATTCAAAACATAATGGTTAAAACAAGTACTTTTAGTTTTATATATAAGTTATCTTCATTTTTATAATACGATTTTATATTTGTAAAATTCAATCTCTTTTTTTTTTTTTCTTGCTCTTTTTTATACACAGCCATCAGTTATAATGGTTCATTTTTGACAATTTCCAAAGTGAATCGTTTAAATATGGGCGCATATCTTTGTATAGCATCAAATGGTATTCCACCAACTGTTAGCAAACGTGTTATGCTGATTATACATTGTAAGTATTGTTGTATTAAGTCCTCTTAATTTTTAAAATTTAGTCGAAATCATATGAATTAAATTTCATTGTATTTGTTTTATATAAAAAAGAAAGCAATTATTTTAATTTAGTTACATAAAAGTATGCACTATTTTTAAGAGAAATTGTATGTGTAATGTTTCCAGCATAAAAGGAACTGAAAAGGAGCTGAAAAATGTACAATTTTAATATTGTGTTGTCAATGCAAGGAAGTGCTTAGTGCTGAATAAGAGCTGTAGAAATGTTTTTTTTTAGCCCAAAATTATCATTGCTTTTGAAGTACTTTTCTGAAAATTATATTTATAAAATTTTTTAATGGTTTTATTTTTGCTAATAAATAATAAAAATACCTTTCAATTTGTGAAATTTTTATTTTCTTAAAAATTATTAACCTTTTTTCCAAAAACTACATCTATCTTCACTTTTTTGGTAGTAGTATTTTATCAACTTCCAAAAAGTGTAAAACATGCACTTAGTTCTACTTTTTAAGTAGTGAAAATGTTCTTTTTTTGGAAACACTTGCTTTTTGCTGGGGTTGCGCTGTAACAGTTTGAGTATTTGAGAATTAAATTTTTGGTCACATAAATAATTAATTTATAAACAAAAAAATTAATAAGACAGATTTGCCAAACATTTACATCGTTGTGATAATTTGCTCTTATACCGTATCAGTATTTAACTGTGGCAAGTAAAGGGCGAATTTTTATGTATTTATTTTTTGAAAATATATGCGTAAAAATGCATTTAAAACTTCAAAATATGTTACAAAAATTTTAAAAAATATGTACTTATCTTTATTAAATTTAGCATAAATCAGTTCATGGTAAGCTATTAAAAGCAATTAAATAACTTAAAGAATTAAAATAAATTAAAGATTGCTGAAATAAAATTTTTGTGTGTGAATATAAAATCAAGTTCAAAAGAGAAAAATAAAAATTTCTGAAAAAAAATTGCTGCATGTAATTTCTAACTTAGAGTTATAATCAACTCATCTACAGCTTTTTTGAAATCGTTAGAATATTGTTTTTTATATTTTAAAGTTTCATTCCAAGACCTCTAATATGCTAATAACAATTGAAGAGGAATTTGGATAATTTTCCTTTAACTTTACTACATTCAAATATATCTATCTATCTTTTATATATAATTGAAAAATCAATGTGATCAAAATTACATGTGTACATTTTTGTATACAAAATTTTAATGGCTTTTGCTTATTTTACCATATTTTATTTTTATTAAAATCATCCAGCAACAATTTAACCAACTCATGAAATGAACGAGCAATTATTTTGTAGTTTATGCTTTCATGTTGTACAATATTTATCAAAAACTTTCGTTTTCTCGCATCAACTCCAATAATTACATTTACAATATATCGGTATGTATTTTCATTAATGTTTATCCATACAAATTTGGTTTTTTTACGATTTCATTTCTTCTACTTGATAATTCCACATATTTTTTGCTGAGCGTACATTTAGATCTAATGTTTTAACTTGTGTAGATCTTTTTTTAAGGAATACTAGCTCCGGTCAGCCGTCTTAAAATTCTTGTTTGAAAATATCTGTCAAATGAAAGCTAAAAATTACTGGCGAACCTGTTATACGTGTTCTATCTAAAAATGGATAAATAAAATTATAAAATTTTAGAAAAAAAGTTTAAAAAAACAACCAAATTAAAATGCATTATTAAAAAAAAATATAACAAAAGATACATTTTCCATTAGATATGCAAAAATATGAACTAACACAGCAGTGACATTTTTCAGTAAAATGTGTGATTCGGATAGATAGCTACACTAGTTAGTTTTTGAATGTTCCTGAAAAAACATGCATTTGAAATCCGCCTGCTAGTAACAAGTATCCATAGAGTGTCCTGATTAGTAAGACCAATCAAACGATGCATATAGTTGTGCAGAAATGGGAAAAAATACATAAAAAAAATTTATAATTTATCTTCAGTTAACTACAATCTACCCTAGGCCGAAAATTCGTTTTTTTTTCACAAAAGTCCAATTCAGGTAAAGGAAAAAAATTTATATCGATTTATAATCTAGAAACTTTAGATTTTATATATAAACATTTCTATAGTATTACAGTTTACCGTTTCTTAATAGTAAGGGCTCAAAATCAAAATATGATATTTTTTTTGAAATTTTTTATTTGCTACACCATGTGGCAGTCATTATCACGCATTAAAAAATCGATATATGCACGAAACTAGAGACCATACGTAGTAAAACTACGTACTTACTTTTTCTCCATGACGTCAAATTTCCTTTTGAAGAACATAAAATTTTCGAATAATACACATTTTTAAAAAAATTTATAAAATATATACTAATATTATATCAACCCATTATGGATGTCAAATGAAAGTTATGAACCCCTGCAATATATTTTATATTTTTTATTCAAATGTTTCTATACTAATACTTAAGGAAATATTATCTTTTACTATTTATTTTTAAAAATATATCTGCCTGCAGTAATCATTCTCACACATGAAAAAATAATTATTAATTTAGCTAGAGACTGTTCAAGGTAAAAATGTGCCAGTTTTTCTCCAAAATGTCATATTTATTCCCAAAAGTACATCAAAGTTTCGAAATATACGTAATTTTTAAAGATATTATAAAATCTTTACGAAGATTAAATCAATCCATTCAAAAGATTTTATTTAAATATTTCTATCAAATATTAAGAAAACTGTCCTTTATATAAAGTATATATTTAACTAATAAATATAATACTAAAGAGGTAAATTTTCAAAAAGATATTCTCTTAATTTTAAATAAAATAATTTATTATATTGCGAAGATTCGTAACTTTTAATCGCTGGTAGGGAACTAAGGAAAAATCTTTAAAATTTTTGAGATAATTTTTTCTGTATTCCGATCATAAATACTCATCGTTTGGCGGCTCTTCCTATATCGAAATCTCAAAAAAGCGTTTCATCGGGACACTCTAATGTAGATCTGAAACCTGGAAAAATACAGGTTACAATTTTGAAAATATTCGGAGGAAATTACAAATGAATAATTATTTCGAACCAGGTAGAAAACCTGTTGAAATTGGTTATATTCGGACTATTATTTCAAACAGACCTCTTACAAATATCGTCCCTGAAGATAGTTTAACACCCATAAATTTGTTAAATATTCTAATATTTTAATAAAATAACGCACAAATAAATTAAGGTTTATCATAGTACTAAATTTTAGAAGGTCTTTATATATTGGCAAAATTTTCCACGCAAGGCCCACGTCCGAAAATCTCTTTAAAGTGCATTCCACATAAACGTAACTATTAACATAATATTTGAGGCAAAAAAGTTTTACATATATTTTAGAATATTCACATACCAACAAATAAATATATTTATATTATTTATTTGAAAATTGAAAAGAAAAATACATTCCTAAAAATAATGCACTTAAAAAGGAAGAATAGCTTCTGACTACACTCCGTATCAATATGATTTTAGCAGCACAAAGGCATAATTTTGATTTAACAGTCCTACGGGGGGTGGGGGATAAAATGGGGGAGAATTGCATTTCTTTATTTAATAGAGGGGATGGTGCTGTAACATGAGATGCTAAAATTTTCGCGGAACTATGCAGAACTTAAAAGTCATTGATTGCTAAAAATTTTATAAAGAAATTAATCAAACATATTTTTGTTATTCTAGTTAAACAATTAATTTTTTGCCTGATTTTATTTGAAAAAGCAATTTACCCAGTGAAAAAATCGTCATCCTTTAAAACGGTATACAATCTATTACAATATGTTTAAAAAACAGAACGATATGTTATTTTAAACTATACATATTGTTGATAAATTTTAAACAACACTTTTACAGTGGTTAAGGTATTAAATTTTCGTAGGCTGTAATTCTAAAAGTTCATGTAAACTCTTATTATGTCGACAATTTCTATTCTAGTTGAAGTTTTTTAAAACAACTTCAAAAACTTGATTCAATAGAACAACTTTTATTTTTCGGATTTTGTCAAGTTAGATTGGTAAGATGTCACAGTGTATTTAATATTTTTCATCTATTCTGTTCATCAATATGTGCAATAAATATCAAATCTAAAAATAATAAATAGAATCATATTTTAAACTCTTCTTACTTCTTCATTTATACCCTAATTTATTTATTTATTTATACCCTTATGTTGACCTAACGTACGGGTACATTGAAACAATGTATTGCCATACGTTAACGCTTATACAGTTATAAATTCAATGTACAAGTTCATTGTCTCAACTTATATGTAATAAGTTTTGGTGTACACATTCGTTGGATAAAATTTCCATGAACATTGATATAAGGAACCTGTAACTTGATTTTAATGAATATAAACGTTGTACCAACGAAACTATACGTTTAAATTTTTAATATTTCAATGAACTTTTACGTTTTTCAAATGAACCTACGCATTGAGAAGTATCACAATAATAAGCAAGTTCTGTACTCTTTGTATTCATTTTATATGTAATCACTAAAATAAATTATATTACATTCAATCAATACAGTAAACTAAAAATATCATATTCCTTTATAACTTTCCATATTCTACAAAATCTTGCTATGGTGTTTTGGATATTTGCAAAAATTGCTGAAAGTTATAATCCTAATGTACATACGAATTTTTGTATGTGCGTGTAGAAAAATTAGCTAGACTGTTAATCATATCGGGAAATCGAGTTGTTTGTAATATCCAGAAGAAAATAAGGTTCAATCAACCTTATTTCAAAACTAACTCAACTCATTTGTATTTGTTGTTTCAAGTGCAGCATTTCCTTCTTCATTTTCCTAAAGTTAAAGTACTATTGAAAAGTTTTTACCACTTTTATTTTCCATTTTCATTAATTGAACATTAACGTTTTGTGTACACATTTTTTTTAACTAATTAAATCTCAGGAAAGAATTCCTAACTTTTTTATTTTACCAAAAAAGTATTGCATACTTTTAAGTAACTATCAGTGTAGAAAATTGTAAAAGCATACTCTGGGGACAAGTGAATAATTTTGTTTTAATTTCTATTTAATTCTCTTATGTGATTTATTATTTTTAATTGATTTCTGTTGTTGCAGCTGTTTTCTTAAAGCATTAAGTATTTAGTGTTTAATTTTTTTTTCCATTTCCTCTCCCCTGTACTTACATTAAATGTTGGTATTAAAAAACCTCAAATTGCAATTTATTTGTTAAATTTTTATTTTGTTTTTCAACTCTCCTCATCTACTTTATTTTTCTTCATTCTTTTAATTCTTACAGCATTATTTTTTACTATTTTATTTTTATTTTTCACAGTTCCACCCATGATTTGGATACAAAATCAATTAGTTGGTGCTGCAATCGGACAAAATATAACACTTGAATGCCAATCTGAAGCATTTCCAAAATCAATAAACTATTGGATGAAAAATGACACAATTATAGTGCCGGGTAAGTAGAAAACTTTTTGTACATTAAAAACCAGACAAAGGGGGAAATGAAAGGGTCCTTTTTTTTAAAGTATAGTATTTGAGACTGATTTTAAATAAGAGCATGAAAAAAGAAAGAAATCAAAGTATCCATAAAATTAAAAACACAATGTACAAAAATATCTATAGAAATTAATTGAATAATTCACTGAGAACGAAATGTAAATGAAAAAATATATAAAGTATACGAAAAGCATTGACTACTTAATATTCTGTAACCATAAACCACAAAACTATTCAAATTTTAATTCGAAATTTTTCTGTTGTCTCATTCCCAAATATCAAATATTAACATAAAGACATACGAATATTCTAAATTCACATATATGTATATAAACGCATTTGTATTTATATATGAGGATATGAAGTTCTTACACAAATGTCTTTACAAATTATAGGTTTACCTCCTGAAAAATTTTTCTCTATTGAAGTAATAAGAACGTAGGGAAAAAAGGGGGCTTTAATAAACTAGAATTTGCTTATATTAGAAAATTTCAAAAAAGAAAAACATTGTTTCTTCAAAACACTAAACAAAAGTATATTCCCTGCTGCGCTAATAAAAAGTTCTATATGTAATTTTTCGACTTTTTTATTAGACCCTTATAAAGTTCTTTCGATCATAAATTTCAAATTTTAATATATTTTTAAATATTTGTAATTTTTCCGGAGATATTAAAAAAGATTAGAAAAAAAATATTCTTTTCTTCAAAACACTAAATCAAAGTATATTCGCCGCTGCGTAATAAAAAGTTCTATATGTAATTTTTCGACTTTATTTATTAACCCTTCTAAAGCTCTTTCGATCATAAATTTCATATTTTAATATATTTTTAAACATTCCGGAAATATTATTATTATTATTATTTTAAATCAATTATTTTTGGGTAAAATGGGAACATATTTAATGTTTCTTAAATACTTTTAAATGATTTTTGTATTTAGAAAGTAATGAAAACCGCTAGGTTTTCGTTATTGATTTTAACATTTCCTGGGATACCGGGAATTTTTACCAAAAATAAATAATTAAAAATTTTTAAATATATATAAGATAACTCAGTTAAATAAAGGATAAATATTAAAATGAATTAACCAATCACTGAGCGATAAATTAATTCAGTTGTTTTTGGAATTCTGACATTTTGAAAATTAAATGAACACCTTTTATTATATAAAAACTCATCCGAAAGTTGAAACATTACTTTGATTTTGATACTGCCCTGCGAGTGGAACTTCTCTCAATAATTTTATGGAAGTAAGCTTGTTGTTAAGAGACCTCCAAAGATTTTACATGTATATAATGATTTTTCTCATACAAAAATATAATTAAGTTACTTCTGCTTTTGTGCTATACATATAAGCTATAGATAAGGATATTTTTAGACCCACGTTTTTATTGGTGCTTTAAAAGTTTATGTTATTTGAGGATTCTAAAATTACATCTTTAAATCGTTTAAAAAATATATTTTTCAAGTATCGAATTTTGCTTCTTACTGGTCCTTGTGCAACATATTATTTCTTTTTAGAGTATTTCTATAAATATAATTATTTTTTTATTTTCCATTTTCTATACAAAAATGCATAAAGGTCTCAGAAACTATCGATTGTATTTAGATACTTCGTTGATAATTTTTGTTTACATCAATTTGTTGAGAACACTGCTTAAAAGATATTGTATTTGTCAATAAAGTTTTCTTTTCGTATATATGAAAAAACTGTCAGCTATTTTTTTACATCTCGCTGTTGAAATATGAAAAACAGTTGAAAAAATTTACTTTTTCAACCATGTCCAGAGTCTTACGGAAAAGGACATTGTAATTTCAATATAATTTCGTCCAAATTAAACACAGTGATGTAATTTTTCAACTGTCAAAATGTATGGGAAATTACAAAATTTCAACATGATTTCGACCGAAGTCACGAAAGAACGTAATTACGCACCTCACAGTGTAATATTTAGGCAAATTAGTATGACAAAAATATGAAAATAGAAGCTTAGTAATTTAAGTATTTTGTTCGTATTTACTGGTAAATATATCATATATTATGTAAAAAATACTTATAATATTGGAAAATGTCTTGATCGCGAATTATGTTTTTTCAAATTTAGTACTTTTATAAAAATATGAATTTTTATTTAGTGTTTCTAAAGAAGAATCTTTATTTTAAATACATATATCTCAGTAAATACTGCAGGTATCGATATGATTTTTTTTTTTTTCTTTTGACGTAACAATAAATGTATCCAAATTATTTTGTTTTAAATTTTTAGGTAAAAATTTAATATTGTAGATATTTTTGTTTGTATTTAAAGGAGTCCTATTTTTAAAAATAAATATTTGTTGCATTTTTTTTTTTTAATAGGGCAGAAATAAAAAGTTCTCTCGAGTTCCAATTCAAAGATACTATTAATATATAAGAGAACATTCATAAAATTATATTTAGCAATTTGTTAAGAATTAATTCAAAACTTTAAGATAATGGCTAAAAATTTTGTTACGAAAATATAACTTTAAGATAGGTATGGTTAGATTCTTCCACGCCTACCTCAAAATATTCCGTTTTTTAATAAAATATGTTAATATATATCCGAAATTTCAACAAAAATTTTTTTTACTATGGGAGTGGTAGTAATTTTACCCGCTCATTTTTAATGAGAATGTTTACGGCCTTAAGGTAATATAAAATTTTAGTTCAATATCTCCGAAATTGAGTTTTCATTCTAAAACTGCGAAATATGACACCGTGCGTCCCAATGGTAAGTTATATCCAAACAGATTTTTTATAAATTTTCCCAATAAACGCTCTTTCTTTCCCTAGATAAAATTAATATATATTGCGAAGATGACTAAAAATATGTAACTGCGTGATGCGGTATAATATATTATTGAAATTTTTTTGGGACTTCAATACAGAAAAAATGGATATTTAGTTCCCTCCTAAGGATAGAAAATCAAAAGTTTAGTACATTTAACCAAAAAAAAAATATATATATATATATATAAAATTAAAATTTTTTGCAATTTTTAGTTTATAATGAACAAAATGCTTATGAATTTTTTTCGCATAAATTTCGGTTCATAAAGTGATATCTTGTGCTGAACGTATTTGTTTAGTTGGACCAAAATGTCTGTAAAAGTATTTTAATTTTGTACCCATTTTCGAAAAAATGTTGAGATTTTTACCATTGATGTATTTAAAAATTCACTTATGGACCAACATTTCTTCGAACAGAAACTATAAATATTTTTTCATGAAAAGCTCAAAATAACGAAAATTTTAAAACTTTTCTGAAAGAAAATCCTCGATATTTTTTTGTCAAATGCACTAGATCTGTAATTTGTAGTTCATGGTTCGGAACAGTGTTGCCATTTTAGCCTTTTAGAGGCTAAACCTAGTCTTTTTATTTTGCTTTTAGCCTTAAAATGTTCACCTTGGCTTTTAGCTTTTCTGTGGCCTTTTTTGATTTTTAAAATTTCCTGAAAAAGATTAAAAGATTAAAAAAGATCAAAACTATGACAATAAAGAAAATAATTTCTTATTTGCTATTATTAATTTTAATTTAATAATTTTTGTATATTTATTCGCACAAAAAATCAAGATTATTTATATTTAACAAAACTTTTTTGCCTCTGGCGCTTCATTCTCCAAATTAAAATAAAAAAATAATAATTTTCACAATTTTTTAAATATACTTCAATAACAACACAAACTGTTTATTATTAAATAGTAATAATAATAATAATAATAATAATAATAATAATAATAATAATAATAAAAATAATAATAATAACAATAATAATAACAATAATATTAACAATAATAATAATAATAATAATAATAATAATAATAATAGCATTTTAAAAGCTAAAGATCACACAAAAATTTTAAAGTACTTAATCAAAAAGGAATTATAATTAAAAGATAACAAAAGATCATTTAAAAAAATTGTACAGTGTGAGATTTTCGCATTCTGAGTGATCTGAAATCTATACTTTTGTAATTAAGAAAGCTATATTGATGAAATTCGACACAAACCAAAATCGTAATATTAAGCTGGATTCATGAAAAAATGGACGTGATTAACACTCATATTTTTCATATAATTTAAGGAAATTTTGTGAAGAATGTGTACGTAAGAATATATTTTTAAATAAAAACCGAAAATTAATATGACTTCTACACAAATCTTAATTAATAAAAATTAATCATCTGGTACATTCGGCTTTTTAACAAAACAAAACTGCGGTTGTTCTATTTGACCTCATAGCTTTTGGTGGTTATCGTATGCTGATCTGATAATATTAATATTCTGTGATTCAAATATGTATTGAAATTCCCACTAGATGTTTTTCTTGTAAAATGTTCGCAAAAGTTTTTACAATCCTTATTTCTTACCTCCTGCTCTTCTTTGGATAATTGTCCAATAGGAACAATACATTATTCGATGATATTTTTTCCATGAAATAAAATTGTATGTAATATAGCAGACATATCGAATCTTGATGATGAAAATCTAAAACTCAAAATCATTTACATAATCTGTCAAATTTTCATTAATAAATTTGGAACTGTTTCAGAATTATAGCTTAAACATTTTTATCGTAATTGATATTTTCCACACATATAAAAATATTTAGCTATCACAAAAATGCTTTTCCTATGATGTTTTGTATTCTGCATTTAAGGTTCGGACTCAACATAATACTAGTTATGAGTTCACTAAAAATTGTAGTAGCAATTCCTGCTGATCCCATTTGTATTTCAGCTGCCATCAGTACCTGATAAAGATTAGTAGTAGTATTCTTCGTACAACTGAAAAAACTTTGAAACTTTTAAATGTTTAGCGAAGCAGGTGACATACATTGATAGATAAATATCTTTAATCAACCAATTTTTTTATGTTAAAATGGAGGATTTATTTTTCTTATTAACAGCTATTTTGAGTTTTATTATCTACTTTCTTTGAAATTTATTTAATTGATTCGACATCAACATTTTTAATTGAACTTGTATAAAATTTCCAGAAATAAGCTCAAAAACACGCAAACTTTTCTTGTTTTTTGATGCGAGCAACCAAATATCAAAAATTTTTTGGCGAGAAATATGTTGACATACGATGAGTAATTGCTTTGCGAAGTAAAAAGATATAGGGAGATCACCTATCAGCGATAACAACAGTATCATTTAGAAAACAGGATTTTATGGGACTTTTTATTTTTTGTTCAACAAAAATTAATATAAAAACAAAATTGAAAAAAAAAATTGACAGAAAAATCCTCAAGATGTTTTTCTTGATAACCTTTTCCAAATTATTGTTATCTTCTATAACAGATAACACATCAGTCTTTAAAATAAGAGAAAATTCATTAAGATCTTGCTTAAAAGAGAAGAGTTACAATTATTAAAAACTAAACTTTTTAGAATTATATTTGTCTTTTTTGTATTATATTTGTCTTCAACTACAGTGCTGTTCAAGGTGTAACGGTTAACATTTTTTTAATATTTTGTTTATTTTTCAGTTACTTGGAAGATTTATATGTGGAGTAGCTACCTTTTTTTCAAAACTAAATTGTCAAAATCGCGCACTGTGCATTGTGCAATTTTTCATATGAAGTTATAGCCCAAATTTTTATAGAATTTTTTATGCCAATTTTTATATCCAAATCTAATGACAACGATGAATTTTAAATTAAAATAAAGTAGTCATTTTTTTATGATCTTATTTTTTGGAGCTTTTAACCTTTTTTGATCTTTTTTAAAGTTAAGTTTAGATTCTATTTCTCTCATCTCCTATACGGAAATAACGAATTAAAAATAAATGTGTTCGTAACTTTGAGGGAACTTGCTGTATCAGGATTTCTCACAAGATCTTGCTTTGCGACCCCCTTTTGAAATTGCAATGGAATAGACCCACTGTAACTTTCACTAATTTAAAAATTAGATAAAATGTTATGTAAAGAAAAATAATTTAAAAATAATATTACTTATTGCGACATTTTTTCTGCTTCATGAGGTCTTTAATATTAAGAGCCTTTTTCTCATAATATCATTCTGTGCGTCCACAAAAGTTCAATTCTTTGTTTGATGGACAATAGAGCGAAGAAGATAGTTCCACATCAAAATTTATGTTGATTAACATTGTTCTAATATTTTTAGGGCTTTGGAGGTAGCAAGCGGATAAAGTTTGGAATATTGCAACTAAAATCCTTTTAAATCAGTTGATTTTAAATTAAATTTAATACAAGAGTTACGTTTTAACTCTTTTTGAAATAAAGGAATTTTCCGTGTTTAAATTAAAACGTTGCTCAAAAAATTTTTTTTTTATCCCGCAAACTTCTTTGCGAAATAAAAAGTTTGTGTACTAAGCATTGAGAAGTCGCACCAATCGAGCAAATTTTAATTGAATAATATTATTGCACAGGATGTTATTCTATGATTAAAATTCGGAAAGAGCATTGCAATGAGTATATAAAAAAAGTTCTTGGCAAAATATATTTACAAAAAATAAAAGCAGGGTTTAATGTGAAAATTCGATAGTTTCATCAAATTAAAGTGATCCATATTTATCTTTTTAATTAGTTGTTTTCCCTGCCACATCGTAAAGTTTTCTTTACATTGTTTAATTGATCAGCATAATTTTCTTTATTTCATCATTGTTTATTTATTTCATGCATGATTTATTTTCATTCGAAACACTAGTACCTTCATCGTTTTTTTTTTTTTGCAGCTAGTGCTAGTTGATTCTTAAAGGAAGTCGTTTAAGATTACTTTCGTTTTTAATTTGGGGATGTTTTTTACAAAAGATGTCTTTCCATTTTTAGATCATTTCATGCTTTCATTGGAATTTTTATTAAAAAAGAAAATATTTTTTAGGATCACTTCGTGACCCCCTCATGAAAGTCCTCAAGGACCCCCTGTGAGTTACGGACCCCCATTTGAAAACCATTTTCCTATATAATACATAGTGTTTTACATGCACTTTATATACGCATTTTATAGTGAAATAATATTTTTAAGTTTGCAGTGAACAATTTTAATGCAATATTTATGTATTTTCATTGGGAGAAATATTTTTGAACAATGGTAAAGATTTTGCCAATTTTTTAATTTAATCAATTACTATTTTAGTTACTTTAAAGAAAAAATTCAATCAAAAATAAAACTCATTTAATTAAAAAAAGACAATTGAAATTTATAAAAAAAGAAAGAAAAAAATCAATTATTTTCACTTACTTAATTATTTTGATGATTGGAGAAAAATCAATAAAAAATTTAATTAATATAAGCAATTTGGTTGATTTTAACATTTATATATTTTTATTGGGAAAAATATTTTTGAACAATGGTAAAGATTTAGTTAATTTTTTAATTTAATTAATTACTATTTTAGTCACTTTAAAGAAAAAATTCAATCAAAAGTATAATTCATTATTTAAAATAAACATAATTGAAATTTTTACCAAAAATCAATTATTGGCACTTAGTTAATATTATCATTTTGATGATTGAAGCAAAATCAATAAAAAATTTAACTATTATAAGTAATTTTGTAATCGAAATCCACTTTAATTTTTTTCTGTGCTATTTCTTCGGTAATTTTCCTTTTCATTTTTATTTCTGTACTGTAGTATTTTTCAAAAAATAAAAAACTAAAAACATAAAAAAAGTTCGGAAATTGAAATCGTTAGTTATAATTTCTATATAATTCAAATTTGTAAGGGTTCTAATTCATGTGATTCCACTGCTATAAATTACCGTAGCTCCCATGTGAGACCCACTTCTGGGAATTACTCTAGAGTGCATAAATAACATAATATAATACATACGTATGTTTCTTTAAAATATACCATACTCTTAAAATAAGCATCGGTCAACAATTGATCGCAGAACTTAAAAAAAGCCCCTCCCCTTACATTTTTTAATAATACAAAACGAAAATTATAACATTATATCTTTTCTAGCTATAACAAAGAAAAAGGAATTAAATTTTTATTACAAACATATGATATTAGTTATTAATTTTTTATATTTAAAATTTTGTTATTATATTTTCTTCTCTTTATCATTTATTAATTTTACAAATCTTGTTTTTTGTCGTTCTATATTCAATTAACCGCAATAAAAAATCTAAAAGCCTCTAAGTCTTCAACAATATTATTATCAATTCAATTATGCAACTTTAAACCCCTATTCGTTCACACGCCTCAGGATTATTTGACTAAACCCACAACTATCTAGCTTCAGGAATTTCTCACAGGCTTTACAATACTTATATGTTAATATGTGTAACAGAAATTAAAGCAAAATCATTGATTGTAATTCATGATGTTATTCAAATAAATATTCACCACATGAATGAAATAAAAATATATAAATTGTAATGATTTAGTAGTAGAAAAAATAAACAAAAAAGCTCTTTGTTGGCTTGTACAAGTTCAAAAATCTGATACATTTATATATTGCAACTTTCACATATTTTTCAAAGTAAAGAAGAAAAAAAAACACATATACAATCAAATTCATTTACTCATTGTATAACTGAAGACTGAAAGACATATTGAATCTTAATCAGATATTCAAACTCACATATATATAGTTACATTATTTATAATATATCAGTCATATAAAAACAAACACATAGGAAATTGAAAACTTATATACATAAATAAACTTATCCACAAACATACAAAAACGTACGCAATTTACAGCTTCAAGTCATTTTCTATTTGCATAAAAATCTAAGTATGTATTTGTGTAATAGAGTGTTTTGTATTTACCTTTTAGGTCTTTTACTCTAACAGTATTCTATACTTAAATGACTTTGTACATGTACAGGCTTCGAATAACAACAACAATACAGCAAGTTCATGTTCATCGAGTTTTCTTAAATAGAACATGACATATGGTATCCTTAACAAGCAATAGAGAGGGACAAAAATTGTATATTCAAGTTTGATACATATTTAGAAATTTAATCAGTGTGTTTTATAGTTTCTTTATGTAGGTTACACCACACAGTAGTTCCAAACCCTTATTTATTTATTTATTTGTTTTATAATTCTATAACTTGTGAACCATTGTGAATCTCAATAAAATTTTACCTGGTCAGAGACGAGGTGCTTTCGAGTTGACCTAAAGGGAGTAGGTCAGGATTGGAAAGATCGGCAAGTTTAGTCATCTCGGGTATGCAATTTTTCTTAAATCACCAAAAATTCATTTAATATTTGAGACAAAAAAATTTTTCATATAGATTGCACTTGTAACTCCCTACAAAAAATAAGCTTACATATGTAGCCTATGGCTTTCAGTTTAACCCAAATTGATCTAGCGCTCCCATGTGGCAACACAGACAATGATTATATGAAAAGCTTTTTCAAAATTTTGAAAAAATCTGAATTACATTTCGTCATATGAAAACTTGTTAATTATATCAATATGATGGAAGGTCATTTATATTATGAATTCGAAAGCAGATGCTCCTTTTTGCTGCTCTTAAAAATTATTCTTAAAAATTATATTAAAAATATAAAAAACTAACGCCATAAAAAAGTAATTCATATACTCGTATTTTTAAATACGTGTATCCTTTATGAAAAATATTTTATGATTTTTATGTAAACAACTAGTACTATATTATATCCTGTTTTTATATTATATCCTGTATATCTGCGTCACCATATGGGTGCAGCGTACAGAAAAAATTTTGTAAAATCATATATTGAAATTTGTAAATATTTTATTGGAAAAAAATATTTTTTTATTAAAATAATATACCATTTATTAAGCAAGATATATGAAAATTTCAAAAAATTCAAAAATAAATTTTTGTTAAGGCAAATAGAACAGTATTTGGTTTTGCGCCGAAATTAATAATAAAGCTTTAAATTTAATCAACAATTTAAAAATCATTTAACTTTATTAAAAAAATATTCTTACAAATATTCTATTGCCCATTATTGGTTCATTACCTGTCTTCATTATTTATAAATCCATCGTTTATAATTATAAAATCAACTTTTAATATAAAAAGTCCAATCATTGAAAAATTGATACCAAAAATATACCTTTCGCAATTTAGACACGATATTGAACGAATTGAAGTTTAATTCCTTGTTCGTAATCAATTCCGCAGCTGCCATAAATTTTCTTTCAAAAAAAAAAATATGTCCTAGCGCAATATTGTTGGTAGCATAGGCAACAAGAGATATTTCTTACGACTGATCTTAGCACACTGTTACACTTTAGTGCTGTTCTTTCAAATCCAAAACACACAAATAATTTTTTATAATGTTGATATCTATCTTAATATAAAGTTACACGATTAGTAAAAGAAATTGGTATTCTATATATATATATATATATATATATATATATATATATATATATAAAACAATATTAACTTTTGTAAAATATGAATTTAAAAATAAATAATTTCTGTGCAGGCACAACATATTTTTTTTTTTTCTGTTTTTTTTTGTAGTAATTTCCTTTGAAATTTTTTTCAAGATATATAATTTTTTGGTGTAAAACATATTTTCCCTCAATGAAGCTTTGAATAACTTGAGTGTGAAAATGATGTATATATCTGAATGATTTTTATCGAATGGTCTAAAGATTATACTGATATTATAGACGTAGGCGAAGCTGGTACCATT
Source organism: Protocalliphora azurea (assembly GCA_932274085.1). Classification (NCBI taxonomy): domain Eukaryota; kingdom Metazoa; phylum Arthropoda; class Insecta; order Diptera; family Calliphoridae; genus Protocalliphora; species Protocalliphora azurea. Next base: position 14,527,505 of record OW026520.1, on the reverse strand, counting down.
TCCTTGAAATATTCCTTTAAATAAAAATATGATTGTTTATCGTATTGAATACAGATGTGAAACATTTTAAAGCAGAATTTTTAGATATCTAAATTGCATTTGTGTTGAAAATTTTGTTTATCTTCAGCGTAAATAGAAAGAAATTCTTAGTTAATTGGAGTTTAGGAGTCCAGTAGCCAGTTACTATTCTGTAAATGATAATAAGTGGATGTCGTCCAATATCCAAAAGCGGATTCGCGGTACAATAAGTTTTGATGATCATGAAAAGACGTTATAAGACGTTACACCGTGACATCCAACTCAAGTGAGTATACTTAACGCTTGATGTTCGATATATAAAATATGTTTCTCCATACTATACTAGAACAAATATTCAATTGAATTTCCTTAAGAAAGTTTGTCAATAAACACTATTTTTTTTTTCTTTTTTGTTTTTTTAATTTACTCACTTCTTACAAAAAAAAAAAAAAAAAACAGGTAGTGCCTGGCGTGACCATAAGGTAACGGCCTATTCTGACCAACCTGGGGGCCAAAACAAAATTTTATATATTTTCTTAGTCCCACGAGCTCATATTTATTTTTATCAATATTTTATCAATATGTACAACAAAAAACATTCTCGGTCAATTTGGGTTAACAGATATTTAGGTCAAAATAAATTTTTTACTTTTAAAAATTTAACCTCGTTTTCTTAAGGTTTTTTTAAACTTGACGGAATCAATATTGGTCCTAAATTTTTGTATTATATTCATCGGATTTCTTACCAGTGTTGCCAGGATATATAAAAAAGAGGCTAAATTCTAAATTTAACCTTAAAAAAGATCAAAAAAGCTATTTGCACCAAGAAGTGAAGCCAGAACAAAGTTAAAAATTAAAAAAAAAAAAGTAATAATAATCTAGAAAATTATTTTTTCTTATTCTCATTGGTTATAAACAACACCCAGCAGAATGACTCTATAAAAAATCGTCAAAAAAATTCCCTTACAAATTTATGTTATATTTCATATGAAAATTTATCCAATGGTTTTTTGTCATTTTTGTACTATAATTCATTTTTGATTAAGCATTTCCAAAATTTTTTATGATTTTTATCATTAATAAGATTTTCTAAAATTAATTTCACAACTATTTTCTATTGTTGTTATTCAAAATAATTATAATAATAGTTTTAGTAATTTTACAAAATTTGTGAAAGCACTTTTAATTGGAAGAATGAAGCGCCACGAAATCTTTTATCAGAGATAACAAATCTCGATTTTTAGTGCGAATGAATATGCAAAATAAACGGATGATTCTGTAAAAATAAAATTAGTAATAACAAATAAAAAATTATTTTTTTTTTTTTTATTGAAATAATAATATTTTAGCCTTTTTAAGGTTGTTTTGAGAGCCAAAAAAGGCCAGAAAAAAAGTTAAAAGCTTAAATGAAAATTCTGAGGCTAAAAGCAAAATAAAAAAGCTAGATTTAGCCTTAAAAAAACTAAAGTAGCAGCACTGTTCTTTACAAAATTGTAAATAATATTGCTACAAGAATGATCCAAATATATAGATTAGATAAAAGGTTATATTAACCTAAAGTTGAAACTTAAAAAAAAAAAAAAAAATTATTTTTGGGTTTTTTTTCCAAAAAAAAAAAAAATAATAATAAATAAATAAATATTTTTTTTTTTTTTTTTTTGTTCTGGCCCACATAATTTTTTTTAAAGTTTACAAAATAAATCATAATGAAGGTGCGTGTAAAGTAAACCTGAAGGCGCTAGAGGGAACGGTAAAATTTCTTCAGACCATGGACAGAAAAATTTTTAATTTTAAGTATATTTCTTTTTTATACATAGTATTAACACTTGAACCTAAATATAATTTAAACGAGTAGAGACATTCAAATGAAATTTTTACGCAATACAGACTGTTAGACTGTTTTGTACCAAAATACCCAAATTCCCAACTCGGAAAAAGCGTGCTTTAAAAATTTACCTTTCCAATTCAAGTGGTCACAATATCGTTACAAGAGGCGTCCGTCAAAAAATATATTGTTTGTTTACCCAATATACGGTGGTATTTAATTAACACAACTTTTTTTTGATCCCAGCTTTGAGATGAGAAAATATGAATATTTTTAAAGTTCTAATTTTAGATTAATATATCTTCTTATCCAATCTATATATATTAATATGATTTTTGCGGCAATACTATTTAGAATTTTATAAGGAACCCGATAAATATTTAAAAAAAAATAGAGCTGAAAAATTTATTTTAATCTAAATATCTATTAAATTAAAAGAGATAACCTGCAGATGTGAGCCTATTTTTTGTAAAGATTTACAAGGACTTTTTATATGTATTTTTTTCTTTTTCTGTCAAATCATAAATTAATTTTTGGTAATTTTTTAAAGAAACCGCATACCGGAGATGAACAAATTTGGAGGTCTCCTCCCATAATCTGCTAGTAATTTGTACTCCTTCAAATCAACTCGAAAACACCTCGCCTCTAGCCAGGTGAAATTTTATTGATATACTTTTAACGGTTCACAAGTTACAGAATTATAAAAAAAAACGCTTTGGAGACACTGTGCACTAGTAGACAGGGAATTAATAAATATTTTTTAATTTTTTTGCAAGAAACATTTCCAAATTATTTCCAATCAAGACAACATTTTGCATTGACAAATTCTCCTATTGATATATTTTTTTTTTTTTTTTTAAACTCCCATTTGGAACTGAAGAAAATCTAAATATAACCCAAACTTTAGGAAAACTCCAAACTAAAAATATTGAAATTCTTTTAATTTATTTAATAACTATTTATATTTGTTTTGCTTCCATGTGGTTTCATGCCTGACTTCATTAGTTCCTAGAGGAATTTAATATTTTTATTTCCGTAGAACAGTATTTATGTAGTATGTATTTAAACATACACATACTATATTCACCCACACATGAACATAAATAAATTTAATAAGAATTACACAAATTTGTAAATATAACTGTATAAATGTTAAATTTAATTTAATATATAGTATTTGGTTTCATTTATTTTTATTGATACGAATCACTTGAGTTGAATAATAAGCAGATGTAGGTTTTATTTGCAGTTGGTTGGACAGAGATACTTTTATATGAAGTGAAAACATATATAATGTGTCAAACGAGTATACAATACTATTACAGATTTAATTACTGACACGGAAAAGAAACTGAATTTATTGTGTGGAAAAGAAAAAAAATTTTGGTTATTTGTCAAATTTTACGATTAAATAAATATTGTTAAAGAAAATCAATAAATTTTTGACGAAGGAAAATAGAATATTAAAAATATAATTTGTAGAATTTAAATTAATGCTAATGGGGTATATATTATTTGTTAAACTTCTGAACAAATAAAAGTCGATTTTTCATGAAAATTATAAAAATCTAAAATCCTTTATAATTCGTTAACCACAGCGTTTAGAAAGAATAGGATGGTGATTTTTGATAACTCACTAAATTCATCCAAAAGTCGATTTTTTTAATTATAAAATTCTAAAATACTGTATAATTCATATACCGAAGGATTTAGAAAGGAAAAGAAGCTGATTTTTGATCAGTCACTAAATTCATCAAAAATTCGATTATTTATAAAAATTTATAAAATTTTGAAAGATTTTGTATTTCATAAACCAAAGGATTTAGAAGGAAAAGAAGGCTGATTTGTTATCACTCACTAAACTGATCTAAAAATTTTAAAATCATTTATATTTCGTAAATCAGAGGATTTATAAAGAAAAGGAGGCTGATTTCAAATCATTCGTTAAATTCATCCAAAAGTCAATTTTTCTCGTAAGCCAGAGAGTTTAGAGAGAAAACGTTGCTGATTTGTTATCATTTACTAAATTCATTCAAAATTCGATGTTTCATTAAAAAATAATAAAATCTAAAACTCTTTATGTTTCGTAAACCATAGCGTTTAGAGCGAAGCAGGAGGCTGATTTGTGATTACCTGTTATATTCATCCAAAAGTTGATCTTTTAAAGAAAATATCTCTTCACGCATAGTAAAAATATAGTTGGAGCGACTATAATCTAAGACCAACATATTATGATTGGAATATATGATCGCAGCTAAATAAGATGTTATTAAAAATAACAATTATTATTATTGAATTTTATCATATTGTGTCCGATTTTGTAGTTCATTTTTTCATGTTATCTTTCTGCATTGTTATCCCATTTTATCAAATTATGATTTCATTTTATCATATTATTATCCCATTCTATTATGTTGGTGTTCCATTTTGTCATATTATTAACTCATCTTTTCATATATTAAAATAAAAAAAAAAATAATTATAAATAAAACAAAATTAAAAACAAATTGTTTAATGGGTCATATATTGTAGCATGATATATTGTACAAGATAATGCAAAATATTTTTATTAACTAAACCTTTTACTTGTAGTTAATTAATATCTTATATCACACTAAATATTACAAAACCTTGTCTACTTATATTAATTCATGTATAAAGTAAATGGGAATTATAATGAAGATGAAAAACAAGCATTAAAAAACAAATATGTGCAAAATTAAACAAGTTATAAAATGTTCAACAATATTTGTAAAAACCATATTTATTTGAAACATTTTATTTTTATGGGAATAATAATATTTATAAGTTCTTAAAATGAAATATGGTTTAAGAACAAGAAAAAAAAATGATATTATCTAGTGGCTAAAGGAATTATGATAATTTTTATATTAATAAAATTTTGTTTCCGGTAAAAATATTCAAAAATAAAATTTTTGTAGTCAACTATATTAAAATTTTATTGAATGCAAACATTGAACGACAAAACTGAAACAAAAATATTTTTATCATGAACACAATATTATTATAATTAGTGAATATTGATAATGCTTAATGAATATTGGCTATATTTTTTCTCTGCGTGTTGAACAAGCACTTAATTTATAACCCCTTCTTATATAATGCATTATGTAGGTAGTAAGGTAATAAATATCATGAAAACACATTCTTCTGTATTACACTACCAGTGTTGACATGATGCTCTTGTGAATCAATAGAGTTAGATACCCTGTTGTCATCGATATATATAACTTCAAAATTCTCCAAAAAACATTTTGAAGCTTCGGCTCTTACATTAATGTTATATAGTATTTTCATCAGTATAAATCGGAAACATATCAAGATCAGTAGAAGTATGAGTAAAGTCCTTTGAGTATAAAGCACATTGTATTTTTATTCTCAAAATATTACGAGCGTTCTTAGTATCTATACCACCCATAAATACAAATGAAGCATCCTGATCCATTATGCGTTTGCATATTTAAAATTTCGTTATTATTTCCTACCAACATTTTACTGTAACATAATATTTTTTTATTTAAAATTAAAGGGAAAAAGCCCTAAAATTCATTTACTGCCATTATTCTTTTTCAATCATTTACTATTAAAACTATTTATCGAAGCTGTCAATCCATTGTATATTTTTTATACTGAACTTTAGCTCCGTCTTAATATAATCAATTTATAGTGAAGTGTATAATTTTTTTGTATGGCCCTTAATATAAATGGGTTACTTTTGTGCTGCGAAAAAACAAATTGACATAAAACTACTCATATTTCGACTTCAATTACACTTGATGAGATATTTAACACTTTGGGGTTTTTTCAGTTTTTTTTCCGAATATAAAATCAACATCAACCATATATATAGTTTATTAAGCCACTCTCTTATTACTTAACTTACTTTTATTATATTTATGTTTGGGGAAAACCAAAAAAAAAAAAATGGCAAAAATAGCCATTCTGTTTAAATACCACTTTCAATTCTCATAGCCTGTAATTTCATTTTCCTTTTACGCTTTCGTTTTTTCTATTTAGTATATATATTGCTGTATTAATTTTCATATTGTTATATATGTGTGTGTTTTATTATTTTGTTGCAGGTGAACGCTTCGTGCCTGAAACGTATGAAAATGGTTATAAAATAACAATGCGTTTGACCATAAATGATATTGACGCACAAGATTTTGGGTCATATCGTTGTGTAGCCAAAAATTCACTGGGTGATACTGATGGAGCAATTAAACTTTATCGTAAGTATGCAAAACAAAAAAAAACTTTTTTTTACAAAAAAATTATATATAAAATAAAAATGAAATAAGCAGCAAAACGAAAGATTAAAAAATGATGAGGAGGGAAAAATAAAAAATAAATGATAACTGAATACAAATAAAACGAAAATCAAGTAATGATAAGTATGAACGCCACTTAGTGAGGGGGGAATTTTAGGAACCCTACTGTTGGGGTAAAAAAAAATATTCTTTTAAAAATTAAGGGCTTTGTTAACTTATATGATTTTTTATAATTTTATCCTTGGGACAAAAGGGAATTTTGTGACATTTAGCAGCTGTGATTTTAAATAAATTTCCATTTTCCATTTTTTAAGTTTTTTAAGTTTTTTCCCTATTTCAAGTTTATGTCTCCTACAAACCACTCCTGATCTACTGTAGTTTATAAAAAAAGAAAAAAAAGATAAACTTTAAATTTCCAGTTAATTAAAAAGACAACATACAATATTTTTAAAGGGATTATGACAAGTGAAATGAGAAAACTACAAGTAAAAATAACTTTAAATTAAAAATCCTTAAGGGAATACAATTATGACAATGTTGATGAAAATGATGGAGTGCAAATGAAATTATAACATACAAATAAAACTTTATCATAGTTACAAAAAAAAACAAAAAAGAAAAACAAGAACACAAGCAGAATACAAAAGGACAAAATGAGAAAACTATATTTTAATTATTCATTAGCAATAAAATGAAAAAAAAACTTAAATGACAAAGTATGTCACATTTATACTAAAAAATAAAAAAATAAATAAAACTTAAACAAGAGCATGAGTTGGTCATTGATTTAATTTCCGGTTACTGAAAGCATTTTTCCTCTTTTGCTCTCCCTGCCGGTACTACCATTTTAAACAGCTCATCAACAATAATATTTAATTATTTATTGTAATTTTCTCACACACAGATACAAGGAAAAACTCATACATTTCATAAATGCATTTAAAAATCTCAAGAAAACCACATTAATATGCAAGTCAAACCTAAAATATATACAAATACATTAGGATGGCCCCAATGGTAGAAAAAAAAAATAAGATACCGATATTCCCAGATCAAAAGAAAATTTACTTTATTCTAAGATACCGTTCCTCAAAATTACATTATCCTTTCGTAAGCAAGATCAAAATGATAGAATTCATATTTGTGCGAAAGGAACAATATGAAAATTTGATATCGCAAGAAAGGCCTTTGGGCCGTTAAATGCCCGTCCCAAAGGCATAACAAAAATTTCGAACAAGGTCTAACAAAGTCCGAAATTTTGAAATTTTTCACAGAAAACTTTAATATTTAAATTTTTTACACATAAATATTTCCAAAGATAAAAACAAAATAATATAATGTAATCCTTTAGCAGTTATTGCGAAATGGTTTTTTCAGTTTTTAAAAATTTGAACTTTGTGAATTTTATTCGAGTTTTTCGAAACATATTTTCATTCATATACAAATGTTTCTATATGAGAAGGAATTAAATAAATTTATCATAAAAATATGCATACCTTTTGTATGTTTTTTAATATTATAGGGAGAAAACAAACATTTTCCAGCAAAAAAAAATAAAAAATTGTTGACCTCACCACCTCCGATTTTGGTAAAATTTGGAATACACACCCACTACGTTAATACAAGGAGTTCTTCAAAATTTTCAAATTCGTTGTAGTTCAGTTTTTATCGCGGTTTAAAATTCAATTTTTTCAGATCTTTTTTTAATACATGAATTTGAAATACATATATCTTTGGACATATTCGTCCGATTTAGATTTGAGTTTAAACTTTAGCTCCAACTGATGCTTAATAAATCTAGTTTCTACTTTCTAACTATTCGTTGTAGTTTAGGTTTTATAGCGGCTCGAAATTTGCTTTGTTCAGGTTTTTTTTTTTCAAAAACATAGAATTTAAATCCATATATTTTCGGTCTTATTTGTCCCATTTAAACAAATTTTAACTCAAACTGATGCTTACTAAATCCACTTTCGAATTATTTTTGTAGAAACGCCGTTTTGAAAAGAAAAGGAATATTCGCCCTTGTATCAATGATATTTAGAACATCATATCTTGCTTATAATTATTCATTAAAATGTTCCCTAAAGTGTTGGCAATATCGTATAGAAAATTTAGAATGGGACTATGAGGTAATGCTGAGAAAATTGACATTTAGTAAAAAAGAATCACTTGTTTCAATAATAATTTTAAATTTTCTATTGCTTTTTGGAAAAAAAAAAAACAATTTGTGTATGTATAAAAAAGCTTTTAAATCTTCGGCTTATTATTAGCGATTCTATTCTATTAATTTGAAAAATTGTACAAAGTAATTATATCTTAGTAGGGAATACAAATAGCTTTAAAAAATAATCCTTGAAACCAGGACTGTCTGTGCGGCAAATAGAAATATTTTGACAACAATTCGGTGATTTTTAACCGACTGTTTCGATTAATGAAGTAGATCGGAGCTGTTTTAAAGAAACTACTTATTAGTTTTTAGTTTTACGAAATCGTAAAATTTCGCGATTTTTCTTTACCTATTGATATTTTGAAAAACATTAAAAATCATAAAAGTGTGCAACTTTAAACAGCAATATCTCGGAGACAACTTAACAGATTAAAACAATTCAAATTGCATTCAAAATTGTATTATTGCCACCTTAGTACTTATGGTCTTTTTCATTTTGATAAAATATGGAAGTCTTCAACAATGAAAATCTATTTTAGAATAATATATTCACATATTTTCATACACAAAATAAATATACTTTAAAATATCAAGTTACTACAGAAATAAATGAGTTTTTTTTACCAAATGTTAATTTTCTCAGTATCCCCCATTGTCCCACTTTAAATTTTTTATATGTTGTTGTCAATACTTTAAGATACATTTTGAAGAAAAATAATAAAAATGGAAAATATGATTTTTTAAGTATCATTGATACAAGGACGAATATTATTTTCATAATCCTTTTCTTTTCAAAAATGGCATTTCTACAAAAATAAATGTAAACTAGATTAAGTATCAATTTGAGTCAAAATTTCTTTAAATTGGGCAAATAAGACCGAAAACATATGGATTTAATTTTCATGAAAAAAAGCAAACTTTGAACCGCGATAAGACCTAAACTACAACGAGTTTGAATATTTTAGAGAACTTAAAATTTTTTATCAACGTAATGATTGTGAATACCAAATTTAATCGAAATCGGAGATAGAGAGGTTCATCGGGTGTTCTAAAATATTTATTTTCTCCCTATATAAAACCTCATTCTTCTATTAAAAAGCAACGAAATAAATTGAGTTTAAGTGAAATACCCACATAATTTATGGGTATTTGTTTACAAATATACCTGTTAAGTAACACACAGAGAGCGATTTCTTCTTGTGACTGACAGCAAGAAATTACTCTCTTTGTTTTTAGCGTAATTTTTGTGGTTTTTTTATCTAAACTTAAAATTTTTCGTTGTTTGTTAACAGAAGTATGAAGTATTATATGTCATTATAAAGTTTATAAAAATATGTGTACTTTGATGCTAAACTCATTTAATTTCTTCTCATATACAAACACTTGTAAATGAAGGAAAATATGTTTCGAAAATATCTAATAAATATAAAAAAACCCGAAAATAGGACCTTTTTTCTTTTGATCCTGCTCACAATAGGATAATATAACAACGATATTTGAAAGAAATGGTATCTCTGAATGAAGTAAATTTTGATTTTAACTGGGAACATCGATACTTCTTATTTTGGAGCCACTCTAATGTACATATATGCAAAGACATGCAAAATACTTAGCTAAGGATGACAGAGAGAAATTACAATTATTACAGACACACAACATTTAAAACACAGACATTTATTTATTGGCCATTAAGTATTTACATTTTAAACACACATTCGCACAGAAACTTAAGTTGACAATTTGACAATAAACAGCAAAAGTTTTTGTCTGCTTTACCATTTCCTCTGTGTATCACTTTCTCTGGGTATTTTGTTGTTTGTTTATACGTTAAATATTTGGATTTTGTATTATAATGTGATATTAATTGAAAATTAACATGACCTAATTATAAACACAAATAAGTTCAGACATGAAAATGTACAAATACATAAGACAAAGGCATATTAGACAAATAGGCGTTGAAAAGTATATTTTTAACTATTTTAAAGAAATTTATTGCCAAAATGATTTTTAAAAATGGCCAAAATAATAATAATAAAAAAACTGTATTATATTTCATAAGTATTTACCAAATATAACATAATTTAAAGATAACATATAAAGCCGGTAAATAACTACTCATTTAAAATTTAATCAGGAAAAGCTAAGGATATTAATAAAACCACAAATGAATAAATTTAAAATTTATTTTAATAGTAATCATTTGAATTTAAAAATGCAAATATAAGTAATTATAGGATATTTTATTCAGATTAATAGTCATAAAAATAAGTTCGAAATATGAATAAGAATATTAACTAAAAAGTAATTAAAGGATACACATTTTTTGGATTTAGCGATAGATTTTTTACTTTTCCTATTTCTAGAAAATAGCAAAATATTCAACTATGAATTTCAAATTCAGGTCTACTTCAGTTCTAGTTCAGTTCTGGTTGAGTTCTAGTTCTTATTTAGTTCTTTGTCAGTTCTAGTTCAGTTTCAGTTCAGTTCTAGTTCACATCTAGTTCAGTCCTACATAGTAGAGTTTTCAACACTAAGTAAAAAAGAAGAATTCATGAATAAAATTATAAGACATAGAGTGGATTCCAAATCTATAAATATTAACGAAGAAAACAATGTTTCTCAAACCCCCAAATACATATATATAAACGATGAACTGACATTTAATAACAGACGTCTTCTATGGCTTGCAAAAATTAAAGCCAAAGAGGCGAATTGGAAATTTGTTTGGGTTCGCAATGGGAATATATTTGCCCGCAAAAACGATAACTCTCCTTTTTTCACCATAAATAACACTGCAGATATTGAATCAATCAACAACACAGTGTAAATTGATTTGCATTATATACTTATTTTTTTTAACTTATTTTTTTCTTTTCTATTAAATAAAATGAATAATATTATAAAGCAAACATTAAATAATTTCAGTGACATTAAAAAAGACTTTTTAAGTTATCCCATATCACTAATATGCATGAACATTCGTTCTCTTAGACTCAACTTCACAACGTTTCTCTCAACAATAAACAACATAATAACCAAAATAAAAATAATAATTTTAGTAGAAACAAATATAACCGATAATGAAAACACATTCTACAACATTAAAGGTTTCAATTCTATCTTTCTCAATAGAGAGAATAGAGGTGGAGGGATTGCAGTATATATTTCAGAAGGCTTAACGTTTAATCATATTGTTGTAACAGCTAGCTCTTTAGAAATAATACAATTAGATATTAATATCAATAACAAAATAACTTCTCTCTTATCTATTTACCGTCCCCCCCACACAAACATTCCATCGTTTATCAAAGAACTCGATATAATAATAAACAACATAAAGAAAAAACAAGATATTATACTAGTAGGAGACGTGAACATTGATTTATTAAGAGAAAATATCACAACAACAACATACCTTAACATGATTATGAGCAATGGCTTAGAATGTATGATAAACGAGAGCACACGTGAAGATCCGAAGAGAAATACAAGCACGTGCATCGATCATCTATTCATAAAAAATAATAAAACAACATCGAAAACAAAGACATATGCTGCAATAATAACAACAACAATATCGGACCATTATTCGTTATTTTGTTGTGTTGATGAAGAAGTAAACAATCAGGGCAAGGAAAACCTTTTAAAGCAGGGACCACAATTTTACAATTATAAAATAAATAAACAAATTCGCGATACAAATTGGAATGCGTTTATACAACAAACATCGAATCCAAATAATTTGTTTAATAATATACAAGAAAGATTTAATGAAATATATAACAAATCAATTAGGAAAGAAAGAAATATAAAAAAAAGGTCATTAAATCCCTGGATAAGTGAAGATATTGTGAAAGCTTGTGATTTTCGGGATAAACTTTTTAAAAAATGGCGCAATAATCGAAAAAACAAAATATATGAAAGTGAATATAAAAATTTTAGAAATCAATTAAATAAAACAATTATTTTTGAGAAAAATAAATATTATAAAAATAAATTTATTGAAAATCGACACGATATGCGAATAACGTGGCAATTAATAAATGAATTAATTGGTAAAAAATCTACAAATATTGATGATTTTATAATGAAACATTTTAAAAGCGAAGACATAACTAATATAACAAATAACTTCTCTTTAAATTTCAATACAAATATCAAAAAAATTATACATTGCTGCAACATACAGACAATACAAACTTCAAATATTCCAGTGACTAACACTATTTATGTTGAATATACAAACGAAGAAGAAATTTACAATATTTTAAAAAATATTAACATTAGAAAAGGGGCCGGAGCTGACGGAATACGACCGAAAGATCTTAAAATAAATGCTACTTTTTTAACACCAATTTTTACAACATTAATAAATTCTAGTTTAGAACAAGCAATTGTGCCAAGTCTGCTTAAAACATCAATAGTTAGACCAATATATAAAAATGGCGATAAATTGGATGTTAATAATTATAGGCCAATAGCTATTTTGTCTGTCGTGGAAAAAATCCTTGAGGAAATAATAGTCAGAAGACTAACAAACTTTTTGCAAAAATATAAAATCATCAATAAAAATCAGTTTGGATTCCAAAAAGGTAAAAATATCAACAAACTTTTAGGAAATTTTTCAACTTATATCAATGAATGCCTAAGTAAACATATGCATATATTAGCTTTATTTATCGATTTCAGTAAAGCATTTGATACTCTTTCGCATAAGAAATTATTAGCGATACTAGAGAGAAATGGTATAAGAGGAAATTTACTACAATGGTTTAGAAGCTATTTAGATTGCAGAAACTTCTACGTAAAAATCAATAATAAATTAAGCAACAAAATGTCATATGATTGTGGGGTACCGCAAGGTTCAAAACTTGGACCCATATTGTATATAATATATGCAAATGACATGCTCAAATGTTTAAAAGAAGGAACAACCTTCGCATATGCCGATGATACCGCCATAATTGTAGCTGATAACAATATAGCAAACGCAAAAAACATAATGCAACAACAACTGGATATAGCAACCAGATGGAGCCATGATAATGGTCTTATCATCAATGCGAATAAAACGAAAATAATGCATATTAAACCACCACACATTGCAGATTCAAATATAGAAATAAAATTTCACAACACAGATTGCTTACACAGAAATATCTGCAATACCACACAGGCTAATAACACTTCTTGTCCCATTATAGAAAAAACCAATTCCTATAAATATTTAGGAGTAATCATTGATAACACATTTAAATGGAAAGCACATATTCAAAACTTACAAAAAAACTCAGAAAGGCCTCATATATACTTTACCATTTAAGCAACTGCGCTCCTTATAGTGTACTCCGCCAAGCGTACTTCTCACTAGCCGAATCATATATCAGACACGGAATAACAGCATGGGGAAATGTCAGATATAATAGCACACTACAGAAAACACAAGACAGCCTGCTTAGAATCTTATGGAAAAAACATCACCATAACTATCAGAACAATCCCAACACCACTACCGATTCCACCAATGTTCCTAAAACAAACAGCTTGGCAAAACACCTAAACATTATGAATGTCAAAAACATATACCACACAACACTTATCAAAGAATTTGATGACGACAGTAGATTTTTGCAAACAATTGATCACACACATAACACAAGAATAAAATCACAAGGAAGATATAAAGTCCAACGTTTTACAAATGAGTATGGCCGAAACACACTGCCCGTCGTATTGCCCACTGTTCTAAATAAAATACCCATAAATATACTAAATACTAAAAATAAATACAAAAAACACAAAGACATTAAAAACTACTTAATAAATTTGCAATGAACACTCGTTGAATTAAATATATAGTGAATTATTAATAAAATTTCCTGCAGACAAGCTTATGAGCTTTGCGGGATAATATTATAAAATTCTCTAAAATAAACAAGATTTAAAACAGATAAAATTAAAAATATAATAATAAATAAATTAAATGAATAAAATTAAAATTAAAATAAACCATATAAATGAAAATAAAATATATGAAAGTCCGAATATTAAAACCTCAGCAACTGGAGATGTGTATAGGAACACGAATTATAAATGAAATTTTCCAGCAATGAAGTAACTTCAACATAAGCCGAGGACAACCCAACTTATATTTTTCTTTTCAATTTTTTAAAATATTAATATAAAATGTTAATCTATTGAATTGTAAACAATAACTGTAAATAAATAAATTAAATTAAAAAAAAAAAAAAAAAAAAAAAAAAAAGATCAAGTTCAGATCTGGTTCAGTTCTACTTTAGTTCTAGTTTAGTTCTAGTTTAGTTCTAGCTTAGTTCCAGTTTAGTTCTAGTTTAGTTCTAGTTTATTTCCAGCTCATTTCTAGTTCAGTTCTAGTTTAGTTCTACTTCAGTTCTAGTTCAGTTATGGTTCAGTTCTAGTTCAGTTCTAGTTCGGTTCTAGTTCAGTTCTACTTCAGTCCTACTTCAGTCCTACTTCAGCTCCAGTTCAGTTTTAGCTCATTTCTAGTTCACATATAGTTCAGTTATAGTTCTAGGTCATTCCTAGTTCAGTTCTAGTTCAGACCTAGTTCAGTTCTAGTTCAGTTCTAGTTCAGTTCTAGTTCAGTTCTAGTTCAGTTCTAGTTCAGTTCTGGTTCAGTTCTAGTTCAGTTCTAGTTCAGTTCTAGTTCAGTTCTAGTTCAGTTCTAGTTCAGTTCTAGTTCAGTTCTAGTTCATTTCTAGTTTAGTTGTAGTTCAGTTCTAGTTTAGTTCTTCCTATGTTCTGGTTTAGTTCTAGTTCATTTCAACCACATTCTTTTCAATTTTAGTTCATTTATAATTTAGTTCTAGTTTAGTTCCATTTCTGTTCTTGTTCAATTCTAGTTCAGTTCTAGTTAAGTTCTAGTTTAATTCTATTTTAGGACTGGTATTTTATCACTAAAGTCTTAAGTGAGAAAATACTCTATTCATCAGAAATTCTTAAGAAAGATATTTGTTATTGATGAATATTTGATAAAAGAGAATTTTGTGAACCACCTGCTAGCTCTTAGGAAATTGTAAATATAAATAAATTATTTAAGTAGAAATATAACATAGTTTCTCAATACTAAGCTAAAATAAATTTAAATTTCCTCGTTTTGAATTAAACTACATTTTTAACACAATATGCATATTTTCCATAAAAAACTACAATAAAATTTTAATAGTACCTTGAGACTTTAGAAATTCATTTCTCTATTTTATTTTATAAATATACAAAAAGTTTTATTTTTTATACAATTTCATCTCTAATACCTTCTCTTTTGTTTGGTGTATCTCTTTTAGACATTCCACAAACCACAACTGTAACAACTTTAGCTCCAACTGTTTCAACAAACACTGTACCTATGTTGGTAACAAAATACCATAAAGGTATACTTTTATGTATATGCATTCAAATATAAAAATGCATGCGTTTTCCTTTAAATGACTTTGAATACTAATACCATTAAAATGCTTTACTTTTTCTTTCTTTATGTTAATAAAATTTTCTAACGCAAACTTCTACTGTCTTTTATTGCTTCAATATTGCGTAGAACAACGTTATAACTTTCAACAGAATAATAACAATAATAACAACTACAATCATAAGTTGCAAAGAACTAAATCAAAAATGGATTTACCACAACAACAACAACAAACAACATTAAATAATGTATATATTGGTGCAACATCAACATTGTGGAATACACAGCAACAGGATCGTTATAGTGGTGTCAGAGAGCATTACAGTCATCAAGGTAAGTTTACCTTTAACGTACAAATAAAAAAATATAGAAAAAATTCAAAGAATCTGATAAGAAAATCTACTTAAAGTAAGATGCCATCGTGTGTTTAAATAGAAAAGATCTAAGATGAAAATGAAAGAAAGACAATTTAAATAATTTGAATTACAAAAAGCTGGCACAATATTTTTACCTATCATGTTAAACTTTAGTAAGGAAGGGATTTGAATTTCAATGGCACAATAAAATAAATAAAACTTTTAAATATAAATGTATATAAAGCTTCGGAAGAGATTTGTAAAAAAATAAAGAACGCAGGGTAGACTGTACGATTGAAACTGGTTAGAATAGAGCAGAAACTGAAGTAGAAATGAACAGAAACTGAAGTAGAAATGAACTAGAACTGAACTAAAACTGAACTAAAACTGAAGTAGAACTGAACCAGAACTGAATTAGAACTGAACTAAAATTGAAGGAAAACTGAACTAGAACTGAACTAGAGATGAACTAGAACTGATATAGAACTGAATCAAAACTGAACTTGAACTGAACTAGAACTGAAATGGAACTGAACTGGAACTGATCTAGAATTGAATTAGAACTGAACTATAATTGAATTGGAATTATTACTGAACTAGAACTGAACTATAAATGAACTAGAAGTGAACACTAATTGAACTAGAACTGAACTATAATTGAACTAGAGCTGAACTAAGATTGAACTAGATCTAAAGTAGAACTGAACTTATTATTATTAGTTTTAATTCATTTTTATTGATTTATAAAAAGTTAACAATAAATTCTTAATTCTAACCTGTTAAGCCTTTAGCTTGACAGCAGGAAAAGTAATTCAAAAATTAATATTAGAACTTATTTAATGGATTGTAAAAATAAAAATGTTATTATATTATTACTACTTTCATAGCGAATCTATAAAACAAGTTTTTTATGGGGTTTTTTCTTATTTATAGTGGATTATAGTGGATAAACTGAAGTTTAGCGTGTTTCTTCCATATTCATTGTAGAATCATTCTGCCTTAAATCGTCTTTGTGCTCCACGCCTCATATTGTATGCATGATATGTTTCTTCCAGGAATTCGCTGTTGTTGAAAAAATCGTTTGCCATTACTGTTGTTGTTTATAATATTTAGATT
This sequence comes from Protocalliphora azurea, assembly GCA_932274085.1. Classification (NCBI taxonomy): domain Eukaryota; kingdom Metazoa; phylum Arthropoda; class Insecta; order Diptera; family Calliphoridae; genus Protocalliphora; species Protocalliphora azurea. The sequence continues at coordinate 14,510,284 of OW026520.1, read as the reverse complement.
TGCTGTTGTTGAGTTGCTTGTGTTGCTCTGTTGGTTATTCAAAGAGTTACTCACAGTTGTGTGACCAAAAATATAGCTGCGTGTGGTACTTATTGAGTTGGTGAAGTTTGGTGTATTAAAGTGTGATTAATTTATGTTGTTGTTTGTATTATTGTTGTGTTAGTATTGTAATTATTAAGACGTATGTTTATGCACAATTGTTTGTTGGGTTATTTATAGTGGTGTTATATACAATAGTGTCTGTACGACGACTCTTCCAAAGTAGTTTTAGAATTTGATTTGCGACTTTTTGGTGCATGTTTCATTTTTATTTGAAATATTTAATGCTTTTTGGTGTTAAAAGTAAAGTTAATTATGGAACTTTATTTCTATATGCGAATATGCAAAATATCGGGGTTTAATGTGCATTAATTTTGTTTTTGTAGCGTTGATGTTAAGCCCATTTTCATGGCTCCATTCTAATGCTGTTTCCAATTTCTGTTGCATTTTTTGTATAGCTATGTATATGTTTTTAATAGAGACAATGATTGCATTATCATCCGCATAAGTAAATGTTTTGCTTTCCTTTAAAGATCTTAGCATATCGTTAGCATATAGTAAATAAAGGATTAGTTCCAATTTATATCTTTGGGGATCTGATCCGTGTTGTAAATGTAGTTTATCGCTTAGGCTATTGTTAATCTTCGCACGGTAGGATCGAAGTACGACATAATTTTTAAATCAGTTATATGTGTTACCTTTTATTTATTATTCATTATTGTATAATATTTGCTTTAGTTTTGTATGACAGAGCAAATCAAATGCTTTACTAAAATCGATATATATCACTAGGCAGTGAAAATTCTTGCTCAGACAATTATTTGCGTAAATGGAACAGTTTCCAAGTAATTTGTTTATACGCTCGCCTATTTGAAATCCGAATTGATTACCATTTATAATTTTGTATTTATTTAAAATTGGGTTAATCTTTTTACAATTATCTCATTAATTATTTGCCAATTTATCAATAGTAATTGTATTTTCAGTTCATATTTTTTTCTTTTTTATTTAATTGATTTCTAAACTTTTTATACTCATTTTTCAATTTTTTTTTATTATTTCGCCATTTCTTGTAAAATTTATTCCGAATATCATAATATTTAATTCATATCCAAAGATTCAATTATCTTTTTTTACATTGTATTGTTCTATGAGTTTATATGAGTTTTTATAAATTTCATCAAATTTTTCATTTATTTTTGGTCGTTTGTGTTTGGTTTATATTAATAAATTCAGTCCAATTAACTTCTCATATTCTTTTATTTACCAATATGTTGATTAGCTGTGGCCCCTGAGTAATGCGGTTATCCCTACCCTGATTGTTTTCTTGTTTATTTATGCAGCAGAAAAGAGAGTAATGACCCGATATTGTTGCTGGAATTATATTATTTTATTATTGTTTCAATTTCTTTTATAAATTCTGAAGCGTTATGATCGAGGGGACAATAAACGGAGAGAAGTGATAAGTTTATTTATGTTAGTATTAATTTGTATTATTTCAAAAAGACTTTGTGTTAAGAGAAATTTGTTGTGTAATTGATACCTTCATTAATATATACAGCAATTCGTCCGCCTTTACCTTCTCTATTTAGAAAAACTGAGTTAAATCTTGGCATAATATAGATGCTGTTCTCATTATTATAAATATTTGTTTCAACGAGAATAATGAATTTTAGTTTTTGTATTATTTTTTTTTTTTTTTTTTATACTGACGAGGAAAGATGTGAAGTTTAGCCGTAGTGATCTAATATTCATATAGATTTATATAAAATAATTTTGATAAAAGATGTTCTTTTTTATAATTTTTTTAATTTAAAAATGGATGGTATTTATAAATACAATATAATTTAATTTCGTATACAAAAGTTCGTACATAAATATAAAAATTTACTTTCATTGATTTCAGTTCATAATATTTTAGCATAATTTCTTAAGCACTAAAATTTTTTTTATATTTTTCAAATGAATCAATAGTCAAGAATTCTGAAAAAATTTGTATTTATATATTCAATTTGTAAAAAATATTTGAAATTTTCTTCGTAAAATTTTAAGTTTTAATGATTTTTAGCTACATTTTGGAAACCAAACAGAAGCGCTTTTTATTAAAGTGATGTGCTGCAGAATGAGAGCAAAATTATTCAAAATTCTTAACATAATTTTTTAACAGATTTTCCCTGGAATTTTACCTTTTTAAGGCATTTTTTAATATTTTCATACATAACTATTTTCATTTAAAATATTTAATAAAACTAAATCAAAGATTTAACAAAATTTTTGCAAGATTCATAAAATTTTCATTATGAGCAATTTAATAATATCTATGAACAAAATTTTATTTTTTATGAAAAAAGTTTGGGAAAAAAGTTATGTTCGATTTTATGAAAAAAATGTTCGAATATATGCATTTCTTTCTCTGACTTGTGGAAACCATAGAATCGATATCAGTTGAATTGTTGATTATAATGGAAGGATTGCTTTCGACTTTTCGGGCGAATATGTTGCCATGCTTTGGTTTTTGCTATCCATAATAATCGGTGATAGTTAAATGTGAGCTGATTATTTATATAAATATATTTGGTGTTACTGTTATCTCCTCTGTTGTTTATTATTGCTGCATCTATCTTATGCCTTTTTATTTTGCTCATAAGCTCTACGTAAATTAGAACTGAACTAGAACAGAACTGGAACTGAACTAGAACTGAATTAGAACAGAACTAGAACTGAACTGGACCTAAATTAGAACTGAACTAGTACTAAATTATAACTAAATTAGAACTGAGCTAGAACTGAACTATAATGGAACTAAAACTAAACTATAATTGAACTAATACTAAATTAGAACCGAACTGGAACTAAACTAGAACTGAACTAGAAATAAACTAGAACTGAGCTGGAACTGAACTAGAACTGAACTATAACTGAATTAGAACAGAACTAAAACTGAACTGGAACTAAATTAGAACTGAACTAGATCTGAATTGGAACTGAAATAGAACTGAACTTGAACTAAACTAGAACAAAATCAGGACTGAACTGTCTGAATGTCTTATTTTTGTCTTTGTATTCAATTTGTATAATTCAATCGAAATTTTGTAAAAAAAGTATGAATAGGAAGGTGTTAACAAGATGTTGTTTTCATTTTTTTAATACTCATTGTAAGCTTAACATGACACTCAGTACTCAAATACATACATATAACGTTGTAAGTATTTTTCTAAAAATTATTCAAGCAAACAGCATTTGTATTTTTTTTTTTTTTTTTTTTTTTCTGGGGCAACTGAGATTCTAACGATTTAGATAAGAATGCAGATACTAACGCTGATGACAGTGATACTTTGTGCACTTGTGTTCAATTGCCTGTATATTTTTGCATGAATACTATTAAATGTATATACTATAAATTTTATTATTATTATTATTTTTTTTTTCAAAAATCCGAAGCAGAAAAAGTATTTGCTAAAATGATATGAAAAAAAATCCCATCACAGTTACAAATGAATTTTGTTTAACCTAAGCTATTAGAAATAAAAAAGACTGCAATTTATTACGCATAAAATGCCATGATTTTGTGGCATACCACAAAATAGTGGCAAATGCATTACGAAAGAAAAGGGGATATGCCAAAAACGAACCAAAATGAATGGAAAATTCAGTTTTTCTCTGTGTGCTAAAAGAAAACCCAAAAAATGTGTGGCAATTGCAAGAAATTTATCGAAATAGTCATGATTTACGATATGTCAAATGAGGAAAATAGAGGGAAGTGAACTTTTGAAGAAGAAAAATTGTGCATAATATAATAAATATACATCGTTTAAGTTTTTTTTTTTTTCTAGCAGATTTTAAAATGTAACAATGAAATTTTCTTGTGTGGCTTTCAATTGAATTTCCGGAATTTGTTACTGTCTGCAAACATTGTGATTTATAGTGATATGAAGGAAAGATAAAGAAAAGTAATAATGAAGCTATTAAAACCTATTCATTATACATACTACAGTTAAAGTAAATATTTGAAATTAGTATTGGTAATATTGACATCCGTTAAGCTAGACGTAATGTTAAACAAAGGTCTGAGAATGTTGAGTATAAATAAAAGATATATATATATAAGACAGTAGAACTTAATAAAGGTGGAAGGGAGATAGCGGAAGTTCAAACATAATTAAAAATTATTGAAGATTAATAAATTCATTGTTTAGGAGATAATGATAAAAAAACGAGTCAATAATTTAAAAATTAGTAATAAAAACTATACATAATATATTTATCATTCAAAAGACACTCACTCGTTTTCATTTATTTGCATTATGTATCTATAATACTACTATCAGAAACGAAAATAAATGTGACTATAGAGTAGACTAAAGATTAGACCATAGAATGGACAACAGAATAGACAGTACTATAGACTACACTATAGGCTCTATGAAATTTATTATAAACTAGAATATGGCCAGAATTTGATTACACTATGACTAGACTATGATCAAATTGTAAATAGGCTATGGCTAGACTGTGACTAGACTATGACCAGAATATGATTACACTATGACTAGACTATAAATGGTGTATGACTATACTCGGTCTAGAATATGACTAGAATATGACTAGACTCTGACTAGACTATAGATAGACTACACTCTTGCTAGACTATGATTAGACTATGTCTAAACTATGTCTAGACTATGTCTAGACCATGATCGGACTGTGACTATACTATGACCAGGCTGTGGCTAGGCTATGATTAGATAATGACCAGATTATGACTAGAATATGACTAGATTATAACTAGACTATCACTAGACTATAACTATGCTATGACCACTCTATGACTAGACTATGACTACACTATGAGTAGACTATAAGTAGACTATGACTAGACTATGACTAGACTATAACTAGACTATGACTATTCTATATCTAGCCTATGTCTAGAATATGACTACACTGTGACCAGACTAGGACTATACTATAACTAGACTATTACTGGTCTATTACTAACCTATTACTATGCCGGCAGTCTTGAAATTTTACAAATACAATTATCGTACTTTTTCCTTATATTAAAAAAAAGAAAAAAAACTTATATATCTTTCAGTCTTAATTCTTCCAATTATAAATATCTTCTTAAATCGTTTGATTTAAAAAATGTTTCTTAAGATATTTCTATTTACTCCCTTAAGTTAAGAAATATTCTATAAAATTTATCTATTATTGATTCATTTCACCATCAATTACTTCATCCATAAGTCAATAATCGTAAAACAGAAAGACACCAAACACCAACAATGTAAAATAAACAACAAAAAACAGCAAATACAACAGCAATAACAATAAATACAGACAAATGTTTGTCGTTATATCCCATGGTAAATGTCAATAATGCAAAAGTTAAAAACACCTTTGGGGATCAGCAATAAGAGTAAATACATCTTTCAATATCTATAAAACAACAGAGACAAAAATTATAAAAAATAATATAAATAAAGAAAAATATAACACAAAATATTGTTAGCAATATACCATAGGGTTTTTGTAGTTGTTCCTAACTGTAAATTGCAATATAAACAATGAAGCACAATAAAGCTAAAAGCTAGAGCAAATCTGTCACGTTATAATACAATATAGGAGTTTAGAAAATACGTACACTAAAAATCTAAATCTAGACAAATTTGCTGGGATTGCAAAAAACAAAAATAGAAAAATCGCAACAAATTGACAACATGAAACAAAACACATATGAAATAAAAGAAACGTATATATTTAAGGGGTATTGAGAAAAGGGGGTTGAAAAATGTGGGCGTTTGGTAGATTGCTGCTAGAAAAGTGGGAAGAAAAAACATTAATATTTTTGCTTTGAGCATACAAAATATGTTATTGATGTTCATTTTTTTTACGTGCACAACGAGTACAAGTATTTTTGTATGTTGTATGGAATCCCAATTTAATACACACTTAAAGCAAAAAAAAAAAACGAGACTACGGCAGTAGAAAGTAAAATATTTGTATACTCACAAATAATAAAACATTTATTTATGGGTATGTTGGTATTCAAAGAAAGTAAGGACTGAAAGAAGTGAAGCCTATGTCATCAATATATCAAGCGTTATAAAATTGTCGTTGGCTATAAAAACTTATGACCTTATGTTTATCGACCTCATTAAATTGTAGAGATTAAAACATGTAATCTACAGAGGAGAATATAGACTAGAATAAATTATATGCTACACTTAAGGCCAGATTATAGAATAGATTGTAGGCTATAATATGGATAAGTCTATAGTTTATTATAAACTATACTATTCTAGGCTAGGCTACGGACTATAATATACCCTGTTTTGAGGTAAAAATCTTCGAAATATTTACCATTTAATTTTGTCAGGAGTGCAAGACTTTAATGAACTAAAAAAACCTCTATCTCCAATTCACTTTTCCTCTGAAACTGCGCACAGTAAACATAACAATACAATAAAAGCGGACATGGAAAAATTCGTATGTACCGACTTTTATACACAGAAGTTAGTTACCAAATTGCTAATATCAATAAAATTTTTATTTGGTTTTGCTCCAATCACTAAAATGATAATATTAATTAACTGAAAACAATTAGGTTTTGTTTAAACTTCAATTATTTTTTTTTTAATATGATTACAATTTTTGCCTTAAAGCAACAAATATATTTATTCATCCAATTCAAAAATTGCTAATAAAAATTACAAAAAATATTAACAAAAATATAAAAGATTTCAAAAGTATTAGAAAAATAAGATGTAGTATATTTGTATTCTTTGAAAAATTCATAAAAAAGACGTCATCTAATATTTATTTTTTTTTTTTTAGAAAATATTAATAACTTGTATTCGTATTTAACACATATTGCTGTATTCAACGTTATCCTTAGAATTTCAGGAAATTTCCAATGAAGATAGAATCTGCATTTTATTATCCACTGCATCGTATCAGGTATCCTTTTTACAAGTTCTCTGGAATAGACAAAACCGTAATTGTATTTAAAACAATTTAAAAATTTCAAGAGTGAACATAAGTAATCTACATCACTTCGTTATTGAATTTTTTGGAAGGCTTGGGAACAGTAAAGAAACCAACCTTATATTAAAATATACATAAAATTATTTTATATTAAAATCATATTTATCTAGAATTTATGACGCATGTGTCATCTGCATACCGCAGTAAGCCAAAAGGCAGAAAGAACTTTATATGGAAGTCATAGCTACGTATGCAGTTATGGACGAATTGGTGCATTTGTTTATGCTTACTCAAAACATATTTGTTCCAAATTATTTTAATATATTAAATATTTATAAGCGCTGATTCTTTAATCCATTTAATCTCGTAAACTAGTTTAAATATTTATAATCCGTCCATAAACATTTTAAATTTGCAGAGCCCTTTGTCCTGTTAAAAACAATGCCTTAAGTATTAGCTCTGTTTTAGTCAGAACTATAAATAAAAGCCAGCAAAAACTTTGGTTGCCATGTATTGATCTAAGAAGCTAATATAATAGCCCTTCACTACTTACACATAAGATGAATAACTCATTGTTTTAAAACGGTGATAACATTAGAGACAAATACTTACTCTATACTTTACTTAGGCATCATAACAGCAACTAATTACTTCCAAGCTGTCCAATAACGCAATAATTTTAAAGCATTAATGAAGTCATGATTAGTAAAAGCAATAGAAACTAGTTATATTTTAGAAAATAAATAACTAATGAAAATTCGGGATATAAAAACAGTTTTTTTTTATTCTTTTTTTACTTTAAACGTAAAAAGGTTTTATAAATAATAATAATAAAAAAAATTAATAATTATTTTTGATATCAAATGATGTTTTATGAAATTTGCATGAATTAAGAACTTTAGACAGATCTCACTGCAAACTACAGCAGTAGTCTGCCATCATATGTGAGTCTAAACCTCCCTGATAACGCTCTACCAATCTCCGAAGATCCTGATAAAATCTTTCACCTTAATCGGCTAGATTTTGTAGAAATCGGTATAAATGAAAATGTAGAAAGTGGACTTTTATGCTCATGTTGCACCCTAGCTCTTGCAAGCTCGACATGATCATCAGATTTCTCAACGAAGCTAACTATATGGAAGATGTATAAAGGATAGTTCTTTAAAATAACAGTTTTCTCTGTAAGATAATGTTAGACATATTCTTTTATCCTTTGAACTTATATAATGTAAGTGGTTTTTGAACGAGAGACGACAGTAAATCATAATAACAATATACTTAGGATAATGCTTTGTCTCTATTCAATATGTTTCAATGTTTAGATATTTCTGTCTCTCTTGTTTTGTGACTAATAATTTGTACCGTTTCTTTCTTATCCAGTGTAATGATTGAATAGTATTTTTTGTTCTCTCCTTTTTCTTCTATAGTTGTTTTTGCCATATCCTTTTCTATACGAAAATATTATTGCATTTTATTTCTCAATTAACACAGTTGTTAGGTTTTACATCAAAATTAAATTAATATATTGAAAGAAAAATAAAAGCAATAGTAAAAATAATATTCAAGTAAGATTTTTTTCTCATTTATTCATTCAATCATATACTTGATTAATTTAGTAAATTTTTAATTGGAAAAAATTTTATGTTTTTAATTTTTTACAGTTATTAGTAACTAATATCATTTTGGTGAGATTTGAAAATTTAAAAAACTTTTAACTGAATGAGCTATTTTTGTGATTGGTTTTTCCTGTGTTTATTAATTTCGTATATCGTTGATCCTGTTTTTTGAAGTCTGTATTACCTTTTCGAACTGACCATAAATATTTTTTGAAAATTTTTTAAATTTTTTAATTTGTCTGAAAATATTGTAAAATTCCAACCAGTGATTTTCATTTTAGCTTCTAACAATTTTTCTAGCCTTTTTAGTTCTTAAAATTATCTTTAAGAGGCTAAAATTTTAGTATCTCAACCAAAAAGAAGAACATTTCTTATTTGATTTTACTAATTTTATTTTTACAGAATCAATCATTTAAGAATCTTGGAGTATGAATTTGCGCCTGTGACTCTTCATCCACCAAATTAAATATAACAACTTAACTCATTATATGGACATACTTAATTTATTATTATTTTTTAATACACCATTAACCGTAGAAACTAAAATAATATAAAAATTAATGTAATTAAAAAAATATTAAAGCGAAAAATCACGCATAAATTTGAAAATTATTAATAAAAATTAAATTATGTTTTAAGCTTGACGAATCCGTTCAAAACATTGGGACAGTTTTCATATTGAAATATAATTTAAATTTGTATGTACTTTTTCTTAAATTCTGATTCTAACCAATATAACTTATCGATATATTTAGTATATTTGAAATGAAAATTGCTTCAAGAAAAAGCAAACACATTTTAAAGAATATTATTATTTCATCTAATTATTTTGGGTGAAAAATAATTTTTCATGGAATGCGTATTTGTTGCTATTTTACCTCCGCGTTTAAATCTAACGAAAGATTGACATTTCAGGTGTTGGATATCTGCGGATGTAGCTTTGTCATTTACCGGAAATACGGTCAGACGTAATTTTACCACCCAAATAGTTTAAAATAACATGGAAAACGTATGTGCAATTCACCGTTACAATTTATATTTTATGAGTTTTATGGAGCTGTAGGAGATCACAGATCACTATGAAAATATGTGATGGCTACATTATTTCTGTTCTGTCCTCCATAAAATTAACGCTTTGATGCTCTATTGCTATAACATAATTAAATCATTTACCTTAATTTTATAACCCAAAATGTCAGGAATATAATTTAAACTTATATAATCAAACAAAAATAAATTTCAAATTCAAAGAGAGCTTGCCAAACAATTTATTACTAGACTTAGTTCACATTTACTAATATTATATAAAACCAAAAGATGAAAAATTTTTTTTATTTATTATTAGAAATTAAAAAGTTACAAACTTATGACCAGAAAATAACAAAACTTTCCCACTGTGTGCCATACAAGCCCGGTGCCTTGTTATCACCAATGCTTCCTTCCCTGTTATTCAGTTTCCATTAACGTTATCCATTGTTATTTTTCAATAGTTGTAATAATACTGTGTTCGTGATAACAATATTTTTGTATCAGTTTTATCATAAAATTTTTGTATTCAGTCAAAATTTTAATACAGTTGACTACAAAAATTTTATGTTTTTGAATGTTTTCCCAGAAATAAAATATAAAAATATTATTATTCCTACAAACATTAAATATTATCAATCACTTTCCTTGTTCTTAAACCATATTTTTTTCAAACCATATTAATATTATTATTCCCGTTATTTTACAAATAATATTATAAAGAAATATGCTTTTTACAAATATGATTGAAAAACTCATAACTTGTATGTTCTTGAATATATTTTTTTATTAAAGTTTGTTTTCCATTTTGATTAAAATTCCCATTTAGTTTGTACATAACTATAAGTAGACAAGGTTTTGTTATATTCGGTGTGATTCAAATAATATAAGATATTGATTAGTTAATAAAAAATATCTTGTATTATCTTGTGTAGTATATGATGGTACAAATAAATAAAATTAACTAATGAAGAAATAATATGTACATAACTTTTTATGATTAATAAACACATAATATGATAAGATTGAATTGTAATATGATACGATTGGATAATAATGTTATTAAATGGAGTAATAATATGATAGAATGATAAAATGAAATCATAATCTGACAGTATCGGATAATAAATTGGTAATATGGTATAATTATATGAAAAGCTCGGACCATAGCATGAAAAATTGGACACAATATGATAAAATGGAATCATTATAATTAATATTTATAATCATATCTATTTTTCGCTGGGACCATATGTTTTAATCATAATATGTTGCTCTTAGATTTTGGTCACTACAATTATAGTTTTTCTCTGCATGTGGAAAAAGTTCTTCCACTGTTCTTCAATGGAGCTGTCGGCATATAACCTATAGAGTCCTTTGACCTTTTAAAAGATACATTACAATCTAATATGCATTTCAACATGGATTCAAGTCAATTTACCTGCAGTTTTCTTAAGCCTTTCAGTTTATTACTTTTTATTGCTGTTATTTATCCTTTAGTTAATGCGGTTCATTCTTTAGGCCCTAATGCTTTAATCTAAATTCTGTCCAGGTCTAGTGTCTTGTTATCCTCGATGCTTGAACAAATTTGAAATATTTCCTTCTAAGATACATATATAGTTTTCTTTATGGAAGAAATACTTTTACTTCTACCTTTTAGGTATAACATTACTATCCAGTATGCATTTTTCCATGGATTTAAGTTATTATCTCTGCAGAGTTTACTTTCTTTTATTGTCGTTTGGGGGACACGCTTTTCTATGTGGTATGTTTGTTACCATGTGTCGAAGTCTTCTCTTAAACTACTCCTTTAAAATTTTCCTTTTTCTCTAAGGTAATTTACACGAAGCTCTGCTATTTCAAATTTATATCAGTAGTTCGTTCCTCTTTTATCTGATTGCCTTCTCCTAGGCATTGCTGCATGAATGTTCAAGTTTATGATGCTTGTTTAACTTGTGTTATCTTTTATTTAAATTATAATATAGTTTTGTTTGAACTTTAGCAGTTTTATTAGACTTTTTAATACTTAAATCGCAAATCATATTTCAGTTTTCATTCTACATCTACCACTATTTTCAATCATCTTACTCCTTACACTCATCCACCAATAAAAATATTATTTATTTGTATGACACATAATGAAATAAAGGAAAAAACAAAGTAAAATAAAGTGAAATAAAATAGAAGAAAAGAAAACGTATAGAAATTGGTTGTTACAAGTCATTTTGTAATAAAGTCATATTGCTATAATAAAAAGATTGTCAAAGTGTACTTCAAATTCATATATTTCACACCCACTATTTTTTTTTTTTTTTTTTTTTCTAAAACCCTCAGTAAAGGGAAATGTACATTGTATTTATGTGTTAGTCTATAAAAAACAATCAGTTATATCTGTCATAAATGTATGTTTATTGATATACTCTAGTCGTTAGTCCTAAAGGTTTTATTTTTAAAATTTATAGTAATTTAAGGCTAAAGATAAATTCCAATACGCTGTTAGACACTGGTATCGCAGAATTGATATTGAACAAATATAAACCGGATTTTATGCAAGGCAGTGCAGTGCAGCTACAAGTTATCTTTTATAAAATGTACATACCTTCTTCATGTACTAGATTTTGTAATCACAGGAAAAATTTAGTATTTCAATCATAATTCAGCCATTGATTAATTTCCTGATAGGAGGTAAAAAAAACTAATACCTAATACTGAAAACAAACAGCGGTTAATTATTAATTGTTTTTACATAGCAAAAATTATATGTTTTTATATATTTATACCCGAAACAAAATTTTATTAATATGAAAAATATCACTACTTCTATAGCCAATAAATTTTTACTTGTTCTTAAGCCATATTCTGTTTTTAAACCATATTAGTATTATAATCCCCATGACAATAAAATGTTTCTAATAAATATAATACTTATCCTTTTCGCAAACTTAGTGGAAAATATCAATAACTGTTTAATTTTAAATATATGTTTTTAACATTTGTTTCCTCATTGTAATTCTCATTTAGTTTATTCATGAATGAATATAAATAGACAAGGTCTGTTATATTTTAAGCAATACAAGACATTGATTTACTACCGTTACAGGTTTAGTTAAAAAAAAAACATATTCTGCATTTAAACCACATATGGTGTCACAAATGAATATAATTAACGAAGAAATAATATGTAAGTATTATTTATTTTTTAACACTTTTTCCTATTATTTTCAATAAAATATTTATAAAAATAATTTTTTATTAATAACTTTTATTATAATATATTATAAATGAAATAATAACATGAGAAAATGAAATAACAATATGATAAGATTGGGTGTGGTTATAATATGATAAAATGAAATAATAATATAATAAGATAGAATAATACTATAGTAACATCAAATCATAATCTGACAGAATGGGATAATGATGTAGTAAGATTGTTTAATTATATGTTAAGCTATAATCATAACATGAAAAAACAAACCATAAAATGGAATCATAATAAGTATAACTTATAGTCATTTCTATTTTTCGCTGTGATCATATGTTCCAATCATAAAATGTTGCTCTTAGATTACGATCACTACAACCATATTTTTCCCTACGTGAATATTCTCAAATATAATTTAGAGATGTTCTTTTATATACCAAAATTATTTTTGAATTGTAACTTGTTGGTACTTTTTATTTCTGTTCCATTAGAAATAAAATTTCTAAAACCAAATATTTTTTAATATTAGGATTTCTTTTAAATAAAAAGAAATAGTTTCAATATTGATTTTTTAATCTAAGTAATTATAATAAAATAATTTGTTTACAGTTATTATTGCATCCAAAAATATTATATAAATAGCTTCAGCATTTACTAGAGTATCCAATTATTGGGGTTTACATATTAATCGTTTAATTCAAAAAATAATTATTCGAGGTTAAAAGTTGACCGACCGATTAATGGCAAATTATTCGAACAATAGTCTTACAAATGCATATAACACATTAAAGGATTTATCTTATCAATTTCCTCGACCATTTGTACACGCAGAGAAAGAATTTACTTTTAGTGACCATAATCTAAGAGCAACATATTATGATTGGTGCATATGATCAAAGCGAAAAATAGAAGTTTTTTCATGTTATGATAATACTTTTATATATAATTGAAAAATCTTACTATATTATTCTACCACATTGTCATATTATGATTCCATTTTATCATATTATTGCATCATGTTATCATCGTATTATTATTTCATTTTGTCACATTATTACTCTACCATATCATATATTAATAAAAATTATTATTTGTATAAAATTTTTATTGAAAAATTGTATATATATATATATATATATATATATATATATATATATATATATATATATGTGTGTGTGTGTGTGTGTGTGTGTAATATTTACATATTATTCGTTTTATTCATTTGTACCACCATATGTGGTTGAAATGAAAGATATCTTATATATCTTGAATCACACCAACAATATATATATATATATATATATATATATATATATAAACAAATATTGAAGTTTTCCACTAAGTTTGTGAAGAGGATAAGTATTATATTTATTTGTAACATTTTATTGTTATAGGAATAATAATATTAAGAATATGGTTTAAAAAAAAGAAAAAGGCTGCAAATATTTAATGGTTTTACAAGTAAAGATATGTTTCATATTAACAAAATTTTGTTTCTGATAAAAATAGTTGAAAATATTTAATTTTTGCAGTGAATCATATTAAAATTATTTTTGAGTGTAAACATTAAATGACAAAATTGAATCAAAACGTTATCATGAACATGGAGTTATTAAAGTTCAATAAAATTAACAATGAGAACATAATATTGTTTTAGTGGTAATGTTTTCTCTCCGCGTGTATGAAAAAATTTTATTTTTTTACCTAATGCTACAAAATATTCTCCTAATTCAGCTTTATTTAATAAATCATCTTTTTATTGCAGCTTCATTTTCTGTTTGAGAATGACAAAGATTAATATTGGTACTTTTACGAACATATTGTTGGCGAAGATTAAAATTTTTATGACTTTATAGCTTTGAATTTACTTTACTCATCCAAATCAGTTCTTTTCGAGCAAGTCCTAAACGAATCACAAAAAGGTTACTATTTGAAATAAATATAAAGTAATTGGAATATAATTTTCAAAAGCGTTAAGAATGTATATTTTTTTTACATATTTTCATGAAACAATAAATACATATCTTTTAAAATTCATCTTGATCATCACAGAAAAATGGTAAATAAAGTTACTTCACTAACGAATAACTAACACAAAAAAGACAATCTTTTATAAAATGCTGTTCAGTAATTTAAATCATTTAAATAGTTTTCCAATTTTAGTGAAACATTAAACTAATTAAATTTTCAACAAAATTAGAACTAGTTTGTATTCATTAGCATTAGTGGATTTACTAATGAATGGTATACGCTTTTTTCTGTGTATGTTTTCAGAATTTCAATTATAGCACGTTAAAGTATTTGTGAAGTTCTGCTATTATAATATTTTCGAACCATTGGCAGATGTTTCTTTTCTGACAACTATCCACTGAGAAAAATGTCATGTACACGATGTCATGCAAACTTCAAGGAATATGCACATTCTTTCCAACGGCGTAAAGAAATTAGTTTTAAGTTTTATACAAATCGACATTTGTTTTAATAGAATAAAAAATATTATTTGTCATTTGCTTAAAGCAGTCCTTTTTTATTTAAATCTTTTCTAATAGTATTTTGGATGCTCTTTGTATCACAAAATTTCGATGTAATGAACAAATGCTTTCCAAAAATTACTTTTATTTATTTTTGCTGAGATATAACAGACATTTTAAAAAATATGATTTTTTTTTTTTAATAAAAAATTTTCTAAATTTATAACTTCAGAAAATCAAATTTCTGTTAATCGGTTACTCGACAAAACTTGTTCGGTATATTCGTTATTCGAAATAGATCATTTTAAATTATTTGAACAGTAAATCGACCAGTATTGTTGGATAACCGAATGATGGTTAATATCCTAGTATTTACTGAGGCACAGTAGAAGTTAACATACTTCACAAAAATTTTAAATAAAATTAAAATATTTTTAAAAGTAGCAACTACGAGAATCCATAATTAGAGCTATAGACTCTTCAATATTCTAAGAATTTTTTTTTCCATAGTATATAATGTATTTACTAGAAATGTATTTTTGTCGATCTAATTTAAATAAAAGTGACACTGAGCAAAATTTTGAAGTAATTTTTTCGTAACGCTTAAACTGTAATTCCGTTTTAATGTAATTTTTCGCTTTTATAAAAGTTTTCGTAAAACTATATTCATAAATAGTTTCTACAATTACTGAAGCACATGAAAAAAATTATAATCGATTTAATAAGTACATAAAATTATTTAAGTTGTTTTTGTTTTAGAGAAGGGGAAAATTTATGTTAAGTATAAATAATCTCGATTTATTACGTGAATAAATCCATAAAAATTTTTAAATGGATGACTTTGTAAAAATAAAATTAGTTATACCAAATAAGAAATTATATTCTTTATTTTCGAAATACTAACATTTTAGGAATTTTAAGACAATTTTAAAAATCAAAGAGCGAAAAAAAGGTAGAAGCTAAAATGAAAATTTTGAGGCTAAAAGGCTAGATATAGCCTTAAAAAGTCTAAACTGGCAACCTTGCATTCTCCCCACTTTTTTAAACTAAATTTTAATTATTTTATATTATATTCAAAAACTAAATGCTAAATTAACGGAACTACATTATCATTATCATTATCATTCTTAAAATTAAAACCCTAGACCAAAAATAATTATTTCAATGAAATCAATATGAAGGAAATTAGTTCAAAATACGCTATTTAAATATTTGTGTAATAAACTTTTATTTTTGATTTTTGTTTTATATCTCAGAAATAAAAATTATTTCCGATTTTTGCTTCATGAATTTCAATTTTTGACAATTTTTTTAATAAAACTTAAGTTGTGATTTTTATTTTCTCTTACAAAAAATAAAAATCAGTTTATTATTACCGTCCTAAAGTAATCCTATTGACGTAGACAATGAGATGTGGTTTTGCCTTTAAATTTGTACGGCTAAATTGGATTCGTCTCCTTCTAGGATCATAAACAAAACATAGCTTTTCATAGGCTATCATCTACTAACACATTACGATACAACTCACAAATATATCTATTCTGTTAAAATCTTGGATTTGACATGTTGTTATTAATCCTAGGGTCTACCCAGCTCTTTATAAGCTAGACTTATTTTTGGCTATTGTCTGACTGACTTAACAATGACCCCTTATTTTATCGCACAATATAAATTTAACCTACATGGATATATACCAGCATTAAAAGCAAATTAATAGAAAAGCAGTTCAATGCATTTTCAATATATTGGGTTAAAGATAATTAATATTTTCTACATTTTTGTTGTGCTAATTCTATAATAATTTAATCGTTGACAATATTATATAATCAAAATGCCTCTTACTAAATTTGCAAATTTTACTATTTGCTAAAAATAAAAAAAATGAAATATATTCTTTTGCTTGATTTTAATAACAACTACCTTCAATAGCAAATAGCATATTGGTTGCTCATACATTTTAAATTAGTTTAAAAACGACTTACCAAGATTGGTCTATAAGTGGATCTGTGTGTAAAATATGATAATTTTTTGACGGCATAGAGTATGCAATTTTCCCTACGTGGTAAATTACAAAAAAATGATTTTAGTAATATATACAAAAAATATAGTATTTACATCAAAGGCTAATAGTTTTAGCAAAAAGTTTTTATGTGATGTACTGAATATTGATCTTATGTAATTATCTCATATAATATTAGTTTTAATATTATGAGGACAAATTTGTAAAATTTTCAATTTGGAATAAAATTTATTGCATCAGAAGCGTGAAATAACATTTTGAATTCTAGGTACCTCCCATGCCGAAATCTGGTCACAAAATGGCTTCGCTAAAGTTTATTATAATATAACTTATAACGTTTCCTTTTTGTTTATCCTTCTTCATATGTTCCTAGGTTGATTAACAGAGATATTCATACTGCAACCCAGTGAACAATTCTACTACATAACGATGAATATAAGATCTAAATTTTAGTATGGCGAAATGCATAAATGACCCATTTGACTATGTTCTCATAGAAAACTTTATTAATGTTTTCGCTGCCACAAGTAACATAAAGTGGTGGCTAGAGAACTCGCAAAATTTTAATCAGAAAGAGACTTTCAAGGAATATCTGATGATGTATTGGAACTAAGTACAATGTTTAAAATTATAAAATACACGTATAATGGCAGATAGCCAGGAAATTTTTAACTTAGAATTTAATCTTTTGCTTCAAGTTAACTACCATTCATTAGATTTATGTGCAAGCAGAGAAAACACATGGTTACAGCATTATCAATACAACAATATTATGTTCTCATAATTAGTTTTCTTGAACTTTAATAAATCTGTGTTCATGACAATTATGTTTTTGTTTTTTTAATTTTGTAATTAAATGCTTACAACCAATAAAAATCTTAATATGATTGACTGCAAAAATTATATGTTTTTAAATAAAATTTTATTAATATGCAAAATATCATTACTTCTACAAACATTAAATATTTGTAGTCTTTTTTTTATTTTTAAACCATATTCTGTTTTTTAAACCATATTAATATTATTATTTCCATGACAATAAAATGTTTCAAATAAATATAATTCTTATCCTTTTCACAAACTTAGTGGAAAAAATGCAATGCTTTTTTGTTTTTAAAAATGTTTTGTTTTAATGCTTGTTTTCCAACTTCATTGTAATACTCATTTAGTTTTTATATAAAAAAATATAAATAGACAAGGTTTGGTTTTACTCGGTATTGATTAACTACCATTAAAGGGTTTAGTTAAAAAACTTATCTTGCATTTGCACTACACGATGAATGAATATAGTTATTGAACAAAAATATGTAAATATATATTTTTTTTTTTTTTTTGCTAATGAATAATTTTCTCTATTACTTTTAATAAAAAATTTATAAAAATAGTAAGTAATAAAGCGTATTGAAAGCTTTATTTTAGTATATGATTAGATTGCACAACTAAATGATAACATGGGATAATAATATAATAAAATGGAATCATAATATGACATTGTGGTTTAATAATATAATAAGATATATAATATAATAACATGATTTGTTATGATAGATTTTGATAATGATGTAGTAAGATTGTTCAATTATACGTAAAACTAAAATCATAACATGAAAAAAGAAACTATATTTTTCTCTGTGTGTACATAAATACTGCTCTACGAAAATAAAAGGCTTAAATTCCTTCAGGAACTATGCAAAACAAATATAAATAGTTATTAAGTAAATTAGAAGAATTTCAATATTTTTGGTTTGAGCATTCCTAAAAGTTTGGACTATATTTAGATTTTCTCCAATTCAAAATTGTAGTTAAAAAAAAAAAAAAAAAATATTTCAATAAGAATATTGTCAATGCAAAATTTTGTCTCGATAGTAAATTTGAAATTTGAAAAACTTTCTTGCAAATCATTAAAAAAGGTACTAATTTCCCTCGCTGTCTACTGGTGCACAGTGTTTTTTTTTTTTCTTTTTTGGAAATAACTCTTAAATTGTGAACCGTTAAAAGTATCTCAATAAAGTTTCTTCATTCTAGAAACGACGTGTTTCTAAGTTTATTTGAAGGAGCACGGATTCCTAGCGGATCATGAAGGGAGGGGGTAGACCTCCAAATTTGTTCATCTCGGATATATAATTTTTTAAATTGCCAAAAATTAATTTATGATTTGACAGAAAAAAAAACTTATAGATATTCCCTGTAAATCTCTGAAAAATTACGCTTATATGTATAGGTTATCTCTTTTAATTTAAGAGATATTTCGTTTTTGGCATCGTTTTTTTAGTTTTTTTCTTTTAACTCAACTTTTTTTGAAATATTCATCGGATTCTATATAGTGTTGTTGTAGGAATCATATGAATATATAGGTTAGATATAAATCATGTTTCCAAAAAGATGGCAGTATTTTTTTACTTATAATATTTGCTTTTTTTTCCTGTACGATATAACGTTTTTAATGACAACTGTCTCCCCACAAGCCATATCCAAACTTTTTCAATTTTCTACTACTTTTTTTAAATTTGCTTGTAAAATTTTCAAATTTCAAAGCTAGGATCAAACAAAAGTTATGTTACTTAAACACCACCATATGTTGGGTAAACAAACAAAAAGTATTTTTTGAATTGAAAAGGTTAATTTTTAAAACACGTTTTTTTCCAGGTTTAGGTTCAAATATAAACATTTTTCCTAAAAAATATACTTAAAATTTAATTTTAAAATTTTTCAGATCATGGTTTGAAGAAATCTGACCGTCACCTCCAGCGCCTTCAGGTTTACTTTACACGCATCTACATTAAGATTTCTTATGAAAACTTAAAAAAAATATATGGGCCAGAACGAAAAACAAATTTTATAAGTAAAAAATATTACCACCTTTTTTGAAAGTAAACCCAAAAAATAATAGGAATTTTCTTTTTAAGCTTCAGCTTCAGATAAATATAACTTTTAATCTAATCCATATATTTATATCATTTTTGCAGCAATACTATTAGAATTTTGTAAGAAATCTGCTGAATATTTAAAAAAAAAAAAATTGGGCCAATTTTGAGTCTACCAAGTTAAAAAACTTAAAAAATGATGCTAAAAATTAGTAAAAAAATTTATTTTGACCTAATTGTCTCAACCCAAATTGAATGGGAATGTTTTTTTAAGATATTGATGAAATTACCAAATATGTATGTATACGGTCTTAGAAAATTTACATATTATATAAAATTTTGTTTCGGTACGAAATCGGGCAAAATGAGCCGTTACTATATGGTCACGCCAGGTACTACATAGAAATTAAACTTAAAAAAAAAAAAAAAAAATAAAATAAAATGTCTTAATGGCAAATTTTCTTAAGGAAATGCAATTTAATATTTATTCTAGAAACATGTTTTACATATCGAATATCCAGCTTTGAGTTGGAGAAGTCACGATATAACATCTTATTTTAGCTGTTAGTACTAAAAGATGAGCTTCGTCATGATTATCTAAACTTTTTGTATTGCAAATCCGCTTTTGGATATTGGAAGACATCCATTTATTATCATTTACAGAATAGTAAATGACTATTAGACACCTAAACTGTAATTAGCTAAGACTTTCTTTCTACTTACGCTGAAGCTGAACAAAATTTTCGACACAAATGCCATTTAGATATGCAGAAATTCTGTTTTACAATTTTTCTTCTTTATATCCAATATGATGAACAATCATATTTTGGTTTAAACTAATACTTCAAGGACTAAACGTGGATTATTACTATTAGAAGCGGTGCCAGAATTGCCCTAGTCAATAATCAGTATAATCTTTAGGCCATTGAATAAAAAGGCTTCACACATATTCATCATTTTCACATTCAAGTTTTTCAAAGCTTCATTGACGTACGATTTTCCGGGAAAACACGTTTTACACAAAAAAAAATACATTTCTTGAGCAAAACTGCAAAGGAAAATACAATCAAAAAATTCTATGTTGTGCCTGGCGCACCCATATGGTAACGCAGATATATAGTTCAAAAAAACAGGATAAAAATGTTTTATATATTTTACTGATTCATATCAATATAATATAGTACTACTTGTTTATATAAAAATCATAAAATATTTTTCATAAAACACAGTGTCCAAAAATATATGATTTTTTTAAACTATAACACTTATGGTCTCTGATTAAAACTTCTTCATCCCGTTTCAAACTTTTAATTTTTTCTCCACCAAAAATTTACCTAAATACGACTTAGAATTGAAATTACATTTTCTATAGTTAAAATCTTTTATATAAATATTTTTACACATGCAAAATATCCCTAAAATAAGAAATAAGAAATATCATTTCTAATTTAATTTTATATGCTTTACTCTCATATAAACTACTCAGAAAATGTTCTAAATTTAGTTAAAATGGCTCTACGCACATAAAATTTAATATTAATGCGTTAACCCTTCAAGTTGTGGTCGTTTATGTTAGAAAATAAATGTCAATAACAGTAATGTCTTTGCACTTAAAAATTTACAATAATAGGAGAATACAATCAAATATATTTACATATACATTTACTATTATAATCACACACATATGTATGCATATTATCCTTTTTTATAAGCAGGAACCATATAATAGCAGCGGTATTGGAAAATATAAAAACCAAATGTTATTATTTTTATTTGAATCTTTTTTTCTTGTTTTTAATAATACAATGCCATTCATTGTATATTTGAGTGTGAAAAAATGTTTAAAAATAATACCGTCTGGAACGTGGCTACATCAATACATGTGACAAATTTGAACACTACGGATAACTTATAGAATAACTTTCCGGCGACCTTACAAAGGTATTACAACTGCTCTACCATTTATTTAAATATTTAAGCATGTATATGCAAAATAGGAAGTAAAGGTTAAATCAGCGCAACTGTTTTGTTTTAGTTTTAGTCCAATAGCCATATTACTGTGAAATATAAATGAAAATAATCAAAATTGGAAAAAATTTTACAAAAAGAAAATTAATTATTAAAAATAAAATAATAATAGTAATCATAATAAATAGAAGTTATTTAAAAATAAATGCCAGCAAATTTTGAAAATTATTATAAATTTATTTAAAAAAAAACCAAACTTGATTATTTTTTAATCCAAAGCAAGAAATATTAAAAAGTCAAAATATGCTTTGTCAATTCGAGTGACAGTCTGAAAATTGGGAAAATTTAGGGAATATTTTTGAAAAAGTCTGCTTTTCGTGAGGCATATTTGCATGTTTTATATAGAATAACAGGAATTACAGCTAGAACTTAATTCTTTTTATTTAACACTACAAAATCGAAGGCGCTTCCTTTATAAATTCTCCGTCATTTCACAGTAGGGTCAATTGGAAAAATTTTTGTAATAAATCTGTATCGCTTAAACTAGTGGTCGAAACAGATTGCATGTATGGGAAAATTATAAAGGAAAACTTAGGCTTTTAAAAAAATCATCTTGTGGTCACCATGTAATAATACGAGAGTAGCTGTATGTAAAAGTTAAAAAAATCGTAAGTTCCACAAATCAAAAAGGGGCCAAAAAAGTGCCTAGCTGGTTTAAAAAGGACCAATTGGCGACTAAATTCCCTGGCAATGACGCTGTAGCAAAGTGTAATATGGCCTAGTTGCGTATGAGTAATATTAATAAGCTATAACTCTATAACCAAAAATATGCAAAATCGTTTTTCATCCTGGACTTCGAACGAACCAAACTGTTAGTTATTTATCCATTTCATACAATTCAAGAATTTTGGCATCAATTTTTTACAACATATTTTTGCATATTTTGATCCTTACAGTATATGTTGGACTTAACAACATATTTTGTCATATTTTCATAGAAAGTCCTTATTTTGGAGCATATTTTAGTGATTTAACTAGAACAATTTCGCATCCAATAGAATTTTTTACATAATTTGCCATTATCGAAATTTTCCTTTAACTGCCGCATATATTTTTCAAATCTGACTCTCTAATAATTTTCATCTTATAAATTGATATATATTTTGCAATTTTTTGATACAGTGAATTAGCTTAGAATATTTTTAAGAGCAAATAGAAAACATTTTTATCAATTGCTAACAAAAATAAAGTTATTTTAAGAGTATAATTTTTAATTTTTATTTTCCGATTTTAAGAGTATTTTTTATGCGCATGAAACACTTTTTTGGAGCATGTTTTTGGTTACCCTGATTATAACGGATATATCCAAATACATAATCATGAAAAATTCATATTGTGGTGTAAATAAGATATAAGAACTAAACCAAATACAATTGCCCTTTTTAAAAATAATTTTAAAAAATTTACCGAAATTTATCCTTTTTATATAATTAATCAAATTTTCTGATGTCTCACTTCGCCCCAGTAATTTAATCACTTTGTTAAATTGTAGCTAAAGTCGTATTTTACGACTTAAACTAAAATTATCAGCTTTTCCATCTAGCGCATTTTTACAAAAACGTTTTACAACAAGATTTAAAAAGGATTGATTTGGATTAAATGTGCATTTTGAGCGCAAAATTGATTTACATACTTACAAAAATTTCAAATGCATAAATTGCATCAATACACTTAGGGTTTGTTTTTCGCTCAAAGGGAGTAGTTTTTATTCAATGGCGCTAAATACTCATTGGTGTATACAATCTTACATATTTAATTTAACTTCCATAAAACGGACGTGTAGTTAAACGAAGTGGTGCAAAACCAACACCGCTTGAAATCAATTGTGATAAACTATAGAAAAAGAACTGATACATTACCTACAGCTAGAGAACAATCTTTAAATGAAAATTAACACGAGGGAATATTTCATGTAAAAATTGAAACTGAAAAGTTTCTTGTCATGGTGAAATGTTTTACAAAAGATCTTAAACAACAAATAAAAAAAAATATTTGTTAAACAAATAAATATTATATAACATAAAAACTCGATTAAACTGATTACTCTTCTCTCTTCCATTTGCAGCACCCGATCATCCCAACTATCGTGGTAATTTGGATTCTAAATCAACGATGCAACATGATGCTAATTCATTGTCCTTAGAAAACAATGAAGTGTATGCAGCAGCAAATACACCTACAGTCTCTGTTTTACAAACTTCTATATTGGGTTTTATTACCGCCTACCTATTAAAACAATTAGTCACTTACCTTAACTCACATTATGTGTAGCAATTATATATACTTTTTAATTAATTTATAATTGAATTCATATAAAACAAACAATAACGAAAAGAAAAACAAAAAGATTATAAGCACATTTACATATAGACGCACATTTTGTTTGGAATGTTTTAAATTTTTTTGTAATAAAATCGTAGAATTTTTAATTTCAAATAAAAATATGTTTATTTTATGAAAGGAAAAATTCAAAATAAGGAAAAAACTAAACTAAAAAACGTCTATGTAGTATAGAAAATATATTTTGTAAACACAAACAAACAAATAAAGAAGTAAAAGTATTTAATATGCTGTATTAATATTAAATTAATTTTTAAGATTCTTAAGATTATTGTGTAAATATGAAAAACATTTATATGTTTTAAGTTAATTAAGTATAATTGAGTAAAGGAATATTTGATGTGAATTTTCCATACAATATAATTTGTAATTAATCCGAGAAAATAAGCGTTCCACCTCTGAATTTGATGGAGGGAAGCGAATTTGGCACGTCGCACATTGGTTTCAAAGCGCTTTTTTTTAAATAATTCTATGACTTGTGGAGATATTTAAATAAAATTTCACACGGCAATAGCTGAGGTTTTTCAAGTTGATTTGGAGGAGCACAGATTTCTAACGGGTCATGGGGGCAGAAAGTATACCTCCAAAGTTGGTCACCCGGGTATGTATTTTATTTTTAATTCGCCAACAATTCATTTATGACTTGAATTTAAAAAACTTTTACATAAATCTTGTACATAAGTCCTCGCAAATCTGTACAAAAATATACTTACATGTGTAGGTTATAAATATTTAGGTCAAAGCAAATCTTACCCTTTTTTGCCTCATTTTTTAAGTTTTTTTAATTTGGGAGCCTTAATTTAGTTCACAAAGTTTTTTGAAAATATCCACTTAATTTCTAACAAAAATCTCAATAATATTGCCGCAAGAATCATATAAATATATCTATACGATAAAAAGTTGTATCAATCAAAAGGAGGCTTTTAGGGCAACGGTTTCCCCAAGCTCTATTCGAACTTTGTCAATATTTGAAAAGTTTTTTTTTTATTTTTTTGTAAAATTTTCAACATTTTTAAAAATTTATATTGGTTATATATACCTCCATATGTTGGATAAAAACGCGAAATATATATGCCTTTTGCAACGGCTGGATAGTAATTTTAATGAAAAAAAATAAATAAATTTTTGAAACAAGTTTTCGCTAGATTGGAGTTTCGAGTACTTTGGTACAAAAAAGCACGATCATTTTTAATTTTTTGATTTTATAACAAGTTTATGTACGTTGTGCAAAAATTCATTGGAATACCTTTACCGATTTAAATTTTATTTAGGTGCTTAAAATCCAAATCTCAAGCTTTTCATCTTGCTCATTATTCATCGCACATGTTTTTAACGCCATGTATAAGACAAAAGAATAAAGCAATATGCAAAAATTCGCTTCCCTTCTTTGAATACCGAGGCTGAGTTTTTTTTCGTCTGACTTCCTATTTTGTTAAGTAACAGTATCAGACTGTATTTGTAAAGAAATAATTCTTTTAATATTACAAAACTTTTGAATATTGTATATGATAACTCATATATTCTGTGGGTTATATTATTCAATTGTAATATTTAAATCCTGCTATATAATTAATGTAACATTTATATTTCTTTTAATCTTTATATTTCTTTTAATCTTTATTTATATTTCTTTAATCTTTTAATCTTAATCTTCCAACCCTTCTCGCCCGATGCGTGCCCGAACAAAAAAAAAAAAAAAAAAAAAAAAAACAACAAAACAAACGGAAACTAAAATATCAATTTTTCCTAAATTGCTCTTCCATTTTTTTACTCTAATAAATTTTCATGTAAATTTACTACATTTAGAGTAGGTAACTTGGCTCCTACTCTAGTTAGGGTAAAAATACATTGTGTGTTTAATTTCAAATATCTACTCTTAGTGTATGTACATAAACTATACACAAAGTGTGTATAAGTAGACCACCCATGAAATGTATTGGATTTACATAACTTTTGATTCTGCATGTTCCACCGACAATTTCTGGTAGATGGAGCTATAAAAGTAATATATGTGCAATATGTCGTAAACCGGTCAGTAAATGTTGACTATTGTTCAAAAAAAGGTCTTAAAATTAAATCAATTGCACTATTACTATTTAATTTAGCATTTTGCGCAAAAAACCTCTATGAGCTTTTTTATTCAGAATAAAAATTAGACATTTTGACATATAATTTTTTTAGTATAGCAAAGATGAAAAATAATCAAAACTCAAGAGGTTTTTATTTAAAAGAAAAATTTCGTTACCAAAATTCATTTATATCTTAAAAATAAAATCTATTTATATTTAAAACAATAACAACATAAACAAATAAAAAAATATTAAATGCAATAAAATGTTTTTGTTTATACTTACTTTTTAACATTGGTAGAAATTTCTGACAAGGCACATCTTACTTAGACTAATTTTCCACATCCAAAAGAGAAATAAATTTAGATTTTATGAATTGTATGGCAGAAAAACAAGTTTCGCATAAATATGTATATAAAAACTGTAACAGAAGTATTAATGCTTCAGTCCCAACCATCGTGTACAATTTTTAATATTTTTAACAAAAATATTCAACCAACATAGATTCAAAGTCAGCTTTCGAACACGCTCTCTTACCTATTGTTAAAAATTATCGGGTATGTTGTCAGTAGTTTACGAAGTAAACTAGTTTGGAAAGAATTGGTTTTAAGCTCCGGATAATATCTGCAAAATTCATCGTGAAGAAAATCCAAGTGTATATTTATACTTTTCATATGTATGTTCTTTTTAAATATCAGATGAATTCAAGATATCACTCAGAAGTGAAATAAGGAATATTATGGAAGAGGGAATTTAAGACGTCTTTTCCATATAGAAATTTTGCAAATAAAAACACAAAGTAATGTATAAAAATAACTCTTTCTTTATTTCAAGGATGGGTTAGCTTAGAAATATTAGTCGTTTCATTACACTGTAGACCATTAATTACTATTAGTTTTATTATTAATATTACTATTATTATTATTATTATTATTATTATTATTATTATTATCGTTATCATTATTATTGTTACTATTATTATTATTATTATTATTATTATTATCATTATTATTATTATTATTTTTATTATTATTATTATTATTATTATTATTATTATTTTTATTGTTATTATTATTATTATTATTATTATTATTATTATTATTGTTATTATTACTATTTCTTTTTTATTAATATTACTATTATTATCATTATTGTTATTATTATTATTATTATTATTATTATTATTTTTAAGAGTTATTTAACAATTGGATACTCATAACTTTTTCTTTTGTTTATATAAATTAATTTGCCAGTTATTTTTAAATATTTTTTGATTTAAATATTTGTAAACTATTGCAAAATATATTACCTTTTGTCAACATATTACGTCGGTTTTTAAAATAAAAGAAGAAAAGAGGAGTTTATTTGTAAAAAATATTAACATGTCAACTTTTAAGATTTTCAGTTAATCGGCAATACTTAAATTTTGAGCGACTGTTTGATCTAAAAATTATATCTATAACGATCCAAAGAGTCACGCTACATCCTGCATTTTATGCCAATCTTTGTTTAACAAGTAAAAAATTTTAATTGCTTATTTCATCACAACAAGTCCTAGTAGGCTAAAAAATTATATGTGAAATATTTCTGATGTGTATTCTGAATAAAAAGGCTAATATAAAATTCGGTTAGTTAATTGAAGAAAGTTAAATCTTTTGGATTTCTGTGCAAGAATAATTTTTTGTAATAAAAGTGAAAATTAATATTGGTATTTTAACGTACATTCTGTTGATAAAATTTAAAATTTTTATCACATAATAACCTTGTATTTACTTTACTTAAAAAAATGTTTTCAAAATTTCTATTGTCACAAATTTAAGTAAGAAGACATACCTTGGAATAGATATCTTGGAAGTAGTGAAGAAATACTTCCCTAAAAATTTCTTTTACTTATTTCTGCTGGGATACAACTGGTATTTTAAGAAAGATGTAGTTGACATAAAATTATCACAAAAAACCTTTTAGTTTATAACTCCATCGATTGGATACCCTACTACCTGTTAAAATATTATCATGATACTAACATTTATATCAGATTTATGAACGTTAAAGTGATTTTTTGAAGTGTTGTTATATGGGAGCTATGGTCAATTATGGACCGGTATTTACTATATTTTTCAATCTTATTTAAAAACGCATTTTGTCTAACTTCATTAGAATATTGTTTTATCTAAAACATTTATGAGCATTGAACAGCTATTCTGGGTGGGCATTTGTGTGGGAGTTAGGTGATATATTAAACTAATCATGGCTATTTTCACTAGATTTAAAAATGTGATCTGTATTTCTTTCTTTGTGGATATTCAGCAAGTCAGGAAGTCAGAATTCCTTAAATCGATTTAGAAAGTTACCCTAAAACGAACTTTAAGGTAGTGATGGTATAAAGTGTAAATAGGTTATGATTAAGGTAAAAAGTCTAGAAATATATAAACTCTTATTGTAAAAAATACCTGAGCCATTGAAATATATCAAATGATCTCGCCAATGACAAAGCTTTGCAGAAATTGGAAGTCTCAAAAGTGAAAAATTAATTTGTAATTTTGGGACATCTAGGTATAAGAAATAGAGTGTCCAAAACTTAAGATATGAATTTGCCACCGCTTATGTGTTAAATTGTTTGAAATACTAAAAAAGAACAATTCAGCAGTTGAGCGTCTTGAAATTTGTAATTCTTGTAGCGTTTCTACCAACACCCTAAAGCACTGCTTCGATATTAACATTTGAACGGGCTGTTTTGGGACGACTGGTTTGTTCAGCGTCTCCAATTAATCCAGTCTTCCTAAATCTCTAAATTAATCTCTTCACAGTTGACAAGGTTAAAACAATATTATTCCCTTATTTTGTATAAAATTTTCGCAGCCAAGCTTTAATTATTTTTGAAATATTGTTCAATAATGAAAGTACATTTGTAGTACCGTATAATGCTCCATTTTTACTAACCCCAAACTCTCACCTGTCAAATTGTACTTTTTCTTTGGCTTCCAACAATTTACTGCAAAAATCCTGTATTAATTTTTGAACACCCTATATAATGGCCATAATACACTTAATAAATTTCAAGTACTCTTCATGAAACGACTGAAAAAAAAACAATCAAGGGATAATATACCTCCAGGAATGAACAAAATTCTGCATGTAATACATTCATATATAGACAACTGTGGAGTATTAATCTAGAATATTGTACTTGTCCCAACTATAGCATTCAAATCGCAGAAAAATACAAACCATTTTACAGAACATTTTATTTAACTAAAACTTTAGACTAAAACTTTAAAACTATGCGAGTATTAAAAAAGATATTTTTAAATACACGTCCAATATATATTAATATTTAAGTGAAATATCTCTTTTGAATATGGTTATCGCCAATTTTTAAATATGGATAAAGTTATTGTACACTATTATTGTCACAGCATAGTCATAATATCGTTGCCACAACCATATTATGATTAGATGAAACCATCTCACAACACAATATGGTTGTGTTACTATTATTTATATGTTTGTTGTAATTATGTATATGTTTACAAACTTTAAAATAATATATTGCTGTTAAAATATGACAAATATAATACACCAAAATTTAATAGCAATATATTATTTTAGAGTTTGTAAAAATATAAATAATTGCTACAAAAATGTAAATAATTGCAACACAATCATAATTTATTTGCCTCAATTATATTACGATTGCGCAAATTTTAGGAAGAGTTTCATCTTATATAAAAGAGGTTTAATTTGACAGCAAATTTCAAATATTTACTATTTTTTCGTTTCAATTTTTGGATAATTATTGATTGCTATTTATAACGAAATTAAATATTTTATCAAAACACCTTATTACAAGTCAATTATCATAATTGTTTCCTTTCTTAGTTTCAAATTTTATTTATATTTATCATAAGCAAAATAATTATAATATAAAATAAAATTTTATATTTTTAAATAAAGTATAAAACTAAATAAAATCTTGTTAAAAATTAGGCTTCTTAGAAATTGTAGTTGTAAAACTAAATGCACCCTGTAAATTATGAAACATATGTAATGTATATTATAGACAGGGTACTAAATATAATTTGTAATATACTGAATAAAAATATATAAATATATAATTTATAAATATTAATAATAATATTTAACATATTAATGCATCTATTTTATTATAAGGTCAACTATTTAATATAATAAATTATAGCGAAAAAAATAATTTTTAAAACCGAAAATCTCTTAAGCAGAATGAAAGAACTAAGAAACTTCTTAAAAAACAAACAAATTATATAAAATAATGGATTAATAAAAGCATAATAAATAAATTAAAAGAATAATTAATTTTATTTTAGATAGAATTGAGTTAAAAAACGAAACTGTAAGTATCTGAATATGAAAAGTTACTTTATTAGAAACAATGCAATATTATTCATCTTAAAATAAGGACTGCGCACGAAAAAAACCGTGCATGTAATTTAGCTTATAAAAATGAAACCAATCACTCAATTTTTGGAATTTTTGATTTTTAAAAACCGTTATAATCTACCTTTAAATTAAAGAAAAATATTTGCTTTTAATGAAATTTATTTAATATTTAATATTTTCTGGAACACGCTAAATAAAAGTTTTATTGTGTTTCGTTCACTTTTTTTTCTGAAATGGGTCCACTTCTTTTTAAAACCTACTTTGTTTTTTACTCAGCTTTAAGTTTTCTTTAAATATTCTTTTACCAAGACCAATTACATTTCAATTGAACTGTGTTTTGGGCAGTTTAATGGATTGACCTTAATTTTTATTATGTAGCACCTTTTGTTTGATACCACTCAGCTACTTTTTTTTGTAGTGATGAGATCAGGAAAAAATATATATATATAATTCGTTGTGCATTCTAGTGTTAGAGATAGGTATCTTTACCGAGAACACTCATTTACATACATTTATCTGTTAGAAGTCCTATTTGTTATGAATAAAGTGCTTTTTTCCCCCACGTACAAATACCTTGCCAATCGAAAAATTTTTTCGACAGTTTTGATTTTTTTACACGATGTTTATCTTCTTTATTTCATCTGTAATATGAAATTAATATTAAATTACACTTTTACGTATACTTTTCACAACAAGATTGTTTGCAATCTATTAGTATTCACATTCAACCTATATAACTAATATTTTGGAGCATATATATCGTGCATCATCCGAAAAGAAATATAGGATACAGAGCTAATCAAAAAGCCATGCCAACTTTTTGTAAATAATTCTTTTTTTTAACTTTCAAATGAAATTGAGGACATCTATCAAGTATTTTGTGGACAAAATTATGGGATAAAATATAAGTTAGATGCAAAATGGGCAAAAATCACTTTTGTTATTTTCTTGATGCTACTAAGACTCTTCACATAAAATTTGACATACGAGGAATAGAAATTATTGTATATTATTATACAATAATTTCTATTCCTATATTATTATTATCTGTATTCGTGCCACGCCTTTTTTCCTCCACTTTTATTATATAGCAATATTTTGTTATACATATACGAGAAATAGAAATTATTATTATTAAATTTAATCTGTATGGATGCCACGAGTCTTTTTCGCCCACTTTTATTATACTACATTTTGTTTACCACTTTTATAAAAAACTCGGTAAGTTTTTAAATTAGCTTACTAAGAAGTAAGTCAACCTTTTATCTAAAAAAAAATTGGGCGTGGCAGCCAGTAAGAACTTCCTTCGTGGATATATATATGTGCCATGTTTTATTTTAATCGGTTCAGTAGTTTAAGCACAAGATCACGTCAAATAAAGTAAACAATATTCTAACAAAGATGTATGTAAAAAGGATGTTACATCTAGTAAAAATCTAGTATAACAATGCTAGTGGTCGACAAAATAACAACAACATATAACAATATTTCGATTAAATAATTTAAATGACTATTATTTCCAATAACATTAAAAAAAAGTTTCCATAAAACCGAAATTTGAGCTAACTTTGAAAAAACATTTAGGAGTTTTTTCAGACTACTGTTACGTTTTCATTCGAATTACTGAGGCAATTTTTTATTGTTGCACTGTGTCATAATTAATTAATTTATATTGAAAATAAAATGATTTTATATTATTTTAAATTGGATACCACTTTCGTTTTTCAAATAAATAAATTTTGATTTATCTTATCAGCCCTTTTTCATTCATATATACTTTTAAGTATACTTTGTGAAATTTTATTTAACATTTAACTTTTAAAAGCCACTTATTTTCATAAAAAATAAACTCTTGTTTTATTTAGCAAGTAAATGAAAAACAACGGCAAAAAAACTCTGGTAGCAACAACTTAATTGTAAATAAAAAAAGAAAAATACAAAAAAAAAAGAATATAAGAATAACAACAAACAAAACACTTCATTCTCATAATACTCATACACTGTTACTTAACAAACACATTAGTTAAGTACCACTTCCGTTTCCCCTGCGCTCGTAACTAGCTACACAAATACAAACTATGTACATATGAAACATGTATGTTTGCATTTAGACAAGAAAGAAAAAATATATCTCATACTAGGATACTTCAGCTCTGTAGCTGCTTTGTTTCCTTTTTATATTTACATACAGGACATTTGTTTTGTCCTTACTATGTTGGTGGAATGTGGTTACTGCTAAGAGGCGGAGAAGAATTGTATGGCGAACAAGCATACCCAACAACCAGCTAGTGAGGCAACCAACCAACAAAAAAATATGCACATCATATTTTTACCTTTTGCTTGCATTTTAACCGCCAGTTTTATGCATGTGTTTTGAGAGTGGGAGTACGAAGGTGGATGGAAAAGTACTTGTAAACTTAATTTGAAACATACAGATATTAATATAGTGGTGATTAAATTGTTCTTACACCCAGAGAAAAATCGACCTCATATGTGTTGAAAACGATGCCATTCAATATCAATTCAATATTAATCATTAACGAAAATTAATACCAACTGGCATCAAGTTGACGCCACATCTATATTGAATTATTAAATTACATTACATTATCTATTTTTTGTATTAAAATATTTGTAAATGAATGGTATCAAAAAATCGCTACAGTAAATTGTCAATGTGAGCACAACCGTCACTCAGTCTACTTTTTTGGGGGTATGAATGATCAAAAATCAATAACTTTTGAACGGTATAACATTTTTGCCCCTAACTTTTTTATGATATTGTGCACAAAATTACCTATTGTACACAATATAATAACCATTACAAATTTAGATATTTTTCTAAAAAATTACTACAAAATTTATGAAATATACGTATTTCGGTAAAAATTACTCAGGCTTTTGAATTTTGAAATGTGTGGGTCAGAAAATTGAAGGATTATGTCTGTAACAGGTATTGAGGTCAAATATTTAAACATCATATAGTTATCAAATGATGTAAGAAGAAATTAAATATTATTAGCTTTTACGTCCCCATACTTCTAATAATTTTAATTATATTTTCTTGAATTATAAATAAAAGGGTTATACCAAATTAAAAATCGTCTACTATTATACAAACATGCGGTATTTTCGCATAAAATTTACATTAGCCGCAATTTTAACACATAGATATATTATAGTTTTGGTTATTTTTTGATTCTATGTAATTTTTCATGGAAAGTTAAGAGGTTCTTTTATTTTTCTTAAGCAAAGTTAAATTTTTTATTTTGTTTCATAAAATAAAAACGATACAATTTTTAATTAAAACCATTCCTACATGTAGTTTTGCTCTTTCTTGCAGCCAAGTTGTATACAGTATAATGCAGGATGAGTTACACTATAAGCCAGAATAAGTAGAACTTTTTGCTGGTTTTGCAAAAGAGTTCAAAGCTGAGGTAAAAACAAAAAATTTTGCAAAAAGAACACCTTTTTTGAAATTCAAAAATGTATGTGTTTAAATTTTTAAAAATTAATAATCCAAGATGCAGTTGATAAATAATGAACATATTATTCAAATAAAGTAATAAAAATTTAAAAGTATATAACCTTTTAAAAATTGTACGCATCGAAATATTAAAAATTTTGCTATAGAAAATTATTTTTTTATTTTGATAAAATTTAGCTGAATTCAAAATTAAATTCAGCTAAAAAAAACTAAAAAGGATACAATAAAACCAAAAACAGATTTATAAAATTGAGCCTATCTTACATTAAGAATAATGATAAAAATAAAATTTTTAAATATTGATTTTTATGTTTTAACTTAGTTTTGATCACTCACATCCCAAAAAAAAAAAACATAGTGTGTCGTGCACTTTGAATAACTTTTCTCCCTTAGTATAGGAAAGTTACGGAATTTCACGTTGGTATATGATTTTGATCTGTTTAAATTTCAACAAATTTCACATCTATTTCATTGTAAAACTATGTTTTAGAAAAGGAAATTTTGAGTGATCTTTCTCTGTTTATATTAGGATTGTTTTTACGATGGAATTTACTACGAATATAGGTAAGCCTTAAGAGAAGAGATTGGAAAAATCTACGAATCTAATTATTAATGTGACACTACCAGTGTTGATAGTTTAGCCTTTTTATTTTTCTTTTAGCCTCAGAATTAGCCTTTTTTACTAGCCTTTTTTGATACTTATTATGGACTTATTAATCGATTAATATAATATATTTTAATATGCTTCATTAACCATAGAAACTATTTATAAACATCATTTTCAAAAATTCTTAAAAAAGCGAAAAATACCCAAAAATCTAAATGCTTATTCAAAAAGAAATTATTCAGAGTAATCGAAATAACCATTCTAGCGGCGTTAAATTTGTATTGTATTGCTTGATGTTACGCCACGCTAACATGTCACGCCTACTTTTGAGAAATAGTTATTTTTTACCTAACTAATGAAGTGAATTTCATCAAATTCGATTCAATTTTAACACAAAATATTCCCTATAATTAAAACAGTTTCTTTACTAAAAATCACGCCCTCATTATGCCCACTTTTGACACAACCATGTTGCTGTATTTTCAACAATGCTATCTTCTAATCTTCGACATAAAAATATGAAATTTTGGCAGTATTGGTACATATTATTGGATTAATTACAGACCGTTTATATTTTCCGCCCCTTTTAATATATATATATATATATATATATATATATATATATATATATATTATGTTTTATATATACTTTAAAATGATGTTCGAAAGTGGGCGTTACATAGGAGCTTTATCTAATGGTGGTTTTATACTCATAAAATTTCTCACTTTGTTTTCTATTTGTATAAAAGTTGTTTTTGTCAAATATAATTGCAATACTATCGTTTATATTGGATCTATATAAATGATTTTCTACTGAGGCGTTTATATTGAAGTTATGAAAAATTATGGATCAATCTTCATTAAATTTGGCACACATATTTCTAATTAAATAAAAGTTATTTGTACGGCATTTCATTAAAATATTTTGATATTATAGCATTTATTATCGTTAAGCCTTTATTCCGGGAAGACATTTAAATGGAAGCTGAGCGAATTAAGCGACTGATCATAATCAATTTCAATATTCTTGATCCTTGTATCAAAATAATTTTTTGTGATAAACCTGTACTTTGATAAAAAAAATAAGGATAAGTTTGAAAGCATTCACTGTTTATAAAAAGTACAAAAAAATGGGCAAGAACTGGAAGATCATTTTGAACATTTTACAATAACAATAAACATAATTAATAAACGAAACAAGAATTGGACCGAATCTGAAAGGTTGCTATCCACCAAACAACATATTATGATTGGAACAGATAAAAATAGATATGATTAATAATAATAATTATAATGATTCCATTTAATCATATTGAGTCCGCTTTTACGGTTCGCTTTTCATGTTATGGTCCAACTTTTCCATATTTTTATGCTACATTACCACGCTATTATCCGATGCTATCAGATAAAGATTTTATTTTATTATTCTATAATATCATTACTCCATTTTATCATATTATTATCCCATCGTATCATATTACCATCCCATCTTATCATATTAAATGTTTATTAATCGTAAAAAAATATATATTATATACATATTATTTTATATATTATATATTATATATTATATATTATATATTATATATTATATATTATATATTATATATTATATATATTATATATTATATATTATATATTATATATTATATATTATATATTATATATTATATATTATATATTATATATTATATACATATTTTTTTCATTAATTAATTTTAATTATTTGTACCATCACTTGAATCATAAAAAATATAACAAAACCTTGTCTACTTATTTGAATTCATGCATAATGAATTTTAATCAAGGTGGAAAACAAACTTTAAAACAAAATATGTTCAAAAACTAACAAGTTATGAATTTTTCAACCATATTTATAAAAAGCATATTTATTTGTAACATTTTGTTGTTAAGAGAATAATGCTAAAACTGAAACAAAAATATCACTAACACAGTGAAAATTAACAATGAGAACATAATATTGTTGTAATGACAATGCCACAAACATGTTTTTTTCTGCATGTAGGCTTCTATTTCTAATTAATATATTCCTTTATCGCAAGTCTACTTCCATTATTATATACTACTTATATCATATGCGAATTCCCATTCGGCACCATCAATTTTTCTTTAATTGTACTGTGAGGAGAAAACAAAAATTATCGAGCAACCTACGAATTTCACTATATCCGATTCCATACTTACTACATTGACACAAAATTTAAGGTTTTCCAAATTTTCAAATTCGTTGTAGTTTAGATTTTATAGCAGTTCAAATTTGCTTTTTTCAGAAACATTTTCACAATAGATGAAATTTAAGTCTTTTGGACGGATTTGTACATTTTAAATCAACTTAGGAGATTCTTTAAAACGAAATAAAGAACTGAGATATTAAAATAAGTATTTTACAAATAACATAAAATATATGAAATATCTGCAAAAATTACAATAACTAAACAAACTTATTCTGGACGTTGATACTGATGCTTAGTAAAACTAGTTTCTAATTATTTTATATAAATGTTACTTTTGAAGAGAAAAGGATAATCAAATCAATATTCGTTCTTGTATCAATATTTAAAAAATCATATCTTCCATTTTTATAATTTTACTTTAAAATGTTCAGTAAAGTGTTGGCTACTATATATAGAAAACTTGGAGTTGGACAATGGGATGGATGCTGAGAAAATTAATATTTAATAAAAAAACAACTCATTTATTTCAGTAATAATTTGAAGTTTTCTATTGATTTTTGAATGAAACCATCGGCTTATTATTAGTGATTCTATTTTATTAATTTGAGAAATTGTACGATATAAATATATCTTGAAAAAGTATTACAAATAACTAGAAAATAATTCTTGAAATCAGTTGGAGCTAAAGTTTGTTTAAATCAGTCGAATAAATTTGAAGATATATGGATTAAAAATTCATATATTTTAAAAATAAAATCTGGAAAATCTGAATCTTCAACCGCGAAAAAAATGAACTACAACGAATTTGAAAATCTTGTAGAACTCCAAATTTTTTATTGATGTAATGAGTGTGTATTTCAAATTTTATCAAAATCTGAAGTGGTGAGGTCCAAGGTTGTGTTTTTTTTTTTTTTTTTTTTTTTTTTTTTCAAAGATTTTTGTTTTATTCCTATGGTTTTTTGTGGTTTAAAAGGGAAATGTTTAATCTTTCAATTTCAAAAACTTAATGGGACAAAGAGGCCTCTAATTGGTCCCACATTCATTGTAGCGCTATTTCTCCTCTACAAAATACAATTGACATATTTGCTCTAGTTTTTACCATTATACTATATAAAAATTATATTATATAAAAATCTGAAATTTTTATGGCGATAGGAATAAGTATAGCTAATTAATTCATAATCTTTACTATATTTTTTTACTGCATTAACCTGTTTATTAATCTCACCAATACGTATACAAGTTGCCTTCCAGTGTCGCCAGATGAGGGGATTTAAATATCCCCAACTTCAACTTTTATCTGGAACATATTTTCGAGGGGAGGTATTTGGGGATTTTTGCAATACACGGAGAATTGGTTTTTACAAATTTACATATTTATCCAATTATAGAAAATTAAAGGATATATCATTTTCAAAAAAAAAATCTATAAATTTTTATCTGTCTATAAAAAATTTCGACAAATTTTATATTTGTAAAAATATTTATTAAATATTCAATTTATAGAAAAACGTATTTCTTTTTTTCAATAAATTCGAATCAAAAAAAATTAATTGAAAATTAAAAAAAAATTTTAATTTTTTTAATGGTACATTCATTCTCTCTCGAGTGCACGAAAAATCAATTCGCTCTAAATTTTTCATGCATGATTCGCCAAAGTTGTAAAGATTTTAAGTTGAGCATATAAACAATTTTACAAACTTGAATTTTATGTATAAGTCTGATAACAGTTTAATGCCAAATCAAAATCTACTGAGTTATTGAAATGAAACTTCTAAACGTCTAGTATTTTTAGAGTTTAAATGTGTTAATGTTGAATATTTTTGTGGCAAGCTAAATTTTAAAAATTTTCTTTACCTACAAATAACGATTAATAAAAATTTTTCGCAAAATAGATTTCGCAGTGGATTCTGGCAACACTCCAGAAGTGTCTCGTGAGAGCACAGGAGAAAAGCCAACCTCTTCATCAATCCCTACCGGAGCGAACTATTCTGGTAGTGGCAACCCGGGCAAACCTGCAGTCCTAGTGAAACAGCAGGCAACGTCTGGTAAGCCAACAACTGCCATTGAAATGGTTGGTCATACACCATCCAGCAAACCTGGCAACCAACAAAAAGTTGTCAGAGATGCTAGGCCTGGAGATGATCAGCCATCAACTAGTAAGAGGACTTTACTTTCGAATCCTGCCAGCTCCAGTAGTGGGGCTGTACGAGCCTCGATTGGGAAGCCCTCTACATCGAAGAACGCTGGTCAAAACCCATCCGGCTCTCTTAAAGGCCCTCATAGGGGGGTTGTTAAGAGGGCCAGGTCTGGGGATGACCAGCAACCTTCGATGGCCAAGAAGGTTGTTCACACGCCAAACAGCTCTAGTAAGGGCCTCCATAAGGAGGTTATTGAGAGAGCTGTATCAGGAAGTGAACAACCCTCAACATCGAAAAGAGCGAAGGAATCAGTGTTGCAGAATTGTATTCAAGCTGCTGTCATTGACAGGGTTGATCCAGATGGGAGGATCAGCGTTGAGCAATGGCGACAAATTGAACACAAGCTCATTGAGGAAATCGCTCTTGTTAAAGGAAGGCCGGATGAGGTATCCTTCAAAGGCGCAGACTGGATGAAGGGTGTCAAGACTATTAACTGCGGGAACGAGAAATCATTTGAATTTCTCAGGAACGCAGTTGCTAGGTGCGACACTCTCTATCCAGGAGCGAAGCTTGAGGTGATACTCGCATCTGAGCTGCCCCTGCGTCCAATAGTGACAGCATGGTTCCCTCCACCCATTTTAGAGGTTGGAACCATTCTGACAGTATTGGAAAATCAGAATAAGGGTCTTCTTACAGGTCAATGGAAGTTAGTTAACACCATGACTTGTAAGGAGAACCAAGGCAGAGACTTCAGATTCGCAGTGGATCAGGAGTCTCTGAAGAAGCTGGAGTCACTGGGGGGAGTTGTCAATTTCGGATTTGGGGTGATCAGGTTTAGGTTCAACAAATCTGATAAACCCAAAGAGGCTGTCAGTGGTGCAAATTAACTTGCATCACTGTGAGGCAGCCTCAACCGAACTGACAAGACTCCTCATTGACTCCAACGTGGACGTGGCCCTCATACAGGAACCCTGGATTAAGAACACCAGGGTATGTGGTCTGAGGGTCACGGGGTACAACCTGTTCATACCATCCACAACGGAAAAGGTACGGACATGTATACTGGCTAGGAATAATCTAAATATTAATTTTCTTCATTCCTTTAGCAGTGGGGACCTTACAGTCGTCCAACAGGAAGCCGCAGGATGTAGCGGGCTTATAATGGCGGCTGTGTACATGCCGTATGAGGCAGCCGATCCACCAGGTATCGCTCTGCAGCAGTTGGCGGAGCACGCTAGGAGGAAAGGTGCGTACATGGTCTTGGGATGTGATGCGAATGCTCACCACTATCAATGGGGAAGCAGGGACATCAACAAAAGAGGTGAGTTGGTATACGATTTTATAACTTGTTATGATCTGCATATCTGTAATAGGGGTACTACTCCTACGTTCAGTGCGAAGGATAGGGAAACAGTTATAGACGTAACGCTGGCTAACCGTGGGGGAAATTATGTTAGGGATTGGAGAGTAGTTCTGGATTACTCTTTTTCTGACCATAGCATGATATCTTTTGGTCTCGACTTTGAGAAGGCGAGGGAACAGCCCTATAGGAATTCGAGAAGGACAGATTGGAAGTCCTTCAGGAGGTCAGTCTGTAGGGACCTTAGGGATACTGAGGACTGGAGAGATTCAGTTGAGGGTATCGAGTTGGCGGTGAATAATTTCACGAATGTTATTAGGAATAGTTTTGCGCTCAATTGTCCAGTGATTTATCCTGGGAAAAGGAAACAGCCGAAATGGTGGACTAGGGAACTTAGGGACCAGCGGTCTACAGTCAGGAAGCTGTTTAATAGAGCCAAACTAACGAGGAGTGATGAGGATTGGAATAGCTATAGGGATAGTTTCTCTAAGTATAAGAAGGACATTAGACGAGCGAAACGGACTTCATGGGTAAATTTCTGTGAATCGGTGGACTCTGTTAACGAGTTGTCTAGGTTTAGGCGAGTATTATCCAAGGACCCAGTGGCACCTGGATACATACAACGTGAGGATAACTCGTGGACAGAGTCTAGCTCAGAGTCCCTCAGTTTACTTATGGAGACTCATTTTCCAGGCTGTAGGGATATAGAATCTGTTGGAGGGACAGGTAGCGTCAGTGATAACCTACAACCCGAATCAGATGCTGGGGATACCGATGTGATAAGGGAGATGATCACTAGAGACAAAGTATTATGGGCGGTAAATTCATTCGAGCCATACAAATCTCCTGGCCCGGATGGAATATTTCCGGCCATGCTACAGAATGTCGATGAAAGAGCCATCTCTCTATTGACGGAGGTTTTTAGGGAATGTCTTAGAATGAAATACATTCCCAGGGGGTGGAGAGAGGTAAGGGTCATTTTCATACCCAAAGCGGTTAAGACGACTCACTCGAAGCCCAGGGATTACAGACCGATCAGCCTATCGTCTTTTCTATTGAAGACAATAGAAAGACTGATCGATCTTTATCTTAGGACTAGTATGGGAACTCAGGTCATTAGCGAGTCTCAACATGCTTATCTCAAGGGTAAGTCCGTTGAGAGTGCTCTGCATGACGTTGTGAGTTACATTGAGCGAGGTCTGCTGCAGAGGGAATATACCATGGCGGCTTTTCTCGATATAGAGGGGGCCTTTAATAATATCACGATAGAGGCTATCGAGGAATCACTTGTTTCGCTGAATATAAGTAAGCTCCTTGTTGAGTGGATAATTCTGATGCTTAGCAGCAGAGTTATCAACTCAAACATGGGAGGCACTTATATGAGGAAACTCGTGACTAGGGGCACACCGCAAGGGGGGGTCCTTTCTCCATTACTGTGGCTCTTGGCCGTGAACGTCATTTTAAGACAGTTTGATGCTAAGGGACGGAAGATTGTGGCCTACGCCGATGACGTTGTTTTACTGGTCTCTGGTAAGTTTTTATCTACGATCAGTGAGGTCATGCAGACAGGTTTACGTGATCTGTCCCTTTGGGCCAACAGTAAGGGATTAGGGGTAAACCCCGAGAAAACGGAGCTAGTTTTGTTCACTAGGAAATACAAGGTTGAGCATTTTAGCTTGCCAGTATTGAACGGGATTGAGCTTGTATTGTCAAGTGAGGCCAAATACCTGGGTGTGTACTTGGACAGTAAATTGTCTTGGAGGAGAAACACTCAGGAGAGGGTCAAGAGGGGACTCAATGCCTATTACACCTGCAGGAACTCTATAGGCAAGAATTGGGGTCTTAAGCCGCAAGTTGTATACTGGATTTACACTTCGGTTGTTAGACCTATTCTTACTTATGGCTGTACAGTCTGGTGGAAGGTATTGAGTAGGGAAACGTACAGGAAACTTCTCTCTAAAGTTCAGAGGTGTGCGTCAATTGGCATCTCAGGTGCTAGGAGAAGTACACCTCAGGCGGCGCTGGACATAATCCTCCACCTTCTTCCAATTGAGGAATTCGTGAGGGGTATGGCTGTCCGTGGCCTATTTAGATTGAAGGAACTGGGTTTATTAGGTTCCTCTAGAGCGGGGCATGTCAGCATACTAGATGAAGTCAAATTCAACGGTCGGACACTATCCTTGGCTGAGCCTACGGATTATGTCGGGACCACGATTGACTTCGGGGCTACTCCCGCTTTGGTGTTACCTAGTAGGAATCTTTGGGATGGAGTGGAAAAGCTCTATGAGGGGTGCGCGGTCTTCACGGACGGTTCGAAAATGGAAGTTGGCACTGGTGCGGGTGTATACTTTATGGGAACTGATATCAGACGATCCTACAAATTGTCTGACAGTTGTAGTGTCTTTCAAGCAGAGATTCTTGGCATTTATAAGTCTCTCGGCTTGATTGAAGGGAATGTTGAACGGGGGTCTGAGATTACTATCTATGTTGATAGTCAGGCGGCGTTATTGGCTCTGACTAGTCATTTTGTTAGGTCCAGATTGGTACTTGAGTGCAGAAGGGAATTGAGAAGGTTAATGGGTTCCTATATGATAAGACTATGTTGGGTTCCTGGTCATTGTGACATTCTTGGCAACGAAATAGCCGATGAGCTAGCTCGCAGTGGCTCGGAGCTAGATAGGTCTTTCATAGAGTCATCTGTTAAGATTCCAATTGGGTCCTTTTTTAGGGCCATAGGGGAGTGGACTCTGGACAACACGAATCGAGCCTGGAATGACAGATCGGACTGCAATGTTTCTAGGGCATTATGGCCTAGCTTAAAACTGGCAGATTCCAAGCATCTTCTAGGTATGAGTCGTGGTAGTCTTAGAGTCATAGTAGGTATGGTTACGGGTCATTTCTCAATAGGGAATATGATGAGTAAGTGGGACATTGGCACATCAGACTTCTGTAGAACGTGCGATGATGTTGAGGAGCTAGAGACAGTGGAGCACATACTCTGTCACTGCGTAGGGCTTCAGCGTAATAGGTTGAAGTGGTTTGGAAGCCATACACTACATGAACTAGGTGAGGTTAATGGCAAAGGACTTGTCAACCTCATAAGGTTTGTTATGGGGATAAAATGGCTTAGGAACAATCATAACTGATTGATTGGGTATAGGTTCCACTTTTCTCTTTTTCTTTTTCTTCTTTTCATAAAGGGATCACAATGGGCCGTTTGGCCTCTGGGTGTAGGCGTGAATGCGCCGCCCTTTCCAACCTAACCTAACCTAACCTAGATTTCGCAGTTATTTCTCCATACATTGTAAGAAAATATACTTTATTACAAAGAAATTGTATTTAATATTGTGATGATTTTTTAACCCAAGTAAATATCTTTTGGTCCATAAAATTTTTATCTTTCGAAATTTTTTGGTGTGCTTCTTCATTTCGTTGAAACATTAAAAGCTTTTAATAATTATGCTATTTATGATTAATTTCGTGTTGTCCAATCGATGTGTCTTAGCAAAATGTATTTTGATAAATGTGTCCCGTTTTGAACTATCAGAAACACTTGATTAAAGCTTTTAGTCCCAAACAATTATATTTGTCACCATTCTTATACCTAATATCCAAGATTTGTACAAATCTAAATTTTATGTATAAAAATAGTTTAATTTTTGCATAATTTTTAAAAATTCAATAAATTTTTTTTATTAAATTTGTTTTAAGTGGACATTCGATTTTATAGTGTTAAATAACAGAAAACTAAGTTTACTTAAAAATTCATGCTACTCCATATGAAACTGCGAATGTGCCACGCGATAAACTTATTTTCTCAAAAACTATCGATTTTTTTTTTTTTGCCAAATTTTGGGACTATCTATTTCACTGGCTATTAAGGCCACATCAATGGAATATATGCATAACTCCAGCGAAAATCAATCCCTATTTTATTATACGTACTCAGATGAGAGCCACATAGACCCCGCCCAAAAACCCTACATTCGACTACCTTGTATGTAACTGTTGAAAGTCTGCACAATAACAAGAAGCATTTAAATATACTCCCGAGTTCCAGTTAATCTATATAAGATCGAGTCAGATAC
The DNA here is from genome assembly GCA_932274085.1 of Protocalliphora azurea. NCBI lineage: Eukaryota > Metazoa > Arthropoda > Insecta > Diptera > Calliphoridae > Protocalliphora > Protocalliphora azurea. Next base: position 14,465,322 of record OW026520.1, on the reverse strand, counting down.
AAAAGTGTAAACGCCTGAACAAAAAGTGTTGAAGAATTGGAAAATATTATGTAATTTCAAGCAACTTTTTTTTAATATTTGAACTATGAACAACAATCTTGATTATAAAATGAAATTTGTGGTGCTAAAGTTATTCACTCTATTAGTTTAAATCTTGTGAGTTCAGATCACAAACCTGTTTGTTTAAAGTAGTATTACTACAAAACTTATTAAGAATTAAATTCAATATCAAATAAGTTTGAAAATTATTAATTTTTATACCCGGAATAAAAAAGATGGAGGCTATACTGGGTTTGTGATTCCGTATGCAACATTTCTAAAAAACATAATTTAAGATCCCATGAAGTATATATATTCTGGCTCCTGGTAAGATTTTGTGTCCATCTAGCTATGTCCGCCGGTCTGTCCGACTGCCTGTTGAAAGCAGGATAGGGCTCAGTGGAGATAACCTAGGGGAAACGAAATTTAAAATTTTGTACAGATAATTCGTCGATCGATATAAATTCAAAAAACAAAAGTGGGCGTGATCCGCCCATATTACCGTTCACCTATCATATAAGGAGAAATTTTAAAAAGTTGCAGATAGTTCGTATATAGATTCGGCCAAGCATTAAAATTTGTGATTTTTGGGGACATAAGCTCTGAATTGTGAACATAAGGCACACTTTTACTGGCAGCGCTATTGTCTTCCTTCATTTTTCCTTTCAACTAATACTTTAAAATAAAACGCTATTCAAAATAAACTAACAAATTAAATTTGTTATCTTTGGTATTTTTCTTTTTTTTTTTATTAAAAATAAACAAATTTTCCTTAAAATGCATTTTCAGACTTCGACTTTACAGTCACTGCTATACGAATTAATAAAAAATGATTTTGAAAACCCACGGACCAACGATCTGCAGCTTAATTCAAATTTACTAATGGAATTTTCGAGATCTCAATGCGGCTGTATATATATATATAATATATATATTTATTTATAAAGGAGAATAAAACAGCTTCAAAAGTTGTAAAATTTTCATTGAAATTATTAACCTTTTTTCTGCTAAAAATACATTTACTTACTCTTTATTAATAACTTTCAAAAAAATATAAGATATATCCACTTAGTTCTACATTTGAAATGGTGAATTGTTCTCTTTTGGAAGCAGTTGACTGTTTTTTTTTTTTTTTTTTTTTTTTTTTGTTGGTTTGAAGTCAAAATTTATACCAAAGGAAAAGCACTAAAGACAATAATTTTAATTTTTTTTTAAATTCTTTTCATCCTGCTCGCCTATGTAAACCAAATATTGAGTTGTGAGTTTGGCATCAGAAAGAGTGTATGCCAGAACATGGGTATGTGTTTGAGCTGCATAACCACATGAGGCCTTTTTGTACTACTTTTTTTCATTTATTTTCTTTGTTTCAGTTGGTTGTTTCCACATGAACATTTTTAATTTTTTATTATTTTTTTGTTATTGCAAAAACTTTGTTGCAACATTTAATTTTTCATCTTTTTTTCTTGCCTTTTGACTTCAATTTATGCACTCCTCTCTCTAAAATCCTTTACTCTCCTACTACGACATCTTGTGCCACATAACGGTAAAGTGGTTTTATATTTTACTTTTTTTGTATGAATGTAGCTATTTCGTAAATGTGAGTGCGTTTTTTTTTTCTTCCTTTCCTTCCCTTTCCTTTCTTTTTTTTTTTTTTTGTTTTTTGTTTTTTGTTTTTTTTTTTCTGGTGTTGTTTCTGTGAATTTTTTATAATTGCAGGCCTCTTGAAAAACAAGTGTGCAAATGAGACTGTATATGTATATGTGCGAGTGTTTTTTGTATGTGTTAATGCATGAGTGATAATTAAGTGGCCACATTTCTGTCCTCCTCATTTGATGTGGCATATTTACTTCATTCATTCTCGCACTCTAGTTTTTTTTTTTTTTTTAATTTTTTATTTATTTGTTTATTTTTCATTTCGCTTGGCTGTTTTCTCTTTCCTGTTTTATTTTTTATTTTTTAACTTTTACATTTGCCAATGTTTACAAATGTTGTTTTTTATTGTTTCGTATTTTGTTGTTATTACTTTTTATTTTGCTTTGTTTTATTGGTTTGTATTGCTCTTGAATTTTAATTTCATTCAATTTGTTGATTTGTTTTGCTAACTTTTTTTTTTTTTTTGTTTAAGATTAAAACAACATAACAAACTGTAAAAATATACAAACATAATAAAAATTGTAACTGCACTTAAGCCTTCATAATAATGTAAATCTAATGCATTTCTGAAGAATAACATTAAACATTTATAACATTATTTATGGTTTCAAAAGAGGGCTTATGACATATAAAGGATACTTGTTTTAGCTGATTTTAACTTAGAACTTAAATATATTCTAAGGATGAAATTAAACCTTAATTGTGTTTTTATATTAAAATGCTAAGTGTTTTATAATTACACTAACTATTTTCGTAACTGAAATTAGAACTTAATTTCTTGAATAAGTTTGTCTTTAAGGTGATGACTTAATTTGTTAAGACTAGAGAATATAGTGTGAGTCTGAAGTAGCAATTTAAAAGATATTCCAAGAAATTTAATTTCAAAATTTTGCTTATGTTAACATTTGAATGAATATTTTTACCCAATTTTGATGAAATTGTCTTTATAAAACAAAATTTGAAAAGATATAAAATTCCAAGAACTATTAGCGACCATTCTACGGGTGTATATATTAAAATAAATTAATATTACTCGTGCATTTACAAAGCTAAATATAATATTATCACAAAAAATATATGAAACCGTTTCTACAAAATTTTGCCGTGTTTCCTATTTTGGTTTAAGCTAATAAAAATAGCTAATAATCTAAAGTTTTTAAATAAAAATAAATAATCGTTTTGTAAAATTAGTAAATATATACTTTATTTTATTTTATTTTATTTTATTTTATTTTATTTTATTTTATTTTATTTATAGAAAAATAAAATTGCTTAATTACTAGAAGTAATTGCACAGAATTGGCTTAAATCGGCATTATATCTTAAGTCGTAATAATATATGACATCTAAAAAATATTATTTTATAATATGGGTGAATATGAAGGAAAACTATTAACAAAAACAAGAACCTCCTCAGCAAAATTAAATAAATAAATAAATAAAATAATATTATTAGTAATAATTACGTAATACAAATATATCAAAAGAAAGGCGAAAGTTTCAATATTGCTATAATAATAGAAACAAAGTAATACCATTTTAAAGTTAACATAATCCAGATATAAGTGGATTTGCAGAGAAATTACACTTAGATCTAAAACAAGAGGTGAGGTTATCAATAGCCTGTGATACAGTTTTAACGTTACTGATTACATATAGTCTCGGAGTAAAATAATGCCAGGGTAATTTAAGAGCAATTTCCAAAATTTTATTTTATATGTGTCTTTGCACGATTATCCGTTTAGGATAATAGCCTGGAAAATTATTTTGACTATCAAAGTTTTATTAGAATTACTGAAAACGGAGTTTCTATTGAATAGTGAATATAATATCTACAACAGAACCCTGCGGTACATCAGGTGTTCCGATAAGATTCGAAAAACAATTACCTATAGTAACACAAAAGTACCTGTCGATCAGAAAATTCTTAATGAGTTCAACAAGATGCATAGGAATATTCAAGTTTAAAAGTTTATAAATTAGGCCATTGTACTATACCGACTCAAATGCTTTTTCAACATCAAGCAGTACAAGGCAGTTGATTGGCCTGATACCAACCCAAGTTCGATATCATTACAGATCCTTTTAAACTGATGAATGGTTGAATATGTTTTCCTAAAGCCAAATTGTTCGTTATGTAGATTATGAGTATTCCTGAGAAATTTCAGAACATTATTACTTATGATCTTTTCAAGAATTTTGCCAAGCTGCTTAATAGACTTATGGGCCTATAGTTTTCGGGCCTATTTTCCATTGTCCCTGATTTTAGTACAGATATAATTTTTGCGGGTTTTCTATGATTTTGGAAAATATTGACAATTCAAGCATGAATTTTATATGTTTGTAAGATAACTGTAAAATAATTTTAGGAAAACTAGTGTTATTATTATTAATTCTTAATGTCATCTAATTCACAAGATTTTCTTTTGTTATGATTATATATAATAAATTCTACATCATCAACAGTGATATTTTCTGAACTAGAGGTGACTATATTCATTAAGTGATAACGATCAACAGCTTGTTTTACGGAGTTTATGTGATTATCAATACCTATGTTTTCGGAAATCAAGTGATTCTGAACAAAAATTTCTGCAAAAGCGTTAGCTTTGTCGTCATCAGAAGACAAGAACATTAATTGAGTAAGAGTGTTTGAAATGAGTTGAGAGATATTGGACAATATTAAATCAAGTATATTGGAACAATATTAGAAGCCGCAGGTATGTAGGCGGGAGAATTAGGAAATATTATAAATATAGGAAAGTAAGACGTGAAATCATTAAAAATTTTTCCCCATTGATTAGCACGAGCACAGTTCCAATTTCTGTGTCTGAAGTTTAACAATTTACGTAAATCGCTCTAAAATTTATATCTCAGAGTGGTATTGTTCTGGCCTCCATTAAAATACACACTATAAATATTAAGACTTAAACAGTCCAACATTTATTGCAGTACCCATGTTTTCAATAACTTGAATTATAATTTTGAGAATAATTCCACAAGTAATTGTTTTACTTACAAGTATGGCAATACCGCCTCCGTTTAAATTTATACGATCTTATACATGAGTAATTAGGATTAGGATATAGATTATTTAATTGAATGGGCCAAGTCTCAGGTAAAGGTCTTTTTATTAATTTTGTAAATTTTTATGTTGGTTTTCATAATTAGAATCCAATAAATGATAACCAGAAAAGAACAGCTGCCACTTTTGTTTTTGTGTTTTTTTTTAACTCGACAAAAGCTTTATTTTATAAAGGCGATTTTTTTTTTGTTAGAAAATAAATTTATTCTATGAAAATGTTCCAAAAAAGGAAAACTTTTAGGTAAGAAAGTGAAAAAATGTGTTAAAACTTTTTGAAGTTTGTTTCTATTTTTGGGATTCGCTAAATGATAATCAAAAAGAATAGCTTTCAGTTTTTTGTTGGATTAGAGTAAAACGATCTTCTGCAAAGTTGATTTTTGTCAGAAAATTAAGGAATTCTCTGTTAATTTTCCAAAAAATTCAAACTTTATGTTAAAAAAGGATTTTCTCCTTTTTTTAAGTTTTTAAAATTTTTTTGACACATTGATGCACTTAACAGTCAGAAAATAACGCCTAACAGTTTTCATAAAAGTAGTGAAAATGCTCTTTTGCGAAGGCGTTTGCTGCTTAAAGAACTAGTATTTCTCATTTATTTACAGAAATGGGTAAACCTCAGGATTAGGAAGGAAAACAAAACTGTATTATTTTTATTAACGTTTTTAAATATAGTAATGACTTACTAAAATAAAAAAAGTAAAACTTGCCGGAATTTTATAAAAGTGATTTGTTCCTCAGAAGTATTAATTTTATTTCGTATTAATTGTTTAAAATAGGCAAACATTGAGATAATAAAAATAGGAAAATAATGTTATTTTCTCTTTTTAATTTTCTTTATTCTAGATTTTTACTAACTTGTTACAAAAAAAAAAAAAAAGAAAAGCCACCAGAAAGAATGCGTAACAAACAAATTTTATATTTTTATGTGCTTAATTCTCAATATGGCAATTTGAGCGTATGAGTAATTTTAATAAATTATATCGTGTATACGCCCCAAAAACCAACCCAGCTTAAAAAAATCATATACTTTTGATTTATTAAGATAATTTCAACGTAATTTAGTACAAATATTCACGCTATTAAAAGATTTTTAAGAAAGAGGATATATGGCAGGTTTAAGTGTCATTGCTCCGATTCGAAAACCTATAGAATATATAAATAGAATAATGTATGAGGAACATTAACCAACTTTCAGAATTTTTGTCCAAAATTTTTAGAAAATATCGCAATATTTAAATGCAGAGTCCTGAGGCAGAGGCATGAGTCCTTGCCTTTTGTATGGGAGCGAATCACTGTGCATTTCACTAACATAACTAGATCGTCTTAGCATTTTACGAGAATGTTAGAATATACTTTTCCGAAGAAAATTAATGTTATTCAAAACAAAGCGTAATTTTTTCTTATTCAAAAGATTTTATACTTTCTTTTTTACATTCTATCAATATATTGAGATTTTATACTTTTTCATATTTAATAGTTTTTTTACATTCTTCAAATTTGTTATTGCGAATTTATGTAATTGATGTAAATTTACAGTAGTTTCCGGTACATTCTGTCACTTCTGATCTAATGCACAAAATTTTCTATTTTAGACAATAATAATTACCCATCTTCATATTTTTTATTGTAGAACTTCAGCAACATTGTTGAAAAGTACTTAAAGGCTTTTGGATTTTAAAATACGTGAATCTGAATTCTGATTCTATAACTTATAAACATGAAGCTTTAACCAAAAAAGAGAAAAACATGGTTATAGTATTATCACCACAACAATATTATGTACTCATTGTTAATTTTATTGAATTTTAATAACTCTGTGTTTATGATAACAATGATTTTGTTTAGATTTTGTCATTTGACTGCAGAAATTATATGTTTTTAAATATTTTTACCAGAAACAAAATTTTATTAATATTAAAAATATTATTTCTACAACCGTTGAATATATGCAGTCTTTTTCCTTGTACTTAAGCCATATTTTGTTTTTGAACCATATTAAAATGACAGTAAAATATTTCAAATAAATATAATACTTGTCTTTCTCACAAATCTAGTGGAAAAATTCACATGTTCGCTTTTAAATATATTTTGTTTGTTTTCTACCTTCATTACAATTCCCATTTAGTTTACATATGAATAACTATAAATAAATAAGGTTTGATTATACTCGGCGTGATTCACTACAACAAAAAATTCAGAAAGATTATTTTTTTATTATACGTATAATATATGATAAGATGGAATACTAGTATGATAAAATTGAATTTAAAAAGATAGAATAATAACATCTAATAATCTGATAATGATATAATAAGATTGTTTAATGATATAATAAGATAATGATATAATAAGATTGTTTAATATATATGGGAAACCAAAATCATAATAAGAAAAAACAAACCATAAAATCGGACACAAGACAAAATCGAATTATAATAATTGTTGCTTATAATCATTTCTATTTTTTCTATTTGATCATATGTTGTAATCAAAATATATTGCTCTTAGATCATGGTTACTACAACTATATTTTTTCATGAAGTTATCTTTAAAACTGCTACCTGCAGATTAGCAAAAATTATCGTTTTTAATGCACGGACAGTCGGAAGAACGGCTAAAGGAAGGCTAAAAAAAGTATTTTACGATGTGCTAGTGAATTAATTATTGCAACAAATTTATAAAAAAAAGCAAAAAATTAAAAGGTATACCTTCCCTCAATTAAATGCCAATTTTGTCGATTCTACTCCATTGTGCGCTAATAGGGAACTGAGGATGAATTTTTAGTTTTTTTTTATTTATCTTTTTAATGTACTTCCTCTCTTCTCTTTGCAATTACACATTGCTTGTAGGCTCTTTCTACAAAAATATTCAATGTTACACTTTGGTGCAGGACTAATAATTTTATACGTCAAAAGACGTATAAAAAAATCAGGAATTTCTCAATTGTTTTCATAAAACCATGAAAAGATTAGGTGTAAGGAGTGGGTGTAGTAGGCAAATTTGTATTTGGTATAACCAACACATGACTGTGGAACTCAAAAATTGTAAAATTTTTAAAACCACACGGATAGAAAAATCCAAATTTAAATAACAAATTCAGCAAAAAATCACTCAAAACTACATCGGCAATAATTTCGCTTAATTCTTATTCCTTAAACTAAATATAATGTAGAAAGTTAAATGAAACATTTCCACAGTAAGGAATATATATATTTTCAACTTCATTGGAAAATATAGGCATATTTTTTATTTATTAATATTTTCTTTAATAAACTAAATTAAAAATCAAAAAAAAAAAAAAGAAAAAAAACCAAATGAAAACTAAAATTAAGCGAAACAAATTATCGGAAGATCATAAACAAATATATTGACTATTGCTATGATTTCATCAAACTAATGACTACAAGGCACCCACGATCTTGTTGGGACCAACAATTGATGATCCTCCCTTTCTTATGTTTCACAGGAGTAAATGTTGCTGAAATCCATAAATGTTTTCAACCTAACTAATTTTACATACGTAAGAAAACGGCTATAAATTTACATTTCCATTTTAAATTTTAACACTTAGCAAAATTCAGATTTCATATTGAGATATTTTTCTACGAGAAAGATTTAAGAATAATTATAGACTTTGAAAATTAGATTTATAATTTAAAATAAATCAATTAGACAATATCGACTTTTACTCGCTAATAAATTAAAAAAAAAAAAAAAAAAAAAAACTTATAAAACTAGGGTGTACATCCCAACAAATATCAGAAAGAAAATAGAATACATAAAACAAAATAAAGAAGAAATAAATCTATCTGAATTTTAATATGTAAGATCAGAAGCAAAAACAATATATGTACATACCAACAATATTGTTAAACATTTAAGAGACAATTAGCTCTTTATTCTATAAATACATAATTATTGATGTTGTTGCTTCTGTTATTGATTCATATAAAAATATATGCAAACAAGATAGAAATAATAGGTTTGATCACTAATCAAATGTTTTTGATTATTTACTAAAAATTTATATTGCGTATAATCTAAGTAATTATTTTGGAAAGAGAAGATTTAGGTCACATTTGAAATTAATATAATATTATATTGTTACCATTTTTTTGATAGATAAGATGAGAATATTATTTGAAATTTAATTATTATTTGAAATTTAATAATAATTTGGTTATTAAGATTAAGAATATTTAAGTAATAATTAAGAATATTGTTGGAATTTTAATTATTCACCTTAACGTTTGTTTTAGTTTTATGAAGTTTTTTTTTAGTTTGGTTAGAACATATAAAAAATATAAATGGGATTTAAAGTATTAAAATATTAAGATTAAAATTTAGGGTTTTAGATTGTTTTAATTTGTTTAAACTTAATTTAGATTGCAGAGATCTTGTTATTTAGTTTATAGTTAATACTATAGGTTTTAATGGCATGATGTAATTATTTACTGAAATGTTTTGCTGGCTTATTTTCTCATTCTCCTTTCAATTATTTTCTATACTTGGTATTTCTTATGTAATTTCGTTTACGTGTCGCAGGTTCAAAAATTGATATTGAGGTCTTTTTTAACTTCTATTTCTGTTTAAGGTGAGAGAGAACCAAAATTTTATATAGATGATGTGAAGAAACTTATGAAGAGATCAATAACGTCATAAACGTGTAATTGCATATTAAAAAGTAATTGTGTGTAATAAAATTTTATATGATTCTCATCTACACTTTGGGTAAAAATAAACATAAAATACCAGAGCTCTGGTACACCAAATTTCCGAGAATTTTATGTAACATCACTTTTAATGAAAAATTATAAATCTTATTAAAACCAAACTTACAGACAGTTTCCAGAATTTTTCGAAGAACGTTTTCACACTTTTATTAAATATGGTGTTACTTGAGTCAATGGTGACTTTTTAACACCAAGTTTGACCAGACCATGTATGCTATGGGTTAGCAGAATTCCTTATAAATGTCTTTTAATTAATTCCACGAAATATATGTTTAGTTTTTATTTCACATTTTACCTTTTTTAGCTTTGAACATGATTTGAAATTATTTACCGATTTTTAAAAGAGCGATTTAAAGTTCGCGATATTAATAAATTATAATAATTGATTAATAAATAATTTTTCTTATATCACATTAGATAATTTGCGTGTCTTTGCTTTCTATTTTAATTTGACTTACATCTTCAATATCTAGATGCGAAAAAAAAATGATTTAATGCACGAGTGAAAAAACTGCGTATTGATCGATTACTAACGATTAACTGCGGTTATCAAGTATTTTGTTATTTTAGTGTACTGCCAGCAGTAAACAGAGTTGAGTTGAAATATTAACAACGTAAATATAACATACATAATGAAAATATTATAATGAAATATACACTAATATAATATAACTTAAATGAAGTTAGAAATAAAATTAAATAAAATAATTTTATATATGTTTGGAAGAAATATAAGCAAGAGCAAAAAAGTATTAGAATATTGTAATTTGAAATCACAGAAGCAGTAATAATCTGTAAGCATAGTAGGATTCCATATGTATTGAGATAATATCTCAGTAACAGTGTTTAGGCGAAAAAGCTATCCTTAATTATTCATTGCTTATTGCTCCCATATCTTTGGTGGTTGGAGACATATCGTGTTCTACACTTCTGTTTCACTATTCCTTTTCTATAAAACATGCTTAACCTATTACCCAAGAAATGATGCAAATGTTTCGTTTAACGTTTAGGGAGTAAATATATTTATCACGATACTTTTTTAGTGTTAACCTGTGTAATTACCTTGTTTTTTAATGAATTCATATGATTTTTTATGAATATTTATTAACATAGCACCTTTATATAGAAAGAATAAGAAAAGTAAACATTTTAAAACATTTTACAAAATTTAAAGCCTTTTAGCTATAATAATTAAAAATTTCCTATAAAACGCTTTTAACGTTAACTGAAAAAAGATTTTAACTTTGATTATATACTATGGGTAAAATGAAAAGCTATTAAATAAGAATGTTTAATGACTATAACTGTAAGAGAAATTCATTAATTTTTATTTAATCTACTTTCAAAGAATTCAACTAAGGAATTTGTACTGTATAGATGGAAATATAAATGCAGTTTTAGGAAAGTGGTTAAAAGTAGGCATCATTTTTAGACGATGCAGATTTATGTAAAATGCAAATCGTCATTTTTCTAAATAATAACTACTCGTTTATAACATAAAAAGTAATATCAGTTAAAACTATATTATTCTAATAAAAATATTTATGTTCCACTTTTATTTATTTCATCAATTTGTTTTTTCTTATAAAACACAAACAGCTAACATTAATATTTGTAAAACATTCTTATCGTTCATATTTATGCATTTGAAAACTTTTTCCTATCTAATGACTAACATAGACTCTCCGAAAAATGAAAAAAATACACATTTTTTGGAAGATAACATAATCTTAATCATAATAATTTCTTTAAATTATTTTGTTCCCACTATTAGGGCATGAATACTTCTTAACTGAATTTTCTATTTTCTTTTTCTTCTATTTTTAAATAAATAAAATATTAATAAAACTACTATCATACAATCGGTATGATCGTAGTTTTATGCTGTTATAAGCCTATATAAGGAAATTATTTCCACAAAATCTCACACAGAAAAAAATTATGGCTAGGATTTTTTTAAACAAATCGTTATTTGGCTTCAAATAAAATTTTATAAAAAAATTATTTGACTTTAAAATGTAGTTTTGTTGGTTTGAAATGATATAAAAATCAATAAAAAAAAACAAAAACATTTATTGACATTTTCAATAAAAATTAAAATGAAATTATTAAATTTCCGATGCTAGAAAAGATAAAAACTAAAAGATAAAAAATATAATTATAGTGACTATATTCTGAGAGCAATATATTATGACTGGAGTATATGATCACAGCTAAAAATACAAATGTTTATAAATAACAATTGTTATGATTCCATTTGATCATACTGTATCAGATTGTGTTCACAACGGGACCAAATTGGAACCAAGTGAGCTGCATCTTATCGTCTAGACAGCTGCCTTAAGAACCGATTGTATGATTCGTTTATTGTAACATCTTACTACATTATTATCCCATTATATCATATTAGTGTTCCATTTTACCATATAATAATTCCACCTTATCATATATTAAAATAAAACACATCAGTTTAAAATTATCATTTTTATAAATTGTTTATTGAGTCATATATTGTACCGTCATACATTGTACAAGATAATACAAGATATTTTTTATTAACAAATTCCTTTGCTAGTAGTTAATCAATATCTTATATTACTTCATGTGTAAACTAAATGAGAATTGTAATGAAGGTGAAAAAAAAATTAAAAAACAAATATATTAAAAAAACAAACAAGTTATAATTTATCAAAACCATTTTTGTAAAAAACGTATTTATTTGTAACATTTTATTGTTATGGGAATAATAATATTAATATGGTTTGAAGACGAGATAAGGTTTAAGAATAAGGAAAAAGATTGATAATATTTAATGGTTATAGAAATAATGATATTTTTTACTAATAAAATTTTGTTTCTAGTTAAAAGATTGAAAAACATAAAATTTTTGTAGTCAACTATTTTAAAATTTTGATACTTTGAATGATAAAACTGAAACAGAATAATTGTTAAAACAGTATTATTAAAATTAATGAATATTAACAAATAGAACATTACGTTATTGTAGTAACATATTTTTTTTCTCTGCGCAAACAAATTGCAGAGGTAATTTGTCTTAACTATCGCCCAGATTTTACACACAATTTGATATTTATTTTCTTCTAGATTATTTAAAAACTTATGAAATAGATATATGTTCATCCGTATATATGTGGCAAGATTTAGCGGAAAAATAGGTAAGTAATATTGTTGTTTTATCTCACACAAAACTATCATTATATTATAAATCGATTTAAGAATGTTCGTACAGGTAGCTTTCTGTAAGGCTCATTATTTATCCATATAAACTCTATGCGTAAATAACACTGATATACAAAGAAATCTTTCTTTCGAGAAAAATAGAATAATACATAAGAAGTTTTATGTCTTTTATAAGAATCTGTTTTAAGTTTTTATATCACGAACAGATTTTTTATGGACATGAAGCCTTTAATATACCGATCACATTAGTGTAGCACATAAACAGTTTGTTCGATTTAGATAAATACGTATAAAACACCAAAAGACACCCACTAAAATTACCCTTAAGTTATCCTAGCTTTTATAAAATTGTAATTCCTTACAATAGTTAAATATCTTTATGATTTGATAAAGCTGTCGTATATATACATACATATATCCTGTTTTAAGACCGGGTGTTAGCACACATAATTAGTGTAGCAAACAATTATTCAAGTTTTACAAACCCACCTCAGAAGCAAAATTATGAGAAATAGGTCACTACTGGCACAAATGTCCTAAGATAGTGGGAGCTTTTATGTAAACCGGCACATCCAATAAGAAATTGCAAAATAATGTCGAACTGATCACACACGTTTTCATTATTACTAGTTTAATCTCGTCTATTCTGCTGGGGAGTTTTAAAAAAGCTAAAGGATTCAATTAGAACTTTCTTCTACTTTCTTCTAGTCTATTTAGTGGAAGAAAAGTAATATGTAAAAGTCTAAAATAATTTAGTTCTTACTTTTCATTATTTTACACAATTACAGTTGAAAATATTGAAAAATTATATATATATATATATATATATATATATATATAGATACATACGAATTTGAATGTTTGATTTTACAAATTCAGTGATATGTTAGATTTTAGTAAACAAAATATATAATATTATAAATTTAGTAGTAGAATAAAATATGCAATACTATCGCTATAATATTTCTTTAAATAAACGATTTTAATTACTTAATTTATATGTGGGATAAAACTTCCCCTAGCCTTACCCTCTCCTATTATCATCCCAGTTACTGAGCTTAATAAGGAAATTATGTTCACAAAATCTCATGACCTTTGCTGTAACACTAATTCTTTAGATATGAGACATTCAGTAAGCTTAGGCTTACCAGTCAAGTATTCTCTTTAGTTATTGAAGTGCATAAAAAAAATCGAACTCTCAACGAACCTCACCATCTCCTATTGCGATGAAATTCGGAAAACACACTCACTACATCAATATAATAATTTAAGTTATTCAAAATTTTCAAATTCATTGTAGTTTAGTTCTTATCGTGGTTCAAAGTTCACTTATTCCAGAAATTCTTTTAAAATATATGAAATTAATAAATAAGGTCTCTAACTATTTTTTTAAGCCGCCATTTTTGAAAAGAAAAAGATAACGGAATAAATATTCATTGTTTAGAATGTTGCTTAAGGTATTGATAACAATATATAAAAGATTTAGAGTGAAAAAAATAATAATAATAATTTGTTTCAGTAATAATTTGGGTTTCTATTGTAATAAAAACTTTCTATATTTCCCAAAAATGCTACAAAAAAAAGATATTAATCTAAGGTGTTGCATGAAAATTGCATTTAAGAAATGTAATTGCACTAAAATGCATTTTTTCAAAATTTGTACAATTTTCTAAATATTTTACTTGAATACGACGGCAATACAATTTAAACGCAGTATGAACTGTATCAATCTGTTAAGTAGTCTACGAGATATTGTTGTTTAAAATTGTACACTTTTATGATTTCTAAAGTTTTTCAAAAAATGAAACTCATAAATAGATTCCATGCCACAACTCAGATATTCTTCTTCAATCGAAACAGTCAATTAGAAATCACCGAATTGTTGTCAAAATTTCCATTTAGCTGCTCTGGGTCTCTTGGTTTGAAAGATTATTTTTCAAAATTATTTATATTATTCCCACAAAATATATTTATTTTGTTTAATATTTCATTATAATAAAATAGAATCGCTAATTAAAAGGCGAAGTTTTAAACATTATTTTATACATATACAAATTCTGTTATTAAAAAAACATTAGGGATTTTAAAATTTTTCTGAAATAAATATTATTTTTTTTTTTTGCTAAATGTTAATTTTCTCCGCATCCCCTCATGGTCCAACCCTAAATTTTTTATATCATGTTGCCAATACTTTAAGAAAATGATTTTTTAGTATCCTTGATAAAAGGGCGAATATTGATTTCATTATTCCTTTCTCTTTAAAAATGTTGTTTATACAAAATAATTGCAAACTAGATTTACTAGGCATCAGTTTGAGTCAAAGTTTTTCTAAAGCGGACAAACAAGTCCAAAGATACATGGATTTAAATTTCATTTATTTTAAGAAAATTTTCTGAAAAAAGTGAATTTTGAACCGTAATAGAAAGTATATTACAGCAAATTTGAAAATTTTGAAGAAATTCAAATTTTGTATTTACGTAGAGTATTTATGTCAAATTTTATGAAAATCGAAGATGACGAGGTTAAAAATTGTATTTTTTTCTTTATTTGAAAATTTTTGTTTTCTCTCTGGTATTAAATTTTTAGTTTTTTATCTTTAAAACAATTAATCATTAACAAAATATTTTATTTTCACAATTTTCGTATAAAATTTTTTCCATTTAGCAAAACCATCAACCACTATTATTTTATAGAACACATTATATAATACACATGCGCAGGCTCAAACTTTTTCGAACTCATGTTAATGCTTCCCTTTCCGTTTAATGGGAAATGGATTTTAAAGCTCTTGCTTAAAAATCAAATTAATGTTAATCATTTTAAAGAAACAGTTCTCAAATTGGGTCAGCACCCATCAGTGAAATATTAGAAAATTAAAAGTAGAATCATTTTCATCAACAATATTTCCGCACTTACCTCTGCTATTAATTGACAAAACGGCTTCTTAATTGGAGAAAGTTCCTCAATTATTAAATATTTGATAAAATTCTAACGGTTTTTGAATTTATATTTTTCAATTTATTTTAAAATTTCAAAAAATTTATATTTTTGCCCAGAAAGCATTTATGATAGTAAAATTAAATATACATATATGTTTTTACATATCTTACTAGTAAAGTATCGTACATATTTTGATGTTATTACAACATTTATACAAAATAACATTTCCTACAAGTTTCCTAAAGTACATTTTTATGTGCCTTTATTTATTTAACATTTATGTAGATGGTATGATTTCACTTGACGATGAAAATTTTCTACATCAAAAGCAAATCTTATTCTGCTAGTTATTTAACATAAGCTTTGTAACATTATTTATTGCATACTAGAAAATTGTTAACATTAGCGGCTTTTTGAATGCATCTGCAATCTCATCTTAATAATATCCATATTGAGAATGTATGTATAACCCTATGCATACTCACCTATTTTTAATTTTATTATATTTTATTAATTATTGACAAACAAACAAATTTTAACTACACAGAAAAAAATTTAAAAGGATTTCAATTACGAAATTGCTTATGTCAATAAAAATTTTTTAATTTTGCTCCAGTCGTAAAAATAATAATATTAATTAAGTGAAAATAATTTATTTTTGCAAGAATTTCTACTAAATTTTCTAATCGAATAAATTAAATTTCTTTATTGAATTTTTGGTTAAAATTAATTAATATGTAATGTATACTACGACACGTAATAGTTATGGGCAATAATCTTAAAATTAAATATTCGTGTACTTTTCGATTTCATCGGTCATTCCAATATGTCTCTGACGAAATCTTTATAAACTAGAGGAAAACAATATTATTATTATTATTCCAGGGATAATATAATATCCTTTATAATACAATATAAATATTATTCCAAAGATAAGGTGAATGCAACACATTTTTGATGTGAATTAGCTCCATCATTTTTCTTCCGGGAACATCTAAAATAACAACGTAATACTAAGAAGTAACAACAAAAAACTTAGAACGTAGGCTTACCTATTAACTAACAAAAGTTCTGCGTCATCTTTAGATGTAAGATATCCTAAGATAAGGATGATATCCCTATACTATTTTCTACAATTAATGCCAAGAAATCAAAAATTGTGAACGGTTCGCACAAAGTTTATTTTAATTTCTGTAGGCAAAAATTCTTTTGAAAATGTTTTTATTTTTCATTTAATTTTTTTAAGCTGTCAATTTTGGGAGAAAATTAATATATTAATTAATATATTAAATAATCAAGTAATTTAATGTATACAAAAACATTAAACAATAAATTATTTGGAAAATATTATCGAGTGTACGAACTATTTTTGGTTCCTAAAAGCTAATACTTAAAAAAATAACAATAACTATTCAGTATCGGTGACGATTGCATCAACTTTATCAACAAGCAGGTGAATAATTAATTAAATTTTAAAATAAAGTTATAAATTTCTTTATTAATTATAAATGTATCCCAATTGATACTAGAAGGATATTTCCAAAGTTATTGGAACCCAAGAGGAAATTGATTCAACATAAGAAATTATGTTTTAAATATCGTATCCACCCCTTGGATGATTTAAAAAGGATCCCAGTAAGGATTTTAACTTCCAGAAAGGATTCTAAACTTATTGCAACAGAAGTGATTCTCTGTATCTCCACATGAGCAGCTATAGACTTAACAAAACTAGTGACTTGAAGAATATTCTAAAACTTTTAATTTTCTAAAAAAAAAACTCAAAATAAAAAAAATTTGCAAAAAATTTAACTATTTAAAAAATGTGTTAAAACTTTTAATTTTCTAAAAATATGAAAAATTAACTAAATTAAATCTAATATAATTTGAAACAATTGTTAATTTTAAAATATAATTATTTATTATTCTAAAACAATATATAAAATTTTAAAAGAGTTTTTGTACAGAAATAACGTTTAAATAATAAAAAATCTTTAAAATTGAGTTATATAAATTATTATTAAAATTCTGTAAAAAATTATCAAATCCAAATTTTTCATATAAACTATAAAATCAAAATTTTTTTGGTAAAAAATTGTAAAAAATTTAAAAATTTGCTGATAATTTAATCCCAGTTAAATAATAAGTATAAAATTATATTAGAATTATATACATTTAATTAATAATAATTATTATTTTCGTTTGCCTAAAATTTATTTTTCTTTCGCTATGATTAATTTAATTTATTGAACTAAACTTATACAAATGATTCTAATTTAAATATGATACTAAAAAACTGTGTTATTAGACTATTCGATAAAAATGAATTTTCCTTATTAAATTAAAATGTAATTAAATATTAAATCTCAAAAATTTATAAAAACAAAAATCATTTTTTTTCCTTCACTGTATAAAAATAGCTTTCAAAAATCACTATGTACGTATGTATGTATGTATGAATGTATGTGTGTATGTACGTATGTAATATATAAACAAATAAGTATAAATTACAAAAAAAAAAAAACTTAATAATGATATTTATTAAAGTAGAAAACAAAAAAGTTATCATCATTGTCACCTCGTCTTGCTGCGCCCTTCAACCGAGAGGATTTTAGAAGTGGAACACCAATGATTATGTTGTATTGGTTTGTTTTTGTAATTATACTTATTGTACTAATTCTACATATTATCTCGTCTTCTAGCCTTTTTCATTTCCATTTTGTCCCCTTCGCCATCATTCATAATTATTTCTTATCATATATTACTACTCTGATTTAGAGAGATCTCCATACTTCTTTTGTAATGATCTCTTATTAATTAAGCATACGTTTAAATTTATGGTATTATTTTTAATTTTTCTTTTGTTTATTTTCACTAAATTTTACTGTTTCTTATTATAAAAGAAAGAAAAAAATGCATTCATAAACTACTATAATGGAAATGATAGCTAAGGTAAAATGTAACAAAATGTGAGTCAGTAAAACAGTTTCATTAGGGGCAGATTTACAAATAGTTCAGAGTAAGTAATCTGCCATGATCTCTGACCTTATGTCAATTTGGTGGGAACAAAATTATCCTATGTGATTTAACTTATGGTCACCTCAATATTGTTTTTTTATACTCTTTGGTATTTATAGGCATATAGTGTATTTATATTTTTATACGCTTAAATACGGGTTAAGAACTCACCTACCAAATATAAGCTAGTCGAAAGATCTTGTATTTAATTTCATAAAAGTTTAGATTTTTGTTATTCCTTGAATACACATACAGTGCGTAACATAGCATTTTATCTTTTATTTAATATTCGATATATGGTTGCATATATGAAAATCTAATTAACATATGATAAAAATTTTACAAATAAATTTTCATATATGAAACTATATATGATAATATATAGTCATACATAGTCATATATACAAATTTATGATTGTTTTTACCTGGGTTAAATAAACTTTAATTTTTAATATATAATACTTCTATTTAATTTTCATTTTGTTAAGAAAACAAGCACGTTTGCTTTGGATTTTTTTAATATTACTTTTTTCCAAATCACAAAAAAATCCATAAAATAATATTTGGAATTTAATAATACACCTATTACGTAAAAATAAAAAAAAAATATATCACCCAAGTTCGTCTAAAAACTTTTTGATTTTCTATATAAAAGTAAAAAATTTTCATTTTTTGACAAATTTTAAAAAATATTAAATATATTTCTGTACCATTAACTAAAAAAATACCTAAATATTTTTCGAAATACCTATGCTTAATAACTGAGTAATTTCATTTTAAATTTAAAAAATTTTGAATTGGTTACCGATTTAGATAAAATTTGGTGCAGGTGTAGAGCAGGATATACAGGGGCATGTAAAATGTTTTTTTTTTCATTTTTATTTTGAGAACTGTGGTAACTCTATAGCTTTGGAAGTAATTAACATATTTATTTAATTGCCATAACTTTTGTTATATAAAAATATCAAAATAATTTTTCTTGCAGTGTACTTGTCAAAGCTTATATTTTAAGATACCACATAAAAATTTTGAAAACATTTTTATTATTGTATTTTTTCTTTAGTGACGTATATCTAAAAAAGTCCATGTATAATTTTTTTTTCTATTTTTTTAGTAGGAAGCATTATCGGTATACTTGCTACAGAGATAATTTCAGAGAGGTCAAAATTTTTAAATTTAAAATGGAATAACGCAACTCCATTATAAAAAAACAAAAGTTACTTTTTATGAAATAAAATGTGATTAAAAATAAATCTTTGCAATTAAGAGAATTTTATATGTTTTTTAATGTCAAATGCTTGAAATAAATTTATTCATAGAATGAAAAATGCATTTATAGCTGCGGTTTATGTTTGAATACTATTTGAAACACATATTTTATATCAAACATAACCATGTTGTAAACTATTGACTTAGTATTTGCTTATTACATAATATAATATAATTAGGGTGGAACCTTCTCAAGATACAATGTTTCGAGGAGGTCGTGGAGCTGATGCTTGTGAGAAGCCCTGCTTTAAAGAAATAAAATATTCAGAAAATCTTTAAGAACTTTGAATTTTCAGGAACTAATATTTCACATTAAAAAAAATCAACAATATCCGTGTTGAATTTTTTTACACTTTCTTAGCTACATCGGATACTGAGTTGATTTCTCCTTATTCGAATTCTAAAAAACAAAAATATTTTGATGACAGTTTTATTTTTTCCCATATAATTTGCAACCAAACATTCAATATCTACTTTGAATCTAAATAATTTGAAAGTTCTAAAATAATTCATTTTTTATCGATCACGTCACATAATCTTTATGTGCACTTTTAAATGTTAATTATGTGTTGATCGTCCAATATTCAAAGATAATAAATTTCACAACACAATCATACACAGCAAAAATATAATTTCGCATTCTAATACTAAATTTATAAAATCAGTTATATTTTTTGCTGAAAACGGACCTATCACTGAATTAGTAAAATCGAATATTCAAATTCGTAAATGTTTTATTGAAAAAAAATTTTATTCTTTTATTACTAAAATATTTTTACCATTTATAAATTTGAATATTTGAAAAATTTCATAAGATTTACTAGATTCTTTTAAGTAAAATAATGAATATAATATTTAGTTTTTAGTAGATATTCCAACAATATTTATTGTTGAATTTATGCAGAAATAATAGTATGTTTTAATATACATACATATAAATTCAAAGACAATCCTTTGATGCTTCTTCCACATTATATAAATTACCAAATCGACAAAGAAAAAAAAAATCCAGTAGTTATTAAAATTTAACATTAGTTCCCATTAAGAGAAAATTACTTGTCTCAGATGTGGTTTTGGTATCTAAAAGTGTTGATTTCGATGTACATAATAAGGAGCGTTCCGGTCAGCCAAAAATGTTTTAAAATGAATAAGCGATTGCAGAATTGTTGCGTGCAAATCAAACAATAGTTTTCAGACATGTAAAAGCACTTGGTTCATCCAAAAGTAAAGAAAGCAGGTGCTATGGGAGCAGAAGCCAAGACACATGGCTGACATTTCTAAATTAACTTACCAGATAATATGGATAGAATATAATAAAACAATATAATACCATCACTTGTTTTCAAATCATCTGAAAGATACATACATTTTAATCGTTATTATGAAAATCGGTAAGAAAATAGGGATAACTTATCTACAAATATCTTAAAATCTTGGATTATATATTTTTTGATTTCCTCATTTTTATAATTTTATTTTTTATTTTACTTAAATTGTCAAAATACATAAAATTGTTTTTTGTATTGGTTTTAAAATTTTCAACCAATAAAACATAATTTTAAAATCTAATATTTTTTATAAAATTTTATTTAAAACCAAATAAATATTTATTAAAAAGTATTTTAGCCATAATTTTTTCTGTTTAATAAACTAATTTTACTCCCCTAAAGTAGGCAAAAATTCTGGTTATTTTCTTCTAACTTTTGCACTTTCAAATTAATACCATTTATTGGAATATCAACAAGACTGCTATTGGAAAACTATATGCTATCATTTGTCCTTGAGCAAGGAGAAAATTAAGATTTTTTCAAAAAAGTTACAAGACCAATACGATTTTGCATATGACCAAAATGTGAACGAATGAAGTTGCGAAGGCTATCACCAAAGCAGAGGACGACTGGCGATATCTAGTGGTCATTTGTGTAGGATTAAAACATTCAGGCTTAAATACCAAAGGATTTTCATAGATTTCGGGATCAATATGTATAGCTCTAAGCGGTATATAAACATTTGTGCCCTTATCCAAGGTAATATCAGTGTCCGATACGTCGTAATCGTTTAAAGCCACATGTTGTGGAAAAGAGAAAACGAAGTAAAAACGTAAAGTTTCTAAAACGTCAATTACAAAAAAATACAAAATATTTTTGAACTATTTCTTAAATTTTACAAACTTACCCGTTATAACTTCATCCAAATAAGACATCATAGCTTCCTACATCAGTTCATTGTTATATTACTTTAATATTTGTAATATCTTTTCTCCAACTTTTCTTTTATTTCCGGATGTCTTGCCAATTCGTAAAGTACGTAACTCATATTGGTACTAGAGGTCTCAAATCTAGCAACAAAATATACAAATAGTTGGGCAGTTATTTGAACATAAGCTAACATAGCTTCACCATTTTCATCTTTAGTATCTTTTAGATCTAAAATATTAAAAAATCTTTACGTTGTCTACCCAATCTTTCACTTTCTATGACTGAGTCTCTAGCCACTTCCATAAATAACTTTTCTGTGAATTCTGGATATCACTTGAAACCCATAATTTTCATAAATTTTACATAAGTTTGCTTAAACAAATACCAACGTGTATTGAAATTAGTGCATTCAAAAACTTTAGAATATATCTATCTGATCTGTGGGATCTTTAAGACTATTATATTCAATGCCAAAACTACAAGTACCCACTACATAGATAGTATAACGAGTATTAAGATCACAAACACTGACTTCATTATCTCCATTTGCTTTAATTCTTCTCTCGTAAGCTTCTTTTAATTATTGCGTTAGTTTGGTGGTGTTGGTAAATATAAATTTCATTTTTCCGAAAGTAAATGTGGGTCTTAATTTTGGTTTGAATGGTTTCCATATTAATCTTTCTACATTAAATAAAAATGTGCAAACAAAAAATCCTTATCATTTTTGTATACCATATGATCTTATGAAAATCTTTTATTAATACAGCTTTCACTACATCCAAATCGAGTATAACTGTCACTGGTTTAGTGTTAATACACATGCCCGCTATTTTAGCTTTTCCTTTGAAAATATCATGTATTTCTTGCATCAATTCTGCGTGGTTTAGTCATGTATTTCTTGCATCAATTCTGCGTGGTTTAGTGATTTAAGTTTAAAGAAATTTCCAACACTCTTACTCTTAAATATCCTAAGAAAGTGTCCACAGTATTATAAGCCAAAAACTCATTGTATGAAATACTATTAAAAACTTTCTTACTTTTAAATAATTTAATAACAAAACAAAAATCGTTATCTCTTGGTGGGAGACAATAGATAAAAAAATGTGTTTTTTTTGGTTACACTGGTGCATATTCCTATAAACGCACATACATTTTTTAATCAACTTACCAAAAATGGGAGTAAAAAATAATTAAGGTGCTAAAATTAATTTTTTAAATTATATATTGACCTATTAACAAATTAATAACAAAAAACTTAAAATATACATTAAATTTTTATTGCATTTTCCTACATACACACTTAAACTAATGAACCAATCTAGCATTATTAATAATGTGTTGATGAACCTTTGTTTCGGATAACTTCAAAAATTCCGTTTGGCATTGATTCGACTAATTTTTAAAGAAAATCACTGTCAATTTCTTTCCATGCTTGCTTAGTTTTTAGTTTCGACTCCATTATTGTAATTATGGTTTCATTCTGTGCATTTCTGTGGAGCTATGTACACCCGCAGATTTTCCATTGGATATAAATACGGACTACAAGTCGACCAGTTCAATAGTGGAATACTATGTTCATTAAATCACGATTTCGAATGGTGCGAGACATGAATTGTATCACTATCCTGTTGAAATATGCAATCTTCATCCATTTTGTCATCCATAAATGAGAGAAGAGCATCTTCAAACAGTATTATAAATTGCACTGTCCATTTTAGTTGGAACAAAACATATTTTTGATTTTCCTACAAAAACAACCGTTATATCGCCAGTTAATGTAACAACACAACATGTTTTTGGTTAAAAGTAACGAATATACCCCAAAGAAAAACAAACATTTTAAATGTGTTTATAAGAATATGCACTATTGTACTATTTTAATCTAATAATAGAGCAACGAAATAATAGTTGCTTTTGGAGATACAGATAGCTAAAAAAGGTGATAATTTTTATATTTTGTATAACTACTAGGGTATCCAATTATTCGTGCTTTCATATTAATCAATTAGTTCGACAAAAAATTACTCAAGGTTAAATTTGATCGGTTATTATTAGATTAAACGTATAGTCTTAGCAATACGTGTGAAATATATAAATATTACTAATAATAGTATTTAATCTATTGAAATAGTCATTTAGAAACGTAATTTCGTCCAATATCTTCTTAAAGGGTTAATCTTATCAGTTCTTTTGCCCGTTTGTATGAAAAAATTCAACTTTTTTACCTAATACTGAAAAATATTCTCTCAATTTAATTTAATTTAATACAACTCTCTTTATTTTCTATATGAGAATAATTTCTTGTCATAAAGATGAAAATTAATAATAATATATTTACGTACATTTTATTCATACAAATTAAAATTTTTGTGACTTATGTAATTTTGAATTTATATTCAGACTAAGCATGAAAACTTGTTTGATGATCACAAAACATTATTGAAAACTCAAGTCTTCTTATACATAGCAAAAATAAAAATAAAAAATTTTAGAAAAAATAAAAAAAAAACAAATATTTATTATAAGAAAAGAATTACACAATAAAATTTATAGTTTAGATACAAATTTTAATAGCTTTTATTGCAAATTATTAGATAACTTAATATTATTTTCTTCTCGTGCAATTTTGAAAAAGTAAAAAATGTCCAGTGAAAAGTGTAAACAGTCATGTTTTCGTATGAGTATTAATTTTCGAAAACTCCTTAAAATGCTCAGTCCGAATGGACTATTACTCAAAACTACTTATGTTTTCAGAATTTATATTCCCACAAATTTAAGTATTGATAAAATTATAATATTATAATCTATTAATGTCGAACAATTATTTGAAAAATATCTACCGAATCTCAACATCTTATCTCAACATTAGAATCTCTTTTTAATAATATAATAATATAAACGTTAAATTTTTGATACTTTGAAAGTAATGAAAAGGTCCTTTTCTAAAAATGACTATTATTCATTTTTGCTGGAATATAACAGAAAGTTTAAAAAAGACGTAGATGACGCAAATTTATTTCAAAAATACAAAATATTCTAAATTCAAAAAACTAAATTTCGGTCAATCGGTTATTTGGCAGAAATTTTCGGCTTATTCATTATTTGAAAATATAAAATTTTTAAATTATTCGAACAGTTAATCGATCAAAATTAATCGGATAACCGAATGACGATTAATCGATTTTTAATATAGATAGCCTAATAACTATACTAGTACACAGTGAAACTTTTTGGAAATGAATTCGTAACTTCCAATTAGTTGGTTGTAATATTTACATAAAATATTACACGGGCCTATACCATTTTAAATTTTAAAGGAAGGGCTCACATACCATTCAGGACCGGAGTTATTGTGGCTTAAAATAAGGCACCTCTGACATAGAAAATTTTTCATCGCTTGCCAGATTTTTGTTTCTTATCCGGTTTCAAATATTTTTACAGCTTTTTAAAGCCCTCGATAAAACTTATAAAAACATGCTTGCATGTGATATTTATCTCTTACAGTTTAAAGTCATTTTTATTTGAAATGTTTACCCATTTGGTTGAAGAACAAAACTTTCTATCGGATAACAAAAGTATAAATCGATATCTCTTCAGATTCGCGACACATTAAATTTAAGGAAACGTAGTTTTGGTCTAATAAAAAATTAAGACTTTATTATTTTTCTATATAATTAAGAATTATATCAGCTAAACTGAGAAATTTATTTGAAAAAATTAAGTCCTGATATTTTTGGAATTAAATTAAAATGTCTTTAGAAAATTGTTTTTTAGTGAAATCATAAATATTTGAAATCTAATAAAATCCTAGTTTCTTAAGATATCTTAACGAATTTTTTAGCGATTATTGGCCTTGTGAGTTGAAATAGTAAAGTCTAGATAAATTTAAGATTCCTGTAAAAGGAATCCCACAATTCCCAAAAAACCGACGAAAATTTGGGATTATTTTTAATCTTAAAGCTATTTCTAGATTGATATCTTTGACAAAAGTGTTAAATTAGGAGTAAAAAAACATAATTTTTTCAATTTTCAATATCGAAATCGTTTATTTTTGGACTCAGAAAATATCGATTTCCAGTTTTTTCTTTACAAAAATCGGACAAAAATATTGGGATATATATTGAGAAAACTGGACCAAGATTTTGTAAAATTAAGATAGTTGAAACCTGAAATAAAAATAACTTTGAAGCTATAAGAGATAATAAGAATGAATGCTATAAGTGATAAATAGCATATGCAAGGATGATTTTCAATAGCTGTAAAATGGTGTAAAAATATTTGAAATCGTATAAGAAACAAAAATTTTGCAAGCGATAAAAAATTTTCTATGTTAGAGGTACCCTGTTTTGAGCCCTTCTAGATTTAAAATGGTCCGCTCCTTTGCTACCCCTACGTGAAATTTTATGTATCCATCCGATTTTACTTCCCAAATTTCGATTCTGCCCCACTATGCATTGTACTAAGATTAACTTATCTCATTATTATTCTGCTAATAGCAGACATACTACACTATAGTTTTTTTTTTTTTTTTTTTTTTTTTTTTTTGATTAGTCTCGCATTTTTGCGCCTAATGGAATGCAATGGAGATGAATGAAACAACGAGTGATTAACATTCCACATGGTAATAATTCTTTGAAACGACTGGACCGATTTTGTTAAAACTTGGAAGATATCGGAGCTTGAAGCTTTTACAAATATGAAGTCTTTTTACATTTCTGAATTCTTTTAAGCAACTCACAGGAAATAGTGTTATCTTCATGTTTCCTTCTATTTTTGGTAGTACAGTATACTATTACGTGCGATAAAACAGTATCAAAAACAAACAGTGAAAATATATACAGATTTGATAATATTCAACGTTTTGTTTATTTGAATTTTATTTACTGGAAACGTTATAAACACAAAGTATTCATGTTATCAATCATTTTAAAGGAAATTGTGTCTTTTTTAAAACCATGTATAACAAATTTTAAGCCTGAATATTTTCGAAAATAACTTTTATGCACTTTATAAAGTAGTTAATAATGATTTTAGAAATGTGTACCTCAGGTAAACTTATATCAGTTAACTATAATTTTTTTAAGGATGAAATTTGTGTTTTTGTCTAAATTTATCAGTAGGTTGTCACTATTTTTTACAATAGCTTTTAAAGCACATCATAATATCTTATTTAATTCAAAAAAAAAAAAAAAATGCCAAAATCTAAAACCCCTCATAAATTAAAAATTTTCCATTTTCGACCACTGTTGGATATAGGGTGCATGTTAAAAATTTTACAAATTACACTTACACGCTTCCTTAAGTTCTAGTCATTTTGAAAATATCAAAATATTAAAGTGGTTTTACAAATTTTTTTAAAACATTGAAATAATTTTTCGGCAAAAAATTCCAATTTTTAAGACTTGTTTTGAAATTTTTATTTTGAATTTTTTTCTTATTATCGAATTGAGATAATTAGCATAATGGGCATGGTTTAGAAAACTATTGAGATTTTCAAAATATTTTTTAAAAAATTTTAGAATTTTTATTTTAAAAGTTATATGGCAAAAAATATTAAAAATCGGTTCACATTTGTAAAAGTTACAAATTCAGATATGTTTTTTTATCCACGAGGTAGTCAAATTTGTTCTACAGTAGCGCCGACCGCGCTGAAGTTACACATTGCAACAAACACTATTCTGAAACCTGACTCCTTCTCTATCGATGTTCCAAGTTTCATTAAAATAGGTCCAGTAGTTTAAAAGATCCACTAATTTTGCAAAAGTTCAACTATGCATTCATAATAAAAAAATGTTATAACCAGAAATTGCTATGACCAGGAAAAGTTTTTCAAGATTTTGCAAAAAGTTAGTTTACATAAAACTCTCTTCATTTTAAATTTTTCAAATTTTGTAAAAATTCATTAATACGAATTAGAAGAATGGCATATCCTAACTGATTATGTCATTTATAATCTCGATTCAATGAAATTATATCATAGAGATTATATGCGTAAGATAAGGTATTTTGTATTTAATTATACCCAACACTGTTATTAGGATATTATGCCTTTGCGCTGATCTTTACAACATTTAGAATTATTGGTCTAAGACTCACCTTAAAATATATCAATAGATTTAGAATAACTTTCTTAGATGTTCTTCCGTATAAATCTCAAAATCAAACTACAGAAAGCTATTTTAAAGATATACTTATGAAAGAATTATTTTAGAGTAAGGCCAAAGCCTTATAATCGGTCCACTATTTCATCTATTCCCCATTAAAATTGTCATCCAGCAATAGGGAAGTAACGAACATATTAGTAGAAACCACCGTATCTAATTATATGAGGATCGGTCTATAATTAACCCTAGCTCCCATATAATGCCTAATTCGGGGAATTAGAATTTTCTTTATATGGGAGACTATTCCTCGAGGTCCTATTCTTTCCATTTTCATCACAAATATAAAGGATGACAGGAAAGTTATTTTCTCAAAATGCAATACATTTGTGGGAAAGTTTTTAAGTTATGCGATAATTAATATTTTCTTTATATAGGGTCCACAACTCCCCTTGCTCCTATCGAGAAATAAAATAGCCTAGTTTAATATTGGGGTTCACATTATGATACTGTGAAAATCTTTAGAAATATGGTTCAGGGGTTTAGCTGTCTATAAGGTACAAACACAAACTATTTTTTTATATATAGATGATGCAAGTACTACCCCTCTTTTTTAGTTTAAATATCTCATGAAATTTTCGATGATTGTGGACTTAATCGTTTAACACGTAAAAAAAGATTTTCGTATAAGTAATCCTACAATTCCCAAAATAGGCCGGAGATCAAAAAAATGGGATTCCTCACTTTTTCGCCCATAAAGGCCACATTTTACTATATAAATTCCGTTCCTGCATTCTATTTACAGATTTATGCTTTGAGATTTTAGAAGATATAAATTAAATTCAAAACTTTCATATAAAATGTATCAAATTTGGGATGGTGTGTACTTAGACAGCTTTGGCTATTGGGATTGCCTTCTATTTCAAAATCATCCTTGTGAAGTTACCTTTCAGAAAAGTATAAAATAATTATATGTTATTAAAGAAAATTACATTTTATAGAAAAGAGAGTATGTGGAAACTTTTTCGATAAAAAAAAACACAAAAGATCTTAGTTTTAGCAATTTTCAATTTCAAAATCGTTTACTTTTAGACTAGACTAAGATATCGGCTTAAGCTTTTTTTATTCAATACATAATTTTGTTCTTTAATTAGCTAGAAAAAAGACAATAAAATCGTTTAGAAATACTGGCATATATATGAAAAAAACTGAACCCAAAATTTGCAGAATTGAGGCAGTTAAAGTTTCAAATGCAAATAACTCGAGAACTATAAGAAAGAAATAACACAAGTTTGTAGGCCTAAGTACTAAGTACTAAGTACTTTGCGAAGACATTCAAATATTTGAAATCGACTAAGAAACAAAAAATTGGCAAAAATTTAAATATTTTCTATATCATAGGTACCCTTCTTTGAGGCCCCGCTCCTGAGAGATATATGGGATCCCCCGTCCAAACTACAGATTTATTTCCAAAAATGTTCGATTCTGCACCACCGTGAAATGTTAGTCTGAATGTATGGATTCAAAAGTATTGTTCTTAAGTCTCCTGGACATGTATAGTAAAATCCTTAAGGTATCTTAACATTTTTTTGTGCTCAGTCCTTATTATTTTTTCATTTTGTTTTTATTTATTATTTTTTTTTCAATGTGCTTGAAAATATAATCACAAATAAAAATCTCAAACGAAATTTCCATTACGATGATGTCGATTTCAAATTGCGGTTTATTACATGTGTATTTTCTATGGAGTTCCACAGAAAAAATCACTGTTGTAACAAAACAAAACTCCGGAATGCACTTGACACACTTAATTTCAGATATAAAAATCTTTATATAAGTTTCAACTAGTCTAACTTTTAATTTCACTTAAAAAACTCTTTTCCATATCAGTCAGACATATTAAGTATTTATTATTTATAGGTACATAAAAATTAACATAACAAAAAACATATTTATTTCTTACTTATCTTAGCTATATTATCACATAATTAAATATAAATTTCACAGCTTCTCAGCTTTTAACCACACGCCCTTGGCGGGTATCATAACAAAACTATGTTTGGAAAATTCCAACTTATCGGGTGTCTTTTCCGATAAAGAAAATCTAAATTTAGACAAAAGTGTTATCAAACCAATACGAACTTGCATTCGACCAAAACGTAAGCCAATGCAATTACGGGGACCATCACCGAAACCCAAAAACGATTGAGGATGACGTGACTGAACTTCAGAGGGATGAAAGCGTTCCGGTTGGAATTCTAACGGGTTTTCATAAATATCTGGATCACAGTGAATAGCCTTAACAGGAACATAAACCCAGGTACCTTTTTCCAACACCACATCTGTATCGGGTACTTTATAGTCTTCCATGCAAATTCGTTGGAGAAAAGCCAAAGCGGGATAAAGGCGGAGGGTTTCTGTGGTAAAACAGAAAATTCTTTTATAATACTTGAATTTATGTAGGGAATGATCCTTACCTGATATCACCTGGTCTAAATAAGTCATTTCCATCATAGCCTCATAAGTCAATTCGTTATTATGTTTCTTTAAAGTTTCCAATATTTCATTTCTTAATTTCTCTTGTTTCTCAGGATTTTTGGCCATTTCATATAATCCATAACTCATATTGCTGGACGAGGTCTCAAATCCAGCAGCAAAGAATACAAATAATTGAGCAGTCACCAAATTAAAGGATAATAATGATTTACCACTTTCATCCTTTTTATTCTTCAATTCAATCAAAAGATCTATGAAATCGTTGCGCTTGATGTTAAGTTTCTCTCTTTCAAATACTGTTTCTCTTACGATGCGCACAAAGAAATTTTCGATATCACGAGGATATCGCTTAAGACCCACCATACTCAAAATCTTACCATAAAACAAAGCAAATAAACGGTACTTTATAGAAAAATCATTGCGACCAAATATACGTCTGCCCACTTGACGAAATTCCACGTTAGCATCCTTTAAGCTATTGCACTGTACACCAAACACACAAGTGCCTATGACATCGGTGGTAAATCTAGCATTTATATCGTGCATTTCCACACAATGGGTGGGGGAATTATTAAGTTCTTTTTCAAAGGACTTGGAAAATTCCTGGGCTACTTGCACCATGGTGGGGAACATATACTTCATTTTTCCCGAAGTAAATGTCGGAGTCAATTTGGTTCTTAAACTATGCCATATTTCACCATCGGCACTGAATAAATGTTGCGTTAATATATCCTTGGGATTATGAAAGTCTAAACGATTTACAAATTTTGAAAAATCCTTAATCAACACTGTCTTTACCAAGTCCAAATCCAATATTACGGCTATGGGTCTAAGGTAAATATAAGTGCCTGCTAATTTTGCCTTTCCCTTAAATGTATCGTATAGTTCTTGCAGCAATTGGCTGTGATGCAAGGTGGTTAGTTTAGGTATATTTCCCCATATTGGATTTGTTTGCAGTTGTTTAACTCCTTTGTTCTCCCAATAGGTATATTTTAGTTTGAAGAATGTGAGTAGGACAGAAAATACTGTCCATATTATTACAAGCCAAGAGTTCATTTTAATTTTTTAATCAAATTTTTTATTTTATAGAAAATATTTTGTCGACTACTTGTTGTCGTTTATTCTTACTTTAAAATACTATTACTTAATTGTAATTTTCGTGCATTTTTATGTGATTATTTTTGCTTATTTTTTACTTCATTTGATAATATAACAATTAATGTTATTTTGAGGGTTTGAACAACATGCAATCAATGGTTTAACCTTGAATTAATTAACCTACTTTTTTTTTTTGGACTGAGATATGATGATTTACTAATAAAATACACTTTTAGAAAACTGATAATGTATACAACTTTTGTATCAAAACATGTTATGATAGAGAAAAGTTCTTATCAGCCTACTGGTGATATAATGACACTTTTGCAATTTTTTTTTTTTTTTTTTTTGAGAAAAATTTATAGAATATCATTAATTTAAAGTACACATAACCTTGGAAATATAGGAATATATTTTTTTTGGCAACAAATTGCTGATTATCGAAAATTCCAAAAAAAATCATACACACGACAGAAACTAATGATCAGAATCACTTCCTGAATCGGTTTTACCCGTACACGTAAACCTTATATTTAAACTATAGGTTATAATTTATAAAAAAAGAGCCACCTCGTAGTCAGAGAGGTGGTGATTGCAATTTTATGTACTCTTTAAAAGTCATGGAGGTGATTGTGTGTGCAAAAATGTACTACCAATTGTTAAAATGGCAATTGATTTCCTTCTAGGACATGTCCATTATGCTTGTAACTTTTTGGAATTTTTGCAAATATTTAAAATACCACAGTAAGGCTATATAGATCACCGAAAGATATAAAGGTGTATAATGATATAAGTATCGTGTTTGACACAACATAATTTAATAAATATTTTCTGTTCAATTTCTGTGATATAACGATATTATTATTAAAGTTATATACAAAAAAAAAACTGGTTTATTTTTTTACTTTCTAACAGTATTTTCTTTGAATTATTAAATTTTTCGAATTTATAATTTAACACAAAATAATGTTGTTCATTGAAAATTCTAACAAAACTAGTAAAAAAAGAAATTAAAAAAATCTCTAACATAAACGTTTACTTGAAAGTAAGGAAACGGAAAATATTTTGTCAATAAAAAAAGTCCCTTATTTCTCACCTCCTGGCAATACTGGTCGTAAGATATATGGCTGTAAATTATTATTGAGTCTTAAACTCACTAAGCGATTGTACACATCAACTGCACGATCACATACATATACATACTGGATGGCTTAATATAGAACAAGCGTACCTCGTATTTTAAAATCAATTAGTTGTTTACAGAAATACGCTTATGAGCAGTGTTACCAGAAAATTTATTTTAAAATGAATTAGTTGTTTACAGAAATACGCTAAATCAAACATTTAGCTGATTACAAAATCAAATAATTTTTTGAAAACTGTGGGATCAAGAATTTACAAAAAGATATAGCGGACATATGAAATTCCAATAATACTTTTAATCAATAGGCCCAATGCACAGTGAGGCAGAATAGAAAATTTTTGGAAATAAATATGTAACTTCTAATAGCTTTTGATTCATTTAAAGTTTAAATTTTAAATTTTTTTTGAATTATACTAATGAATAAGCCTGTTCATGTCAGGCAAAAGTGTCATTGTATAAAATCTGGCTCCGTTAGGATTTTAAGGAAAACTAGTTTCATAGGTAAGCTGACTTTGCATTTTTTACGTTATTTAGGAGATTCAGAAATAGGATTAAGATACAATATATGAAAACTTGCAAATCTTTCTCATTATCACAATTTTGCGCCAGTCTTTTTGATTACAACAATGTAGCGCACATTTCAGCCATTTGTACATCCGATAATATTGGCTGTGATTTCCATGAATTTTTTTAAGATTTTTTTGATAAGTCATGTAAAATTATCCAATATTTCTACTCCAAAAAATATCACGCGAAGGCTCAAGTTGTAGACATTATTTCCGGTATTCATAGGAGGTCAAGAACACTTTGGATATTGTAGCTCCAAACATGACAGAACGTTTTACTATGTCTGAAAACATTATTTAGGATTGTCTGACTAGAACGATTTTTCAATTGTGGATGAATTTAGTACCATCACTAACAACATACCTTAGAATTGTAAGAACGCTGTATTAGGGCTTAAATGATTTTGGAGAGTTTATTACATGAAATTTGCGATTTATTTATTGTGGGTCTAGTCTTGTTGTAAAGTTTAAAATTACAATTTATACTGTTTAGAATATTACGTTTATAAAAAACATAGTGTATACCACTAAGCTGTAGAATTTTGAGAAAAGCTCATGCAAATTATATATATATATATATACATATATTAAACTATATATTAAACTTTAAAGTATAGCCTTTTTGCCTATATAGTACGAAATTACGTCAGCTGGACAAAATAATTTATTGGAAAAAGGAAATATAGTCCAAAATTTTCCAAAATTGATAACACTAGTTAAGGGTACAAAAACAAAGAGTTTGACATAAAAAAATATGTTTGGCACTCTATATGTATACAGCGTTAGCGTTTGGCGATTTTAGTCGCCAATTGCTTCTTTTTCGACCACTGGGCCACTTTTTGGCCTCTTTTTTAAAATGGAACTAAATGGCGACTTTCTATGACTATATGCTAAATGACGAGAATTTAAGTTATTTGAAATATCTCGACACTTTATATATTATTTTGAGTTTGTTTTTCAATATAGTGATGTTAAAAAAGATCCCGATGAATTTATAAATGGACTGATATGGTTAAGACTGATGATAAAGTTTATGAACTACTATTTAAAACATCAAATGCCGAATGACTTTGGACTGGATTGTGAAACTTAAAAAATAGTTTCGATGAATAGTTGTACCATAATTTATGTTTCTACTTTGGCTCATAGCAGTGATTTAGTGGAACGCCTTTTTTATAAATTATCACTGATGAAAAATAAGCTGTCCAACAGACTTAAGTTCAATACTTGTAAATCCATGCTTTCAGTCCTTAAGTTGTTAGAAGGGGATTTGTAAGACTAGAGTCCGAGTGGAGATCTCATACAAAAGTACAGAAGTTTAATTAATAGAACAGAATTTTGTCTCAACTATTTTTATGATAAGTCTTTATTTTTGCAATAATGAAAAATACTATAAATAAGTTTTTATTAAAATAAAAGGCTTTTAGTTTTTGGTTATCAAATAAACAAATTTTTGGGAGTTTTTTAGGTGTTGAAGCTTTTGGCCCCCTTTTTTTCAAAAAATCCGATTTTTTGGCAAATTTATTTTATTATTATTATTATTTTTTATTTTTTTTTTTTTTTTTTTTTTTTAAATCCCATTTTTGACGACTTTAAATATTCTCAACGGCAGCTTTGTACGTATGTAATTTTACTGTATGTTTTTAGGGACAAAATTTTTATTATTTAAATTTAATTATTATTTGTGTAACTAAATTAACCGATGGGATGTCGCAATTTTTTAGATAGTCTTGAAAGATGTTTTTTTATCTAATTTAATTGGTGAATGTGCCAAAATCATCATCCAGTTTTTTTTTTTTTTTTTTTTTTTTGTAGAAACTCAACAACTTGAACTTTTTTTAAAAATTTATCATTTATCAAATTTTATGTTTTTAAATTTAAAAAATATAGAAAATCTCACTATATTTTTAAAAAAAATTTTTCAATTTTTATTTTAATAGTTATTTTGTCATATAAATATCATTGATTTGTTTCGGTACTTTGTTTAGTTGAATTCCAAAAAAACATATAAAAATTATGTAAAATTGTGCTCGATATTTGTTTCCACACTCGAGGTGGTAAAGTTTAGTGCTGTCACTGCTCTTGTTATGCAATCGAATATTCTGAAAGCATATCTCTTCTTCTGTCGATGTCACAAAGTTCTTCAAGATCGTTTTAGCACAATAAAAGATCCAGATTTATTACCATTTATTTGTTTAGTGCGATACAGCTGATAACTTTGAAGATTTTTACCACAAAGTTTTTGTTAACGGAATTTTAAGTCGCAGTTTTAAAAGTAAATCCATACAAGAAATTTAATTTAATAACTTCTCTGTTCATGTGTTCATGTAAGTCGTTTATGCTAAAAAGCATATAGCAGAATTTTTCTAAATAAATCTGCAATTTGTCAAACCATTCTTCTAAATCTATCAGAAAAAAATGCTAAAATGGCAACACTGCTCAAGAGACCTATAAAACACATTAAAATAAATTATAAATTATGTAATACTATATTATGTAGAATTATAAATTTGATAATTAGTATTATAGCTCACTTTATTTTTTTAAGGAAAAAATACCAGGAAACTAAATTAGAATAAAAAAAGAACAAATCGAGATAATTCTTTTCTATATTAAATCAACGATATGTATATGGTAAACAGCGACAAATAGAACAGTGAATCAATCATACAGATTTCAGAGATCTGTTTGCATCGATTTCACAGATAGACTACACACAAATCCTTCAAAGGTTCTGATACAAAATCATCGCTATTACACATTTCGTCTAAATGTTTTTCGAATTTTTATTAAAATTATGAAGTACGCATAACGAAGGGTTTATAACAAAACCGATATCTACGCAAAGCTCTAAGAAAATTATCCTAAGAAACTAGGGGTCTAAAATTATAACTCAGTTTATATTTTTTCCCAAAATTAGCCTCAAAAAATTCACAATTTTGAGCTTGTTATGAAAAAATAATTTTTAAAATTTTCACCATGGAATTACTCTAAGAAACTAGGAATCTAAATTTAAAATCTAGTTCAATACCAGTTTAAATTCTTTCTAGAAATGGGTCTCAAAAAATTCACAATTTTGAGCTTGTTATGAAAAAATATTTTCAAATTTTTTATTATGTGATTTTGATGCTCCAGAGGACTATTTAATGCATTTTTTGGAATATTTGTGTCTCTCAGCATGGACTAGATTTTGATTTTAGACGCATAGTTTCTTTTGGTAGTTTTTTACAACTCTTCAAAAATAGTTGACCCAGTCTAAGCCATAAACTTAAATTTTTAATACATTCGAAATTATTATCTATTTTTCTTATCTGAAGTAATTAACTTGAAGTGAGTTTAACATATCAACTAACAACCATTATCACTTTACCCACTTTCAACTTGCCTTTTTTTCTATATTTGAGTCACCTTCATAAATACTACTAAAATAAAATTATTTTCCCACAATTTCCTATATTAACTACATTGAATAACAAATAATAATTTGTAGTAGTAGGTCAGATATATTATGACACTGCATTAAATTATCAATATATAGGTACATATTTGATTCATAATGGTTAATTACTAATTAAATTGATTTCAATAGAACGTGGGAATTAGTAATTAAATACTATTTTCACTTTTATTGTTTATATTGACTTACAAAACATACGTATAATAAATAGAAAAATTAGTAGAGGGAGTATATTTATCTAAAAAATAAGGAATTACTTATCATTCCTTATTTTATTATTTTTTTATTAAGAAGTCTTTTGGAAATTAGCTCTTTAGATAAGAAATTATTAAGATAAAATAGAGAAGATTTCAAAAGAATATTTATTAAGAAAAACAAACTTTATTTGTTTCGAAATGTAAATATTTTCACATTTTAAATGTAAGTATTATCATGTTTTTGCAAAATCATTTTACTTGTACCTATTAATATCGCTTGTAATGCCAAAATTATATAGTTTTTAATAATTTATTTTCGTTGTTTAATTTTTTTTTTTTTGCTCGTATTTTTAACAAATAAATGTACTTAGTAATAATAAAGCTTATGGTTGTTAAGAGTCTAATAATACTTTAATAATTCTGTGTTTGATGATGAGTATGAGTATGAGAAAAAAGCAATTATCAGGTGTCAAATTTCCGACAATCGTAAAAAGAATTTAATTGCATTGTTTTTACTGTTGTTATGACTATATTGTCTGCATGCTATACAAAACATTTCAACTCTTTAATTGTGTTTGGAGAAACAAGATTTTTTCTTCAAAAGTTAAGGAAAACACTTATTATTGACAGAATTATTTAAGTAACGAATGGCAGAAAGGCGCCATCTACGTAGTGATGGGTGTATTCGGAATAGTATTTTTTATTTTTCATCAGGTATAACTAAAAAAATTCAGCCTAAAGTTTTCAAATTGTTTGATTTAAGGTTGTGTGACTTTTGGAAATTTTGAGTAACATAGTGTGGGATTTCTGCAAAATTAATCATGAATGTAAGAGTACTTTATATTGCTTTATATAACTAACTCTAACTCTATATAACTTTTAAAAGTTATGTTAAGATTACATATATATATATTAAATTTGAAAAATATCGTTTTTTGGAATATATGTTAGGGATTGATTTTTGAGCGACCGACTTTGATATTTGAACATTTAAAATAAATGAGTGTACTATATATGGTTTAAAATGCAATAGCATTATTTTTAAAATTAAACTAAAAATTAAATTCTACCTCCAACAGTTCAGAAGTTACTGAATAAAAATGTATACATTTGTAGATTTTTTAAGTTTTCAAAATGTCATATTTTTGGACACAAAAGGACGCTGAGTCTAAAAGTTTATGATTTAAGAAACACTTTCAACAGCGTATCAGATATCAGATCTGAAAATTTTCCTTTTCTGTCAGTTTTGATATCATATGGTCGGCAAGACCGTGCTATGAAATTGAATAATAGTAGAAAGTAAACAGCTGATAATAGTCAGGTACTCGACTACCAACTTCCAGCAACTTTACACTGTGGTTCCATGTAAAATTATTTACCGCCTTCATTTACTCTTGTTCTTCCTCATTTAATAATTTTTTTTTTTTTTTTTCATAACATTTTGATATTTTTGTGCGATGGTTTTGCACTGACAAAATACAAGCAGTTGTAGTTTTTCTAGATGTGCGGTCACTTTATAATTACATAATTTGTTAGATTCATCCTTTTAAATTTTTGCAAAATATATTTTTAATATCTTTTCATAATGTCTAATAGAGTTTGCAATATTCTTTGTAAAATTGACGGCGGAAATTACAACAATGTTGAGAAAAAGCAGTAACTAAAACGAAGAAGACTGAACCGAAAAAAATGATTTCTAGTTAAAATATATTAGCACGCAACTTAAAAGTGATTTGATTTGGAGTGCAAAAAGGCAGAAAAAATTGAGGGCGCAAAAAAAACTGGGCCTTATATATTTGAAAATATTTTAGGTTTAAATACAAGGACATTTAATTAGTTTTGCTTACTAAAACTTTTTTTCCGATAAAATACAATTTTTGTATGATTTTAAATACAGCCCCAACTATTTAGGCGCTGTGTAATGCCTTTTGTTTGTGTACCTGTATATTTTATGAGGATATCCTTTTCAACAAACTCTGAAAATAGTATGAAGTATGTTTTATTTTACGAACAACAACACTAAAGTTTTAAGTTACAGTTATTAGCAGCAAAGCAACTTCTTTTAATTTTATATTGGGAATTTTCAAATATGTTGTATATAAAGTTGGCACGTGTGTGTTTCAATATACTGCTAATGTTTGTGTGTACGTTATGGATAACCTCTACTATAGTTTATCTACAATTATGTGAAATTTCTCTTAAGGTTTACTAACTTAGCAGGTGATTTTCTATTTTATTCTTTTCTATTTTAGATATTTATAAAGGTTTACTCATATATTTGATATATTGACGCAATTATTACTCGTATAGTATTAATTTTTCTTTTGTTTTAGTTTTTTGTTCATTTTCAATTTCTGTATTCCCACTACCACTTGTTATTCAGTTTCTAATTTCTATGTGTGCCAGCAACATACTGGTACCAATATTGGAAAATTTATTTATTACTTTTAACGTTGAGTGGTATTGCTTGGTTTCTTTTTTAGAAATAAATTTCTTTATTAGTTTTGAAAATGTTATGTTATTATTATTATTTTTTTTTATAATTTTACATTATTATACTAGCTGGTTTAGTAGGTTTTGCATTTTTAAATACTTTATTTGCCTCATTTTTAAGAGCCTTTAAAATCTCATTAAGTGTTTTTATAGCTTTTTGGGGCTTTAACTGTTTTCAAAAATCATAAAATCTGTGTTTTTAATGATTTGAAATATGGTTTACATGCCAAATTGTAATTTGGCGTTTTTTGCTTAAAAATATAATTTTGTTTTTAATGACTTATTTTGGAAGTTTTTTTTTTTAACGCAGAATAAACAGTTAAGTTTCAGGTACACAGAAAAAATTAAAAAATGATTTTAGTTAATAAAATGATTCATTAAATGGAAAAAATATTTATATTTGCATCTCTCACCAAAATAATTATATATACTACTAATAACTGTTAAAACTGACAAATTCAAAAATTTTTTCCAATTAAACACTTGAAATTTTAATTAAAAAATATTTAAGAAATGAACCAAAAATTTAAATAAAATAAATTTTTTGAATAAATCAAACTAAAAACTGCTAATTAAAAAAATTATTATTTTTATTATTATTATTATTTTTTTTTTTATTTTTTCGTTTTTACGTTTTTCTTTGCTTTATTTATAAAAATTTATAAAAACTTGTTTGACAAAAATTTTTTAATTTTTTTGTGATTTTTCTAAAAGTTTGATTTATCGTTTTGTGTTTATTTTGCCTTGAACTTCATTTGTGTTAATCTCTTCTCATCTCTTAATTTTATTCACCCATATTTCATCCTCGCTATGAGATAAGCAAAGAAGTAAAGACGGTGGATAACAACAATACCGACAGCAAATTTGTTTCTTTGCGTAAAATAAAACTATTTGGAAAAATATATTTACAAAAATTAATATTTCGAGGCTATTATTCTAAAATAAAATTGAAATTCTTCGAGTACAAATTGGCTACATATTTAATTATCTATTAAGCACGTTACCGTTGAGCATTTATAAAAAGTGTTGGTTACTTTTTGAAAAAAAAAAAAAAGGAAAAACTGCTTCAATACCTAAAAACTGCTAAAAATTTAATTATTTGATAAAAACGAAAACCAAAAGTATTTTAGTTTAAGAAAAACTACTAAATTGAATTTGATTAATAAAAAATAAATTATTTATAACATTCTTTATAAATTATTTATAATATTCTTTATTATTGCAAAGATATACTTATTCAAAAAAAAAAAAAAATAGTTAATTAAACTTCTATACTTTGTACATGGATTT
The DNA here is from genome assembly GCA_932274085.1 of Protocalliphora azurea. Lineage (NCBI taxonomy): Eukaryota > Metazoa > Arthropoda > Insecta > Diptera > Calliphoridae > Protocalliphora > Protocalliphora azurea. Next base: position 14,424,350 of record OW026520.1, on the reverse strand, counting down.
TACAAGGACTCCAGTCTTACAAATCACCGCCTTACAAATTTAGGACTGAAAGCATGGATTCATAAGTGTTGACCTTAAGTATGTTTGATAATTTATTTTGCATTAGTAATAATTAAAAAAAGACGTTCCGCCGAGCCACTGCTATGAGCCGAAGTAAAAATATAAATTAAGATATAAGTATTCATTAAATCTATTTTTAAATTTATCGAATCCGGTCCAAAAAGTTTCGACATTTGATGTTTTAAATAGGTCTTCATAAACTTTATCATTAGATTTAGTTCTTAACAATTTTTTTTCATTTATAAATTCTTTGAGGTCTTTCTTTACAGTACTAGATTGTGAAACAATTTCAAAATAATTAATTACTTCATTGGAGTTAATATAAAATGGTTCTAGATATTTCAAACTACTTAATTTCTTCTCATTTGGCACATAGTCTTAAAAACTCGCCATTTAGTTCCATTTTAAATAAGGGGCCAAAAAAGTGGGCAGGTGGTGACTAAAGTCGCCAAGCGGTAACGCTTCAACTAAGTATTATCTTATTTTTCATTTCGTTGGGAATGCATAAAAAATACTAAAACACTACACAATGAATATTATATAAATTTACCAAAATATACTGATATCAGGTGCTGAGATAAACGATGAATTCTTCTTACTCCACTTTTCTGTCCATCAAAAAGTCCAACAGATTTAGTTAAATATAGAAATTTATAGGTAATAAATAAATGCGTATATATTTTTTTCAATGCTTTTATTTTTTATTTTAAATTATTTAGACATATACCTCAAATTTTGTCTTAATTTTTCAGAAACTTTTTTACCCAATTTTTAAATATATTAAATAAATTAATAAATGAATTAAATTTTAATATAAAATCAATTAATTAAAAAATTTTTATAATAATTTTTTCCGTGTATATTGAAACAAAATTTTGTTTAAAAAAATAGGAAAAACTCTACGTTCTTAAAATAAAATAAATATTTTTTTTTTTTAATAGCTATTCACAATCACTTCAATTTTCCTCAAAAATTAATTTAGACATAAGAAGTATTATTATTATTTGCATTCACTTAAATCCTTTTATATAGAAAATAATTTTTATTTCGTAAAAAGTATTTTTTCTAAAAGGAATGTTATTTTTGAAAAGGATAATTTTTAGCAAATGCCACTATTATATCTCAAAAATTAATTTTTCTATGAATAAGAAGTTTTGTTTTTATAAGCTAGTGCTCAGAGAGTTACTCTTACATACAGGGCATTGCTTAGGTATAGAAAATTATTCGTACTGTTTTTGAGCATTATATGAATTTACTTAAATCAATAATGATGGAAAAGTCTTTGTATGGAATTTGTAACATCTTCCAACATTAGGGCTAAAGAACAAATAGATAAACTATATTTTTTTATTAATTTTGATTCATAGTTTTAAATTCTTTTTGAATAAATACAACTTATTATTAGAACTGCACAAGATTTTTAGAATTATTTGTGTGGTGCTTAATTTAAGTTAATTTATTTAATACGCTAAAAATATATATTAGTAATTTTAGATGAAAGTGAATCTTCTTTAAAATAGTCTATAAACTATTTTGTTAGTTAAAAATTTAATAACTGTATACTTTTATCAACAGTTAAAAAATTTTGTTCTTAATATCTATATATTTCAATTAATAAAATAAAATCCAAAATTTTATTATTAAAAATCTGTCTCTTTTACCAAATTAAAATTATACACATTCCTAAGGTTCAGTCATTCTGAAAATTTCAAAAACTAAAATCTTTTTGCAACATTTTTTTTATTTATTTATTTTTTGAATTTGATGTAGGTAAATAAAGTTAAATGTATAGCAAAAATATTATTACAAAAATTAGTTTTATAAGTTTAAATTAACGATTTTAGAAGTTTCTAGTTTGTAAGGTATTAGAAGTTTGTAGTTTGTAACGTATGTTTATTTAAAACTGATTAAAAACTCTTAATTGTCATTTATCTTAAATATCTAAGAGAGATCTACTAACTGTAATGATAATAACACTCGTATATATTAGCCAACTTGCTTATGTGTTAATGAACAATTTTCCTGCCTGTATTTGGGATGTTTGAAGGTAGAAAGTACACATATTTACAATAACATAACACATTATTGTGGGAACTTGTCCACCTGTTTACATTCCAGAACACAGAAAAAAGAACAAGCACGACATAACGTCTCTCAGTAAATGTATAACTTTTAAAGTGATCAATGTCCGCTCAAAGCAAAAACATAGTTACGGCATTGTCACTACAACAATATTACGTTCTCATGATTAATTTTCATTAATTTTAATAATACTGTGTTAATATCAATGCTTTTGTTCAGTTTTATCATTCAATGTTTACCAGCAATCAAAATTTTAATATAGTTGACAACAAAAATTTTACGGTTTTTAATAGTTTTTCCAAAAACAAAATTTTATTAATATAAAAAATATCACTATTTTTACAAGCGTTAAATATTACTAATCTTTTTCCTTGTTTATAATCCATATTTTATTTTCTAACCATAACAATATTTTTATTCCCATAACAATAAAATGGTACAAATAAATATGCTTTTTACAACTGTGGTTGAAAAATTCATAACTAGTTTGTTTTTAAATATATTTTGTTTTTAACGTTCGTTTTCAACCTTCATTATAATTTCGATTTAGTTTATACTTTATGAATTGATATAAGACTAGGAGCCTCGACTAGTAGAATGAAAACATAGGATATTTAGAAAAATCAAATACTATTTCTACGAAATTCTGCAGACAATTAAATTTAAATTTAAAAAGGAAACTAGAACTAGAAAATTAGACCCCAAATTGCAACACTACAGGCATTCGAATTAGAGATTAACGGCCAGATAATTGAAATAAGCTACCATTTAGTGCTAACGATGATAGATGGAAAAGATGGACTTTGACTTACATAAAGGCTTCATCCAGCTGCACTATAAGTGAAACCACATCAAGTCCCGGAAAAACTACTAGATAATACTGATGCATATAAATTTAGATTATCACTACTACGTATAATAAGGTTCATGAAACACATACTAAAAAATCAGTTATGATTCGGATTTTAAACCTAAAGGATCAAGAAGAAACAACTGCACCAATAAGGAGTTAAGAAGTTTAAAAAATAAACATGTTCAGGACGAATTTCTCAAACATGGGTTGATTATAGATCAACCAAAACAAGGATCAGGCAATACGAATAATGGAAACACATCAAGAAGTTTCTTTTCAGATCCCGAAATAACAGGTGTTGATATAAATCTTATTTCAAGATTTAAAATAAATTATCGATGCACTTGTGTGCAACGAACAAATTGATGCAAGAAAATTTTGTGATTCTGCGAAGGAAACTGCACGAATACGTACAACCAAATATCCATGGAGAAATATGTCTGCAGCAGTTTACAAAACCATTTTTCATGGAGAAGTTGTCATTAAACATCATTACCACTTGGAGATCTATCAGAGGAAGCTCAGGAAAAGAGCAGAGCACAATAACAGAAAAATATCACGAAATTCTACAAATTAAGATCTATTTAATATATTATTGGCAATGTCAGATCTGCTCATGCATAGCATTCGAAGTTAATGGAAATTATAACATCGGGACTTAGATGAAGAAGCTGCTAGAGGACAGAAATAATGTGGAATATTTGCAGGGTATTTTCCAACCGAACAAATAATACTAGTAATTTTCTTTTATTGTTATTTAGACAAAAAATAAAATAAACATTAAAAAATATAAATTATTATTAAAAAATAAAATTTTGGCCTTAATGTTATTTAAAAACCTTAAAAAATCGTCACTTTTTGTCAAAACTCTACCGATTCTGGTGGAACTGGTTTTAGTGGAACCTATTCTATAACTCATAACCTGGGTATTTGTTCACAAAACTATCCTGGGTATTATTAAAACATTTTTTTTCTGGTTATAACTTTTTTTTATAACTAAATCTGATTCAAAAATCAGAAAATACACATTTCTATACTAAATGCTGTAAAAAAATTAAAAGTTTAAATATAGCCTCATATCTCTTAACAAATGCTGAACCGATTTTAATGAAATGAAAAATATGGATTCAAAAGCTACTGAGTTTTGGCCGATGAAAAACGATTTTGAACCACTGAAGAATAGGATCAGGAATTCTTATCTTATCTAATATATTTTAAACGCTAAATTACAAAAGTTTAAACTAACAAAACGCAATTCCATAAGTAAGCTAACTAACTTTTAAAACAAAAATATAAATACATAACAAATCGGACTGAAATTTACTTATTTTAAAATTGGAGTATATATTCAATCGATTTATTGTTTAAATTACATAACTAATGTCCCTTTTATTTCTAATTTTCTATTAACTTCGTAAAACGGCTGCCACCTTTGAATTCAGCATACTTAAATTAGTGGGTTTCACGGTTTGTTAAAATTTGCAACTAGCACAGAATAATTAAAAAGTGGTGTAAATACATATCAAATATTATACTATTCTGAAGTTTATTCAACAAATTCGTAAATTACAAATTTGGGAAAATATAACTATATTCCATACATACCGTCGTGCTGTCACTATTTTCGGTACCCCTAAATATTTATAATTTTTTAAATAAAAACTAGTTGTACCAAATTTGAACCCTATTTTAAAATAATTATGTGATTTATGCACTTTTAAGTTTATTTTGAGAAGGACTATATATGGACACCATGGTCAAATGTGAACCAATTTTTATGAAATCCGGTAGAGTAATTTATGGTTACAAAAATGTAGTTTTGATAAATTTTATCAAAATCTGGCCATATTTATGCCATTTTTAAACATTAAATATGGCCTTTTTAAAATCTTTGTATGAGGAAATAATAGACCAATCACAACAAATTTCAGTTTCCAATGCACCCAAAAAATTATAATTACCAAATTTCATTCAATTATGTTCAAAATTCTGAGCTTTAAGTCAAACAAATACAACAATGTGTTAACAAATTTAAAATAGTTTAAAATCTCAAAAACTTACTATTTGTTGAAATACATTATAAAATTAAACCTATTGTTCTTTAATATGTATGTACAAAATATGGAGGAAAATGGTTAATTATATTATTTTTTGCTTTTAAAAAATTTCAATTGGTTAAAATTTAAAAAAGATATATGCCCTTTATCAATTAATTGTTAATTAGACCACGTAGCATCTTTATTTTTGTTCAATAGGTAGGTAATGAATTCCTGACAACAGTTAAGATTATACTTAACAAAAATTATATATCTTTTTAAATAAATAACACTCTAATTAGTGATTGAAATTTAGACATTTATACCTTAAGCAAAGAATTTAATAAACCTAAATATTTAACATTTTTTTTTTTTTTTTGTTCAACTTTTAACTTCCGTCACGACCAGACATTGATGATAGATATTGTGAACAAACATTATTGAGAAAATTGTCTTTTTTGAAACGATATAGCTTTTGCTGCATAAAACCCATTTTTATTTTATCATCAAAAGTCTTCATATAGCTGCCACTATGAGCACTGAAATTTCTAAGGTGTGCTTTCGAATAAAACGTAACAAAATATTTTCGTTATAACCCTTACTACCGTAAATTTTAAATATCTTTCTTATTACAATTTTCTAGAGGCATGTCAACTTTACCAGCAAATCGAATTCTTGAAGTCCGGTCTTTTTCGCATGCAGATATCAGTAAGAAAAGAAAAATACAAAATAAAATTTGAATTTCTTTTTTTAACTTTTTTTTTAACTTACTAGAAAATGCTAATTGAGTAAATTTTGACAAAAGTATTATACTTCAGGGTAATAAAAAGTTTAAAAAGGTCACAATGATGAATGCCAAACATAGTCGGCCGCATAATGGTACGTTGTATTCATTTCTTTAAAATCAATTATGAGACATGTTAAAGCTACGCCCAAGCGTTAGTCAATTAAAGCTAAAAAAATTAAATAACAAAGCTAAGAAGAACTCTGAGGTAAAAAAATAATCAAAGCTCCTCAATATTAAAAAAAATAAACATATTTTTCTTATGTTCCTATGTATAACTTTTGTATACAGAATAATCGAGAAAATGGTCCTAAATACTATCAAACAATAAATAGTAAACATTTATAAAAAAATTTGTCGTAGACAAGTTTAATCAAAATGCGACGAGATATGTGATTGTTTTGCTTCTATAGTCTGAATAAACTAGAATAATCTTAACAAGGAGTGTTATAAAAAGCCATTGGTGACACGCGTGACCAATTTTTTTGGCCCGATTTAGAATTTTGTCGTTATAGTAGAAGCACACAGAATTGGAAATATTATTTTAGTGCCACAGAGTATTACTTATTTAATCTACCCTAAATTTTGACATTTGTAAAGGAATTGAATCCAAATTAAAAGCGAATTTAAAAATACTCCAGCAGTGCTGGATTGTGATTATTAATTTTAAATTCTTCTAGAGGGATGCCACGAACAAATTCGTAAAAATACTTTAAACTTTTTTCAGAAGTCATACCCAAAAAAAAAATAAAATAGGCTAGTTAGAAATTTATTTTTATATAAAATGATATATCAAAAAAATTTGAGAGGAAATACTGCAAGTAGTTGATATAGTTTCAATCCTAACTTACTCCGCATGATTTACTTATACAAAACTCACTTTTATGAAACATTAAGTTGAAGTGATTTTCAGAAGAAAGGATTATATGAGAGCTACGGTAATTATGAACCTATCTTCATGAAATTTTACATATGGGTTTGTACTTATATAAACTCATTAAAATATTGTTATATTTGAGGGATTTATGATTGTTAAATCCTATTCTGAGAGAACGTTTATATGGCAGCTAGGTAAAATAAATGAGCGATCATAACCAGTTTCAATAGGCTTCGTCCTTAGAATAAAAGACTAAATTACAAAATTTGCATAGGAAATATAGATGAAAATCGTCAAGTCGACTCTGAAAGTGATTCTATACCGATCGCTGTAAACAAAGGTGGATTTTTAATCAATATTTTTGACCACCTATTGTGGTGTAGTTTATAAAAAGTTTACTAAAATTGGTACTTCTTTTATTTTACATAATTTATATAATAAATAATCAGTAGAAATTCTATTAAAATCATTATAATTATACCTTTCATTTGAGGATGGTTATTTGGGAAAAAATAATTCTATTACAATCGTTGCAATTAGACCGGTTAATTGACTACGTTTTGATGTTTTTAATTGATTCCACTTCCTGGATATTTTCAAAAGCATTGTGGTCTGTAAAGTTTATATTCTGTGACTCTAACAAAATTTCGCAATTTATTGAATATCCTACCAATCAATAACTTTCCGAATAATATAAATTTCCTTTCAACTTATTTATTAAATATATACTCTGAGGTGAGAATCTGTGAATATTATCAAATATTTTATTATAAAGACATTTATGAATGGTTTCTTCAGATACAGGGTCGAGTTCATAAAATACTATATAGTTTATATATCGGGTCTATAAAATTATTGAAATTCCTAGCCCCATTCTTGTTCTAGGAAAAATGTATCCATTTGTACCTCACAAACCAAGGTAAGTTAAATTAATGTCATGTGTAAAAAGCAAAATAATTGGTAATTTTCTATTGACAGTGAATTCAAGAAGACACTAGGAATTTGGAATCTGTTTTCTCCAAGCCCAATTATGATTACGGATTTGTTTTTTGGACCTTCTATACGTTAATACTTTTTAAATTTAATTAAAAACTTTCTTTAACAAAACCTATTTTTTTAAAACTAAAAATAAATTATAACCTACAAACTTATTTTTATAAACTAAATAACCCTAAAAAAATTAAAATTTTTTATCTCCATTAGTTTACTCATATTTTTTTTTCATTCATTAAAATATTTCCATTCCTTATTAATTCTTTATTCATTATTTCCCAATTCGTAAACTCGTAAATTTATTACAAATTTCTTTTATAACATTCTGGTAATATTATCCCTTATCATTGATCTCTTTATTTCCAATTAAAATCTATACTTCAATCACTATTGAAGTAATAAATCATATTAGTTAGTATTCATCGGTCCGTACTTCTAATCGTAATTCGCTAATTTTATATACAATACGTTTTTGTTACAAGTCAATTAAACATAAATTTTAAATTAAAGAATAAAATACGCGAAGTTTAGTGAATATTAAGAAAAAAAATAAAACTACATTAGTGAAAATAATACAACTATCATTATAAAATAAGAAAATATGTATAGATTTATCCTTTCGCATAAGAGAAAAATAATAACTAAACCTAGTAATATAAATATGCATTTATTAAAAAAAATTTAAATCAGCATATTTAAATGATACAAAATTTTAACAAAACAGCTCAGAAAAATTATATATACATATCAGCACAACTTTAACAATCACTGCAATCATCAAAGGCTTTTAATGATCATCCTGTGGATTTGTTGCTAATAAATTAAATTGTAAGTTTTGCCATATTTTTTTTTTAATTTACTTTTATTTAATTTTTTAATTACTTCGTTTTAACTACACATATATTCGTCAATTTTATTATCGTTATCCGACTTCACATATTTATTTTATTTTTTTTTTTTTTCTTTTTTGTTATAAAAAAGAGACGAACAAATCAATTATCATTGTTACTTTTGTTTTATCACAATTTTTACGGCGAATTCAACTTAGATATTAAACTTTCATTTATTTGTTGTTTTTTTATTTTTATTCAACTTTTCTTTCGTTTCAACTGGAGTTCAGTGACTTAACTTCTTATATATTTAATGTTTTCTACATACACCCATCCCTCTATTAAATATATGTATATATATATATATATAAAATTAAATATATTACTAACTATGTATTATTTTCTATTAAATATTATTTTTTCTTACCACACAAAATATTATTTATTAACGTTTTTTCTAACAATTATAAGTTACATACTTTTAAATAATGAATTTCTAAACTAAATTTAAAAGAGAAATGTTAGAAAGTATATCATGTGGTTGATTGCTATAGAAGTAACTTTAAATCTATGGTTGGAAAAATGTGTTCCCGGTCAAATATCTGACCATATATATACAACTAGAGTTCTAATAGTAATATTATATTATACTGGCATACTTTTTTTTAAAGGCATGATGAACATTTTCTATTTGTTATGCTAATAGTGATATTAAATACTGAAATCTCCGCCAGACTGAGGATAGCCGGAAGAAAAAACCAACATGCCTAATGGAACTAGCATTACAATGGCAAATTATTGTCGTATGCGTAACATCTTTTAAAAGTAATAATTTTTTAACTAGCAACTCTTTAAGAAATGGTATGGATATTTTAGTTAATTTTTTCATTTATTTTTTTTTTTTTGTAGTTTAATAGTTTCTTTCTGTATTTAATTTAAAAAGTTTTTTTTTCATAAAGAATTTTTACTTTTTTGATAAATGAAAAGTTTTTGAAAAATAGAAACTTGTTTAAAAAAAAATTATTAGTTTTTTGATAACTCAAAGTATTTTCATTGAAATTTTTTAATTTCAACTTTATTTTAAGTTATTATATAGTTTGCAAAATTTAACAGTGAAAATTTGTTTAACTTTTGAAAATTAAAAATCGTAACTTCTACAAGTCAAATCCGATTTCAAAGATTTTTATATTTCTGTAAAGTGCTCGGCAAGGTAAATAAAAATTTAAGTTATCTCTTACAGTTAAAAAAAAATATTAGCGCTTGAATTTTTGATTTTCTGCCTCGACTTCATTTCGTTTTTCGGGAATAAATCCTGAGTGTATGAGGAAAGAATTTTTTTAAATATTCTGTAATTTAATTTAATTTGTAATTTATTCCGAAATAATATACTGAAAAAACTTCTCGATTATATCAATTCAACTAGACGGAAAAATTTTCAAATTCAACACTCTAAAATCAGTACAAAAATGTTATTTTTTTACAAGAAAATACTATATTCCTTCACTTTTTTCTTAAATTTTTTTTTATTAAAATATTTTTTCTTTACATATTTCAAAGGACAAAGTTTCATAAATGATTAGTAAGAAAATTTTAAATTAAATTAGGTTTGTACCCTACATTCTGCATTGGTCAAAAAAGTTGAATTTTAGAAAAAGTTTTATTTCTCTCGATTAATAAAAAAAAATGTAACGCTGGTTATTTTGAATTTTTCGACAATATTTATTCTTAAAATAGATCAAAGTTGCTTCCCGCGACTTTCATTGCATACAAAAGCATATTAGTATAATATATTCACTATTATTTCTTATGTCGTGTATAAAATGAATATCAGTCTTTCATTCCTACAAAAATCATTAAGAAAGTTTTACAAAGCAATTTTTTTAAATTAGTTTTTTTTAGATCAGTTTTGAGGTCATTATATTATGTTTTCAAAATGACCTATATGTACATATTACATATCATTGAATTGGTAAATAGATATATTTACATATTCTTGTAATATTTTATAAGTTTTTGAAAAGTAGACGGAGTTGTGCTTTAAAAATTATTCTTTTTGGTTTTTAGTTTTTTTATTTTTGAAAAATTTCCAAAACTTGGTTGTTAAAGCTACTTCAACGATTTTTTGAAGATTGAAAGACAGATGCTCACTTTTTATACCACATAAGAAATAATAGTGAGATTAAAAAAAAATCATTTAAAAAATTGCCTCTTTTTCATAAAATCTACATTTTTGCATTCGCTGAAAGCAATTTAGTATTAAATCAAGCTAGATATCTTTTGTAAATAAACGTCGTTAATAAATATAAAAAAGTAGCCTGATATTTTTTTATTAACCGAAAAAAATGTAACTTTTTTATAAAATTCACATTTTCCACCAATGCCGAATGTATGGTGTAAACCTAAACCAACTTAAAAATTCTTTCTTAATCACTTATGAAGCCTTATCTTTTGAAATGCGTAAAAAAATTAATAAAAAAAACTTTCAGAAAAAGTGAATAATAGTATTACATTTTTGTAAAAAAAAAAAATAGTCCTTTTTCATATCAATTTCAAAGCGCTGATTTGGAATATTTTTCACTTCTAAACGAATTGAGATAATCAATAGATTTTCTAGGATATTATATCGAAATATATCATAAATTAAAAAATATTTTTCAAAAGTTTTTCCTTCATACACCTCATGACATACACGCGAAAATAAAAAAAAAGTCGAGGGAAAAAATCAAAGATTCAAAATTCGAGCGTAAATATATTTTAACTGATAACTTAGCTGAGTAAGCTTATTTTCTGTTTATCTTGCCAAGCATTTTACGCAAATATAAAAATCTTTGAAAGCGGACGTGATTTTTAGTAGTTGCGATTTTTTTAAATTTTACGTACTCGAGGAAGTCCATTTTGACACTCTGTAGGTTATCTCATATTTTCGCACGGTGAATATAAGATTTTTATATAAGATTTTTATATAAGATTTTTTATAAGATTTTTCTGAAAGCCTAAGTTCTCCTTCACAACTCTTCCATATATCTTAATTCGAGCCGATCAGTATTTTAGGAGATACAGATTTATTACCAAAAATTTTGCGATATCAGATATAGGTTAAAAAACCTCTATCACTTCTCCTTTTTTTATAACAAATTTACATAAAATTTCTCCTTTTTGCAATTTTAACTCACCTCTCACACTTCTCCTTTATATACCAGAAAATACACCTCTTTCTCATCGACCTACATTCATTATACTCACCTAATTTACACACAAACTAAATAAAAGCAAAACATTTAATATATATTTTTTTTACCTCTTTTTACCGTTATTTTGCAAACAACCACCCTCTTCTATTATAACAAAATAAAAAGGTTTCTTTTTTACAAGATTTTAAGATGAAAAAACCAACAAGAGATTTTTGTTTTTGCACAAATGCGAGTAGTACAAAAAAGCACATGCCTGTAATACTAATTCGTACTCTCCATAAATACACACAAACACCTTTACTAATACATAAAATAACAAATAAGCAAACAAACTAAAGCATTTAGATATAGACAAACACACAGCCACATTTATAAAATCACAGTCGTTTGATTCGTCCTCCTCAAAAATAGTTGGGAAAAAAATGCAACGTACACATAGACACAAAAAATAGCACACATTCTCTCACATATTTAAAGGTATTTGTGGTGTTTTTATTTTATAAAAAACACACTCTCAAATAAAAATATATAAAAAAAAAAATAAAATAAAACAACCAGACATCGTGTTTGTAATACGAAGCTCAAAAGGAAAATAAACGAGGAGTATGGGCAATACGAAATAAGGACAACGAATGAGATATAACGGCAAAAGACAAATTAGTTTAACGACAACTTTACCGGCAAACGGTTGTAATGTAACGGAAGTTTTTACATAATAAAGAATAAAAATAAATAGATAAAAAATGTAAACAAAATTATTAAACAAAAAAATAATAATCAAAATAATAGAGATAAATTTTAAAATAATACAAAAAGTTTTATCAAATTGGTTTTGTTTAAATATCGAAATGCGTGTGCTTAAAATAATAAACAAAACCATTAAGAATTTATATTGAAAACAATAACAAGGAAAAATAACGTTTTTAATTCAAAATCGCGTGTTCCCGCCATTTATTTTGATGATGTTGGATTGAAATTAAAAAAACAAATGTAAAGAAAATTAAAATAAAAAAAAATCCGTGAATGATGTGACCCAATATAAATTTATTAAAAAACATATTTAAAAATTCAATGTGATTTATTTGACTTATAATTTTTTTGATTGATTTTTTATAAGTTTTTAGTGATAGAAATAAATTTAAAATACACAAGTTTACAAATTAGGGTCATCTTTTGCACCAGATTAGATGAAAACTTAACTTGAGATAATTTGGGGCGCTAAAATGAAATATGAAATTCGTTTCTTAAGATTGGTTCTAATTAAAATTCATAGAACAGCTCGCGGTAAACAACTATTGATATTATAAACGTTAGAATTTATTCTCAAACGTGAAGCCGATCCTCTGCAATAGACAATACTTAGTTCGACCACTACTCATTTCCAATTTATAACTTTTTAATCAATAAAATTTAAATTACTGTCAAACGTAATCAAAATTAATTTTTACCAATAAACTAGAAATATTTTTTAAAAACCGGAGTAAAGGTTTGAATTCAGCGCCCCAAATAATATTAAATTTAGTTATTGGTTGCTTTGGCACAAAATCATTTATACTTGTACAAATCCTATAAAACTATACTGTGTCGATTTAACTCCTAATAAAGGTTGACTCTTTGCGACCAACATTTATTCAAAATATTTGTGATAAATATATTAGTTATTAAAAGAGCTTGGAATACATTTACACCTGAAATGTATGAACTTAATTTAGACTAAATATTACACACGCACATAAGGCCATCCCGAAGAATTCTAATACAGGAATATTACACAAATTATATCTATTTGGAGCAGAGTACAAGCCAAATATTAAAAAATAAATATATAAAAACTGGTCCTCAGTTCCCTGCCTGTAATTGAAAAATCATTGGTTTCAGGCAAAAACAAAAAACTTTGGATTTCTTCTTCAAATGGGTTTCAAAAAATTTTGAGCTTGTTAGGAAAAAAAATATTTTTCAATTTTTTTTTTTTTTTTTGGTGCTCCTCCAGAGGACTTGTTAGTGCATTTTTTTTTCAACAAATATATAGGTAATTGTCAAAAATTTTTAATCAGGCTGAAACTTATTTAAATCTTTAATAACTTTTGTGGTAATACTACTTTAAATAAACGGGTTACAGATCTGAACTCGCAAGATTTAAAACTAATAGAAAGTTCTAAAACTTAGTAAAAGGGTTTAACTTTTTCCCATTCTTATACATTTCTTGTTCACGCTTTTATACTTTTTGATCTCCTTCAATCATATATAAACTAATCGGACTTTATGGATAAATTTTACATCTTCTTGTTGTTGTACACACTTTCACCAGTTACAAATAGGGTATTCAAATCTTGATGACAAAATTTTTAATTTTTTTAATTTTTATGGTTTTCTAGGCGGGGTGTGTGCGCTCCTCAACGAAATACAAATTTTGAAATAGTGATTGATACTTGATGTTACAGTGCATATTTTCACTTTATCTCGTTAATGTTCCTGAAATCGTCAACGCAGTAGATAATTTCAAATTTTGGAAAACAATAGCATAACTAAAAAAAATCAATTTTTCGCGAGGCACATTTATAATGGAATAACATGGCGCTTTAAAAATAAATTTAATAAAAAAAAACTTATGGAGTTGTTGAAAATTAAGCACAAATTGCACTTTTTGTTTCTGTATTTTTATATAGCAAATTGCAATTTGTACAAATCTTTCATATATAGATATAGGAACGGCAACAAATATAATTGATCAGGTTTACACGTTTAAGTCAAACGTCGTTGATAGTTGATCGCAAGGACAGCATGGAATTGTCCATAATTGGCATAAATAGTTTGAGTTTGTAATAATAAACAGAAATGTAGAGGAGTTACACAAAAAAAAAAACAAAAATCCAAAGATAAACATTTTGTGAACCAAAAAAAAAATCCCTTGTTTTAATGAAGGATCACAATATTAAATTCCATTTTTTGAAACAATTTCTAATAAAATATATTTTCATATAATGTATAGAGAAATAATTTAGATTTGATCTATATTTTTCGCAAAATTTTTAAAAAGATTTTAATCTTGTATTATTATACATAAACTTTTAGTTTGTAAAAATATTTATATGCTCAACTTAAAAAAGCTATGACTTTCGTGCCTCCTGCTCAAAATGTGTAGCTCGAACTAATTCTGCATGCATTCGGATCACTTTATATAACCAGCAAAAAACAAAAACATAACTTTTTCATCATTTCGGAAGCAGAACTGAGGGCATATTTTGCATTTTCTTTGAAACATAATAAAAAGTAATATATATAATATATAATATATATATAATATATAATATATAATATATAATATATAATATATAATATATAATATATAATATATAATATATAATATATAATATATAATATATAATATATAATATATAATATATAATATATAATATATATATAATATATATATATATATATATATATATATATATATATATTTTGGGCAAAATGTACTAAGCCCTTAATTTTCAATCGCTAATAAAAATATATATTTATGTATATATATAAATATATATATATACATAAATATTTATTATTTATTATTTTAAAAAATCTTTGCAAATAAAATGCATCAAAAAGTATTGATATACATAAGTACGTGTAAAATGTATGTAAAATATAATATATCAATGTTATAACCGATGTATTAAATGCACGTAATATCGTAGTAATTATGCGTCCTTGAAATTTAACATAGATACTAATTTCACGGAAAGAACGTAACATTAGGACTGAATGGAAAAATGGTCGCTAGAGTAACATCAATAAAGATATTTAGTACACGTAATCGATTTTTTTGATAAACCGTTCAAAATAAACTA
Source organism: Protocalliphora azurea (assembly GCA_932274085.1). Classification (NCBI taxonomy): domain Eukaryota; kingdom Metazoa; phylum Arthropoda; class Insecta; order Diptera; family Calliphoridae; genus Protocalliphora; species Protocalliphora azurea. The sequence goes on along the minus strand of OW026520.1, from coordinate 14,408,799 downwards.
TGCGTATTCACATTTTGTATAGAAATAGTCTTTTATATATGCACCATTAAGACAAATTATGTCCTGGATTTTTCCAACATCAATGACCAGAAGTCTATAGTAACACATCAACATGTATCAGTAATAACAAAAATATAACATACAATTTGTTCTTAACGTGTAACTAGCAAAATGTTTGTTCTTTATATCGCCAAATCGAATACACCTTCGCAGTCTGCTTTATCAGCTATTTTCCTTAACAAATACTCAATTGAGCTCAGCAAAATAACCAAAAATCGTTGGCACAAAATTACATTTTATTGAATACAAAAATAATTTCTTTTTTCACTTTTTGAAATTTATAAAAGCTGTCAATAGTTTTGAAAAGTAATAAAATCAAGTTACAATATTTATTATACTAATATATAATTTAATTAAACGCGTTTTAAGAATTAATTAAAACGTTGCTTGAATATGAGATGATTGATAATTTAAAGATTTAAATAAAGCAAAAATCCTACTACAATTTTATTTCTACTATATCTGTTATTTTATTTTTTGCATGAATATATTAAGTAAATTTTGATGAAAAACGAAACAGTTAATGGAAAAATAAAAGGTAATAATTTTTCTGTGTATAATTTAGTACCATGTTCTAAAAATATAGTTAAATTGAAATTAATTCTATAATCTTAAACAAATATTAATATTATGGAATTAGTTTTTTCTCTTGTAACACATGTAATATTTCTAAAAAAAAATTTAAATATTTAAGGCTTTTTTTTTAATTCAATATTTTTCATTACTACTCCTTTAGTAATTGAAAGAGGGGTACATCAAAATCTTCTTTTTTCGCTTTTTCCATATTAAGTATCTATACATACTATAAATAACTTAGCCTAATTTTTGATGATTTTTTTCTCAATTAAAATTTATTTGCTGAAGTAATTATATTTAATAAATTTTAACTGGAATATTAAAAGACTTGTTGAGTTTTTTAAAGAGATATAGTCTTCTGATTGAAATATTTACTTCTTCAATAAAACGGGTTAACCGTTTTTTTTTCGGAATTCAAGAATTGCAAACAACTATTTGAACTAATCGAAAAATGATTTCTCCAAAAAATCGCATAGCCGATCAACCAAAGTGTGTGTAATTAATATCTTACACAGTTTTGCTGTGAATACAAATATATATATATTTATGAAATTTTAAGAAACCGATCTTAAACTTCAAATACTTTTTTTAATTTGGTTTTTTAAATTAATACACAGCAAAAAAATTAAAATGGGTTACAATTACCAAATTGCTTATATAAATTAAAAATTTGTTGGACTATGCTCCAGTCACCAAAATTATAATTATTTATTTCAATATTTTCATATTATTTAAGTAATATTTCATAAAATATATATGTAATTTTAATATATTATCCAAATGGGTATTGAAATTAAGTGTGACCTTAAAATTAAATTCACTTGTATTTATGTTATTAGAAGGTCCAAAAACAGCAGTTATTTCCACGCGATATTTAATGTAGGAAACTTAGGGGACGACACATACAAATATATGCATATGCAGGTTTCATTATTTAAAAATTGCGAAAAATTATTGCCTCATACATACTTTTATACGAAAATTAGTTTTCTAAAAAGAAGATAAACTCATGATCTATTGATTGATTGAAGAAGCCATACGCTACATGACTCAAAGGATCTTATGCGCAACATACTTATGTACAGCTTTGATACACAATATTTTATTTTATTTTATTTTATTTTTTTTTTTTTTGCATTTCGGCATCAGTGACGGGAATATCGTAATACCTAAGAGTAATACCAATCATAAAACGCGTATAATTACCAAATAATTAACAAAATTTCTATATCCTGGCACCTTTAAGAACTACAGATCTCACACCTTTTTTCTTCAAAACTGAACAAATTGGCAATAATAGATTAGAACATATGGACAATTGACTCAAATGCATACTCACAGTCATCAATCATCGAATATATTTGTAAATAATTTATTCAATTTAAAACTTTTTAAATCTGCATCTCTCTCCAATATGATTATATCAATTGGTAAAAACTGTAAAAAATGAAAAACAGAAACATTTTTCCAATTAAAGAATTCATCAAATCAATAAAATTGATGATTGAATGAATTAAAAATTTAAGTAAGAAATAAAATTTTACTTAAATTTTATTTTTATTTTATATTTATTTGAATATATTTATTAAATTTAGATGCAAAATTAAACAATTGTGTTAATTGAAGAATATACGGTATTAATTTTTTTCTGTTTTTAAGTGTTCTATGTGAAAATTAAATTAAATTTCACAATGTTTCTATTTTTTTGCACAAAGAAAAAATATGGTCTATTAAAAGATTTATCAAAGGTAAAAACTATTCCAGTTACTTTTTAAATTGTATCAATTATTCAAGTGATCAAAATTTAAACTTTCTAATATTTTTTACCAAAAATAAAACAGTTTATCGGCTTTCAGTTATTTTTCTTATTGTATCAGTTAATGAATTAGTCAAATAAAAATAAAAATAATTGAATATACAATTTTTTTAATAGGTTAAATTTGAATTAATAAATTAATTAAATATGTATTATTTGCAATTGAAATTGGATTTAAAATTTTCCTATATAAAATACAGAATATTTCGATTTTGTATAATATTTAATTATAAAAATATTTGAAATCATTTTAAAATTCTGAATAATAATTAATTGATTTTTTTCGAATATATATATATATATATATATATATATATATATATATATATATATATATATATATATTTATGCTGTAAATTTTAAAAAATATTAATTATATGAATTAATGATAATTAAATTAGTAGAAAAAAAATAAATAACAAATTACTTAATAAATTTTGATGAAAAACTTTTTCTGTGCTGTTGATGCAATTATGTCAACAACAATTCAGGTTGCAAAACAGCAAAAAATTCAAAACCTGAATTGGTTCAGTGTGCTATTGGTGAGCAATCGAAGCTAAAACAAACCCAAAAACTGTGTCTGAAAATAACATTTTTTTTGGATCCTGTAATCGCGGATTTTAGCATATCTGTATACACAATTCTTCTAATGTTTAATTAGTGTATTGTTGACTATTGCAATATAATATTGTGGACAATTGATGAAAACAAACATTTTCAAGAATGTAAATATTTTCAGTTTTTTTATTAAAAAATTGTCGCCTTCTCGCATATTGCAAAATTAAGAAAAAATATATAATAATGAAGAAATGCCACAATTAGGGATACATTTATACCAGAACATACACAAAAACAACAAAAAATTTTGAGGTTATATTACAAAATTTAAAACTGATTTATGATGTCCCAAAACCAATAAATATAAAATATAAAACATAAAATATATCAAATATAAAATATAACAAATTGAAATGCAGACAAAAACATGGTTACATCATTCTCACTACAACAATATAATATGCTCATTGTTAAATGAATTTTAATAAATCTGTGTTCATGATAACAATGGTTTTGTTTCAAATTTATCATTTAATGTTTACACTCATTAAAAATTTTAATATGATTGATTGCAAAAATTATATGTTTTAAATATTTTTACCAGAAAAAATTTTTATTAATGAAAAATATCATTACTTCTATAACCGTTAAATATTGCAGTATTTTACTTGTTATTAAACCATATTTTCTTTTCCAACCCGCGGCAGCAAAATGTTTCAAATTGTTTTTAAATATATATATTTTTTAATATTTGTTTCACAACTTCGTTGTAATTCGCATTTAATTTATATATGAGTAAATATAAATAGACAAGGTTTGCTTACAGTCGGTGTGTTCTAGCATAGTAAGATATTGATTAACTACTATTAAATGTTTTTTAGTTAAAAAAGTATCTTATATTTGAACCACTTATGGTAGTACAAATAATTATAATTAATAAACAAATAATATGTAAATATATTTTTTTTTTGTTTTTGTTTTTGCTAATGAAAATTTTCTCTATTATCTTCAATAAAAATTGTATAAAAATAATGATTTTTTTAATACATTTTATTTTAATATATGATAAGAAGGAATAATAATATGACAAAGTGAAATAATAATATGATAAAAGGAAATAATAATTTAAGAAATAGCATAGTAATATGACAACCAATCATAATCTTATGGAATGATATAGTACGATTGTTCAATTATATGTAACAACATGAAAACACAAATCATAAAATCGGACACAATATGATAAAATGGAATCATAATAATTATTACCTATACTCATTTCTATTTTACGCTGTACTCATATATTCCAATCATAATATTTTGCTCTTAGATTATGATCCCAAAAACTATATTTTTTCTCCGTGTGCAAGCTTTAAAAAGTCAACAGAAATTCTTTAACATCATGGAACTCCTGAGAATATAACAGGAGTTTTTTGCGAAATAAGTATGAAGCGATACTATATTGAAGTTCTTAGTAATAATCTGTAAAATTATTCCGCCTAAAATAACTAAAAACCTCTGATGTTATGCTGACAAGAATAGCTCTTAAACAAATAAGTTGAAGTAAAGTAAAATTATAGCAAGAATTAATTCCAAAATTATATATCTCAGTTCCCACAATAGTTGGTCACATTAAGTGCTTTAATATATCAGGCCTTAAATGCTTGTGTTTTTGTAATGTTATTATATGTTGTTATTTTTTGTTTCAAATACATAACCCTTGATTTACGATTCAACAATAGTTACCATTTCTTGAAATACACCTTGAAATACACGTTTAAAAAATAATGACAAACCTTGAGTTGTTCGAAATGAAATATGTTATGTGGGAATTTATAGAAAATAAAGTAATTATTTTAAAAAAGTGTTTAAAATAACTTAAATTGCTAGAAAAATATCAATGTTTTGGATAGATTTAATAATTTTCATAAAACTACAAGAACAGTAATCCAAAAAATATGTGCTACTAAATCAAGTAAACATGTGTCTTTAATCTGAGACAGAAACTTAAAATACACTTATAATTTGAATATCACTAGATTAGAAAAATATATAAAGAAACTAAAAATAATATGTATCATTGAGCAAGAAGTTTAAAAAAATGCAACTTGAAGACGAATCTTGCTAGAGTAAATTCTTAAATAGCAATGGCATTTTCTCGAAATTTTATATTTAAAGGAACATCTTTATCAGCCGATTTGAACGCCATTAAATAATTTCCCCATTATTTTAATTTCAATCAATTAATAATAATTATAATATAACAATAATAATAATAATATAAACAAATATTTAACATACCCTATGTTTCATTTTTTAATAGACAAGAAATAAAAATGAAGTAAATAATTTTATGTTTTAATGTAATGCGATTTTAAGGTCCCAAACAAAAAACATTCTTCATTTAATTAGCATTTCAATTTACGCGATATTTAAAAATGATAGTCCCATAATATAGTTTTGTACCTATTCTGAACCCTGTTCGTTTTTTAATTACAAGTACTTTCTCCGATCCCAATGAGACGTAAATTGAGGGTTACCTGTATTGATAATAATTGTGTTCATTTTTCTTTTTATTCTTTAAATTATTATTATTTTAATGAAATCCTTTAAAAAAAAAATACTGAACCGGTCTATGGTAGTTTAATTTTCTTTTGAAGCATTTTTCAAATGTTCATTTCGTGATTTTTGTAATTATCATAAAAAACTATAAAAAATATAAAATAAAAACCTCATATTATTTTAGGTCTGTTGTTTCTCCACTTTTTTTAAGTACTTTAAGAGTATTTATTAAAAAAAGAACTAAAGTATAATAGTATACCATAGTGTTTTTGTTTTACTATAACACCACTTCACCTATGCTAATTTAAAAAAAAAGCAACCAGCAACAACAAACACGTAGGTATATATGTGCATTCAACTAGGAATATAAAATTTTATAAAACATTGACTTTTACTTGCCAATATGAAACTTTTTGTCGGTTGGTTAGCTGACTGGCTGGCAGGATTTTTTGGACTGTCGTTAGTTAATAGCGTGTTTTTAACCAAAAATAAAAATTATTTTGTGGAAAACCTCTATTAACACACACATCCAATATTTACTCGCCAGAGCATAAAAAGACTTTTACAGTAAAAAAATAAAACCCAGCAAAGGATATTTTAGAAAGCAATTAATATATGAAATATAAATTAAAAATTAAACACAAAGTTGTCCTCCAGGTTCCAATTTTCAATGAATATGTCATAAAAGGGAATGAAGAATAGTAAAGTAATAGATCTTTAAAGTAGCCGATTAAAGTTTTATAGAAAAGTGACAAAAAGTAAATGACTAGCATAAAATGTTCTCATACCCACTCTCAAGAGTAAAGTCAAGAATACAGTATTTTTTCTGTACTTGTTAGATGTGCCATAAGAAACCAAAAATGATATGCCAATTTTTAGTGGAGGAAAGCTTCACGTAAGTCTATGTCATTATTGTGATATGAGTTCCAATAAAAATTAAAACTGATCATAAACAACTTTCGAAATTAGAAAAAAAAAAAAATAATAATAAATACTGTAAATGTAACATAATATGTTACCTTTACAGTAATTTTTTTATTATTTAATACTATCATTAACTATTGTGTGAAGAAATTGCAAAGTTTCAACCAATATAGCAGTCCGAAAATATCTACCAAATTTAGAACATTTGAAATAAACATCTTTTGAATAAAAAGCTAGCACATTTTAAAGAGTATTATTTTCGCATTTGACTAATTCCATTTTAAATTTAAAAAATTTTGACACTTGGTTACCGATTTAGATAAAATTTGGTTCATGTATAGAGGAGGATACAGGGTCGTGTAAAATTAATTTCTCTCATTTTTATTTTGAGAACTGTAGCAACTCTATAGATTTGGAAATGATTAACAAATTTATTTAAATGAACATTACTTTTGTTATACAAAAGATATATGAAAGATGGATTTTTCCAAGCTTGTATTTTAAGATGCCATATAAAAATTTTGAAAATATTTTTAGCAATATATTTTTTTGTAAGAATTTTTTTTAGTGAAGTATATCTAAAAAAAGTCCATCTTTAATTTTTTTATATTTTTTTTTTTTGGTACGAAACTCATCGGTACTCCTACTACAGATAAAATTTCAGAGATGTCAAAATTTATAAATTTAAAATGGAATTCCTCATTTCAAACTTTATGGAATTAAATATTATGTGTACAAAAAAATGCGTAATTGATGCTCCCTTTATCTCTCCCCTTAAATCGATATAAAACAAAAGATTGATATCTTATGCAGCATTACCGTTGGGCGACCTTAGTTACCAACTGCCCCTTTTTCAACCACTTGGCCACTTGCTTGGCGCCTTTTTTAAGATGAAACTAAATGGTGATTTTTGGAGTGACGAAAAACTATGTTGTTTGAAATATCTCGACTCACTATATATTAATTTCAACGAATAAATTAATTATTTTGAGATTGTTTCACAATATTTCTCTCAAACAGTTTTACGACAGAAAGTCTAACTTTAAAAGTTCGAATTTGGCAAAACCGTATAACGCATTCGATAGCTAATAATGTGCTGAACTTTACCACAAACATATTTTTTTGGTACAGCATTTGTTAAACTAAGTTAGCGCCTCCAAATCCAAAGTTTTTTCAAACATTTTATTTTTTTAAACTACTGGAATATAGCATTAACTTTAAATGCAGAAATTAAATACACGGTAAAATTTTTAGTCTATTTTCTCTTACATCATATATTACTTATATCTTGAAATACCAAATCATATATCTTTAATGTCCTTTTATTAATTAGGCAATGACACATGTTCATTTTAAAATAAATAATTTTTTAATTAAAAAAAAATTATGTAAATTGTAAGTTCAAGGATATATATCTAGTATCCTGCCCTGGCCTGCCTTGTTCACTAATATTATAATATTCTAACTTATCTTCGCAAAAATACATAATTTTTAATAAAATTTGTACACATATTCTACAGTTAATTGTTCAACACAAAATTTTAATTTTAGACTATCTAATAATGTCAAAAACAACTAAAACGTTTATTTCGTGTAAATTATCATTTAAATTTCTATAATTTTCACTCTTAAAAGTTGCAACACAATATTTTTATAAGATCTTTCTATAGTACAACAAATTGATACAATTTACTAGCATCGATATGCAATATATGCACATAACGATTTTTAATATGGAGCCTTATGTGGATACTACTTTTTTTCACTTTAATAAAAACTAATTTCGGAAAAACATTTTTATCCCTATTTCCACGAAATTCAAAAAAGAAGTTACGTGTCAAATCTCATTACGCTATCTTCTAAATTTTAAACTATAGTATCGACATCGCTAAATTTGTTTAGTAAATTCTTTAATACGAAATTAAACACATTGAGGTGACTAAATGACATTGCTTCTGTGCATTACTGTGACTGACATAAAACTGCGCATCTTACAATGATGCCAGTTATAAAGGCCAACAGTTGTGAATCCATTCGTTAAATTTGTTATACTGAAATTTGGAAGACTGGAGTTCGAGTGAAGACTTCTTACAAAAGTGAAGAACTTTAATTAATAAAACTATAAATTTATGTTAACTACACAATTCCTGTTTCCCTTATTTTTTTTCTGTTATTGATTACTTCTATGGCCTTGACTATGAAAAAAAAAAATACTGGGAGATTGCTAGCAGCTTTATTTTTTGAAATATAGTTTTATTATTTAAAAAAAAAATATTAATACATATGTTAACAAAATTTCTATCGAACACTATCAAATGATGTTTTATAAGATTTCTTCGAATGAACGACTTTAGGTATATCTCATTGTAAACTGATATTAGAGAATCAGGCTAAGTGCGAGGGCAGGAAGTGCTCATGTTGCACTCCAGCTCTTGAAAATTCGATAGCATGCACTTAACGAGTTCGACATGGCCGTCAGATTACTTTTTGCCTAGCAAATTACTCATAAGAAAAAAAAAAACAAAAAAAAAAGAATTGCCAACTTTGGGTTCGACTTCAGTCATTCATTTGACAAAACTAGGATCTTTCACGAGTTGTATAAACTGTAGCCCATCAAAAATACCAGCTTTCAATTTTTCACAAACTGTTTCATTATGCTGAGTTTAATATGAAGTGGTGGAAGTATGATGCAGTCTCGACTCACTAATGGCACTTTTAGCTCTTCCCGCACTGACCAAATTTTTGTGATCAATAGTGTTATTTACCATGACTTTCCCAGAGACACATTGAACAAGAGAACTTTGTGCACCCATGTCATGGGTTTTACGAATCTCTTTTCCATAACCGCAGACATACAAAATGACGAACCTATGGCTAGCCCTGATTACTCAATTTTATTTAAAATATTGAGTTTTTCGATATTTTTCAAATACATATTCACCATAAATATAGCAAAAACAATCTGGATTAAAGATACAACATCTTCTTGACGAACAAGAAAAAAATATATTTTAATGTCCAACAAAAACGAAATTCTAAGCAGAAATAAAAAACAAAAAAGAAATATATATATATATATATATATATATATATATATATATATATATATATATATATAAATTGAAACAGAATTTTCTAAAAAAAAATATTTAAAAAAAAATTTCCTAATTTGAAATCAGTCAAACTCAAGTGACATAGTTTCCATTAAAAACCATAAAGCAAAAGAAGACATTGAGTCCATAGCATTTGTTAGATATTTTAATTCATTCTAGGTAATACAAATTAGAAATTAGAACAAAAGTTTTATTTTTCTTAAGTTAACCTTTAGAAAATTTCCCACGTTCCAAATGATCAGTGTTTTCACAAGTACTCTAATTCTAAAAGTCTAAGTATATAGATAAGAAAATCTCCACAAATAAATTACAACATGCCTATACATTATAGTCTTCATTGAAAAAAATATTGTAGAAAGACCCCTCAGATGATGCGTATTGATAAGCTAAATACAGAGAAAGTATTACATTTTTAAAATTAATCTCTACTTGCCTACCAGTGATTCAAACTCCATAGTCTGCTAAATTTTGTAATTTTGAGCTTGTTGTAAAAAAAAAATTGTTTAGTAAAATTACAGTACAGAAGATTGCTTTTTACTACATTACACATTGTGACAGTTATTTATATACATGAAAAAACCGATATATTCATGAAACTAGGGACTATACGTAATAAAATTATGTATTCAATCAAGTCAAGTTTCCTCTTAAGAGGAGTTGAAAGTTTCGAAGGATATACATGTTTCAAAAACAAAAATTATAAAATATTTACGAGTGCTATATCAACCCAATACGGGTGTCAAAACCAAACTAAAAATCCCAACAATATAATCATGTTTATTTTTTAAATATTACAGCAAAAAAACGAAAGAAAATATTACCTTTTAGTATTTATTTTCAAATATTTACCAGCCTGCAACAGTCATTCCTACACGTGAAAAAATTTCTATGTGGATAAAACTAGAGACCATCCGTGGTAATATTTTCTACCAAGTTTTTCTCCAAGATGTAAAATTTTCCCTCAAAAAGACTTCAAAATTTCCAAAGATGCGCAAATTTTAAGAATACTATAAAATATTTACGAAGAATATATCGACCCAATATGGATGTCAAATGAGAGCTACGAGTTCTTGCAATATAAAGGTTTCTTTTATTTAAATTTTGTATTAAAAAATATTATACAAAGAGAAAATGGAAACGTTGTGACTACAGGATCGGATTTTGTCGGTTTCAACAACTAACAAACAATTCAATTACAGTTACTGAATATTTTCGATACTCGCAACTATATTAATGAAATAGAAATAACTATTGTCAATTAAAGTTTATATTATTTGACTTTTTTTTAATAATAAATTTCTTTTTTAAATACAACAAATATATAAAAACATAAATAAAAATAAATAGAAAAAATACATTTATGAACATATAAAATGTATGATGAGTTAATACAATATTTAATTGGAATGGTCCTGATATTAAGTTTAAAATCGGTTTCTTGATTTTCTTGAAATGACCACTGCAGATGAATTTGTAGCGACTTTGAATGTGTGCCGGATTTCAGAGAACTTAATTAATAATTAAACAATGTTAAAAAACAAAAATGTAAGTGAATTTGTCTGTTTCGTTTAATGCTGTTCGTGTTTCGTGTTCTATTCTTGTATATATATATATGCCAAGGATATTCTTGTTTCTTGTTTGGAGGGCTTCATATTTGTGCTTGAAATTATCAAATTGGATCTTTTCACAAAGACAATGTTGTTTGTGATACTAAATCTATATTTCCGACCTGCAAATTTTAACTTTTAGATGCCTCTTGTATTAATGTTCATGTTGCATCCAATTTCTTAGCTTTTGAATGAATTGATTTTTTTAAAATATGGAATTATTACATGATCTACTAAATGCTCAAATTATTAATACTTTGATAAAAGAAATATTTTTTTTTTTAAATTTTTTGTTTTAATAATTTTCAATAATCAGAAATTTGCAGATGCTTATATGGCAACTGAACTTCATAGCTTTCAGTTATCAGTTGCCATGTGTAATATCATTTCGGCAACTGGCAACACAACCAAAGTTCGATTGCTATACACAATAGTCCTATTACTTTTTTACAAATACATGTGTACATCGAGAGAAGCTTCCCCTCTGCAGTCAAGGGGTTTAAAGAACTTACCACTAATTATTACTTAAACAATGTTTTAATTTAAAATGTTAATTTCAGTATTTATTTCTAAAAATTTTCTGTAATTTTATTATATTTATTTAAATTAAAATAATATTTTTGCAAATTTCAAAAAATTTTCTATCTTAATTCGATTTGCATAAACGAATTGACTTTTCTTATAACACTTTTACATCCACATTAAAGCTGGATTGAAGCGGACAACTTGGTCAGTTGTACTTTTACCCAGTTGTAGTAAATTTAGATCTATTGAAATATTATTTTTGTTTTTGTAAACAAAAAAAGTCATCTAATTTGTAGTAGTTTAATTACAATGATACAATTCACTTTATTCTATAAAATATTAATAGCTGAAATAGACTTTTGAATAATCGTTTTCCTATGTATATTTATTAGATAATTATATTATATTATTATATATAATATTTAAACAAAAATTTTTGTTACATTGCAGCTTTCACGAGATATTCATATTTGTTTGGGTATAATTTTGTTAAATTTTTTATAACTTTTTTTAAGTTAAAATCCTTTTGAGCTAAGAATCTACTTCCTAGAGAAAAACTGAATATGTAATTTTATTATGTATGATCTTCTAGTTTGCTGCTTATGTCGACTTTTTACATGTGTGAAAAACATTTTTGGGAAATTTTTGCACAGTGTTATTGGAACAAAAACTTTCTAAAGCCTATAAAAAATCATACTTAAGTTATTTTTATTAATAAAATACGTTAAAAAAATAGAAATTTTGGTCAATCTTAGTAAGTTTAGAAAAAAGTCACTAGAATACATCGATTTTTGATGAGGAACACAACTTCTGCAAACAAAATTTTGCTTATATTTTCTTAATGACATATTGAAAAAGATGAAAATTCTAAGGCTTATTTCGCCAAAATATTTTGCTGGGTTATGACAGGTATTTAACCAGTGTCTGCAACGTTATTTCAATGTATATTTATGCTGCAATATTTCTAGTTATATTGCTGCTGTTACCGTTTTTGTTGTTGTCATACATCCTGTTGGTGCTGTTTAATTTAACAATATGTACAATATCCACATAAGCATATATGTAAAAATAAACGCACTCACACTCGTATAGCCTTATATTCAAATACAGACAAATATAAAGTCATAAAAATATAATGAGCCTTAAATACCAGAGTGTGTTGTTTGTGGCTATTTTGTTTGCTTGCGTATGTATGTGATAGTATGTATGTATGTGTATGTTTTGTTGGTCATTGATTGAAGCTACTGGTTTTTATTTTTGGTTTGTTAACATACCGCTACTGCTACTGCTGTTTGGCTAGTCATTTAATATTTGTTGCTGTAAACAATAACAATACAAACATGCAACAACAGAAAACTAAATTTACAAACTGCTCACATAAGTATGTGAAAATATATATGCGTATTTACGCATACAAATTAATTAATTAAATATGTATTAGTGACATTGGTAGAAATATTTCTATAGTAGTGGTTATGATTATTTTTTAAATATTTTCTGGAAAAATTTCAGATTTCTGCGTTACACTAACAAAAATGTTAATCATTTGAATTTAATTTATTTTTCGTCAATTCTGTAACATTAATAATAAATCAATATCATTTAATATTTCCATTTACTTTTTTTCATTTCTCTTCTCTTCGGTATTTTTTCTAAGTGTATATTAAAAAAAATCAAATAAGTCAATTAATTTATTTGTTGTGATTAAAATCATAATAATGCAAGCATTTTGTGGGACACTGATTACGGAATTAATTATATAAAATATGTGGAAACATTTTTAAAAATTAAAAATAAATTTAGATCTAATGACATGTCAAAAATCCAGGGAATTTTATTTAAATATTAATTTCAAAAAATCTTGTAATATAATTCAGATTTATTTAAATTAAAATTAAATTTTTGTTGTATTCAAAATTAATAGGGTGTATGAATAATATTAATTATACACCAAATAATTATTTAACACTCCTACGTCATTTTGCACGAAAAGTTGTACAACATATAAATATATATATGTATACTTTAGGAAAATTTAAAGCTGAAAATTAGATATTTCATACTTCAGTCTTAGAAAAATAAATAAATGAATAAATAAGTGCGTGCGTATTCTGTATAAATCACTTGCTAAATACCGAAAGTAACAGCAATAAAATAAAGTGCTGTTGCTAATTTCAACCAAATAAAGTACAAAATGTAATTTTGATTACATACAAAAAAAGATTTTGATACTACATAAGAAGTTGTTGCTTAACTATTCTTTCGTAAAGTGTGTAATTTAAGTAGTGTTTACTTATCTTTTTGGTAACAGAATAATATTTGTAGTGAACATTTAATCGTTAAAAGGCAAATCCTTCACACACTTACAAACAAGCAAAAAAAGAAAGAAAAATAAATATAGAAAGAAACAAACAAGAAAAATACTTCTTAAGAAAATCAGAAAAAGAAATTTCTTATTAAACTTAGTTCTAGTTCAGTTTTAGCTCACTTATAGTTTTGTTCTTGTTCAGTTCTAGTTCTGTTCTTGTTCCGTTCTAATTCAGTTCTAGTTAAGTTGTAATTCCTTACTAGTTCGGTTCTAGTTCAGTTCTAGTTCTATTCTTCTTTAGTTCCAGTTCAGTTCTAGTTCAGTTTTAGTTTAGTTCTGGTTCAGTTCTAGTAAAATTCTAGTTAAGTTATAGTTCAATTCTGGTTTGACTCTATTTCAGTTCTAGCTGAGTTCTAGTTCAGTCCTTGTTCAGTTCTAGTTCAGTTCTAATTCAGTTTTTGTTCAGTTTTAGTTCAGTTCTTGTTTAGTTCTAGTTCAATTCTAGTTCAGTTCTATTCCTAGTTTAGTTTTAGTTTAATTGTGGTTCAGTTGTAGTTTAGTTCTAGTTCAGTTTAAGTTCACTTCTAGTTCAGACCAAGTTCAGTTCTAATTCAGTTCAAGTTTAGTTCTTATTCAGTTCTAGTTTATTTCCAGTTCAGTTTCACTTCAGTTTTACTTCATATTCATATTCTTACTATTTTTTCTACTTCCTACTTATTTAAGCTAAAAAAACATAATTATGGTTTATTTTCTCATAAAGTATTCCCTTTTAATTTTTTTTTTCTTGTAGGCTTAAGGCATCAATTTTTTTGCATTTTTAAATTTCTTATTATTAAAACTTTCTATGGTTTCGTTATGCTTTTATGTATATGTATTCGTGTGCATAAATAAATAGTAGTCTGTCATCAATATTTTGGACAAATGTAATTAAAATTTAAAAATTTAACAGTATGTTTTTTGATGAGAAATTTTGTAAACAAAAATCGAACTAATAATATTTCGTGCAGATAACATTCATATGTATATAACTAAAGGAAACCTTAAAACTTAATGTGGAAATTGTTATTTTAATATGATTGGTTTAAGTTTAATAAGAAATAAGTTAATTTTAAATGCACAGCCTTATGCTTCAGGTTAAAAATAATTTAAATAAATCACAACTTTAATTGAAATTATCATATAATAAACAACAATGAAATTAAGAGATAATATTTAATATTAAAAAAAAATATATTATAAATTCCATAGCAATATCAGTTACAAAAAAGTATTATATAAAAATAATTAAATAAAAGTATATATATACAAAAATAAATAAAATTAAATCAAAAAATATGGCAGCAACAATAATAAATAAAGTGATTTATTTAAAAATAAGTGGTAGAAATATTAATAATTTACCCCAACAACCTACAGCAATACTTTTATTCATATTGATATTAATGTGCCACAAAAGTCATTTTCATGCAATTGAAACGGCTGCTGATGTATTAAGTAAGTAAATAAAATAATTTTAACAATAGTGATAAAAATTAATAATAATAATATTTTACAATAGTAATAAAAAACTCAAATTCGAAAAAATATAAATTTTTTTTTTTAAATAAAATGTAGATAAAATATCCATATGCAGTGTATATGACAAATATTAAATGTCAATGTGGCATCTAAATTTTGTATATGTCATGTTATAATTTCAGAAAAAAAATTATATAAAGGCATTAACTATAAAATAAATGTTTTTTTATAAATGAAATTATTTTGACATCCAACGAAGAACACAATCCAAGTAATTTAATACACAAATGGTAAACTTTATAATTTCAACAAGTAAAAAAAACATATATTGATTTTTTTTCATGGAATTTGGTAAATTGCAGTAAAAAGTAAGGACTGTAAATAACGAGTACGAGAAATTTTTTGACAAAAAATATCAATATGATCCAAGAACTTTAGAAACATATTGTGAAATACTTTTATAATTTTTTATCTCCCTGTCCAAATATGCAAAAACTTTTAATTTTTTTTTTATTTTTTCAAAAAAAAAAAAAAATAAAAAAATTATTTTTGAGTTTAAGTTTTTACTCAAATTATAATGATTATTTTTTGATTTTTATTTTTCGATTAAACAATAACGATTATTTTTGAATTTTATTTTTTGCTCAAAATGCAATGGCTATTTTTGATCTTTTATTCGACTATAAACCAATTCTTGGAAAATTAGTAGGTCGATTACATAGGCTATCCGAACTGAATTTGTGTTGCCATTTGCCGAAATTATATTGCAGATGGCAACTGGCAACTGAAAGCTTCAGTTGTATTGTGTTGGCGACTTCAGTTGCCACACAGACTTTTGGTTAAAGCTAAACATTTTTTTTTTTTTTTTTGCAAAAGTAGGTCTGAGAAATTAGTAGATCGTTGGTACATTATATATATCTAAAATTGCTTAGATTCATTCAAACGTTAGGAAATTGAATGCAACACGAACATTATTCCAAAGGATATCTAAAAGCGATTTTGCATGTCTAAGATGCAGATTCAGTATCACAAGCGATATTATTTCTGTGTGAGGATCCATTATGATATTTTTCTCCATCTAGAAAAATTCACAACAAAGCCGTGTATTTGGTAAGTGCTGAAGAGTGTCATCTATCAAACACAATTGATCCATTCACTGAGAGCGTCGAACTAAAAACACACAAACTCACATTCAGCATTTATTTCAAAAATGTGTTTCTGATAACTTTTTGGCAACTGAAATGGAGTTGCTATTCATAATACAAATTTACTGATAGGTGGCGTTGCCAGTAGGCAACACAACTTAAGTTCGGTTGTCATACATAATCAAACTATAAGAATTTTGATTTCTATAGTAGATCACATATGAACGATTTGTTCAATTACTGTACGATCTGCATAAAGTTCTAATTATTCATTCTAGATTTTTAATACCAATAATCTTAAGCCATTTTTTTAGGTTGTCCGGTTCTAAACTACTAACAACATTAAGGCAGTGCGCATTTAAGAACTTTTCAAAATTGCAACTAAAAAATTGGTTACAAATTGAAATTTATTATAACTATGATTCATTTGGTTACCAATACCAATATTTGGGATAAAAATGAGAACTTTACACGATTATCGAATTTATAACGCTTATTTAAGTAAATGGTAAATTGATAAAATAAACTAATGATATAATCATAATAAGCATTATTCCATTATGATTACATTTTAATGGTCGTAAGCAGTGCTGCCAGTTTAGCCTTTTTGAGGCTAAATCTAGCCTTTTTATTTTGCTTTTAGCCTCAACATTTTCATTTTAGCTTCCATCTTTTTTAGCTTTTTATGATTCCTTAAAAATGCTTTAAAAATCCTAAAATTTCAACAAAGAAGAAAATAATTTTGTATTTTCTTTTACTACTTTATTTCTACAGAATCATTTAAGCATTTTTGTGTATTAATTCGTATAACAAAATCGAAATTATTTATATTTAACTAAAATTTTCGACTGCCGCGCTTCAATACGCCAACCAAATATGACTTAAATTATTTCATGTACTTACTTTTTCAATTATTTCAAGCAATTTTTTTTAATAAACTTCATTAAGCACAGAAAATATTTGGGAATTTAAAAAAATTCTTGCAAAAGCGAAAAATCAACCAAATGTTTGGAAATGATTAATCAGAAAGAAATTATAACTCAAAAATAACCAAAAATCACTTCAAAGCATTGGGTAATTTTTTATATGACATATGTATAACCCAAATTTGTATGGGAATTTTGTAGAAGATTTTTTACTAGATCATTTTTGTGCAAGTCATTCTATATTTTGTTTATAAATTTATTATAATACCTTTAAAAAAAATATTGGAAACTAATAATAATAATAATAATAATAATAATATAATAATAATAATGTTTTTTTAGTCTTAGGCTACTATATTTCATTATACATATCAGACCATTTTAGACCATTTTATGATTATAATTTTCATATTTATTATTATTATTATTATTATTATTATTATTTATGATCATGAAAATCTTTTTAGTAGCAATATAGTCTAATCCTAATATGTTTCTCTTAGATAATGGTCACCGCAACTATATTTTTTCTCTGCGTGTGGATAAATTTGTCTATATTCATTTTTTGTTCATATGTTTTACATACTTAAAACATAGAAGATGATTTGCTAGACAAAAATTATAAATATCAGCATTTAAAATTTAAAAAAAGTTTATATTAGATTTGAAAATATAAAACATATCTCGCTTTAGATATCAATATGAGTTTTGAAACAAGAAAAATATCATTTTGTTAATACTCCAAATAAGAAATCGCAAGCCATTGAGAGTTCTAACACGATACTTACAGAGAATATGCAGAAAGCATTCATCGCTTACATATATATTTTTTTCACGAATTTAAAAGTACAATTTTTTGAGATATGCGATCGCGAAATTTAATTTGCAAAATATCGTAAAAACATGTTTCAGGTATTGTTTAAAAAATAGTTTTATTACCTTTAATTATACATATCATATATATTTTGGAAGTTATTCCTATTTTAACAAGGAAAATTTATCTTATTTTAGAAATATTGTAAATTACGAATTATCGCGAAAATTATGCTAAAACATGGTATTTCTACCGATATTCATCGTTAAAATATACTGGCGAAAAAAATCGTTAATTTATAGTAGAACATAGACTACTAAGTATATATTTTTGTGACAGAAAAAATAAACCTTATTCAATCGTCAAAAACCTAATTTATTTTGTGTTTTGAAAATTTAATTTTGTCTTTTGAAAAAAATGAATATTTATTTATTTTTTTATTTTTTGAAAATTGAGTTCGAGTGCCTCTCACATAAACTTCTGTTTCTATTCTATGGTAGATAATATCAAAATCGTTAAAACAACCAATATTTTTCGTTAGTTAACGATAGCGGTATTAAATGAAAAAAGTTACAGAATTGCGGTTCAGTACAGATAAATCAAAATATAACATTGAGGTATTAATTCTCTATTTGTTACACAATTATTGGCGTAAAATTCAGAGTACAACGTAAATCTTTGTATCATTATAGCGAGTGTTTTTAGATTGTTATTGGATTAAATAGTCACTCCAAATTTATGTGTTGCAGATTAGCCAAAAATTATAAAAGTTTATATGTTATTATTTTTACACATAAACACCTTTTTGATTTTTTCTACCTTAAAAATAGTTAAATATATTTTCAAAATAACTAGATAATTCATTTTTATGAGTAAAATTCATAGAATAACGTAACCTAGTTTTGTTTCGTTTCCATCTGATATATTTTTTGTCTGTTGATTTAATATTCTTTCAAACAGTAACAAGTATGCAACTTATTTGATAATTTTGCTCTCTTGAGTGTGTAAAACATTATAAAGGTTAATTAAAAGTAAAACCATTTAATTTCCGTAACACCATTTCGCACTTAATTTTCTAAGTGAAAAAAGCCGTTTTTAGCATAAAATATGTTTTTGGACATTTTGTTAAAAAAAAATAACAACATCAGAATGGGGTTGAACCAACAACCTTCTGGTTATTAATCAAGCTCTCTAGCCAACTGATCCAGGTGATTTCAATATTACTGAGCTATTATACTGAGTAATTATTTATATAATATAGAGTAGGCAAATAATAATGACGCCTTAATACCAAGAAACTACTTTAATAAGTAATTGCCATTACCGAGAAATAAAAAGTTTTTGCTGGGTATTTCCTTAAATACTAGAATTATGAACTAAGTTACTTCTATTCCACATTTAGTATTTCATCATACATGTGCTGTTTCAGTTTGCAATTTTTACGAATACATATTAAATAAAATTATTATTAATCAGGTATTTGATAGAAAATGATTTCGATAACGAATTTGGTTATTAGACTTAAATCACATTCTATTAGATTTTGTAACATAGTTTTTTTTATATTTCTCTTAAATTATTTGTTTACTTTTCGTATGGTCTGTATATTATAAAGAAAATAAATAAAAATATAGCATTTGTATGGCTATAGAAAAGAAGTACTTCAAAAAGAATGAACAAACCTACCAATGACAACCATGGGCTAAAACAAGAACTTCTGCAGCTCTTTTTCAACACTAACTACTTTCTTCCAATGACAACAAGACATTAAAATCATGACTTTTTCAGCTCTTTTTCATTTCCTTTTTCTTTTTATTTATTATTATTATTATTTTATTTTTTTTTTTGCTAGGATTACAAACTGCCACTGTATACTGTAACTTACACTGTTTGAGGGTTAGTACTCTTTTAAAATTTGGTACTTTATAAAAAATCGGTAATTGTTATTAAAACAGTATTTTTTTAGAAACTGATGTTTAAATTTTAAAAAAATACATTTTTTCGGTCTTGTCTTTTTAAAAATTCCTAATTATTTAAAAATCTGTAACTTTTTTAAAAAAAAGTATCTCTAAAATTGATATTTATTTTAATAATGAATACTCACACGAGAAAGTAAATAATATACGAAATAAGCCTTCTTGAAAACATAATAAAAGAAATTTAAAAATGTCTAATACAACCTCAAAATTTTGAGTTTTACTCAAGAAAACAATTTTTGGCCTTTCAGAAATTATTTATACCCTACACCACCAGAGATGAAAAAATGTTCCAACACCCATCTTGTGATATACCAATCGATCCAGAATCATCGCGGCCAAGTATTTTTAAGGGTGTCCGTCCTTCCGTCTGACATACTGGCTGGCTGGTTGTCTCTCCATATAAACCTTGTGCACAAATTGTAAGATGCTTTTTTCAATCAAATTTAATGAAATCAGGCCAACATAACCAACTTCAATGAATATTGTTCTGTTTTTTTGAAATTTTGTATATTAAGGGCCTGTGTGAAAAGTATGTTTGTTAAGGTACGATCAGATTAGGCAGATGTTTTTTTTCGAATTTGTTTGCCCGAACGTACATAAAATTTTTCCAAAATAATGCGTAGTTTGCTTTTTGGTCACATTACGCACATTTATTTTCCCATTTTTGTTTGTTCAAATGGACATTAAACATAGTCAAATTGGCAAACAGAAAACTAGATATATGTAAAAAAAACTGATTCTGGCACCTTTAACTGCGAATAACTCGCGGAGCAAGCACGTGATTTTTGGTGACTTTTGACAGAATGTTTAAAAAACACAGACGATGTCATATCCAACAATTTCGATGTTAAACCATTTTGTTTTCTTATAATTTGCCTGGAGTACCAAGAGTACATATCCTGCTTTATTATATTATCTTGCAAATTGTTATCATTTAAGACTGCTTATGCTTAGGTTCATGTCTTTAGGTTTAATATAATGGAAAATTCATTATTGAGTTTGAGTAAAATGTAATTTCCAATTTTTTGTACTTTTTTTACCCCCATAAATGTAGCCAAAATTGTATTCCAGTGAATACCAAAATTGTATTGTCGACTACAATAATAAATTTATATGTCAATAAATAAAAAAAAAAAATATTTAATGAAAAGAATAACAAAAACAGGTTCGACTTTTACCCCGTAAAAGTTTGAATTTCCAAAAAGTACCAAATTTCTATTCGAAAGTTTTTTATATATTACGAATACGATGTAAATTTTATTTCTGCGTTTACTGGACTAAATGATACATAGGGTGCCAAAAAAAGTCTCAAATTACAGTTGTACCCGTTTTCTCCCTAAAAGAATTAAAAAAAAATTAATAACGATAACTATATTTTTGTATCTTTGTTAGTTTAGCAGATACAAGGTTACCGAATTTACCCGTTTTTGCCCTTTTTACTTCCTAAACATTAGAATTTTCAAAAATCTTGTTTAAGTAGGTATATCTACCTACAACACTGAAAATAATAATGCAAATAATAAAGAACGAAATTTCGTTGACTTGCATTTTTATGTCCTCCAGGCTCCGAAAATGCTTGAATTTACATTGAAAATACCAATCTCTATCAAATACTTTTTCTCGGATCCAACGATTTTTTGCATTTTTAAATTAATAAAAAATTGATGTATTATTTATTTTCATCTAGAGTAATGCGCTCAAAAGATATTGGCGAAAATATATTAAAAGGAATTACGAGGGACATCAATATTTTCTAATTTTTGCCTAAAACTTTTTTTTATTATGAATCGATTTTGCCCAACTTCAATATCAAACAAATTGTATTACTGAGAAATATTTGTGCCAAATTTCTTTCTCTAGATGATCCGCCGATCATCTACACTAAACATGTCTGAGGGACGACATGTTTAGTGTAGCTAACTTTAAAATATTTTTTCGGAATATCTGTAAAATTTAGAGGGTATTTAAAAATTTTACAAAATTGTTTTCTGACCTATTTATGAATATAGATCTGTTTCAAGCGAAAGTAAAAAGGGCTATTTTTTAGCAGAGTGTTATTTATTTTTTACCTAGCGTGGATTTGCATGATTAATTTTTTTGGGTCAATTTTATTTGAATTTACTTTTTACATTTGGAAGAATAAAGTCATAAAACTATTGACCCTAAGCTCATTTTAAAGCAATTTTTTTAATGTTATTATCAATAAAAGCCTTTTATTAATATTTCCAAACAATTTCAAATAAGTTTTGACATTTAACCTTAATGTTTTAAGAATTTTTTTTTTCATAATTTTTGAAGAACTTAAAAATGTATTTTGTATGATATTTGTTATCTTATATTATTTAAATATCAGTAGTTATATAGATGTATGTATATAATAAAAAAAATAAAATAAAAAAACCATCAATATTGCTTCAATCGGAAATCTAAATTTCTCTGTTAAAATTTTTCATAATAACTGCTTAGTTATTCTACTAATTTATGCAAATTTTATTTATGTATATTAAAATATACTAAGCTAATTATAAATATTGTTTCTTGACCACTGAAGCATACGTAACATAATTAATTAGTGTTTTAAATGTTAATCATGCAAAATAATTATGCTTAATGCTAAAGAGATTTCTTCAAAACATATGCATATATATTAGGGTATACATTTTACTCGACTTTTTCATTATTAGATTAATCAAATAACTCGAAAATGAAGTCTTTAAGTTACTCGAATAATCGAGTAAATCTTTTAAATTATTCGAGTAAATTATACCTTGAAATTTTTTTCTTAATGTTTTAGGAAAAAACAAAACAAAAGCAATAGGTTCCCAAGTGAGTTGATGCTTTAGCTGAAACAACTTGGCGTGTGTGGTTTAAACGATTTTAAAATGGTGATTTCGACGTGCGAAAAAGATTTAATAATAAAAAACTGGATGGAGGCTTTGCTTGATCATGGTTCATGCCCAGTGTTGCCAGGGGAAAGGAAAAAAGAGTCTAAATTTAACTTTAAATAAGGTCAGAAAAGGCTAGAAAAAAGCTAATAATTTTTTTAACTAATTTATTTATCTATTTATTCATTTTTGTTCTCATTAGTTTTTGATATTTTTTTCAAGATATTATAATAAATTTATAAACAAAACATAAAACGGCTATCAGCACAATGATAAATATCTTACAAAGTTTCATTAAAAATATTATATATGAAAAATTATCCAATATTTAGACTTAATTTTTCGTCCTTTTTGAATTACAATTGCTTTTTAATTTATAATTTCCAAACTTGTTATTGATTTTTCGCTTTTATAAGAACTTTTTAAGTTATATTCATAAATAGTTGTGAGGTTAAAGAAGTTTATTAAAAAAAAATCCTGTAATAATTAATTAAGTAATTCCATAAAATTAGTTAAATTGTATTTGATTTAAAGATTGAAGCGGTGCAGGCGAGAATTTTAGTTAAATATAATTAAATAATTTAGAGAGAATTAATACGCAAAATTGATTAAATCAATGACTCTGTAATAATAAAATAGTAAAAGCACATAAAAAATTATTATTATTTTCTTTTATTGAAGTACTAAAATTTTAGATTTTTAAAATCAAAAAAGGCTAAAGAGATGCTAGAAGCTAAAATGAAAATTTTGAGGCTAAAAGCAAAATAAAGAGGATAAATTTAGCCTTAAAAAGCTAAATTGGCAACACTGCAAATGCAAGAAATGCTAACATAATAATTGGGAGTAAATCAAAGAATAAAAGCATCAAATTGTTGCGAGAAAAGTGGAACCTCTATGATAATTCAAAGCTCGGCCAAGCTGGAAAATCGACACCAAAGTTAAAATAACCATGGCAAACAAGTAATGATCTGTATTTAATGGGATCAGAAGCGTGTCATCTATTATGCGTTGCTAAAATATGATGAAACGATCACGAGAGGCTTGTGCTGAACAGAACTGATCAATATGAAAAGAGCTTTGAACGAAAAAGAGCCAGAATATGCAATCAGAAGACCACTTAAAGTCGTTGGGAATTTTGTTTTATTAAAAATCGATGTGAATTAGAGCAAATAGTAATATATTTTTGCGACACTGCAAAATTTGTTTACTCATTTTGCATTTATACACAGAGAGAGCTATTTTATTGTGATAGCCAAATTTTTAGCCAATTAAATTTTGTCGGTTTCATATACCAACTCGTAATTCGATTGGAATAGCTGAGTATATTATTGATGTAACTATTTTATAAAATGCAGTTCGGTTCAGGTGACGATAATATATTTACGAATTATGACAATATTTATTAGGCCAGTTCAAATAATATATATATATATATATATATATATATATATATATATATATATAATTTTCTATTGGCGTCAATTAAAAAAGAACTTAATAACTCATAAAGATTCTGAGGTACATTTTCAGGCATATTGATTAAAATCTTCTAGACATCAGATTTTCAGTTCTTTCTGGTTAGAATTTATCATTTAATTTTTGTCAAAAGACTGTGAAATACCGCATTATCTGTTGTACTTATTTCTAAAAGTATTTATAAATCTTAATCAATAGGAAATGACATCAACTTTAAACACAGTAAAGCTCAGCTCTCTTGAGAAAAAATTTTATTGTTTTATAGCAGTTTTGAACATTTCATTCCAATATGAAAAAATTTGCTTTTGAAAACATTATAAACTATTGTATATAAATATCGAAAAAGATACTTTTATACTTTTTAATTTTTGGAACACTATTGATAAAATAGAGCAAAAAAATAATTAATGCCTACATTAATTGAGATTACTTAATTTACAAGAAAGACCTAAATAACCCTTCTGAAATAGTCTTTCACTATTCGAAAAGTAGCTTTGGATTGGGGATCAACTCTGTAATTATTTCTTAAATATAGCCAGGTGGGTTTTTATTATTTGGCCATCGAGAATTTTTCGTCTCACGCCTGTATTGACTAAATGTTTGGTGTCGCTTAACCAAACAATATTGGATTTAGTGGAGTACACATAAAACTCAAATTAATATTGGTGGAGGCTATTAAACTCACGGACCTGAATTCGGAAACTTTAGCTTTTTACACGAAGGTATAGATCTAGTGGAAGTTTTACGGATGATGCTTCTTTCAACAATATGGAATTTTGTTAGCCTAATAGCTACGCCACTTTAATCTTTAGAGCTCAAAAAAGAAATAGTCCTTCCACAATAATATGTAATTAAAATTTGTGTACATTTTTCTCTTTTTTTTTTTTTTTTTTTTTTGCAAAAACTATATTCTTTGATAGTTCAGCAATTCTTAACGTGAAGTATAAGTTTACTTTTTTAAGTCTAAATCTCTCCTTTCATTAAATATAAAATCCTCCAACTAGTTTCCAATGAAAACCTTCCAACTAAAGTTATAAAAAATAAATGATTTATATATTCCTTTATAATTTTTGAAAGTAACGTTTATATATTTGTTTGATTTATGTATTTGAAAAACGACCTTCAACCACATGTTGTAATTTATGCTTATATTCGGTTGTTTTTACCAAATATAATTTTTTTAATATAACTCCAAATTTTGGTATTACCTTTAGCTACTAAACATAAAAGTTTGCAATGGTTGTTTTCAGGCTAAATTTTTTAAAAAACTAAAATTAAAACGTCTACGAAACTAGTTAAGAAAAGAGTTTTGCGAAATAATTTTTTCTCGAATTATTCGATTAATCGGCACAATTCGCTCGAATAAACATTTACTCGAAATTCTTGACTTTAATTTAATCGAAAAATTAATTTGTCAATTATTTCAACAAATATTATTCGAGTGAATACCCTAATACATATATATGAGCTAAATATTAAATTATAGATATGAAATTAAAAAATTGATTAATTAATTGACGTAAGATAGTGAAAGAAGGAGAATTCTATTGCAACTAAGGTGAAGGATTTTCAATATAAATATAATTAGTTCTAATTATAATAACATTTTTAGCTTTTAACCTTCAAAGTTTAATTTTGTATTGATAAAATATTGTTTTTAATTTAAAGCTTGATAATTATATTAAACGTTTTATTAATCCCTCTTAAACTTTTATTTTTATCATTACAGCTGATCCCAAATTTACATTTCCCATAGCAAATGTTACCGCCTCGGTGGGTCGGGATGCATTTCTAACTTGTGTAGTACAAGATTTAGGTTCATATAAGGTAAGTTTATAATAATAAATAAAAAAATATAATAAATTTTACTTTTCTTTAAAACATTTTGTTAAATTAATACCTTTTGGTTAATAAAAGCAAATCATTTTAATTAATCTAAGTACTTAAATAAGCTGCTTTAATCTTAAAATAAGACTAAATAATTTTTACAAAAGATTGTGCTATTAGACAGAAAGTGAAGGGTTTATTTTATAAAAAAAAAATACATTTTAGCAGGGGTTTATCCTTCTCATATAATACACTTTGGCAAGGTACTTTAATGTTTAAACATCATGCAAAAGATAGAAAGACACAAAACAAAGTAAACAAAAAATGGGGTAAAAAAAATACAAACCATTAAATAAAAGTATAACCATCATACACGACAGAAAACAAATGTAATGAATGGAAAGGAAAAGTACCTAATGGCACCAACTGAAAAGAGAATGGATTAGTTTAAATACTTATAAAATAATGATGCACAGTTTGCGTTAGTTATGTACTTTTACAGCTTTCCTTCGAATTTTTTCTTGAAGCTTATAAATTAAAACTAATACCTAAATGTCTGGTAATTTCTCCCTAGAGGCCCTAGCTGCCAAAATTCAAAAATTAAACTAAAAGAAAAAATAAACCATAGATGATTCCTAAAAATTATTTGGTCTCAATACTACATTTCATTTCATCAAAATATCATAGAATATTGTTGATGTTTTTTATATAATCAAGTGTTTTCTTTCACAATTCTATAGGCACCCATATTGTTAAATATTCATATACATATACATATTACCGTCTGTGTAATTTTATGTGCTGAGAATTTTATGAAATATAAAAACCAAAAAATAATAATTTAAACATACTAATAACTAATTATACCCTTGAGCCTGCTCGATTATCATTTAAGGGCTTAATTGTAAAACAAATTTATATATTGTATATACAAAACAGAGACTATATAAAAGATTTTGTGGCACAGAATGACTACAAACAAAATACTCTATCTCTCATACTTAAACACTTTTGCCAAAGAAAGCAAAACACATAGTAAAAATAAAAACAAGTTATGCTTAATAAATCCCAAGTAGCGGCAAATAATAATGGAGAAATTAACAGCAGCAGCAGGAAAAAGGCTTTATTTTATTGTTTCATATTAAACACTTCAATATTTATTTTCAAACAAAACAATAACAATACTGGAGCTAAATAAGCTTGAATAAGCAGACATATAAACACACACAAATAAACACTCACTGATTCAATCACCACCATCATTGGTAATAATAAACTTCCATTGCTTATATCCTTTATACCAGTTTTTTTTCCTTCTTTTTTTTCTTTGTGGGCTTTTTGTTTAAGGTGAGAATTATAAACATTTATGCCGGTCTATTAAGTTCCGTTTTGTTGGGCTTTTATTTGTGTTTGTGTGTTTAAAAGCTTTTCCTGCTTTTTTTCCCTGTTTGTACTGGTTTTTCCATTCATTCATTTTTACTTCTATCACTGTGGTTTTATCTTCCATGTGTGTTGTGTTATATATGATTGTGTGTTAATGTTTTTATGTTCATGTATTGTTGTTTTTGAGCATTAGCATGGTCGGATAACATCTGTAGCCACATTTCCAAAGATATTTTTTGTTTGTATTTCTTTTTTTTTTACAGTGAATAAATAAAAAATAGCATTTTTAGTCAAGAATTGAAGATTTCAATTGATATGTGGTCCGATGGAAGAATAAAACTTTAATATTGGACCTAAAGCGTGCACTCGAATAAAACATAATACAAAATTTTCGTAATAACTCTTATTGTCGTTCAGCGTTTCCGTTGAGAATTTTTAAAGTGTCCAAAAAAGTGTTCAAAAATAAAGTCGCCAAAAAAGGGGATTTTTCGGAAAATCAATACCTAAAAAACTCATTAAAATTTTTTTATTTTATAAAAACAAAAATAAAAATATTGTATTAAAAAAAACTAATAGCAAAATAATCTGCTTAATATAATTTTTCTTATTGTAAAAATAAAAATTTTTTCATAAAAATATTTAACATTTTATCAATATGAAATATTAAATTTCTGCACTATTGTACGTGGTCTTCACTCTGACACCAGTCTTACAAATTCCCGTCTAACAAATTTAGGATTGCAAGCATGGATTCACAAGTGTTGACCTTAATTCTGTTGGATAATTTATTTTTCATTAATGATAATTAGGAAAAAAACGTTCCGCCGAGGCACTGCTATGAACCAATGTATATATATTCTATTTTAAATTTTTCTTTAATTTTCCCAATCCGGTCCAAAAAAATTCGGCATTTGTTGTTTTAAATATTTGTTCATAAACTTTATCATTAGCTTTATATTTTAACAGTTTCAGTTCACTTATATCGGGATATTTTTTTACATCACAATACTGTGAAACAATCTCAAAATAATTAATTTCTTCGTTGGAATTAATATATAATGGGTCGGGATATTTCAAACAACTTATTTTCTCGTAATTTACCACATAGTCTTAAAAAGTATCCATAGATTCCATTTTAAAAAAGGGGTAAAAAACAGGCCAGATAGTTAAAAAAAGAGCAATTAGCGACTAGTCAGCAAAAGGTAACAATATCTTCTAGAGACATGTCAGATTTAATAGCAGATCAAATTCTTAAAATCCGGACTTTTGTTCGCAATTAGTTTTGACAGTCTGGCCAATCGCAAAATTTTTAGTAATAAATCTGTATTCCCTAAACAACATTCCATAGCTTCAGGGCGTCAAAGTTGACCACTTCAAGTAAGTAATAGTTTAAAAAAATTGTACCTTCTATAAATCAAGTTCGATATTTATATTTCTGTAAAGTACTTACTTACTTATTTATTACTTACTTACTTACAGTTAAGAAGATATTTATGCTTAAATTTTGAATTTTTGATTTTTTTCCTCGACTTTGTTGGGTTTTACGAAAATATGTTCTGAGGTAAATGAGTGATTTTTTTTATCTTCTGTAATTTATAATAAAGTTTCGAAATATGCTGAAAAAATTTTTGGATTATCTTAATTCGTCTAGCTGAGAAAAATAATCAAATTCAACACTTTTAAATTAGTATAAAAATGGACTCTTTTCTGCAAAAATATAGTACAATAATTCAATTTTCCCAAACTTTTGTTAGTAAAAACAATTTTTTACTTCAAAAGACTAATGGAAAACAAAGATATTTTAAATTGATTTAAATTTATCCGCTACATTCTTTAGAAAAAGATTTCATAATTATCGATTATTTTTCATTTCTCAAAAATCATTTAAAATGCTTTAATAGATAATTTTTGGCAATTTTGCAAACATAAAAAATAAGAAAGTACGCGTAAATTAAAGATGCATTAAACAAATTTCAGAATAAATGCAAAATTGTAACTTGGGACCAAAATATCTATATATTAAATAAAAAATGATAGTTTGGGACCTAAAAATCTCGGCTAATTAAAGCACATAATATTATTTATTTTTTAAATTGGTTCCATCGATTTTCTATATTTGAATACATAGGAATTTTTAGTATCGATTTTCATACCATCCTTTATTAATTGATTTTAAATTTTTAGTGGATTTTAAGTGTTTCAGTGAATTAATCAGTTTCGCAGAAATACCATTAGTAGCCAAAAATTGCTTCTAAGAGATTCGTCTTCGGGCTCTTCCAAGCAATCACAATTTTTTAAAACTTTTTTTCAATCATATTATTCTTATTTTATATACTATTTAATATTTATATACTACTTACTAAATTGTCTCAAAATTCTTTTATTTTGGATCCTTTTCTTAAAATAATCTATTTTTCAATAACCATTTCTGTACACGATTCAGTAGACAATATTGTATTTCGCGCAATTTGTAGTTTTTAATTATTGTATAAACGCGTTGTATCAAGTTCGAATTAAATAAAAACGCGTATTTCAAGAAATAGTCTCTATTCTTGAATTGTGTTATAAAGAAGTGTCGCGTAAATCGAGGGTTACCTGTAATAGTAAAAATCTTATGCTAAAATATTTTTTTTTTTTTTTTTTTTTTTTGAATTTAAAAAAAAAGTTTTTGTCTTTTTTCATAAAATATGCACTCGTGTATTCGTTTTTGGCAGGACGGGAAGCTGTTTAGTTCCAAATCGATCTAAATATATTTTATAATTAAGCAGCGTCAATGAATGTAAAATAACTCGTGTGACTTTTTTTTAATTAATCAATAAACATGAATTTTTCTTTCTAAAATTTACTGTTTTCTACCAATGCTGGATGTAGCATGCAAATGTAAATCAATTTGAAATTTGTTTATTAACCATTTATGAAACCTTGCCTTTTGAAATATGTAAAGAAAAATTTTAGTATTAAAAAAATTTGGGAAATAATTTAGGAATTAAACTACATTTTTATTAAAAAAAAATACCATTTTTGATACTAATTCCAGAGTGCTGACTTAGAATATTTTTCACGGCTGGACGATTTGAGATAATCCATTTTTTTTCAGAATATTATTTCGGAATGTATTATAAACTAAAGAATATTAATAAAAATGCGCTCATATAATCGGGACTTATTGCCGAAAAACGAAATAAAGTTTAGGCAAATTAGCAAAAGTTTAAAATTCAAGTATAATCATTGTTTTAACTGTAAGTGATAACTTAGGTGAGTATAATTTTTTTTTTTTTCTTTATCTCGACGTGATTTGCAGAAGTTACAATTTTTTGAAAATCGTCAACTTTGACGCCCTGTTTCTTATTTCCTATTATTACAGAACGACTACAGGATAGTTTTTCTGAAAGCACAGATCCTCCACTACAGCTTTCCCATGCATTTCAATTCGATCTGACCAGTAGTTTAGGAGACATGGATTTAATACCAAAAATTTTGCGACTGACCACTCTGAATGGCAGTCAAAAAAAAGAAAAAATACAAAATAAAATTTGAATTTTCTTTTTTTTTTAACTTTTTCTTTATCTCGACTATAAAATATTGATTGAGTAAATCTAGACAAAATCATTATATTTTAGGGTAGCAAAAAAGCTTAACAAAGAAAGAGAAAAGGTCACAAGAATGAATTGCAAGCCGAAAGATTAGAGAAGCTTCTAAGAATTATGTCAAACATGTTGAGCCGCGTAATGGCTCAATAACATTGTGTCGATTCTTCCAAATAAATATGTCATGGTAAAAAAAAATTAAATAACAATACTGAGAAAATCTCTAAGGCAAAAAATTATCAAATTTCCTCAATAACAAAAAAGAAAAATATTTTCAATATTTTGTATTAGCCTTTAAAACATACGTTATTGCTGACTTTTCTCATGTTCCAAGGTACAAGTTTTGTATTTAAAATAATTGAAAAAATGATATTAAATTAATTAAATTAATTAATTATCGAATTAAAAACAATAAAAATTTCAAAACAAAATGTATACAAGTTTACTCAAAATGCGACAAGATATGTGATTGCTTTTCTTTTTTAGTGAATTTAAGGCTTATAACTTCTGTTATACGTACAAAAAATAGTACCGTTAACTTTCTTACATTTGCTATTATACTCAGAAACTTTGAACTCAATTTTGTTATAAAAGCATAACTTTTTTTTCTTCAAATGGAAACTGAACAACAAAACACAAAAATGCATAACGAAAAGCCATGTCGACCATATAAAACAATTACTAAGAGTTTTCATGTGTTGTGAAATACCATCTTTTCTCCAAAATAATATAAAGAGTTTATGACCACTGAATGGAAACCTGGTAGTCGCAGATAAAGGTGATTTCAGACTGTAGGAACGCAGAAAAAAATAATACCAATTTGAAAATAAAATCTCTTCATCTGTAGAAAGAAAACTACTTATTCTTTAAATTTCCCTGTATCTTTTATCAGAAAAGACAAAAATACTAATCTGAAAACCTACTAAGTAAAAGTAGTCCCCAGAGGCAAACGATAGGACGAACATTTTTGAGATAAATTTTTTCAAAAATATAAATGCTGTCTTAATGGTGAACTTTTTGCAACATCTTGGTTAGAAATTATATATTACATATGTTATACAAATGTAGCCGACAAATGTCATCTAAAAAAACAAAATTGTCAAAAAAAAATGTTTGGTCTGGAAACCCATTTGTACGCGTGGGGAAGAACACTTCTTGCATAACAAGTGGCCCTTTTAACAGAAAATGTACTCAAATGAGTGCTTTCGGAAAGATTTCCTCACATCATTGAAAAGCACAATGAATTTTGTTTTTTCCTTTTTTTTGCCTAATATCGTTTCTCACCATAACAACAAAGAAGTAATTAAGTGGTATCAAACAAGTGGTGCTACTATAGAGAAAGGAGGCTAATCTATTAAACTTTCCAGAACTCAGTCAATTTGAAATGTATTGAGTCATTGGATGTTGGGCCATTGAACCAGAATTTTTACCTATAGAGCATTTCAGGTAAAGAATCAAATAATCTCTATCTTTAGACACTAGACACGTTCAGCTAGTTTGCGCAAAAATATTTTGTCCTATTTTTATTTCTTCCATAGAAGCTCAATATAAACCATTGTTAATATTTTGATTTTAATATTTTGAAAAGAAATCACATTTCGCAATAAATATTGGAAACTTCTTTCATAAATCAACGCTTTTATTCAACCAATTGTCACAATTGTAGATATGGACAATTTTTGTTTTTTATAATATAGTTTTCAGTACATTTCTTTTACATTTCGTATGTAGTTTTTTTTATTTTTTTTATTATTATTTTTTTATTTTTTTATCCGACATTTTTTCAATACAGATCTCCAAAAAGTGCCATTCGATATTTTGATATATTTAGCATAAGTTTGATCTTTGAGAAGTTTCTAAGGGCGGAAGGTTGCACTTTTTTCTTCCTTTCATAAACATCTGGGTTACAGCTGCTTTAATGAAAAAACTCATATAAAACTAATGTTTTATGCAATACAGGTTAATTTTTTGAAAATTCTAAATTTCTCTGATTTAAAGTGCTTCCTTTAAATTTGTGTGACGAATATGAGTTCAATTATAAACCGATATGCATAAAATTTGGCATACTGATATATGTTGATTTAAAATATGTCTCATTTCAGAATATAGTGATTATTTAAGGCAAGGGGAACGCATGGACCGATAGTAACCATTTTTGGTAGACTTCGTCCTTGTATTAAAACTATCATTTATGACAAATTTCATTAAGATATCTTCAAAAATGTCATCAGCCGTTCAACCATCCTGCTATACTGACGGATATTGTTAAGTCGACTCTGAAAATGATTCTGAGTATCCCACTTTTATGTTAGTATATGATTATTAAAATAAAAATGATTATTAATTAGCTAAATTTGGATATAATAAATATTGAAATACTTATATATACTAAATATTTAAATAAAATTAACAAATTTGTTCGCCATTTTTCCGTTTTCATATCTGGAATTAGCGGTCATAAATCTATATAAGTAATTTTAAAAAATTACATAAGCTAATTATTTCAACTTAGTGGTCACCATTTTGGGTTTTTAAATTTGTATTTCAGATTCGTAAACAACAGTGTTTAAGACCCCCGAAAACATATGTTTATACTAAGAATTTACAATATTCTATTTATTCTATCATGGCCCAAAGTGCATTGTAAAAAGGTATTTAAAGAATGCCTAAAGCTCTATAAAGAATACAGTTAAAAAAATGAATCCAATCCAACAGAAAAGTAATCGAAAATAGAGTAAAGCTTTTGTTGAGATTATTCCAGAAAATATCAAATATTTTATTGAAAACGAATAAAAAATGAATTTTTCTTTTAAATTTAAAACCCAAAATTAAATAGTTTACACAGATTAATAGAAACATTTCCAGAGTTATACCTATGTTATGCACATCTAATAATTCATCCAATTGCTGAGTTAAAGGAAATCTCTTTCGCCATTAAATAAACTAGAACCCAATTTATTATTAAAAAAAGTGTGTTAGATAATCTTAAATTAAGCTTTTTTGCTATCAGGAAAGCTAACGTCTATAGGATTTCATACAACTAACATCATCGCATGCCACCACACCTCAGACCGTACCGTAGAAGAGTATTATTTAATATTTTATTGATCCTAGATTGAGTGCTAAGATCCCATGAATGTTTCCAATAAACAATAATAAACAAGTGTTGAATAAGACAATCGATTCCTCACCGAGCACAAAAACTTCAACAATTACAGAATTTAACTTTGCGAATTTCTTGTCCTGACTTAGGTGTGCAACCATTCAAGATAACTAACTGGGCTTTGGCGCATTTTAAAACTACTCAAAGAGTTACTTATCGCTTGTGTTATAGTAAACACATATCTACTTTCTGAAAAATAAGTTTTAAGCAAATTTTCTAGAATTCCCCTAATGCACATAGTTCTGGAAAAATATGGTTTATGAAAATAACTTACATAAAAGGATCAGTCTATAAAGAATAGGAACATCTCGTGGATCTCCTTTTCTCATTTCTAGTTTTTAAATATTAACTTAAATCGATAAGATCATCCATTTGTTGTAAAAAAGGAATTCTACAGGAATGTTAAAATATTAGCAAATTTCTATTTTTTCTTTCGGGAAGGAATAAAACTAGATTAAATTACTCCACACTAGCAATTTTGTATCCATATTTTAAAGCAAAGTAAAAATCAGTTTAGCGCATTTATCAGTACCATTGTTATTATGAACATGTATCAAAATCAAAACCAGTTTGAGTTAAAAGCTATAGACAATTTACGAAATTAAAAAAATTTTTTTTATTTTCAGTATATACAATTTATTTTCAATGTTCAAAATTTGAGCCTCCATAGAGCTTATGAGCCATTATCAAAAATTTTTGATTTTAAGCATTCAAACAAATATATATATTTTATGGCAGATTCAAATCCATTTGTAAAAATATCAAATGACCTGAATGCATGCAGAATCAGTTTACGTCAATCAATTCGTGCTGGGTTATTCAAATAAAATATTTTCAATGTTTGATATACTATACATATTTTAGGGTTTCTTAGTAAAATCATAAAAATTTCCTTTATACTAAAAATCGCGATTTTTCCAAAAGAGTTTCTCATCTATTTTATTTCTCCACATAATATACGAAAGCATAATTTATTAAAGTTTATTACAAAGAAGCCTTATTAAATATTGTGATCCTTTTTTAACCCACGTAAATTGTTTTTTTTTTTTTTTTTTTTTGGTCCATAAAACATGTATATACATTTTTTAATGCACCTAGACATTCTACTGAGCATTACCAGCATCACCTAATTATGCCAATTATGGTTAATTTCATGCTATCCATGCGATGTACCCTAGCAAAATGTGTTTTAATAAAAGTGACCCGTTTTCGTTTATCATCAATAGTTGACTTAAATTTTTGGTCCCGATCAATTATATTTATCGCCGCTCTTATATCTATATATCCAAGATATGCACAAATTGCAGTTTGCTATATAAAAATACAAAAAAAAAATGTCCATTAATGTTTTTATTAAAATTATTTTTAATGTTCCTTCGATTTTATTGTGTAACAGAACAAAAAAGTAAGTTCACGCAGTAACCCTTGCAATTCCAAATGAAATTGTGAATGTGCCTCGCGAAAAACTGACTGTTTTGAAAAATGTTCGCTCTTCTTTTACCAAATTTTGAGACTATCTACTGCGTTGACTATTTCGGGCAAATCAACGATATATAGCGCAAAATACGTACAGTTAAAACAAGTATCAATTCCTGTTTCAAAATTTATATTTCGTTGAATGGCGTAGAGATCCCGTCCAAAAAACCAAAAAATTTTAAAAATTAAAAAATTGTTTCATCAAAATTTTATTACCCTGTATAAAACTGTTGAAAGTCCGCTCAAAAACAAAGAAAGTAAAAAATGTATCCGCGAAGTCCGATTGGTTTACGTAAGATCGAATGAGATAAATAATTAAAAACGTGCGAGCAAAAAGTGTAGAGTTATACTTAAATAATTTTTCTAAGTTTTTAAACTTTGAAAAGCAATCATAATTATAAAACTAAATCTATGGTGCTAAAATTTTGCACTCTGTTAGCTTCAAGACTTTCGAGTTTAAATCTTTAAATGGTTTCTTTAAAACAGTTTCATAACAAGACTTGTTAAAAATTTAAATCAGTTTCAGCAAGGTTAAAAATTTTTGATATAGGCCCATATATTTTTTAGTCCTTGTAAATTTTTTGCTATATTTTTTCTCACTTCTGTTACATTATCTACGTCCTCTTCCTATTGTTGTTTATTTTACTGTCCTTGTTATTGATATCATGACAGACAACCATTTTTATATCTACAAATTGAAAATAAACTAAGTTGTGATTTTTTTTCAGTTCTATTGTATTCGGTTGTTGTTATTTTATGCTCTGTTGTGATTTTTATCAAAATGCTTCAGTTAGTTAACTGTGGCGTTTGATTTAGTCATGATTTTTTGGTTTCGTTAATACTCTTTTTTTAGTTGATTTCACTGAGTTTATGTTGGTGGATAATTTTAGTTAACTATTGTATCATAGTATTGTTAACAAACTCAAATATTTTTCAATTAATTTTAACGATATTTATGCTTATTTTTGAAGTAATAGCTCTTTGTTATAGGTGTGTTATATTTTCAAATAAAAATAAATGTTTTTTTAATTTATTATAAATATTTTGTTGGCTATTAAAATAATAAAGAGATAATTGTTGTTCATTGATTACAGTTAAAAAAAAATAAATAACAGATTTATTGATACTGAATAATAATAAGTAAGATACAAAAAATAAGGCCCGGTTTTATACTATTCCCTTAGTGTATACTTAAGTGCAAACATAGTTAAAAAACATGTAGGTCAAAGCTCACTCTTAAGTAAATTTTGTTTTACAGTTTAAAAAAAGAATACAAAGAAAATAAATTGTCTCAATTTCATACAACAACAACTCTCTCTCCTAACACATGTATGATAGAGAAAAACAGCACAAAATAAACAAAACTTTCTTTAAAATTTAAGCAAAATTACTTTTGCATTTTTCCACTAGCACACAATATTTTTATTATTTTTTCAAGCACATTTATTGCACATAACTCCCGTAATACGAAGATTTTCCACTTACCGAAAAAAGATATTTGTTTATATTTTTGACATTTCTTAGTCGCCAATTGCCCCTTTTGCAACCATCTGGCCACTTTTTTGGCCCCTTTTTTAAAATGGAATTAATTGACGACTTTTTAAAGCTATGTGATAAATGTTTAAAATATCTCGACCCATTATGTATTAATTCCAACGAGGAATTTATTGTTTTGAGATTGTTTCACAGTATAGTGATGTAAAAAATATCCCGAAGAATTTATATATGAAATCGAACTGTTAAAAACTAAACCTTATGATAAAGTTTATGAACAACTGTTTAAAATATCAAATGCTGATTTTTTTTTTTTTTTTTTTGATCCGCATTGTGGAAATTAAAAAATAAATTTGATGAAAGCTTGTATCCTATATATATATATATATTTACTTTGGTTCACAGCAATGCCTAATTGATTCTTCTAATTGACTTAAAGTCAATACTTGTGAATCAATGCTTTTAGTCCTAAATTTGTTAGGTAGAAAAGACTGGAGTCTGATTGAACGCCTCGTACAATAGTACAGAAGTTCAATATTTCATATTTATAAAATGTTAACTATTTTTTATAAAAAATCTTTATTTTTGCTATATTAAAAATTATTATAAGCAAATTATTTTGTTATGAATAAAATTCAGTTTAGTATTTTTTTTTTTTTTTCTTAAAATACAATATTTTTTTATAAAATAAACAAATTTTAATGAGTTTTAGGTATTGAAGCAAGTGGCCCCTTTTTTGACATTTTTTAAAAATTCTCAACGGTAACGCTGGTTGAAATTTAAATTGAACGAATAAAGTTGCTACTTTTGGTATTAAAAATAAAACAGAATTTGAAATAATTTTAGATTATTTTCATGTTCATGAACAAGAAGTCAAAAAATGTAATTAAATTTATGTTTGTGGATGTAATCTGCATGAAAGATGACAATTTATGCAAATC
The DNA here is from genome assembly GCA_932274085.1 of Protocalliphora azurea. Classification (NCBI taxonomy): domain Eukaryota; kingdom Metazoa; phylum Arthropoda; class Insecta; order Diptera; family Calliphoridae; genus Protocalliphora; species Protocalliphora azurea. Next base: position 14,370,136 of record OW026520.1, on the reverse strand, counting down.
TGTGAATATAATTTTGATGAATTATATTTAATAATTATTTTGTACTATTTTGAGCAACTGTGTTTGTTTATGTGTGATGAAAGTGGTTTCAACACTAATACATATAAATAAAATTTTAGTAACATAATCTTATTCAGGTTTTCTTTTTTCTCAACAGTGTTATTTTTTTTTACAGACCTTCCATTCTTTGTATTCTTTAGTTTAAAATTTAAGTTGGCATTCTTTGGTTTAAAATTTTATTTGTCCTTAAAATAGGGCGTTCCCAATTTTCCAAAAATTGTTCTTCAACTAAAAATCATAGCTATATTTTCTTTATCCTAAAATGTTTTTCCCAGTTATGTTAATATTTTATTGAATATCTTTTAATTTAGATTACTATTTACTTACGGTAATACTAAAAATGATTATAAATATCAAACTTACTTTTTTGGGCTAAATTTATTTTGATGCAACTCTAATGTTGCATTAAATCTAAATAAAAAAACCAACACTTTTAAAGAATTTGAAATAACTTGAAAGATATAAAGAAATCTTAAGCTTGTGAATTAAATCTTGCGTAGTACTAAAATGGTGTTGGTGCAAAATATATAACTACAAGAAAAATATAAATTAGAGCGTATTCTGATACCTTTTTCAAATGTGTAATAATTTTATTAGATTCTGATCAGTATAATAGCGGGACTAAAGAGAATTTAATACTAAATATAAAAATTTTAAAATGTTATAATAATGCAGAAATTATGACCAATTTTATATTTGCCTCAAGATTATGGAATTTTCAGTAATCTGTTCCAACTAAAACTCGCTAAACTACTTGAGACTTTGTTATACATTTATCACAATTTCGATCATGATGTAATTATTAAGTGACTGTAGATCTATAAAAACAACAACTGCTTGTATTTTATTAGTGTAAAACCACTACATATATTGTCAATATTCTATGAAAAAATTAGAAAATGAAGAGGAAGTAGAGTAAATCAAAGCAGAGAAAATATTACATACGAATACAAAAATAATTTTATAGTTTCGCGAGGTATGTACACGAAAATATTGTAAATAAGCTATGCTTACGAGGTCACTTTCTTATTGCACTATGGTTTCGATATGAATTATTTTTTGCTTATTCATTGACTTCCAAATATAATCATATAAGAGTAAGTGTATTGAAGAATAGTGTGTTTTAAGAAACAATAAATTCGCACATACAAACATGCAAATGTTTAGCGTTTGAATATAGTATGAGTTAGAATATTAAACAACCTTCATAAACAGTTACACTTATTACTTTATTGTTTGTGAATTATGTATTTATTGTTGCTGCAACTACTTTTGGTATTGTGCTACCTTCACCACCTCGAAGAAAAAACTCACACGCATTTTTTACTCCCATGTATTTTTTACATTTTATGGCGATAAACAAAAGACGTTATTTGAATAGAAGAAAAAAGAACTACGTATGTATTTTAGTAGTTTTAGACACGCACAAATGATTAATTCTATAATTATACTAAATTTATTTGCGATAAATCAGTCCGATACATCAGTTAAGTTTAATAAATGTTATTTCTAAAGAAATATGCGAGGGTGAATTGAAAAGGTGAACAATAGTTTTTTTTTCTGAAAAATATAAATTTTCATACCAACCATCCAAAAATTTGAGGGGTCTAGTGCGTTTGTCATTCAGTTTTTAAAACATTGTAATATTTATTTGAGACAACATAAAGTATACATGTATATCCTTGGTCCTCGAGAAAATTAAGATTATCTAACTATGTCCGTCCATCTGTTAAAATCATCGTGATACTCGGGGCGTATCACGTAATTGATAAGCTTTGTTTGGTATTGAAAACGAGCAAAATCGGTTCATAAATGAAAAAGTTTAAAACAGAAAACTAAAAAACGCATGCGTCCAGCGCACAGTGATCAAAAATAAATAACTACTGAAGGGATTAACTTTTTTATGTAATTTTTACAAAATTAGCTATCGCCGACAATACAATAATCATTACATATTTCACACATATGCCTTGTAAAAAACAAAAATTATTGTATTATGGCAAGATTCTTTCAAGGCTCCTTAAGTTATAGACGTAGAATTTCAAGCAATACGGACAATGTCAATGAAAGCGCATTGAGGTCAAAGATTTAATCTTCAACCGAACTTCTGTACGGACATAATTAAAACATAATGACGTAAAAAGGATCTAAGTATCATACGCCATTGTGTCTTCCATAAGTCTATAAATCTTCATAATATTGTTAAACTTTGTTCCTAAACTATAAAGAGGTGTTCTGGAAAATAAAAGATCTTCAAACAATTTTCACGTGTTTACTCAAATTAAAGCTAATTATTTTATTTAAACCATTTTTTTTTTTTTTCGCCATTATGATAATTTTCTGATTTTATGTAATTTTTATGGTATGTTAAGAGATACCTTTTCTTTTCCCTAAGCAAATTTACATTCTTATTTTGTTTTATAAATTACAACACAAACGATTTCTTTTATTTAAAGCACTCTAACGTCCAGACTTGTACTTTCTTGCAGCTAAATTATATATGAAACAAACCAAGATAACTTGCACTATAAACCTATATAAGTAGAATTTTTGATGGTTTTGGCAATATAGTTAAGTCTATGTAAAGATAAAAAATATGGGAAAATAAATTAAAAAAAAAAAAAATAATATTTTGAAATTATCAGAAATTGAAAATGAAATTTGCACTAGACTCGACATGAGCATAATATTTCAATAAAATAATAAAATATTAAATATGTCTAACCGTTTTGAAATAATGCCGATATATTGGATTTTTTTCTAACAAAAATTATTATTTTATTTTGACAAAATTTAGTTGATTTTAAAATTAAACATCATTTCAGCTAAAAGAGATAAAAACTTCCTAAAAATGAACCATAATTACTACAAAATAACTTTTCAATATTTTACTAATCAGTCTTTAAGTGACCGCGATCGCAATCAGATGTATTTAGTGTCATTCTTTTGAAAACAAAAAGTGAATCCCAATCACAAATATTCTGGAAAACAAAAAAAAAAAAAAAAAAAAAAAAACAAAAAAAAAACTGTTAAATATCAAAAACTTATATTTTTTTTTAACATACAAAATTTGTTAAACCGAAATTTAACAATAAAAGTTTTACTCAAATCCAATGTTTATAAAAACAAAATATTTGAGACAACAATAACTTAATATAAATAAATTAAAACAACCAAACAAAATATTTCTTAACAACAACATTGAACACACAAGCAGTGTGTAAATCACAAGTGCATATTAAAAACAATCATTTTTAAATCTATGCATTACAACAAAAATATCACATTACCAGTATGAATACTGGTGAGGTAAACCTTAGTGAAGATAGCAGTGGCGATGATAATGATTCAATTTGGCAAAGTGTACCAACAAAACGCAAACAGCTTGAATCTCCAAAACTACAACAACAAAAAAGAAGGAATTTGTTCTGTGAACCAAGCACTTCAGCAAATAACAAATATGCAGCTCTTAGCATTGATGACGATGAATGTGAAACCAATGAATCTACACCAAAGCCTCCACCAATTTATTTACCAAATGTTCAAAACATCAGTATTATGTTAAAAAAATTTAGTTCTTTAATAACATCTAAAGAATTTAATTATAAATCTTTAAAGGAAGGTCAGGTACGCTTAATGATTAAATCTGTAGATTCTTATCGAAAAATTATTAAGTATTTAGAAGAGTCAAAAATTAGTTTTCATACTTATCAATTAAAGCAAGAAAAGGCGTATAGAATTGTAGTTAAAGGTCTTCACCATTCAACACCAATCGAGGACATAAAGGCTGAACTACTGTTACTAGGTTATCAAGTCAGAAACGTAACTAATATTAAAAGCCGTGTAACTAAAGAACCTTTATCTATGTTTTTCGTAGATTTAGACCCTAACCCAAATAACAAAAGTGTATATGATATTAAACATATAAACAATGCCTTGGTTAAAATTGAACCACCTTTAAGAAATAACGATTTAGTGCAATGTCATCGGTGCCAACAATTTGGACATACCAAATCATATTGTAAAAAACCATATAGGTGTGTTAAATGTGGTATGGATCACGCCACATCTGAATGCACTAAACCCATTGAAACTCCACCTCGTTGTGTTCATTGTTTAAATAACCATACAGCTAATTATAAAGGATGTAGAGTGTACCAAGATCTTATTTCAAAAAGACCTCAAAGACAAACTCGTTTCATGTCATCTCAAAGACCCAATCAATTCAATATAAATTCAGCAGAATATCCAAATTTAAATAGTAATACGAATAATCCACATAACAATCGCTATTATCCATCCTACTCCGAAGCTGTTAAATGCCCTGATGCGAACTATATATCTCGTTTGGAGAAATTAGAAAACATGATGGAAAATCTCATGAACATGATGTCAATGATTATGACCAAATTATGCAAATAAATTTTAGGATAGGAATATGGAATGCCAACGGGCTTTCTAATCATAAAAACGAAACTGAAGTTTTTCTTAAAACCAACCACATAGATATATTTTTAATATCTGAAACCCACTTTACGCCCAAGAATTATTTTAAAATATATGGATTCGACACCATAAATGCTTTTCATCCGGGTAATAGAGCTCATGGGGGAGCTGCTATTCTAATAAAAACAAATATAAATTATGAAATTTTGGACCCCTTTGAAGAACCTTATTTACAAGCAGCTGGTGTTAAAGTCAAGTGCAATAATTATGACCTAAATATTTTTTCAATATATTGTCCACCTAGACACAGTATTAAATGTCAGCAATACGATGATTTCTTTAGTAGAATCGGCCCGAAATTCATTGTTGGTGGCGACTTTAATGCGAAACATCCATGGTGGGGTTCACGTTTAGCCAACCCAAAAGGAAAGGAACTATATAAATGTATTTTAAAGAATAATTATACAACACTTTCTACAGGAAAACCCACATATTGGCCAAGCGACCCTACTAAAATACCAGATCTTTTAGATTTCGTTATTTTTAATGGTATTACTAGATCTCTTTTAGATATTGTAGACAGCAATGAACTAAGTTCGGATCATACTCCAATTATCGCTTATTTTAATAATCATGTTGAACTTGAGGCAGCAAATCAAAATCTATTTACCAACAAAACTGATATTCTTCAGTTTGCGAATTACATTGAAAACAATATTAATTTGAATATACCAATTAAAAACGGGTATGAATTGGAGGATGCTGTTGAATCTTTTTCTAGTCTCCTATGTCAAGCGGCTTTTGTATCCACACCAGTAACTACCCCTCAAAACGGAAATATTGTAAGAATATCTGGAGAAATCAGAAATCTCATATTGAATAAACGATACTTACGAAGAATATACCAAAGAAATAGAAATCCCTTAAATAAAAATAATTTAAACAATGCGTCAAATCATTTAAAAAGGCGGTTAAAAGAAATTAAAAATGAATCTGTTAAAGATTTCTTGAACAACTTAGGTCCAAATCGAAATGATGACTACAATCTGTGGAAGGCGACAAAATACCTCAAACATCCAACAAAAAAACATATTCCTATTAAAGATGCTAACGGAACCTGGTGTAAATCAGACCAGTCCAAAGCAAATGCATTTAAAAATCACTTGGAAGAAGTTTTTCATCCATTTAATCTAAATCAACAAGTACAAAAGATTGAAATCGAAAATTTCCTTGACGTTGCGTGCCAAATGAGTTTTCCAATAAAACACGTTACATTGTCAGAAGTTCAGAAAATGGTTATAAAACTTAACAATAAAAAAAGTCCTGGTTATGACAGCATTTGTTCCAAAATGATTAAGTCCTTACCTAGAAAAGGTATGATCTTTCTAACCACATTATTTAATTCTATTTTAAGATTGAATCACTTTCCGTCTCAATGGAAGTACGCAGAAATTGTTATGATTCCAAAACCAAATAAACAGGAACACTTAATTAGTTCTTATAGACCAATAAGTTTACTGCCAATAATTTCAAAATTGTTTGAAAAAATATTACTGAAAAGAATGTTGCCTATATTAGAAATGCAAAACGTAATACCAGAACATCAATTTGGGTTTAGGCATAAACACGGTACACCCGAACAGTGTCACCGAATTATTGATGAAATTTCTAACGCTTTAGAACGTAAACGTTACTGCTCTGCTGTATTTATAGATATACAGCAGGCCTTCGATAGAGTTTGGCATTCAGGACTTCTATATAAACTGAAAAAAATCCTTCCGGCTCCTTTTTATATTCTTTTGAAATCGTATATACACGAGAGAAAATTTTATGTTAAAGTAAATAATCAAAAATCAGCATTTGGTTTAATTCACTCTGGTGTTCCACAAGGAAGTGTTTTGGGACCAGTTTTATATACTATTTTCACATCGGATATGCCTGTAACAAACGATCTCACCATTGCAACATATGCAGATGATACTGCTATAATGGCTTCCAATGATTCTCCCTCTGAAGCTTCTAATATATTACAAATTGGACTAAATGTGATACAAGAATGGCTAAACAAATGGAACATAAAAGTGAACACAGATAAATCAGTTCATATAACCTTTACATTGAGGAGAAACAATTGTTCCCCTATATCTCTAAACGGAATAAATCTTCCACATTCAACTAATGTAAAATATCTAGGACTTTGTCTAGATAGAAGATTAACGTGGAGAGAGCACATCAAAATGAAACGGAAACAACTAAACATTAAGACAAAAAAGTTGTACTGGCTTTTAGGACCAAAATCTTCACTTACATTAGAAAATAAAGTTATATTATATAAAACTATAATTAAACCAGTTTGGACTTACGGTATACAGCTTTGGGGAACAGCTAGTAACTCAAATATTGAAATTTTGCAAAGATACCAGTCCAAAACTTTGAGATTAGTTACTAATGCTCCCTGGTTTATAAACAATGAAAATATACACCGCGATCTTGGTATACCTACAATTAAGGCCGAAATAAATAAATTCAGTAACAGATATCTCCATAGACTAAGTAATCACTCAAATATTTTAGCTATTAACCTTCTGAATGATAGTGATGAAATAAAAAGACTAAAAAGATATCATGTACTTGACCTTCCTTTCAGAAAATAGAATAGAAAATATATTTATTGCGATTCCTATACTAGTTAATTTAAGTTAACATATTTAAATTGTAATTTTTTTAGTTCATTGGAACTTAAAAATCTAAGTTATTTTGTAATTTTTGAACAAAATTTGCTTAATGTTTCTCTGGGAAATAGATCGCAAATAAAATAAAATAAAAAAAAAAAAAAAAAAAAAAAATATTTTACTAATAAAAAAGAAAACAAGTTTATAAAATTTTTATATAATTTGCAGATAAAGTATATAGAACTTTTTTCCCACAACGTAACAAAATGACCACTTAATGAACGAAATTTTTGCAAAAAAAAAATGGTATTACTTCACAACGAGTTCAATATTATAATTTTTTTGAGACTCATTTCGAAAAAAAATCGAAACTCTGTATGATTACTTAATCTCTGGTAGGGAATTGAATAAGAATTTAAAAAAATATATATTTGTTTCTGTATTCAACTAATTAATACCCATCGTTTTCCTACAGATTTTGACAAAAATATTTAAATTTACTTCCCATGAATTTTTGTTCCTCCAGAGGACTTTTTGGCTCATTCTAATATACATGTTTTCAGTACTTTATTTATTAAAAGAATAAAAATATTCTTTTTAAAAAAATATACCGAACTTTTTTTTCCATGATGTACTAAAATGAATGCTTATTGACCGAAAAAATTTTTCATAACGAGCACAAATTTACGATTTTTTGTACACATTTCGAGATAAAATTCGAAGCAATTTTTCGACAAAATGTACTAGACCTATCGCTTGTACCCTGCTCATTAAAACGCATAGTTCGATAGGTCTTCTTATAATATTTTCAACGAAATACTCTAATATATACAACTAAGACTTAATTTTTTAAAGACATTTCTGTTTTAAATGTAAAAACATTTCTTATTTAGTAATTGTAGAGAAACTATAGAAGTTATTCGATTTTATCTCTGATAACTTGCTTTCAATATATTTTAATGTTTGCCACAGAAAATACGATTTTCTATAGAAATACGTGGCAATTCAAAGACATAAACAGAACTTATTGAAAAAGTTTAGGAAATGTTTAATAACTTTTTGAGTTTTTAACTGATTCTAAGGGAGAAAATATCGTTTTATATAAAAAAATAAATGTTTTTAACCGTGTATACTAATATATTTAATTCTAAATGAAAATAGCCAGGAAAAAATATATCGGTTCTAAAACTACTTCCTGAAAGCATGAAAATAGCCTGCACTCGTTTTGTTTTGGATTTGCAACCAATATTTTTGTTACAGAACTAGTTCTGTAGAAGTGTTACATAGACAGTACACATTCTATGGAATAGTTTTCGAACTAGTTCTTAAACCAAAGAAATTGGCACCTTCAGGACTAGTTCTATAAAAGCGTTAGGGAGCAGTTTCAGAACCTGTATTTTTAATATTTATTCTAATCAAATCATATAAATTTTTTTATTTTTTTTTTTATTTTTTAATTTGTAACATTTTGTACTCACGTTTTTTTTAACCCAAGAAAGTCATTTGGAAACCAATAATTTGTTTATAGAAGTGATGTAGAAGTTACATGGAATTAGTTCTTATGCACTAGTTTTCAAAAACAGCATTTAAAACAAATTTATAATCACAATACAGTTTTACCCCATGAGTATCAGAATTAGATGCTACATGACTAGTTCTAAGGATGTTATTAAAGAATTTGCAGTGGTTCTGATTACACCAGTTCTAGAACTAATGATTATATAACAAGTTCTAAAATTTCTCCTGGGCATGTAATATTAAAAAATTTCACAAAAATCTAAATTATGAAAAAGGAAAGCAAAATAATATTTTAAAATGTTGAATCAAAAAATGCACAAATTTTAAATTTCCTATACTTACTGTTTGCTCTTCAAATCTTAATGGAAACTGATTTTATGCCGTTTATTTTTTTTTTAATTCTACCATTTAATACTTTAAGTATTACTAACCTAATGGACTCAATTTTTCTAATTTCTACTAGGCAGAGGAATTTTTATTCATAATTTTTTTTTAAAGATTTTTGGATTTCTTGCGCATTTTTTTATTTTTATTACATGGCAGGCTTATACGCTAGCATGTATAAAATTTTTTTTAAATTTTATTTTTTTATTTATTTTTTTTTTTTTTTTTTTTTTTTTTTTGAGTGAAAATAATAGTATAATTTTGAGCCATGTTATTTTTAACTAATAGGGCTATCAATAAAGTAGAGAAAAATTAATTAATTTTAACTACTTATAACTACAACCTCGTTAATTATTATATTTATAACAATAAATTTTATACAGTTACTTAAACCGAATGAATGGAGAGAGTGCATATAAAGTTTGAAAATAAGTCATTTTACGCCTTTATATGAGTTAATTACAAGCGATACAAAATTTGTTTATGATTGCAAGATTCCTACCAGGATGGGTCAAAGTACTTCTGTGTTTGAGAAAATGTTTGACTACCCCTTTTAAAATAGCTCAAAGAAAAGTGAAGTAAAATAGGAACTGCGACAAATTAACACTTTGCATCAGTGTTGCCAAGAGATAAGAAAAAAAGGCTAAATTGAACTTTAAGGAAAGCCAAAAAAGGGTAAATGGCCAAAAAAAGTTATATTTTTTAATTTAGAAACTTATTATTTTTTAGTTCTCATTAGTTTCTGACATTTTTCTAAAGAAATTGTAATAAATTTATAAATAACTCCCAGCAAAATGAATCAATGAAAAGTCGCCGAAAAATTCCTATATAAATTTGGGTTATATTTCATATGAAAAACAACTCTATGTTTCGAAGTGATTTTTCATCCTTTTTGAACTATAATTGCTGTTTGATTAAGTATTTTGATATTTGTTGACGATATTTCGCATTAAAGGAGTTTTTAAAACCATTTTAATAAATGGTTAATACGACTGGTGAAGTATATTAAAAAGTAATTGTAATGGACGGCTTAGTAACTGCACAAAATTAGTTGAGGCACTTTTAATTTGGAGAATGAAGCGCCGCAGTAGAAATTTTTAATTAAATATAAATAATACACAAAATGCTTAAGTGGATTCTGGAAAAATAAAATTAGTAACTGAAAAATAATAAACTATTTTTTTTTTTTTTCGTTTTTGAAATACTAACATTTTAGCCTTTTTAAGGAAGGTACAAAAAAGGCTAGCAAAAAAAGCTAGAAGCTAAAACGAAAATTTTGAAGCAAAAAGCTAAATAAAATGGTCAAATTTAGCATTAAAAAAGCTAAACTGGCAACACTGCTTTGCATATATGTATAATTCTGATTAATATTTTTAAAAACTTCGCAACCCTACTATTTTATAACATTTTCTTTTAAATTACTTTTATTCTTTTAGGTAGCGTGGCTGAGAGTTGACACTCAAACAATTCTAACCATACAAAATCATGTTATAACAAAAAATCAACGCATAGGCATAACGAATTCAGAACATAAAACATGGACAATGCGTATTAAGGATATTAAAGAGAGTGATAAAGGCTGGTATATGTGTCAAATAAATACGGATCCAATGAAATCACAAATGGGCTACTTAGATGTAGTGGGTAAGTTAAAATAATTTGATTACTAAATTATTTTAATACTAAAAAAAATAATTAATTGAAGATTAAGTATAATTGCTACATCGTGCAATAATTACACACAAAATTTTTCACTTTTGAAAAAATCGATATAACCATCCCACCTACGTACTCAGTTTTTCTTCCGGACGTCAAATTTTTTCTAAAAAGGACTTCAAAGTTTAAAAAATTATACATATTGGACTAAAATTAAACTAAGAATTTCAGCAGTATAACACACTTTTTTATTTAAATGCTGCAGCGCAAAATGTTAAGAAAATAAACTGTACATAAAGTATGTAATCAAATAACAAATATAATATTAAAGGATTGAATTTTCAAAAATATATTTTCTTAACATTGCATTGCAATATTTAAATAAAAAATATTATATTGTAATGTTTCGTATACAGAAAAAAATAAAAACAAAATTGAACTTCAATTACGAAATTGATTATATTAAATAAATTTTTGTTTGATTTTGCACTAGTCACCAATAACTAGAGATAACTGATTATAAAGTGTGTAACATATGTGATATAAAAAAAAAGAACGTCAATTTACTTAAATCGCCAAAAAATGGTATTACCAGCTTAAGAAAATGGGCCAAGCAACTGCAAATGTAAGTACATCAGATATAAATCAAATCAAATATTTAAGATTAAATATAACGTTTTCACATTAATATATATTTTAAAACGAGTATCAGTAGGTATTCGGTTCTGGATACATCAACTTCCTGCGCCAATTACAGGAATATCTACATCGGAACGCTTATCAGTGTTATGAAACATTAAAAAGTTATACTCGCCCAAACGTTCCTTAAAATGGCTGAAGAAGTACTAAAAAAAGGAATCTCGATAACCTTGTAGTAGTCCATAGCTTTGATTTATATAAGCCGAAAACGATACGGAATACAATTCTTCTATAAGACACATCATCTGCAAAAGCATTAGAACTAATAATATTACGACAACCTATGATAAATTTATATATGTACTTCCCAAATCAACACCAATATTATTTTCTTATTTTCAATTCCATATCCATGAGGTTTCGAATCACTATGAGATGTAAAGTTTTACTCTCAAACTCCAGGATTACTATCTTCGGTAGTATTTAAAACTTAATTATCTTTGATTTCACATTAGACTTCCTAAACTCCATTAGGATTTGCTTGAAGTTAGGGACATAAATGTTCAGGCTTCATTAAACCATTAAACCCTATGGTACATACCCAAAAGAATTAACGTTATTCAATACTCGGGGTATCCGGGTACCTTGCTGTATTTTTCGTTTATTTTGTATAAAAAGAAATTATAATTTTATTTTAAATTATTTATTAGGACAATTGGTTATACAAATAAAAGCAAACTGTTAAATACATGTAGAAAAAACTTATTCGAGTATGTTCACAAAGTCCGTCCGTTCATCTGTTCGTCCATGTTAAACTTTTAACGAACCTGCAAGTCGCAATTTTTAAGATAATTGGATGAAGTTTGACTATATATGATGCAGGAACGAACTCTGTTAAAAATAGTTGGCAACCTAGGATTTCGACGCTCATAAATGTTTTAACAGTTGCATAATTCAGTATCAATAAAAATTTTATAGAGATCCTCTCCGAAATCATTCTTACAGTCCTAAAGAATGCTTTTAGTGATGGCACAGCATCTTGTCTTGTTTAGAATTACATTATCAAAAGTTTATCTGTCCTGGCACGAATAGCGGAAATGATGTCAACGCCACCATTATATTTTAGGTTAGAAAATTTTACATGACATAGAAAAAAAAACTAAAAAGAATTCATCAAAACCACTCCATCATTGCCAGATTCGTAGAGACTCGCGCGAAATAGTAATAATGAGAAAGATTTGTAAGTTGTCACATATTATCTTTTATTCCTCTTTCTGAAGCTGCTATAAGATCTACAAAGTTAAAACTTAGCTTACTTATGAGACTAGTTTTCCTTCAAACCCTAAAGGAGCCAGATTTTATACAATAACACTTTTGCTGAAATGGACATGCTTATTCACTAGTTTAAACAAAAAAATTAATTTTAACTTTAAATGAATCTAGGGACAATAAAAATGATAAGTGCAACAAAGAAAAGTCAATTGTACTGCAAAACATATTGAAATTATATTAGGGTACCGGAGTACCCAGTGTATTGACTCCCATAGATGTCAACTACAAAGCCATTTTATATATAGATCAAGTTAACAAAATTAAGGTTTTTTCAGTTTTTTTTTTTTTTTTCTTTTTGCTTTAAAACATCTTAGTCGCGACGATCTGAAATTTCTGATTATTACTTCATTATTAAAAAAATTCGAACATTTTAAAATCAAAAGAAGTACATTTTAAAGTCAAAAGAATTATGTAACTTAGGGTTAGGGTTGACAGTAATAAATAAAACATTGTTCTCATAAAAATCAACATAGAAGGGATCCGATTACGAAATAATCTCAAACAGAGCCCAAAACGAAACCAAAAATATTTACAGATACAAAAATAATAAAATTTAAAATTTTATTGACTGAGAAAATTTTTCAAAATATCTTTCTTTTTTTGTTTAGAAAATTTGAAGAGCTTTCATAATTTTTTTTAACCAAGTAAAAAGGTTATTAAATAAATTAAAACTTTAATTATATTTTGAAATAAACAAAAAAAAAAAAATAAACCAAAATGTTTTCTATGTAGTTTTCATTGTATATCCATTTGCACATCTAATGAAACTTTGAAGTCCTTTTGGGTGGAAATTTGACATCCTGACAAAAAACATGGTACACAGTTTTACCATGGATGTTCTCTAGTTTTATCCATATAACAATTTTTTCACGTGTAAGAATGATTGCTGCAAGCGATATACCTATATTTAAAAATAAGTAGTCAAAGGTAACATTTTCAGAAAGATATTTTCTTAAGTTTTTTGGCTGTTACACTTAAATATAAAATATTGCTATGTTACAGGGATTCTTAACTTTCACTCGACATCCAATGTTCGCAAATACTTTTATAAAATTTTTATTATGTGTATCCTCCGAAAATTTCAAGTCCTTTTGAGAGAAAATATACGTCTTGTAGAAAAACTGGATACGCTGTTTTACTACGAATTGCCTTTAATTTCATGAATATATCAACTTTTTCTTCATGTGGCAAAAAAATAACTGTTACACTGTGATAATTATAATCATCATGTTATCTAAAAAAAATTAAAAAAAGTTTTGAATTAAAATTTTAAAAGTTTGAAAGTAAATTCTCTTTTTGAAAATTAGTCTTTAAAGCCAAGTAATCCCAATATTTATTATTTAATTTTGTATAAAATTTGTGTCATTTATGTATGTAAAAAAACACCTCAATTTATAACTGTATTAAACATATTAAGTTTTGTTTCATATTTAATTTTCACAGCAGGTATTTAACCATATCGTATATAAAGATTATTCTTTTTTTTTTTTTTGTATTAATTGTTACCATAATTGCCACTGAAATTAAATATGTGTTTATATTTGCAGGTTTTTTTCCACACACTTTTTATTATTTAACCTCAAAATTGTGGTTAATTTTTTTATTAACGAAAACACAAAAACAATATTTTAAAATTAACTATATTTATTTTCATTGTTATTTCATGTTTCTTTTGTCCTCAGGTTTCGTTTTTTCCCTGGTGATCTTCCTTCTCCTTCCTCTATTAATTATTGTGTTTGCCATGTCATACCGTTATGACATTCCTTTTTCACTTCCTATGATATCCGGCTTTTTGTAGTTGACCAAATTTTTTTTGTTATTGCTGTTTTGTGTTCTGCTACCACATTTGTTTAAATTCCTTTATTATTTTATATACATATTCATTATAACGATTCTGCCACTTACTCCTGCTCTCTTCAAGCAACAATAGTAGTTGTGTTGATAGACTCTTTATTTAATATGAAACTGGCAGCTAAATGGTTGGCAAAGTGTCAACATGTGTTGAGTATTTAATAAATTAAATCACATTTTTTCCATAATTTTTTTCTCATGTTTTTCGCTTTTAAACGAAATTAATTCATAAACATTTTGTATGTTGTATATTTTATATGACTCAATTGTCTGCAATATTATAATAATGTCAAAAATGTATAGCATATGAAGAAAGTTTTTAAATTGGCAGATGACATGAAGACTGTTTATAAATAAAGGAGAGGAAGGAGATCATTTAAAAAATTAAAATGTTGAATAAATATATATATATACGAATTAAATATATATATTCAAAAATATCTTGACGGCAGCTTCAATTACAAATAAAAAAAATAAATATTAAAATTTTAAAGTTCAGTGATCCCTTAGATGAAGGCGTAGTCCTGTAGTCCTGAGCTAAAATTGAACAACAATTAACTCAGTATTTTAAATGTTAATTATAAAGCGATTTTTCGTTTTAAAATTTCAACGCCTGAAGTTAGAGTCATGAAATTTAGACCACAGGTTCCCATTCAGAAAAATGAATCCACTAAGGAGAGAATTTTTAAAATTTGAATGTTTAGACGTAAAACCTAACAACTATATGTCTTCCAAACTATAAAGTCTAGGAACATTACTTTATAAATATCTTTCACTACGTGAAAACTAAGCGTACAAGTGTTTGCAACTTTTTGGAAATTGGAATAGTAAGAGGTAAAAACTAAATTTTGCTACGTCTTTGGGTACCCTATGTAAGTTCTAAAAAAAATGGCAACTTAAACATTTAAGGGGAAGAAATATTTCCTTTTGTTATCGTACAGTGTGAATACCACTGAAAATAATTTTATTATTATATTTTAAGAACTCTACAAAATGGATTCATTCTACCTGAGACTTTTCTTTTTCTTGATAGAAATGTGTTTATCCAAAATGAGGATGTTATTCCTATATTTTATCATATTTATATGAAAGATAAAAACATTAAGCCTAATTTGAATCTTAGGAAATATTGGTGGCTTATGCAATAATTTCCTATATACAGGTGAGATTTTTTCAATATTTTTGCTTAAATTTAACTTATTATAAATATATTATATTTATGTTTATTGTTAAGAAAAGAGAAATTAACTTCACTATAAATTATACCTTGTACTTGAGAGCTCGTTAAAAAGGTTCTTTGTATCTTAAAAAAATTAATCATTATACTTTTTGTTTATTTATGTATTAAACATCTATTAAATAAACACTAACAAAAAAGGAGGATCTATTATTTTGCCGTTCTTTTCTTCGTTTTCTCTTTTCAAAGAAAAATCGTTCTATTTCTGAATTTGAAATATATTTATGAGTTTTTGGAAAAAATGGGTGTTGGAATGATCCAAGGCCGAATTAATTGCTATTATAAATTCACTTAATAATTTATCAACATCTTACTCAAGCTTAATAATAGGATTAGTGTGGATTTGGCTGCTAATATTTTATTTTTTTATTTAAAATTAAAATTAATTCCCCGTAGGTAAGTACTACAGGAAAATGGTCATCAGTTAAATCATATGATATTTCAGTGGTCATCGAGTTTCACGTTTTTACATATGGCAAGATCTTTTCAATCAGGGATTTTTCTAGGATCAGACGGCCAGTAGCTAGTTCTCCAATGGATATAAAATCCAAACCGTTATTACGATCAGCTAGAATATTGTGCCTTTGGTATTCATCAGACGTGAGCCTAATTATATATGTTTCATGTTGTAGTTACCATAAGCCAGGAAACTATCTCTCAACGTACTAACAAATTTTCAAACTTATCCTCTGTTTTTGTAAACCTTGGAGACCAGTATACTGAGCTTAGTGTAAGTTTACCATCTCCGCGCTCAATCTGTATTGTAGTTGCCTGCAAATATATCTTAAAATATTTCTCCATAGAATAATGTTTTAGTCTATTTCTTACTAAAATATCTATATTATCATGAGCTTTTCAATCAGAATAATTTGTGTAATAGAACATATAATCTGGAATATAAAAATTATATTTATTTGTGAGATGAGTCTCCAATATCATCATTATATCAATATATTTTCTTTGGATAAAATTGAATAATTCAGAATTGTGTTGATTAAAATTGTTTGCGTTCCAAAAACAAATTTTCAAATAACTTATTTTTTCACTAAAAGTATTTGATGTTTTGATTAAGAGAGGTAATGTTCTGGGAGCAAATAAACATAAAAATATAATTTGAATCATAAACTTTTCATATTCAAGTGTTTATGGCACAGTATATTGGAACATTTTTGTAGTTTTATGATCATAATTCTGTAACTATTTAATCTTTAATAATAAACGAACTAGATTTTGCACAAATAATCTTTAGAAATGTTTTTCATAATATTAGTTACAAAATTGTAATTAAATCCATTTGCAAATTATTTGCAAACTCTCTTTGATTTTAAATTTAATTTAAAGCTTAGTTTTACGGAAAGACATTCAGAAAGACATTATATGAACACTATATACTTTTATAATAATTATTGGTAAATGGAATATTATTTAATATTATCTACTGCAACTCCGTACAAATTTTCATTGTAGTGGATTAATTGGATTCTCAGATACTAATTTATTTATTATTAACATTGTGATAAGTAATATCTTTCAATTTAAATAAGTTTTTTGAAGTAATTAAGAAAATAAAATATTTAG
The DNA here is from genome assembly GCA_932274085.1 of Protocalliphora azurea. NCBI lineage: Eukaryota > Metazoa > Arthropoda > Insecta > Diptera > Calliphoridae > Protocalliphora > Protocalliphora azurea. The sequence continues at coordinate 14,352,763 of OW026520.1, read as the reverse complement.
TACAAAGAATGTGCAGATACCAAAATATTTTTATTAATAAATATTAAATCAATCAAGTAACCGTGATGAAAATTTACAGAGCTATTATATTTATAATAGTCACATATATGTTTATCATGTTATTTTGAATCATTTTGGTAGTTAACTACGTCCTTCCATACATCAGAAAATGTTTGACTACATCCGTAAATAATATTTCAAAAATCCAATATATAAGATATCAATCTTTCGTTTATATTGATTCAAGGGCAAAGCTAAAGGGAGCAATAAATACGCAATGCATTAAAAATTATTTTTCACCCAAAATATTTGAATGTAATCTGTATAAGAATTTCAACCGTGTTCCATTTTTTGATATTTATGATTAAAAATAAAATCCATGTAAATTATATCCCACAAAATTTTAAGATGCAAAAATAATACTCTTTCAAATGTGACAGCTCTTTGCTCAAACATTTTTTACTTCAAATATATTAAATTTTGGCCAATATTTTAAGACAGTTATATCGATTCGAATTTTGCAATATTTTCACACAATAGTTCATTATGTGTTAGCTTTACAGTAAATTAAAAGTTTTATAAAGTTTCAAGAATTTTCAAAAAATATTTATGATCAACTCGTATTCCGAAATTTCCCACAGTACTATGATTTAGCTATAAATCAATTTGTATATTTTTCATAAAGGGTGGTCCAAAGTGCTTTTTATCATTTTTTGAAATGCTATAAAATTACTAGTTTTTGAGCTTTTGACACCAAATTAAATGTGATTATCTTTACTTTTGACGCAAATAAAAACTGATTTTGAATTTTTATTCCCTTTGGTTTAACTTACGATCTTTTTTTTTCATAATATCACTTTTAAATTTGGACAAACAATAACCCATATGCTACACAGAGGTTTTCAGCTATATTCAAAATGTTTATGCAATATTTTTTAGTATTGGAGATCTAATAAACTCTAATTTGTTTAGAGCATAAAGTGCTAAGGAAAATATTTTTCAACATTTTTAGTACCAAAACTACATTAACTGAAATTTGGGAACTTATAACCCATTTGCTTCAGTGACTGATATAGCCAAATAAATTAAGTATTTGACAATACTTACCATGATCAAATTTTATTTAGCTCTTGCTATATTAATTGTTACAAATTGAGAGTGATATCTCTAAATTGCATCATTTATACATTATCAGTAACATACCAGCAAACAATCAAACGAAAAGATACTAGCTTTTTCAGAAATTAAAAAAAAAAATAAATGGTGTCTAAATATATCTTGATACTTGAGTTGCTCTAAATAACACAAAACCTTGGGCTATCGTGATCAGAATCATTTTTGTGCACAAGGTTTTACTTTATTATTTATTGCTCAATTGCGTTTAATCTTTATAAGGCATTCAGAGGATCATTTATTATCATACAAATGTACACAGTTTTTAAGATAATTTACCCTTATATATATTATAGTGATCTCGTGATTATGTTTCAGTTCAATTTTGTGAAAAATGTTTTGCAACTCTTAATTTCCTAACAATATAGTTGAAAAAATATAAAAAATTCTATATAAATTCTTTAAACTTTTATTATTAATAAGTCGAATATACAATTAGTTAGAACTAATTACTTTTTTAGATTTAATGGTCAAATTTATCGCAAATTTAAAATATAAAATTCTTTTTCCCAATGTACATGTCAGAATTAAATTATCTCCATTTTAAATTAAACTATAATTTTTACCTAAAATGACCTAAATGTTTTCTTTCCTTTCTTCCTATTTTTTTAATAACTTAGTAAATACAACTCCGAGCAATTTAATATTTTACTCGTATGTTACTTGGAATTATATCAGTTAGATTATGAAAGAATTATGAAATAATATTTATTAGTTTTTGAGTTATTGCATTCTGAAAATGACAAAAATCATTTCGGACCGCCCTTTATAAATATAGATTTTTGGTATGAAGTCGTCCTATAAATTCGATTGTTATGTTTATCATATGAGAAATGATTACTAGTAGATTTTAAATGATTTAATTATGAATCATGAAAAATCCTTTTGAATCTTGTTCAAATTAAGCCATGTACTTATTCAAGTAAATTATTAAAGATTAGTTTCAAAAAAATGCCCATTTTAAGTTATTTTCTAATAAAATATTTTTTTTCATTTCTCTTTTCATATTTTCCACAACAACGATAAACTTTTAACAATTTTCACCTAACCAAACAATAACAAAAATAAAACAACGACAATTACAACAAAAATAAAAACTAATTACTTTTTAAATACAATGCTTAACACAATCATCAACAATCGATAATAAAAACAACAACAAAAATAATAACTACAACAACACAAATCATTAAAACAAATGATGGCGGGTAATGCTGACGGCGCCAACAACAAAAATGATGATTATTATGATGAAAATAAACCAACTTCTAATGATGGTGATGATGGCTGTGTATTGTGGAAAAAAAAATAACATAAAAATATATTCTAAAAAAACAAAAAAAATCTGTGTTTAAACAAATAAACAAAACTGACGAAATAAAACACATCATGCAAAAATGCTATTAATTTGCAAACAAAAAAAATGTTTTCAATGAATAAATTGAATGAATAAACGAACCAACAATATTTAATGATGATTTGTATATGTGCATATATTAATTAAATATTTTATTTATATAAAAAACATACACATGTGTGTGTATTTAAAATATTGTAATAACAAACTTAACATTTCCTGTATGAAAAACAAAACCAAAAAAATAAAATTCTCAAAAAACAAATACAAATTCACTTGAAATTCAAACTTTAAAAAAAAATCCAATTTTATGGTGTGATGATAATAATGCTGACTACCACTTAAATGTGTTTGTATATATGTGTGTTTCGCTTGTTTTCCTATCAACTGACATTTAACAAACAAACGAACAAAAAATCATATAACGACAACAACAGTGCCACCGGATATACTAGATTATCCTACTAGTACGGATATGGTGGTACGTGAGGGTAGTAATGTGACGCTCAAATGCGCTGCTACCGGTTCACCGGAGCCGACAATTATATGGCGACGTGAAAATGGAGTGTCCATTGAATTGGCCAACGGTACCGGGGGTAAGTACGGTTTTTTTTTTTTCAAACAAAATCCAAAAACATTTTGCAAACCTTAAACGCGTACGTATGTTTTAATGTAAAAATATACATATGTATATTAGGGCGTCACCTCATGGCGACTGTAATCGTCAATAGCCCTTTTTCAACCACCTGGTCACTCTTTGGGTCCCTGGTGACTTTTTAAGACGCCATTTAATGATGCTAAATGAGGAGAAACTAAGTTGTTTGAAATATCTGGACCCATTATATATTAACACCAATGAAGAAATTAATTGTTTTGAGATTGATTCATAAAAGTTCAATGAACTGATACTATTAATAACTAAGGCTAATGATAAAGTTTTTAAACAACTATTTAAAATATCAAATACCGAAACTTTTTGGTTCTAATTTATATTATTATTTTGGCTCATAGCACTATCTCAGTGAAGCGTCCAACAGACTTAAAGTCAACACTTGTTAATCGACGCTTTCAGTCTTAAATTTGTTAGACGTGGTTTTTTAAAACTGGAGTACGAGTGAAAGCCTAGTACAAAAGTACAAAAGTTTAATTAACGAAAAAAAAAATTATATTAACTTTTTGTTTTTATGAATAAATATTTATTACTGCAATAATACAAATTATTATAAATAAATTATTTTGTAATTAAAAAATTTTAATTTAGTAAATTTTCTTAAAATATAATACCTTTGTTTTTGTCATTATCAAATAAACTAATTTCGAGTTTTTTTCCGGTATTAAAGCAGTTGCCCACCTTTTTTCAAAAAAAAAAATCCCATTTTGGCGATTTTATTTTTATTTATTTATTTTTTTTTTATTTTTTTAATCCTCTTATTTGTACACTTCTTAAAATTCTTAAGGGTAATATTAAAATTCACAGGATATAGCGTTATAGGGCATGAAAAATATTATGAAACACGATATCAAATTTTCACGATCGTTAAAAAAGTTTCCGCACCAAACGCGTTGAAGTTTTGAATTTAAGATTTATTTTTTATTAAAATGAATTAATGGGACATTTTCACGTCAGATTTCTATAGGAGATGAGATTATGTGGAGGAGCTAGAGACAGTAGGGCATATACTCTGTCATTGCATATGGCTTCAGCGTAGTAGACTGAAGTGGTTTGGAAGCCACATGCTACACGAACTAAGGGTGGTTACGGACAGAGGACTTAGTTACCTGATAGTGTTCGTAATGGGGAAAAAGTGGCTTAGAGGTAGTCGTTTTTGATTGCTAGGTTTTCGCTCTTATAAGACTTTATTATATTCATAAATAGTTTCTATTATATACGTAATTAATTTGTAACGAAGCTTTTTTAAAAATAATTATAATTATTTAGTAAGTGCATAATATTAGTTAAGTTATTTTTAATTGGAATAATGAAGCCCCTCAGGCAAAAATTTCTGTTATACATATATTGTGTAATTTGTGTAAATAAATATACAAAAATGCTTTAATAGTAGTTTCTGTAAAAACAAAATTAATAATACCAAATAAGAAATTATTTTCTTTGTTGATGAAATACTGAGATTTTAGCCTCTTTATCGCAATTATAAGAAGCTCTAAAACGGAAAATGAAAAGGCTAGATTTAGTCTTAAAAAGGCTAAACTGGCAACACTGTATGTGAACTTCATGAGATACTTTAGGTCGACGGTTACAAAAAAATCTGATTTACACATTATTATCGGTGATTTCAACAGGATATATATATATATATATATATATATATATATATGTATATATATATATATATATATATATATATATATATATATATATATATAAATATATATATATATATATATATATATATATATATACCAAGTTACCTTTCCCATCTATAATACTAATAATTCAATTAATAACTATATATAAATCCGTACGTTTTTATTGTAGGAGGGATTTGATTAATTGTAGAACTGAATCAATAAAATTTTTATTTGATTTTAAGCAAACATCCAATCATAATTCTAATTAATTTTTAATTACTAAGCAATTTCGATTTACTTATACCGTAACAAATTCAGTATAAGATAAATGACAATATTTTATACATGCATATTTACTTTGGAATGTTTACTGAATAGATTAAGATAAAAATTCGAAATCTGAGGAATATCCACCACTTTTTTTTAAATTTAAAAAGCTAATTGGAGAGATTGTGCAAAATATCTAAAATAACTTTTAAAACGATAGCCAAGACATCAAAAAATAAGAAAATGTATGCAATATAACTATCTATGTAGAATAGGAATACCAAGCTCATAAAAATTGTTGTTGCGAAAACGCATTAATGGTCAATTAGGTGTAGTGAGTTTTAGTTATATTTGCGTAAGTTGGCGCACTGAAAACATGGAAATTGTTAAGGTAGTATATTGAAATTGAGCAAAATAAAATAGAGAATATATAAGAACCATATTGTTGATAAATGATTATAGAATTTTTGGAATTAAGGTTACAAGTGCAATAGGAATTTTTTTCTATAGCCTTATAAAAAATATATTATTTTAGCTTTCTTATAGATTTTGTTGTAAAAAATAAATACAACTGATAATTTGTTACAATCATTGACAACATATTTAAGGAAAAAATACCAAAGAATCGACACTATCTGAATATGAAGTGTATTCTCTAAAGAAATAATAGCATATTTAATATTCAATGAGTTACGTGTATTATGCTAAAAATGATAATGAACAAAACCGTCGAAATTGTGCAATTTCAAAATTTGTTTAATTGTTTCCAAAAAGGATAATAAATTTTCTTCAAAAGTCATGAAATTTGCTAAAGAAACATATAATTTAAAATTTTTATGATTATACATAATTACTGTTTTTTGTTTTTTTATTCAAAATATTATAATATTCAAAGAAATTATCTTGGGGGGAATTTATACTATAAAAGTCTATGCTCTCTACACAAGTTACAGTTAATTTTGGTGTTTCTGTCAAGTGAAAATAAATGGATAATAAGTTATAAAAAGTATTAAAATTGTACATTATACTATAGAATCTATGTTCATTTAAAGTGAAGAAAGCAAACAATTTTTCCTTTTTCTTTGCCAGGTAATATTCCAATTTTTAAATCGTGGTACAATTGGAATACATAAGATGATTTACCACTACATTTGGTGCTTTACCAATATTTACGATTTTACAATATTCAAAATGTGAATTCATCTTACATAGCCAAACACAGTAGAATATATTTACCAAAAATTTATGTTCGAATCAAAACGTGGTGGTGGCTATTATGGAATAATCAATTCCTCGGTGAAGGCGAGAAATAGTTAGAATAGAGTTGGAAATAAATAGTTTATGAGCCAGCTGGAAATCAAAAGTGAATTATCTAAAGAAAAACTTAAAACTGAAAACTGGACCAAAGGATCAAAAGTGCGTTCCTGACCACCATATCTAAATCCTAAACGATATGATGCACAAACAGATTATCAAATGCAATGTACTAACATCCCAAATGCTTCAGTGTACAACATATTTCAAAAAGAATAATTATTTTTTTTTTTTCTATATTGTAAGAAATTATATGGTCTTACACCGTCAAATTATTTAAAGATTTTACATCATTATTAAATTGCCTTAATGGTACACCTACAATTTTTCTGCTTCACACTATACGTATTTAATATACAATTTGTAAAATAATCAAAAAACTAAATTTAAACGACAAATAAAAATCAATATTACTATACAATTTGCTAAAACGACTCCTTCTTATACGAGCGCAACATATTACACCTAATTGAATATTGATGTGTTTACGCAACACACGATATCTCGAAAAATAAAATAGCTAGGTACACAAGTCTTTCGGTTTTATAATCACAGTTTAAACTAAAATAGCCCCCATATAAAAGTTTCTTAATTTGTCTTAAAGAGATCGTGTAGTGGTCGGAAATGGATCAAGAACCCTTTGGTACTGAGCGGAGTATTTAGTACAATGCCAATTTTTATTACCAGTATGAAAAATAATAAAAAAATTATATTAAAAAATAATAACAATAAAAAATCTGAAATGTTTTTAGAAATTGCTTTCATTGCGAAAGGTTCTTTCATCGAAATAACTTTTTATTATCTGTACAACATGGGCTATGACGTGGTGCCCTGTGTTTTTGTTTTTATAAAAAAGAATGCTACCTTAATATACATATATAAAGTATGTGTTTGTTATTTACAACATACATATGTCAAGCACATTGATTTTGTTGTAAAGCTTGAATGAAGTTATTTTTTTGCAGCTCTTAGTGTAAAAAAATTTTACATTTTTTGTGCCAGAGTTTTTTATTTCAAGAGTTTCATCCGCGTGATTTTGGTTTGGAATTTCCTGTAGCACGTAAAACAGAAATTATATGCTGGAGAATTTTTTTCGCATATTGTTTGTAATGTTTTAGGTATGAAAATGTATTCATAAGGGAAGTATACCTAGAACTTCATTGATTTAATTTTTAGTAGCAATTAACTTTAGTTTTGTTTCATAAATATTTTAAATGATTTCTTATAATATTTCTTATAGATATATATATAGGAAGTTGTGATTTAGATTACTTTTAGAGTAGTTATGAAGGACTTCTTTATCACGAGTTTAGAAACCCGATGTTTGAACTTTTCGAACTTGTTATTCGGTTATTGTATTCTAGTTTGGCTTGCAATTTTATCGAAAGGATTCTACAGATTCTCCTGTATTCTAATTGGTTCAAAACTTTTTAGTCGATTTTAATTTGAACTTAGTTGTACATTTATTTAATTTAGAGATTTTTTCCACTCCCCAAAATCATCCTCTTTTTATATCCGGATATAAAAGTAGTTTTATATAAAAGTAGTTTTATATCCGGATATAGAAGAAGATGTATCTGCCTTACACAGCATAATATTTTAATCAAAAATTCAGTCAAATCAGAATTTTGAAAAGTTAAAAATTGGCCACAAATTTACTTTAGTCCATGAAAATGTTTTCTTCGAAAAACTGTTAGCATTAATTTTTATACTTTTTCTCTCAATAGATTTTTATCTAACGAAAAGCTAAATTTCTTTGACACTCGTTGCAATCTGAGTTAAAATGTAAATAATTTTTCGTGAGGTAAATGAAAATAATAAAAAAAATACATTTTTTTCTTTTTTGTTAACATTTTGAAGAAACAAGTACTCCATCTTTCATGTAAATTTTCGCATTATAATGAGAAAACATGCGACCATCCAAAAATAAAGATATAAAATAAAGATATAAAATAAAAATGTATTAGTCATAAGTACACAGTTATTAAAATATTAAATTCACATAATATTTTAGAATTGTTCCAAACTAATTTTCGCCACAAATTGATTTTGATCCATTCACATTTTATTCCTAGAAAAACTTTTCACCATAATTTTCATATTATTTTTATTGATGGATTGACATCTACTGAAAGAAGCGTTTTCTTTGACTTTCATTGTCATCTGAGTTAAAACATAAATCATGTTGTGGTTGTGTATATATAGAAATACTCAACAAATTTTTTTCAAGGTTGTTCGTTTTTTTTCATATTTTCATGAAACCTGAAGTCAGATTTTTACGAAATTTTCATAGTTTGTATTATGAGTCATAAAAATTGGTAACAAAACCTCTTTATCATAATTACGCTGTTTTTATCAAGCGCCGAAAGTTTTATTGCAATTTCATTCCGCATACAACATTGAGTTAGAGTTTTTTTCCAATTTTAATTGAGAGGATTGTAAGAGAGGAGTGGTAAACAAAATAGAAAAGAACTTAGTACTTTGAATTGTTTTTTTCATTCTTTTCCGAGTCTTATTAATTGTGAAAAACAGTTTAAAAAAAGTAAACGATTTGTGTTGCTTTTTGAAAAGTGTTTTGTTTTTTTTTATACCTTTCTTTCTAATATTTAGCAAGTGCACCTTTTTATGTAAAATTAATTATTTGACTTGCGTAATCAAGATAAGCCCATTTTATTGTTCTTTTAATTTGAATATTTAAACTCAGGGACCGTAAATATTATGACTTTTATCATAAAGGATCATATTTTATATTTTTTGAGCCAAAATAACAGTTATTTAGGGATTTTTAGTTTTTCGAACACAAATAAAAGTTGTTATGTTATTTCTATTTTTTTCGAATCAATATAAGAGTTAATTTCTATTAATAGTATTGCAAACAAGTAGACTCTAGCAGAATGATACGTACTTTCTGTGTCAATTTAGGTTCGTCATGTTTGTGTTGTACATTATGATTAGTTTATATTTTATAACACAAATAAATCGCATAAATGAAAAAGCCAAAATTAAAGAAATGTCCGAGACGAAAAACAGTTGCTAAAATATAATAAAAAAAAGAAAGATAAAAAAAGGTCGCAAAAACAAAAAACACTAAAAAATAAGAAAATATATGAAAAGTCACTTAAACTTGCTTATCTAATTTGAAAATAACAATCGAATTTTTTAATTCCAATTTTTAGTTGTGACAACCGAAAAGTTCAACCACTATACAAAAAAATAAAACATAAATAAATTTGGAGCTCTAAACAATTTAAAAAAATTACATTAGTAAAACAAATTCAACAAAAATAAAAATTAATTAAAAAAAAAAAAAAATTATGACCAAATTGTGTCTTTATAATTTAGAAATTAGAAATTTAGAACATAATCTAGTTATATTATATATATATATATATATATATATATATATATATATATATATATATATATATATATATTTGTTAACTTCTGTATATTTTAGATGCAAAATAGCAGTTTCAAAATAATCAAATTAAATGAAAATGCTTCAAAAGCCCATCTTCCATCTTAACTCAATATGTTGCCAGTTTAGCTCTTTTAGGCCAAATTTAATCTTTTCATTTTGTTTTTGTCCTCACAATTTTCGTTTTAGCTTCTAGCGTTTTTCTAGCCTTTTTTTAATTCTTAAAATTGCCTCAAAGAGGCTAAAATGTGATTTCAACAATGAAGAAAATAATTTCTTATTTTCCATTACTAATTATATTTTATAGAATTTATTTTATAGAATCTCCAAATCAGAAATATAATTATTTCTATTTTAATATAATTTGTTAGCAATAGAAACTATTCATGAATATAAATTTGAAAATATTCTTATAAAAGTGAAAAATCGCCTAAAACTTTGGAAATTCTTAATCAAAAAGAAATTATAGCTCAAAAATTGAAATAAAGAAATCATTTCAATTCATTTCTCATATGAAATATAACCCAAATTTGTATGGGAATTTTTTGGGTGATTTTCATTTTACTCGCAACCATCCTATGTTTTATTTATGCATTTATTTCAATAGAGCAATTCCATTTTAAATTAAGAAAATTTCGACCTTTGGTTGCCGATTTGGATAAAATTTGATGCATGTATAGAGGAAGATAGAAAAGCATGTAAAATAAATTGTACTCATTTTTATTTTGAAAGCTGTGACAATTCTTTAGCTTTAAAAATGATTAATATATATTTTTAAATGGCCATAACTTTTGTTGTATAACTGATATCAAAATAATTTTTTTGCAGTGGATTTATCAAAGATGTCATATACAAATTAAAAAAAATATATTTTTTTCTAAAATGGTCAAAATTTTTTTAATTTAAAATGGAATTATTCAATGCCTTTAAAAGTTACCCAAAACTAATGAAAAAGGGAAGAGATAAAATTTTAAATTAAAAGGAAAATTTAATTTTTTCTGGTCGAATTTTTTGTTCATTTAGCCTTTTCTGACCTTTTAAAGTTCAATTTAGCCCCTTTTTTTCTCACCTCCTGGCAACACTGCTCCTAAGGTTAAGAAAATATTAAAAGCCCATGTTTTTCAACCCAGTATCAAGATTGCCTTCTCTACATGAGGAAAAAAAACAATGTTTATTGTATATAAAAGATATTCAATGTATTTGTTCTCTTTAAGATTTGGCGGATGTATCAAAAAATTCAAATATATGGTGTTTTCTGTTTAGCAAGTCCTAAAATATGTCCATGATGTAAAGTTTTTACCATCATTTAATATACCATTTGCGTTTTACGTTCTAATATTTTTTAGACTAAGAGTTTCATATTTTCTATACTTGTATATTTAAATACCTTTTTAAAATAAAATTATGGTATTATAAAAAAAAACTGTTGTCGCAACCAATTCTTTCAATAATTTTCATTAAATTGCTTTTTTGAAACAATTGTACATACTATAATTCATCAATGAAATAGTATTTGTAACCGAATTTTAAATATTTCGTGGAACCGATTAAATCTCCGTGTATATCTTGTGAGATCTTAGGTGGTTACTTCGACATGTTACACGCGGAATATCAAACCCATCATTTTTTTCATAATGAGTATAAAAAAAAACAAAAAGGGAAAAACTATGGAACGAAAAAATCGTCAAACTGGAAAAAAATCAGAGTTTTATTCGCTCTCTTTTCTTTAAAGAATTTTAGGAGAGACTTTGGTATTTGCATTTAACCGTTATTTTAATATTCGTTATTTTATTTTTCACGAAATTTCGCAGTTTTTTTTTTTCTTTAAGAAAAACCAGGATATATGACATTTTCAAATTGGTAAGAAAGAGTGTGAAAATGTTTATTTACTTTACACTAAAATTTTTTATTAGATTGTTTTATTTTCTGAAAAATATTATATAAAAAAATTAATTTTATTTACATTTAAACTTTTTATTGTAATACGATGGGGGTAGCGGAGTATCCCAGGTATATTTTAATACTAATATTCTATTCGCGCTCACTTCGATCATTTAGTAGGTACCACTCTGATATTAAATTTGATTTTGTTTCAAATAAACCTGAAATAAACATCCATTCAGTGAGCATCCCACAATTCAAGTGTTTCCCAATCCGCTTATTGTTGGAAAGTCTTCTCGGATTAAATCTTTTCCTTGATATATAGCTCATACATGGTAGAGAAAATCCTGTCATGTTACACTCTAAGATAGCTTGGATCTTAGAGAGCGTAGCAGTGTGGCAAGTATATATAGGTGCACCATTGCTTGGTCTTGTCTGAGGTCTATAATGGGAGAAAAGGACCTTCGGGGCCTGACCAGAGACTTAACTCAATCTGGTACCACGGGAGCCAGGAGCCCCTGGTACGGCAACGCCTGCTTGTCGGTGTTGTCGTACTGGAATGACAGTTGGAGGGGCCCTTCGGGAAGTCACGTGGTGGCTGTGGTTTGGACCTAAACACCAGGGGTTTATAGTCCCAATGTGATGTTGTATTTCAACACACGTCGCCAATAGTGCGACAGGAAGTTAGATAGCTTTAACTCCTAAGCAAGTAGGAGTGGCCTTATACAGACAATGAGTTTCTCTTATTGCCACCTGTGTGTTCTTAATAGGCACATGGGGGCGTTAGTGGGCGCATTGACCTCACCCGGTGCTAAGACCACCGTGGGGTTAGGCCGTTATGGCAGGTACCCACGTTAATCTTGAGCTCAGCTGTCTTCGACGGATTCACGGTATATATAAAATTAAAGTTATAAAATTTGTACAAAATAATACCAGTAGCAATAGAAGAATTTAGCTCAGGATGTGTAGAGATGTAATTCATAATAGTTGAGCATATAAAAAATAAATAACAATTATAATAAAAATGGACATAAATCTATATCTCCCTAATCAATGCACAGTGGGATAAGCAGTACCCATTTACGAACTTGATTAAACGAAGTCATGATTCCATCATAAATTACCTTTTAAGAAAATTTTGTAAAAGAAAGTCGAAGATCTAAATACAGTACGTCCTCGATTTACATAATATTCAAAATTAATTGAAAATTGAAGTAAAATTTATACATACAAATTTGATATGTTGTAGATTAATGTCGATTTTTATAAATTATTTTTTAGAAAAATCTATTAGAAATTCATAATAATATAACAAGGCAAACATATATTTTAACGATTTTTTTTTAACTGCATAATCCCAAGTACAACGGATTTTAAAAATACAGAATGTACAACTTGTTACAAAATTTTAGTAATTTCTCAGCGATAAAAGATGATATGTCATACTTTTATCCCAAACAAAAAAATAAAATTAAAAAAAAAATATAATTTTTTCTAAGAAAACTTAAATATTTCAACGGGGTACAAACAGACGCAGAAGCTGATTGTCCATAGTGTCCTAATATATGAACCAATTATCTGAATTTAGCTGAATTCACAACTAAAAAAAATATTATTATATTTTTTAATCTCTAAATTTATCCATAAACTGCATGGAAAGCATAATTAATAATAAAATATAATAAAATAGAATTTTATGTAGTTTTACGCAGTATCAAATTGTATCGCGAATTTCCATTTTTGAAATCTAATTATATCAAAGTCACCCCGTTGCTATACGGGATGAGCTACAGAATGTAAACTTTGACTACCTTCACGCAGAAAAAATATACATTTCCAGCGACCTGTAGCGTTACCGTTTGGCAACTTTAGTCGTTAATTGCCCCTTTTTCAACCACCTGGCCACCTTTGTGGCCCCTTTCTTGAAACGGAACCCATTACCCATTATCATTACCCGTTCTAATGAAGAAATTATTTTGAGAGTGTTTCACAGTATAGTTATGTAAAAAAAGATACAAAAGAAGCAATAAATGAACTAAAACTGTTTAAAACTTAAGCTAATAATAAAATTTATGAACAACTATCTTTAAAAAATAAAATGCCGAATCCTTTTGGACTGGATTGGGAAAATTAGAAAATAGATTTGAGGAATACTTATATTCTAATTTATATTTTTATTTTAGTAGTGCCTCGGTGGAACGTCTTTTTTTCTAAATTTTCACTAATGAATAATAAATTGTCTGTTGACTTAAGGTCATACAATAGTACAGACGTTTGGCATTTAATATTCATAAAATGTTAACTATTTTTATTAAAAAAATCTTTACTTTTGCAATAACAAAAATTATTATAAGTAAATTATTTTTTATTAAAAAGCCGAGTTTATTATTTTTTCTTAAAATTATTATTTTTTTTTTTTATTAGATAAACAAATTTTAATGTAGTTTTTAGGTACTGAGGCAGTTGCTCCCTTTTTTTCGAAAAGTCCCCTTTTTAAAAATTCTCAGTAACAACGCTGATTACACCATCATACTATACTATTATCTTATTTTATCATATTATTATCCGTACTCTCATATCAGTATTTCATTTTATCATATTATTATCCCATCTTATCATAAATTAAAATAAAACTTATTAAATAAAAATTATTATTTTTATAAATTGTTTATTGAGTATTGAGTTTATAAATTGTATATTGCACCATCATATATTACACAAGATAATACAAGATATTTTTTATTAACTAAACTCTTTACTAGCAGTTAATTAATATCTTATATTGCTTGAAGTATACCAAATATTAAAAGACCTTTTCCACTTATATTAGTTTATGTATAAACTAAATGAGAATTATTATGAAAGAGAAAAAAACATTAGTAAAAAAATATATTCAAAAACAAACAAGTTGTGAATGTTTCAGCCATATTTTTAAAAACCATACTCATTTGTAACATTTTCTTGTTATGGGAATAATAATATTAACATGGTTTGAAAACATAATATGGTTTAAAAACAAGGAAAATGATTGATAGTATTTAATGGTTGTAGAAATAGTGATATTTTTTATATTAATAAAATTTTGCTTCTGGTATAAATATTCAAAAACAGAAAATTTTTGTGGTAAATGTAAACATTGAATGATAAAACTGAAAGTAAAACATTGTTATTATGAACACAGTATTATTAAAATGAATGAAAATAAACAACTATAACATAATATTGTTGTAGTAACAATGCCGTAACAATGTTTACATAAAAAAGAATTGAATTAATTTAAAATTTTTTGGCTTGATTTTTTTTTTTTTGCGGTTAATTACTATACTGTGCGAGTGAACATTTTTTTTAAATATCCTATAATTTCCAATATATTCCAAAATAATCTGTTGAATTTTTTCCCTTTTTTGTCTAAAATGAGTATTTTCTTAACTTTTACAAAAATTTAAATAGTGAATAAGTCCAGAACTTTTTTCAAATTGGAAAAATAATAAGAAAGACTAAATAGCTTCATAGGTTATAGGTATGAAGAAAATCTGATGACGTTCTGTAAATAATAACCATTTTTTTATAAATCTCTCGTAGAATAAAAACTAAAAGTAATTATAATTTTTCGAGCAAAATTAAATTAAAATTTTGTACGGTTTTTTTACTATAGTATTTATAAGCAAATTAAGATAAAACAATGTAAAAAAATCTGATAAATCTTACAGTTTATATGAGTACGTAGGGTATATGTCGGTATTAAAATGACGAACCAATTTTTATGTTTCTGATTTTGATGTATACGTAGCCCATTTCACTTAATTATCGACGTCTTAAAAACGAAAGACGAACGAATAGAGGGTTATTGAAAGGACCCACATAAATATTGTAGAAATTATTCTAAAACTCATTTATGGCTAATATCATTATTCAAGTTTCATTGAAAATGGGCAAGAATACTAAATTTATTATTTTTTTGTTTTTTATACTGAATCCAGCATAATTTTTAACTAAAATCATTTTATGTTCATTAATTCCGAAAACTTTCAAGAAACACTACAAAACTAAGAAAGATTTACTAATTTAAATAAATGTATTTGTGACCAATATAATATCTCTAAATTAATCAAAATAATACCATATCATCACTTTACGATATTATTCATGATAACTTGAATATAATAACTTGAATAAATAAATTGAATAGATAACTTGAATAAATAATAACTTTATATATTTAAGTTCAAAATTTACAACTTAATAGTACAAATATGCTAGATGAATTAAAAGAGTAAATTTTATATCTCTAAAATATTCCACTTTCCAAAGTATCAAAGACCTCCTCAATATTATTTTGAGAAGAGAATTATACAGTTAGTTATGTTAATTATGCTTTCTAGCAATTTCAGCTCAACATTTCTATTTTTGATTCTGGAATCAAGCATTTTTCAATTCTTCGTTTCACTTGTATTTATATATATTAATTCCTCACTGGCATAACTCCTTAGGCCAATAAAAAATATGTGATCAACATCATTAGCCGGATACTTTTGCTACAATATTTCTGTTCGAAATACCTTTTTGCCATTATTTTGTTTGAAAACAATCCCCACTTCTACGTTCATACTCCTTATACTTTGCATAGTAAATGACCTTTCGTGGCTTAAATGTCTAGTGTATACAAAAATGTTTTTCTCTTTTTTTGGTTGTTTGATGTTTAGCTCAGTTCAGTTTGCTCGTATTTAGTAAAGAACAGCAACATTCTAGCTACACCAAATATAACTCCAATAAGCTACCCTCTCAACTCCTTCCTTCACTACTTCTTCCAAACTGATTGTTCCTTTATTTATAAAATTTGTTGTACATGTTTTTGTTTTTTCTTATTTTTGTATTATTGACCGCGAGTATTTTTATTATTTTAAAATTATTATTTGCTCGAAAAAGTTTTCATTTCATTGCAGTTTTTTGTATTTTTTTCTTTTAAATTTTGTTGTTATTTTTCTGGATTATTATTTTTTATTCGCTTGATTATTATTAGCCACTTTTTTTAGTGGTTGGTTAAATATTTGTTGTTTTGAAAATAGGGAAAGAAAAATAAGTTAATTTTTTTTATTTTTTTTTTCGCTTGAGTTTGTGTTTTGTTTGGAATATTAAAAATAATTTCAATTTCTTTTGAGTTGATGTTTTTTCCTTCGACCATTTATTTAAATTGGAGTTTTGTGATGCGATTATTACAGAAAATTACCCCCATTATTAAGGCAAATAGTACAACTCAATTGTTTACTTAAGTTAACTTTGCTGGAAATCAAAGGAAGTAATACTTAAAAGACTGAAAAAATAAAGAAACTTTTAAGTTTTCTGAACATCTTAAATTGAGCAATTATTTTACTATTAAAGCTTGAAATCAACACAATAAAAAACAAACAAATTCATAAGGTTCTTGCTTTCTAAATTTCATATATTTTGGTTTCCTATCCCTAAGGTTTTATATAAGAGCACAAGTTCAAACACCAGTTCTAGTTCAGTTTCAGTTCAATTCTAATTTAGTTCTACTTCAGTTCTAGTTCACTTCTAGTTCAGTTCTAGTTCAGTTCTGGTTCAGTTCTAGTTCAGTTCTAGTTCGGTTCAGGTTCAGTTCGAGTTCAGTTCTAGTCCAGTTCTGATTCAGTTCTAGTTCAGTTCAGTTTTAGTTCCGTTCTAGTTCAGTTCAATTCTAGTTTAGTTCTAGTTCAGATCTAGTTCAGTTCTAGTTCAATGTGTATCAGCAAAATATTGAGTTCTCAAATTGTATTTTCACAATCTTCGCTCACTGAAGTCTGGATCAATTTTGTAATTTTTTTATAAATTTATAATTTAAAGGATATAAACAGATTTACCTTAGCCATAAATACATTATAAATTCCTTACATTTAACTTCTCCATTAGAATGCATATAATATTTTCAAGTATACAAAATCGTTTTAAAATATTATAACCTTTCTATTTTCTTAATGATAGTAATGATCCCAGCTAAAATATTATATAGTTATGCTAAATAAAACTTTATATCCTTTCTATATCTAACTATTGCCTTTAATGTTTATCATTACAACAAAAAGTGACAACAAAATATTTTCTGACTTTTTAACGCTATTCAATGGTAGAAAAAATTTATACAGAAAATATAAACTAAAACTGCTTTTCTAACTTTTTAATACACTCGTAATATTTTATTTCTTATTTTTTTTTTTTTTTTTACCTAAACAGTCAATATAAAAACGAGCAGCCAAACGAACAAATGACCAACTAACAAATACATTTTAGACCAAATAATATTTTTTTACATAAATATTTTTTTAATAAATATTATAGTTTTGTTAGTCAGACTATTATAGTTTTGTTAGTCAGACTTACTGTTTTGTCTGACTAACAAAACTATGTGCTGCTAAAATATTAACTTACTAATACACTCTTACGATCACATGTATTTAACATTTATGAAGCAGATCTACTTTCATTCATAAATACTCGTATTACATTATAAAACTATACCACATATTTATAAAATGTATGTACCTTCCACAGTATTTATTTAAAAGTTACGAACAATTTTCTATTTAACTGTAAACATACAAAATTTCAATAATAACTAAATCCAATCCTAATGTACATATGTAACACAAAATACCTGAGCTTTACCTGTGTGTATGCATACCCAGCAGTTTTTTCAGTGTCAATTGAAATAAGGTAATGAAATATCGTTAAGCAAAATAACCGACCCTTTTTAAGCGTGGAAGTGGCTTTGTGATTCTATAGTAAAAAGAAAGAAGAATAACAAAAGGGATAACAAACAAATTTTACTAACTCATTATAACCGATAAAATGATCGTGTGTGCACAAAAGTGCATGTTAAACTGACTAGTCACGTAATTAATAAAGTAACTAGTGGTGGTCTAATATTGCCAATCCAGTAACTAGTTTGGGACAGCCACCTGAAACTGCTGGGAATGTTCTTATTTAAGTGTTTGTGTTGTGAATTGTTGTGAGTGTTTGTGTTATGTATGTGTATGCATTATAAAGTTGAATCATATGCCGAGGTAATGTAAGCACATTTCCGTTACCGGTTTTTATGTCATTTTATATGCCAACACAAATATTTTCCATAAAAATGTTTTTCTACCGACAAATATATTTTACTTTTTGCTCTGCGGGTATCAAACGAGGTGGTGCAGAGGTTGATGGAGATCGTTGGAGAAGATTTTAAAGTAAAGGAAAACATTTTATAAATTTAATAGAATAACACAGAAATTGAAGTCTACTTTTAGGCTTTAAGAAATAATGTTAATTTACTTTGTTTATAATTAATTCAAATATGTTTAATTTCAAATTCCTTTCTTGTTATTATAGTTCTGCATGTTGAAGGTACCAATCTGATTTTACCGCGTGTAAAACGTCAACATATGGGAGCATATCTATGCATAGCATCTAATGGTGTGCCGCCTTCAGTGAGCAAAAGAATAACTTTAATAGTGCACTGTAAGTTAATAAGCTTTATTTTAAAATAATAAAAAAATCAACAAATGATCAAAAACTAAATTGCTTCAAAAATAACCCAAGTTCTTCCTAATACACTATAAATTTATTATTTATTTATTTTGCTAGGGTGCTAGCAAAAAAAAAGCAAGTGCTTCCACAAAAAAAAGTTTTCACCACTTCGAAAGTAGAACTAAGTCCATATTTGGCATTTGTTTGCAAAACAATAAAAATTACTTTAAAAGAGTTAAAATAAATGTGTTTTACCGGGAAAAACGTGAATAATTTTTTAAAAACGTAAAACTATATTCTTATTAGAAAAACTTAAAAATATAGTTTTAAGAGAAACTTCAAAAGCAGTGAACAAAAAGCATAAAAGGAGAACATCCTACGAATGACAACCATATTAAAAGAAGGACTTCCTTCCAATGAAAACATAATATTAAAATCATGACTTTTCCGGTCTTTTTTCGCTGGGATTTATTTCCAATAAAATGTTTAAAGTAAATTTATTACCATTTCATTATAAAGCATACATATTTAAACTCTAATTTTAGTTCCGCCCATGATTACTGTACAAAATCAACTTATTGGCGCAGTAGAAGGGAAAGGCGTAATACTTGAATGTCAATCAGAGGCATTTCCTAAAGCCATCAATTATTGGACAAGAGAAAGGGGAGAAATAGTACCGCCAGGTAAGAAAACAACTACAAAAAATAAACTAGAACTGAACTAGGACTGAAGTAGAACTTAACTTGAATCGAACTAGAACTTATCTAGAACTGAACTAAGCTGAACTGAACTAAAACTTAACTAAAGTTGAACTAGAACTGAACTAGAAATGAACATGAACTGAACTACAACTGAAATAACACTGAAATAGAACTAAACTAGATTTGAAATCTAATTATGCATATTTTTCATTGTATCTTTTAGGCGGCAAATTTGTGTCAAATGTTACGGAAATTGGCGAATATCGCAGTTCAATGAAGTTGCATATTAATACTTTGACAATGTCTGAATTTGGAGCATACCGTTGTGTAGCCAAGAACTCACTGGGCGATACAGATGGCACGATAAAATTGTACAGTATGTATTGTCTACTTTAAAAAATATATATTTAGACTAATTTATACCTTTCTTAACTAGGGCATATTGGATTTTAATAAACTTATTGATTATTTATTTATTTATTTTTTTTACTTTTATCGACAGGAATACCTTCAAGTACGGTTAACTACGTGGACGGCTATGACAGTCGGTATAAAGGTGAGAAATTTAGGATTATTTAGGATGTTAGAATTTAGGAAGATTATGATTCTATTTAGATTGTTAGCAACTTATCGCTATTGCTCTTGTCTTTATAAATAAATAGCAATCTGTCTGTGTATATATGAGTTTTCTTCCGCTTACATATCTGTTTTTAAATGCATTAAATTATTTCAATATTTGCGTACAGTCTTGTAAAGTAAAATTTAAGTTTTTAATTTTATTACTAGATATAATACTTTCAATTTGTTTTCTTTTATTTATTTTTCATTATTTCCTTGTTTTCTTCAAAATAGGCAAAAAACGTGTAAAATCCTCTGAACTTTATCATCAATCGAAAGTTACTTCCAGTGAAAGTGAAGAAAATGAAAATCCTGGAAAACGGAAAGGTAAGTTAAAAACCAAATAACAAACATTTTTGAAAAGAAAAATTTACTCTGCCATTACCAAACTTTCTAAACAAACCATTAAATTTACGTTTTACAAAGTGAAAGAAAAAGAAATCTGTAAGATTTCAACTGTAAATGACAAAACAACAAGTCTCTAGAGTATGATTAAATAAATAAAAACGAAATATTATGACGCAATAATATTCTTAATAAAAAAAGGTAAAAAGGGAAAGAATTTCTAGCCAAAGACATGTTCTTTTTTCATTTCTAAATAAATACGACAATATAAGTTTAATAAGGTGCAAATAGTACTGACACTATACAAATAAAGGTGTATTTTTATTAATAAGGGTGAAAATATTTAAGAAATGGTTGAAGAATTTATTTCGGGTATTTGTATTTGGTTACAAATGGTATATCAACATTGTTATGGGTTTAACTCAAATAATTTTCTTTTTCTTGGAGTTAACGATAGGAAATTAAATGATAAGCAAACACTCAAAAGGTACACATTTATTAAAAGATGAAATAAAAATTTAAAAGTATTTTTGCCAATTTTTTTTTAAATTGCTTTAAAAATTTATTTAGTCTTTAAACATTTTAGTTTAGGAATATATAATTTCATTTAAGCATTAATTTAGTTCTAGTTATTTTAGAAAAATATTTTAAAATGCTATTAACATATATTTTTTTATTTCATTTTCCTTCCAGATCTCCTTATGATTGGTGAATTTGAAGATTATTATCCCAGTTCCTCAACAAAAGAATTTGTTGTATCCTGCACATCACTAACAACCTTCAGTATAGCAGTCATTCTACTAAATTGGTATCAGCAAGATTGACAGCATTTAATGATGTATTACGGCAACATTTAGAAATGTTTTTGTCATGTCATCATCATATATTCATCATATAAGAGGCAGAAATGTGTTATAGCATTTGATGTATTGTGAGCAAGAAATAGTTATATAAGATTCATGTTTTAAGTTTATCTTGATGTAACTTAAAAAATACTTTTTCTATTTTTAAATGTTTATGTTTTTTATTTTTGTTTATTTTTATTTTTTGTTTCGTATATTTTATATCGAAAAATTCTACAATTCTTTCAGACAAAAATGAACAGTTTAAGGGTTTATTCAGTAAAATAAGAGGATGGTTTGAAAGAATTTGTAATTTTCATACAAATTTAATTTTAAGCCCATACATAATAAAATTAGTTTTTCTTCAGGATGTAGAATTTTCCTTCAAAAGATCTTTAAATAAAAAAAAATATATTTAATTCAATATATTAATTAATCTGTTATTTAGTTTTATGTTAAACTTTAATGAAATTACTAATTCTAATAATCAAATATTTTAAGTATTTTTACATTTTTTGACAAATACTGACAGAATAATCAAATAGAAAATTAAAGGAATAAAAAATAAAAAAAATGTAAATTTTTAATCACTTAGAATTCAATGAAACTTTTCAAAACAACAAAAGGTTGCGTAGTTTCCTTCAGACTTATGAATATGCGTTGAATATAGAATTATTTGATGAGCGAAATATTTTTCTTAGGAAGCTTATTAATCGTCTTGAGATTTTTTCCGATGTCTCTGTCGTTGATGATGCAAATTGATATCAATATCACGAACAATGTTAGTATCGTATAAAAGTTTTTTATGTACATCCTTCAAATGATATCTGAAAAAATGTATCTGTATTAAGGGTTCGAAAATCCTACCCACTACATGCTTAACGTGTTTATTGGTGATCAGACGCCTAGGTTGCGGAGACTGAAGCAGCAATATTTGTGGCAGATTTTGCCGAAAATTAACTAAATACAAGTTCAGAAGATACTCCAATGGAAATTACATACATTTATTGCTTACGTTACATACATATTACTAAATTTTTTGTTTTGTATTATTTAAATATTTTATTTATGTTTTTGTAATAATAAATATTTTTTTTAATTTTATAATTCTTATTGAAGTTAGCTTTTTTGTAAAATGATACAAATTTAATTAACTTGAAAATCGAAACAATAAATATTTTAGTTAATTTTCAGTAAAAATCCAAACACTACTCAATCATAATTGATTTTATTAAAGAAATTAATTGAATTTGAAAGCAAAAATAATAATTTTCAGCTAATTAATAATACCATTTTGGTGATTGGGGTAAATTCAAACAAGAATTTAATTAATATAAATAATTTCGTAATTGAAATCCATTTTCACTTTTTTTTCTATAAATTTTCAAAAAAAAAAAATAATAGAGGTACTAAAATGGCTTCATAGGCGTAAGCCGAATATTAACAAAATCTGGAGACCTTCTTGGCGTTTTTTCATAGAATATATATATATATATATATATATATATATACTTTTTTTCATTTCTATTCATCAAAACTTTCAAGGGCTTTTAAGAGGAAATTTTAGATCCTGCAGAAAAACTGAGCATGTAGTTTTACTAGTTATGATCTTTAGTTTCATATTTTCACAGATTTGAAAAAAACTGGTATCAGTATTCAAAATCAATATTCAAATTAAAATATTTATATAAAAAAATTCTGCAAAAATCTTCGAGAGACGCATACTTTCTAAGTAAAGTTATTTTCTAAATTTTAAAACGATACATAAATTTCTATTCATTTTTCTATCAAAAAATGCAGATAATTTTTTTTTTTTCTTATTCATGTTGAGACAAACATATGAGCCGTTTATTTTGAAAGTAGCCTAAGTTCAACCACAAAATTAGTATGGATCGTTCTCATGTGATTCATATACGCAAAGAAAAAATATAATGGTAGCAAAAATAATCGAACACTGCCATATCATGGTTAGAATTTATAGTTGCTTGTAAATTATATTATATTTGGATTAAGTACTATAAAATGGTTGAAGGGTATTAAAACAAATATTATAATATGTTCGTCGAATAACCCTAGTATAATTGCGATACAATTCTAATATGTTTGCGCTGCAACCATATAATGGTATATATGGGCTTAATTTTATGAATATAAGAATAATACGGTTGAGCTGCAAACATTTTATTATCGAGCTGCAACTATATTTTTATTATATATGAATTCGGATTTATGTATATAACCATAATTTGGTTGAGACACAGTAAAATTATATTTGTACACCAACATCACAGTTGGTGAGAACAATGACATTACTAAAAATTATTTGCTGAAGACGTTTTTTATACACATATGATGCTTCACATTTGTGGCATCCGTTTGGACAGAAAAAATTATCATTTAAATAGAGTTTGACAGCACGAGCCTCAGAACAAGTAATATACGCTTTTAATACCACCTTGTAAATATATTTCTAAAGACATTCTTTGTTATTTTCTGGTTGTTATTCTGGTTGCTATCCTAAATTATTTAACAGAATTGTAAACGACGTAATTAGATGCAAACATACTGTTATCAACGATGTTATAAGTACTGCATAATTTATATTTAAATAAACAATTAAACTGCTTACATATTATTTAAAGTCTATTAAGTAATTAAACCAAATTTTTATTCATATTTATCTGTAAGTTTATTTAAATATTTTTGTTATGGATTTCGCAAATAAATTTGTTAGATTTTTTTTTTTTTTTTTTTTTGACATTCCGTAAATAAATTATTGTATTTCTTTTCTGGCATGTTATGTGTTTAAACAATTTTCATAATGCAAAAACAACACTTATATAATTATTTATATGTATCTTATGGACAATTCCAAAAAATTTCGACCCAGCTCGGACGTTGACAATCACGGATTTTAATGAAAATCAGCACATATAATCTACCCCTTTATGCGCTTCATATACCGTATCAACCTGTATCATATCGCTAACGGTTCATATTATATGAACATCTAAATTTGGTCATCTCAAGCTTTTTTGTCAGAAATGAGCAAAATTTAAGCTTAAATAACTTTTATGTACATTATCAGATTTACACAAACTTTGTATAATTAGAAAGGGCTGAGATTCTTCTTTATCACAAAGTCATAATAAATAAATATCTTCCTAGCACAAGAACCTCTACAAAACGAAAATAAATATTCTTTATCCTTGGATATCCGGAAAAAGGGTTCTTTAATCTTCATTACCTTCTACATGATCAGTTTGTCGTTATAGTGTAAAAATTTCAAAATAGGACAACAATGGGATCAGAAGTTACGAAATTTATTTCGTTACTATATTTTCTATTCTATTGATATACTTATTAAAACTTTAATTTAACAGATCATTATTTGTTGAATTGAGTTGCATATATAGCACATTTCTGATCCCGAAAAAATAATTTGATATTATATTACAAGTTTAAGGGACACATTAGCAAACCTTTAACCCATTATAACCTACTTTATAAAATCCGCCGAATTGTTTGAGACATTTTTAAAGATTATTTACTCAAATTTAAAACATGGGGTTTAAAGGCAAAATTTACTAAAAGTGATCATAATCGGTCCATTATTTTACTTATACCCCATACAATTTTTTTCCTCGGAATAGTAGTTTAACGCATATAGATATCTGAAATATGTCATATTTGTGTAATTTCAAAACATATAAGTTTTGTACAAGTAAAAATCGTTGTACCAAATTTTATAAAAATCGGCCCATAATTGATCATGACTTTCATATAGGTTTTGCTGCCTAAAAATTAATTAAAATTCATAAATTATATAATGATGTTAACATCAATGTATAAAATTTTATATATTTGAGTTATATGTAAGTATAAATCATTATATACAATTTCACAATAATTGGTCCATAATTGAACATGGTTCCCATATAATTCCAATTCCCGAAAATCAATTAAACTTGCATAAATCTCACATAAATATCAATATCGAGATAAAATTTAACACAACTAAGTTATGTGCAGGTATAGATCGCTCCACTATATAGGGTCCATAATTGACAATAATCTTACGAAAATGCCAATATCAAAATAAAATTTTACCCAAATCGGTAACCAATATTTTTTGAATTTAAATTAAATTTAAATTAAAATTTAAATTTTAAATTGTAATAAATTTATAAATAAAACACAGGACGCTTACCAACAAAAAGATCTAATAAAAATGGCCCAAAAAAATTGTGTTATATTTCATATGGGAAATGATTAAAAATGAGTTTTTGTAATTTTTGAGCTATAGTTTCTATGTCATTAATAATTTCCAAATTTTTAGTTGATTTTTCACGTTTATAAGAATATTTTGAGATTTGTATTTATGAATAGTTTAATTTGCTAATAAGTTATATTAAAAAAAAAAAAGATAATTATAGTAATTGATTTAGTAAGTTCACAAAATTTATTATTATTTTTGATTTGGAAAATGAAGCGCTTGACTGTGGCTTTGCTAAATATAAATAATCTTGATCTTTTGCACGAACATATGGATGATTCTGCAAAATAAAATTAGTAATAGCAAATATTTATTTTCTTTACTGTTGAAATAACTTTTTAATCTTTTCAAAGCAATTTAAAGAATTCAAATGCTAAGAAAAAGCTATAAGCTAAAACGAAAATTTTGAGGCTAAAAGCAAAATCAAAAGACTAAAAAGGCTAAACTGACAATACTGGTGACAACTTCTATTTAGGAATATAGTATACAAAAAGCATTCAAAACAATTCATTCTCTTATTAAATTTCAACTAAAACTCTGAAAACCCCTTAACGAAATATTGGTACTACATGAAAAAATTAAACAATAAAAAATAAGTTTTTTTAAATTAGTTTTAATATTTTCATACACCAAATGCAATATTAATAAATTTTTATACACTATAGCTTCCTCCACTACTATCGTCAACATCTAAGCCATCAATATAATTGTTATCGTTTTCTTCATATTCTGTAAGTAAAAGCAAATCAACGGATTGAGGTAGGGCTACATGTTTTTTTTTTATACTTGTTTCCCATACTGGGTATGATTTGATCGGAATTTACCGAAAGTCTATTAAATAAATCTTCGTTGGATTTTTGCTGAGTTTTCATGAAAAATGTTCCCGGTCATTTACAAAATCTTTATTTATTGCTTCTTGGTAGAAGTGCGTCAGAAAAATTTCAGAAGAAATGTCCTGTAACATCTTAAATTTTACTCCATGAAACTTGAAAATTTATGTATTTTAGGACAATTTTGCAAAAAGTAAAAAAAAATACTAGGACAAAATATTATTTACAAATACTTGAACTTCCTGCAGTTGATGGTTAAACTTTTGCTTTAAAATACCTTTTATTAAAAAAATAAATACATCGAAAATTCATGAAAATTTAATTTTTTGCTCTTTTTCTAAAATATTCAACATTTTTTTTAATTTTGACAGCTCAGCACACAAAAAAAATGCAACCTAGACTAATAAATTTTATTGCTACTCGTATTGATACAGTATTTTGTCTATTTTTATTCAATGTACAATTTTATTTTAAAACTTAATTTTCAAAATTCATTCAATTTCAAATTGTGACATATTTTACTCCAATGTGCGGACTTTAGCACTATCCATTAAAATTAAATTTGAATGAAATATTTTTGATTTCTTATTTTTTCCAAATTTTAAAAACTGCCCATAAGATATAAAAAACAAATATCTTCAATATGTCAAAATTTTATATAAAAGGTTTAAATATGCTCTAAAAATAACAAAATATGCCATAAATATGCGCTTAAAATGTCTGTATGCAAAAATTGAGGGTGAAATATGCACCTACAAATCGATGTCAAAATGCTTTATTTGTCCTGAAACGGATAAATATTTGATCGATGGCTTCAGTGAATGTACAGAAAAAAACTTGAAATTGCATATTTGTGGTTTCCCTTATTATATTTTGCAATTCTTTCTCTTACTTTTAAGAAACGAATTATTGCAAATATGTTTTAGAATGTCCAGAATATTAGTGATGAAATATCAATTAATTTCAAATATTTTCTAATGAATTATTCAATCTAGAGTAGGGGAATTATAGAGTTTTTGTCTGTTACTTTTAGCTAGGAGGAAGAGATCATATATTTTTTATACATCCACCCACTTTTATAAATATCCTGTTAAACCTTCTTCGACACATTCTGAACATTCTTAAATAGTGAAAACTTGCTTATTAATTATAACTTATTTTTCAACCTGTCGCTATATTCGAACTGGATTGAGAGCTTTAGAATTACCTACGAGGTCAAGAGGCGAATTTATTAGATTCAGCTTTATAAACTTTGTCAAAAATTATTTCAAATCAAATAAATAACTTATACAGATATGCCCTTTATGCATTATAACTGTTAAACTTTGCTGAGAACTCTGGTAATCAAAAACAAAAAAGAAAAGAAAAGACCAAAACTCAAATTGTAATTGTAAATTGTATATAAGAAACAAAAAACAACCAAGGTCTATGACTTTTCTTTAAACACCACTTTGGCAAAATATTTAAAATATCTGAAATATTGAACAGGAATATACAAAATTTCATAGTCGTTTAAATAAAAGTACACAAATACATATCTTTATATTCCATTATGCAATTACACCATAATTATTTATAAATTTATTTAAAATACATCAATTTTACTGCTAAAATATGTTGCCCCCTATGATCGATATATTTGATTTAATTTTCATGTTTAAATTTATTTATATGGAACATTATCAAAAAATGTTTAATCTAGTTGAAACAGACTTAAATCCTTAATAAGTTCTAAGTACTATATTAAACAAATGGGTTACGGATTTAACCTAACAAGACTTAAAACTAATAGAGTGTAAAATTTAAGTAATACAGGTTTCATTTTATAATCATGATTGTTGCTCAAATTTCAAAGACTTACAAAAAGGGCTAACAAATACTTAACATTTTCCCATTCTTCTACACGTTTTGTCCGCGCGTTTATACTTTTTGATCTCATTCGATCTTAATAAACTAATCGGACTTTGTGGGTAAATTCTACACCTTATTTATTACTGTGTTGACTTTCAACAATTACATACAGGATGATCAAATTTTGATGACAATTTTTTTTTAATTTATTTCATTTATTTTATTTATTTTTGAGAAGGTCTGTGCGCCCCTCAATGGAATACAAAATTTTGAACTATATTTCGTTGGTGTGTCCGAAATAGTCAACGTAGTAGAAAGTCTCAAAATGTGGAAAACAAAAGGGAAAATTTTTCAAAAAGTCAGTTTTTCCAGTATCGCATTCACAGTTTCATATAAAATAGCAGGGATTACTGCGAGAACTTAGTTTTGAAATCGAAATCGAGGAAGTATTAAAAATAAATTTAATAAAAAAATTTTAATGGACTTTTTTGTGTTTGTAATTTTATATAGCAAATGCAATTTGTACAAATGTCGGATATACAGATATAAGGATTGCGATAAATATAATTGTCAAGGATCATAAGTTCAAGTCAAATGTCGTTGATAGTTGAAATCGGAACACTTTTGTCAAAACAAATTGCGCTAAGGCACGTCGCATGGATAGCACGAAATTGGCTGTTGTTAACATAAATAGTTGGTGTTTATAATGATTAACGGAAATGTAGAGGCGCATCAACAAATTTTGATAGATAAAAATTATATGGATCAAAAAAAAATTTTTTTGGGTTTAAAATTCACATATATGTATTAAATAATATTTCTTTGTAATAAATTCTAATAAAATATATTTTCGTAATATATATGGAGAAATAACTTAGATGCGATCCTCATTTTTCGCAAAATTTTTAAAAATCGTGATTGTTGTTATAAAGAAAATTTTTAAAATTTTACTAGGAATTAGTAAAACAGGGTTTCCCAAATGAGGGTCCGTAGCAACATACCCTCTAGAATGCGAAGGAGACCGAAAATGTGTATGAAATTATTGTACATGATATAATTTTTTATTTTTTTTATTTTTTTTTTTTTTGCGTACATAATTATGCCAAAGTATACAGGTGCCTGTCATTTGTATGGGGAAAATTTATTGAAGCTTTCCACGACATGTCAATGCTAATATCAAAAGCAAAGTTTTACTGCCATTATTATTATAATTTTAGATAAGCCCACAAAAGCAAAAGTCATGAGAATTCCTCTGCCAGATAACTCTGAAAAAAAGAATTGACGGCCTGCAGAATAATGGAATGACTGATGTTTTTAATTTAAGCCAACTTTTATTTGATTGCAAAAAGAAGAATTATTGTTTTCTAAACCTTTATCTACGATTTCCATAGATGTACAGATGGAGCCGCGTCAATGATAGGATCGAGATCAGGATTTTTAAATTACTTAAATTTCACTGCGTAATCCATTGCCAAGTAGTTACTGTAAAAACCTTACCTGATATATTTTTGAAAGTGCTCTGCACATTACTACAGATGTAGTAAATTTTATATAAACTAGTGCCTTAGGGAAAAGAATTCTTAAAGTCCAATTGTCGATTTAAATGCAGAGCATAGGAAATTGCAACTTTATACTAATGTCCACTACACTTCGAAGGGAAATATGCTGAAGATATTATACGAATTAAAGACAGATGTAGACATTTTCGTTTCGTACATAAATGAAGATCCTGAGAAAAAAAACAGAAAACTATTTGTATACATTATTTTGCTTACATCTCTAAATTTTTTAGACGTTAAATAATCTTAACATTAAATTAAATATATTAAACGAATTTGATTCTTCTATAAGTGCTTTTATCTGCAAAATTTCTTTATGGAAAATACGTCTTTAATCCCCTCTACCAAAATATTCCTCATTTGCACTGCTGAATGATATCTTCAATTCATTTGATGTTCAAGAACATACGAAAAGTATAATAATATACTTGGATTCACTTCTCGATGAATTTTCCGATATTATATGGAACCAATTCTTTTCGAACCAGTTTACTTCGTAATTCATTTGACGTTGCAATTAATGACATACCCTATAATTTTTTAAGAATAAGCAATAGAATCAAAAAAATAATTCGTGCGGTAAAGCTGACTTTGAAGCTATGTTAGTTGAATATTTTTGGTTAAAATATTCCCAGCAAAAAAAAAACCGAAAAAGAACTGAAAAGGTCACGATTTTAATATTGAATTCTCATTGGGATGAAGTACTTAGTGCTGAAAAAGAGCTGTAAAGTTCCATTTTTAACCCATGTTTGTCATTAGTAGGATGTTATTTTTTTAAGCGTCTTGTTCATTGCTTTTGAAATATATATATATATATATATATATATATATATTTTTTTTTTTTTTTTTTTTTGAAAGTTCTGCTTCAGCCTTATTAAAAAGTGACAAAAGAACTTTGCAATTTACGAAACTTTACGGACTGTCCCACGAAGTCGAATGAAAAATTCGTCCGAAAAAATGTGTAAATTATCGAAGCTAATTTTTCATTCGACATTTTGGAGTAGGCCGTTAATTTGCTTAGAAATTATTAACATTTTTAGCAGCTAAAAATGCATTTATTTTCCCTTTTTCGTAAGTAATTATTAATAACTTCTAAAAAAGCTCAAATATGCACTTAGTTCTATTTTTTAAGTGATTAAAAAGTACTTTTTTGGCTGTATTTGATCGTTTTTTTTTTTTTTTGTCAGAAATTTTTCCCAATACTAAAAGGTTATTAAAAACAAAGATATTTTATTACATTTAGTATTTTTTAATTATTTATGAGCTTCAAATGGTTTTTATTTTTTGTAGTTAATGAATAAATAAATTTTGGTAATACAATTTTATTTAAAAAAAATAACTTGAGTTTTTAACATTTTTTTAATTCTACTATACAAAAAAATCAACCTGCTCTAAAATATGGCGCACTTATACACAGTATTGACAATTTATCGCTTTTTAACAACTCAAAAGTCGCATAAGACTTTTTCTCGCAAGAGAAAAAATATTTTCTACTATAGAACATTTTTATAAATTTTACTAATTTTCAAGTTCACCAAAAACTAAAATGAGTTTTTCATTTCATTTCAAAATGTCAAAATATACCTTCAAAATTCCTGTGATTAAAATGGTCATTTGAGGTGTATGTTTGTATTCTCCAACCAATCAAATAAAGGATTTATTAGCAGTTTTCCAGATTTTTACAAAATCGTTCCTATTTATTTTAGGAATTGCCTTTTTTGAAAAAAAAATAACTGATTAAATCAAAGATTTTCATTATAATTTTAAAATATCTGTTCGAAAATAACACATTTTATAAATTTAAATTCTTGAAAAAAAACCTGTTATGAATCTGGAGTTTTAAATGTACATAAAATTTGAATGTCTGTAATAAAAATTTTAAATTTTATTTTGAAAATAATTTACTATTTATGCTGAAGACAAAATATTTAAAAAGGATAACAAATGAAAATCAGATTTTAATTTAAAAATGAGATAAAAAGCGCTAAACTGAACCAAAATCAAAGGACTTAATTCGATTTAGCGCATTTCACGTTTTGAAATTTTTCTTAGACGTTTTGATTACAAATAGTTGTCAACGCTTAAAACATTGAAACATTCAAAATATCATAAATTTTATTTGAGTACCTCGGTAGATTTTGATATAATATGCAATTTTAACCAGAGTTATGTATAAACTTCTAGTTTATTAAAATTGTTGTATGTTCAACTTAAAAAATGATTAACGCGAACTGATTCTACATTTAGAACTATCTACTTTTGCTAAAGGGAAACAGGTTAAAAATAGAACTGTCAAAAAAGAAGTTTTTGTTACAACACTAAACGTATGATAAAACAAAGTTTTCTTTTATTATAAAAAAATGAATGTTAAATTTTTAAAATTAACACAATAAAAATTGTTTACTTAAATCCAAGATTTAGAACATCTTTTTATATACCGGTATTGAAATTTTTTGTACAATTTTTGTCTGTATTGTTCCACAAATTTCAGGAAAGCTCCATTGCAAATATTGTCTACGAATGCTTTTCTATGTTTAAATATCTTTTTTTTTTAGAATTCCATCATATTATCAACAAAACAAAAATAGTACCCTCTTCTTATTCTCCTCTACCGATTATTTTCATCCCACACACAACATTTATTTGCCCATTCAAGTCATTGACTGCTCCACTAAGTTCATTTTATAATCTTTTTCCGTTTGATGATGTTTTTATGTGAATTTTTGTTGCTGGTTTTAATGTTGTTGTAAGGTATATAAAATCTTCTTATCAGTAGTAACAATAATACTTGCTGCCTTGTGGAGATTTCCATAATCCACAAATTTAAATCATTATGTATTTATGTATATATGTTAATCTAATATAAAGCGTATCAGTCAGCTGGTCATCTGACTATCTGTCTAGTCTAAGTCTACGTGCTAGTTGTAATTTGTATTAAATATTTGTTGTAATTTTGTAGTAAATATTGTATATTGATGATGAAATTACACTAAGTAACAATGACTTCATTGATTAAAAGATCATAAAAGATAAATTAAAAAAATTTTTATTACATTTTTTAATTTAATCTGAAATATTTTTTTTAGATCTAAACTTAAGTTTAATCTATTGAATAATCAGTGTGCTCTAGGGGTGTAACTTTTTTTACTAAAAAAAAACATGCTTAATAATACTAAAAGGTATTTCGATTAATAAACCGCACCGAAAGCAATTTCTAAAATCTCTTGAAAATATTATTGTTTTTTTTTTAGTATTAAGAAAGTTTATATTTTTCATATTGGTAATAAAAATTGGCACTGTACTAAATAATGTACACCGGTGCATACTCCTATAAACACACACCAATTTTTTTAGTCAAATTACCAAAAATGGGCTAAAAAATAATTAGGGTACTACAAATTAATTTTTTAAATTATTTATTGACTTTGCTTTAAAAATTAATAACAAAAAACTTAAAATATAAGTTATTTATTTATTTATTTTTCATTGTAATTTTAGTAGTTTAATGCCATTTTTATGACATTTTCCTATATACGCACTTAAACTAGTGAACCAATTTAACATTATTAATAATGTGTTGATAAACCTTTGTTTTGCATAACTTAAAAAATTCGACCTGGCGCTGATTCGACTTATTTTTGAAGAAAATCACTGTCAGTTTCTTCCCAGGCTTGCTTAGTTTTTATTATTAACTCTGCATTTGTCATTATGGTTCCATTCTGTGCATTTCTAGCGTAAACTTTACGGGTCATACAACCCCACAGATCATCTATTGGATTTATCGCACTGTTCATTTTAGTTAAAAGAAAAAACCTATTTTTGATTTTCCTGCAGCAGAAAAGGCTGCCCAAACCGAAATTGCGTTTCGACATACGAATTTAGTTTGACCTCAAATCATGGCAAGAGCAAGAATACGAATTGGGATCATCCAAATTTAATTTATTTTCATCAGAAAAGATTACTTTATTCCACTCATCTGTCCAATTATTATGCTGTTTTCACACTGAGTTACATTTTGGTTTCTTCAATTTTATATTGCCACCTGTTCGCAAAATGTGTGCAATATGTTTGGAAATGACCGGAGCGACAAGCTTATTTATTTATTTATTATTATTATGTTTTTGTGGCATTTAATTTATTGCGGGTGGCTTCTTCATTTATTTTATTAACTTACCATTTTATTAATTTTTGATTACCATTTGTTGATTTACGCACTCCGTATTTCTGCCCTTTCTTAAGAAGGTCTCGAATAACTCCTTCCAAATGGTTAATATTTCGTCCAATTTCTCTGTTAGAATACCCTTGATCATGATAAATTTTTTCTTGATCTGTAAGAAAAGTTCTTTGGGCATCCTTTAAGCTGATGAAATTTCCCAATTAAAACAAAACTATTTCCAGTATATAGAGATGTTGTCATCAAAAACTTACCTTAAGTGAAACAAACAACTAAAACTATTAAATTTTTTTAATTTTTTTTATTATTATTATTATTATTATTATTATTATTATTATTATTTGTTTTTGTTTTTGCAATGACTTTTTAGAAAAATTGTTCTCTATTGCATTTATAGGAATATTCCACTGAAATGATCTCCAACAACACAACATTGTTTTTAGTTAAGAGAAAGGATTATACCAGAAAAAAATTAAATGCAAGTTCGGTCCGGAAATTTTCACACAGATTTGTATGAAAAATGCGGAATGTGGCTTGGTTGAAAAATAAATTTTATTTTAAATTTTCTCCAGATTTGCTGTTGCTTTTATTTTCTTGCAACAAAACATTCATAAACACTTTTAAAAATGTATATGAATT
The DNA here is from genome assembly GCA_932274085.1 of Protocalliphora azurea. Lineage (NCBI taxonomy): Eukaryota > Metazoa > Arthropoda > Insecta > Diptera > Calliphoridae > Protocalliphora > Protocalliphora azurea. The sequence goes on along the minus strand of OW026520.1, from coordinate 14,317,702 downwards.
TCGTAAAAAAAATTGAAAAAGTTTGAAGTAAAAAAAATACTTAAATAAAATTATTGTTTATTTTCCGTTGTTTTTGTTTAATTTAACAATTCAAGCTATGTAAAGGAATCCGGACTTGTGCTTATACATATATACTGCTTAGTACCAAAAGGTGCTTAACTATTTTCTTAATAATCACATAAAATAAAATATTAAATTTTTGAGTTTTTGTTTAATTCAAAAGATTTATAAAAATCAGCATTTTTAAATGGCAAATATAACAGAGAATTAATTTAAAACGCATTCTAATATTAAGAATTATAAAAAGAAACATTATGAATTTTAAAAAAAAAAATAATAATAATAATAAAAAAATAAAATAAAATGCAATGTTATCACTTTTTATGAAAAAAATGATTTTATTGAAGACAGTGCCAGTAGTGCGGCAACGTAATCTTGTTTTTTATAAAAATGATACATTATACGTATAAATTTAAAAAATTTTACATTCAAGACTTAAAGCGTTTGGTGCGGAAATTTTTTTAAAGTTCGCAAAAATTTTTTAATGCAATATAACGCTATGCCCTATGAATTTTGATATTCGCAAAAATTGCGAACAGTTATACCCCTATTGTGCACGCAGCATAGCGATTTAATTTTCTTTTTTTTTAATAATTCTGTAATTTTTGATCCAAGAAAGGTACCTAAAAAAATAAACATGGATAGACATACCCCAATAGATCAACTTTAGAAGTGTACCACCTAGCCCCCGACCATCCTGGGATCTACGCTTAAAAAAAAACTGTTTTGGAACTATTGTACACAGTTAAACTTCATAATAGATCAAAACAGAACTTTTAATAGTTCTATAAACCTTTTACGTTTTTTTTTTTTCTTATCAAAAAAATTATTTAAAAAATCTTTTATTTCCTTGAATGCCCTTATTAATTTTTATTTTCTCTATAGCAATATAAATGCGCTTATATGATTTTTATCTCTTTTATGCTCTTGAAACAATAAGTTTCAAATAGCGCTCTTACTTTTTCTTTTCTTTCCTCTTAAAAGCCTTTATTTTTTACTCTAACAATATCCCTATTTAATATTTTCGACGATCAATTAGCAACTGATCTAATTGATATTTTTGACATAATATTTTTTCAAGGTTAAATCACTATTTTTTAATACTAAAGCAAATGCACGTAAATAAGTGCATAGCCTTTAAATGATAACTCATACATAGGTAATAGTAATAGAAAAATAAAATAAATAATTTTAAATCATTCTAAATTTCTTTAAGTATTTTATTTATTTTTTTTAATTTAAAAGTGAAATTAATTAAAAATAAATTTTAAATACCATACACAAGGTATTAGCAAATTGTTAGATTATAAGAAATACCTCTTAAATTGAATTGATATTATTTAGCGAATGCCTATTATTGCCAATAAATTGGATAAATATGGGTAAATAACCCCTGGTATTTACACAAAAGTTGGATGTAAATTATGTTATAGGAATTTTGGTAAAAAAAAACATTATTTAACAAAAAGTACAGATTTTTTACGTTAAATAATAGTAACAGATATTTCCCATCTCATTAAAAAAACAGTCATTGTTAATGACTGATAATACCAGTTTTAGGGAATTATCTATATTTCGTATGTCTTTATTTGAAAAATTTCTATTATACGCTACAAAACTAAGTTTTCTGGCAATATCTGCAGTTAATCTGTTTCATCTTTTTTAATTGAATGAAAATTTGAGTTCTAAGTGAGAATTTTATGGCAGCATAAGTGCTCCTTGCACTTATGCTGCTAAATTCTGTGGACGCCCAAATACTTCTTCATTACGGAGAAGAATCCACTAGAATTTTTTAGCCCATAAATTCTCTCCTACTTCATAGTTTGCTAAGTCCAAACATTGTAACAATTTCTGCAAATAACTAAATTTGTTTTGCTGCTGTGTTGCACTTCTTGCAAATTGCTTCTATATTTTTTAATTTTTACGACCTCTTATGACCGAACCTAAAAAAAGGCTTAAACTTATTCTTGCATTTCATTAATATCATACATACAAACTTCTATACATACATACAAACTTCTTCAAAATATTATTTAAATTAATCCCGTTTTCTTTCGCATTTTTGTTATTTAAGGAATTTACCGGGAGTTTACTTGGTATTTAGCCACAAATGGGGTAGATACCGGGTAGAAACCCATCTATACGAATGCCGTCAAATTATGGAGTTAAAAAATTAAAATTTAAAAAAAATTAACAAATGTTTCGATAAACTGCCTTTTTGCGATTCTTATGTAGGAAGATCACTCAAACTATGAACGTTAATCAGCTGATTAAAGGAAAGATACCATAAAACCCAGTTGCCCACAGGAAATCAAAGGGTCTAGTACATTTTGCTAAAAAGTTAAAAACAAATTTCTGATTTTAGGCAGCATTACCGTTTGACGACTTTAGTCGCCAATTGCCCCTTTTTCAGCCACCTGGCCACCTTTTTGGCCCCTTTTTTAAAAATAGGACTAAATGGTAACTTTTAAAGACTATGTGATGAATGACGAAAAACTAAGTTGTTTTAAATATCTCTACCCACTTTACATTAATTCCAACGAAGAATTTAATTATTTTAAGACAGATTGTTTTACAGTACACTGAAGAATTTATGAATAAACTGAAACTGTTAAAAATTAAAGCTAATGATAAAATTTATGAAAAACTATTTAAAACTTAAAATTCCAAATCTTTTTGGATCGGATTGTAAAAACTAAAAAATAGATTTCGTGAATACTTATATTCTTATTTATATTCTTACTTTATCACTAATGAAAAATAATGTCTCCAGCAGACTTAAGGACAAGATTTGTAAATCTAGGCCTTCAGTGCTAAATTTGTTAGACAGAGATTTGTAAAACTGCAGTCTAAGTAAAAACTTCGTAATAAAAAATTAATTTCATGTTAATTATTTTTATGAATAAATTCTTATTTTTGCCATAACGAAAAAAAATTATTTTGTTATTAATAAAATTGAGTTTAGTAGATTTTTTTTAAATACAATATTCTTTGCTGTGCTTTTATGAAATAAACAAATTTTAATGAAAATTTTTAGATATTGGACCAATTGGCCCTTTTTTCAAAAAATCCCTTTTTTTGCCGGCTTCATATTTTTCAATCCCATTTTTTGAATACTTTTCAAAAATTCTCAATGATAGCGCTAATTATTATTATTATTAAAAATTTCTTTTTTTTTTATTATTTTATTATTTTTATTTTATTTGTAAAAATACAAAGTGATTCGAATGCATGTAGAATCAGCTCACGTTAATCATTACGTGCGTGCGGGGGGGGCCGAAAGTTATAGCGGTTAAAGATTAAACATATAAAGAAAATGTATGTATAATTGTATATAATTATGATATTTTCAATATTTTGTGGTATTAGTGTAGCATATTTTAAGAACACCGAAAGAGTTTCTATCCCGAGAATTGCTGGGTAAAATTTCCCAAGAATTTTGTAAATTGATTGATTGATCAGAGTCAAATAAATATATGGTTAGATTACTACATTGCCTTCAATACAGTTCGATATAATTAACTACAGTGTTTATTAACATACTAAAAAGTATTTCCGAACTAAGAAATAAAAGCTACTTAAATATTTGAAAAATACGAATCTAAAATTCTCTATATTTGAAACTACTGCTATTAGAATATGGGACATAGAAAATCTCGCTAATGTAAAATGAATGCATCGCAACACAGTTTTGTAAGACAACGATTTTTTATTTCGACCTTTCATCTTCAACAATTTTTGCACATCAGTTTTATATATTTAAGACTAAAAAAAGTATTATTTTTTGTATGTTTGGAGGAATCACTCAGGGTTCCAGTAAGATTTAAATATATATATATATATATATATATATAAGCAATATTCTCCAGATTTCTTTCTTTAAAGTTTTATTAAATAAGAAAACTTTTTTAATTTATGAAAAATAGATGTAGGTATAAATATATTTTTTAGTATTTCAAAAAAATTAAAAAAAAAAATATGTAATGTATGTAATGTAAACACTTATATTTAAAAAAAAATTTTAGATTTAAAATGTAATTTAAAACTAATTTTTCATAAAAATGGTGTCTTTAAAATGTATTTTAAATTGAAAATTTGTTTGTGAATACGGTTGTAAATCAGCGATAGGCACAAAGAGAAAACGTAAAAGTATGAACGTTTCTGGTTTGTATACGCTCTTTGTTGCGAATGTATTTGTTATATCGAGCATACAAAAAACTAATTTTTTCCTACGCTCTTTGTTATATATATAACCACAAAGAAAATATAAAATTAGAGCTTATTTTGAAATCTTTTTAAAATTTAAAATAAATTTTATTCGATACTTTATTTAATTTTTGTTTATTTTCAATAAATATTTTCTAATACGTTTTCATACTTAGAAAAAACTTAAGTGATGGAATAAGAATACTTAAGTTTTCAATCGTAAAACAATTTGAAGAACTTAAGAACGATTTATCCACTAATTGTTTTATGGTTTAAAATTGACTTTTTACTTTTGTGTTACGCTGTAAATTTATTATAATTTCTATTAGTGTAACATTGTAACAAAAAATCGCCCCCAATCATATATATATATATATATATATATATATTTCTTTAAATAGATAGATATATTTACATGTAAATCAAACAAAATATATATATGCAAAATATAGTTTTATTGTTTAGTTTTTATGATTTTTTAAATAATACTGTATTTTGTGAATACCCGGGAATTCCCGGTAATGCTTTAACTAAAATCCCGATTCCCAGAAGTTGAAAAAGGCCAGGAAAATAATACCCTAGGAAAATAAATCGCCATTTGGCGAAAAATTGGGTTCGCATTTGCGATATTTCTACATATATTATACTACAATATATTTTATTGAAGTTAATTTATTACAAAGAAATGCTATTTAGTAATGTGATTATTTTTTAACCCAAGTAAATTTCTTTTGGTCCATAAAATTTTTATTTTTCGGAGTTTTTTTTCCTCTACATTTCCATTAAGCATTACATTAAACCTACTAAATATACCAATTATATTTAAATTCGTGCTGCCGAAGTCATGTGCCTTAGCGAAATGTGTTTCGACAAAATGTACCGTTTTCAACTATCAACGACACTTGATTTAAATGTATATTACCGATCAATTATATTTATCGCCATTCTTATATCTATATATCCAAGATTTGTATAATTTGCATTTTGTTATATAAAAACACAGAATGTGCAATTTTTGTGCAATTATCAAAAAGTTCATAAAACTTTTAAATTAAATTTATTTTTAATGGTCCTTCGATTTTATTGTGTAAAATAAAAAAAACTAAGTTATTGAGTAATTCTCATTAGAAACTTTGAATGTGCCTCTCGAAAAACTGAATTTTTTTAAATTTTCGCTCTTGTCTTCCAAATTTTTAGACTATCTACTACGTTGAATATTACGGACATATTAACAAGATATAGCGCAAAATACGTATAATTACAAAAGATATCAATACATTTTTCAAAAGAGTATTTCCTTGAGGGGCGCACATACAAAGGTGTAGAATTTATCCACAAAATACGATCAGTTTATATGGCACCGAAAAAGATCAAAACGTATAAATGCGAGAACAAAACTTATAAAAAAATTAGTTTCAGATCTTGTGAGTTTAAACTTGCCATTTCATTAAAATAGTATTACTACAAAATTTATTGTGAATTAAAGTCAGTTTCAGCCAGGTTAAAAATCTTTAATAATGACCCATATATCCTACATAAGGAATCTAAAATACAAATTTAAATTGGTACTACATACTTTCTTTGGTTTCTTTAACTACATACACATTTTATTTAACAAACAAATTAATTACAAAAGAACCAGGATTTAAAAAATTATGTACAAAATCGTTCTTATAAAAGTAAACAAAGAAATATTAACATGTGTTTTAAAAAAGAGGCAACACATAAACTTATGAAATATTTATAATTTTCAATATTATCGTGATTTATTACAACTCAAGAGTTTATATGGGAGTAAAATTATTATGTTTTTATGGCTTAGTTTTCTATGAAATAGGAAACATCAAGATGGTTGTTGTTTGCAATTTCAAACCCCAATATGTAGTTCAAAACGTCGTTTAAGACTATATGCTAAATGACGAAAAAGTATGCTATTTGAAATATCCCAACCCATTATATATTAATTCCAACGAAGAATTTAATTAGTTTAAAATTGTCTCACTATGTTATAAAAAAACCACCAGAGAATTTATAAATTAATTAAAATTGTTAGAAATTGAAGCTAATGACGAAGTTTATGAATAACAATTTAAAACATTTAAAACACCGAATCTTTTTGGTCCGGATCAGAAAATTAACAAAAAAAAAGCAATAGATTCGATGAACACTTAATTTATACTTTTACTTTGCCTCATAGGAGTGACTCGGCGGAACGTCTATTTTTTAGCAGTAATGAGAAGTAAGTTGTCCAACAGACTTAAGGTCAGCACTTGTGAATCATGTTTTCAGTCCTAAATTTGGGAGAATAGAGGCCTCGTTCTAAAGTATAGAAGTCTAATTAATAAAAAGAGTATTTTATGTAAACTTTTTATTGAATTATTTTTTATTTTTCAATATTAAAAATTATGATAAATTATTTTGTTATAAATAAAACTGATATTAGTAGCTTTTCTTAAAATATTACATTCCTTGTTTTTACCGAATATACAAATTTTATGAAGCTTTTTAGATATTGAAGAAGTTAACGCCCTTTTTTAAACCATTTTTTGGTGAGTTTTTTTCAATTCCCTTTTTTGGACACTTTTTAAAAATTCTGAACGATAATTTTCATTCGAACCATTTAATCTAGGAGAATTCCATAAATATTATCATATGCCAAATCACTTTTTTGAAGACAAGAAACTCTTAACTCTAATATAAATTAATAATATGTAGTTTATTTTATTATAATTATTATTCTTATTATTTGTTTATTTTGATTGTTATTTACTGAAATTTAAAGATTTCTACTGTTCTCTACTGTCGACTTGTACTAATAATATTTGTTTATTTACTGTATATAAAAATCATTACATTTTTGTCAACATCTCACTTCATTTATAGTTTTTTTTTTTTTTTTTTTTTTTTTGTTTCTCACATATAAACAAATGCTTAAAGTAAAAAAAATATTGATGAACCTTAGCCTCCAGTTATCTGTTATCAAAAAGTAAATGTTATTATTTATAAGTACTTAAATGAAAGTCATGACTTTTAATTCATAGTGTTTAGTTATAATTGTTTATTTTTTTTAATACAAATCATAGATGATTATTTGCTTATCTTCATCATGAATCATTAATACTATGTTTGGAAATATGTAAAAATTTAAAGTAACAGTTAAATACTGTTTTTTAATAACATTAATAAAAACTTTTGTTAATACCAGTTGATTTTAATATTCTTCTAAAGATGGCTATTTCCGGTTTAAACTATTTGTGATACTTTATCCTTTTTAAGCTTCCATTGAAACCATTTCTCCTCCTGGCGCTCTCCCCCTTTCCACTTGATATATCTGCATGGATTTTTGTTCTTTATGCATCATTTCCTTTATATGACGACGAGCCATATGATTATTCAAATTGCCCACACTTTGATAAGATCGATTACAAAATTCACAACCAAATGGCTTTTCTCCTGTATGTACCAACTGATGAGAGGTTAAATGGCCTCGTGTGAAAAAACTCTTTTCACAGCGATCACATTTAAAAGGTCTTTCCATATTAGGATCATGAGATCTCATGTGAGTCCTTAAATCTGATCGTGTAGGCCATTTCTTACCACATTCTTGACACTCAAAGATACGCGGTTTTGTTTCTCCCGTATGTGTACGCATATGCGATACTAATTGGGATTTAAGAACAAATTGCCGATCACATTGGGGACAAAAGTGTGGCTTTTGTTGGTAGTGCACTGACTTTTGATGATAGCTTAGACTGTGATTTGAGGCAAAGGTTTTACTGCATATTTGACAAGTGTATTGCAGACCATCACCAATTTGATGTACTGATATTAGATGTAATTTAAGCTGGAAATTACGGGTGAATTTCTTATCACAATGATTGCAGGGAAAAGGTCCCTTATAGGATTTTCTTCTCGAGGAAGTCTCAGATTCTGAAGAATTCGTTGAGGATGAAGAACGTTTTAAAGAATGATTTAGTTGATCAGAACTTTGCCGAAAATTCTCAAAACTGTAAGAGTTTTGTTGAGATAAATCCTCTTCGAATATACCACTATCATGAGAGGAATTATATAAATCAAAATCTGAGGGCAGATGGGATAATGCAAAGGTATCTGTTTTAAACAAAAAATATATTTAATTAAAAATTCATATAAATAAAAAAAATAAAACTTATTTAAAAACTTACCAATCTCATTTAAGTCCTGTGCCTCCTCATAAAAATCAAAAATTTCCTTATTTTGCCAATTGTTTACCACATTGTTATCCTCTTGTCTTAGTTTCTCTATCAGGCCCAACACTTCTTCTACTGCCTGATTTTTATAATCCGCATAACGATTTCTTAACTCTTGATCAGCCAGCAAACATTGCTGTCTAAATTCTTTAATTTGTTTCAATTGCAAACAACAAGTATCACACATTATTTGCGGTAAACCATCATTGTATTCACACTTCAAGGAGACCGGTAAACACTCCTTTAAATCCTCCCACAAATTCGAAGAACTATCAAAAATTTTATACGTTTGGGGAGGATTTTCTTTTAAGCAACAGCGGCATACATTTTGGTTCATCATATTTTTTATTTTTTGTTCTTACTTATAATTTTATTTCACTTCTATTTCTTAATTTAGTAATTCTTGTTTACACATTGAACTCCAGAAGCATTTTAAAATATAAATCTTTAAAGGTCTTTTGTAGAGCCTTCAACTTAAAATCTTAAACCATACATTCTCTCACTCTCACCTTCTTTTGAATTTTAAGTTCTCTTTATTTTGTTTTATAAAAATATAAGTCTCCCTCTTCAAAACAAAAGGTTTTATAAAATAGAAATACAAATCTTTAAGAATTAGAATATGAGCGATAAGTCACAGCTTAGTTATATTTTTAACAAATTAAATCCTTATATTTTTAAAAAATATATGTTTTAACTTGTTTATTAATTTTGATAAATAATATAAAACATTTAAGTATTTTTCCTTAAACGAAATCATTGTATTATCTCTATTATTTCTTATTTGCCACCCCTTAAAAAACCCCTTTATGTTAGTCTCTTCTCTCTCACTTTTAAATCTCTCAGCTCTCACTTTTTCCCTTTAAAGCAGAGTTCAATCAAACTAGAGATTCATTTTCCAGCTTATTACAAACCAAGTACCTACACAGTTTTCTTGGATGTATTGTCTATAATTTGTTTGTAGCACTTTCAACATCTATTTGTTTGCCACTGATAACAAATAAATATCTCGTTCTTAAGTCAAGATTACATGTATATACGTGGCGACCTGCGTGTGTTGAATTGATTTTAGTGTCAGCGCTAATCTTATCTTAGAGGGAAACCCCTAAAAATAAATTAAGACATATTATTATCATATCTTGAAAAATAACACTTGGGTTGTTCATATTTGTTTATTGATTTATTGGTGTTTTTTTGGTGACATTAGAAAAGGATATGAATAAACAAAGTAGCAGGAGAAAAAGTAAATATTCTAATAAAAACTCAGAGATAATAAGAATTAAAAGGGAAATATTAAAACAATTTCGTTCATAAATAAGGTAAAATCTGTTCATTACCAGTACTTGTTTATTTCTAGTTCAGCTCTTATTCAGTTCTAGTTTAGCTCTAGTTCAGTTCTAGTTCAGTTCAGTTCTAGTTCAGTTCTAGTTCAGTTCTGGTTCAGTTGTAATTCAGTTCAAGTTCAGTTCTAGTTCAGTTCTAGTTCAGTTTTATTATAGTTCTAGTTCAGTTCAAGTTTAGATCAAGTTCAGTTCTAGCTCAGTTCTAGTTCAATTCAAGTTCAATTCAAGTTCAGTTCTAGTTTAGTTCTAGTTCAGTTCTAGTTCAGTTCAAGTTCAGTTCTAATTCTTTTCTAGTTTAGTTCTAGTTTACTTCTAGTTTAGTTCTTGTTCAGTCCTAGTTCAATCCTTGTTCAGTTCTAGTTCAATTCTAGTTCAGTTCTAATTCAGTTCTAGTTCAGTTCCAGTTCAGTTCTAGTTTAATTCTAATTCAGTTCTAGTTTAGTTCTAGTTCAGTTCTAGTTCAGTTCTAGTTCAGTTCTAATTTAAGTCAAGTTCAGTTCTAGTTCAGTTCAAGTTCAGTTCTAGTTTAGTTCTTGTTTACTTGTATTTTAGTTCTTGTTCACTTCTAGTTCAGTTCTAATTTTTTTAGAACTGAATTATTTATTTACAGTTGTTGTTTACAATTCAATAGATTAACATTTTATATTAATATTTTTAAAAAATTTAAAAGAAAATACAATTCAAAATATAAATAAATTCAGTTCTAGTTCAAGTTTAGTTGAAATTCAGTTCTAGTTCAGTTCTTGATCAATTCTAATTCAGTTCTGATTTAGATCTATATCAACTATATACTGATTCAATTCAATATATAGCACACAATTAATTCGTCATATTTCGATTAAACAAACTTTTACTTTCTAGCTTTTTATTAAAAGAGATAACAAGCCCCAGACAAATGATGCTTAGATGCAAGTTTTTCTTGGAAGTATTTAATAGTTTATGTGTGTGCTTTTAATGCTCATGTTTCTGTTGTTCTAAATCTGATAAGAAAAGGAAAATATTTATGAACTAGCGCAATCCTATATACTATTTCACCCGTAATATATTCAAAAATGTTACTATGTTGAATCTGAGCGATGTTTAAAGTGATAATAGACAATTTATGAAATTATAATTAACATAAAACTCATTATCAAGTTCAAATTCCTTTCATAGATCTCTAAGTAATTATAACGGAGACAGACATAAAGTCATCATACTGTCAAACCGGCAATTGCATAGAAAATAGTGAAATGAAAAAACCTAAAAAGGTTTATTTATTTTTATTTGTTATATGGAGACATTTTTATTAATTTTAATACCGGAAATGCTTTAAAAATATTAAGAAATTTTTGAAGTATTTTTTTATTTCAATATTTAAATGATAAATTGTCTCCTAGAAAAACAAACTTGTAAATATGTATGTAGAAAATTGTAAATCATTAATCCTTTAATTTATTTTTTGTATATAAAAGACTGTTATATATATTATTATCATAAGAATTAAAAAACATGTTAACGTAATTGGTTCATATATATTCAAAAAAATATTTAATTATATAAAAAAGCAAACAAACTGTTTCATATATATACATACAAAAAAGTACATATCATTTCAAAGCAAAATCGTATAAATTTATATTTATAAAAATAATAAGAATATATTGTTTAATTGATAACAATTAAAACAAATTATAAAATTAAAATTAAATATACAAAAAGAAATTCATAAACAAAATAAAAGCTTGTTAATTATATTAAAAAAAATAAAATAATATTAAAAAATGCATAGAGAGTTAAAAAATATTATAGTTTAAAAAATAATAGTTAAAGATAAATGATAGAAAAAAAGCTTGGCTGAGAAAATAATAATAACTGTAGATTATGATAAATTAAAAATTCAGTAATAATTTAAAAAACAAAAGGATTAAGTCTTATTTTCATGCCATAAGCTCTTTTAAATAAATCTATAAAAAGTGACAAATTGTTCATTTCAAAAGATTTTTTTATTATTTACTAATATTTCTTTATATTTCCTTTCACTTGCTTATTAAGTAACATTAAGTAATTTTCTTCTTAATTGCATTAAAATTTCCTTAAATTTACTGTAAATTTAAGAAAAACAAATTCCACATAATCCTTTTATCTTTAAAACGACTTTTACTCATATTTTATATAATAACTTTATTAAACAGTGGTTAATTATTATGTAAAAAACAATGTAAAACAAAATTATAAACATAAAAAATGTAAATTTTTAATATTGAAATATAAACTGAGGAATACATAACATGTAATGGAAAATATATTTAGTTTGATATATAAACAATATAATAAATACAAAAGAAAACAAAAATGTATTCAGAAAAAAATTTGATTTTTGATTAATATTAAACAATGAATGGAAAGGTAAGAAAAATAAATTTCCAATAAACTATGCTTTGATATTTAAAAAAAATACTTAATATTAAATTCAAAACGAGATTAAACGCAAAACCCCATTGCTTTAAAAACGGTCATGTAGACGATTTTTTTAACCCTATAACGGTCGAAGCAAAAAATATATAAAATCAATTTACATATTAAAAACATAATTAACTCTTGGAAGATTAAAGGAGAACTTGTAATTGTATCACACATTCCTCAGTTTCCCCCTAGCGCGCATAGGTCTGCACGCAGAGAAAAAATATAGCAGTAGTGGCCATAATCTAAGAGCAACATATTATGATTGAAACATATGATCACAGCAAAAAATAGAAATGATTATAAATAATAATTATTACGATTCCACTTTGCCATATTGTATCCGATTTTATGGTTTGTTTTTGTATAGTGATTATAGTTTTACATATAATTGAACAACCATATGATAATATTATACCACATTGTCATATTATGATTCCATTTTATCATATTATTACCTCATGTTATCATATAGTTATCCAATCCTATCATATTATTATTTCATTTAAAAACAGAACATGGTTTAAAAGCAAGGAAAAACGCTGCAAATATTTAATGGTTGTAAAAGTAGTGATATGTTTAATATTAACAAAATTTTGTTTCTGGTAAAAATATTTAAAAACAAAAAAATTGACTGCAATTAGTCAATCATATTCAAACCAATATACCCCCAATATTTTTTGATAGTAGGAATAAAAAGTTTCGAGTTCTCTTTTGAATTCGTGATAAAATATATAACATATTGGAGAGTTAAAAAACATATGATGTTCTTTTAGTGAATATTTTTAGCAAATATAGAGATATTTTCACAAAAAAAAACGCTTTATTCTCCATGAATCATCTGAAAATTTTAAATATTAATTTCTTGGAATTATCCTTATGCCTTTCAGATAAAAACATATTTAAATTATTTTACCAAAATTTGTTCGTTGTGCACATGATGAAAACTATAATTTGAAAGCGTTTCTTTGATAAACGTTTCAGAAATACATACATTGAGTTTCATCAGAGGGAAAATGGGAATGGACCTGATGGAGAGATTACCGATGGGTAATTTTCAATTAATTAAAATAATGTAAGTTATTATTATTAATGTATTATATCCTACACCACCATAAGTGGTTGGAGTATTATGCGATTGTGCTAATGTTTGCAAAGCACATTGAAATTGGTTATAATCGGTTCATAATTTCACCTAGCCCCCATACAAATGTCCTCCTAAAATAGAGGTTTAACTATGCCTTAAATATTTTAATAAAATTCGGTCCAAGTAGTTAAGTACAAGAGTTAACATTTATGCAAAATTCATGAAGATCGCTTCGTAAATGACAATATATTCCATATAAACTCCCCTTCCGAAAATCGCTTTATCGTGCATAAATCACATACAAATTATAGTACCAAGTAAATATATTACAAAAATAAGTTTTATATAAGTAAAAATTGTAGTGCCAAATTTTATGAGGATCGGCCTATAATTTACTATAACTCCCATATAACACCCTATTTCGGGAATCACCATAAAGTGCATAAATTCATATAAATGATAGTATTATTCTGTATTAGTTTGCTATATTTTAACCAAGAACAAGTATCGGTTCACAATTGGCCGCAGGTGTAATAAAAAACCCTCCCCAAAATTTGATGTACATACATAATATTGTAATATTGTATGCTGTATGTATGCGGAATAGCTCGATATCAACTTTTAGGATCATATTGTTGTAGAAACATCTTTTTTTATGTTTTTGAGATTAAATACAATCGTAGTAATGAAATTAAATTTATCATAAATAGAACTTAGCATAAAATGAATACTAATTTAGAATGTAACTTTCTGGACGAATATAAATATAAATATAAATATAAATATAAATATAAATATAAATATAAATATAAATATAAATATAAATATAAATATAAATATAAATATAAATATAAATATAAATATAAATATAAATATAAATATATACATAATATTTATGATTGTCCTTGCAGAAGTCTCGCGCTGTTTCTTGTTGGCAAAATTTTGTTGAATACTTTGAGTAGCTATATCAAAACTTTAGCAAATTTTCTCCTTACTCAAAATGAGCGTGATTTTAGTTAAGAATGTGGTCAATAGTTTATTCACATAAGGCAGTTTTTCTTTCTGAAATTCTAATTTCGTGTGAGAGAGAACGAATATGAAAGGGAACAAACTTGTTAGTACTACGAAATACGTTTTGTTTTTAAAATCAAGACAATTAAGGCAAGAATTGCTGAAGTAATATTTTGTGTGTAAACGTAAATACATGTTCAAAAGAAAAACTTTTAAAATTTCAGAAAGAAAAATTACTCTATGGGAACTTAGACTTAGCATTTCACTTAAAGGAAAATTTTTAACTAAAAGAGTATGTACATACTCTTAAGTTTCACAGTGTATAAGTTGTATAAGGCATAGATTGGAAAACATAGATTCATATGCAGGTTACAGCCAGTATTCTAAGAAAATATAATAAAATTGTTCCGCCCTATTCTGCGCTGTTGAAAAATATTTTTAATTTTCTAACCAAGCTTCATAAAAAATATATAATTTTTAATGAAATTTGTATACATATTTCTGTACAAAATTATTTCCAAAGTTAATTATTCTATATTGGTCTGTAATTTTAGACTATTTAGAAATGTTAAAAATAACTAAAATACCAATATCGTATAAATGATCAATTTAAATTTTTATAATTATCACTCTTAAAAGATTCTTGCAAAAGTTGATTTAATGCAAAATTTGATCAAGATACTGGCATCCATATAAAATGTATATATGTATGATGTTTGAAAAAATATATTCAATAGGGAGCCTTATGTGGAAGTTAATTTTAGGCCGATATTCACAAAACTAGATATCATAATTTTCACGTAAATTTTAACTTTGTGAAAAGGTTTTGCTGAAAAACATTTTTACTACTATTTCAGCCAAATTCACTTGAGTCCTCCTTGTAAAGTTATGTGTCAAATTTCATGAATAATCTTGCGAATTTTAATCAGAATGAATAAAATTATAATGGCCGGACGGACTGACAGACACCAGTAAATAGATTCAGTGAATTAGAAAATCCAAAATTAAACACCTGAAGATGTCTAAATAACATAATTTTAATGCTTTATAAACATTATAAAAAAAACGTTACAAAATTGCTCATCTTACAATGATGCAATTTATAATTAAAAAAAAAGCTTTTTTAATATTTTCAAGATGTTAAAATCTTTCTCTTTTCAACGATACCAATACCTTGTTATAGAAAATCACGGTGTGGGATGTTATAAAAACATAAAAAAATTAACGTTAAAAACAAGCAAGAGCGCTATATTCGGTTATGCCGAATCCTTTACACCTTACCAACAAATATTAATATTTACGCCTTAACGTATGGTTTAATATTTTCATATTTATACTTACAAAACTAATTTACATCTTTCTCCAAACTACAAAAATGTAAACACAAAATTCATCTATTTTCACTGATGGCTTCTGATGACTACTAAAACTATATACACATATTTGTAAGTAGATACATGATTTGTATAAGTAGCAACAACAACACTGAGACATTGCAATGCTTCTATTTCCAACAAAAAAAACTTCCAAACATACATCAAAAAAATATAATATGTATATATTGCCTATACAAAAAACAGCAACTCTGAAATTTTATTGCGATGCCTTGTTTATATATATTTGTATATATATGCTAAATTTCAATTACATATTTCATCTATGATCGTTAAACCCCTTTACAGAGGGAACATTTTTATGTGGGCTAGGTGAAATATTGGACCGATCATGATCAGTTTCAAAAAGCTTTGTCCTTGTGCCATAAAAGTTATGGGTGCCAAATTTTAGTCAAGTATTTTCTAAATTATGACCTATAGTTTCATCAAAAAGTTTAAGTGGACGAAGAGATATCGTTAAATCGACTCAGAAAGTGATTGTAAGCCGATTGGTATACATTAAGGTGGGTTTCAAACGAGTATTTTTGGGTGTTACAAACAATAATACAAACTCACAATACGCCAGCCACCTATATGGTGCGGGGTATAAAAATGATGCATTTATAAGTTCGACAGACTTCTGTGATCCGACATTTGTATGATTCCTTACAAAAACAAGTCTTCGAAAGCTAAATTACAATATGAAATGAAAATGCATTTATATTCTGAAACAAACCAACTATTGCAATTAGTGGTTGAAATTAACAAAATAATCAAAAATTTAAATAGTTGTTTTATCATAAACTTTGCCAATTTATTACTTCTATATTTAAACCTTCCTAAATGTAATTACTCAAAAATTGTATGTTTCTTTCAAGGTTTTAAGTAAATCAAGTTAATTGTTTTATAATATTTTTCGCTTGGCATAACAACAATTTTATATATAAGACAATATGGCTACGTAAAATTCTTTAATTATTCAAGGTCGTTTATAATTTTAGTTGCCGTTTGGTTATATATTAGTAATACCTCTATGAACGAATAAATTGTAGGATTTTGGTAATGTTTACACCAGGATTTAAAAAACTACTATTAGTAGAGAAGTTGCTTTCTATGTCGTAATTATAAATTAAGTTTTCAATTATTTTAACAATATTCCAATACATGATATCAATCCTTTTGCATTTTCATATATGTTTCTAGCAAACAAAATATAATAATTTTAGTAAGTCAATTATTTAATTTATTTTTTTTCACAAAATTTCATCTTTTGTAGTTTTTCCACATATTCAAATTATAATTATTTATAACAAAGTATATACAAGTAGTACGACTCTCTTTTGGTAATATTTTTCTCCCTCATATATGAGGGTGCCGTGTAAATTGTGAATGAACTAATACTAAAAAACACCTAAAAATATTTAAATTGTTAAGGATTTTTACATCTTTTTACACAATCACACTCCATTTGATAATTTTTTAGAACACCATTATCTCGAAAATGGGTCCAATTCGAACAAAACACAAAATTAATTTTTGAAAACTTGTTTTATAAATTAAAACGTACAACAGAGTTTAAATTTTTGGTATCGAAAATTCAAAAAAATTGAATTTTAAAATATTTTTTTATAGAACTCTGTGCGAATGGAGAAAATAAAAAACAACTACCACAATTAAATTTTTGTTACTAACACATACTTAGAGTCAGGTACTTTTTCACTAACACACACTTAGAGTCAGATACCCCTGCCAAAGAGTCGGATTACTTGTATATACTTTGATTTATAATTTAAAAAAAAATTACAAGAAATGAAAATCCAAATCGACTCCTTAGCATATTTTACAACATAATTAAAAAAAAAGCCAGAAACTAAATTTTAAAAATAAATCAATGTATGGATTGGATTTTTTTAATTAATGGCATTTTCTGTTTTATGGCTAAAATGTTTTATTCCAAAAAAGTTTAATGCTGTAAATCGGTCAGATGTTCCTTTCTAACTTTAAAAAATATGTGAATATGTTTTACCCTCAAATTAAATAGCGGGTGAAAATGCTGAACTTTATTAGCGGTAAACTTAAACGTTTTTGGCAAAAAGAATTAATTTTTAATATTTAGTCCTATATAATTAATATTTCACCAGATTATAAAAATTTTAAAATCCAAAATTTCACGAAAAATCCGAAACTTGGTAGAAATTCATAATTTCACAAAAAAATACGAAGATTTACCGAAAATTAGAAATTTTACCAAAATCCAAAACTTTAACCTAAAATCTAAAATTTTCCCGAATTTTGGCAAAAAATTCAAAATTTTAACAAAAATTCGGCAAAAATTCGAAATTTAACAAAAATTTTAAAATTTAACCAAATATCTAAAATTTTCCCGCAAGTTTAAAATGTCACCAAAAAACTCAAATTTTGCCAAAAATTCAAAATTTTAACAAAAATCCAAAATCTCATAAAAAATCTTAATTTCACCAAAAATTCCAAATTTCGCAAAAAAAATAAACCAAATCTTCGGCAAAAGTTCGAAATATCAAAAAAAAATCTAAAATCTCATCAAAAATCTGAAATTTCAGTAAAAATTCGTTTAGTTTTCGATGAAATTCCAAATTTTCGAAAATTCGAAATATCACCAAAGATTCAAAATTTCTCCAAATATACAAAATTTCACCAAAAAGAATCCAAAATTCGCCAAAAATTCGAAATTTAACCAAAAATTTTAAATCTTATTAAAAATCTAAAATTTCGCCAGGAATTCGAAATTTCATTGAAAACTAAATAATTTCTCCAAAAATACAAAATTTCACCGAAAATTTCAAGTTTAAAAAAAAATCTAAATTTCGCATAAAATTTACTTACTAAACATTTTTAAAATATAAATTGTTAAGTTTAAAAAATATAAAAATAATTGTATGCCAGACAATGTTTTGTAATATTTTACTATGTAAATAAAACTATTTAAAATCTATTATATATGTATAATATATATGATTAAAACTTGCGTTTGGAAGCGAAAAAATTCTTGCTTCACTTTTAGTAAATTTTTTTGAAATTTTTATCTTCTTTTAGTTAAAAATTTTTAGTAAAAAAAAGAGTAATTGATCATAAATTTAAAATATAATTTAAAAAATTTTAACTTCTAATAATTTTTAAATTTTCATTTCCTTGGTAATCAAATTTTCTGTGCTAAGAAAATTGTATTATTAAAATTATCATATTTATGAATATTTATAAAAGCAATTTGAAATATTTTATATTTGCAAAATATCTTCAGTTCAACTTAAGCGACGGTTTAATAAATGTTCATATCCCAATAAATATTTTTGCTGGAACTCATGTTAAAACCAAATGTACTTCAAGCCTCGAATCCAGTACCAAGGATTGAATTAAACTTTAATTCAGTAGCGTTCTCGAGTAAAAAGGAAATTTAAATTCAAGTCAAATTTATTTTACTTGAAGATATTTTATTTTTTTCAATCATTTTATATGTTTAAAATATTTTTATATATGAATTCATATCGGATTCTTTTTATTATTTTCACGAAAATCATAAAATTTTTATTTTTAATATGACATTTTTATCAGTTTAAAGAAAATTAGGCAATAAACAGCAAAAATTATATAAAATTCTAATTTTTTTAATTATTTTTATCCTCAAAGTAATGCCTTTTTTCATTAAGGTGATTATATCCTCCGAAATGAATTGATGATATCCTGTTGAGATCATCTGGAAAAAATTAATGCAATACATTTTCAGTTGTCGAAAAATTGTGCAAAAGTGAAAAAATATTGAAGAAATTTTTTTGTCTTTTAGCAAAAATTAGATATTTTATGTGAGCGTGTCAGTTTTCGTGCTGTATGATGTAAAGCTTTATGTAATGCATGCTTTATAAGATGTAAAAGATTTTTTGATTTATTCAGTGATAATTTTTCCATATAATTATTACATCTTTCAGAAGATTATCTGGTGGTATCTTTTTTTTCTATCTAGACGATTACCTAGCAATATTGCCTATTTTTCTTCCAGGCGTATTAATTTCTTATTGCTTAGATGTATCGGCTGTGACGCACAATCTCTCCCGATGGGGGAACTTCCGCAATACGAATAAGATTATTGCGGCAATAAAATTTTTCTTCTAAGCAATACGAATTCGAATGACTTTCGTATTATTTTGCTTTTAGGGTAATTTTCAACCCTAGTTTACAGCATAACGTTTTAATAGTAATAAAATTTTTGAAAAAAAAATTCATAGAAAAAGTAATTAAATAAAATTTTTTTACACCGTAATAAACAAAAGAACGTGAAGAAAACAAGCACAGGAGTAACAATAATGTATTTGCTGATGACCGCGAAGATGGTGGGTAATGTTATTAATATTTTATTATTTTAAGTAATAGTTACAATAAGGAATCATAAAAATAACTGTAGCTAAGGAGAAGTTTGTAACAAAAGAAACAAATTAATAATTGCAACAAAATACCAATCGAAATCAATCTCAAAATTCTCTTAAAATTTTACAAAATTATTATTACTTACTATTTTAGAAATTATGTCACAACAAGATTTCATTGCTTCGAAATCTAAATATATAAAGTTTTGGCACGAGTCTGAATATGTATATATATTTTTAGACTCTCAAAACTTTATAATAATGTAAATTCCATTTAACCAATTCCCCATTATCAATTTCCATTCTTCATTCGTGCAACACTTTTAATTGCACCATCTAGTATGTTTAATCCAAGTATATACTTTTAACAAATTCTTGTTGATTTTTACTTCCTAGTCTTAAGTACGTATTGAACTTTTTTCTGCTTTTTTATACTCAAGTACTTTTGACTAGCTGTTTTGGTTTTGTTTCAATAATTTTTTTGCTATTGTTGTTATAGTTCTCTTTCTAGTATTTTCAAATTATTTGTCGAGTTTACTTTTCATTATTTCACAAACAACATTTTGAAAAACATTGGCGTAAATTAAAATTAAACTAGCGAAATTTTTCGCTTTATGAAAATAAGCTTAATTAAAGTTTTTTTAAGTGCTTTTCAGCACGCGAATCTCATCGTTTTATTGCTTGTTTCGTTATTTGTTCTGTATGCATTTTCTGTTTTTGTAGCATTCAGTGGTGGTTGTTGTAAGGAGGTTTGAGTTTAAAATTTTTGTTTTACGCTTAATGTATTTTTTTTTTTTTTTTTTTTATTTCGTTAGAAGTGCCGCAATTTATAGCAGACAGTTAGACTCACGTGTGGCGGCGCATTGTGTTGAATTACTTTTGTGAAAAAAGCGAAGAACTGAAAATCTGTGAAGGACTATATTAGGCACAAGTCTTCAATTTGAGTTTTCTAATTTTATTGTTAAACGTAAAAACTCTTAAAATCATTTAGCCTAACCATAAAAGTTTAAAAGTCGATTTTATTATTTTAACTTTCTAACCATAATACATTTTTCAATCAATATCTTAAAATTTCGTTTTAAATTTGAAAAAAGCTTATTTTTATTGTCATTAATTCACAAGTTTAAAATTAATGGGTAGTATTTTTATTGAAAAAAATCTGAAACATTTTGGATTTTTATAGCAACTTTCTTTTATGAACTAAAGCGTTTAAAAATTTAGCCAAAAATAGCTATTGTTTCTGATGAGATAAAAAATATACAAATTGAGTTTTAAACGATATTTACTTATATATAATTTTTATTGTTACTTCTTTCTTGTTATGAACTACAAATTTTCATTTAACATAGTACTAATAGTAACATATGTTTAGTAACATAAATGACGTTTTTTAATATTATAATTTGATTTTTGAATTTTATTATAATAAAGATGCATTATAATACAAAAAAGTTGATGTTTTTTGTATTAAAAATTACATATTAACTAACAATTTCGTTATTGAATGAAAAAGAAGATAAATATAAATTATGAATATTTTCTTAATTTTTCTTCATTCAATATAAGAAAAAAGTATTTAAATATAAAATTATGTACAGTTTATAATATGTATGCAAAACCTTTAACTTGTATGAAAAACATTTGGGAAAAGAGTCATGCGTGATTCATAATATTTATTAAAAAATAAAATAAAAAAATAAAATATGTTTTTTTTTTTTGTATAAAAAAAAGCATAAAATTTAAATCTTAAAATCAAGTCGATTTTAACAAAAACAAATTTTTAAAATTTCTTTTGTGGTTAGGCAAGGACAGAAAATAATGATAATTCATGAATTTTTTAACAAAAAATCAGATACAAAGTTCAGTTCATAAAAGAATTTTCAGAACAAGTTCTAATGAAATAAGGGCTGATTTTTTTTCGTTTTTGATTTTTTTCTCAAGAAATAATGATTATTTTTAATTTTTTTCTCAACTAATAATGACTATTTTAATATTTTTTTTTTTTTTTTTGCTCAAGAAATAAAATTCATATTATAAGAGATGACTATATTACCCATCATAGTGAAAAGAACAAAAAAAAAATACATATACATATATATATATATATATATATATATATATATATATATATATATACAGTAATATAAAACTAACAAAATCATCATTATTAGTTGAGAAACAAAATAAAAATCAAAAATAATCATATATATATATAATACTGAGAATGATATATACATGAGTTTTATTTTTTGAGCAAAAAATAACTCATTAAATAATCATTATTAGTTGAAACAAAAATAATCATTATTTCCGATCAAAAACATAAAATCAAAAATAACAATTATAAATTGAGAAAAAAATTAAAGCTGAAAAATAAAAGTTGAAAATGATTTTTATTTTTGCTTAAAAGAACGCCTGTTATCTCTCTACAACATATTTCACTCTTGAATGTACCCTCAAAGCTGGCATAATACAATAATTCTACCATTTAAAAACTCGAAAAAAAATCATAGCAGGAAGACTAATGTGGTAATTCATATTTATCAAGTTGCATTAAAAAAATAATAAAAAACAATATACAATAGACGCTCTAACTCATCTAAACCACCACATTTTTCAGGCCCTATCTCACAAATGTATCATGTATCGAAAGTGCATTAGATGGTATCGGTAGTCATGTAGTTCTTCAAGAACTTAAAAAATAGAAAATAGGAAAAATATCTATGTGTATGATAGTTATACAGGTCTCTTTTAGTCAATCGAAAGTTCAGAGTTTTCATTAACTAAACACTTTCGGACACGTTTCCACTATATAACTGAATTTCTCTGAACTTCTCATAGTCAATAGTTCTATTCATCTTGGCCTTCAACGAAATAAGAAAAATATTCACCAAATATAAAATTATTGAGCATTTATTATATGCAGATGATGATGATGCAGTATTTCTTTACAAAAAATATGATTCCTTCCGGGCAAAAGCAGCATTTTCAAATATTCCTGATAACATCAAAAAATGGTTCGAAGAATACGGTGCTAAACTCTTTCTGGATAAATTCAAAATTCTTCATATTTGCAACAAAAAATTACGCAGCCTTCCAATACTTGACTACAATAATATCGCGATTGAATAGTTTCGGTGTCATTTTCAAAAAAAAAAAAAAAAAAAAAAAACAAAAAAACTTTAATTATAAAAAACACTTAAAAACTCCATAAAGATCTCTGCCAACGTTTAGACATAATTAAGGTACTATCTTTGAAAAAATGCTCAACATTTCAAAAATATAAACTACCCCAACAAAAAAAGAACATCCAAAGAAGTCAACAAGATCCTG
Source organism: Protocalliphora azurea (assembly GCA_932274085.1). Classification (NCBI taxonomy): domain Eukaryota; kingdom Metazoa; phylum Arthropoda; class Insecta; order Diptera; family Calliphoridae; genus Protocalliphora; species Protocalliphora azurea. The sequence goes on along the minus strand of OW026520.1, from coordinate 14,294,227 downwards.
AACTTGCGATCCAGAAGTAGTTTAAATTTTGATCATTTCTAATAAATTTAACATAGGCTTGTCATTGGAAGATGTTCTTTGATACCTTCTTAAGCATAAGAAACCGTACACTTATTGAAACTTATGAAGTAATGAAAAAGTACTCCCTAAAAATGACTTATATTTATTTTTGCTGGGACGTTAAATATTTTGTTTATTCATTAATACTTAATCAAAATATGAATTCATACAATTGGTTTATATGCCTATTCATAGAAAAGGTCGTAAAAAGTCATAATTTTATTAGGATTGAATAATATAACTGATTCTTAAATTCGTCAAAGTAAAATCAAATATTCAAATTCGTAAATTCATTATTGCAAAAAAAAAATTTCTTTTTCTTATTGGAACATTTTTTCTATTTATAAATTTTAATATTTGAAAATTTTCATAAGATTCAATAATTTTTTCAAGTTAGTTTTTAGTAGATATTCAAACAATATTTATTGTGTTTGTAAAAATTATTCTGACTAGTATTACAAAATTTTATAAAACTTTTTAAATATTTCAACTGAAATAAATAAATTGTCAAGCATAACCTAATATTACAGATTGAGGATAATGTTGTGTTATGTTGTAACAATTTTGTGTAAATTTGGTGTAAAATTCATTAAAAGAAAGGAAATATTGGCGTAAAATAAGACAAATTATAGAGTAATACTTAGTGCATATAGTTGAAGTGTATTGTTGTTTCTTAGAGTTAATATTGTGTTTAAATATAGATAGCTATATAAAAAAGCAGCATTAAATTGATGATATATTATTACTTCTTTAACGTTAAATAAATAAACAAATCGACCTAACATCAATGCATGTTTATATTAAGATTTAAAATGTATTATTACATGCTTTTTGCTATATAAGCATGCTATTACATGCTTTTTAAGTTATTTGTAGGATAGGAAAGCAGTGTCCTATTTTGAAACCCCTAAAATATCTGTTTTCTCCTATTTTGTATGGTACTATTAGAACGATAAAAAATGATAATCCAAAACAGAAAATATGTTGCCAAGAAAATCAACGCAAATATCCGTTGCGCCAAAGTAATGCTTTGCAATTGGTGTGAGCGGAATGCCGTCTCAAACTGGGTACCGATCCACTTGAGAGGTTTGTTGAACAATATGATATCGGACACGAAACCATAATTTTCTATTATTACAATCATGTTGCTATTTACAATTTGAAAAATAATAGATGGGAAGCTTTATATCACCCGCTGTATAGCCCAGATATTACTCTCTTCCACTATTATATTTTTCGTTTCATCCAGAATGGCCTAGCCGGAATACGTTTCACTATATAACAAGGTATTAGAAATCGGATTAATTCGTTCCTAGGCTCAAGCGTGTAGAAAAGTTTTCGACGGACAAGATAACAATAAAAAATATAAAATACGTTATTAGATAATTACATATAATTTTTTTATAAATTAAAATAGATCTTGTCATCTTTAAGTATTACCGAATCATCTGAAACATAAGTAAATTTCAATCACTATTAGGCAAATCAGTAAGAGAATACCTTATCAGAATACCTTAAATGGGCTTCAAATACTGGATTATATTTTTTGTTTTCTTCATTTTTGTAATTTTATTTTTATTATTTTTCCGGAATTGTCAGAACATAAGAAATTATTTTTGTTTTATACCTTTATCTTTAAAATTATTTACAACTAATAAAACATAGTGTTTAAATCAAATATTTTATTTTATAAAATTTTATCTAAAGCCAAAACAATCATTTGTTCAAAAATATTGTTTCTGTGTGTATCAATGGAAATATTATACTAATATAATTATACTATTATACTAATATAATTATACTATTATACTAATGTAGTTATAATTTATAATGCCATTCGACAGTTAAAAAAATTAAGACTATATTCACAATTTATACATTTTGACTAATTTAGGTTCACAAAATTGTTTATTATTAGCCATGTTTATATACAACGAAACAAACTGCGCATGTTCCAACCACTTGCTTCACTATAACTGCTCACATATGAAATGAAAAATTCTTTTAACAAACAAGTGTATTTATACTAAATCATTGAACGAAAAATTTTAAACTTTCAAAAACAATATTTTCTTCTAAATATATGACAAAATTAGCAAAGAAATGTTGATGCAACAACATACATGTTTTCCTTACTAGAAAAAAAAAATGCTAAACAAGTTTCTGTTGTATACCGACATGCGCATTGCATTGTATTTATAGCGCATGCTGGTTTTATCAACGTCTCTTTCTTAAGTTTGAAACTAAATATTGTTAACACAGCAAATATCTTTCGTGCAATGATTTAGTATAAATACAATTGATTATTAAAATAATTTTGCATTTGATCGAAGCAAGCGTTAGGAACGTGCGTGTGGTTTACGTTTAGTCTATGGCTTAACTATTTTAATTTTTTTTAGTATGACGAGATTTTCAACAATTATATGTGGAACTGAAATCCATGAAACTGAAATTCATTATTCTACTTATAAAAAATAAAACAGACTAAATAATTATAAATAACAAAAATTAATTTTAATAAGAACTAAACAGAAAACGAAATTTTTAATATATTGAAAATAGGAATTACAAGAAATATTTCCCACGAACTTAACGCTTAGTAGTTTTACATTTGGTCAGCAAAACGCAATCATGCTTAATTAAAAAAAATAAAATTTTTTTTTCTTATTAGTGAATATAACAAATTGCATCATTTTTTTTTTATAATTTTTGTAAACAGAAATGATAGGTTTTGAAAATTGCTGCTCGGCGTTTTTTTTTTTTTTTAAATTGCATTGTTTTGGTTTTAAAATTATTTACAAATACTAAAACAGTGTTAAAATTAAACATTTTATTTTATAAAATTTTATTTAAAGCCAAATAATGATTTATTCAAAAATATTTTAGCCATAATTTTTCTTTGTGTACCAATATACAAAATACTAATTTATAACGCTTTCTGTCAGTTTAGAAATTTAAGATTATAGTTGAAATTTTTATGTTTATGACTATTTTAGAGTCACAATATTGGTTATTATTAGGCATGTTTATATACAACGAAACAAACTGCGCATGTTCCAACCACTTGCTTCACTATAACAGCTAACAAATGAATTGCAAAATTCTTTTAACTAACAAGTGTATTTATACTAAATCATTGAACAAAATATTTTAAACTTCCAAAAACAATATTTTCGTCTAAATATACGACAAAATTAGCAAAGAAAGGTTGATGCAACCAACACACATGTTCTCCGTATTAGAAAAAAAAACCTGCTAAACAAGTTTTTGTTGTATACCGACATGCGCATTGCATTGTATTTATTACGCATGCTGGTTTTATCAACGTTCTTTCGTTGTCTTTCTTAAGTTTGAACCTAAATATTGTTAACACAGCAAATATCTTTCGTGCAATGATTTAGTATAAATACAATTGATTATTAAAATAATTTTGCATTTGATCGAAGCAAGTGTTAGAAACGTTTTAATTTTTTTTAGTATGAAGAGATTTTCAACAATTATATGTGGAACTGAAATCCATGAAACTGAAATTCATTATTCTAGTTATAAAAAATAAAACAGACTAAATAATTATAAATAACAAAAATTGCTTTTAATAAGAACTAAACAGAAAACGAAATTTTTAATATATTGAAAATAGGAATTACAAGAAATATTTCCCACGAACTTAACGCTTAGTAGTTTTACATTTGGTCAGCAAAACGCAATCATGCTTAATTAAAAAAATATAAAATTGTTTTTCTTATTAGTGAATATAACAAATTGCATCAGTTTTTTTTCCTAATTTTTGTAAACAGAAATGATAGGTTTTGAAAATTGCTGCTCGGCGTTTTTTTTTTTTTTTTTTAAATTGCATTGTTTTGGTTTTAAAATTATTTACAAATACTAAAACAGTGTTAAAATTAAACATTTTATTTTATACAATTTTATTTAAAGCCAAATAATGATTTATTCAAAAATATTTTAGCCATAATTTTTCTTTGTGTACCAATATACAAAATACTAATTTATAACGCTTTCTGTCAGTTTAGAAATTTAAGATTATAGTTGAAATTTTTATGTTTATGACTATTTTAGAGTCACAATATTGGTTATTATTAGGCATGTTTATATACAACGAAACAAACTGCGCATGTTCCAACCACTTGCTTCACTATAACAGCTAACAAATGAATTGCAAAATTCTTTTAACTAACAAGTGTATTTATACTAAATCATTGAACAAAATATTTTAAACTTCCAAAAACAATATTTTCGTCTAAATATACGACAAAATTAGCAAAGAAAGGTTGATGCAACCAACACACATGTTCTCCGTATTAGAAAAAAAAACCTGCTAAACAAGTTTTTGTTGTATACCGACATGCGCATTGCATTGTATTTATTACGCATGCTGGTTTTATCAACGTTCTTTCGTTGTCTTTCTTAAGTTTGAACCTAAATATTGTTAACACAGCAAATATCTTTCGTGCAATGATTTAGTATAAATACAATTGATTATTAAAATAATTTTGCATTTGATCGAAGCAAGTGTTAGAAACGTTTTAATTTTTTTTAGTATGAAGAGATTTTCAACAATTATATGTGGAACTGAAATCCATGAAACTGAAATTCATTATTCTAGTTATAAAAAATAAAACAGACTAAATAATTATAAATAACAAAAATTGCTTTTAATAAGAACTAAACAGAAAACGAAATTTTTAATATATTGAAAATAGGAATTACAAGAAACATTTCCCACGAACTTAACGCTTAGTAGTTTTACATTTGGTCAGCAAAACGCAATCATGCTTAATTAAAAAAATATAAAATTGTTTTTCTTATTAGTGAATATAACAAATTGCATCAGTTTTTTTTCCTAATTTTTTTAAACAGAAATGATAGGTTTTGAAAATTGCTGCTCGGCGTTTTTTTTTTTTTTTTTTTTAAATTGCATTGTTTTGGTTTTAAAATTATTTACAAATACTAAAACAGTGTTAAAATTAAACATTTTATTTTATAAAATTTTATTTAAAGCCAAATAATGATTTATTCAAAAATATTTTAGCCATAATTTTTCTTTGTGTACCAATATACAAAATACTAATTTATAACGCTTTCTGTCAGTTTAGAAATTTAAGATTATAGTCAAAATTTATATGTTTTGACTATTTTAGGGTCACAATATTGTTTATTATTAGGCATGTTTATATACAACGAAACAAACTGCGCATGTTCCAACCACTTGCTTCACTATAACAGCTAACAAATGAATTGCAAAATTCTTTTAACTAACAAGTGTATTTATACTAAATCATTGAACAAAATATTTTAAACTTCCAAAAACAATATTTTCGTCTAAATATACGACAAAATTAGCAAAGAAATGTTGATGCAACCAACACACATGTTCTCCGTATTAGAAAAAAAAACCTGCTAAACAAGTTTTTGTTGTATACCGACATGCGCATTGCATTGTATTTATTGTGCATGCTGGTTTTATCAACGTTCTTTCGTTGTCTTTCTTAAGTTTAAACCTAAATATTGTTAACACAGCAAATATCTTTCGTGCAATGATTTAGTATAAATACAATTGATTATTAAAATAATTTTGCATTTGATCGAAGCAAGTGTTAGAAACGTTTTAATTTTTTTTAGTATGAAGAGATTTTCAACAATTATGTGTGGAACTGAAATCCATGAAACTGAAATTCATTATTCTAGTTATAAAAAATAAAACAGACTAAATAATTATAAATAACAAAAATTGCTTTTAATAAGAACTAAACAGAAAACGAAATTTTTAATATATTGAAAATAGGAATTACAAGAAATATTTCCCACGAACTTAACGCTTAGTAGTTTTACATTTGGTCAGCAAAACGCAATCATGCTTAATTAAAAAAATATAAAATTGTTTTTCTTATTAGTGAATATAACAAATTGCATCAGTTTTTTTTCCTAATTTTTGTAAACAGAAATGATAGGTTTTGAAAATTGCTGCTCGGCGTTTTTTTTTTTTTTTTTTTTAAATTGCATTGTTTTGGTTTTAAAATTATTTACAAATACTAAAACAGTGTTAAAATTAAACATTTTATTTTATAAAATTTTATTTAAAGCCAAATAATGATTTATTCAAAAATATTTTAGCCATAATTTTTCTTTGTGTACCAATATACAAAATACTAATTTATAACGCTTTCTGTCAGTTTAGAAATTTAAGATTATAGTCAAAATTTATATGTTTTGACTATTTTAGGGTCACAATATTGTTTATTATTAGGCATGTTTATATACAACGAAACAAACTGCGCATGTTCCAACCACTTGCTTCACTATAACAGCTAACAAATGAATTGCAAAATTCTTTTAACTAACAAGTGTATTTATACTAAATCATTGAACAAAATATTTTAAACTTCCAAAAACAATATTTTCGTCTAAATATACGACAAAATTAGCAAAGAAAGGTTGATGCAACCAACACACATGTTCTCCGTATTAGAAAAAAAAACCTGCTAAACAAGTTTTTGTTGTATACCGACATGCGCATTGCATTGTATTTATTGTGCATGCTGGTTTTATCAACGTTCTTTCGTTGTCTTTCTTAAGTTTAAACCTAAATATTGTTAACACAGCAAATATCTTTCGTGCAATGATTTAGTATAAATACAATTGATTATTAAAATAATTTTGCATTTGATCGAAGCAAGTGTTAGAAACGTTTTAATTTTTTTTAGTATGAAGAGATTTTCAACAATTATGTGTGGAACTGAAATCCATGAAACTGAAATTCATTATTCTAGTTATAAAAAATAAAACAGACTAAATAATTATAAATAACAAAAATTGCTTTTAATAAGAACTAAACAGAAAACGAAATTTTTAATATATTGAAAATAGGAATTACAAGAAATATTTCCCACGAACTTAACGCTTAGTAGTTTTACATTTGGTCAGCAAAACGCAATCATGCTTAATTAAAAAAATATAAAATTGTTTTTCTTATTAGTGAATATAACAAATTGCATCAGTTTTTTTTCCTAATTTTTGTAAACAGAAATGATAGGTTTTGAAAATTGCTGCTCGGAGTTTTTTTTTTTTAAGAAAAATTGCATTGTTTTGGTTTTAAAAATATTTACAAATAATAAAACTTTGTGTTAAAATCAAAAATTTTATTTTATAAAATTTTATATAAATCCCAATAATGGTTTATTAAAAAATATTTGAGCTACAATTTTTTCTGTATGTACCAATGGAAATAATATTTAATATATACAAAATACTAATTTATATCGCTTTCTGCCAGTTTAGAAATTTAAGTTTATAGTCAAAATTTATATGTTTTGACTATTTTAGGGTCACAATATTGTTTATTATTAGGCATGTTTATATACAACGAAACAAACTGCGCATGTTCCAACCACTTGCTTCACTATAACAGCTAACAAATGAAATGCAAAAATACTTTTTAACAACAAGTGTATTTATACTAAATCATTGAACGAAATATTTTAAACTTCCAAAAACAATATTTTCGTCTAAATATACGACAAAATTAGCAAAGAAAGGTTGATGCAACCAACACACATGTTCTCCGTATTAGAAAAAAAAACCTGCTAAACAAGTTTTTGTTGTATACCGACATGCGCATTGCATTGTATTTATTACGCATGCTGGTTTTATCAACGTTCTTTCGTTGTCTTTCTTAAGTTTCAACCTAAATATTGTTAACACAGCAAATATCTTTCGTGCAATGATTTAGTATAAATACAATTGATTATTAAAATAATTTTGCATTTGATCGAAGCAAGTGTTAGAAACGTTTTAATTTTTTTTAGTATGAAGAGATTTTCAACAATTATATGTGGAACTGAAATCCATGAAACTGAAATTCATTATTCTAGTTATAAAAAATAAAACAGACTAAATAATTATAAATAACAAAAATTGCTTTTAATAAGAACTAAACAGAAAACGAAATTTTTAATATATTGAAAATAGGAATTACAAGAAACATTTCCCACGAACTTAACGCTTAGTAGTTTTACATTTGGTCAGCAAAACGCAATCATGCTTAATTAAAAAAATATAAAATTGTTTTTCTTATTAGTGAATATAACAAATTGCATCAGTTTTTTTTCCTAATTTTTGTAAACAGAAATGATAGGTTTTGAAAATTGCTGCTCGGCGTTTTTTTTTTTTTTTTTTTTTAAATTGCATTGTTTTGGTTTTAAAATTATTTACAAATACTAAAACAGTGTTAAAATTAAACATTTTATTTTATAAAATTTTATTTAAAGCCAAATAATGATTTATTCAAAAATATTTTAGCCATAATTTTTCTTTGTGTACCAATATACAAAATACTAATTTATAACGCTTTCTGTCAGTTTAGAAATTTAAGATTATAGTCAAAATTTATATGTTTTGACTATTTTAGGGTCACATTATTGTTTATTATTAGGCATGTTTATATACAACGAAACAAACTGCGCATGTTCCAACCACTTGCTTCACTATAACAGCTAACAAATGAATTGCAAAATTCTTTTAACTAACAAGTGTATTTATACTAAATCATTGAACAAAATATTTTAAACTTCCAAAAACAATATTTTCGTCTAAATATACGACAAAATTAGCAAAGAAAGGTTGATGCAACCAACACACATGTTCTCCGTATTAGAAAAAAAAACCTGCTAAACAAGTTTTTGTTGTATACCGACATGCGCATTGCATTGTATTTATTACGCATGCTGGTTTTATCAACGTTCTTTCGTTGTCTTTCTTAAGTTTGAACCTAAATATTGTTAACACAGCAAATATCTTTCGTGCAATGATTTAGTATAAATACAATTGATTATTAAAATAATTTTGCATTTGATCGAAGCAAGTGTTAGAAACGTTTTAATTTTTTTTAGTATGAAGAGATTTTCAACAATTATATGTGGAACTGAAATCCATGAAACTGAAATTCATTATTCTAGTTATAAAAAATAAAACAGACTAAATAATTATAAATAACAAAAATTGCTTTTAATAAGAACTAAACAGAAAACGAAATTTTTAATATATTGAAAATAGGAATTACAAGAAATATTTCCCACGAACTTAACGCTTAGTAGTTTTACATTTGGTCAGCAAAACGCAATCATGCTTAATTAAAAAAATATAAAATTGTTTTTCTTATTAGTGAATATAACAAATTGCATCAGTTTTTTTTCCTAATTTTTGTAAACAGAAATGATAGGTTTTGAAAATTGCTGCTCGGCGTTTTTTTTTTTTTTTTTAAATTGCATTGTTTTGGTTTTAAAATTATTTACAAATACTAAAACAGTGTTAAAATTAAACATTTTATTTTATAAAATTTTATTTAAAGCCAAAAAATGATTTATTCAAAAATATTTTAGCCATAATTTTTCTTTGTGTACCAATATACAAAATACTAATTTATAACGCTTTCTGTCAGTTTAGAAATTTAAGATTATAGTTGAAATTTTTATGTTTATGACTATTTTAGAGTCACAATATTGGTTATTATTAGGCATGTTTATATACAACGAAACAAACTGCGCATGTTCCAACCACTTGCTTCACTATAACAGCTAACAAATGAATTGCAAAATTCTTTTAACTAACAAGTGTATTTATACTAAATCATTGAACAAAATATTTTAAACTTCCAAAAACAATATTTTCGTCTAAATATACGACAAAATTAGCAAAGAAAGGTTGATGCAACCAACACACATGTTCTCCGTATTAGAAAAAAAAACCTGCTAAACAAGTTTTTGTTGTATACCGACATGCGCATTGCATTGTATTTATTACGCATGCTGGTTTTATCAACGTTCTTTCGTTGTCTTTCTTAAGTTTGAACCTAAATATTGTTAACACAGCAAATATCTTTCGTGCAATGATTTAGTATAAATACAATTGATTATTAAAATAATTTTGCATTTGATCGAAGCAAGTGTTAGAAACGTTTTAATTTTTTTTAGTATGAAGAGATTTTCAACAATTATATGTGGAACTGAAATCCATGAAACTGAAATTCATTATTCTAGTTATAAAAAATAAAACAGACTAAATAATTATAAATAACAAAAATTGCTTTTAATAAGAACTAAACAGAAAACGAAATTTTTAATATATTGAAAATAGGAATTACAAGAAACATTTCCCACGAACTTAACGCTTAGTAGTTTTACATTTGGTCAGCAAAACGCAATCATGCTTAATTAAAAAAATATAAAATTGTTTTTCTTATTAGTGAATATAACAAATTGCATCAGTTTTTTTTCCTAATTTTTGTAAACAGAAATGATAGGTTTTGAAAATTGCTGCTCGGCGTTTTTTTTTTTTTTTTTTTTAAATTGCATTGTTTTGGTTTTAAAATTATTTACAAATACTAAAACAGTGTTAAAATTAAACATTTTATTTTATAAAATTTTATTTAAAGCCAAATAATGATTTATTCAAAAATATTTTAGCCATAATTTTTCTTTGTGTACCAATATACAAAATACTAATTTATAACGCTTTCTGTCAGTTTAGAAATTTAAGATTATAGTCAAAATTTATATGTTTTGACTATTTTAGGGTCACAATATTGTTTATTATTAGGCATGTTTATATACAACGAAACAAACTGCGCATGTTCCAACCACTTGCTTCACTATAACAGCTAACAAATGAATTGCAAAATTCTTTTAACTAACAAGTGTATTTATACTAAATCATTGAACAAAATATTTTAAACTTCCAAAAACAATATTTTCGTCTAAATATACGACAAAATTAGCAAAGAAAGGTTGATGCAACCAACACACATGTTCTCCGTATTAGAAAAAAAAACCTGCTAAACAAGTTTTTGTTGTATACCGACATGCGCATTGCATTGTATTTATTGTGCATGCTGGTTTTATCAACGTTCTTTCGTTGTCTTCCTTAAGTTTAAACCTAAATATTGTTAACACAGCAAATATCTTTCGTGCAATGATTTAGTATAAATACAATTGATTATTAAAATAATTTTGAATTTGATCGAAGCAAGTGTTAGAAACGTTTTAATTTTTTTTAGTATGAAGAGATTTTCAACAATTATGTGTGGAACTGAAATCCATGAAACTGAAATTCATTATTCTAGTTATAAAAAATAAAACAGACTAAATAATTATAAATAACAAAAATTGCTTTTAATAAGAACTAAACAGAAAACGAAATTTTTAATATATTGAAAATAGGAATTACAAGAAATATTTCCCACGAACTTAACGCTTAGTAGTTTTACATTTGGTCAGCAAAACGCAATCATGCTTAATTAAAAAAATATAAAATTGTTTTTCTTATTAGTGAATATAACAAATTGCATCAGTTTTTTTTCCTAATTTTTGTAAACAGAAATGATAGGTTTTGAAAATTGCTGCTCGGTGTTTTTTTTTTTAAGAAAAATTGCATTGTTTTGGTTTTAAAAATATTTACAAATAATAAAACTTTGTGTTAAAATCAAAAATTTTATTTTATAAAATTTTATATAAATCCCAATAATGGTTTATTAAAAAATATTTGAGCTACAATTTTTTCTGTATGTACCAATGGAAATAATATTTAATATATACAAAATACTAATTTATATCGCTTTCTGCCAGTTTAGAAATTTAAGTTTATAGTCAAAATTTATATGTTTTGACTATTTTAGGGTCACAATATTGTTTATTATTAGGCATGTTTATATACAACGAAACAAACTGCGCATGTTCCAACCACTTGCTTCACTATAACAGCTAACAAATGAAATGCAAAAATACTTTTTAACAACAAGTGTATTTATACTAAATCATTGAACGAAAAATTTTAAACTTCCAAAAACAATATTTTCTTCTAAATGTACAACAAAATTAGCAAAGAAAGGTTGATACAACCAACATACATGTTCTCCTTATTAGAAAAAAACCTGCTAAACAAGTTTTTGTTGTATACCGACATGCGCATTGCATTGTATTTATTGCGCATGCTGGTTTTATCAGCGTCTCTTTCGTTGTCTTTCTTAGGTTTGAACCTAAATATTGTTAACACAGCAAATATCTTTCGTGCAATGATTTAGTATAAATACAATTGATTATTAAAATAATTTTGCATTTGATCCAAGCAAGTGTTTGAAACGTTTTAATTTTTTTTAGTATGAAGAGATTTTCAACAATTATATGTGGAACTGAAATTCATTATTCTACTTATAAAAAATAAAACAGACTAAATAATTATAAATAACAAAAATTAATTTTAATAAGAACTAAACAGAAAACGAAATTTTTAATATATTCAAAATAGGAATTACAAAATATTTACAAATAATAAAACTTTGTGTTAAAATCAAAAATTTTATTTTATAAAATTTTATATAAATCCCAATAATGGTTTATTAAAAAATATTTGAGCTAAAATTTTTTCTGTATGTACCAATGGAAATAATATTTAATATATACAAAATACTAATTTATAACGCTTTCTTCCAGTTTGGAAATTTAAGATTATTGTCTAAATTTATATGTTTTGACTATTTTAGAGCCACAATATTGTTTATTATTAGGCATGGTTATATACAACGAAACAAACTGCGCATGTTCCAACCACTTACTTCACCATAACAGCTTACAAATGAAATGCAAAAATTCTTTTGACAAACAAGTGTATTTATACTAAGTCATTGAACGAAAAATTTTAAACTTCCAAAAACAATATTTTCGTCTAAATATACGACAAAATTAGCAAAGAAAGGTTGATGCAACCAGCATACATGTTCTCCTTATTAGAAAAAAAACCTGCTAAACAAGTTTTTGTTGTATACCGACATGCGCATTGCATTGTATTTATTGCGCATGCTGGTTTTATCAACGTCTCTTTCGTTGCCTTCTTAAGTCTGAACCTAAATATTGTTAACACAGCAAATATCTTTCGTACAATGATTTAGTATAAATACAATTGATTATTAAAATAATTTTGCATTTGATCGAAGCAAGTGTTAGAGATGTGCGTGTTTTTTACGTTTATTAAATATTGAGTATTTCGTTTTCGTTGAACTTCAATCTAAGGCTTAACTATTTAAAATTTTTCTTTTTTTTTAGAATAAAGAGATTTTCAACAATTATATGTGGAATTGAAATCCATGTAACTGAAATCCATTTAATCTACTTTAAAAATATGTATTTTGTGGGAGCCTTTTAATATTTATTTCAGAAAACTTTTTAGGTAAAAAAAACTTGCGCCGTTTTTATAGTCAATGCAAAGACCGTTTTCATTTCTTCAAAGGTATGAAAGTTAGATCATTTAAGTTCTATTGCTTCAATTATTTTGGTTACACTGTCTTCAACTATTAATCATATAATTATTGGTGGCTTTTAACCTCTTGTTTACTATTACAGTAACAGTAATAGAGTATCAGTTGGTCAAAAATTACCCAGCCAGTCCGTAAAATAGTCATCTTGTTTCGGAGATTTGAATCAATTTTTTTACTTTGTGGCACCATATTAACTATTGCAGATATTTTTTATTATCTTCAGTGCACTGTTGTTGAAATAAATATAGGTTTATCTTACCAAAAACTTCGTATACGGCGGAAATTTATATATATATATTTTTTTTTTTTTTCTTTCATATTAAAAGATAAAATTATGAAAATCCTCAAAAATTGTCCAAAGATCTCTAAGTAAGAATATACGCAACAAACCACCTACGTCATTTCAAAGAATAAATTCCCAATTTGGGAATAAATACCCTAATCTGACAACACTGCCTCTGCCAAAATAAGTAGAAGACTTAAATAGGAGCAGAAATAAAAAAAATGGTTATTATTTTTAAATTTTGCGTTTTTGTGTATTAAATTTGTGTTTTAGTTGATAAAATAAAGAATACAATGACAAAATCAGATGTAACGATAACGAATATCGTTTAAAAATGCTATGGAATAGCAAAATCTATAATTGGCTGTTGTAAATTTTATATAAAATTCGCTAATCGTTAAAACAAGTTGGTAAATTTCACTACAGAATTAGTAATAAAATATTAGAGAAAGTTTATTAAATAAGATAAATCAAATAAGTAAGAACAATTTCAAATAAAAAAGAAATAGTAATAATTTTTCTAAAATTATAACATGAATAAAAAACTTTAATTTGAAACTATGCACATCAAGATTTATAATTTTTGCAGAGTAAAGCTTGTATGTATAAATTTAGATATTTTTTAATTACAAAAAATAACACTTTCTTTTTAAAAAAAATAAATGGATGAAAATCGTTAAACCAAAAAAAGTCTGAATGTGGATACTCTAGTAATTCCATTTTAAATTGAAAAGAATTTGGATTTAGATTTGGACAAAATTTGGTGATTATATAGAGTAGGGTAAAGAACCATATAAAATAAATTTTATTCAATTTAATTTTGAAAACTGTGTCAACTCTATTGTTTTGAAATTGCTTCAAAATTATGTTAAATTGTTATAAGTTTTGATGCATAAGAGACAATAAGGTACTTTTTTCTGCATTGGATTTGCCAAATCTTATATTTTTAGAAAATTTATAAAATATATTTCTTGAAATCTATTTTTTTCTAATAATAAATTTGCAGAATATATAAAAAAATAAATTCACTTTAGATCCTTTTACATTCTTTTTGTGTTAAGCCCAATCGGTATTATAAATACAAAGAAAATTTCAGGGTCGACTGAAGACTAGTTTCTGAGATATGAGCGAAAATATTAAAAATCTCAAAACAAAAAATTCGATTCAGAGATTTCTTTTACTAGTTCTTTGTAAGCACAAACTACGATTTAAGTTTGAAAAGTTTTTTACTTATTAAAAATAGTAAAAATAAATGCGAACATAAATTGTAGTATGGAAAATTACATGAAACAAACAATTTTTTATGAAAAACTATATACAAATTTCAACATTTTCTCTCCTATCTCAGAAACTAAATTTTAGTCTATACCGAAAATTTTAGTATATTTATAATACCGATAAAAAAAAATATAAGAAATAATTAAAAATGGATTTATTTTTTACACAGTTTTCAAATTTATTTTAGAAAAATATATATTTCAAAAGATAATTTTTCTAAATTTTATAAAATTTCAAAAAAAAAAAAAAATACCAGCTAATATAAATCCAATGCAGAAAAAATAATTTTTCAAAATGGTTATAACAAAAGTTATGATCATTTTGACATAATTTTTAAGCAATTTCAAAGCTTTAAAGTTTTTTTAGAGTTTTCAAAATTAAAATGAATAAAATTCATTTTATATGATTGTGTACCCTCCTCTACGCATTTATCAATTTTTATTCAAATCTAAAATCGAGGGTAAACATTTATAAAATTTAAAATTAAATTTATTAAAGCATATTTTTCAAAATAAGTATATTTTAAAAAATATATTCTTTTTAAAAATAATAATTTGTTTTTTTTTTATTTTTGCAAATAGTTTTTTTAACATTTTTATAATTGATGTGTATTCTTTTGTGTTTTTTGTTCAGTAATATATTCGAGTTTGTCACATTGATATTTATTCATAATTTTTCTAACATATTTTTTTAAATTTTAATATCTATATTTCTTTTCTGTTGGAGCTTTATTTTATTTTGTTATTTATTTATTTGTTTATTTTTTTATTTATATATTTATTTAAATACTTATTTATTTCATATTTTTTTTATTTATTTTTTTATTTTTTAGAAAATTTTGACTTTTTAAAAATAAAAATAATTTTTATTGATAATTTTTGGGTACCTTATTAAAAAATAGATTTTCTTTGAAAATTACCACATATTTTATTTTTTTTATTTCTATTCCCTTCACCACAGGTGTTAAGGGTTTATATGAGTTTGCCATTCCGTTTGTGATTTCTATAATATTTATCGAAAAAGTATATATATTCTGGATCCTTATTGATAGGGAAGTTGATATAACGATGTCCATCTCTCTATTGAAATCCCTTTTCAGAATGCCTCAGATATCGGATATATATGTTTTATACATCAATTTACAGAGAATTTAGATTAATAATAAAAATAAACAAAATCGGTCTGTAAATAGCCGAGATATATCAAAAAAAAAAAAAAAAAAACGAAGATACCTCTAAAAACATTTTTTCAACTTTTCCAAGCCCATATATAGGTTAGGGACTTCGTTATGGCACAGACATTTGGAAATACTTTTTGGATTTTTTTTTATGAAATATGAAAAAAATTGATCCATTTATATCCGAGATATAGAAAAAAACTAATTTTTGGAACTTTTTAAACTTTTTATATAAGGCTTCGTTCTTATAAAGATCGGTTATAAATATTTTTATAAAATTTCATTTTTATGAATCACATAAATCTGTGTATAAACAACCGGTTTATTTGCAAAACTTTTTTTTTTTTATTTATTTAATGGCTGCTTTGAATATAGTTGTTTTTATGGGTACTGAAAAACAATGATAATTAGCTACTACATACTTGTTTTTATTTTTTTTAAATATGGTTGCGGTGACTATAATCTAAGAGCAACATATTATGATTGGGATATATGATTTCAGTTAAATAATAATTATTACAATTCTACTTTATCATAGGCTTGTTCGGTTTATAAAAGTGTATTTGCATTATATAAGACATTAAGTCGAACTTATTGTTTTTTTGTGGAGTCAAAAATAAAAAATAAAATTAGATTTAATGGAAACCGCAAAATAAAGTATGTATGTCATATATTATTTTAATTTTTTTCAAGTTTTATGTTTTTACCATTTTTATTAGCATTTATTTCGTTTTATTTAATTTTTTTTTTAATTTCGCTATTTTATTACATAAAATAAATATATATAAATGTAAAAAAACTGATTGCTTTCTGAAAGTCTACACAGAAATGTGCATCCAATAGTTGTGGAGAAAAAAAGTATGTTTTAGAAGCAATAAAATTGTGGAAAACAAAAAATTTTCTAAAGCAAACATCTTATCTTTGAGTAAAACATAACATTTCTAAAAGCAAACATTAGTAGTTGTACAAAACAAAATATAAATGAAAATATTGGCTATACTTAATGGTTATAGAAATAACTAAATTTTTGAATGTTTATGATTTTTTGTTCCTGGTAAAAATGTTCTCCAAATATAATATCTTTGTATTCATCCATATAAAAATTTAGATTAAGGGTAACCATTAATAATTAAATGGTTACCCTTAATCTAAACGTTTTTGTCATTAACACAGTATTATTAAAATCATAACAACAAGATTACTATATTATTGTGGTGATCAAGTTGCAACCATGTTTTTTGCTCTGCGTGTACGATAGTACTTTATTCAAAATAAGTTTTCTCTAAAACGTATTTCTTTTTTAAGTATCAACAAATCGAAAATTTCAATTTTTAAAAATAAGTCAATTTTTGTTTTTAAATTTTTAGCTTTTGAAAATACCTTTTCTTAAAATTTGTATTTTTGTATGAAGTTGTTTTTTTTTATACCCATAACCAGAAATGATGGGGGCTATATAGGGTTTGTTATTCCGTTTGTAATATTTCGAAAAAATCAAAATAAGACCGCATATTCTGGGTGCTCGTAAAATTCTGAATTGTTCCAGCAATGTCCGTATATTCGTCTTTGTGTTTGGTGAAAGAAAGATAGGGCTCCGGGCAGACCACCTAGGAAGACGATTCATTTGCTATTGAAAATAGGAAAAATTGGTTCATAAACAAAAAAAGTTGTGGACCAAATACTAGAAGAACTAAACGTAGTAATCTCTTATAAAAAAACTAATCCAACAAAATTTTTTACTAATAGTTCAGCATATGAACTCGAAAACTGAAAATAAGCATGATCCTACCACTTTACCATCAATCAGTCGGTAAAATGAATTTTTAAATTAGGGTGGCACAAAAAAAAATTGATGATGGTGGGTATTATAGATTTCACCAAGGCAAATATAATATACTTATTTGTTATTTTTTAATTTGCACTTTTCATAAGCATTTTGTTATCCAAGTCATTGCTTTATTAATTTGCACGACTTGATAATTGGTATTTTTTATGACACTTTGTAGAATAATACTATTTTTTTTTTTTTTTTTTTTTTGTTTTAATATCAGCTGTTTAAAAACCAATTTCGGTAAAAACTCATTTATAAATCGATTTTTATTTATTTTATCTCAATTAATGTAGTGATATTTTTAAAACATGGCACCCAACCTAATATATTTTTCACCAGCCTGCCTTAAGTGCTTTAAACTGCTTTTATAAAAACTCATGATAGTAGATTTCTAAAAATAGTAATAAAATTTTGAAGAAATAAAGAACCGAATCAACCAACAAACTCCTATAAAAACAAAACAAACTATTTTTAGTTTGAAGTCACGAAAGTGATTTTATTCTATTTTACTTCAACCTGTTACAAAAAAAAGAAAAAAGTTTTGTTTTCTACGAAAAATTAAATATACTTACACAAACACTCGTAGTAACATGTGAGTAGTTTAATATTTTTTGATGTTCTTAAAAAAAAATTGATGGTTTGATTTTTAAGACATTAGTCACCATGTTGAATGAAATGCTATTGGCATGTGAAGCATATGAAAAAATTGAAAGGAAATATAATTGTGGCTTAGAGATTTTGTGTCAATTAAAAAAAAAACTTAAAAAGAGCGTCTTTAATTTAAAATTTATATGTGAGTTTTTATTAGTCTCAAAATATTGAACTATATTGTATTGTTTCAAGTGTCATATATAATATTACTAGAAAAAAAAGTCGATAGAAAAAGTCATTTATTGTGTCTAATTTTATTTACATAGTAATACAAGCTAAAGGCTCATATCATATAAGGTGAACAGTAAAAAAATTTAATAAAACTTAGAGTAGTTAAAAACAAAAAAACCGGTAGTGGTCGAATTGAAAATATGGTCACATATATTTACACATTAAAATTTTTTTCAAAATTTTGAAAAGAAGTTATTAAATATTTTTAAATAATTGTTTTGTTGTTGCAAAGCCTGAAATGTGCAGAGTAGTTTGTTTTAATTTATGAAAGTTGTTTACACAGCTTCAAAAGGCAATTATTTGCACTTAGCTTTACTAAAGATTATCCTAAATCTTGCCTATAAAATTGTATAAAATATTGTGATATAAACTGAATTTTAGGAAGTCCCAAAAATCTAAAAATATTAACAAAAACCTTGAAAAATAGTTAATGTCAAATTTAAATGAAGATTATATAGTACATCATCTTTAACATTTGTAAAAGAGTTTGCATAGAGTTGAAAAAATTGTGTAATTATTAGCAAAAAGAATCCCTTATATGAAAATGAAAACATATGAGAGAGAAATTAGCGAAAATCTCGCAAATTTAACATCGTTTAAAATATTTGACAAATTCTCAGTAGTCATATATTTGCTCAACGAGAAAGTTGTGAGGTTCGAATTATAAAAAGTGTATAACATTGATTCTATAATTGTTTTTTTTTTTTTTTTTTTTTGTAGCAAAATTTGTAATTTTAGAAAAATTTTAAGTACAAAAATTTGATTTATTTCAATTATATAGAAAATTAAATACAAAAGTAAAATCAATTTTGGAAATATTGAATTACATTTTCTGTAATGCAAACATCATAACCTTTTTAAAAGCAATGTTAAATGTTTCTGACAGATTTTTCCTAAATTCTCTCTAATTTCTCTTCAAATAGTTTATATTTTAAGAAATTGTCATCTTTTAACTAAGAATTATATTATCCTTTAAATATTTCTTTTTCCAAACTATAATGATGATGCCCCTTTTCAAACATTCATTTAAATCTCAACTTGGTTCTGATAGGTCTTTTCATCGTTTTTGCTACTACTTTTATATTTTTTCGACCTACTAAAGTTATGTTTTAATCCTAAGATTTTATACTATCTTAAGGACAAGATTTTAAACCATTTGGGCAATGTTAAGTGTAATTAATTGATTTTTTGAAATGAAAAATACATACGAATTATTCTTTTAATATCAGTAAAATATTCCGCAACATTTACAGAAATTACCACAATCTACTCTACACAGTTCAGGCTTCACAACAGTAAAGCAATTATTTCAAAATATTCTATAACATCACAAATATTTGACTTCTTTTCCAAATTTTTAAAAAATTTTAAAAAGTGTAAATATATATGACTATGACTGCACCTTTGAATTTAAAATTTTAAATCAATAAGATTTGTTTCAACAACAGTCATAAAACTATTTCTAAATTTTCCCTACTCCTAAAATTATGCTTTATTTCTTATATATATTTTACGTCTCTCTTAGACTTATTAAATACTAAATGAATAACCCAGCGGACTCATAGATTTCAGTAAACTGAGAACGATTTGAAATAGTGTTGCTGCTTCGGTTCTTTTTAAACAAAATTGGTTATTTTATTTTTCCATTTTGGTTATATTTTTTATACTCAAATTTCATTTTTATAAATTAATTTTAAAGTATCATTTGTATTAATCTGTAACTCTAGTATACATTTGCCAACAATAAAATGAATATCAATATGAAAAAGCCATAATAAATTTAATGACTTCTTTTTCCAATTTTAAGTAATGTCAGTGAAGAAAACACAATTTTAAAAGCATCAAGAATGCTAGTGAAGTGTATTGCGGAACAAAAACTACGTATTCCCTTGTATAGTTACACTCCAAAAGTTCTAGTTTTGTTCCACCAAACAGAAACAATTAGCGGAGCAATTTCAGAAGATCGGCCCGTGATAGATTATACCTTCCATATAAGCTATATTAATTAATTTTAAAGCTTAAGAAATGAATGAACTAATTATAATAATAATAAAAAAAACAAGCATATTTTCTTTGGTCGTCAATGGGTTAAAATTTGACATGATGGAGATTTTTCATTTAATTTACACTACACTATATCTAGTGTAAGAAATAATAACTTAATTGATCCATGTTATTAGGTAATCGAATTTGAGAAAGGTAAGTGGCAGTAAAAATGACATTTAATTAATGGCAAATTATGTAAATTACTAAAATTTAAATTACCAAAATATGCTCTAAAATAAGGACTCGTACTATAATATTTAATATGAAAATGTCACAAAATATTTTACTAGGACTAAACATGTAAAAATATAATGTTAGAATCAAAATATGCAAAAACATGTAGTAACATATCGATGCCAAATTCTTAAAATTGTCTATGCGCATAAATAACTAACAATTTGGTTCATTTCAAGCCCTGGAAAAAAATATGATTTTACATAACTTGAGTTGCCCTGAAGATTAAATTTGTATTAATGAAATACAAATTATAAATGTTGTATGTATAAGAACCGTTGTTCTAAACTATGGACCAAAAATGTAGTGGTATTAGTGAGAGTGACAAAATGCACTCAAAGAAAAGTTGGGTTTAGTAAATGAAAAACGTTAGTTATACTTACTGCTTTATTATCATATAAAACATATTTTTTAATGCATTTTTGATTTTCTCATACTTAAATTTATTAATATTATTAATATACTTAAATAACATTAACGTGATGGTTATTAATTACCAAACAATTTATCTACATACATTTTTTCCAGAGCATTTTGTACTCTTTGAACTCTCAGAAACGAATACATGAAAGAGCATAAGAATACGTGTGATCTTAGCCAGCACAATTGTGCTATGAAATTGACATCCCTATCCTAAACAGTTAAATTTAAATATTTGTTTTTCTCTCTTGAGAATTTTCGACATATTTAAAAGTGAGTTAGGAATAATTTAACTTTAAAGACCATATTAAAAAAATATTTTTTGTTCTAATTTGGTTACAAAAAATGTTTTACAGTGGCAATACTCACTCACTTTCTCCAAATCTCAAACATTTTAAAACTGTTTAAGAATAACAGCTAAACAAAAAAAAATAATTTGTACACAAATAAAAATTTAATAGCAATTAAGAAATCATATGTTACACGCTGCTAAGTATAGTTTTTTCTCTTTGTAGGGCAGAACAGTCCACCTTATTCCCCTATCTAAAAATATATAAACATTTACAAAGTAATAGAAAAAAAAATAATAATAAAATTACTAAAACAGCACATTAAAAGTAACATGCAATTTTATACTCATAGTTTTTGTATGTCTAGAATTTTTAATATTTTATTACATCCATATGTAAGTCTTTAACACAAAATACCATAGGGAGAAAAAATATGAAAAAAAAGCAAAAATATAAAACAATTTCTAATTTTATATGCAATTTATAGAAAATAAATAATCAGTTTTGAAACAGCTGCAAAGTTTCACATTACACTAAGAATAAAATTTATAACAAAAATTATTTATTTTTCAGAATAACTACATATGTACATACATACGTAGATACTTATATATTTATTCAGAAATTTTTTTTAAGTATTTTGTGTAAATTTGTATACTTAGTAAAATATAATACATGAATAAAGTAAAAGATTTAAATATACCTATAAAACACAAATTATTTTTCTAGGTATTTTTTGGACAAAATTGAGTAAGAAATTAAATATATACCACAATGATCAAAATATTAGAAATACTGGTAATCATATTTTCCTATAGTAATTTAAATATTTTTAATTTTATTGCGAATGTATACATTTCTAATTCAACGCTGCTTTGTAATTTCTACAATATTCATCTAAGATCCAAAAAAGTATATATTTTCTGGATCCTTATTGTCTGTCTGTTGAAATCAATTTTTAGACAGCCCCAGTCAGGTTAGGTTAGGTTCAAAAGGGCGGCGTCTTCACGCCTCCATCCACAGACCGTTCGGTCCATTGTGATCCCTTTATAGATAATAGGGAAAGCTGACGGATAAAGAAAGAGAAAAATCCTAGTAGAATATAGTGGTCATTTCCTGAGTATTTCTCCTCCAAGAAAATTTGCTGTCCAAGTAAACGCCCATGTATTTGGCCTCCCTCGACAAACTGAGTTGCGTCCCATTCAGAACTGGTAGACTAAATGTCTCAACCTTATATATATATAGTTCTTGCAGCCCAGATTGCATGACCTTGCTGATCGTGGGTAGAAATTTACCCGAGACCAACAATACTACATCGTCAGCGTAGGTTACGATCTTCCTTCCCATGTTCCCATGGCATCGAACTGTCTCGATATGACGTTCATTGCCAAGAGCCACAATAATGGAGAAAGAACCTCATTTGCGGTGTTTAAATTTAAATTGTTTATTATGTCCCACAAGAATACCAGTAAAAGAAGGACTATCTCGCGACGGCGTACGCGGACTAGAATGACTAATCTAATCGGTTCATTAATTGCGAATATATGGCCAAAAAACCGAAAAGCCTCCAAAACCGAGTTTTAATTTAACTAAGACCCTATACAAGCTAGCGACTTCGTTTTAGCACAGAAAATGCTAATGTTTTTACAGAAGAAATGAACAAAATCAGTTGATTAGTAGGAACTGAGATATCGGTCAAAACTCATTTTTGGACTTTGTGAAGCTTTTATATAAGCTTTAGATAACCGAGTTATAGGCAAAAATCTGAACAAATTAAAAAAATGTATAAAACAAACACAAACGTATATAAAAAGCATTTCAGTAAATTTTAGTGTTGTTGTTTTTTGTATAAGCAAGCAGTAGTTGTTGATTGCATATACATACACATAATAATTTGTATGTATGTTTGGACGTTTTTTTGTTTTAAATAGGAGTATTGCAATGAGTCATACACAAACAAAAATGTATATAAAATTAGTAGTCATCAGAACTGTTGCTGTTCTTTTCTTTTTTTTAATTTTGTGTTCACATTTAGTAGTCTGGAAAAAAAATTATATTATTTTTATAAGTATAAATTTGAAATTATGAAAGCACACTTTAAGATTTTATTATTTGACGCTAAGGTGGTGAAGGGTATAAAAGATTCGCTATAGCCGAATATAGCGCTGTAATTTGTTTTGTTATCAAAAACTACAGGAAATAAATGCAATTGTGTGTTCAAATCAAATATTCTAGTTCATGCTTGCCTTGACTTGATTGCAAAACGTAACATAGGTTTTAAAGCATTCCAAAACATTAAGTTCTAAAGACAAAAACTATTATTCCAAAAAAAAATTTAATTGGTAAAAATTAGTTTTTAGTTGCAAATATGTATATCTTAGAAATTGGATTTTAAATGAAAAACGAAGTTTTTATGAAAACTTTAAATGGTTACAGATTAACGTAGTTTGCTCAATTGAAACTTAATGAAACTGCAACCAATTTCTTAATAAAAAGGGTAATTTTTATAATTTTATATGAAAAATTTTATTTTTAGTAATTGAAGAATTATTCAGTTGACTTGATTAAGTTTTTTTTTATTATTTTCTTATTACAAAAAATATGAATTCGAAAACATTTTGCTTTTATTTTTCATTTCATATAAATATTTTTACTGATTAAAATTTTGTTCATTAAATACAAAAAAAAAAAAAAAAAATTGATTTTAATTTTTAAATATAAATACCTATCATGATGAGAAACAAATAAATATGTCTTAAAATAAATACCAGCATGAAAACATTTTTAACAGATTGTTTATTCACACTTTTGTTTTTTTTTTACTTCAAAAACATTTTCTACTAATTTTATTTATTTACATTTTTATGTATTATATGAATACATTTTAAACATATTTTTTTATTAGATGAAATTTTTGTATAGATTTTCTTTCATGCGGTGAAAAAGGTTAAAAATAATTTCCAACTTTTGTGATAAATATCACACAATTTTGGACTTTTTGTTTCGATTGGAAACATGATGAAAATAAAAAAATAAAAATGGATTTTTATGATTTTTTTAACAAAATTTAGTTTTTCACTTAAGATTATTATGAAAAGTTCGTTTTTTTAGTATTAAAATAGAATGCCTGGAGAAAGTTAAAATAAGAAAATGCTGTCATTTTTAGCTATCTTCGGAATTTATTAAATTTATCTTTTATGAAAAATATAGGTAATCAAAGATTATCATGCCTATTCACAGAAATATTTAGACTAGAAAATAGTCGTAATACACAAATTGTGATTATGATCTTAAAATTCCTATTCACAAACAAAAATAAAATAATTTTTTGTTTTTAAAATTAGTTTTGCTACAGTACTTTTCAAGTTTACAGGTTTTAGTCAGATTTAGTTAGAAATAGTCAGAAAAGCAACAAAATGCAAATAAATTCTTGGTACGGGAATGCTTTCCTGTAAATTCTAACTAAAACTTGCAAGTTTGACAAGTAGTGGAACCGAGCTATTAAGATCTTGCATGTAGACACTCATAAGAGTTGTGACTCTACAAAGAAAAGAAACTGGCTCAGTGTCATACAACAACATTCTCCTCATGTACAAGTTCTGTGCGAATTCAACACACTTTTGATAAACAAATAAACAAAACTTTCCTTCAAAATTTAAGAAAAATTGCACTCAGGACACAGTTTTTCACCAGTACACAATATTTTTATTATTTTTTCATGCACATTTATTGCATTTTAACTCCCGTAACACGAATATTTTCCACAAACCGAAAAATTAGTTTTTTTTTTTCATATATTTTTGACAATCCTTCCATTTTTTGTATTTCTTGGTTGTAACTATCATAAAAAGACATTTTAGTTGAAAAAAACATGAAAACATAAAAATTTTTGTTAAAGAAAAAAACAATGAATGCATACATATTTTAAATCTTTGAGGGCCAAAGAGCGAAAATACAGCTATAGTTAAAATTCTTACCCGCATTTCCTACAGATTTTCATCGCATCTTGCTCTCCTTTCGAATTAGCCATTCTTTTATAAACATTTTAAATTTTAAAATAAAATATTGTATTTTTATTTTTTATAATTAACTGACAATAAAAGTTAAAAATTTTTCTTTACATGGCACGTTAAGCATGTTTTGTAACTATGTTAACAGAATACGGAATTATGACTAAGTCACAAGAATAATCATAACTTTTAGTCGTAATGTAATTGTGACTTGTTTAAGGCTTTTTCTGCTTTATTTTTCTTTTCCAAATTTGATCTTCAGCTATTTAAGTAAATAAAAAATTTTTAACTAATTTAATTATTTCTTTTTATATTAAAATTTAAAATACTAAATCTACTTGATTTGATAAATTTTTTAATTGGATTTTTTTTTTTTAATTTTTATAGCTATTAGTAATTGATACAATAATTTCGATGAGAGATGCAAATTGGAACAATTTTTAATTGAATGAATTATTTTGGTAATTGGTGACTCTTTTTTTTAAAGCTATTTTAAATATTTTCTAACAAAGGTGGTCCGAAGATCTTTCTGTCATTTTGAATATAATAAAAATATTTTCGTAATACCAACATAACTGCTTAAAGTTCAAACACTACGTGCGTAAAATATTACGACTCCGACGTATTTACGAAGTTATTACAAAAATAAATTAAGTATAATTTGGGTAAGAGTTATGCTTTAATTTGGGAGAAAGAATTATATATTTTAATTTTACAATAAGTTCGAATATTAAATGGAAGAAACTAGTTTGTTCTAACTATTTGTATATTTGACTAATTGATTGATTATACATGTTTATAGAATTTATTTCATGTTATATTGTTAATTAATTAAGGGTGAGAAATAACTTTGCTCAAAATTACACTGAATCATAACCGCGAGATCACTGTAACACAAATAAGAGTAAATTATCTTAAAAACTTTATACAGTTGTATAATAAATGATCATCTAAATGCCTTCTAAAATTGAACATAATTCAACAATAAATTATAAAATATTGTAAAACCTGGTGCACAGTAATTATTCTGAGTGTGATAGCCCAAGGTTTTTTGTTGGTTAGAGCAACTCAAGTCTCAAGATATATTAACACATATTTTTTTTAGTTATGCTATTTACTTATATCACGTTCAACTTGTACCAATTTAAATAGAAAAATCTAACTAAAACACACAGATGTGTATGTATGTGTCCAAATTAAAAATAATTTTTATTTCGGTCAAAAGTACAGATAATCACCTTTAATCTGGTGCCATTATTTTTTCCATAGCGAAAAATTAGTCATATAGCGTTTCAAAAACGACAAAAAAAGCACTTCGGACCACCCATTATCTCCCAAAATGTTAGCTTTTAAGCATTAAATATTGGTATTAAAACTATTTATATTTTACATATCTTTCTATTCATTAAAAGTAAATTTTAAAAATAAAAAAAAAGTTTTATTTTGAATTTGTATCTAATTTATGTTCCAATTAAAATTAACCACAAACTAATAAAATTATATTTGAAATAAAAATAGAAATAGAAAAAACTTTTAAACTCATATGTCAACGATTTTTCTTTTTTCTAAAATAATACAAAAACTTAATTTCCAATTGATTTTATATTAAAAATTTTTTTCAATAATTTATTGCCTTTGTTGTTGTTTCTTTTCTTTATTTATTTAAAGCTGACCCATATATACTGAAAAGTTTTTGACTTTTTAACATTCAATAATAAAACGTCAAATCTACTAAAAACAATAACTCGTATGTATATGTACACTCAATCGCATAAATATTTATCCACCTTGTATCCATCATGCGTTTGTATGTTTTTATTATGTTTTTCTTAAAATATTTTATTTATTTATTTTTTGTTTTATTTTTATGATACTTCGATCCATTGACAACAGTCAACCAAAATCCGAATACATTTCTTTATATTTTGTGCCAGGATATATCCAGTTATAGGAAAAATGCAGAAAAAGAGAGATTCATGAAAGTCAAATATAGATTTAAGATTAAAGTGCATGAGTGCCGCTGTAAAATATAGTAGTTATTTTATACTACCTTGGCGGTGCATGGGGACATCTGAAGTTCAAAAATCAGTCTTTGTTGCTAGAATTATGGATAGTTATCATTATTTGTCTACTTCGAAAAACATGTAAAGATAAACTGTTAACTAATTAGGACTAGTTGGATTGTACATACTTCATAAAGTCAATGAGCCGAGGAGTTTCCCGCATTTGAAAAAATTTATAATAATTATATAATTTAAAAAAACAGTTTCAAATACTTCTATAATCGTCAGATGTGAATTTTATAGACCTAGGGATAATTTTATAGACCTAGAGATAAAAAATCAGGCCATAACCACCAAAGAAGTGTTAAGAAAGGTATTATGACAAAAATGGTACAAAATTTCGACGCAGGTGATCATGGAGTGAAATTACTTTTTTAAAAAATTCTATTAAATGGAAAATACTCAATATAGCCCTGCATTTATGAACTAAACTAAAAATCTCAACCAATTACGTATATATATACATATATAATGGAAGGGTGGATAAATATTTATGCGATTGAGTATATGTATACTTATATGAGTACGTAATTGTTTGTATTTTGAAATAACAAAAATAAGAAAAAATAAACAAATAACATGAATATGAGAATAAATTCTAACATATTTAAACTTACAAACTAATGCATATTCATATGTATATTGGATTTGTATGTATGCGAGTGTTAAATAATATAAATAAAACCAATATTTTACTAAACTACTTTCCGTACATATACTCTACAACATCACTCATACTACTGTTGTACTCCTTTTAAACAAATATGTAGTATGTATACCCAGAGTAACATGAATTCGCATACATGTTGGTATGTAAATAATATATGTCACAATATACTAACCACCTAAACACTCATACAAACAATTATGTATATTCCTGTATGTTTAGTATTATACAAACTAGTTTTTTATTATTTTCTCTATGATAGTTTTGTTATTGTTATTGTTATTTTTATTGATATTGTATGTATGCGTACTCGTGATAGAAGTCTCTTGTTGTTCTTTTTATTGTTGTACACTAATAAAAAAGGTTATTTTCTCTGTTAAATTTTCTTGTAGTTTCTTTATTACTTTATTCGATATAGTCGATTATTGTTGGGGTTTCTCACTCTCTTCCTCTTCATTAACATTGTCATTTTATTATTGTACAGAGTATGATATTGCTTTGGTTAGTTCCTTTTCATATGTATTTGTATTAACCCTAAAAAATAAGTATATATTTGTTGTTTTGTGTGTATACATCCAATGTAGTGTTAACAGTTTATAGCCACAGGATAATTATTAGTTAAAAAAAACAATTCATATCTGATCTCTTAATAAAATGCACTAGTAGATTCAAATTTATATATATGTTATTGTTGAGATTTACAAATTTAATTTTATTTAGAAAAAAAACTTAGGTAAATAATTTAAATAAAAGATGAAAATACAATGAACTAAAATTCTAAATATTTAAGAAAATATCAAAAAAAAAATAATAATATTAATAATAATAATAATAAAAATAAAAATAAAAAAATAAAAAACACAATAAATGAAAGGAAAAAATTAAATTATATTTTTTATAAAGAATTAAATAACATATTTTAATCTCCATATTCCTAAAAAGGCACTAAAATACGAAAATCATATTATTATGTTAATAATGGAAAAACTATTTAAATTACTGAAGAGCTCTTCTTTAATTTCTTTTATTTACTTTCTTCACCCAAACCTTTATTTTTTCTATCACTTAATTATTATCGCTATAAGAAAAACAAAACAGAGATATAAGTAATTTCTCATTTAATTACCTTTATATCAAACATACAATAAACAAGACAATTTAGTTAAAACCAACTAAAATAAAAAAATTAATTAACAAGCCTTATATCATACCTAAACTAACTATAATCAAGTAAGAAAAATATAGTCCGACCGTATAAAACCCTACACTATAGTGTATGTGCATCAAAATTCTAGAAAGGGACCTTATATGGGACATGAGTCCAATTATGAACCAATTCTTATATTAAATGTAATGCACTTTTTTACATATATATTAATATTTATATATTTATGGGAGATTCCCAGAAGAGGGACTTGTATGGTACCTGTAGTCAATTATGGGCCGATTCTTATATAAAAGTTGTATGTGTCAAATATTAACTTGATTCTAACATTTCTTTGGGATTTATGCACGTTAATGTAATTTTCGGTAGAGCGGTTTATATGAGAGCTACGATTATGGACCAAACTTCATGAAATTTAGTACACATATTGAGAATTATTTGCACTGAATTAAATTAAATTGTTAATATATTTGAGACATTTATGAGCACAAAACCTCTACTCCGGGAGGACATTTGTATGGTGGCTAGGAGAAATAATCCAACCAATTTTTTAGTCTTCGTTCTTGTATTAAAATAATTATTTGTGTTAAATTTCATTAAGATATCTTCAAAATTGTTGCCTGTAAGTAATTCTGAATTGAACGGTGTACCATAAGCACAAACGCATAATAATCCAACCACCTATGGTGGTGTAGGGTATAACACCCTGGGGTTTTATCATCTTATGTGTATGTGAACAAAACACAGTTTTGTCATAGGTAAATATTAAACAACATTAATTACCATCATCGGTAAATAAAGACTAAATAAAACTAATACATTATAATAAAGACATGGTCAAATAGTTAATTCCAAAAAAATAACAAAATAATAAAACATATTATTTTTGATTTTATGAAATTGTAGTGGAAAATTAATTTGTCAATATGTTTGTATGTAGTTCAATTAATAGTGTTTTATAGAGGGGTATTAGCGCCATGTGAGTTTGCTTAAATTTATTGGAATTAAATTTATTATACTTTTATGAAAAACAACAATTTTCGAATAAAAAAAAATGCAATTTTTGTCCTCAGTACCACCTATTTTGATAAAATTAGTATACACACTCTTTACGTCAATACAAAATTTTAAGTTCTTCAAAATTTTTAAACTCGTTGTAATTTAGTTTTTTCGTGGTAAAATTTTCACTTTTTCAGAAGTTTTTCTAAAATACATCATGAAATTTAAATCCATATATCTCCGGAATTATTTGTCTAATTTAAGTAAGCTTTGGATCAAATTGATTCTTAAATAAAGCTAGAGCAGCACTTTATTTTATTAAACGATGGACTACAGAATTTGTTTATCCATATACTACCAAACAACTGTTCACAAATTCAATAAAACTGATGATAGAATATGGGTCTATAATTCGGATCCCTATTATAAAATTCATGAACGAAGTGTTGAATTAGTCCAGAAACAATTATTAATTTTCTGTTTACGTGCCTTGCACTGGAATTGCAATCTTACTCTACCCTCATATACCAACAGGCTCTCGCTCAACAAATTGCCAACTTTGAAAAGTCGAAACATATTGCAAGTTTCTAAATTTCTAAACTTAATAAATGGTGAAATTTGTTCAGAATTTTGTATTTTAATAATATAATTATATTATTTATAACTTTTAAAATTTCTCAATATTATCTGAGATTTTTCGTGCCCTCTGGAGATAAAATCTTGTCGCTCAAACTGTGCTAGTACTGATCACCTCAGGAAATTTTTTTTTTTTTTATATTGATTTTTCGTTAAAACCACATGTAATAAAACATGTTCAGGGACATAGAGATCCTTGTCCGATCTTGAAAAATTTTCTTACTTTTAATCGATTTTTTTTTCTAATGTTAGTGATATATACATTTTAGCTAAGCAACTTTTAGTTTAAGATATATAAAGATTCAAAATTTCATTATATAAACTTTTATATATCTAATATTTGTAAACTGATTGGAATAAGACATAAATCATTTAAAAGTGCTTTGAAATATCAATTAAACTATATTCCGAACAAACAAATTTATTAGTCCGTTAAATGGCAATATTTAATAGTTTGTTACTTTTTTCTGAGTTTGTTATCCCGGAAATATATCGATATAACGGTAATATTCAAATTATTATATTTTGTTGATAATTATTTAATGCAAATATTATATTTTCAAACTATTGAAGTGTTTTTTTTTTTTATTTGAACATTATTTATTTAGTGCATATTTTTCATTATATATTCAATAACTGCTGCAACACAAAATACTTCAGCAAAACCGCAGATGTGCATTTTTTTAAGTCCTAAAAATATAACGTATGCGACAAAAGTGGTTATTTGCCATATATAAATTACACATAATAAAAAATATTCCAAAAATTGTTTTACTTTTTTTTTGGCAACGCTTTTTTGTAAAAGTCAAGAAAATTTTTGCGAAAACGAAGTAGAACTACCTCCTTATATTTATACCATGGTAAATAAATAACTAATTTTTTATGAACAAATTATTGACCAAAAAGGTATTGATTTCGGTACATTTAAGTATTTTTGGTTTTCTTGTGGATAGTAATCCACAGGAGAGTAAAGAGTTTCGTAATTACGAAACTTTTAAACTTTGTTTCGAAAAAAGAGGTCATATTATGTATATTAGAGTGCCCCGAGAAAATCCTTTTTTGAGACTCTGATGTAGAAAGATATTTCAAACGATGCGTATTAACGAGCAGTGTGCAAAAAAATCAACAAGTTTTAAAATTGGTTTTCAGTACTCTACCAGTGAACTCATATATTAGGTAAAAAGCTTTAGTAACATTCTGGAGATGGTTCTCAATATATTGCTTTGAGTCTGTTGTAAGAGAAATATTTAAAAATTTTTCCGCATGGATTTTGCTACTTCAGAGTAGTTTTTAGTGAATTTTTGTAATGAAATATTTTATAACTACTTTAAATTGGACCATGATTACTAACAATAAATTTTTCAATATTTTTCCCACAAAAGAATTAAATTTATGAAATTTTTGTGTATTTTGCAAAGTAATATATCAACAGTGTTTTTCCTTATAGACAGACATTTTTGCAAAGAAATTTTTAATTATCTATTTCATTACAAGCTCAATATTACGAATTTTTTGATACCCATTTCAGTAGCAAACTTGAAACTTTTTATCGTCAAATGTACTAGGTCCGTGACATTCAATAGCTATTAGGAAACTGAGGTAATGTTCAGTTCAACAATTTTCTACATAGAAAAAATATTTTCGAAAAATTTCAATTAAATTATTAGTCAGAATTCTAAAATGATGTCATATGTTTTAAAAATTAAATAAGTCACTAAAAATCGAAGTATTCTAATAAGCTAAATTCAAATTTTACATAGAAAAATCTGAAATCCAATTTCAATTACGAATGATACATATACAATTATTTTGTTATTTTAAATTTAACCTATTCAAAAATTATCACTTATTTTTATTTATATTTGATTAGTTTATTAATTGATACAATAAGAAAAATAATTGAAAGCCGATGAATTGTTTTATTTTGGGTAAAAAATATTAGAAAATTTGAAGTTTTATCACTTAAATAATTAAAACAATTAAGAAAGTAATTGGAATAGTTTTTTCTTTGATAAACCGTTTAAAAGACGATATTTTTCTATGTAAAAATTTAATTAATTTTGATAGAATACTTAGATCTTAAGTAATTTATTTAATTATAAAAATATTTCATACCATTTCAAAATTCTGACAAATAATTTAATTAAAATTTTTATCAAATGTATTTTTTTTTCTTTCTGTATATTATTGGGTAATATGAGACAGACTTTCAATTCCCAATTGGTTTTTTAATTAACTAATTCTTTTAATTTAATTCTTTTTCATGAATTCAGTTTATCAATGGTACTTCTATGTCAGAATAAAAAGTATTTCTCAGGATATTTTTGTCTTTAAATAAATTATACAAATTTACAAAACTAATGTACTTTCCTTAACTATTTGATCCACAGATAATTTTATAAAACTTGGATGTTAAGGAAATTTGCAGAAAGTGTATCTGGGTAATTTTATACGCTAAAAAACATTTTTACCCACAAGTTTTTAATATCTGAACAAGAAATTATGATGTTTTTTATGGGAAAAATAACTGGATATTTATCGCTAGTAAACAGTACTTTGTGGCTTAAAAGATACTTTTTCTTTAGCTTTAATGCTAACAATACAAATATGTAAGTTAATCATTTTCCGAAATCGTATATCGTTTTCAGGTTGCCATGTGGCTCAAATAAGTAGTTCAGTTGCTTTTTATTCATTCTTTGCATTTTTTAATAAAGGCCAACTCTAAATCTAATAACTTGAATACAATGTGATCATTAAAAAAAATGTTTAATGCAAATATCAAATTTTGAAATTTTAACACCAAACTAATTATAATGAAAAGAAAACTAATCTGTTAAAATATGGCATTAATTCCAACAATGTCTTCGCTAAATGGTTAATTTTAATCATGTTCCATGTTATTAAAAAAATTTAGAAATAGTATCAGACGCTTTTATTGCGTTTGCTAATGTTATATACTTGGAAAAATTGGCAAACTGATGAGTATTTTAATATTTATTTGGTTTCCATCCAACAATAAGCAAACGCAGAGAAATTAAAAATCAAAAACTGGCCATATTATCCAACAGGGCTAAGTACTGGTACTGTTGAATTTGACCCATTTTGTAACGAAGTTTTA
Source organism: Protocalliphora azurea (assembly GCA_932274085.1). Classification (NCBI taxonomy): domain Eukaryota; kingdom Metazoa; phylum Arthropoda; class Insecta; order Diptera; family Calliphoridae; genus Protocalliphora; species Protocalliphora azurea. The sequence goes on along the minus strand of OW026520.1, from coordinate 14,259,750 downwards.
TTTTACGCTATAAGTTCTAAAATACCTAAGCCTAGATCTATCAACGGAATCCAATTTTAGAAACTCCGATATGTTCTAAAGAGTTCGCCTACGGCCTTTTTCAGATCTGAAGCAAATGTGGATTTTATGGGCAAAACAAAAAATACCTTTTTTGAGATTTCCGCCGGTTTTATGGTAGTTGCGGGATTATTATTACTAAAATCTTAATTTTTGTAAAGTTCATTATTTCAAATCATATTGTCAATAATCACTGCAAACTTCCTTAAAATAACTTAAATACCAAATATTTATTATTTCTCCAAAAACTAAATTTTTACAAAAATTTTACTTTAAGTCCAAAAATCAGGAAAGTGAAGTCAATATCTTTTATGGGACTAAAACTGTGCTACTTTAAATTTTAATAATAATTTTGGACTATATAAGGAAAAAGGTGGACCAAGAATTTGCAAATAACTCGAAAACTATAACAGATAAATATCACATGCAAGCATATTTACAGGACTTATCAAGTTTTTTAAGAAGATATAAATATCTTTGTTAAAAATTTTCTATATCAAAGGTACCCTAATCTGAGGCCCCTTAGCACGACTTCTAAGGGGTTTTTAGGGTCTACCTTTCCAAACTTAAAGTAATACGCTCTTCTGCTATGCCTGTGTGAAATTTTATGTAAATCCAACCAAAACTTTTTGATTCTGCCCCACTGTTTATTGTTACTATTAGAAACTTATTAAAGATTTTGTCAAAAATAAAACCATGTTGGAAATTATTCTAACATTAAATTAGTTTCACTGATTTTTAAATTTTTGTTTTTTTTCATATAATATACGTTCATTTTTTTTTTTTTTGGCATTTTCAAAAAATTTAAATCAAAGTAAAATCTAATGAATACATATATGGGGGAAATCCACAAAATCTAAAGATTTTTCTTATCAATATTAGAAGAACATTTGCATAACCCTTAACAAAATTATTGTACTTCGAATTTGAAAACGTTATATAGATCATCACAGATTAATTATTATTATTATTTTTTTTAAGAAGTAATGAATTTTTTAAAACATGAAATTTATATAAATATTCTTAAAAATATTTTGTTTTTTTGTTTTTTTAATTGACAGCCAATGACCTCCTTTATATTACAAAACTGTTTTACACAATTATTTTGAAAATTGAAAAATTTGTTTTTTTTTTCTTTCAATTCTATCACAACTTAAACAAAACATTTCGTATATAACTGTTATGTTTGGTTATTGTATAACCAGTAATTTTCATATTTAATGAGTATTGATTTATTTTCTTTAGAATATAAAAACTACTTTTAAAATAAAACTAAAAAATTACTAGCACGTAAATAGAGAAAAATAAACAACTGTTTCGTTTTAATGTTTATTTAAAATATGAAAATGTCTGCATTTATATGTTATGATAGACTTTGTATCGATCCACGTGTACTCGAGAACATTTAACCATAACTCAAGAAAGGTATGTACGATGTTTATAAATGATACACCAAAAGATGCGGGCTAAAAATGTGTTCAAGCCTCTCTGACATCATTTTTTTATATGCTCAATATGTTTGAAGTTATTTAGAAAATAGTATACGAAAAAAATGTTTTCTTGCAAATTGAAGATTTTTTTTCTTAGAAAGTGAAAACTGCAAATATAGATATAGAATACATCAACGTTTATATTTTTTTATAGAAAATTATCATTTAGTAATCATTTGAATTATATTATAACCAAAGTTTATTTAATGTTAAGCTTTTTATGCCCTAATTTTAATAATTTTGATTATTATACAATAAAGTTTTATTTACATCTCTTGTGGGATCTAGATTAGAATATGCATCATATACAAATTCAAGTAAAATTTATAAAGTTTGCTCTTTCAATTTAAAAATTTTAATTTGTTATTGTGTGCATTGATTTCTATGAAAACTTTAGGAACAAGCTGTAAAATTTCTTCTGCATATTTCCCAAATGCAACAAGTTGTGGATTAACTGATTATTCTGACTTGCTTCATACCATAAAACTATATATACCTCCTAGGCCTCTAAGGCAAAATAATTATTTCTTTCATATAGATATTCATAGAATAACATATGCTTTGAATGAACCTTTAATAAAAGCTATGAGATTATTCTATAGATATTCTACTGAATTAGACTTAAGTATATAAAATCTTGAATTTATAAATATGTTAAACAGTTTGTTTAAATAATTAATTTAATTATGTATATTAAATTATGATTGGTGTCTTTAAGGATAATATTGTATCCATAGACTAAAACTAATTAATAAATAAATAAAGAAAAATGTTTCTGCTTTTTATCTTTAATTGATGCACATTTCTTGATTTTATTCACAGTGAAGTGAAAATACCCATGCACACTTACAATTAAATTTCTTGATTTTATTCACAGTGAAGTGAAAATACCATGCACACTTACAATTAAATGGAGATACACTGGTGGGGAAAAAAATCTTAAAACAAAAATTTTTTCAATCAGGTCTTATTTTTTTTTAAGTTCATACCTAATATTTCCCCTTATAACGCAATTATATGCGCATATTTTACTATGACTCAAAAACTGGATGTCCGATTTAGAAATTGAAATTACCTTCAAATTATTGTAACACTATTTTTTTATCCGATCAATATTTTCGGAGTTAATGACCAAAATTCTACCAGTTTTTCATGAAAAGTTCATATTTTCTAATACTAATTTCCGTATAACTCCGAAAATATCATATATAATAATATTATGTTAAGATAACTTAGATAGAGATAATATTAATCAACATTTACTGGAGTTTTATTCATCTAAATTGGACAAACCCTCGAGTTATACAAGTGTGACAAAAATAGGGATCATATTAGTCATGCATAAAAAAACAATACGTGATAGAAAAAAAGTGAAACCAGATTCTTATTTAGAATGTCAAATTCCATTTATTTGTGTTTAAGGAAGAAAACACCACTGTGTCTTGACTTAATTGTAGGTGTACGTAGGTACTTTCACTCAACTGTTAATCAAATTAAGATTTGTACATCAATTTTAATATAGTGTAGCTTGTTTTATTTATAATATTACCAACATTTTTATAAAGGATTAAAATCTACATATTTTTGACGGTTTCATTTCTTAAAAGAAATTTTCTTTAATTTTGCATGAAAAAAATTATTTTTTTTTTCTTTTTTTTTTTTTTTTGACACTAATATCTGAATAACTCCAAAACGGTTGGATGGATCAAAAAATAACGTTAGATGACTTAAATATAGTTTTCGTTTGCATCTTTTGGTGTTCTAATTACCTAAATCGGACAACCCGCTCTCGAGTTATGGTAAAACATACTCCTTTATTCACCTTATTAAAGGGGAGATATTAGACGTTCTCATAAATCATGACTTGATGGGAAAAATCTGAAAGCAGATTCGCATTTTTAGTAGGCCAAGTTGTATCTTGTCTACATATTTTTTTTTTTTTTTGCTGACCAGTGTTATTAATAAGGTGCACGAAAAAAAAATATTTATTAGCAACATGTTTTTTGCCAACATATGTATGTTGAATTCCTCAAGATTAAAATCTATATTTTATGTGAGTTTAGGAAATATTTTTATTAATAGAAATTTAAATTGTTTGAGTAATAAAATTACTTTTTAGAAATGAATTAAAAATTTTATATTAAGGTCAAACATAGTTGAAATTCTAAATACAGTGTTAATTGAAATATAGTGATTTAAAAGCACGATAACCTAAAAATTGAAAGGGTTATTTTGTATTATATGATAATATAACAAAATATATTTTCTGACAAATGATTCCTCGGGGTAGAAGAGTCGAAATAATGATATTCCTGTATATGTTGAAGTAAATTTTCAGATGTTAAATAAATAAACCAGAAATACTTTTTAGAATTTCCTAAACCTCTGAGTTAAACCACTTTGAAACGAATCAATACTGAGTATAAAAATAATGGAGTAAAGGACTTTTTTGTATATTCTTTTTTTTAATATATTTCTGCAAAACGTACATTTTAAATCGATTTTTCTTTACTTTTATCTTTTAACAATTTCACTTTATATATTTTGGGGTTAAAAAAACTCTAGTAAACTTTACATGTCAGTTTATTACTTCATTTTTCTTTACTTCTTTTACAGTTTTTTATTGTGTTCTTTTATGTTTTTAATATATATAGAATCTTACACATATACCAAAAGGTCACGTGACAAAATTTAATCAACTGTTAAATTGCAAGAATTCAATTTAACCACTCAAGTACTTTAGGACATTCACTTGTTCTCACATTTAATCACTTACATATACATATAGCCAGCAACTCATATAGTTGCAGTGAAAACCTCAATATATGGAGAAAGACTACTAGATGTTATTTAAACCCATTTAAACACTTGATTATGTGTGTAAAATGAACACATACACAAGGATACATAAATTTAAGTAATATAAAACATATACACTTACGCCCACGTGTTAAAAAGGTATATGGATGTAAAATAAGTAAGTAACATACCCAATTGGCCAAATGGACGTAGACGACATTTTCTTCAACGATTTACGTACTGTTAACTATGTTTTCTAATCAAAAATATGGAGGAAATCTTCGTTAACGACCAGATTTGCGACAAAGTCTTAAATACTGTCTTCTTTTAAACGCCATTGATGAAAATATGAGTGACAATTTCTTAAATATTTTCAGCTTTAAACGATAATACCTTAGTGGCTATATTAGAGACATTTTCATCAAGACAAACGTCAACATTAATGCAAATGTATACAAGGTAACCTCAGTTGAGCAGCTGATTATTACTTTCATTATTATAGATGTTTTTGTGCAACTGTTGCCTTCTGCCATAAATTCGCGTTAATTTTGACGTTTATCTTGATAAAAATGTCTAATATAGATACTACCTTAAGACAAGAAGAGGGCCAATGTATTGAATGTTGTCTTGTAAAAAATTTTGCGACGACAAGGTGAAAGACAATATCATGAACGTTGTATTTTAATAAATTTTATTAACAAACATTCGGATGACATACTCATCAAGCTTGTCCACTTTTAACGACAATATCTTTAATGTGTCATCCAGAAAACTATGTTAAAGGCAAGAAGAAAAACAATGCCTTGAGTGAAATATCTAATAAAATACTTCTGACGACAAGATAAGCGATAATATCTTTAATATTTTCTGTTATTTTGTAAAGTCTTAAAATTTTCCTTTGTAAACTTTGCTGATGAAAAATTAATCATCATAGTGTTTTATTGTCGTCTTTTATTTATCTCAAATAATGATAAAAAAAAACTGAAAATACCTTAAAGGTTGTCATTCATAACAATATAAGGGACAATCTTTTAAATGTTTTCTTTTGTCAAATTTTTCCACGATAGTTTGAGCGACATAATTTTTAATTTTGTCTTCTAACAAACTATGTTTACGACAAGATAAGGGAGAATGTTTGAAATATAATCTTCTATATAATACCGCTATTCGAGAATAACGGTAAATTAAAGATATTTATAAATAAAAGACAAACTAGAACAAAAACTATTGATTTGAGCACCACAAGTCAGATTGTTTAAACGTGAATAATTTAATATCAATAAAAAGAAATAAAAATTATTTATTATTTAAATAATAAAATTTGGTAAGTAAATACTAGAAAGAAGTTATTCTATTATTAATATGTTAATATTAAAAATATTATTTTACATATACATATTTCATATTAAAAAAAATTTATTTAATTTTTATCGAAATCGACGATATTTTCATTCAAGAAACAACATAGTTCCTTATATAATCGTTATCGACAACATTAGTAAATTAATAACTAAACTAGTCATTGACGAATATATATGCGAATATTTTTTTTTTTTTTTTTTTTTTATTTTATCGTTATTTTAATAATGACGAGATGGACAATATAGTCTCTCTTTTAATCGTGTAAGATTTTGACAACACTTGACTAAAAAGTCGTTGACGATTTGTTCTGGCTGTCCTGCATATGTCGTCTAGGATTTAACCTTTAACATTGTTGTGCACCCATCCTCAAAGACGTCTTAAAGACAGGGCCAACTGGGATATACACATACACTTGCATGTATTTGTTTACACACTAACATTGTTAAAGTACTTAAAAGATATCGGCACATATCAGATTTCATATTGTATACACATTTAGTTTAAACACAATAACACCACTCACTGGTAGAATAAAATATGGAGTGAGAGAAAAAGGACTATTGCGGGTGGTGGGCTATGCTAGTGAGTAACATAACCGTAAAAACAAACTGACCACATTATGATTAAAATTAATGAAAATTTTGTTTGAAATAAATTTCAATTTGATTAATAGTCACATATATGCGGGATAGCAACAAATTAGTACAAGTAAGTGCGTAAAGGGTATAATTAAAATGAAAGATGTATATTAAAACATAAAATAAGTAATACTAATCATGCTAAAAATCAATCGGTACTAAAAGATTAAATTGTAAAAAGATAATAAACGTATTAAAAAAAATAAATAAAATTATTTATATTTAAAGAACAAACTATCTAATATATAATTTAGCTCTTAAAGACGTTATTAAGAAAATCTTATTCAAAAAACTATTTGCAGTCTACATTAACTAATAAATTGTTTTTTGGTTATGTAAGCGGCCCTTCTCAGTTTCTTTATAATTTATATTGTCAATGTTGTGAATAGTTGGAAAAAATTATTCGTTAACTATTTTATACCATTATTATTTTTGATGTTCTAGTACTTTTTTAATAATAAATAGGTTTTTTATTTTGGAAAGAAAATCATTACTTAGATTATATAAATATAATTATGTATAAATGAAATACTTTTATTTAATTTTTATTGATTGTAATTATAAGCATCCGAATAACGAATATTCTGTGATAAAATCAAAATCACTATTTCGAATTTGGTTTTGTTTACATTATTTTTGTTGAAATTTATCATTTTTTCTATTAAAATGCGGAATTTTTAAAACGGAGTTGGTACATTAGATTAATGGCACCTTAATCTAAGACTTCATTTACTATTTTGAATTACATGGAAACAGCAAACAAAGAAAAAGTCGAACATATGTGATTGTGGCGAATATTTGGTTGACTTGCGGGCATCTGAAATATTGGTATTTTAAGCCAAAATCGCACAAAATAGGCTTTTTCCTATTTATGTTTATGATTTTATTACAAAATAGTTTAAATTGAACATATGTGCAGAAAATAGTATTCTGTCTCAGAATTCAGTTTATGCGTTTTTTATAGCGACATACGTATATTGGCGCAATTTTTAATTTTGGAACGAAACTTAGCATCCGAAAATTAAAAAAAATGTGACCTTTTTGTCAAAGATTTACGCATGAATACAAAAAAGATTTTTTTCTTGAAATATGTATGTAACGGAAATAATCCTAAAGTAGGGTTGAACCTATCTTAAAATATTTAAAACTAACAATGATTTACGAAATGTACATTAGGCGAATAATAATTTTTTTATACAACTATACTTTTGCTTAACAATGGTTATTAAAATTGTATTAGGTGCTTTTGAATATGGCTGTTAAGGTTTTAATTTTCTATAACTAGGATTCAAAAAATTTGTATAGCTATATAAACTTAAATTAGACTAAAATAAAATTTTCCAATTTCCACTGTCTCAATTTGGGTGTATTTCATTATAACCACAAAACTAATTCAAAAATAAAACAATGCTATTTAATTAGATTTCCACTCCCTCCTATATAAATGCCTTGTGTGCACATAAATACCATTTTTCAAATAGAAGCCTTAATAAGGAAATAAAAAATAATGCTTCTTTTATCTAGATTAAAAAAAATACTAAAATTATCCTTTTAAACATTAACTAACAGTACCAAAACTGATTTGCCTTATAAACGATTAGGGTATTTGATATTTCTCTAATTTGTTTCTTTCTACTTCAGTTCAAGTTCAGTTCCAAATCAATTGTGGATTCGTCCCAAATCATATCCAGTTTAGTTCTATTTCAGCTCCAATTAAATTCTAGTTCAGTTATCTTTCAGTTCTACTTCAAGTCTAGTTCTGTTCTAGTTAAGTCCTAGTTATATTTAAGTTCTAGTCCAGTTCTAGTTCAGTTTTGATTCAGTTATTGTTCAGTTGTAGTTCAGTTCTAGTTCAGTTCTAGTTCAATTCTAGTTTAATTCTAATTCAGTTCTAGTTCAATTCTGATTCAGTTCTTTAATTCCGTTATACTTCAGTTCCAGTTCAGTACTAATTCAGGTCTAATTCAGGTCTAGTTCAGTTTTAGTTCAGTCCTAGTTTAGTTAAAATTAATTATAGTTCCATCCCGAATCAGTTTTATTTTAGTTCTTTTTCAGATCTAGTTCAATTTAAATTTTCTTCTAGTTCCAATTTAGATCCGGTTCAATTTAGCTCCAGTTTAATTTTGGTTTCATTCTACTTCAGTTTTATTTTAACTTTATTTCGACACAAGTACTTGTTCACCTTTGGCTTTTCTCACGAAAGCTTGCTTACAAAAAACAGAACCTACAAAATTACTATGCATAAAAATAACCATAAAACATGAAATTGTAATTTCAGTTGTTCTTTAGAGTACAATGACTGATTGTATGCATTTTTATTCCTGCTAGCAAACAGTCATCAACTTTTCATTTTGTTTCAAAAAAAAGGTCAAAAGAAATTTTTATGCATACATATCAATTTGCAAAGAATTTTATTGTCGAATCTAATAACCCCCCTCTTCATGCAGTAGCACCGTTTCAATACTGTACTCAGCACAAGTATTTAAATTTCTGTAAAGATCACAAAACATGCATTACCAGAACAACATCAGTTGTTTAGCGGGAAATAGCCAAGTAAGTAATAATTTGATATTGGCATGTTTGTTGTTATTGAGTGGCTGTTGATATTTGTACTATACTTAATGCCATAAATGGTATTTTTAGTTGAGTTTCTGTTGCTACATATTATTGCAACTCCCCATTTTGTAAATGAGTGGCATGTTCCTATTTTGTATTTATATATGTAATATTTAATAAATAGTTTTGGTTTTTTTATGAATGGTGAGCTGGTTTAGTCAGAATATCACAAGTTGTTTTTAACTCTAGAACAAAACCCGGTAGTAAGCACATTATTTTTATATTGCAACACAGAAAGTCTGGAAATAATTATGCATAAAAAACTACATATTTATGGAGTTATTAAAATATGAAAGCTTTACCTATATTTTAACAAGAAATTAAAAAAAAAATGTATTGTTCTATATAAAAGAGCAAGTTGAAATTTTGCAAGGTAGAATATTATAATTGGCTTTCATAAAGTTTAAAATGGATATCCTAATCAATTTCTTATTTATTACCAAAATTAATATTTTATATTTAGTTTATTTTTTGAACTTTACTACTAATTCAGTTTTATTAAACACAAACCACATTGGTGTAGTTAGCAGTGGAGCTTTAAGGGATTTTCTCATGTAATTAAACATCATGATAAACATAATAAAACATAAAAGTCAATATTTCACAATAACTATTACATACGTGCTTGCAAATAAATACAGCTACCAGCAAAATATTCAAACTCAAATTTTCTCTACAAACAGGGGCTGGAACGCACATACACATTTCTACATGATGATAAATCCATAGATAACAATCTAAAGGTAACCTGGATAAATATGCAAAAAAAAGCTAATATTTATGTATCTGTATCTGCATCATTGCATAGTGGGGCCGAATCGATTTTTATTTTTTTTTTTTTAATAAATTTGCAGCAGATGAGTACACAATAATTTTAAGTTTGGAAGGAGGTGACACATTCTTTAGATTCTGAGACATTGGGGCTAAAAACAATAGTTCCTCTGACACAGAAAAATTTTCATCGCTTGCCAAATTTTAGTTTATTCTCCAATTTCAAATATTTTTACTGTTTATGTCTTATAGTTTTTAAGTTATTTGCATTTGATATTTAAACTATCTCAGTTTTAAAAAGCCTTGGTCCAGTTTTTCCAATTTATATATCAATATTTTTGTCCGATTTTGTAAATTTTTTACTCAATTGGTTAAAGAACAAAATTATTTATCGAATAAAATACTAGAAGTCGATATCTGTTCTAAGTACAAAAAAAGACCTTGAAATTGAAGATTGAAAAAATTTTGATTTTTCGTTTTTTTTTTTTTTTTTTTTTTTTTTTTGCTGAAATGGTATCTACACCCTTTTCTCTTCAAAATGAAAATTTGTCTAAAGATATATAATAATTTAACACTTTTTTGAAAGGTATTTTCACATAGATATCTTTAAAATTAAAAACATGTCAAAACACCCAACACGATTATATACAGACCCTGCCGAATTTATTATATTTTAAATCAAAATTCCATAAATAACACTGTTCTTATTTTTATATTCTACTATTGTTTCTTTATTTCATATTTTTGTTTTTCACAAACTTTGTTTATTGAGCTACTTGCAAATTGAATTCTTTGCTGTTCCGTGAAGCCTCCATGTTAAATTGCCGCTTCTCCCATTTAATATCTCCTATTGATTCTTTAAGCAAGAAAATATTCTTGAGAACCCCTGAGAAGTGCTCATCTCATACCACTTCTATTATAAATCTTGCTGAAACTTTTAATCTTACTGATTGTATATCAGTACACCCTACGTTGAGTTGATGTAATCAATTCAACCAACTTTATTATTTTTTTCCTAACACTGCTCTGTTGATTCTTTTATTATTATTATTATAATTATTATTATTATTATTGTTATTATTATTATTGTTACTATTAACCGGCTACTCGCCACATCTACTTTGTTCACTGTGTAGAAAGAAAAAAAGAGCTCGATTGTAACTTTATACTGACATATATATTTCTTAAAACTAATATTATCGTAGTTTTCCTGCACTTTGTGCGAACCGACAGCGTTGCATCGAAACTTCCTTTCTGTTGTCATCTTTATACTCACTGTTGCAACAGTTTCGTTGATCTGTGTGTAAGTGTCTGTGTATGTGGCTTCTTATTTGTTTATTTTGCCTCCTTATTTCTTGATGTGTTTGATTCTTTCCTCTGTTTCTCTTATACTTTTGTGTATTTCTCTCTGCTGCTTCTTCTCTCTGCTACTGTATTTCTCGCTTCTACCTACGTGATTCATCAGTTCTGCTACTCGTTTGCTCAGCTGTGACAATGTAGGCATTGACGTCTTCAGTCGGCTTCCCTCCCACATGTTTTCTACTGTTACTTCTACCTGCTGCATTTTCTCATAGTTAACCCTTAATAGTCATGGCCATTGATAGTCAGGGCCATTTAAGATCAAACCCACCTTCTTCTGACTTGAATGCTTTTCCTCCTGTGTACTCCATCCACTTCCGGAACACTTAGTTCCATCCTTTACCCTATCGACCTCCGGAATATCTGAAATGAAAAGAGTTACATGGGCGAATGTAATTAGCCCCAATCTAGATGGATGTAATCCATCTTCCTTTATTTTTTTACACTATGTTTACATTTCAAAATGTTATTTTTAATAATTGTGTGGGTCAGAATTCCAAGAATTTTGATCCTCACAAACCTATATGTTCTAAAATCCCAAAGGCTGGTTTTGTAAACCGAATGGAGTTTCGAAAACTTTTATGTGTTTGAAAGAGTTTTCAAATGTCTTTTATCGAAACCTGCAATAAATGTGGTCTTTATGGGCAAAATTCAAAAATATTGTAGAAATCCTTTTACAAAAATCTTAAATTTTTCTTTACTTTACCATTTTAAATGACAAAGTTATTAATCTCTGAAAAGAATTAAGTCCTTAGTTTTTTTTTTTTTTTTTGGAACTAAACCACCATTTTTTAATGATTTTTCTAGAAACAATAAATATTTGATTTCTAATAAAATCCTGGTTTGTTAAAATATTTTAACGAAATTTTCAACGATTATTGAAATCATTATTTAAAACGGTAAGGTGTAGACAAATTTAATTTAAAGTGTAGACAAACCATTTTCAGAAAAACCGGCGAAAACACCAAAATGGGCATTTTTTTCAATTTTGCCTATAAAGTCCTCATCTATTGCAGATTTGGAAAAAGCTATTGAACAACTCTTTGGAATACATAAAAGTTTACTAAATCGGATTTGGCTTGCATAACTAGCTTTTGCGATTTTGAATAGATAGGCTCAAGTAAAAATTTTTATTTAAAATAGTTCAAATTCGGTATGGTCTGTACATAGTTTTGTTGGCTGTTTGGGCTTATTTTTAATTCTAAAGCTATCTCTGTGAAGATACATTTCAGAAAATTGTTAAATTATTATATGTACTTAAAAAAAATTTTATTTTAAAGAGAAAAGGATATAGACACCTTTTCGGCCAAAAACCACAAAAAATCATAATTTTTGCAATTTTCAAATTCAAAATCGTTTATTTTTGGTCTCAGAAGAGATATTGACCAAGTTTTTTATTCGATAGATAATTTTGTTCTTTAACTAATAGTTTAACTAATAACTTGAAAACTATAAGAGATAAATACCATATTCAAGGATGTTTTTCACAGGCCTTTTTGAGAGCTTTAAGAAGACATAAAAATATTTGAAATCGCACTTCTCTGCTACGCCTGCGTTAAATTTTATATAAATCCAACCAGCCGATAAGAAGTTACAAATATATTTCCAAAAAATTTCGGTTCTGCCCCACTGTGTTTGTAGGTTTGCACATGGCACATAACCATTGTAGATTTTAGATGTTTGTCTAAAGTAAAATAAATACAAACATAAACCTATATACTTTCCATTTGATGATAAATATAAATTTGTAAAATAAGTTTACTTATTTTGACTAAAACTTTCAAAAGCACTTCTAGTCTTATATTATTTCAAACAAAAGGATTCTGATTGAGAAATAAAAATAAAGGAAACCAACGTGAGAAGAGTAAAGAACAAACAAATTGAGCAAATGGACTTTAAATTAATCTATATGGAAATTAAAATAGGTAGTAGATAACAGGATAGTTAAAAATTATTCAAATTCTATGGACTACGATAGAATGCTCGTTCTTCTAAATTGCAACAGCAATATATCTTTTTAAAACCCTTTTATTACTGCATGACTGGTAGTTTTTGTAAAAATATTGTTTTCCTTTTTATTAAATAGAAGTTTTACTTTTATTTATTCATAAAGTCAGCTTGACTAGACACTTACTCACACATTCAGCTTGGATTTATGTTGATAATTTCATACGTGTTTTATGAAGCTTATGTCGTGTATAGTGTCTAACAATTTTTGATTGTAAACAAAACAATTTTTGTAGATATCTTTCATATATAGATATTGAATAAAAAGCTGTTTTTTCAGCTAACTTATTCATCATTATTGTATTACAGATTGTAAATATTTGAGTGACTATGGGCTGAATTGATACAAAAATAGAGACAAAGGTTAATGAAACCAGTGGACAACTTATGAAAGATAAAAGTTTGCAAATAATTTTCATATTTTTTATTGACTAACAAATGTGCATATGATAAAAATAAACCAAAAATAATTTACATGTGCGTACAATACTTGCAAATAATTACAAAAGTACTTGGAAACCGAAAATCAGATAATGAACATTTTATTAAATTAACCAGTTAGCAACAAGCATACTGTAGAAAAAAATATTATATAATAAGCCTTCTGTGAAAAAACAACGTACAATCTGGGTATATTCAAATATCTTAAAACAAATTGTTTATATAATCTACACCATGAGAGTCTGCAGTTGTGCACGCATCACCAAAAACTGTTTATTATTGTGAAAAATAGAACAAAAATTATATTGATACTGACTAAAATAAATAAATAAAATAAAAAAAATCAGTGTATTTGTAAATAGTTTTTAATTTAAATATAGCCATAGTGTAACCCGGCGTCGGTCAGCCTCACAAAATTTTAAGTGATTTTATAAATATTCGTAGTTTTTGTTCACAAAAACTAGAAGACCCACAAAGTTGGACCTTTGTACATTCTTGGATTTTAGGGGATTTTTCGCACAGACGAAGTTTTTATGTACATTTTGTATAAAATATGAGAGATCTATTATTATTTTACACTAAAATGTTGGATCAAAAACATTGTACATTTTTAGCTTGTTTACGCAAAATCTGACGATTTTTACATTTTTCTGTTTTTACCTAACATTTTTATTTATAATTAAATCAAAAGCAAAAAATTATATCAACTATCCCCAAATTTACATAAACAAGTTTCAAAAGCACCATTCAACTATAATTCATTAACACTTTTAATAAATCTAAAAAATTAAGAGATATATCCTTAAAAAAGTATCACCCAACCTGGCCACTAAACTATAACTGATCTAGAAGTGAACTAAAACTGAATTTGAGATAAATTAGAACTGAACTGTAACTGATCTAGAACCGAACTAGAACCAAACTAGAACTGAATTAGAACTGAACCAGAACTGAACTTAAGCTGAACTTAATCTGAACTAGAACTAAACTAGAACTGATCAAGAGCTGAACTAGAACTGAAGTAGGACTGAACTAGAACTAGAACTGAACTAGAACTTAATTAGAACTTAACTATAACTGAACTTAAACTGAACTTAAGCTGAACTTGATCTGAACTAGAACTGAACTTGAGCTGAACTAGAACTGCACTAGAACTGAACCAGAAATGAAGTAGAACTGAAGTAGAACTGCACTAGAACTGAATTAGAACTGAACTAGAACTAAACTAGAAGTGTACTATAACTGAACTAAAACTGAACTAGAATTGAACTAGATCTAAACTAGAACTGAACAAGAACTGAACTAGAACTGAACTATAACTGCACTAGAACTGAACTAGAACTGAACTAAAATTGAACTATAACTAGAACTGAACTAAAACTGAGTATACTGGAATTATATTAGAGCTCAACTTGAACTGAACTGGAACTGAACTAAAAATAAGCTTAAACAGAACTGGAACAAAACTAAAACTGAATTAGACCTTAACTGAAATGCAAGTAAGAGAGAATTATAACTATATTATTTTTCAATATATTTTCTAATATCAAACATAAACTCTGCAAACGTTTGTTCGTTTTATAAAATTCACCTTAATTCTCTCAGCATTTCTCTCATGTCGCCAAATGTTCACCTCAATTTTACCAACATCCCCTTAGTCTTTGTTATTTGTTACAGCTATTCACCACTAAAATTTCTCCTTTCTTTAAGCCGTGTGAATTAAAAACAAACCTTAAGATGTTCTAACAAAAGAAATAATTTCAAAGAAAATGTAAGAAAAAAATTAAATAAGAGAAATGAAGAAAAAATCAAAAACACAGTTGTCTTATTCGTTCAAACTCTCAAAATAAAAAAAAAAAAAACATTTCTCCCTTCGTCTGACTTTTATAATTCGTGTTGTAATTGTAACGATATTTCATAACAATATTATGAAAACTCGGTACCACCCTACCAATACTCATTGGTAACTCATGCCGTAGGTTTTGTGCTCATTTTGTGTTTTTGATTTTTGCAAAAACAATAATGGTTTCTTCGTTACAATAGAAAAATTTAGTGCTATAGGGATATTGGTCATGGAACGATGTTAAGGCGCATGAAATGGAATTAAAATATTATTTTAATAATTTTGTGTCCTGTGATATCGGCTTAATTATATATTAAATAAAACTCTTTTTCAACTTGTTCTATATAATTCTTTTGTTAACAATAATTATTTATTTTTCCACTAACACAATGTATTTGGAGAACATATATTTCTAACTGAACAGCGACAATTCAAGAGTGTTCTTCTAATTACATTTTCATCATCTATTTGCGGTTGACTTTCAAAATTATGAAAGGATTTATTTTATTATATTTCGGAACACCAAAGGATACAGTAATTATAAATATATATATATATATATATATATATATATATATATATATATATCTATATATATATATATATATATATATATAATATATTTTTATCATGTTGGAAAAGGTTTTATACAAGACTGATATGATAAAAATAATTTCGATTTATTTTATTTAAATTAACATAAATAAGTATTTTTGTACAGAAAAAATATTAAGACTTGGTTCCAGTGTTACTAGTAAGCGAAAAAAGGAGGCTAAGTATAACTTTAGAAAAGGTCAAAAGAGGCTAACTCCCCAAAAAATTAGACTACATAAAAGTTAAAAATATTTTTTAACTTAAAAGCTTATTTTTTTCCCATTCTCGTTAGTTATAAAATGTATATCAACTGCCACCTAAATGATGCAATGAAAAGTTTCCTTAAAAAATCTTCTACGGATTTAGGTTTTAAAGATATTTTTCCTCATTTTTGAACCATAATTCCTTTTTGATTAAACATTTCTAAATTTTTCGATAATTTTTATAAGAATTTTGTTTTTAATTATGTTTATTAATAGTTTCTATGATTAATAAAGTATATTTAAAAAGATTTTTTCGTTTTAGTGCAAAAAATTAGTTTTGTTTATTTTTGAATAGATTATTGAAGCGCTGCAGGCGAAAATTTTGGTTAAATATAGATAATATAGAATTTTTTGTGCGAAAATGTACAAAAATGCTTAAATGGATTATTCTTTAAAAATAGAAGTATTAATAGTTAAAAAAAAGTTGGTTACCTTCTCCGAATCTGATAAATTTTTTGAATAGCAGAACAAAATGGTTGCATCCACTATTTAAACTAAATCGAATCATAGTTATATATATACAATGATTCGATTTATGTTATGTTTTATATCCCTAACTATAGAAAATTTGCCGAGTTTATTATATTTTAACAACTTCAATTAACTGCTGGTTTAAAGTATTTTATTTTAAAAAAAGTGACCAATTTTCAATCACTCTTTTTTCTGTGTGTAGCAAATTTCTTCTATTAAAGAAATTAAAATTTATAGTAAATCCCCTGTATTAAATAAATTTAAATTCTTTTTTTACCACATTAACACCTTATTAATTGTATTTAGTTCACGAATTTCAAAATATTTTTTTTAATTTTACCGTCCCTTTATGGCATTAGAGATTTTAATCTGCTGTCATGATATTTTTGTAATAATTTTAAAACACAAAAGACGTTGGTCTTGACTTCGAGTATAAGTATATGTAAAGTTTTTTTGTGTGTTTTTTTTTTTTTATTTATTATAAAGTATTCACTCCACCATGTTTTTAAAATTCAAGGTAGTTTTTTGCATTTTTCAGGTTACACCTTATTTTTAAATATTTCTTAAGAAAATTGAGAGGTGGTTTGCTGCAGCAACATGCATATTTAGGTCTTTGATTTATTTGCAATTTATGCAGGTTTTTGCTGATAGTTTAAAGTAAGTAGGTATATGCTAATCAGTGTTGCCAGTAGGCGAGAAAAAAGAGGCTAAATTAAACTTTAAAAAAGGTCAAAAAAGGCTAATGACCAAAGAAATAAGGCCAAGAAAAAATATAAAATTACTTCTTTAATTAAAAAAATTATTTTATTTTCTAGTTCTCATTACTTTTTGATACTTTTTAAAGATATTATAATATTTTTTTTATTTTTTATTTTTTTATAATTACAATACAATTACAAATTATATTCTAATTCTAACCGAGCGGAGTAACGAAGACCTTAGCTCGTTGTAGTGAAACAGACCAGAGTCTCTGGTGGGAATCGAACCCACTACCCCCAGACTGACAGACTAGCTCACTACCAACTAGGCCATCGGGGCACCCAGATATTATAATAAATTCATAAATAAAATATAAAACAGCTGGTAGAAAAATCACCCGACTACATGCATACATGTTAAAATGATATGAACTTACCCATTTATATTTGTTCGCCGTCTTTTATAATTTAAATTTCGTACAACCAATTTTTAATATTTTTTTGCAAACATCAAAATGAAAGTAAAACAAAATTTTTTTATGTTTAATTGATTAGGACCATCGAATTAATAATTACTATATTATAATCGAACATTTCAATTTTAACCACCAATAACACCAAGTTTAATTCGATTGCCTATTCCGGATAACTTAACAAATTGTATTAAACACTCAAATCGGTCACAACAACTTTTTAAATAGTTTTTACAACTTTAATTCTTTAAATGATGTAATTTTACAATTCTTATTACAGAATAGTTACTAAAATTGTAAATGGTAACAATAAAATTTCAGTTACTTTATAATTTTATTATAATGGGAAGCGATTTTCAAGCAATTTTTTTTTTTTTTTTTTTTTGTGTATATAAAACAAATATTTTAATTTTGTATTCAGTGTATGCATTTATTTTTTCTAAGCAGTCCAGTCATGTGAAAGTCTGTCATTAGGCTGTCTTATTCAGCATTTGTCATTCTGTTGAAAACTCACACAGCTTTAAAGTTTTTTGAAGTTTTGAATATGTAGAGATTCGTTACAAAAAAAAGAATTTACGGGTAGTTAATTTTTAAAGAAAACCCCTGCCGAAAGTTACTGTATTCTGTGGTGCGATTCAGTAACTTTTTTTAACGATAATCGAATCGTTAAAATTAGTAAACAACAAAATTGTCGATTTAGTTATTCTCTAACACTTTTAACGATATTTGTTTACGTTAACTTAAAGACAAAAATTTTTGTGTTGTTAATATATTGACAAAAATTAGCCAAAAAGTCAACCCAATGATGCAGTCGTTGTTTTGTGGTTGTAGTCTGTGCTTCCACGTTATAGATGGTGCTTTTACGTTTCCGAATCTTCTTTTAGGAGTAGTGGTCATTTTGAAGAAAACCATTAACAGAAACACATCTTAATCAATATCAAATACATAATTTAATCAATTACGGTCTTAAAATTGTTAAACAAACTTCGATTTGTTTCAAATTTATGTGTTTTTCTTTTTTATTTGGTTTTGAACCTTACTATTATTTCGGCATTTCCTTTTGGAGAGCTGCCACACGAAATAATAGTTATCTACAATCGTTTAAGAGTACTTAGTGAATCACACAATCGTTACTGCAAACAACAATTGCTATTGACAAGTTTTACGATTGTCGAATCGTTAAAAGTTACTGAATCGCACTACTGGTGGAGGTTAATAGGGATCATGCTTTATCTAGGGTATCTTTTCAACGTGTATAACAAGGTGTGATCAAGGCTTATGAAAAATGCAACAGGTGCTTGCAGAATCATTGTAATTAAAACAAGCAACTATTTTTGTGCGTTTCAAAGCATTTGGATTTATCCAAATGTATAGAAATTGAGTGCCACACGAATTGAAGCCAAGAGATGACAAAAAGCGGTTTTGCTTATCTAGAATGGTACAACAACGCCACAAAACGAATTGTGACGTATGAAAAAAGTTGATTCGTTAGGATAAATCAAAGTGATAAAAATCGTATTTAAAGATCGGACAATAAGGAAAATTAACACAAAGGATAAATATCCTTTTAAGCATAGCTCTGTATTTGGAAGGGGGTTTGAAAAGGATGTCGTCTATTATGGGGTATTAAAACCGATGAAACTATCATGTAGGACTTGCACCATTTACATCTGATGCTCGTCTATTATGGGGCATTAAAACCGATGAAACTATCATGTAGGACTTGTACCATTTACATCTGATGCTCGTCTATTATGGGGCATTAAAACTGATGAACCTATCATGTAGGACTTGCACCATTTACATCTGATGCGTTGAAAGAGAGCATTGAACGAAAACCAGTCAGAATATGAGTCCAGAGACGTGTCCAAAATTGGTCCTGATAACAGTGCTCGGTATTATGTTGTGCAACCAGCTAAAAATAAAAGCTCTAAATAACATTACTGTATGGCAACTTTAGTCCCCAATTAAACCTTTTTCAACTAACTGGCCACTTTTTGGCCCCCTTTTCAAAATGGAACTAAATGGCGACTTTTTAACATCATGTGCTAAATGAAATTTCAACGCAGAAATTAATTATTTTTAGATTATTTCCCAATATAGAGAATTTATAGATGAACTGAAACTGTTAAAGACTAAAGCTAGCGATGAAGGTTATGAACAACCATTTAAAATATCAAATGCCGAGTCTTTTTGGATCGGGTTGCGAAAATTAAAAAACAAATTCAATGAATAACTTATATCCCATTTTTTATATTTTTACGGCTCATAGCAGTAATTTTTTCTAAATTATTACTAATGGAAAACTGTTTCCCCAACAGACTTAAAGCTAACTCTTGAAATTTATAAATTTGTTAGATGGGATTTGTAAGACTGGAGGTCGAGTGAGCACCTCGTGAAAAAGTACTGAAGTTTAATTAATAAAAAGAGAACTTTATTTTTTATATTTTTATGAATAATTCTTTATTTTTGCAATAACAAAAGTTATTATAAACAAATAAAATAGAATTCAATATTTTTTGTTTTTGTTTTTATCAAATAAACAAATTTTAAGGATTTTTTTTTTTTTAGATATTGAAGCAGGTCGTAATCTTTTTAAAAAATTACAATTTTTTGGGACTTTTGTTTTTGAAATACCCTTTCTTAGATACTTTTTAAAATTGTCAATGGTAACGCTAGCTCTAAGAAGCTTTTCCACATTCATTACCCCTGCTAACTACTATTTGCCTCATTTTATAACGAATAATTCAACTGAAATACATTTGACGGTGTCAAAAATTGATCTGATTTAGTTTTTGCCTCAAAAAAAAGGTAGCGTAGAAAACACAGCTGTTTATTTATTTATTAATTTACTAAGCTGTAAAATGTTGTTTTTTGTTTTGTGTTTCTGTATTTGTTTGAATTTTATATTTCATCTCTATTATTGTGTGTTATTATTTCAGTGAGCTGAGTTTGATATTTAAAACAAAAAAGTGTTCTTTTTTTTTGTATTATTGTAGAATTTTCATAATCTAATACTAAATAAGCCTCCTAAGTAGTTTTGGGATTAAATCCATAAATTGCCAAAAGATGGGAAAAAGTTATGACTTCCGCTCAACAATATTTTAGAAAAAATATATTGTGCTTTAATCTTAAAAATAACTCCAATCTTTTCATTTAGAATATATGGAAATTAATACCCAATTTTTGAAAATAAGGAAAAAAATATATATTTTATTTATATTTTATTTACTTATAAAAAAATTTTTACTAAACTCTCAGAAACCACTTGAGTTGTCATAAAGGAAATTTTTGAAAACCTCAATAACATGTACTAAACAAGATACTATTTATTGTGGGTTATTATTAAGGTATCGAGTTATTTGGGTTTTCGTATTAATCGGTTAATTCAACATGTCATTATTCGAAATTAAAAGATGGTCGGTTAATGACCAATTAATAGATAGTTTTTCGATTAACCGTATAAATTTATAAATGCATGTCAGATATATATAAATAACACTAATTATAGTATTTAAGCTATTGAAATCGTTATTTACAAACATGATATGGATTTAATTCTTAAACAAAGGATTCATTTTGTCAGTTCTTTTGCCAGTTTTTATGAAAAAGTAACATTTCTTGATCTAATACTACAACATATTCCTCCAGTTCAGATGTATTTAATAAATCGTCTTTTTAATGTAACTTTTTTTGTTTACTATGTATGGATGACAAATATTAATATCGGTGTTTTTACATATATTTTGTTAAAAAGAAATTAAAATTTTTAATACTTTATAGCTTTGGAGTTAATTTGCTCAAAGCTACCCAACAAAATATATCGTAAGCTATGCAAAATTCACAGCACTTTTATTGAATACAATATAGCTTAAATTCTGACATTATCATTCCAAATCATGTTCCTTTTTAGCAAGTTCTAAACGCATTAAAAAAAGTAACAGTTTGAAGCAAATATAAAGTGATTTGAACATAATATTTAGAATTATTAAAAATGTGCATTTTCTGCGCATATTTTAATGAAACATTAAATATATAATTTTTGAAAATTCACCTTGATAGTCGTAATATTATATCACTAACGAATAGCTAAGGCAAAAAAAGACAATCTATTATAACATTCTACTCAGTAATTTAGATCACACCTCCCCTACAACAAACACGTGTTAAATTCATTGATATTTCATGAAAATTGAAACTAAGTTAAAGTTCATTAGCATTGCTAAATATACTAATTAATTTACTGGATATGTCTTCAGAACTCGAATTGTCACAAATTTAAGTACTTGTGAAATTATACTATTACAATCTTTTCATGCCACGTTTTATAAAATATCCTATCTCAGCTAAAAAGTAATATTCAAAGAAGTTAATAAGATCCTGAACTTGTGATCTAAATCTAAATCTAAATCTAAATTCGGATCATTGGAAGATGTTCTCTTTTTTGGTGCATATACACTAACAAGGAAGTCACGCAAAATTGTAAAAAACGTCCAAATTTTTTTCTATGTTACGGGGAAAATAGTTTTAATTTTTATATAAAATGATATATTTTTTTAATAAAAAAAATCGTTATGCATCATTTGTTCAAATCAGTTCTTTTTAGCAACAATTATCTTGATTTTCTTTTGAATCTCTTTTTAATAATATATTTGGATTCTCTTCGTATTACTTATTAAGCACAAAAAATTTCCCAAATTATGACTTATTTATTTTTGCTAAGATATAGCAATTACTAAAAAAAGATGTAATTCACATAAATTTATCTTTAAAATAAAAAATGTTCTAAATTTATAATTTCAAAAAACTAAATTTCGGTTAATCGGTTATTCGAAACAAATTATCCGGTTTATTCTTTATTCGGGAATATTCCATTTTAAATTATTTCAACAGTTAATCGACCAAAATTAATCGGATAACCGAATGACGATTAATCGATAGGCTACCCTAGTCATTACACAATTATATGGTGATCTTCGTCAGCATGTCTTTTTAACAAAATTTACGCTCACACTCACAGATTATACTACTAACATTGTTCAAATTTATTAAATTATCTTAGCAAATACCTTGAGTTATGGATTATGAGGTTAATCATATCCTCCGTATTTCACCTAAATGTCATAAAAGTTTAAAATAGTTTCATATTTTTTGATGTAATGATATCGAATATAATAAAATATAGCTACAAATTCCGTAAATAATTCTAAATCATCTTAAGCAATGATAAAGACAATATTTTCAAGATTTCTGGTATAAAATTGTGTTTATTTAATATTAAGCGTTAAAAAGTTACAAACTTATTATTTGAAATGGTGTATTGCCTATATAGAAGAAATAACTAAAAAATTTGATATTTGAAAATGTCTTTTTTATATTGATGTTTTATTGTTTTATTAAAAACTCGAATTTGTGTATTCAAATTAAAGTTTAAGAAACTACATACTCTGTAATTTTATTTAATCGGAAACGTGACTGTTATTAATTTTTTATATAATTTTTAAAATATTATTTACTTCAGTCTACAGTCTACTACACTTATTTATTTATAGAAAAGAATAAACAAAAATAAAAAAATACATTAATTGTGCAAATATAAACAACAGATGTAATATTTATTTTTAATTTAAAAAAAAAAATTATATTTATGTGTGTTTTACATAGCCATACGTGCACACAAATACATACAATTAAATTAAAATAATAAATGAGGCGGACAACCGTATAGTATTATTTTCATACACAAACTATTTTAGTCTATGTCAGTTATTGCTAACGCATAAGCAATATTGTTGTATGATATGAAATATTACTGATACGTCATATATGATAAGTTTAAAATAAATATCAAGTATACGCCATATATGTTTTTTGTGGCGAAATATTGATACTGGTGTCGTATGATTGTCATTTAGGGGTATACAACTTTTACTTTCATACATTTTAAAATTCTACTTCTTGAAACCACCACTCCACACTTGTCGAAATACCCATTCCAGCAGCATTAAATTCGTAATAGGGTAATAACGAAGTCTAGTTTTAATTTTTATATTGAATTGTTTTGAGAACTAATTTATACATAACTTGTGCTTTGCAGAGCTTTATCGAATGTCATGCCCACATATTACGCAAAATTTTTTTAAATAGTTATTTTTGACGTAACTAAAAAAACGAATTCGTCAAATTCAAATTCATCTAATATATAACGCAAAATCTGCTCCAGAATTAAAACATTTTCTTTACTGAGAATATTTGCGACAATGTTACCTTCTAATCTTAGAATAAGTATTACATTTAGGCCGTATGTACTACATATTATTAAATTAATACCAAGATATACCAGCCCTTGTGCTGTTTATATGTGTATGTTTATCTGAGTTGTATATGGGGCCGCCTTATACGAGAGCTATAGCTAATTATAAACCTATACCCATAAAATTTCTCTCCTTTATTTCTACTTATATAAAAGTTGTTTGTTTAAGTATAATCATAATAATGACGTTTATTAGAGATTTATACACGATAACATGATTTTCGGCTGAGAAGTTTATATGAGAACTATGATAAATTTATAATTAAATAAAACTTATTTGTACGGAATTTCATTAAAATATTTGTATATAAATTTGCATTTATGAACATTTAACCTCAATTTGCGGAAGATATTTGTATAGAATTTAGGCGAAATAATGAACCAATCATAACCAATTTTAGTGTGCTTCTTCCTTGTATCAAAGTAATTAATTCTGGCAAATTTCGTCAAGATATCTATAAAAAAGCGACCTGTACTTTGCATTTCGGAACATTCACTGTATATAAAAAGTACATTAACAAATAAATAGACAATAACGGACAAATAATTTTGGACGTTTTGCAACAACAATAAACCAGAATAATAAACAAAATAAGAATTTGTCTGAATCCGATCGAATCTCACGAAACTATAGAGTACAAAACTTTAAATATGCTGTCATACACGTCACTTTCTACAATATAGTTTTATGAAATTATATAAACGTAGGCAACCAACATTGATTCTTTAATTAACATACTCCTCCAATTTTCGAAAAAAATAGCTTTTAAAATTAATAATTACTATCTATAAAATGACAAAAAACATACATTAAGTAAATAGGCGCTATATTCTTTCAATACATTTGCTACAACATATGCTGTTTTTGACCGCTTACAATTTTGCGAATATTTAAAGCAAAACAAGAGTAAACATGTTAATTTACTCAGTGAAGTATTAGTAATATGTAGTATTAGTAATATGTAACTAAACCAAGTTGCAAATGTATCCCTCTAGAAATTGGTCAGTTCTTATATGATTCTCAAAATATTACATCTGAATGTTTAGACTTATGTGAGCTGGACTATTTTCCAAACACCTCTCTGAATAAGTATTCAACATCATTATCTAAATTTAATTTTCGTTGAAAGACAATTAACTTCAAATTGTAGTAGAGTCTTGAATATTCATTTAAATAATTGTTATGTCTCTTTTCAGTTGTGGAATATTAAAATTTTACAAACGTTTTTTTTTTTTTTTTTTTTTTTTTTTGTCATATTTCCACTACTCAAACATATAGTTTTATATATTTCGGAATTTTTCAACATATATTTAAATTTAAAGATTACATGTAATTAACACTTTAAGAGTAAGAAGGTCAATTGTATGCATTTTATTCCCAAAGGTAAAATTAGTAGTTTTTGCAAATAAGAAAGTATTTATTATACTTAGATGTAGATGAATCTATGAAAAATAAAATAAGTTCCCTTAAAACCGCGATAATAATCGAATTAGAAGGTTTTTTGAAATTTAGTCACTATTTTACACGAATTTATAGATTTTATGGTGACATGTATTTTCTTAGCTAACCATTTGTTTGACATAAAAATTAACTTCACCAATTATGGACAGTAAATCCCAAAATATTACTTATGCAACTAAAGAGTTAAATGAATACATATATCAATAGTATTGAATGAGACCATTCCAGTAATTACGATGGAAAATGCACAAAATATTCAAAATTAAATAAAATAGTACTTAAAATAAAATCATAGAAAATTTTAATAAAATCTTAATTTCGCAAGAATGAACCTAATTTTATTTTTTTTTTTATTATATATTAAACGTGGTTTGTCTATCATATATTGTAATTTTTTTGAAAAAAAGTTAAAAATTATGTTCATCGACAACCATATTTTAAAGGTATTTTAAGATCCATCCAGCTCACGTGAACCGAAATATTTTGGGGATTAGTTTAAAACATATCAATCGTTAATTTAATGGTTAATTGTTAAATAAATGGATCAATGATTTCGACTAATATGCACTCGCAAGTAATTACTAGGGGGCGGATTTAAATGCAAATGCCAGATTTTTTTAAATATTTAAAACCTATCCGATGTAGTTATCTATCTGAACTAGACATTTTACTAAAAAAATGGCAACGATTTGTTAGTGCACTTTTTGGCATATCAAATCGAAAGTACATATTTTTGCATATTTGTCTTAATACCGCATACTTGTTCACTTTTTTCTAAACTTTTTTGTTAAAAATTTATTTTTCTGTTCTTCATTTTGAGTTAAAAAGTGCATAACATGTGTTCTAGTGATTTTTAACTTTCATTTAGCGGTTATTCTCAAGCATGTTAGTAACACTGTCGTTCTTTTAATAAAGCCGACAATATTGTATCATCTTTGAACTCTATGTCAGCCATAGTCAAGAGCAATTTAAAAAGTTTCATAAGAGTTAAAATTTTTAAACTTAGGAGTTATTTTATTATATAAAATTTAAAAAATAATAAAAATTTAATTTTTAACTTAATAAAAATCAATAATAATAATATATTTAATATTAAAAAAGCTTTATAAATAAATACTTTTTGGAATAAGATGCTGAAATTAAGAGAGCCAAAAACTTCGATTTTAAATAAATATGTTTTGGAGCTTAAAGAAATTTTTAAAACTGACAGTGAAATATATTTTTTTTTTCATAACTTGCGTTAAGATAGCCAATCATGAAAAGAAGTTTCTCCTTAATCAGCATATAAATACTAAAAAATACCAAGAATTGGAGCTTCACAATCATTATTAATCATAAACTCGTAAACAAATAATTTCAACTTGAACTTATCTGAAGCATTTACATCTACAGACATTTCTTTAAGGAAACTATAATAATTTTGATCATACTGTTTCGTAAATTTCACATAAAACTAATACAACTGAAAGCCCCTACACTGAAATTTAACTATCCCTATTTGCCACTTTGTCTCAACTAGTTATTACGAGATGGCCATGCTGGCTTAATGCTGTAAAATATAATGACGATTAAGACGATTTCAAAAAAGCTGTGGATAAGTTGAATGATAAAGCTATAAAAAGGTTAAATTAGTATTAACAGCAAGAAGTATTAAAACTAATCTCCCATTTGTTTTTTTTTTTTTTCAACTATGAATTTCTTTATGAAACTATTACTAATTAGGGGCCATCGATTCATTATGTACTCAATTCAGTTTAACTGATAGCGCTTTTGGGAAAATTGAAGCTGCAGGAGGCGCTATTGCTGAAAGATAAAATAAAAGTTTTTAGATATTTTTAAAAACAAATAAAGGATTTCAAAAAATTAAAAAATAATTGAGTGTCATACCTATGAAATTACATATTAAACAAATACCTTTGAGCACCTTGTTAAGATTACAATAGATCAAAAATCTTAAAAGGCCACTTGTGTTATTTCTAATAACATAATAAACTTGGAATATAAGGTAGTCTTCTCACCGTTGCAAGACTGAATAGAAACAAAGATGTTTTTTTTACAAATAAATGCCTATACTGATAGTTCGAAAATGGATACGGCTGCCGGCTATGGAGTGTACTGTAAGGAACTAAACCTAAAGGACTATTGTGGTGAATGTGATATTAGCTTTTTCATTGATAGCCATACATCTTTAAAGGCTTTGAACACATGTAGTATTAGGTCGAAGGTAGTCAGTGACTGCCATTGAGAACTTAGGGCTCTCTGTGAGTAGAACAGCGTTAGCTATGCAGGTACGAAGAGTAGTAACAGTAACAAAAATATTACTAGAAATGATAGGACTGATGTTCTTGCAAAGAAAGATGCTTATCTGCAATACAAGTGTGAAATATTAGTTAATTTTCCACTCTTATCAATAGTATTTCCGTCGATAAGGGTAAACTCCAGATCGGAGTGGCTAAATATTTGGCAAAGCTCAGGTAGTATACAAACAAAGAAATTGTGGGATGACAACTTATTAAGAAATATGTTTGTTTATGTAAATAAAAATCTATCTAACTAAGGTAGTATTAAAATCAATGTCACAAATATAAATTAGAAAAAAAAAATAATCTTGAAAAGTTCAAATTTAAAAAAGTACAAAGAATTAGCATTGATATTTAGAACATAGCTTGAACCTTTGAAAATATAAAATGTATTGCATTGGTTAGCTTACAATGGATGCCTTTTTTTTCTTATAGAGTAATTTTAGTTTTTTCTTTTTATTTAATAAATATTAAAAAAAATAAGTACATAGAAATCCGCTCTCTAGTAACTTCAATATAAAATATATGACTCATATCACTATTACTTCCATTTCTCTAAAATACTCATTATTTTTCTGAATTTTAAAATGGTCATTATAATTGTTCAAATGTTTTCATTACGTTCTCTTAAATTCATTTTGAAAATACTTAAATGTTGTAGTAATTTTACTTTTGCTTATGTTATACGTATTATTTTCACGTTTTCCTCCTCGCTCACCTCGTTTTATATTCTGCCATTAAAAGTCAACATATCATTTCAACAATACATTTACAATTTGTTGATATTTAGCAGTAACAAAAAATCAACAAAAATATCAAAAATAAAACAAAAAATAAAAAATACAAAATTGTATCAGTGACACATAAAATTGTAACAATTTTCTGAACATGAGATTGTAAATATTTTCCATAAAACATGCATTTGTTTTTCTTGCTTGCGTACACTTAACTTCACTTAAGCTAAGTTCACACTACGCTAATATTTAACGATTTTGCAAATATTTGCTTTGCGTAATGTGAACACGAAATACTTTTACGATTCAAACAAAACTATTTGGACCTAACTATAATTGCCAATGTTCACACTAGACATTGTGTGAACCAAGGATATAAAATATTTGTCACTACTTTGGATGAATTTTCGTTTGATTTTACAAAATAAATGTAAGATCAAACAGAGGCAAACCATGCGGTGGGTAGCTTGAGTTGAAAAAATTGTTGTTTTTATGTAAGCAAACTTGACAAAAAGGAAGTGATTAGCTTACATTTTATCTATTAAGAAATAGTTTGTTTTAAATAAAACATACGATATATTAATATTTTTTATTATTTAACTATAATACTTGTTATCTTTTATGCAGCTGAAAATTGCGTACAAAGAAAACAGTATTGTTTTGTGAAAACAGGGCATAATATATACTTTTTAAAGTAATTTTTATTAATGTGCTTATTAAATCTTGCAATTTATTGAATGATAACCGTTCGAATTGTGTAAATCTCTCTAGATATTTAGCTTTGTAAATTTTATAAATAAATACTATTTTCGCTTTACATTAAACAAAAATGCTACAAACAAATTCTCTTACAAAAATTTTCTAAATTTATTAGAATACAATAAAAAGTAAGATTTTTTCCATAAGTTCATTTAATAATTGATTTCAAATAAATTTATGCTATATATGTGTTTAATCAAATAATTTTCAGTAAATAATTTACATCTAATCTGAACAGGTTTAAAATATTTTTCTTCTTCTCGTATTTTAGAATATTTGATAGCTGCTTCATCAAATGAAAGACGTGAAATAAATGCGAGTAATTTGAAAAAAAAATCAACTATGTATTTAGTCGCAAAAATCGCTTGAGAAACGATGAAATTTTTCATGTCAAATATTTGCTTAATCTGCTTTAGTCATTGAGTATTGCTAGAATGTTATTTACAGATGTATGTATATTATATATGTTTATTTGTTGAAGTAAGTGAACTAGTGGTGGTTGAACTCATATTATATTTTGTAGATTTACAAATACATTTATATAGAAATATACTAATAGTACAAGCAAACAAATAGACAAACAATATTTGCACTTATAACAAAATAAATACTCTAATGGTTATTGGCAGTAAACAGTAAATACTCATATACAACACAACAACAATAGCAATAGAAACACAATAACTACAACAAATGAAAATTTACAATTTATAACAGCTGCATTAATTCACAAAATAAATATAATAGTAGACAAAATATAAGTAATATGTAGGGTAGGAGGATAAATGCAACTTTAGTGTATATTAATTGCAAGGAAAAATATTTTTTATTCGATATTAATTAATAGTTTGGTAAACGTAAAGTTTAAAATTTATCTCTGATTTGGATGTGCTTTATTAAGACGTTAAAATGGTAAACTAAGTAATGAACTAATTAAAGAATGTTAAAATTCAATAATATATTACTTGGTAAAAATTGAAAAAAAAAAAATTAAAAAAACGTTAACATGGACAGAAAGTTAAGACTTTTATTTCTATAATTCTTCTTTTAGTTTATGCTCTACTGTACCGTGTGCAAGGCATTAATGATAAGATTTTGTTTTATTTAACAGCATTATTTTGTTGAAAAAATTCATTGGATAAAAAATTAATTGAGATTTAGAGAAAAATCTATTATTTCAATTATCTAATATTATAATTTTGATGTTTGCAGCAATTTTGGAGCATTTTTTTTCTGTATACATACATTATTTATTCAAAAATTTACATAACGAATGAAATTTTTTGTTCGTTTGATTTTGAATCTTTATTCATTTCAATTCTTTTTATAAAAACCAAATTTTTAAACGAATTACTACATATTATTCTATAAAAACTGTCATTCGTTTTATAAAAATGGTAATGAAAATTCGTCAATCATTTAGGCGAATCGAATTCTACATTCGTTTTATAAAAACAGGCTATTAATATTTAAAACCAAAGAACAAAGAACACATAGAAAAGAAACTGGTTCAATTTCCTACAACAACATTTCTGTCTCCTCATATACAAGTTCTGTGTGAATTCAAGACAGTTGTGAGTAAAAAAAAAAACACAAAATAAACACATCTTTCCTTTACAATTGTAGGAAAATTTCACTCTCAATACATTTCTTCACTAGCACACAATTCTTTATATTTTTTTTCATGCAATGTATTGCATTTTAACTCCGGTAACACGAATATTTTCCACAAATCGAAAAAATATATATTTTTGTATTTTTTATTATTTATTTATTTTTTTGGTATAGAAAAATAAAACGAAATTTAAAATAATTTTAAATTATTTTCATATTCATCAACAAAAAGTCAAAAATCAAAAATGAAAAGCTATGAAAAAATGTTATGAATTATGTTTAATAATTTTTGAATACTCCTTTGAGCAACTATATATACATATAGGTTTCAGCACTAATACATAAATAAAATTTTAGTAGCACAATCTTAGTTAGCTTTTTTTATCGTTTTTTGATTTTTTAAATTGCCTTAAAAGGCTAAAATGTTAGTATTTCAGCAACAAAGAAAATAATTCCTTATTTTCTATTACTAATTTTGTTTTTACAGAATCATCCATTTAAGCATTTTACATTTAATAAAAAATTTCGCCTGCGACGCTTCATTCTCCAAATAAAATTGCTTAATTAATTTTTTGGAGTTAATGAATCGATAATTAAAATTATTATATTTTTTAATACTCCATCAAAAGCAGAAAGCAGTTATGAAAATAATTTAAAAAAACATCTTATTAATAAGAAAAATCACCCACAAATTTGACAATGCTTAATCAAAAAGGAATTCTAGTGGAAAAATTACGAAAAATCTCTTCAAAACATTGGGTAATTTTTCTTACAAAAAATAAACTCAATTGAATAATTTTGTTGGATATTATTTACAAATTTACTACAATTTATTTAGAAAATTTTCAAAAATAAGAACGAGAAAAATAAGATTAAAAATTAAAAAAGTAACCTTTTTGTAGTCTTATTTTTTGGAGCATTTAGCCTTTTTTGACCTTTTTTTTAAAGTTCAACTAGCCTCTTTTTTTCTCATCTACTGGTAATACTAGATGTAACGGATCGAATTTCATTGACTCGGAGCAGAATACATACAATATAAACGAGGCGAAATTATTAAAATTATAGTCATATATATCCTGTAAATTATTATTAGACAGGAATATATTAAGTATGTAATATATTCCTGACATTCTTTAAGATATGGAGTCTGTTTCAATCTGTAGTCTGAAACTAACTACAGAAAAATTGATTTTATTCTAACCTTTAATTTATAACTTCTAATGCTAACTAACTCTTGGATATTCCTCCTAAAAAATAAAATTAAACTAATTGCTAGTTATTGAAAAAAAATCACTACATAAAAAAGCATACAACCTACAAAATGTGGCAAAACATGAATGTAAAAATATACATATGTCTGTAGACATTCCAATAAACCAAACATGTTTCTCCAAACAAAAATAAAGAACTTTTAAAGCAAAAATTTGTTTCATACCCGAAAAAATTTTATTTCAGTTTTTCGCGTTGTTATATGATTTCTGCTTGAATATTTTATAACTCAAAATATACGAAAAATATTCGTATCACTATAAGCGGTTGGAAAAATTATAAAAGAAAACTTTAGTATAAAAAAAACGTACACAGAAAAATCACACAAATACTTCGATAGAAATCAAATGAAATACTCGCCAAACGTTGTGGCTGCTTCTTTTCTGCTACTGTTGCGTATTTGCATTTAACGACTTTGAAAAATCGTTTCATACCGACTGTTGTTTTGCACTAGATTTACACAATTCTATTTAGCATTTTTACTCTTTTAGTGGTCGCTGTTGTTAGTTTGCGCTAAATTTTGGTTTTCGATGTTTGGTTTTTATAGAGAATTTAAGCATTTTTGGTTTGGTTGATTAGCATAACATTTGTTATTAGCATGTGCATTTGCTTGCGAGAATGTTTTAGGTTCTAGTTATGTGTTAGTGTATGTGCAAGGCTTGTTTGCAACTTACCGTTAAATCATACTAAATTGTTTTCTAAGAGTTTTTGGGTAAAATGGTATAAAAGTGAAAGGTTTTCGAAAAATTGTGAATAATTGGTTGTGGAGTTGAAACTTAATGGGGGTTGTTTGATGTTAAGTGGCAAACGAAATGAACGATAACTTTTTTGCTAAAATTTAAAATTTGCTTAAGGAAATTAAGAAATTAGTTAAAAATCTATATGTAAAAATTTAAGAAATTAGCATAAAAAAGGACAAAGTATTCCTTTTCCATTAATTATTAAGCCAAATCAAAACTTAACATTATGACGCATTTTCTAAAGTTAATTTATTATTGTTACGCACTACATTTATACTCATTGAATAACAAAATTCTAAACTTTTGCGAAATAAAATACTGGATTAAATATGCATTTACAAGAACTTCCGACTAGCTTATATTTAGTAGATGAGTTGTTAACCCTTATTTAGCGCATAAACATATAAATATTCTACATGCCTATAAATACCACAAAGTATCAAAAAAAGACAAAAAAACAAATTTTATAAGATAGTAATATATTGAGGTGACCAGATGTTAAGTCATATAGGGTAATTTTGTCAACACCCAATTGGCAAAAGGTCAGACACCATGGCAGATTGCTTACCCTGAACTATTTATAAATCTGCCCCTAATAAAACTGTTTCACTAACTTACATTTTGTTCGTTGGTATTCCACTTCTAAAATCCTCTCGGTTTAAGGACTCCGCAAAACGAGATGATAATGATAATGACTTTTTTGTTTTCTACTTTAATAAATATGATTATTAAGTTTTTTTTTATTATACTTATTTTTTAATTTATACTTATTTGTTTATATATTACATACGTACATAGTGATTTTGAAAAGATTTTTTTATACAGTGAAGGCAAAAAAAATTCGTACAGATAATTTTAATTTAGTTATTTTTATCAATTTTTTAATACAAACATTTAATTATATTCTAATTTAATACAGAATATTCATTTTTATTGTATAATTTAATAACACGTTTTTTTAGTAACATATTTAAATTAGAAACATTTGTATAAGTTTAGTTCAAAAAAATTATATTAATCATATTGGAAGAAAGATAAATTTTGGGCAAACGAAATTGATAATTATTAATAATTAAAAATTAAATATTTAAAATGCGAATATAATTTCACGTTTATTTTTTTAATTGGGATTAGATGATTAACAAAATCTTTTTTTTTAGTTTTTACAATTTTATGCCAAAAAATTCGAATTTTATAGTTTATATGAAAAATTTGATTTTGATCATTTTTACAGAATTTTAATAATATTTTTTATATAACTCAATTTTAAAGAATTATTATTATTTGAACATTATTACTTCACAAAAACTCTTTTAAAATATTACATATATTTTTAGAATAGTACATAACTGTATTAAATATTTTAGAATTTCAAATTACTTTATATTTAATTTAATTAGTTTTTATATTTTTGAAAAATTAAAAGTTTTAACACATTTTTTAAATAGTTAAATTTCTAGCAAATTTTTATAATTTTTAGTAAATTTTTGATATGCATTTTTTAGAAAATTAAAAGATTTAGAATATTCTTCAAGTCACTGGTTATGTTAACAAAGTCTATAGCTGCTCAAGTGGAGACACAGAGAACGACTTGTGTTGCAAACAGTTAGGCATCCTTTCTGGATGGGAAAATCCTTATTGGGATCCTCTTTAAATCATCCAAAGAGGTAGATAGGATATTTAAAACAGAATTTTGTTTATTGAATCACTTTCTTTTGGGTTCCAATAACTTTTGAGATACCCCTCTAGTATCAATTAGTATACATTTATAAATTAATAAACCTTTTTCTTAAGAACTTTATTTTAAAATTTAATTAATTTTACACATCTTTGCTAATAAAGTTGATGTGATCGTCACCGATATTGAATTTATTGATTTTATATTTTAAGTATTAGCAGTAATTGAAGAAAAAATAATATATATAATAAAGGGTAAAAAAAGAATAATAATAATAATAATAATAATAACAATAATAATGAGTGCAATTATAATTTTTTTTAAATCATGACCATATATGGGCATAAAATTAAAAATAGGTGAGAATGCATAGGGCTACACATGCATTCTCATTATTGATATTATTACGATGAGCCGCTAATATTATAATATTATTTATAGCATACAATAAATAATATTATAAACTGATGGATTATTCACATAATCAAGAGTTGATGTTAAATAACTAGCTTTTCATGTAGAAAATTTTCAAAGTGAAAAGAAATCATATCATTGTTAACCCTAGGATTATGGGTGACGTTATGAGCACTAAGTTGACCTCTTGGTCTGGTCAGACCGCAGGACGATTAAAGGTGAAATATTGACCCTAAGAACTACTTACAGTAACTGTGATTTATATAAGATACATATTAATATTAAGTTAAAATGTTACACTAGACTTATGAAAACAGCTAGTACAATACAAACATGGAAAGTAGAAAAATATTGTTATTTGTATTAAAGAAAATGTTTATCTAATATTACTTCGCTTGTCAATTATGGCAAACAGAAGAACATGTTAATTTATTTTATATCGAAGAATTATTTTGTGATTAGTTGTCGGTATTAAATTGCACTTAATTTCTGAAATTTTGTCTTCTAAGGGACAATTCGTCTTTGCATACATATCTGCCATATTTTTGGATCATACTTAGCTAACCCTAATAGCATGTACTTTTTGAGTCTTGTATGAATAGAGCTGTTTACCCACGGACAAATTTACTACAGCAGTATATGATGACCCCATGTTTGTAAAGAGTATCATCCAAAGATCTCCTCTGGCAGCTGATTTTCTAAATTCTTGGCACCTAAGGTGAGTATTTGAATTGTAAAATACTGTGAATATACATTGTAGTCTTATAAATATTGTGGTTATATAGTCTTTCATCGATTAAATCCTATTCTACTGGTTGTCTATTATTCAAGAATTTGTATACCTCTTATAATCTATGGTTAATTTTGTGAACAATAATATCAAGCACGTCAGGAGGAAACATTGTTTTTATAATGTTAATAGTACTCGTTATGGTCACATTATGGCAAAAAAATATTTGTCAGTTTCTGTCAAATATTTTCCTAGTCTGAAAGTACCTTTAGAATTCCATGATCAAGCGTATTTGAATTGTACTGGTATTTGAATTTAGTCATAATATCCATATTGATCGCAAAATCAATATTGCGTTGAGACATAATTCTAAAGGACAAATAAGTCGACAAGCATTTAAAATATTCCGAGGAGATGTAAACGGCGTTAAAGAATGTTGTGTATTAAACTTCGCTAGAATAACATTACAAAATACTCGCTATCATGGATACAATGCTGACTTGATAGCAATTTTGATTTCCGTAAGTTTTGATATGTATCAACTGAAAAATAATAGAATGGTTACCTTTTACCAAATTTTAGGAATGAAGTTTAATGAATGTGACCACCCTGCAACGATAGTATGTGAAATTTAAACTAGGGCAATGTTAGCTCCAAAAGGAATTTTGTGAAAGCCTTCTAGAAATGTTTGTATTGCGAAAAAACATTGATGCACCGATCGTAAGTATTATTATGCAATATATACATAGATAGGTCATGAGATTGAGGCATTAATCCAAAAATATGTATTTGATACTGTATGAGTGTTTTAGAATTCAGAACAGAATGGATTTACCCATATAAGATAATTGTAATCAACACGCATTAATTTTTGCAAAGAAACGATGAAAAAGTTGGGCCTCTATGTTTTAAAAGATCGCTTTTTTCTTGGGTCATCCGAGAAGTAAGAAAAATTAACTGCTGGATCGACATCATTCGCCGCTACGATAATGCTGCCTCTAATACATCGGTTAAGAAAGCCGACATATCATATGTTCAAACTTATTTTTGAACGGTTGTCGGTCACACTCTGCTTTGACATCAAATGATCTTATTATAATATCAAATATCAAAGTAAATTTAATGATCAACATGTTTCGGAAAAGATAGTTATTGTAATACGCAGAAGTACTTTAATCAAGTGGAAAAACATTTTTAAGAATTTATTCAAATGTATTAGAAAATGTACTGACTGACTTTAAAACAGATCTAGTAAATTTTCCGTAAGTTCCTTAAGTTAATACAACTTTTTATTTTTCAACGCAACCCAAATGGATAAGACATCAACAATGCTCATGATGAATATAAATATTTCATTCTGATGATTTTAAATAACAGCCCAAAAACGATTGCAAATTCTTTAATATATAATTGAAAATATTTTATTAGTGCCCAAATGTTTTAAGGTCATTTGAAATACATTTTTTAATTATCACTTTATAACAAAGTTAATTGAATTCCAAATAATTACAACAACTGTAATAAATAATACTCATTTTGTTTCTAAAAGATTTGCCTAAATATTCTTAAAATTTGTCATTTACTTTACTAATATATATATATTTTTTGTACTCTACAGTGGAATATTATAAATTTCTACAAATATTAATGCCCATTACGTCATTTATACAAAATAACAATAAAAGCAACAAGAAATAATAGTAGCAAATAAACATACAACAAAAGCAAACTCAAAAGCAAGAAAATTTTAATTGAAATAAATTATACCCTATAATTTGCTTAATGAGCAGTTGAAGATTTATTATTTTCATACCATATATTTAACTTGGTCATTGTTAGAGTGTGTGAACGTGCACTGTTCCTTGTATGTGTGTATTATATTTCATAAATTTTTGTATATGTGTATGGGAATTCTTAAGGAAGACTTTTGTTTTTGTAATTGTAAGTTTTTCTTAAATATTTGCGTTTATAGTATACAATTTAAGATTAAGTGTATTTTTTGTGTAACATAAAGGTACGGTCAGACTAGGGAAATATTTGACAGGAAGTGACAAATAATTCTTTGCCCTAATGTGACCATAAAATATTTTTTGTGTGGCAAACAACAGATCACCTAATTTTTGAGAAATTAAAATATTTAAAAGGGCACTAAAAAGTTTTTAATGTGAACACAGTGTTACCGTTTAACGGATTTATTTTTCCCATTTTTTGGGCAAATAATTAATTGATCTTACAAAATTTTTGTAAGAGAAAACAATATTAAATAACAGTTGTATTAAAACTAAATCCTTAAAATGTAAAAAAATATATAAACAAATGAGAAGTTTTAAGCAATAAATTCCGCTAATACAATATTGCTGATCATTTTAATAATTTAATAAACTTGCTTGCTTAAAGAAGCAAAAGTAAATAATATAATAAAACAGGATATGTAATTATATTTTATATCCCTAGTACTCCAGGCAAGTTATACGAAAAAATGGTTTAACATCGGAATTGCTGGATGTAGCATCGTCTTATACATACTGCTAAAAGTCACTGGTAATCACGTGCCAAAATCATTTTTTTACATATATCTCGCTTATTATGCATCATAAATATTTTGATGCTATTTCAATATTTATAGGATATAAAATTTCTAACAATTTTGCTGAATTACATTTTTATGTTATTTTTAGTTTTAGAGTTATAGCGCATTTTATGTTGGATTACAGGACGATAAAATTATAAGGTTAATTATACCAAACATCTTCTAAAGATAATCACTTATTTTCCGTTACATATATTGTCGATAAATATTTTTCTGGTTCATGTTAGGGTGACCACTACAGAATAAAATTACAATCGCAAATTGGGCACATAACTGAGCAAAGACTTTAGACACATAACAAGTCAGATTGTACAGACAGTTTTTGTTAAAATCAGACAATATTTTCAACTAGCACCCTATAAGCAGTACAACGAAAACACAGAAGAATTATAGTTTTAATAGACTATTTATATGCATGCTGAGCATGCATTTGGTCCAATTTTATTAAAAAAGTTGTACGGACAATCCTCTAACATACTTAAGTATGTACCCGAAGTCTTTTAAGTTTGCTATTGAAATATTACCATAGAATGGAACTAGAAAATTAAATGAGAGAAATATTTTATTAAAATAATTACTCTCTTCACAAAACAAATTCACCATACAATTTTGACAAGATAAATTTAAGTAAATGTAAAATATTTCCAAAGATTGAGAAATAAAATTAAAAAGATATGTCAGAAGCACTAAGAATTTATTTTTAATTGAAAGGTAAACATATTAATCGCATCCACAATAAAACTGATACAGAATCTATGATCACAAAGAACAAATAGCAAAAAGTAAAGTTATTATTGTTATTTTTCCTAGGTCCTAAATATTTTCTGCCGCAATAGACGTTTTAAATTAGGTATACTTAAGAATTATTCAGTACGCCAAATTTGATCATTGCACAAATATGAAAGCAATTATCAAAGATCTCATGTAACCGCCATAGTTATTTTAAAAGGCATTTACATAAATGTTAATATAACCTTATCGCATGCAATTTTTGTGGAATTATAAATCTCAATCATAATTCCAGCCCACTGGCAAAACATTTTCACCAATTTTCTTTCAAATTGCATTTTTCAACAAAAAAAATATTTCCCAAAATTTGTATCTCTAATTTTTATTACAGATTTTTACATTTATTATATATGTTTTAATATATGTGCGTATATGTATTATTAATTGAATTAATATTAAATTTACTCCAAATCAGTTGGTTACAATTTGCCACAAATAAAATTTAATATTTTTATTTATTTTTAAACTTTTGAATTGTCATTGGTGAATATTTATCAGATATGTTGTATTTATTTGCAAATGAAAATACATCATGGGAGCTATACAAATTTTTATTTTTAATAGGTTTTTAGTGTCAGAAAATGCATACTTTTTTATTAAATTTCAAATATAATAAGAAATAAACTCTTAGAAAATAAAGAGTTTATTATAAACATTATTACACTAAAATACTGTTAAAATATTACATGGTTTACTTAAATAAAACATATACAATTATAAACAAAAAAGTGTGCACTTTTATTTCGCATATCTATCTATTAATTAATCTTAAAATATTACCCTGTAGCCTTATTGAAAATTTTACATTAACGGATACCATAATATGATTTCTCAACAATTTACATAATAAGAGCTAAGTTCATATCTTTACGAGATGGCTGATATAATTATCTTTAAAATTTTACTTTATTGTCTTCAAATATATCGGATACTAAACAACATTTAATGTAACATAAAATGTGCAATAATCATATAAATTTGGAGTTCTTAACCGTATTTTTTTAACAAATTTTCACAACACCCTTCCTCATTTCGTCTTTAAACTCACTAAAAAAGCTATCGAATCTGATCCACATCATTAAACGAAAAAATTTTATCCTCTTTGTTTATTATACTTTATTGTTTATTTACTGTTTTCGACAATTTGATGAAATAATTTTTGAAGATACATAATTTCTCAAATTTGATCGATGAGAAAACATGTTTTCTTATTTTCTTATTTGATTATATTAAATGTCTGTTTGAACAACAGGAAATGAGGAAATAAATGAGCGTAATGTGACTAAAAAATAAACTACGTAATATTTTGGAAAAATTTTTCGTTAGTTCGGCAAATGAATTTGAAACAAACATTTGCCTAATCTGACCGTAACTTTTTTTTTTTATTTTATTAACTACAATTTAATTGTTACTTAAATTTGATGAGGTGTTTGCTTTTAAAAGTTAATGTTGCTGTTATAAAACAACAAATTACCTAATAAACTGTAAATGTAAAAACTGAAAATGTAATTAAATATTAATTGCCAAAATCATAATTTAATTTTCTAAGAATGCATAAAAAATGTCTAAAAACCTATATATTTTATCAATGCTTAAAGTTTTCAATAAATTCCGTTTTCCCCAGTTCTTATCCAATATTTTTATACCCTTCACTACAGTTATAAAAACATATACAAGTTTGTCATTCCGTTTGTAATTTTTACAGTCGGAGAGCAAAAAAGTTTATATTATATATATATATATATATATATATCGGAAATCCTTCTGGTATTAAGGTTTTTCGATTTTTTTTTTTTTTTGAGGTTTCTTTGACCTAAAAATGGTTTAGTGGCGTTTCTAAAGCCTACCGAGAATATATCATATATCATAAACATATAAGTTAAGATCAGAAAAGTTTTCCAGAACTTTTCTAATGAAGTTCAAAAAAAAACGGTTCAAAAATAGATGAGATATTTAACAAAAAAACCTTTTTCAAACCGGCTTTCGATTTTCTGAAACCCCTATATAACCTATCGGATATTTTGTTCTGAATTTTGTGCTGAAGAAATGAATTAATTTGGTCCATTAGTAAAAATATATTTTTGACCGATATTCAAGTCCTAAATTGGCTACAGACTGATTCTTATATATATCAATCACAAATATTTTTCACGAATTTCGGTTTTTTGAATCAACCAAATAAATTCATAAACAACAAGTACTGGAAATACTGCGGCGTATTTGTTTTTTTTAACTTTTTGAAGACCTATGAACCTCGTTCTTGCATAAATCTATCACATATATTTTTTTCCAATTTCAGTTTTTTAATCAATCAAATTTTTTCACAAATTTTCCACCGTAGCCTTACATTTATGAAATATTTGTTCCACACCGAAGTGATTATATCTTCTTTAAAGATATGGGAATTTTTGTGAAATTTCAAAGTATTAAATTTGTTATTTACTAACTTTTACCGGTGCGCTTCGTTACCCTAATTGATGCCACAACTAGTGCTTACTTTATGTAGGAGCTACTTCTCCCCCTGGAATTATTCACACTATTCGAAATTTGATATGAAAATTACTTTTAAAAATGTTTAAAGCTCTCACTTTAATAGGCCTTTAGGTGCGAAAATTCATATTTATCATTTTATAAATGCGATATCATAAGATAAAGGTTGTCACGAAATTTGAAAACTCTCAATGTAATAGTTCCTTAGATATGCCATAATGCATTCAATTCGCTGATGTATTTTTCACTTGTAACTACAAAAAATAATCTTCAATGATGGCAATAAATAAAAAGTAGCACATATTAATTACATAACAATAAAATAATTTTTTCAATGTCAAAACTATACGCCCAAAGATGTTAAAAGTTGCATTAAATTTAAAAGCGTAATTAATTTTGCAAGTCCCTCTATTCCTCTATAATCCATAACAGCTGTATATTGGTATACATTTTCACCGATTTCAAGTAGACCCTGGGGTATGCCTCAACGATTTATATGTCCTTAACACCGTGATATCAGGTCATGAATATTTTTTATGCATATTTTTTAAGCCTATTTTTCACTTAACTAAAACGGAATAGATGAAACATTACAATTGTAATTTCATATAAAATGTGCAAAGATGCTAATATAAAGTAGGCAAAATTTTAGATCGATTTTATAGACTTATAACGTTTTTAATATTTTATCACACCAAAACGATTTTATTAATTTGGAAACCGTTTTTCGATCACGCAATACATTAGCTTCGTTAAAATTACGCTGTGAGTGTTCCTCTGCACCTCTCAGGGCTATTCACCTTTTTTCTACCCAAAGCAGCCAGTATAGCGCTGCTACCGAGGGAACATTATCTCAAATGGTTTATAATTATAAGAGCAATAAACCTAAATTCTTTATATTGGAATACTTGAAACGATGCAAATTTTCTAATCGAAAAACTGCAAAAAATTAAAAATTTTGATTTCACCACCTGTCAATAATATAATTTAACACTGGTCAACGACACATTGATTGGACATAAGTTGGACTATTTCTATAAGATTTTGTAATTTACGTTGAAGAAATTCGACATATATACTAAAATCCACGATTACAGGAATCAAAATAAATAAAGAAGAAAAATATTTTATTTTCAAACACTTTTTTAGATTTTTTTAAATTTGAGTTCTTGCCCGTACCACATGGAACCATTTCAGATTTTGAATTTTTGTTGTTCTACTCCACGAGGTGTTGCTAATATAATTACATTAAAAGTGAACTTTAAAAATCTAAACTAAAAAAATATATATTTGAGGCTAAAATAAGGTCGCTTTCTTAAAGGTAAACGTAAAAAGAGAATTCCCTATATAAGGATTTATAAAATCTTGATTCTATTTCAAATTTATATGTAAGTATAAAATATTTAAAGTTTTTAGTGTTCACATAGATACACTATAAATAAATATATTTGTAGTTATATCCAATATAATGTATTTCATATTCATATAACACATCTCAACACGGGTGAAGGATATGTAAGATTCGGTACAGCGGAACATAGCACTCTAACTTATTTCTACTACTTCATAAATAATTTACTAATCTAGTTGTTTTTAATCAACTATAGATCCTCATTTACATTTCTTTTCATTTTGATTTTTTTATTTGTTACAATTTAAAATTTCCAGCAGGATTTTCCTTAACCTTACTGCGACAATTATTTTGCACCACTACATATAAACCTAAGTATGTTTAATATTTCTTTGCTAATACTAGTTCTATATTTTAAATTAGAAAAAAAAACTTTAGCATTTATTATAACATGTAGAAAATAAGAAACCATTATAACAAGTTTTATATAAATTATTCTTTTGCCTACTTGTTCTTGTATTTTTTAGGAGTAACTACTTTTTTTGTAGTTCTATGATTTTCAACACGAAACATAACTTTACATATAAATTATGCAAAATTACAATGAATTCGACAAGTACCATGTACTTTGAGAGTAAATTCAGTAACAGCATTCTATAAAAAATAGTTGACCAGGTGGAAAATTAAATGACAAGGAAATTAAGTATAGAAAAGTTTTATAGATATTGCATACTACTTAGATAGAAAACTTTTTTTGAGCTCTTTATTATGGGTTAACTCAAAAAATATTTTAATTAATGTCTTCCTTCTCAATGCAATAAAATATTTATGTATATCATCCACTATTATTACCACTTGGGTTGTTTTTTTTTTTTCATTATTAGAAAAAATTCTTTATTGAAACTAATTTTATATTTAAGCTGCTACTCAAAAACAGGGAAAACTTTATATATTATATATATATATATATATATATATATATATTTATTTATTTATTTATTTATATATATATATATATATATATATATATATATATATATATATATACTAAAAATTACTTAAATCAGTTAAATAATATGACTTCTCATATACTGCAAACGAAAAAAGGGGACGTAGAAGGGGTGGGATACTAAATAAAAATCTTTTATGTTACTTAAAAGATGCTCTATATTACATAAAACAATAATTATCTGTAAATATTTTAAAAATTACCGATTTAAATGTTTTTGTTTTTTTTCACACATTATGAAAAAAGTGTTCTAAAATATCAAAAGTTTAGAGTCCATATAATCGAAATTCGAACTAACTTTAAAAAATCCTTTAGAGGTTTTATTAAGCTAATGGTATACTTCAGGCAATATTCGATAACTAAATATTTTTTGCATGGTATTATTTAAATTTTTACCAAAAACCCGATTTTTCACAAAATATCCGATTAAATAGATGTATTTTTATAATTTCATAATCTTTATTATAACTATTTTCCAAAATATGAAACTACTACATTTTTTTTTAATTCACAATATTTTAAAATAAGATTTTCCTTGCACAAATCTTGTAGAAATGCTATAAATGTGGGGAGAAGAAAAGGTATACCAATATTGTGAACATAATGGAAAATATTGCAACAAAATACTTAATAAAAGTTAAAAAAATAAAATTCAACTAATAAAACTGCCAATTAC
This sequence comes from Protocalliphora azurea, assembly GCA_932274085.1. Taxonomy (NCBI): domain Eukaryota; kingdom Metazoa; phylum Arthropoda; class Insecta; order Diptera; family Calliphoridae; genus Protocalliphora; species Protocalliphora azurea. The sequence goes on along the minus strand of OW026520.1, from coordinate 14,214,950 downwards.
GAAGCTAATGATGAACTTCAACCAAGTGAGTTTCGGCGTATAGTGAGCGATGGTATATTTTACCAAATGCCGTTATTTGCAAAAGAAAATGTGCAATTATGCGTAACATGCGATTAAAATTGTGTAGCGAGAAAAACGTGTGGTAATACATTATACATATTTTTTCTCCTTTTTCCTTTAGATGAGGTTTCTTTACTGCACAAAAAAAAGAACAAGTATGAAGCAGGTAAATATAGTGAATGATATGATACAATTCATTAAAATTACTGAGTTAGAAACTTAAAAATAGCACAATGAAATGAGGTCAAGATAATTTAGCTATTACAAAATTTATTTTAATGAGTTAAAAGTTATATAAAGAAAATGAGAATAATTGTTAAACATTTTTAAACCAAAAATATTCGAAAACATTTCTAAATTAATTTGTTATTTCATTTTATGTTAAACCAAGCACATAATCCTGCCAATTCTAGGAAAAATTGCAATGTAACAATAGTAAATGCAAAAAAATCTAAAAACTTTTTAAAAACTTTTTAACGCCATATCTGTGCCTACTCGATTTTAAAAGATTTGATTCCGCTAGAATTTGACGTTGAATAATACCTAAGCATTAAAAGATAAAAATCTTAGAAACAAAAAGATTGCAAAAAATTTAATCGTAAACTCTCTCCCTGATTGAAATACAAAATCAGATTCCTGTAAGATTTGGCTCGCAAACAATGAGTATAGTAAATTTAAACTTTTTAAAATCAAAACCGACATTTAAAGATATTACACAAAATAAAAAAAAAATATATACGCGTATCTGCGCATTTTTTTAAAATTTGGCTGCTTTGTAGAACAAATACTTTTATAAGTATGCCGAAATTTAATTTTCTATGTCATTTGAGAGCTTCAGCAAGCTCTTGAAAGAGAAAAAATGGTTAGGAAATTATATATAAAATCCGTATATCTTCATTCAATGTTAGAAATTTCAAAATACCGATTCGTTAGAATTTTTAGAAAGAATAGTATTATAAGTAAGCCGAATTTAAAATTTCTACGTCGTGTAAGAGCTTCCGAAAGCTCCGGAAATAGAAAACAGGCTTTGAAAATTATATATAGATATATCCTCTCCCTGATAGAAATTTCAAAATCTGGCTCCTTTAGGACTTCTATGACGAATAGTTAAAAAAGTAAGCTGAATTTTAATTTTCTACGTGGTCCGTAGAGTTTCAGAAAGCTCTGGAAGGAGAAAATATGTTTAAAAAATTATATATGAAAACTGTGTATCTCCACTCCATGAAAGAAATTTCAAAATCTCGCTTCGTTGGAATTTGTAGAACGAATGGTATTATAAGTAAGCCGAATTGAAATTTTCTACGTCGCCTGGGAGAATGCTGTGTTCAATCATGTATATATATATATATATATATATATATATATGTATGATTAAACTTCCTTAGTTAAGCTACTTGTTTGGTGATCTATATATATATAATTGAAATTTTCTACGTCGCCTGGGAGAATGCTGTGTTCAATCATGTATATATATATATATATATATATATATGTATGATTAAACTTCCTTAGTTAAGCTACTTGTTTGGTGATCTATATATATCTATATATATATATATATATATATATATATACATTTACATACTTTTTGTCTAAATATGTAATTATAAAATTAAATATTTAAAATGTTGTCAACACGTAGTAATATGTAGAAAGCTTTAGTAAACATTTTGAGCTTAAATATATATACTTTCTACGTTTTTACATAATAATCTACTTACTATATTGTAGTTATTTGACATGCATTTTTTAATAAAATTCTTTTAATGATTGTAGTACGGTCAAATAAAATTTTATTTGATATAAGCAATTTGGTAATTGATATCTTACGATTTGAATAATTATCAAACAGAATTTGAATTGATATATGCAATTTGGCAATCGAAATCGATTGTTGTTTTTTCCTGTGGAAGTAAATAACTATAAAACAAATGAATTAAAATTTTCTAAAATAAACTAAAAGCTTATTTTTAAGAAATTCTTATTCTACTGAATATATTATCCAACACTTTTGAAATTAAATCATTGATGCTTATCTTCTACCTTCCTTCTAAAATTATAGTTCTCGCCATTAAGCATTCTAATCTTTCACTTCCTGTAAATATCTTTAAATAGTTTTGCGTGTGGCTAAGTATTTCAATTACAAAATATCTTTTGTTCCTAACTCAAAAATTACATAGCATTATTCATTACTATCAGTGTTGCCAGTTTAGACTTTTTATTTTGCTTTTAGCCTCAAAATTTTCATTTTAGTTTCTACCTTCTTTTCTAGCTATTTTTATTTTTAAAATTGCCTTAAAAAGGCTAAAATGTTAGTATTTCAACAACAAAGAAAATAGTTCCTTATTTTCTATTTTTGTTTTTACAGAATCATCCATTTAAGCATTTTTGTATATTTATTCGCATAAAAAATCGAGAGTATATATATAATTAAAAAAAATTTCACCTGCATCGCTTCATTCTCCAAATAAAAGTTCCTTAACAGAGTTACTAAATCGATATTTAAAATTATTTTTTACATCATTAACAATAGAAACTATTTATGAAAATAATTAAAAAAAGATTTTATTAATAGGAAAAATTACCCAAAGATTTGGAAATGCTTAATCAAAAAGGAATTATAGTTCAAAAATGACGAAAAATCACTCCAACACATTTTTTATATGAAATATAACCCTAATTTATGTAGAAATTTTTTGGCGGATTTTTCATTGAGTCATTTTGCTGGGTATCGTTTATAAATCTATTACAATTTCTTTAAAAGGTTTCAAAAATTAATGAGAATAAGAAAAATAAGTTTTTTAATTACAAAAACTTTCTGGCCTCATGTTTTGGAGTATTTAGCCTTTTTTGACCTTTCTTAAAGATCAATTAGCCTCTTTTTTTCTCATTTACTGGCAACACTTATTATTATATGTCATACTATTGTGCTAAGCAATTACAATTGTTCTACACTAAATCGCTTAATAACCTATTCTACATATTTGTTTACACAATAGAATATTTAGTGCAAATATGAATGAAGTTGCGTTTTGCAACTATCAGCTGTGTAAATCTGCAGCTTAATGGGTTTGAGGTTGTATAGTTTGAGAATGAGTAATGTTAATTAATTAAGCTAATTTGATGTTAAATCTAGACTATCAAATAGAGAAAGAGGGAGTTTATTTTATATTATAGGTATTTATAGCAGCAATAAACCCTTTAATAAAACTGAAGTTATTAACGTATTTAAAGGAATTTAAAATGATTTCTTTGAACGTTTTACTTTGTACGAATAATCTAAAAGGGGAAAATGAAACTTTGTTGAGGTTTTCTATGAGATTTTTTAAAATAAATAAATAGATAAAAATGACAAAAAAGGAAATTAATCTAATATCTAATTAATACTAATGTGTGTTTTAGTTGAAATACTCTTTAGTGTTGGTTAGTTTAACTTACAAAGAAAAATACAAAAACAACCACAAGTTGCTTGCTATCTAGCTGTTTGATTGAATCAGTAAGATTTGTAGATAAGGCTCTGACTGCACAACCTTGCTACGTGACGAAATGCTTTTTAAAGTAGATTTAAAAATTGGTTCATTCAATTAATCAAAAATAGTTAAAACTATTACATTTCGTCTTTATGCCGGACGTATAAAATATGCGCTCGAATGAAACATAACACAAAAATATTAATATAAATTATAAATGAAACAACATATTTTATGAATTTTTTTATTTTCTTTGTAATGCCCTCCATTAATAATTGGATTTTAATTTGCGTAACATTTGTGGAACCAGCTGTCCCCTTGTGTTTAAAATTTGTTAATGCTTTGGGCACAGCATTAATCTTCCTCAATTCTCTTTTGACCAAAGTTCTGGGCATTTTGGAATGTTGGCATTTTTCTGAACAAAATTAACATTATTTTTGCTGTGCTATTCTAAAGTACTATTATTGTCAGGTCAAAAGAATATTGAGACTCTATGTTTTCTTATAAATGGAAGTAGTCTTTATTGTGGCCGATGTTACATGCGATTCACTTCTTTCACCACAGCTACATATAACCAGCCAAACAAGAAACTTTTTGGAAACTTTTTGTTGTTTTTTGGTGCGGTATTCTTCTGAAACATTTCCTTTGACATCTGCTACATGAAATTTTTGTTCAGAAAGCTGTGCATCATCTATTTATACAGAAAAATATTTTCTCCCAAACTTTTAATTCTTTTATTACTTGTTTTTACTTTATAATTTAATTAATTTATTAGCCAAATTAATTACTTTTTATATTTTATTTAGTTTTTTAACGAAAAATATTGATGAAAACTTAAGTTTTGTTAATTCTGATCTTTATACATTGCAATACCCTCCTTAAAGTATAAACAGATTCAGAATTATTTTCTGAGTCTGAGTCAATTTGAAATTTGGAACATATGACAATTTTACTGTATCGAGACAGCTTATTGAAATTGGTTATTATCAATCCATTATTGCACCTAGCCCCCATGCAAATGTTCAATCGCAATAGGCTTTAAATGTTCATAAATGCCTTATTATGTCACCATTTCATGGATCCATAATTAAAAATAGCTCTCATACAAGTTTCGAAAATCTCTTAAAATCGCATAAACATCATATAAATCACAGTATATTTGACACAAGTTTTACACCGTATAACAAAAATTTAAAATTTTTCTCATACATGATAAATTTCATATACATCTGAAAACATACATTTTACGTAGTATAACTGCGTTTTCAGTTTTTTATTCCGTTTTTGTTTTTCATTTTTAAACGCCTTTAAATTTTTGAGAGATGCGGTAGTTTAATTTTTTATTTTGCTTCTTTCTAATTTCTATTATATGGGTATTAAATGAAAGAGCAGAATTTTGACATTCTATCGGATTACTTTCTGTTAAAATAATCAAAATAAAAGTTGCAAAAAATGTCCTTCAAATAATTAATCCTTTAATATCCTTAAAAATTTCCAACAAATAATTTCCAAAATAATATATGTTAAAGATGTTAATATCCAGTTTCAAGTACCAAAATTTTATGGTTTTAACTTTCTTTCTTCAATTGATACAACGATCTGAAAATTAGTCATAAGGAAAAAAGTACAAATTTAATTTTCAGTTTAGCGAGACTTCTGGCATATAAGACCAATACCATTTTTAAGCCATTGTATTTAAATTTTAAGTTATTCTTGCTTTATCTGTAAAACTTTAATATATTTTTGAAAGTTTAAATTACGATAAATTGAGAATTTCTATTTATTTAACTTTAAATTCATTACTTATATTTTTAATCTGTGAAAGGATAGTAGGCTATGATTTTTGTATTATATTTAATATTATTTTATGAATAATTAACAGCAAAATGCTGAAATAAGTCAAGCGCGACCATATAGTACCCTACACCGTTAGGTACCAATGTTAAACTGATTTACGGGAGAGGTTCTTATATAAAAACTATAATATTACATGGACCGATTCTTTTTAAATTTTATACTGCGGTTTTTATACTTACTTAAAACTTATTTAAATCAAATTTAATTTAAAATCTGGTATTTATTAAAAATTAAGGCGCTTAAAGTGACTTTCAGTAATGGATCTTATATGGGAACTATGTTCAATTATGGACCGATCCTGTTGAAATTTGATTATTCAATTATAGATATATAAATTTTAATTGATGCAAATAAAATTACAAAATAGATTATATAATAAATTTTAGAATTGGTGTTATAGGGGAGATATGGTTAACTAAAGGCCGATCTTTACGAAATTTGATAACATAATTTATACAATACAAATAATCCTATTTACCTCAAATTTCATATAAATATATTCACACAGAAATAAATACAAATCGATTTCAATTACAAAATTGCTTATATCATTATATTAATTAATGGAAGGCAATTGACTTCTTATGTAAATTTCACTTATTTTTTTAATTGAATAAATAAAATGCGTGATAGGAATTTTACTAAAAATTAATCAAGGTATTAGTTGAATCTTTTAAAATATTAACTGAATTCGTACCATTTCATAAAAGTAAATTACATATTTACATATAAATATTTATTTAAAATATTTATTGCAAAAGTTATGTACATAAGTATTTAAAAAATAGTATATTAAAAATAGTATATTGCGGAGATTTCCACAATGCTCTTTATCAGAAAAATGCAGTCATCCCATTGAAACAGTGCAATATGGGGAAGCGGGTAAATTGATTAGTCTATCAAATCTGCACAATAAGAAGAACAGTGAGAGGTATGTGAGATTATGTTTTTACAAAGAGGCAGAATTAATCAAAGAATCTTTACCTTTTGTTTTTTGAAATAATATCCGGATGATTTGGTGTTAAATTTTTGTTTCATTGACGGAAAATTCTGCAATAAGACTAAAATTTGTAAAAAACTATTAACAATTCTTAACTTAATAAAAACTAAAAGGTTTATTTTTATATATATTTTGTTTTTTATTTATTTATTTATTATTTTTATTCATTTTTAAAATATTATTAATTTTGCTACAAACTTTTTGAAGAATTTCGAGTTTATGTAAAAGAAAAATTATAACGAATTAAAAAGTTAATTCAGTTAATTAGTAATATAATTAAATTTAAATGGAAAATGAAATAACATAACAATTAAAAAAATTTTTTTGAATATTTTTTCTGTGCATATTCAAGACAATTATGATTACTAAAGCATTTTTACGGGGCTAGACACAATAATGGACCGATTTCAAACACTTTTTTAAGCTTCGTCTCTAAGTTTAAAAAACGGCGGATAAACATTGACAGAATACTTTTTAAAATTGTATAAAATCTAAACTGTTGAAACTAAAAGAACAAAATGTGGGATTAACAATTCCATTATGATGTTTTTTAAACTAATATAATTTCAGAATAATTTATTGGAAAACCTCAAGGATGTTTAAGGATAAAATAACTGAAGGACATTTTTGACATTTTGAAAGTCAGAAAAGATAAAACAAAAAATTTAACCGGAATTTTTGAAACATATTCAATCATTTGATACCCATTTCGTCTTTGTTGGGCAACTAACAGATTTTAAAATAATTTATAAACAAATTATTAGTTTTGAAATTTTAATGTCCATTGAAAAGATATTCGAACACGCAATGAAAAACTGAGTACGCAGTTCTATCATAAAATGTCTCCATTTTCATGTGTATATGGTTTCTTTTATGTGTGAAAAATGCTGTTATATAAGCAGAAATCATAGTACCAAGTATTCATAAGAATCAATTCATAATTGTCCATAGGTCGCATATAAGGCCATTTCGGATAATTTCGAAAATCATTTTGAGAATCAAGACTTGGTGAACACTTGGTTTTTAGTGAAAATTTAGATCTTTTGTGAATAATCAGATTTTGATTAAAAAATTGAATTTTAGTGAATAAATATATTAACATATTAAATTTTAAAAAAAAGTTATTTTGAATGGAATTGACAAATATAGGTTTCACAATATTATAATATTATTTTAAATTTCTATAAAAATTTTCAAAAAATATTAAATTGTGTTATTTTAAATAATATTTAACACAATAACTCAAATAACATATTTTTCGAATTAGGTAAATATAAATTGTATTAAAAATAATCACATAAATTCTATTAAAAATTTTAATAAAAGAACATATACTCAATTTATTATTTATTTTAATTTAAAATTTTATATTTCTATTTAATCTTAAGCAAAATTTTATGACCAATTTTCATATACACATTTACACATTTATCAAGAAACAAATTTGACAAAATATTTACCTTAATTTTATGGCTTATTATCCTTAATAAGCAACCAGCCTTAAAAGCTTAAACATTAATCCCAACCTCTAACAAATTTCTCAAAATTTATGTATTTCATTATATATTCAATATTAAACGAACACAAATGTACTGATAGAGAAAAGAAAACTGTAACATGCACAAACATTGTAATAAAACAAATCATAATATTTTAATAACAATAGGGTAAAATATGATTTTTTTATCCTTAAATATTATAAGAAGACATTTAATAGGAAACTAAACCAGCGAGATAAGTTGGCAAGAAATTAAGTTACATTAAAAAATAATTCCAAATAACAGAAGGCAAATAAAATTACAAGAAGATTTTGCAGCATAATTAAATTTTCCTTCATGAAAGTATTTAGAAAATTATATCTTAATGGATCAACTTTAAACATTTTTTAGGTATATTTTCTTAAAAATCTTTCCATTCTAAAAAATTACAAATTTTGCTGGGTTTACAATCCTATGAATATATTTACATGTATATGTTTATGATATAATTTTTCAAACACTTAAACACACACATAAATAAAAAATAAATACTCACGCATTACACATTACAACGAAGGTTATCACTGAAAAAATTACCATACAAATGTGCTTTACTCTCGAATTATGATTTCAATATAAACGTGTTATACTTAAAACATTCTATTGTATATTGTATTGTTGTATTTATGTAAAAAAAATATATATATATTTATAACTCACATACACACATTATTAAAATTTTATACAGTATTTATTTTTTGTTATACATTTTTTATTAATAATAAGTGTTTGTTTAAGCTTCATGTGATTTTATACTCTATTACTTCTTGTATCTTGTAATTTTGTATTCTTGTCATTGTCATATTGAATTGTAAATAATTATAGATTTTCTTAAGCTGACATTATAATTTATAAAAGATTTTTCTTGTTTTCTAATTTCTGTCTTTGGTTTAGATATTTTTGTACTGGTAATTATATATGTAAGTAGAACAATAGACAAATATTACGATCACGTAGTTTATTACAATTGTGTTTTGAATGCGTATAAATGTATGGATGTATTAACAGTTTTCTATTGGAAAAAAAAGAAGAGGTGCTGGAAAAATTAATATGAAAATAAGTTTTTGATTTGTGTTAGCAGATATATGTATAAAACCAAAAATTTTGAAGAAATTGATGTTAGAAACATGTTAGTGTTATAGTGGATTTATATAAAAAAATTAGCTTATAAATATTTTAGTTATTTTCCAATAATATAATAATAAACGATGGGATTTAGGTGCAAAATTATAATCATGTAACAATATAGCAATTTAGTTTCAGTTTGTGGTTTCTTAATAAAAACGATGTTCTATGTCCCTCTACAAGACTGTACTATACTGTAGCTTGGCAAGCATAGAGGCCATAGATTTAGTCAGTACAATCCTTATATTTATTTAAAGTGTTTCCTAATGTTTTAACATTTTTTGAAGCACTAAATTAAGAAAAACAGTTTATTTTATTAAAATCATTACCTCACTCTATTACTTTTTTGAAATATTTTTAAATTGAGTAATAATTGCTTTGCTTCCACCAGATTAATTGCTACTAAATATTGAATATTTTAATTTGATCTTATGTTTTTTTATAAACAGGGAACTCGTAGGACGTGCAAATCAAACTATGGCCTGTCTGAAATTTGTATCTCCTAAACTACTAGTCAAATCGAATTGAAATGAGTGGGAGAGTCGTAGAAGAGACCTAAGCTTTCAGAAAAATCTTTTTGTAGTCACTATGTGACAAAACGAGGTAAGCTACAGGGTGTCAAAGTTGACTAACTCGATCATGTAAGTTTCAAAAATCGTAACTTATACAAATCAAGACTGATTTCAAAGATTTTTATATTTTTGTAAATTGCTTGTCCAAATAAAACTTACATATCTACACACCTAAGTTATCTCTTACAGTTAAAAGGTATTTACGCATGAATTTTGAATTTTTGATTTTTTGCCTCGAATTTATTTCGTTTTTCGGGAATAAGTCCTGGGGTATGAGGGAAAATTTTTTTTAAATATTCTGTAATACATTCTGAAATAATATGCAGAAGAATTTTTTTATTTATCTCAATTCGTCTAGAATTGAACATTCTGCACTTTGAAATTAGTAAGAAAAATGGCTATTTTAGTTCTATGGCTATTATAGTACTATTATTTCACTTTTCCTCAAAATTTTTTAAACTCATTGCTGTGCTCCTCTCCATTTGTTTTCTCTGATAGAGAACATAGGGCGAGAAGTGGTAGAGAGAGTTGCACGAATAACACTTCACGACTTTTGTTGGTAATTTACTATTACATTGGGAATTATACTTTGTGAAAATATTAAAAAAGAAAAAATTTTTATTGGTTTGTTTAGATTTAATTTTATTTTTATTTAAAAAAAATCACTTATAATCAGTGTTTTTTAACGTTAATTTATGCACTTTTTAGTGAATGATGTAGTAATTTTTAGTAATTTTCTAAGTCATAACACTTTTTATGGGTTTAATTGGACCACAGATCAAAACACAATCGTTCACAATGAAAATACAAAGAAAAATTTCGGATTTTAATGGTTTATATTCTATAAATCTTCAAATTTGGATACCTCGAGCTTTTTGCCAAAAATGAGCAAAATTTAAATATAAATAAATGAGAAGTCTTAAGCAATAAATATTGCTGATCATTTTAATAATATTGCTGATAATTTTTTTAATCATTTAATCAACTTGCAAAAGTAAATAATATAACATAGCAGGATATGTAAATATATTTTATATCCTTAGTACTCAAGGAAAATTATACGAAAAAATGGTTTAACATCGAAATTGTTGAATGTAGCATCTTCTGTATGTCTTATACATACTGCTAAAAGTCACCGATAATCATGTATTTTCTGCGTGAATTATTCGCGGTTAAAGCTGACAAAATCAGTTTTTACATATATCTTGTTTATTATGCTTCATACGTGTTTTGATGATATTTCAATATTTATAGAATTTAAAATTTCTAACAATTTTGCTGAAGTATATTTTTATTTGCCATTATTAGTTTTGGAGTTATAGCGCATTTTATGTTAGATTTAATGTTCTTTAGTAGCCCTTATATTATAGGATGATATAATCAAATTTTAAGGATAATTTTACCAACCATCTTCTAAAGATATTCACTTATCTTCTGTTGAACATATTTTCGATAAATATTTTTATGGTCCACATTAGGGTGTCCGCAAATATAGAATTTTATATGAGGCTATCGCAAACTGGGCATATAACTGAGCAAAGACTTCGGCACATAACTGATCAAAGACTTCGAGTACATAACTGAGCAAGTCAGAGGACTGTCTCTACAAGATTTGTTGAAATCTGAGAATATTTTAAACTTGCACTCATATAAATGCTATAACGAAAACACAGAAAAATTATGATTTTAAACGACTATTTATAGATGTTCCAGGCCTAAATATGGTCCAATTTTAATAGAAATTTGAAGTGACAGTCATCAGACTTGGTAAAGTACGTACCCAAGTCTTTTCAGTTTGCTACTGAAATATTACCCTGTAGTTTTATTGAAATATTTACATTTGGGGACAACCAAATATGGGCCAGGAAGAGATTTCTCATCAATTGTTATAATAAATAATAAATGCGTATCTTTAGAAGATGGCCGGTATAAATATCCTTACAATTTAACTATATCGTCTTGAAATATAGCGAATAATAAATAACATTAAATATAATATAAAATATGCAATAATTATATAAAGGTGGAGTTTTTAAACAATTTTGCACAACATCTTTTCTTATTTCATTTTTAAACCCACTTCCGAACCCATTGTATTTTTTATTTTCTTCTAATTTTTTTCTTCTTCTAAAAAAGCTTGATAGTATTAAACCGAAACTTGTTATTATATTTTTATTATATTTTCAGTATAAAAAATATTTGTTTCATATTGAAAATGAGCAAAATGATTTTATAAACAAATACAACAAAAACAGGGTGTCCGCCATAATTATAGTTTATACTTTGCGGCCTATATATTTTACTAAAAGGAATGTATAACAATGAAGATTTGCACAAATAGTTCAAGGATAAATTTAAATGCGAAAGTCAAAAATGGGCGTGGTCCACCCACTTTACGGCCCACCTCCCAAATATGGTGCTCTTTTTACAAATAGTTAAGGAACCAATGTAATGTAAAAATAGGCGTGGTCAGCCTACTTTACCGCATACCTCCTATACAAGGTAAAATTTTAAAAAAGTTGTAGATGGTGAATATATAGATTCGGCCAAGCCGAATATAACATCCTTACTTGTTTTTATTTAGATTTATCTTTCAATTTATCGTCAGTCTTACACAGCTAATTATTGTGACTGATGAGTTTGGCAGGAATGAAACAACCTAAGTTGTTCCAGAATTATGTTAATTATCTACTTTGGCAAACTTAACATAATTAAATTCATAACAGTAAAACAATTAAGTATTAAAGAATAATTTGTCACTTATATTTTAACTACTCCATTTCCAACAATTACAATATCTTATCTCACCTGAACACTAACCAAATATCTAAATTATACCATAACTCTATTTAAACCAAAAATTATAACATATCACATAATTGCAACAATATTTACCCATAACAATATGATCAGCGATAATCAAGTTAACACTTATGGCACTATTATAAATTTAATTATAATTAACTGATTAATTCAAACTTATACATATAAAATCGAGCCATAAATGTTGTTGTTGTAATTGTAGCCAACATGTCGCATGCACTAACACCCAAACAAACAAACCAACAACACACACTTGCAAACGTACAAATATAAATATATATAGTTTTACCTACACACTTACATTTACTGGAGTATAATTTAACCACATAATTTTAATCAGTCATTTATAAATTACTATACTTATAGGAAAAAAATAAAACTTCAATGCTAAGCGATGGGGTGTTTTTTCTCGACACCTCTTTTTTGTTTTCTTATAGCTTACAATTATTATAAACTAGTGAAAGAAGGGAAGAGGTTAAATGAGAAAATAAAATGATAAACAATAAATTGACTTACATGTATAAAATATTTATAAATCGTTTGTACGCATAATTAGCTTGTCATTAAATGCTGTGGTTTAATTTTCAACAAAAATTTTACAAAATGCGTACCAAAAATACCAACAATTGCAACACAAATACAAAAACAGTAACGCATAGTGGGGCCAATTGTAAAAATGGTGGTAATAAATCTGTATCTTCTAAAATACTGGTCGCATCGAATTGAAATAGATAAAAAAAGTTATAGAGGAGGACCTAGATTTTCAGAAAAATTATCTGTAGTTACCCTGTAATAACACGAGATAAGCTGCAGAGTGTCAAAGTTGACCACCTCAAGTATTTAAAAGTTTCAAAAAATCTTAGTTCTACAAATCAAGTCAGATTTTACAGATTTTTGTATTTTTGTAAAGTGCTTGGCGATGTAAAGAAAAAATATGCTTATCCTATCTAAGTCATCTCTTACAGTTAAAAAGATATTTACACTTGAATTTTTAATTTTTGATTTTTTTCCTCGATTTTATTTCACTTCTCGGAAATAAATCTTAAGGTATATGAATAAATAGTTGTTTTAAAATGTTCTATAATTTCTAATACATTCGGAGATAATATGCTGAACATTTTTTTCATTATCTCAATGAGTTTAAACTCACTCTGAAATAAGTATGAAAATATAAACAATATTTAATAAATTTAATCGACTATTACGAGTATTATCCCTTTACGCAAACATACGCACCAGGGAAATTGTACGTTACATATGGAATTGTACGCACATATGGAAATACACAATAAAATATTACGAAATAGTGAATTTTGCAAGTTTTAACACGAGATGCAAGTTTTGAGGACAATATATTATGCTTATTATAACTACTTATAGAGACTTATTATGTATCAGTGTCTTGTCTTTTGAAATATATAAAGAAAATCATTTTTTTTATTTGAAAAGAAAAGTGAAAAAATAGTAGGGGACATTGGGGTAAACTGGAGTATACTTTAACCTTGCTATAATAATATACCAACCAATAATATTTTGAGCCCTCCAATGAAACTGTTATGCAGAATGATTTGTTAACTGACAAATCATTACAAATTACAAATTTTAAGATATTTAGTGTTTATCGAATATGTTTAAACGATTTTGTATTTACGAGGCCACACGAAGATCAGAATTCCAAATAGTAATGAAAGCGGACACATAACAACTGATTGAAACAACAAGGCTGTAATGAATCTATTATACCCTTCATCACTTTGCCAACAAATAATAAACTTTACGCCTTAAAGCATGCTTTCGTATTTTCACATTTATACTTACAAAAATAATCTACATTTTTTTTTAAATTAGAAAAATGTAAGCACAAAAATAAAATTAAACTTAAAATTAAAATCATAGCAAGCGCTCTTTCCAAAAAAAAAAAAAAAAAACACGGATAACTTCTGATGATTGTTAAATTTATATACATATGTCTGTATATGGATACATACTTATACAAAAAAACAAGAACACTGGGTTACTGCAATGCTTATATATATGGAACGATATAGTTAATTCAAAAAACCGAAATTTTAGAAAAATATTTATAACATATTTGTATAAAAATGAATTCCGAAGCTTATATAGAACCTTCTCAAAGTCAAAAAATACGTTTTGGCCGATATCTCAGTTACTAATGAACCGATTTTATTCATTTCTTCCGCAAAAACATTCCAAAAAAAGATTTCGAATTTCCTGTGCAAAAAGGAAGTCATATACGGCTCATATACGGGCTTACATAAGTCGAAAGTAAATACGCCTTTAGAAGTCTTTTCGGTTTTTTGGCGAAATCTCGGCTATTAATGAACCGATTTTACCACATTACCCCAATTTCATAATTTTTACGCCAAGTAGAGATCTGAAAATCATTATATGTTTGGGAAAAATTTTTCTTTTGGATATGTACGAACTGAAGTATTTAGCTTTGTATTCACCGATTTAAAAATTATCTTAAACTGTATATCTCAGAAATATCAGCACTTTTTAAATATACTTTATTTGCTTGCACTCGAAAAGATTAAAATCAGATGTTTCATGGCTGAAATATAATTTACAAATGTAGAGCAATAATGGCAAATGTATACCAATAGTTCTTTTTAAGATAAAAATTAAAAATTCGTAAAAAAAATTAAAGGCACAGAGTTCATTATACCACAGTTTCCCCTACTGTAATTTTGTAAAAAATAGCCATTTTTCATACTATTTTCAAAGTGCTGAATTTAAACATTTTACACAGCTGGACGAATTAAGATAATCAAAAAATTTTCTTCAGCATAGTATTTTAGAAAATACTGCAAATTGCAGAATATTTCTAAAAAAGTTTTCCTTCATATACCTCAGGACTTATTTCTCGAAAAACAAAATAAAATGTATAAACACAAAAAGTTCGGATTCTTTTACATAGCCTGCATTGTGAAATTAAACAAAAACTTATACGGCAACGGAAAATAAACAAAAATTGTATGTATTTTCTTTTCATTTATTTTTTTTACTTTAAACGTTTTTCAATTTTGTTTACGAAGTTCACATAAATTAAAAAAATAATGAAGTCGGAGCGAATTAAAAATAAAATTTATTTTTAAAACGAGACGCATTGCTCGTTTTTTATACAAATTTGTATGAAAATTATCGGACCGTGCTTATTGTGTTTATACATAAAGTCGAGGCAAAAATTCAAACGTAAATATATTTTTAACTGTAAGAGATAACTTGAGTGATTAAGCTAATTTTTATCATGCCAAGCACTCTACAAAAATATAAAAATCTTTGAAATCGGACTTGATTTACAGAAGTTACGATATTTTGAAATTTTTACATACTTGAGGTGGTCAACTTTGACACCCTGTGGCTTATATTTCTTTTTTCTACAGTTTAACTACAGGATGATTTTTCTGAAATCTTAAGTCTTCTTGTAAAACTCTCCCATACAATTCAATTCGATCCGACCAGATACAGATTTGTTACCAAAAATTTTGCGATTGGCCCCACTCAATAATAAAGTCAGATATAAACTAGATTATGATGACAAATATAAGTACTCACCAATACATATATGTATGTTTACAAAAAAACTTGCACGTATACAAACGAATAACTATACGAGGGTTGCAATATTAATGCTCACGTAATTTTAAGACATATTACCACTACTTCTAAATAACTCTCGTTTTAACAATTATACGCACTATTACACTTACATACTCTTATATTTAAACAAACAAATACTCACACTCATACACACAGACAGTTGAGTGAAAGAATAAAAAAAACGACAAGCTGAACGAAAACAAAAAACCAGCAAAAAAGAATCAAAACCAATATTGGTATTGTATACAACAAAAGTAACAACAACGACTTCATCATCCAAAAAACACACATCATCATTACAAATGCAGCCATAAATATATTCACTCATACACAAGCAGATGTACACTTAAAAACAGTCACACAGACAACACATTTGCTCACATACATATAATGGTTTTTCGTATTCATATTAACATTATTTTTGTTATTGGCGGTAGTACTGGCGGCCAATATTATTGGCATGTTACGCATACGCAACCAATGATTGTATTTTACAATCTGCATACCATTACAATCACACACATGCATACATCATCGATAACAATATCATAGTATAAATGTCATCAATACGATTGTTGTTACACTGTATGCATAACAAAAGGATATGAATGCGAGCAAATGTTATTGTAGTTGTTAATGTTATTGTAGTTGTTAACTGCGTAAGTGTATGATTGCCGCTACTTTAATGTAAACATCTGTGTCTGGGTGTGTGCGTTATTGTGTAAGTGTGTGCGTGAGCTTATAATTGGCATACGTGTTGATGATGACAAGACAAGGTTGCAAACTTGTTGACATGTTATTGCAAAAATAAGAAAACATTTCATGGAAACTCATCATGCATTTTTTATGATTAATAAGGTTATAAAAATGCAGTGTTGATGGAGACGTATCAGGAGGAATGCTTAAATACTTAAAGGCTTAAAGATGAACATACTCCAAATCTTACCTTACTATGTAAACAAATTTTATTTAAATTAATTTCATATAAAAATATTTTGATAAATTAAATTTCAAGTACTAATTTTATTCGAACAGTTTGTAATGATAAGTTAAATTATGCTACGTTATATTAGGTCGAAGATTAGGGGCAGTAATGACTCACAACATTACGAGTAAACACTTATGACTGCTCGGCATGTTATACGCTCTTTTAGGAAGAACCTTTTTACAGAAAAATTTTCTCGTATATTTTTTAATTAACACAGTTGTTTAATTTTGCATCCAAATTTAATAAATATATTCAAGTAAATATAAAATTAAAATCAAATTTAAGTAACATTTTATTTCTCTCTAAAATGTTTAATTCATTCAATCATCTACTTTATTGATTTCATATATTTTTTAATTGGAAAAGTTTTTCTCTTTTTTATTTTTTACAGTTTTTAGCCATTGATATAGCCATTTTGGTGAGAGGTGTGAATATAAAAAAATGTTAAATTGAATGAATTTTTTTACTAATATACTTGGTGATTGGTAACTTTTTTCTATGTATAAGAATAAATCCAAAATTTTGCTTAGCTAATTTTTTGAAGTTTCTCAGGAAATCCCAGTTCATAACTCTAATGTACTCCAAATTTGACATATTATACGAGTTACTCATACGATCAACCGCCGCACAGAGGGGGAATTTCAGAAAAATGGAGGTTAATTAAATATTGAGAATTAATATTTTGGAAAAGTAAAAAAAAAAATAAAAAAAATATGTCCCTCAGATTATCAAATAACGTAATAGTTCATTAGCCTTTGTCATACTTATAATTATGATATTTAAGTAACCCAAATTGTAAAATCTTAACAAGCAATTGGAATACACTCAATACATTAACTGTAGAAATAATATGACACAAATATGCGAGGTTTGCAGCATTGCAAAAGTTTTAATATTGGAATAAGTTATTGAGTGACTTTAGTAAGTTGCTCAAATTTTAGGCTAAGAACTCAAAGAAAGAAAAACGTTTAGTAAAGCAGACTTCTTTTCTACCATCAAAAATTCCGCTTCATAATTTTATCATTACAGGTAAAGTCATACTAGTCACAACCTTTTCAGCTTTTTTTATATCAAACTATTTAAAAAAAATCAGCAAAAGTTAACTTAAAATGTGTTTTAATATTAATGTTGAACAAAGAATAAATTTAACATAATATTTAATGTATAAAAAGTTCAAAAATTATAAAGAAAATCATTGTGAATTTTTACACAGAAAAAAAAAATAAAAATGTTATCAGTTTTTATGAAAAATAAATGATTTTATTGAAGAATGAACAAATTTAAAAATTCTTAAATTCAAAACTTCAACACAAAGATCCTGTTAATTTTGATATTCGCAAAAATTTTAAAAAATTATAACCCCAATATACATACACAAACAACTTTTAAATTTAAAATGCCTTTTAAATTAAATTTTTCATACAAATTTTGTCTCCATAATGTATTTTAAAATCAAAATTTGTTTCTGAATACGGAAGATAATATATAAACAATAATATACACTAATTAAATTCTGTAAGAACATTTGTTTTCGTTAACACTGAAATCAACTCAAATTTTAATAAGATATTTTACAAAACGCATTCAATTATATTTATCTCCAATTAGCATTCCCACTGCATTCGTTCATCAAATATTCCCCTTTATATTGAACTTTTCTTGGTTTATTAACCTGCTAAAACTTTCTAAAGGAAACAACTTTTTTATGGTTACGAAAAATCAAATCATTTTATCACTTTATTTAACAACATTATTATTTATATAAGCTTATTGCAAAATCTCTTTAAAAAATTAGGTATTATATAAACATTACAATTTCTGCTAAATTCTATTTACATAACTCTATTTTTACAACTTTTTTCGCTTTAAAACAGCCTGCTAATTTTGTATATTTTTTTCGCTTATTCCTTTTTTTATATTTTTTTTCTCATTTCAATTTAATTTAATATAGTGCACCATCATGAGCCAGTGTTCACGTAATTTCTATGGAGCCCACACACATATAAAAGACAAAAAAGAACTAATAAAACTAAAAAATGTAAAATTAAAAATGCTGGAAAAAAGCAACTAAATGTTCTACTCTCTAAAGGTTTAAAAAAATTAACTCAACTGTTTGTTTGTATGTGGAAAATTTTTCATTTAAATGGAAGTTGGCTTGAATTTACAAACTAGAAAAGCAAAAAAAAATAGGAAAACATTAAAAATCCACCAAGTTTTGATATCATTACCTTGATTAGTTAGTCAGTCCGTCATTTTATGTTTGAAAAGAGTGACTAGATATGAATGTGTATCAGCGTGAGTGTAAGTGTAAGCGCTGTGGTGTGTGTGGTAGATCAAACAAAAAAAGCGATGTTACAGACAGAAAAAGAAAAAGTTTTTAATTTTGTTGGTGGTTCTTTTAGTAAGGGAGTTTTATAGTTTCTCTGGTTTTTCTTGTTTTCTAAGGTCAACGTAAATATTTAAATAAGATTTTTTATGGAGCTGGGACAATTTTAATGTTTTAATATATTTGTTAGAGAATATTGAAACTGGAAAGGATATATTAAAAATCTATAGCATATTCTTCTAAAATTTTAAGGTACAATTGTGAAAAAGTTTAAAACTCCCTCATCATATTTAGTTCTAAGTATCAAAATATGTTTAAACGATTTATAAATTTTAAACTTAATAGAAATAAACTTAATTATATTTAAAATACACTTATGGCGTATACGTAGTATTTAATTTATTTTAAATAATGCTTATACGCTCAAGTGTTTTTAAGAAAGTATTATTAGCAGTGTTACCAGTTTAGCTTTTTAAAGACTAAATTTAACCTTTTTATTTTGCTTTCATACTCAAAATTTTCGTTTTATCTTTTAGCTTTTTTCTAGCTTTTATATTCTCAATATTGCCTTAAAAAGGCTACAATATTAGTATATCAACAAAGAAGAATATAATTTCTTACTTGCTTTTACTAATTTTATTTTTACAGAATCATCCATTAAAGAGTTTCTATATATTAATTCGCAAAAAACAATCGACATATAATACATTAATATATTTTATAAAAATCTTCGCCTGCAGCACTTCAATCTTCAAATCAAACATAACTTAACTTACTTAACCAATTATTATAATTATTTTTTAATATACGTCATTAACCATAGAAACTAAGGTCTATCCACAAAAAAAAAAAGTTCCTTTTTAAAAATAATATTACTTGGCAACCATAGATCAATTCGCTACCATTTTTTTGCAAAATATATCAGTATTACAACACTTTTAGTTTTTAACTTTACTAAATGTAAAATATTGTTGATGCAAGAAAAAAAATCAAAAAACAATTTTGAGCAAAATGCTTGAAAATCCAAACTCAGTTTATAGTAAAGTACCTCGGTATTTAAATGTTTCAATAAATTTAGTTATGTGGGTAATGTGTCTGTGTAAAATATGGTCTGTGTAAAATATGTATAAAAAACATTTCTAAATTTTTCACAAATTTTACAGTTTTTGGGAAATTTATCTATCTATTAGTAGTTATACTATCTAGAACATAAAGAAATGGTTATAAAAGAACAAATAAACACTGAAACTTATAAAAAAAGTGTTGATAGAAGTCTAAAACTTTTATTCAACAACACAATGTTTTGTGCTATTTTAGCCAAATTTTGCCAACACCCACAATGTAAAAGAGACAATTGAACTAAAAGTGCAAATATTATAAATTTTTTTATAAAAGTAAATTCTTTAAAGGGCCCTAGATCCTGAGAGATATTGGGTGCTGAAGAAAAGACCATTAAAGAAGAACTAATAAATAACAAAAAGCAAATATTTTCAGAATAAGTGGCGAAGAGTCTGCTCTAATGGTGCTAAAAATACCGCACAAAAACTAATGTGGGGGTATAAGAAAATAGTCCGAAAATTTTATGAAGGCCAATAACAATAACATAATTTTTATTTTATTTTTAATGTAAATATATTAATTATTTAGGTAATATATTATAGTTATTAGTAGCTATATAATTTGTTTGGGAATTTTGTGGGAGATTGTGGTTCATTTTGCTAACAGCGGTTCTATATTTTATTTAGAAATTTATTACAATTTATATTTAAAAAAAATATTCACAACTAATGAGAAAAAAAGTTTAAAAAATATTAGCCTTTTTCTGGCCTTATTTTATTGGATCATTTAGCTTTTACCGACTTTTTTTAAAGTACAGTTTAGTCACTTTTTTCTCACCTCCTGGCAACACTGATTATTAGTCCCTACAAGCAAAATAATATCAAAGGTTCGAATTCGTATTTCTTAAAAGAAATATTTTATTTCCGCAATAATCATATTCGAGAGAAATTGTGCGTCACAGGCGATATATCTAAGCAAAAAGAAATCAATACGAAGAAAAATAAGCAATATTGCTAGAAAATATATCTAGGTGAAAAAAAGAAGATACCGCCAGACAATCTTCTGGAAGATACAATAAATACATAGCAAAATTATCTCTAAATAAATCTTAAATTAACAAAATAAAGAAAACCTTTTCATCTTTTAAGATATGCACGTACATAACATAACATCAAAAAGCTCGAAAACTAAATCGCACAAAAAAAAATGGTTTGCTAAAGGCAAACAAATTTCTTCAATATTCTTTCATTTTTAAAAAAATTTTCTTGCAGATGGTCTCAATAGAATATTATCAATTTATGGCGGAGGCGACAATAACCTTACTGAAAAATGGGCGATATTTTTAGTATAAAAATAATAAAAAAATTTTAAATTTTACACATTTTTTGATGTTTATTGCCTAATTTTCTTTAAACTGATAAAAATGCAATATTATAAAAATATTGCTTTGATAATTTTCATCCAAATAATAAAAAGAAGATATAGAGTAAATTTTTATCCAGGAACATATCTTTCAAAAGTTTATAGGGTTAATATCTATAGAAACACATTTTAAACTTTAAATTTCCTCCTTTTTAATGCAGGTATTATAAAAACAACCATTGCCAATTATCTGACTGACACAAATCTTTTAATAAACTCTAACAAATTTTCTAGCAAAAATAGTTTGGAAAAAAACACTCCAGAAAAACTTTTCGAAGTTTATTCTTACAAAGTGTGCAGTTTAGCACACAGTTCTACATGATTGTTAAACAATATTGTTGGGTAATTAGTTAACAATTTAGCAAAGAAAAGCTGCAGTAAGTAATGGTAGATATTTTTTCACCCATTAGCCTTTTAATTGGCGTGTTTGAACAATATTGAAAGAAAGACTATTTAAAATGAAAACAAAAAATAAAAAGTTAAAATAAAACTTTTAAACTTGCACAGAAAAAAATAAAAATGGATTTCAATTACAAAATTGGTTACACTAATTAAATTTTTGATTGATTTTGCTCCAATCACCAAAATGATACTATTAATTAACCGAAATAATTACTTTTAGCTAACATTTCAATTAAGTTTTTTAATTGATCCAATAAGAACTATTATTGAAATTTCATTTACAAATAACAAGTAGAATATTTATTGATCTGATTCTAAAATTGATCAAATCTGTACGATTGCACAAAAATGCTTCTTTGGATAATAACACGAATTTTATACAAATTGTTAATCGCTTTATTACGAATATTAAAATAAAAACTGTTTTACAATTATAATGTAGATATATGCAGTATAATGAACATATCGTCGTTGCTCTGACAAAAAAAGTTATGTATAATCTGTCAAAAATTATTATTGGACTATCGGAAAGGCTTTCCGATGGTCGCACACTGACCTACCAAACCATTTTCAAATACATCTACTAGTCACTGAACAAATTCATGTAAGATTTGGTATGGCATTCGTATAAAAAATAAATTCTATTTTTGCTCTCCAGGAAGCTTGTTAAAAAACACATAACTGTTTTTATAGGAGGTAGACAACCTAGGGGATGGCATACAAATAAAAATATTAAAGAACATGTGACAGCCTGTCTGAAGAAATATATGTAAACCTTTATATATATTTTATATATAATAATTATATTTATTTTGTTTTGAAATATTTTTTCCTTTTTTATTTCTTTAAACAGCAGTCGAATAAAAATTAAAAACAACAAGAAAGTTAATTGCATTAATAATTAGTTTTTATTAAATTTTAAATTAAAATAAATTAACAACTTAATTAAATCATTATATACAATAATTTGTTCTGCAGGAATATTTTAAAATACTATAAAACTCAAAATCAAAAATTAAACACTTCATTTAAAATTGAATCTTACGTCAAACTCTTTTTTCTCTAATTGAATTATTTGTCCTAAAAAGAAACAATTTCTTATACATGTTTTTCTTGAGTACATTTCCTTTTTTTCTTATCATTTCAAGAAAAAAATATTTTTATTTAACACATGCCTTATTTCAACAATCATATGTCAAACGTGCGTTAACAATTGACTGAATTACTATATATTTTATTTCTCTTTTTTCTCTTTTGTTTTATTTCACTTTATTTTCTACCCAACTGGCACAATTACTGACACTAGAAAGGCAAAAATACAAAAAAAAAAAATACAACAACACATTACCAGCCTCAGGCCAATAATAAGTACATAGAAGTAGCAAAATAATCTAGCTACAACCATATATAAAACCATAAAAACTCTTGAAAACATAAAAAGGGAAAAATAACTGACAAATTTGTTAGAAATAAAAAATAGAAAATCACGCATACATGTGTTAAACATCCTTCTTTTCGTCTGTGTGCAATTTAGTGCCCTACAATTGGGCAAAAAAATCCAGTAGATGGTAAAACAAGCATAACATCAAATTGTTATATTTAGAATATTACAGAAGCTTTTAAAATAATTCTGTAATAGGGATAGATCAAAGGTAGTCAGCCGTTGTCAGAGTTTCAGGTTCTCAAGAAACAAAACTCATTGAAACTGTTCTGGGTACAGGGTCACGCTTATGAACGGGTACGCTGATGAATTAGTACAAGTAGGAGTTTATATTCATGCACTTCTTGTGAAAGCATCTATCTAGGACTAAACACAATTTATCATAAGATACGGGAGGAATATTAAATCAGACGAAGTTTGAAGAAACTCACCAGGTTGTAGATAAACAAAGATACTCTGGCAACCAAAAGATATAAAGACGTTAAAGTCCTTACTTAATATGGAAAATGTTAATTGCGATGGTATATTTGAATTATTTCGGGCCATAATAAACTGAGTTATTTTCTGAACAAAATATGTTTGTGTACAATGAATTTATGTAAATGGTGTAAAGAGGTAGAGTAGGATACATTTCACTACCTCTGTCTGGAATGAATTTAATTAAGTTGAAATTTTTTAATTAAATAAACTGTGCGAACAGAACAATGAGGCGACAGCGGATTCCAGACAATGATACCATCAACTGAAGTAGTGCTGTGATATAATGCTGATTCTAAACGTGAAGATAAAAAACTTCCGAAGATTCACTTTGGATTAGCAATTACGATCCTGTAATCACACAAGGTTTCCGTGTAGCACTCTATTAAATCTAACGTATAAGTAATTCATGTAATGTCTACGGTAGGACCTGTCTAGATAAGGAAATGTAGAAATCCGTGCAATTTGTTCATAAAAATATGGCCACTTTATAAATTATAGCATTGGTCATACCACAAGCATGGTACCGCTGTGACTTATTAGGCCTTTGATATGACATTATCTCAGAAATAAAGAACTACTTCATATATATCATATGTAACTAGTGGAAGTCTCTGAGTGTTTTGTATAAGTTTCTTTAAATTACAATATGCATAAAAAGCATAATAAGTCATCATACATTCTTTAGGTCAATATAAAATCTATCTATCTTCTTAGCAACTTTCAAGGAGGAAGTTTTTCCAGTTTAGCATAAAAATATTATTTTTCGTTTCTAATTTCCTATTTCCTCCAAAACTATTGAGAGGATAAATAAATGATATTAAGATAACTTAAAAATAACTTTTGTCGACATCGGTTGAATATTTAGTTATATAAATTTAATAAACCATTCTCGAGTTATGTTAGTATAACTTCCTTAAATAAATTAATGATAAAAAACTGAAACCAAGCTAAATAGTAAATATTAGCTAGAAAAGGAGCTTTAAATATAGCTTTCTAACAATGATAACATAAATATCTGTAAATCTATATAATTTCAAAATTATTTCTTTAAATATTTATTTGATTTGTTTTAACCGTTCTAATAAACTTTATTTCATATAGAGTACTCCTTAACCGCATCAAACTTTTTTAAATTAGTTCTTTAAAAACTAGCTTGTTAACCTATGTCATACTTATATAACCCATATCATTGTCCCTTTTTTTGTGGCTTTTTCTTATGAAAACTTTTGGCTACAGATATATTTACTATATACATATATGTATGTGTATTCATTTTTTTTTCCTTACGCTTGACTAAACTTCAAGATTTTTTCCTTTTATCCTTAAGCATCTAAAAGATTTGTTAACACAGATTTTTACACCATTTATTTTCATTGTCTGTGAAAAGGAAACAAAAATCTAAGAAAAAAAAAATTAGGGAAAACGACTTTAGCAAGAAAAAAAATGTCGACAAAATTGTGTGTGCTAAACAATCTTGTTAACATGACTTTATGGTACAAAGTTTATATTTTATATATTTTTCTACTTCTTGAATTTTTTTCTTTCTTTTTTTTTTTTTTTTTTTTTTTGAAAGCCTTATAAAAAATAAACAACTTCATTTATTATAAAAATATTTATCCTTTAGCAGGAAATATATAATTTTTTTTTTCTTTTGTGGATAAAGGAAAAAATTATACAATTTAATAAAGTTTACGAGGGGGAAATATTAAATGTTTAGACACATAATTTGATGTATACTTAATAAGCCATAATAATTTAATTTTGTTATAAAAAGAATATGCAAAAATACAAAAATTTTAAAATCAATGAAACCGAGTTAATGCTATAATAATTTCGAACACAGTTATGATTTTGGCAAAATAGCTTATAACAATATATTAGCAACATTAAAATAGCAAAGTTTTGAAGTCCCTGGACCTTTGTCGTTATTAAATACAATTCTTCAAGTTCGAAATGATTCGGATTTTTCATATTTTTGATTTATTTTTCTCACAAGAGAACTGTTCTCCGGACATAGAGGAACAATATTTTATGAATTTTATGAATTTTTGAATCAATTTATTATAGCATATATTTTCATGTTTTAGGCTTAACAGAATATTCTGTTATATTTTCATAGAAATTTGTTATTTTACAGCTTATTTTAGTAATTTAAATTGCATATTTTATACTTCAGAGCATAATTTTGCATATGTTCAATGACAGATTATAATTTTGCATATTTTACACTCAAGACAAGAACTTTGCATATCTCCATATATTTTTTATATAATTTGTCACAAGCAAATTTTTATTGCTACATATGTTTTTTAAATCCGTTTTGCTAATAATGTTCATCTTATAAAATGATAGATATTTTGTAATTTCCTGATACAATGTATTAGTTTTGCATGTCTTTATGTGCAAAAAGAAAATATCTTTTAGCATAAATAGTAGATAAATAAAAATGTAGCAAAAAAAAATAAATAAATAAAATAAAAAAAACTTTCGCATTAGTAACTTCAGCTATACCGGAACTAATTTAGTATAAGGTAAATGATAACATTTTCTACATATATGTTTACTTGGAATTTTTGTAAATTTCTTCGGGCTCAAGTTTATTAAATACTTGTGGAAGAATATAATGTAAAATTTACTGGATACAACTACATTGTTTCATTGCTACTTAATAAGTGGCTAAAACAATAAAAATTATACATTACACAGTGCGGCAGAATCGAAATTTTTTAGAAACGAAATCTGCAACTTCAAACGGCTGGTTGGATTTACATGAAATTTCATGCAGACATAGCAGAGGAGCCTACCATTTTAAATTTAGAAGTGTGGCCCCACATACCCTTCACGAGCGGAGATATTGAGGCTCAGAATATAGTACCTCTGACATAGAAAATTTTTTGCATTTGAAATTTCAACTATCTTAATTTTACAAAATCTTGGTCTAGTTTTTTCAATATTTACATTATTTTTTTCCAATTTTGTAAAATTTTTACCTAATTGATTAAAAACAAAAATATCTATCGAATAAAAAAAACTAGAAGTCAATATCTCTTCTGGGTCCAAAAATAATCTATTTTGAAATTGAAAATTGCAGAAATTTTTTGGCCGAAATGGTGCCTACATTACTTTTTCTTTAAAATGACATTTTATTTAAGAACATATAATAAGTTAACATCTTTACAGAGATAGGTTTAGGATTTAACCAATTTCAAATCAAAATTTTGAATTTAGGCAATATGTTCTAAAATCTCAAAGGCAGTTCTGCAAACCAAATTACTTTTTCCAAATCTGGACTTTATGGGCAAAATGCAAACAAATTCCATTTTTGGGATTTTTGTCGGCTTTTTGATAATTGTGGGAATCCTTTTACAAATATCTTAAATTTGTCTCCATTTTATCATTTCAAATGATAAATGAATAATCGCTGAAAACTTTGTTAGAATGTCTTAAGAAAGTAGGATTTTATTAGAGATCAAATATTTATAATTTCTCCAAAAATCAATATTTTATAAAAATTTTATTTTATAGACAACAACACGGTGGGACGCTGAAGAGTGCTGAAGATGGTCGTGGCTAACTAGAAAATGTATTCCATTCTATAGCGGATGAAAAAAAACTTTACAAAATAAAATTTTTTTAAATTTTATAAATAATTAGAAAAATTGTAAAAACATTTAAAGTAACTTTTCAAATGATAGGAAAGTCATAAGAATTAAATAAATATTCACAATATGTCATAGGATCACCAAACTCCTAAAAATTTATGTTGCGCATCAATAGTAAATTAGGTTTAGGTGTATTGTATGCTTTAGCTATAGAGTGGGTCAAAAAAGCTCTATAAAATCGAAATTTTTTAAAATTTTATAAATGATTGGAAAAACTGTACAAAACATTTCAAATTGCATATATTTATAAATTAAATTAGAATATAAATAAGCGAAAGAAAATTTTTGAGAAATTTTTTTTAATTTATTTATGATTTATTTTGTAGCATTATAACTACAAGAATATGTGTTCTCATTGTTAATTTTCTTGAATTTTGATAACTCTCTGTTAATGATAACAATGTTTTTGTTTAAGTTTTGCCATTTAATGTTTACACCCAATAAATATTTTTACCGAAAACAATTTTTTTTTAATATGAAAACTAACATAACTTCTACAACCATTAAAAATTAAAGTCCTTTTCCTTGTATTTAAATCATATTCTGTTTTTAAATCATATTGATATTATTCCCTTGACAATAAAATATTTCAAATAAATATAAAGTTAATCCTTTTCACAAATTTAGTGGAAAAATTCAATACTTTTTTGTTTTGAAATATATTTTGTTTTTAATGTCTGTTTTCCAACTTCATTGTAATTCTCATTTAGTTTATATATGAATAATTATATATAGACAAATTTTGGTTATACTGGGTGAGATTCAAGCAATATAAGATATTGAATAACTATCATTGAAGGGTTTAGTTATATATCTTACATTTGAACCACATATGGCGGTACGAATGAATATAACTAATAAACAAATAATATGTAAATATTTTCCTTTTTTTGCTAGTGAACTCTTCTCTCCAATATTTTTAATAAAAATAATAATTTTATTAATACGTTTTATTTTAATATATGATAAGATGAAATAATAATATGATAAGATTGGATAACTGTATGATAACATAGGACAATAATATAATAAAATGGAATATTAATATGAAGAATGACATAATAATATTATAAAATGGAATCATGATATGACAATGTTGTATAATAATATAATAAAAAAATGGAATAATAATATAATAACATCAAATCATAATTTGGTAGAATGGGATAAGGATTAGTAGGATTTTTCAATTATATATAAAACTAGAATCACAACATGAAAAAACAAACTATAAAATTGGGCACAATATAACAAAATGGAATCATAATAATTATTACTCGCTACTACTTTTCACTGTAATCATATGTTCCAAACATAATATGTTGCTCTTAGATTATGGTTACTACAACTATACTTTTTGTCTGCGTAAGTCTCTGGATATAATATTATCTATTCATACATCAATCATAAACTATTTAACATACCTTTAAATTCAAGATTTGATACACTTATATCGAACTCATTAGAATATTGTCATAGCTTTTATTAAAGGTTCATTCGAAGCATATGTTATACTATGAATATCTATATAAAAGAAATAATTATTTTGCCTTAGATGCCTAGAAGGTATATATAGTTTTATAAGATGAAGCAAATCAGGACAATCAATTAATAAACCAATTATAGCATATAGGAATTATACAGAAGTACTTTTATGTCTTGTTTCTCAAGTTTTCATGGAAATCAAGGCACACTTATGAGTGTATTTAGGAATTGAAATTTGAGGGTTTACAAATGTAAAATTTAAAAATGAAGGAGCAAACTTTGTAAACTTTACTTGAATTTTTTCAATTCTATTTATATATGATTGAGTACAAGGGTTCCAAATAAATGATGCATTCTCTAATCTAATCTCACAAATGATGTAAATAGAACTTATTTTGCGTAATGATCAAAATTATTAGAATTACGACATAAAAAGCTTAATATTGAATAAGCTTTAGGTATAATATAATTTAAGTGGTTACTGGATTATAATTTTCTCTCAAATAATATCCCCAAATCTAAAATTTCATCCACAGATGATAGTAAGTGTTGATGTGAGCTATATCGAACAGTGTTACAATATCTGTGACAAATCATTGAAAAACATTTGTTTAAATTAAAAGGTAAACCATTGTAGGCTGGCCAAGAACTCACCCTATCTAAATCCTCTTAGAGATTAAAAACGTCATTGGCGTTAAAAATTGTTTTAAAATTTTTTAAATCATCAGCATACAATAAATAATGAGACTTTCGGAAACATAGGTCAATGTCATTAATAAATATATTAAATAACAAAGGACCTTGTGGAATACCAGAAGTAGGAATAAATGATGATTCGGGAATAAGCGCCCAAATTATATAATTTTAAGAATAAAAGTTTATATGGTACTCGGTCAAATGCCTTAGCAAAGTCCTTGTAAATCGAATCAATCTACAATCGTTTCATAACCCTACTTTTTAATTTGGGCAGTTGCTAAACTATATGCAACACAAATTCAGAATGTTTGTACAGTATTTTTAATTATCGGATCTACTAAACCTTAATTTATTTGTAGCATAAAATATCTTTAAATGGTTTAGTTATAGTGAAATCATATCTCTACATCTTTAAAGTCAAACCTACACTAATTGAAATTCGGAAACGTATGACCTATCACCGGAAATTGCCAAATAAATTAAGTAATTGGCAGTCTTTTCGTGATGCATTTTTAGTTAGTTCTTGCTGCATTAATTGGTACAAATTGAGGGTGATATCTCTAATATGATATCAAACGATAATATTAATTAACTAGAGTTATTGATTTTGGCTTAAATTTCAATTAATGTTTTTTTAATTAAATTAATTAGAGTTATGATTAAATATTTGTTAAAAATAAGCTAAAAGTTTTATTGATTCAATTCTACAATTAACTAAATCCATCCTGTAATAAAAACGCAAGGATTTAAATATAATTACCTATTAAATTATTATAAATACTTAAATATTACAATACAAGTAAAATTAAACAAGGATAATGATTAAAACTGCAAATTTGATTGAGGGAAATGAAACTTGGTACATATATAGTTTCATCTTGGCGTCATATACATCCCGTTAAAATTACCGATAATCTCGTATAAATCAGATTTTTATAACCCTTGACCTCGAGTATCTCATGTAACTCACATTTGATTATTGGTGACTTTTAAAAGGATTTATAAGACGCCAAGGCGTAACTCTATTAAATCTTGGTGTTATACAGCTATTTAACTACACTAATAATCTATGTATGTAGTGCATGTATAATGTAAAAATCTATGTAAAATGTGAAAGCTATGTAATATAATGAGTATAAAATATGTACTCTTAATAATACGTTTAAAGTATGTAATATTTATGTTTATATTTATTTTCTAAAAACTTATCACAAAAGCGTTCATCTTTGCGGAACGCTCCAATAAAGATCATATCATCCTATTTGAGTGGTCTTGCGACCTAAGGCGAGATACCAATAACAATATGACAGATGTCAACCTAATATACATATATAAATAATCTTTCATAGAACAGCTTTGAAACAAACTTGGATCTTGAATATTACCTCCAGTACCAATGGCGGGAACATCTACAATAGCATCGAAAGATTAATAATCTCATCGAATATTTAAAATTAGTACTTACCAAATATTACTATTTTTTTATTGATAGATTTAGTTGAAAATGGTTAGAAATTGAATTAAAGTTATTTTATATTTATATTTCTTACTCAAAGGTTTTAATTTTTTCTTTATATTTTTTTAAGAGCCATCAATTTTTGTCAAAAAATTTTAAACCAATTAGAAAGTTAATTATATTAATTAAAAACATAATTAAATTTCAATATAAAATTTATTAATTATTTTATTAAAAATTTTTTGGGATAATTTTTTCTGTGTAGCTTTTTAAGTAATTTTAAAAAATTATATCGAAATATATCTTAATAATAAATAATATAAAAACTTGGATTATCATGCTCAGAATAATTTCTGTTCACCGGGTTTTTCAATACTTTATAATTTATTGCTCAATTATGTTCAACATCTAGAAGGCATCCTGATGATCACTTATTTGTTTCACAGTGATCTCGTGATTATGTTTCAGTTGAATTTTGTGCAAAAATATTTCACAATTCTTAATTTTCTTACAATATCGTGGAGATGTATAAGAAATTCTACATATATTATATAAACTCGTATAATGAATGTACTAACTTCTTATTTACATTTAATACTCAAATTTACTGCAATTTTAAAATATATTATATATAATAATAAATGTCACGTAAGAATTTTAATTGGCTTCACTTTAAATTAAACCATAATTTTTATCTAGAAAGTCTTATTTTTATTTTATTTTATTTTTTTCTGCTTTTTTCTATTTTCGTAATAACTTAGTAAATACGTCTCCTACTCCGTATAATATTTTAAAAACACATTACTTGGACTAATTGCAGTTAATCTGTTAAAGAATTATGAACATATATTTATTAGTTATTAAATTTTGAAAATGAAAAAAAAACACTTTATTACAGTAGATGAAGTAGCATAAAAGAGAAAAATGCCTTAAAATTAATAATATAATCTTTCGTTTACACTTTTTTACATTTTTAAAACTTTATTAATAAGTTCCAAAATGCTTTCGTAATCCAATGGGTTTGTGGCTGAAACTTTCAGCTCTAACCAAATTATAATATTGATCTTCCTCAACCAATACAGCCAGTTTTTTGTAAATCCCAACTACTCCATTAAATCATTCCCTCGCTGACCTTTGCCTCTTTCTATTTCCAAAAATAATTATTCATTTAAAACAATTAATTATACCAAAATATCGAAAATCAATTCTACTCACTTCTCAACTTTATGTCCTTTCTATTTCTATCTTATACTGAAATTTACTTTTATTACCTTAAAGCATGTTATTTTCCTTGCAACTTAATTATTTTTCTATTTTCTAATAGAAACCACTAATTAAGTATTTTTTTGTTAATAGATATACCATGATAAAAAAAAAAAACTATTAAAATAGTAATTCTCGCAAACAACAGTAAACATTGTAACAAATGACTTAAAGTATGATTACGACCACAGTAAAGGGAATCAAAGATAATCACGGGTATAAAAAGAATAATAGCAGTGATGAGCCGAAGAAATAATAATGAAAGTAATTTGTCGTCTTAATGAAACGTTAAATATCTTAACGTTTCACACCCACTATTAAAGGTCACACAAATATATACGTATTTATAAAAACACCCAGCAGTTTCTTCGTAAAGTTCATTCGTGGCTACTCACCTAGCACACTTAAATGTCTAAATTTTTTTCATTATCCTCTTTCGTATGTTTTGTGAATGATCGTTAAGCAAAGTAAAACTTTACCGACCATTTGTAAACGTGGAAAGGCGATTGACACTTTACTGACCCTATGGTAAGCGGGAAGAAGTCGAAAAGAAGATAAACAAATTTTTGCTAACTCATTATAATGAATAAAATTATTGTGCGTGCACAAAAGTGCTACTTCGTCGCCGTAGAAGTGATTGATGTTCAAAAATAAGACACCACATAGTCGCCACATAGTAAATTACCTAATGTTTTGAAGTGATTTTTCGATGAATATTCGCTTTTATACAAATTTTTTAAAATTACTTTTATAAATAGTTAGTGAAGCAAATTAAAAAATAATTATAGTAAACGATTTAGTAATTAAATTTTTTATTAGTTATTAATACATTAGTTGCTCGTGATTTGGATAATAAAGCGCCGCAGGCTAAAATTTTTGCAAAGTATAAATAATAAAGATTTTTTGTGCGAATAAATATACAAAAATACTTAATTGTATTATTCTGTAAAAATAAAATTTGTAATAGCAAATAATTAATTATTTTCTTCGTTGTTAAAATTCTAACATTTTATCCTTTTTAAGGCATTTTTAAGAATCAAAAATGCTAGAAAAAGGCTAGAAGCTAAAATGAAAATTCTGAGGCTAAAAGAACAATAAAAAGGCTAGATAGCAACACTGAGCAAAGCAGATAAATTATATGAATAAATAATGGTTTATCGGACTTACTAACACAAATTTCAAAAATTCAAGCTTTGGAAAATTTTACTAAAATATAACACAAACTCAAATACCAAAATACTTTAAACATGAAAAATGATTGAAAAAAATTTAAAATTTTCAAGTAAAATTAAATTGTACTTAAATTTACTGGAGAACGCTATTCAATTAAAGTGTAATACAAGTTTATTTCAATGCTTGGCACTGCATTCAAGGCTTAAAATACACTTTGTTTCAACTTGAATTCCAGCAAAAATGTTTATTGGATACTAACTTTTTCTCTTAACTTTCTTAAACTTTTGTCAAATATATATGAGATAAATTCCTCATATTGTCTATACTACTGACAAATTTATTATGCATATTTGAAATGTCTACAAGATTCTGTCAATCAATTACACTTTTCCACTTGCTGGTTTTTAGTGCTGACATTTTATTGAGATGTTTAGTTCAATTCGTGCCACTGTGTCATCTCATATAAATTATTTAAAGAATTGTACATAAAACTTACTACATAATGACATTTCCAACTTATTTGTTTATTTATTTTTTTGAAAGAATACTAAAGTTTTTGTTAAAATTCAAGCAGTTCTTTTCCATTTAAATCTTTTAAAATTCCCAGGAATATCGGACAAAATTCCGGGAGTTCTGGGATAGTAAATTCCCAGGATCCGTTCCCTAACTATATATCATATGCAATGCACAAACTAGTTCTGAAATTATTCAATATTTTAAAATGGCTATAGATAGTATATATTTACGATAAATACTTCATATAGTAGTTTGTTATAAATTTAACAAACTTTATATAGGTGTTCTCTCTTCACAAATCTGTAAGAAAAAACAGACAACAAAACTCAAACAAGAACCTGATTTTAAAACTGCTGTTAACATCTAATCCCCATATTTCTGCTTACAGAAATGTTGTTGATAATAAATATAACTTAGAGAAATTTAATAATATTAGTAAATATGTGTATGGATAGAATTAATACTTATTATTTGTAATATTTAAATATGCTTCAATATTATTTATTACATTTTCTGTATTGAAATAAATTTGCAACAAATTTGCTTAAATGAAATTAATAAAAATAATTACCTTTAATTTAAAAATGTTTTCAAATACTATTTAAAAAAGTTTTCAAAATCTTGTAATTTCGTTAATATGGCAATTCTGTTGTATAAATTCATTGATAATTATTTCAAAGGCTGATAGTTCAAAAATTTTCGGACATAAGCTAACAAAAAGACATTATCATACTGATATCGAGATTTTTGGAAATTTATTGATACCAAATCGGGGAAAATTACATTTTTAAAAAATTGAGTTCAGACTCGAAATAAACGCACAATTTTGGTAGCTGTAGGAGATCTCCTTCTATTTTCTTTTTTTTTTCATTTCTCTATGGGAACGATTCACTGTGAGTCGTGGAAGTGACAATAGACTTCCTCCTACGACAACCTCATGTGAAAATTACTAATCATATAGTTAATAAAGTAACTAGTGGTACCCTAATATAGTTAATCGAGTAACTAATTCAGGACAGCTACCTAAAACTGCTGGGTATATACACTCCCACTTATGGAAATAAAAATACAAAATAATAATTACAACATACTCATCCCAAACATACATAAAAACAAGTAATTAAATATAAGAATAGAAATAAACAGTTTCTGCTAAATATATCAAACTTAAATTACAAACTACTTAATGTTCATCTATATTTAAAAAGAATAACGTAACAAATGATAGTAGAGGTGGTCTGTGATAAGTCACTTATATTTCTCACCAAATATTGATTTTTCATTTGAAAACCTAAAGTCACATTTTATAGAGAAACTAGGGGCGCTAGAGCCAAATGAAATAATATTTGTGATCACTTATATTTCTTATCAAAATTCGATATTTTACACGAAAATCTAAAATATCATTTTATAAGGAAACTAAAGGAGCTAGAGCAAAAAGGATGAAAATTTGTAATCACTTAATTTCTTATCAAAAATCGATTTCTTTTATTAAAATCAAAATTCTCCTTCTGTAACAAAACTTAGATATAAAAATCTAAAATTTAATTTTATTAGGGAACCAAAGGCGCTAGAGCAACAAAGATGAAAATTTGTACTCACTTATATTTGTTGCCCAAAATCGACTTTTTTTTATATGATAATCTTTTATTTCTTACCAAATATCTAGTTTTATATAAAAATCTAAAATCTTTGTTTTTAAAGAACCTAAATGCATTAGAGTAAAACCGATGAAAATCTGAAAAAACAATCGACTTTTACTATGAAAATTGAAAATGTCATACATGACTAAAGGCCAAAATGTATTTATATTAGAGAAAGCATTAGAGTATTATAAAATTTCATTTTGTAAATCCCTGTTACCAGTGTTGCCACTTTAGCCTTTTTAAAGCTAAATATATTATTTTGCTTTTAGCCTCAAATTCCCGTTTAGCTTCCAGCTTTTTTAGCCTTTTTCAATCTTAAAATTGCTTTAAATAGGCTAAAATTTTTGTACTTCAACAACGAAGAGAATTATTTTCTATTTGGTGTTATTAATTCTATTATTACAGAATCATACATTAAAGCACTTTTGTATATTTATTCACACAAAAAAATCGATATTATTTATATTTAACAAAAATTTTCGTATGCGTCGCATTATCCTCCAAATCAAAGGTAACTCAACTAATTTTATGAACGTAATAAATCGATTACAATTAGTTTTTAATATACTTCATTATCCATATAATATAATTTTATTTATTATAAATATAATTTTACAAAATTATTACAAAAGGGAAAAATTGCACAATAATTTAGAAATATTTAATCAAAAAGTAATTATAGTTAAAAAAATACTAAAAATCACTTCCAATCATTTTCACTTCAAATATTACCTAAATTTGTATGGAAATTTTTTGTGCGATTTTTCATTAGCTTATTTATTTTATTTATAAATCTATTACAATATCTAAACAAATAAAGCATGGACGCATATAAGGATGTAGAAACTACATTTTCTGAATGTTTTTTTTTTTTTTCATAATATTACTTTAGTAGCCAATTTAAATAATTTTAAAAATCTGTCAACCGAAAAAATTACTTTACTTTTATGTAAATTTTTTTATTTTTTCATACTAATTTTTTTTTTCTTGGACTTTTAGGTATTTTTGAATAAAAAAAGGACAATTCGCTAATAGACTAGTACATAGATATAAGAATATGAAAAGGACACTTAACATTTATGTCGTATTTACTCATACTGTGAATTTTAATGCATCAAAAAAAGAACAAGTAAAAGAGCGTATTTCCAAAAATTAATAATTTAATTTAATTAATTTACCTAATATAATAAGATGATCTTTTGAAGCGAGTTTGTTAATAATTTCAGCAAATTTATTCGAAAAAAACAAGTAAGAAATATGTCAGTCAAATACGATCATTTAATACCTTACACCGTGCATTTTTAGTATTTGTG
Source organism: Protocalliphora azurea (assembly GCA_932274085.1). NCBI lineage: Eukaryota > Metazoa > Arthropoda > Insecta > Diptera > Calliphoridae > Protocalliphora > Protocalliphora azurea. Next base: position 14,177,553 of record OW026520.1, on the reverse strand, counting down.
CAGGAGGTCTTTCGTGGGACAATTGTCGAGCGGTTATTATAAGATTTGATGGTGTAAATTATATTTCTATAAAACATATGTATATGTAATAATATCGTGATATTACCATATAAATTAGATTTACTATACGCTCGATTCCCGAGAGTAGGTTTTATATCAGAACTACGGTCAATTATGACCGACTGTGATAAATTTTGCACTAGATTTTCTACCCATATAAAACTTATATGGGTAAAACATTATTGTGATGCTAGCAATTATATTGGACTTATGCACTTTAAAGTGACTTTAGGAAGATGGGATTATATGAAATTAATGGTCAGTTTTCTACTTATGTTCATGATTTGGTACACTTATTTGTGTATGTATACAGCTCACTTGAGTAAAATATATATAAGACCATTTTAAGTTATTTTCAGCTGCAAAATTTTACATATTCTAATCCGAATTTTTTAGCAACACTTTGCATGCAGAAAGATGTTTAATAAATCTAAGAAAATAATAAAAACCAAATATTGAAAAAAGTTAAAAAAAAACTATTAAGTTTTATGATTTTTCTTTATAGTTTATACAACTCTGTGTGCATCCAAGCTTCAAATATCAAAACAAATGAGAACAAGAAAAATTAAGTTTTTAAATTAAAAAATTTTAACTTTTTGCGGGACTTAGTTTTTTGATCATTTAGCTTTTTTGATATTATATAAGTTTAATTTAGCCTCTATTTTTCTCACCTTTTAGCAACACTTCTTGTTACACTTATCGGAATAAAAATGTTAAGAATATTAATTAAAATTTAGAAATAGTTAAGTTTATGAATACAAATTTTAAAACATTCACATTCTTAGACATAAGTCATTTATTTTTGAAGACATTCTTAGATATGAGTTTATAAACATTCCATAATATAGTTTTAACGGACTAAAGTGTACCTTATCTTATGATATCATTTTCGGTATCGTAGTTTCCAAAAATAACGATAGTAAAATCGTCAAAGACAACATTTTGTTCTGTATGCTATTTAATATAAAAAAATAATGATCTAAAATAATAAAATAAAATGATATATTTTTATGCAATTATTATCAATTATAATAATTGCAAGAGAAATTATTCTTTTGGCACGTATTTTAACAGTTATGTACATATCTAGAAAATTTATTTGGACCATTAAAAACCTGTTTACAAAATTTTAATATATTTTTTATTTTCAGTTACCTAGAAGGTTTTTAAACTACTTTTTTTCAAAATTCAGAAAAAATTTTAGGAATTTTAATAAGTTAAATTGTTAAAATCACACACTGTGCACCGAATGAAACATAATATTAGTCACCGTTACCGATAATATCTTTCTTTATGTTCGTATGAGTATGTATATGTATTAGTTTTTATTACTTTAAGGCAACTGTGTATGTGTGTTTAAACTTAGAGTAAGAGAAAATTACTCCTTTTTCTCAAAAATATAATAAGTATTAAAATGTCATTTTTTTATTATTTGTGTTTATATTAAAAAGACAATTAGTTGTTTGTTTATGTTTAATGTTGATATGAATGCTGTTGCTCTCAGTTATTATGTTTTAATGGGAACAAATCGCACTCATTAACAAAACAGCAGTAAAGACTAACTATTATTACAATCATTATAAGATGATTTTATTTTTATGTTTACTAAATATTATTATGTTTTGTTTTTCCTTTAGTTTTTTAAACATTTTAATATCAAAATAATTAAAAGAGGTAGTTAGTTTTTTTCATCACATAAGTATGTATGTATATATATAGGTATGTACCTACATACGAGGGCGGATCAATAAGTCCGTGACTTTTCGAACTTCCCTCGTAATTATATGAAATGCAACACTATTCCCATCAACTACCACCTGTTAATAAACTAATGTCAAATTTTGAGCAAGTGTCGTCATTTACTTTGGTTAAAAATAGGATTTTTCGGGGTCCTTAAAATAGGCATTTGTTTGGTCAATAATTTCATCGTTGGAGCTGAATCTCTTTCCACCGAGCGATTTCTTTAGGTCTGGAAATAGGAAGTAGTCACTAGGGGATAAATCCGGAGAATATGATGGATGAGGTACCAATTCGTAGCCAAATTCATATAGTTTTGGCATTGAGACTGCACACGTGTGCACCCGTGCATTATCTTGATGAAAAAGAACTTTTTTCTTGCCAAGATGGGGTCGTTTTCTTTTTAAATCCTCATTAAATCGGTCTAATAAGTTGGCATAATATTCGACGTTTATTGTTTTTCCCTTTTGAAGGTAATCGATGTGGATTATCCCGCGTGCATCCCAAAAAACTGTTGCCATCACCTTATTGACTGATAAACTTACTTTGGTCTTCTTCGGAGCAGGTCCACCCGGAAAAACCCATTGTTTAGACCGCTGCTTGATCTCCAAAGTACAGTAATGGATCCATGTTTCATCCATAGTTACAAAACTCCACAAAAACTCATTCGGATTTCGGTTAAACAACTCCAAACAATCTTTTGAAGTTGTCACACGTTTAGTTTATGGTCAATTGAGAACAAACGCGGCAGCCATCTTGCAGACAACTTTCTTAAACCCAGCTGATCATTAAAATCGAAACCACACTGTCATATGAAATGCCTATGGCATCAACAATCTCACGCACTTTTACCCTTCGGTCGGCTAACACCATATCGTCGATTTTTTCGACATTTTTGGGTATACTGACCTAAATTGGCCGTCCAGAACGTTCAGCATTCAGCTTTCACTTTTTTACAATTGAAATCGATGGTGTAGAGTCGCCATAGTAGTAGTAGTTATCAAGATTTTCCTCGGTTTTATTGACGGTTATTTTTCGCAAAAAATAATGTTTATGTTTTGAACAGCAGTTAACCGCAAAGTAAATGACGACACTTGCTCAAAATTTAACAGTAGTCTATTAACAGGTGGTACTTGCTATAACCACGAGGGAAGTTCGAAAAGTCACGGACTTATTGATCCTTCCTCGTACATAAAAGTTAAATGTGTAAGTTGAAATATGGATGAAGTAGCAGACATTGAAATCACTCATAGAAATTCTAAATGTAAAGTGTTATTAAATAATTTAGACTCAATATTACTAAAAAAATATCATCTTTTGTTTTTCTCATCTACTGATGAAAAAATCTGTAGCAACTGAAGTTCCATAGATAATTCTATAAAATAAAGCTTCTTTATTCTACGCTTTAAATTATAACCACTTTTATTTACTTATTTTTTTCGCAAACTACAATTCATAATCCTTTATGACCTCTACCATCAACCACTAAACAATTATATAATTTCTAGCAATTTTTTACTTAACACAAATCCTTGAATCCTTATAAGCACGTTACATTGACATCCTCTTGAACTTAATCCTCCCAACGCAGTTTTATAATGACACTTTTGTACTGTTGCTACCAGACATTCACGGAATAGGTTTCATTTTTGTTACTACTTCCTTCGTGAGTTGTGGGTCTGTTAAACTATATTAATTCATTTGTATTTTTTACATTTTCTTCCGTTTTTGCCTTTCACTCGCTGCTTCATGTTTACCATATCAAAGTGTCCAAGTGACGACGATTATTATACCTGACACAACACAAGACACTTGGATGGAAAACTCACTCGCATTTGCAGTTTTTTTTGTTTTCTGAAATTTACATATAAAAAATATAAATAATTTATTTCTTTTGTTTTTATGATTTGAAGAAATAAATAAAAAGCAAAACGTATAATATGATTTTTTCGGGGGATAAACTAGTAACAGTTTTAAGCGATCGAATGCGAATTAGAAACACCATAACTACTAAACTTTTTCGGAAGTGTTTTCTTTAACACTTTATATCAAATATAGCAGTTCTAGTTCGGTTCTATATAAGGTTAAGTTAAGGTTAAGTTCTATTTCAGTTTTAGTTCAGTTATAGTTCGGTTTTAGTATAGTTCTAATTCAGTTTTAGTTTAGTTCAAGTTCTAGTTCAGTCCATATTTAGTTCTAGTTCTAGTTCAGTTCTAGCACAGTTGTAGTTCTGTTCTAGTTCAGCTCTACTTCAATTCTAGTTTAGATCTAGTTCATTTCTACTTCAGTTCTAGTTCAGTTCTTATGCAGTTCTAGTTGAGCTCTAATTCAATTCTAGTTCAGTTCTAGTTTGGTTCTAATTCAGTTCTAGTTCAGTTTTAGTTCAGTTCAAGTTCAATTTTAGTTCACTTCTAGTTCGGTGTTAGTATAGTTCTAGTTCAGTTCAAGCTCTAGTTCAGTCCTTATTTAGTTCTAGTTCTACTTCAGTTCTAGTCCTGATCTGGTTCATTTCTAATTCAGTTCTAATTCAGTTCTTTTACAGTTCTCGTTCAGTTCTAGTTCAATTCCACTTCAGTTCTAGTTTGGTTCTAGTTGAGGTTTAGTTCAGTTTTGATTCAGTTCAAGTTCAATTCTAGTTCAGTTCTATTTTTTTTTTATCATAGTTCTAGTTCAGTTCAAGATCTAGTTCAGTCCTTATTTAGTTCTAGTTCAGTACTATCTCAGTTGTAGTTCTATTCTAGTTCAGCTCTACTTCAGTTCTAGTTCAGTTCTACTTCAATGCTTAAATAGTTCTAGTTCAGCTCAACTTCAGTTCTGTTTCAATTCTAGTTCAGTTCTAATTCAGTTAAAGTTCAGTCCGATTTCAGTTCTAGTTCAGTTCAAGTACAGTTTTAGTTCACAGTCCTGCCGTGTTGCAGGCTGTCTGTTGAACTTAACTTTTATAACTTTTTGCTGGAAAACTCATGCAGTAAAAATATATTTCAAATAAAATTACAAAATTGTTCAGACTGAAATGTTGAAACAAACATCTTAGTAATATGCATTGCAGCAGTTATAGTGGCCCTAAAACAAGAGCCTTCTTTCAGTACATGTCTTTCCATTTATTTGTCTATTGTGAAGGACTGTAATGCATAATACCATCACCACCAGCAACAATATATTTATCTAAAAAATTGTTAGGGAGTAAAAGTTGTATCACATCTTCTTTTTTAGCAGTTTTTTTTTCTATGTTGTGGTTAAATTTCATTTTATATTTATGCCGAGTATTTTTTCTCTTGTTTCGTTTCATTTTACTTTTTTTATAAAAATGGTTATTATTTTGATGTACCTTGATGACGGAACATGTTAGATGTGTGGTTATTTATTGACGAACAACCTGGAAAAATAAATAAAAAATTTATATAATTTAAAGATTTAAAAACAAAAACTAAATAAATTCAAAAATAATATAAACTTAATTTTTTTTATTTACCACTAACCCTTAGATAAATTAAGAACAATAATTTTCCATAAATTTAATTGTAACTTGTTTCATTTCCGGTTGAATAGATATTGATTCTAACCAACACACATACACAGAATATCTATCCTAAAGCCAAACATAATATGACAGGTAAAAAAAAATTTAACATGTTTTGAAATCTTTTGAGTTAAAATTGATTGAAATTGCCTTTATTTTTTTTTCTGCACTAAATAGATTGTCATAAAACAACATATATAGTATCAAGAAGTGATATTGTGAAAACAATAAACATGTTGTTTTCCTGTTTTTAGTCTTTGTTAAGGAGTATGGACAAAATAAATAAACCGCCTTGAACTTGCTAAACAAATCCTACAAACTTTTTAAAAACAATATATTAGTATATCATCACATAACTAATAGAAAAATGTTCACCATAGAAAAGAGAAAATTATTTTAGTAAACACTATATGTACATACCAGCACAACAAGAAAAACACTTACGAAAACATAATGGGGAAACCTCCTGATGATCATGAGCTTTTTACTTTTAAAGGAGAAAATATACAAATAAACATACACATACTAAATAAAAGGAACTTACTTTAATAAGCTCGATAAGGGTTAACAACATGGTCAGAAAGACATTAGTTATTATATCATGTTACATACTTCCATTTATACCAAAGCCACAGAGCAGGTAACAAAATATTTCAAAAAAGTACTAAACAATAACTGAACTAGGAGAGAATTAAATCCGAACTAGAACCGAATTAGAACGGAACTAAGACAGAACTAAATCTGAACTAGAACTGAGCTAGAACTGAACTAAAACTGAACTAGAACTAAACTAGAACTGGACAAAAACTGAACTAGAACTGAACTAGAACTAATCTAGAACTGAATTAGAAGTGAACTAGAATTGAACTAGGACAGAAATAAATCTGAACTAGAACTGAACTAAAACTTCACTTGGACAGAACCACATCGGAACTAGAACTGAACTAGAACTAAACTAGAACTGAACTAGGTCATAACTACTTGAGATGAACTAGATTTTAACTAGAAGCTAGAAGTGAACTAGAACTGAACTAGGACAGAACTAAATCTGAACTATAAATGAAGTAGAACTAAACCAGAACTGAAGTAGAACTAAACTAGAACTGAATTAGAACTGGACTAGAACTGAACTAGAACTGAACTAGAACTGAACTATAACTTAAACAGATCTGAAGTAAAACTGAAATAGAACTAAAGTAGAGCTGAACTAAAACTGAACTAAAAGTAAATTAGAACTGAACTGAAGCTGAACTAGGACTATTTAATATTCAGCGTTAAAGAAAAAATAAAATATCTTAGGTGTTGGTACTTTTTATACAATTTTAGGTACTTACGGTAGTTTCTTGCTATTTTAATATCCAGCTGCATAGAGTGGATGTATTATAATGTTTAATTTTTAAGTTAAATGTTAAAGGGCTAGTATGAGTTTACGTATGATTATATGTATGTGTGTATTTGTGCGTATTTGCTTTTATGTGAGAGTAAGTATATGAATGTTTTGTTGATTTTAAAAAAGGTATTGAAGCATAAGCAAAAGGCTTTATTGCCTCTTGTTAAACTCTTGTTTTTCCATTTGAGGTTACTTTTGTTATTGTCGACTTTCTGTAAGTCTTGCTCTGTATTTAAGCACACAAATGTATATATGTATATTAGGATGACCCCGTATGTATGGAGAGAAATTAAAATATCGATGTTCCCAGCTCAAATAAAAACTTCCTTCATTCTTCGATACAATTTCACAAAATTTTCGTGAGCTAAATCAAAATATAAAAGGCCCTTTTTCGGCTTTTTTGATTTCTTTTTCATGTCTCTACCAAAGGAGCAATATGAAAATTTGTTATAGCAGGAAATGCCTTTAGTACGCGCATTTAATAGCGTAAGAAAAATTTTACACAAGGTTTAAATGAATCGAAAGTTTTGCAGTTTTTTACAAATAATTTGGATATTTGAGTAAATGTTTAATAAAATAGCACCAAAAAAATGCAATATAATCTTCTAGTAGTTTTACCGAAACGAATTTTTCCGCTTTTTTTAAATTCGAATTTGTTCCAAATTAATTTTAGTTTTTCAAAACATAATTTACTTCATATACAAATTTTTATATATATGAAAGAACTAAAAAAAATTAACATCAAAATATACATACTTTTAAGAGTTTTTAAATGATATATAACATTTCATACTTCTAACAACAAACAACGAAATAAATTAAGTTTAAGTGTATTTGTTTACAATTTGTTACACACAGAGAAAAATTTCTTATTGTGAGTCACAGGAAAAAATCACTTTCTTTATGTTACTTAACATGTATATTTGTAAACAAATACCCTTGCTAGCATAAATTTTGATAGTATTTAAGTTAATCTTAATTTGTTTTTTGTTTGTTTATAGAAGTATAAGGTGTTATATAACATTAGAAAGCTTACATAGATGCACGTATTTTGATGCTAATTTCATTTGATTTCTCTCCATAAAGAAAAATTCGAATAAATTTCGAATAACTCCGAATTAAAAAAACGGAGAAAACCGTATCGGTATAACCACTAAAGTATTATATTTTATTATTTTGGTTTTTTTTAGAATATTTATTTTAAAATACAAATATCTAACTTTTTTTATGAAAAATTATAAAATTTTGGGATCATTTGAACACAATTTTTTTTACGTCCAAAGGCCTTTTTTGTGATATAAAATTTTAATATTATTTCTTTGGCATAAATACGAAAAAAAAATTTTATCGAGCTCACGAGACGATAGTCAGGACGATTTTTTTGAGAAACAATATCTTAAAATCAAGTAAATTTTTATTTATTTTTTTTTCCTTTTTGGGGTCACCCTAATGTACATACGTGTACGCTCATACACATATATGTGTATATTTTCATATAAATATGTGGCTCTTTAAAGATCCTTCTGTGTGTTTTTGTAGGTTTTAGTAGTTCTATAGGTTTTCTTATACTCTTACATGTTCATATGAGATTTTGTGTATGAGAGTATGAATGTGGTTATTATTGCTACTATTATTGTTGTTGTGTTTACTTGCAAACACTTACATACATATGTAGACCTTTGCAACCAAAGTTTGTGTATGTATTTTTGGTATTGTTTACGTACTTAAGCTTTGATTTTCATTTTAAATTGGTTACATAGTCAATCGCAATAAACTAGATGACAATTAAAAAATTTAACTCTACGGAAAACAAAATTAAAGGAGTGTTGCAAAATTAAATTTCCTGCTATTGAAGAATATGAAATTGTGATTTGTTATTTATTGCGGCATTTTAGAAAATAGTAAATTTTAGGATAACCTTTAATTGTTTATACGAATTAAAAAAAAATTAAAACGAAAATTAAGTGAATTTAAATCTATTTAATTAAATTTCCATTGAACGTGTTTAAAAAGTTTGCTGTGAGATATGAGTCATATGAGACTATATTAATATGATACATGCCAATCAATTTTAAATCAATAATTTTAAATCTTTTAATAAATCTGTACTACTAAATTTATTTAAAAATATTAGACAATTGTTTAAGTCAGATTCTGTAAAAATATTGATTACATAAGCATACACTGGGCACGGCATGGGATTTCTCCGTCAATTCGGATGAATATTATTATGAAGTACTAAGCCTCTAAACCAGGCATCTCGGCATCGGATTGCCATGGGTACCGATGAAGGTTAACAAAACTGAATAATAGAGAGTGAATAAAAAACAAAAATCATTTAGTTTTCTTTTAGCTTTCAACAAGGCAGGTTCATGTATTATGATTAAGCAAAAGCAGAAACAAAACACATAACAAAGAGTGTAAGAAAAAATTATTATTATTTTCTTTTTTGCATGCTACATATAACAAACACATTCCCAACAAAGAACGTAAATAAACCAAATGCACTAACACATTAAAATTTGTATTGCTCTCTTTGAGCTTATCGCTAAACCACTTTTTTAAATTGACTCCGGCTTTTGCGAAAAATCGCTATTTGTAAAATTATAGAAGTTGCACCTCTTATTGAAGCATATTTCGAAAACGAGTTGTCTGATTTGGTGCAATAAAATATCAAAGAATGCAAATTAAAATTGCCTTCAAGCTATACTTATATAATATTTTAATACCCTTATAAAAATACGAAGCTTATTTTCTATAAAAAAAATAATTTCACACAAAATTTCCAAAATAAAATTATCTTCAAAAAATCATAAAAATTCGTGAATGTCAAAAATTCAAATCTTTAATTTTTAATCCTAAAGAAAAATTTATTGCAAATAAAAGAAAATATGCTTCACACAAATAAATGCATAAATTTTGATTTTATTTACAAATTAGTGTAGATACTCATTTACAAAATACATAGAAATATTAAAAAAATACAAAATGAATTTTATTTATTTTTTAATATTTCTACATCATTTTTAAATGAGTTTCTTCACTAAAATGTGAATAAAATCAGAAGTTATTAATTAATTTTAATGAAATATATCTTGTTTTATTTGTAACAAGTTTAAAAAAAAAATGCATTTTTGGCATTTACGAATTTTTATTATTTTTATAATTTGTGCGAAATTTATTTATTTATTTTTTCCACAAAATCAACTCAATATATCCATAGCTCTTGAGCGTAAAAATAATGTAAATATAACTTGAAGGCAATTTCAATTAAAATTTTTGGATATTTGACTGAACTAAATCAGATAAATATTTTTCGAGATATGATTATGTATAAGTATGTCTTGTTTTATTTTTAACAAGTTCATCTTTATGATTAAAGAACAAAAATGTGAATTTTTTTGTGAAATTGTAATTTTCTTAGAAAGTAATATTTTTTTTTTCTGCTACAAATTTATTTTAATTTCTTTTGAACGTTTAATTTATTCAAATACTTGAAATTATTTAAACTGCTTTCATTAAATTATTTGCTTGAAATTCAGTACATAATTTATTTATAACAATTCCTATAACTTTCTAATTGTTGTTCATTAAAAACAATTAATTGTATTTGTTTACAACGTTAAGGTATCATCAACGTCAACAGCAGCTATTACATAATAGTAATCTTACAAGTAAACCACAGTTTAGTGTCATAACAATTTTTTTAAAATGTTTTTTCTCAAAAAATTTAGACGATTTCATATAGCTAACTTTGCTTCCAAGTCGTGTCAAAACAACTTCAAAACTTTGGCATACAATTTAGCAATAAAATTATGAAAAACGTTTAAACTTCGCAAGCAAACAACTGATTGTGATTAAGAGCTAATTAACAAATTTTTGTTTTGACACCTTTTTTTAAAAAAATGAACATATTTTTGATTATGAGGAAGTTTGTTATTAATATCAAAAAAATTATGAAATGTATTATTCCTTTTTGTAATCGTTGTGGAGCAAAACAGTTTTGTTTAAAATTTATTTATTTATTTATTTACTCATTTATTTTAATTAAACACAAATATTAAATAGGTAGACATAAAGTTTTTCGTATATATTTTTGTTTTTTATTTCACAGAAAAAAACCTTGTTTTGCTGTAGAAAATTTACGGAACAACAAATTTAAATGTGATAAACCCTGCGTGAAAAAAAACACAATTTCTCACACTCTAATAAAATTATAAAAACTGTAGAACAACTTTAAAATTTTAATAAATCTAAATTAGTTTGTCACCTGAGGTTATTTGGGTTGTGTGGAAAATTTTTGTTTGCAAAAAAATAAATAAAATAAAAATAAGTTTTTAATTAACTGTTTTAGTAGTCTATACATTTATGCACAAATAAATGAGTACAATTTAAATATGTATATGAGCATACATATGTTTTTATTTAAATACATATGCATTTAGTTTTTGGAATTAAATCATGGTTAAAAATTATTATTAAATTCAAAACAACTTGTTGAATTATAGGTAAAATAAGTAAATAACCAGGTTTAGAAAATTATTAAGAAATACTAACGACATTGCATCATATAGAGAAGCATATATCGAAAACTACTTGTTTGATTTGGTTCAGTCAAATATACAAAAATTTGAATTGAAATTGCTTTCAAGTTATAGTTATATTATTTTTTAATACGCTCAAGAGCTATGGATATATTAAGCTTATTTTGTTGAAAAAATAAATAAATAAATAAATTTCGTACAAATCATAAAAATTCGTAAATGTCAAAAATGCAAATTTTTGTTCTTTAATCATAAAGATGAACTTCTAAAAAAACTGAATTAATATTTTCATTAGAAAAGTGTATAAACGTAGTTCTTAAAAAAGCAATAAATTAGACACATAAGGCAATAATATTATTCTAATGACAATCATGGGTTAAAAACACTATTTCTGTAGCTCTTTTTCAACACTTAGCGATTTTAGTGTAACTTGCTGAATTTCTGCTGACTTGATTTTTTTTTTTTTTTTTTGTAATTGCAGATTTTTTTTAACTTGTGTATAAAAAAAGTACTTCAGGGACACAAAATTATCAAAAAGTCTGAGAAATTTATGTTCCTTGTTCCGACCTAATGGTGCAAGCAGAGGAAAGACATGATTACGACATTGTCACTACAACAATATTATGTTCTCATTGTTAGCTTACATTAAAATAATGAAAATAATGTTTTGTTTTAATATAGTTGACCACAAAGATGTTATGTTTTTGAAGAAACAAAAAAAATTTCAATTATATAAAAAATATTATTATTTATACAACCATTAAATATTTGCAATCTTTTTCCTTGTTCTTAAACCATATTTTGTTTTCAAACAAAGTAATAAAATGTTACAAATAAATGTCCTTTTTACAAATATAGTTGAAAAATACATAAACTGTTTGTTTTTGAATATATTTTGCTTTTAGCATTTATTTTCCACCTTCATTATAATTCTCATTTCATTTATATAATAATATAAGTAGAAAAAAAAATAGATAAGTTATTATATTTGGTGTGATTCAAGCAATATAAGATATAGATTAACTACTATTAAAGTTTATAGTTAATAAAATAGACTTTGTGTTATCTTTCAGAACATATGTATGAAAGTACAAATAAACAAAATTAGTTAATTTAAAAAAATAATTTATTTAAAAAAATAATTTTGAATTAATGTGTTTTATTCTAATGCATGATAAGATAGAATAATAATATGTTAAAATGGAATCATAAATGGGATAATAAAATGATAAGATTTAATAATAATATAATGATATGGAACCATAAAATGATAAGATGGGATAATATGATAAGATGGAATTATAATATAATAAAATGGAATCTTAACAATTATTATCTATAATCATATCTATTTTTAGCTGTGACTATATGTTCCAATCATAAAATGTTGCTCTTTGGTTATGGTCACTACAACTATATTTTGTTTTTGCGTGTACGAGACTCTATATTGACATAAATTTAAAAAATATTATTTTTGTATTGATTTAAAATACAATATATTTGCAATAATTTTTGCACTAACATTTTTTTGTTGTTTTAGGTTATAGGCTGTTAGATCGTGATTGGTTACCACGTTCACATACTTTAAAAAAAGTTCAATTATGCACTTTACTAAAGAAGCTGTTTGATACATACTATATAGAATTTCATTGACTCTATGTAAGAACACATCTTTATTGTTAGTTACGCCCACATCACACCCAATTTTCGACAACAAACAATAGACTGTCTTTGTGACGTCACTACGTGCAAATTAAAAATCTATTGTAATTAAATTTGCTGCAGGGATAGTATATCTTATTGGAAAAAATATATATCGAATGCCTACATTTTACGCCCACTTTTTGAAAACACACAAACGGCTTATCCGATTTTCTTGAAATTTTCAAAACATCATCCTATGAGTCCCAAAATGTAAATATGATATATTTTTCGGTCGGATCGCACTGGGCTAAGATAGTCATTATAGAAATGTTCTGAAATATATAGTAGATTTATCGCCACCATAAAACGACTACTCAAACAGCGCATTTAGTTAAATTATGGATTTTTAACAAAAATATTATATCTTAATTCATGACGTTCTACACACCTGGCCTTTATGTCATTGAAAATGTATTGAACATTAATTAGCAATATTTATGGAAAATCCTTGTGGATTTTATTAATTTAAACAGCAATATTGTTGACATTAGCTATAATATAAGTACTTCCAAAATAAAGAACTGAAACTGAAAACTATAATCGCTAAATGGTTCAGTGGAGTTTGTGTATTTAAGTTTTCGTGGAATTGCAAATATGCTTTTTTGAGTGCTTTTCATGGAATTGTTGATTTCGTTTAATTACATATTCCATGTTAGAATATAATTATATTCTAAACTAATTTACAGAACAAAGTATCGAAGATTATCTACCTGTTGCAAATTAGTGGTAAGAAAAGGCAAAGTAAATTCGGTCCTTATATTTTATTTTTAGCATATTCAAAAGGTAGGAATAAAACTTGTGATATTTTAAGAAGATATAAAATTTAAATTATATTCTTCCCAAAAATTATGTACTAGAGAAAAAATAATACTGTAAGAGCTCCATAGCTTCAAGAATGGTTATGAATTTTTGCTAAAACGACCTTAACTTTTGTTGTATAGTTAAAAAGTAATATAAATATAATTTTTCTGCATTTGATAAAGCTTAAAAATATAGGATTTTGTGTTTAAATATATCATTTATTCTACGAAAGAACGCCCAACAATTTTCCTTATATCTTTGAATTTTTTTAATGTTAGGCGTATGAATACCCTGTAGAGTCATTTGAATAGCTCCGTTTATAGATTTTGAATTTTGAAAAGCTCGCAAATTTACTCACGATTTTCATTTCTTTAAAAGTCAAAAAAAAAATCGATAATGTGTAAATTTAAACACCAATATCTCTCTTGTTGTGAGACACTATTTAAAAAACAAAAAAAAATATGTATGTTTAAAATAGTAGATTACCCCGAAACAATTATTATTGTATAGCTTTTAAACATATTAAAAGTATAGCTTTTAAACATATTAAATGAAAATTAAAACCGAAGGGGTGGAAATTCTTCAAAAATGCATTGTAGAATTGCAAATGCATTGCGATTGCTTTTTTAAATAAACAATTTATTCTTGAACTGTTGACCTCTTTAAGTCTCAGTTAGCATACAATAGAACCTTGAATCATTAAAATCCGTTTATATCATAAAGAGATATTAGTATTTAAATTTACGTACTTTGTCGGATTTTTTAACTTTTAAGAAAATTTAAATCGTGAATAAATTCCAATTTTTTTTTAATTGAAAAAAATAATAATGAGAAAGACTAAATGGCTTATATGAGTACGGAGAGCAAACCGATGCAGTTTATACTAATTTTAGTAAAACTTTCGACAAAGTAGACCATAATTTACTTTTTACCTACAACTATTGAATTTTGCTCTCATAGTTCTTAAGTGGATTTCATCATACCTCTGTGAACGAAAACAAAACGTTCTGTTTAAAAATAAGATTTCAAAATCCATATCAGTTCTTTCTGGCGTACGACAAGGCAGTCACTTAGGACCCATTCTTTTCTTTATTTTTATTAATACTCTGACGTACGTGATACAATTTTCTAACATTCTTTTGTATGCGAATAAAATTAAAATGTTCTACAGCTATACAAATTTAAATAGTGTGTCTGTTTTTCAATCTGACTTGGATAACTTTCAAAAATGGTGCAATATAAATTTAATGGATCTTAACCTACTCAAATGTAAATTGTATGTAGCTTTCAAGAGAAAAATTATTCACTACAAATTATTTCTTGGATTTAATAGATAATTTTCATGTTCTGGGAATTTTACTAGATAAAAACTGAATTTTATAACACATATTCATTTGATTGTAGATAAAGCTTCAGGTGCTCTTGTCTTTGTCAAACGATGGTCCAAAGAATTCATCGATCCTTATATTATAAACTTCCCTTTTAAGACCAATCATTGAATATGGTTCTATAATTTGGGACACCCAATGTAACGCTCATACGGACCACATTGAGTCAGTTCAGAAACAATTTCTATTATTCTGTTTACGATGTTTACCGAGGAACCTTGTCATTAATCTTCCATACTATCATAGTGGACTGGTCTTAATTAAATTGCCGACTCTGAAAAGCATACGTCGGCTGAATGTTTCATGAATTTTCAATTTAATTAGAGGTGATATTTACGCTGAATTTCTGTTGGATAATATCTTCTTTGATATTACTGAAAGCTCAATACGTAGTTTCCGTCCTTTCTTCATACAGTTCTTCCGAGTATATGTAAAAATTCTGATCCATTAGGAAATTTGTAAAGATTTTAATGATTTATTTGAATATGTTGATTTTTCATTTTCACCAAATGTTATAAAACGTAGTATTATTTTTTATTTAAATAATTAATTTTTATTTTTATGTATAATTATTATATTTTTGTAAACTTTGTAAACAATTTTAGTCTGAAAAGATTCCATCCATAGACTTAATAATAAATAATTATATAACTAAATAAATAAAAAAAAAATAAATAAAAATATAAACAAAATTTGATGACCTTTCATCAAAAAGTAGCTACTTTTTATAAATCTCTCGCGGAATGAATGACAGTTTTTTCTATTTTAATAAAAATACACCCATTGCAATTTTATTTTATTTTATTTCTTTTTTTTTTATTTTTTATCCCAAAGTCTCAGCGGTATTCTAAATCCTTATAACGATAAATTTTTTGAGATTTCTTCGTGTATCTAAACCATAATTTGAAGGTACATTTAAAATGCTCTAGAAATATCATAAACAAAATTTTGCCCGAAAGTAAACTTTTTAAATATTTTGCAAATAATTTTTTTAATAAAAAAATAAAGTTCTGTAAGATTTTACTACAGGTTTTACTACACTAAGTGCTATCAGTTTCACCTCCAAAAGCCTTATTTATTTCACGGTTTCATCCTAAACCATAAAGTATATTTTAATATTTGTTTTGATCATTCCAATAAGTACCCCAATAACTTAAAATATATAAAATATATTAACAACTAAACTGATAATTAAATGAAGAAAATAAAATGATGCACCAAGGAAAAAATATAGTAGTAAAAACCCATTCATATATTTTCATATCTCTGCAGTCGAAATCATTATGATCTAAAATATTCCATATATTACAGGTAAGTTGGAACTAAACTTTTTATTAATAATTTATTCCAATCACTGCCCTTCTATTTTTGTACTGTACATCAATTAGGAATGAGTGAATATATTTTAATTTTCATGCACATAATAAACAGAGAAAAAATTGTTCGAAACAATTTTTTAAAACATTTTTTATTTAATTTTACATCGGAATTCAGTTAAATTCCAATTTTTCTTGCTGAAATTCTGATTTCGTGTGAGATAGAAAGTGTGCATACTTGTTTGTATTTCCAAATAAGTTTGGTTTTTCATTTTCGTACTTGAAAAAAAAACACAAATCGAGGCAATTAGAGCAAGAATTGCTGAAGTAAAAAATTGTGTGTGAACGTAAATAAAAGTTCTGAAAAAAAAAACAAAGAAAAATTTCAGAAAGAAAAATTGTTGTGTGTGAACTCAGACTTATTTTATTAAAACTCTTTTAAATTTGAAAAGGACAAATATAACTTTATTTCCCTACAAGAATTCGAATGATTCGAATTCGTATTGCTTAGAAGGAAAATTTTATTTCCGTAATAATCACATTCGTATTGCGGAAGTTTCCTCTATTGTAAGAGATTACTCATCAAAGGCGATACATCTAAGCAATAAGAAATCAGTACGCCTGGAAGAAAAATAGGCAATATTGCTAGATAATCATCTAGGTGAAAAAAAGTAGATATCGCCAGATATCTTCTGTTCTAGCAATATTGCTAGATAATCATCTAGGTGAAAAAAAAGTAGATATCGCCAGATATCTTCTGTATAGAAAAATTATTATTAATAAATTTTGAAATAATATAATAAAGAAATCTTTTACATTTAAATCTTAACATAATAAAGCACGAAAACTAAAACGCTCACATAAAATATACATTTTTTTTTTTCTTTTGCTAAAAGACAAACAAATTTCTTCAATATTTTTTTCATTTTTGCAAAATTTTTCGACAACTAATACAGTATTATAAAAATATTACTTTGATTATTTTTCATTCAAATAATAAAAAGAAGATATTGCGTAAATTTATTCTTCCAAATGTTTTTCATTTAAAATCTGAAAATTGAAATAAAAAATATTTTTTTTTTTTTAGGAAATATATTAAATTATGAATATTTTTCGGACATTATGTGAATTTTAACCATCAATGTTTCAATGTTTCATCGTCCATACAAAAATTGGATTTATATTAATTGAATTTACCTAAAAAGCAATTTCAAAATTTCTTTTTGAAAAAAACAATGTCGTATAGGTAAGCTTCCTTATAATTTTGTTAATGTTATAAATAAATATTCGCTTAACATTAGATGTTTTTAATGTTTCAGGTTGTTAAAAAGTCTGTGTTAAATTTATAATCAATCAATAGCTTTTGTGGTCCGCTAAAAAGGGGTGTCTATATAAGGCGAAATACAGATTTATTTTTGACTTATGTTTTGAAAAATAATTGTAAATTAAATAGAAATATCAAATTTTATATAAAGATAATACGATTGTAAATTTTGTACTTTTTATGAAGGGAACATTTTGCAATATTGCGTATATTTTAATTGTGGCAATAAATATATTAATTCGTTTC
The DNA here is from genome assembly GCA_932274085.1 of Protocalliphora azurea. Lineage (NCBI taxonomy): Eukaryota > Metazoa > Arthropoda > Insecta > Diptera > Calliphoridae > Protocalliphora > Protocalliphora azurea. The sequence goes on along the minus strand of OW026520.1, from coordinate 14,159,523 downwards.
AACCATGACAGTAATTAACTTAATTTAAAATTTTATTGAAATTATATGAAAAATCAAAATAATTTTATTTAATTAATTTCACTACCTTGATGATTGGGGCAAATTCAATTAAAATTTTAATTAAGGTATGAAATTTCATTATTAAATCCATTTTTACTTTTTTTCTGTTAATTTTTTGTAAAAAAATATACTTATTTGTTTATATTTTTAAGGCAAATAAAACAATTAATTAAAATAAGAGATTAATGTTTCACAAGCATATGATTAATATTAGTTGTTGTTATTGTTACATTGTTATTAATTAAATAATACGCTATCAAATCATGAAAATTAATAATGATCCAAAATACAATTTCTCATTCTATTACATTTTGCACACATAAATATTATATAATCTTTGGTTGGATATATTATAAAAAAAAATGTCAATAGAAAATTCAAGCAAATAATATTAGCACTATTTTCTCCTCTAGATCATTATCAATGAAATTATATACTTCATTATGAAATATATTGTATTGCAATGGTAATATATTGAAACTATGGATTTAGTGTTCTTGCGAAATCTAAAAATAATACTAGAACATATTTTCATAACATCCAACTTATTACGAATTCCAAAAATTTTAAAATTTGTCTTTAAATTTTCCTCCCCTTTCATGTGTTCATAATGTAACTTGTTCAACCTTAGTGTCATTAAAATGTTTGTCATTCATTAAAAAATCCTTAAAATTTCACAAAAAAAAAACTCAAAATCTTGATCCAGCTGTTAATATTTCCTAGCCGTGTCGTTTAACATTAAGCCTCTAACAAAAATATAACAACAAGAAACATAAAAATTCAAAACACGTTTAAAAGTGTAATTTAATCGCATGTTACGCTTTGTTAACAATTCTCATTCTTAATAATTTTGACTCGAAAAATACAGCCAACTAAAAACAAAAATAAAAAAATATTGTGAATCATGAATTTTATATGAATTCAACGCCAACAGTAGCAACTACCTATTTAATGAATTCTATGTTAAGGGCTGATATTCCTAAGAAATTTAAAACACCAACATCTTACTTCCAATCCAATCGAGGAGGGTGCTATAGGTAGCTTAGACTGTGTGTTCACCAAACCATATGGTCGTGTTGACGTTTCTATGTTACAAGTACTATTACGTCCAATTAGTTACAATTTATAAAATTTATTTGCTAAAGCAACTTGTTCTGGTGAATGAAATAAAACCAAAAGAAACGAAATAAACTGAAGTGAATAAATGAAATTGAAAATGCAATTGAGAATAGTAATTTATGCACAGCAAATTGAGAAACTTACCTTGGCAAAGTTTGCGTATTTATTGTTGTTTGATTAGTTTTGTAAGAAAATCTTTAAAAATTTTTTATTGTACGTTTTCGGGGAAAATGATTTTACTGGTAACGATATATTGAATATCAATTGTAGGTTTTAGTTAGGGGAATTTTTTAAATGTTATAATTTTTATATGTATTTTAAATAAAATTGTGTAAAAATCAGTTTTTTTGTAGATGGATTAATAATTTTAAATAAAAATTATTTACTTTAATATGTTCAAAAACTTAAACTATATTTTGACGACTAAAGGTAAGGCCAGATTAGGCAAATGTTTGTGACGAATTTGTTTGCCTGAACGTATATGAAATGTTTCCAGTGTAATACGTGGTTTATTATTTGGACACATTATGCACATTAATTATCCCATTTTTGTTTGTTCAAACAGACAATAAGTATAGTCAAATAGACAAATAGGAAAACATGTTTTCTCATCGGCCACATTTGAAAAATTATTTGCCTTCAAAAATTATTTTATCACAATGCACAGTGGGGCAGAATCGAAATTTTTTGGAAATAAATCTGTAACTTCTGATCGGCTTGGCTCTTCATGAAATTTGGTACAGGCGTAGCGGAGGAGTGTACAATGTTAAGTTTGGAAGGGGGGCACAACAAACCCCCTCAGGGGCGGAGCTAAGGGGGCTCAAAGTTAGGTACCTCTGACATAAAAAATTTTTAATCGCTTGCCAAATTTTTGTTTCTCGTCCGATCTCAAATATTTTTATATATTGTTGTAGGCCCTGATAAGACTTATAAAAAACACGTCCTATTTATCTCTTATAGTTTTCAAGTTATTTGCGTTTGAATTTTTAATCACAAAAATTTTGTATGTTCTTGGTCCAGTTTTTTTCATATATATCCTAGTATTTCCGACCGATTTTATTAGTTTTTTTCCTATCTAGTTAAAGAACAAAATTATCTATTGAATAAAAAAAATTGAAGTCGATATCTTTACCGACTCCAAAAATAAGCGATTTTGAATTTGAAAATTCCAAAAAAGACGACTTTTTGTGTTTTTTAGCCGAAAAAGTATCTACACTCTTTTTTATCTAAAATCAAATTTTCTTTAGCAGTATGTAATAATTTTTTTTTTTCTGAAAGGTAACTTCACAGAGATGACTTTAGGATAAAAAATAAGCCCAATAACACAATTGGTCATGGTACACACCCTCCCGAATTCGACCCATTTTATATAAAAGTTTTGATTTTAGACCATATTTTCTCAAATCCCAAAGCACGAATCGACAAGCGGAATACATTTTATGAATCCTCAATATGTTTTTAAAAGTTCTAAATCAAAATCTGCGGGACTTCGGAAAAATGTGGATTCTATAGCCAAAAATGTAAAAAATCCCATTTTTGGGAATTTTCATTAGTTTATTTGGGAATTCAGGAAAACCCTACCCCTGATTAACGCGCTTTTATTTACATTAATAAGATTCACATTTGCTGTAAATTTCATTAGGATATCTTTATAAACAAATATGTTATTACAATTGAAAAATTTGTATTTTCTCCAAAAACCCCAAATTGGGTCTTTTGTTTGGTTTATTTCTAAATAGCGAAAGAAATTTTAAAAATATGTATTCCAAATTAAGCTTTTCCTTTAGCATATATAATTTCCGATCTATTTCAAAAAATTCAAGTCAATATCATGCCTTGTTTCAGAAATATGCATCTTTAAACTTTTATATTTCCAATTTATTGTATATATGACTATATTTTTTCAAACTTGCAACTTTTGCCTTTAGCTTTGCGTGAATAATTACTTAGAAAATTATGAATATTTCTATATACTTTTAATAATATCTATACACAAAATATTTTTATAAAAATAATTAATAAATATTTTTTATTTTTAATAGGGTGCCACATTTCCCACATTTAAGAAAATCTGTATCCTTTTATATGAATGCTTAATATATTTCTCATTGTAAAAATAAAACTCTATTGTGCTAAGTTATGCAAGACTTGTGTAGTACTTTTTAATTAATTTAAATTAATATATTTAAAAACATCGCCACTTTTTGCATTTTCATAAAAATTAGTATTCAGGAAAGTGTTTAAATATAATTTTGTAACATTTTTTAGAGAACCGTTGGGCAGAATATAATATATTTTGACAGCAAGTGTTTAATTTACAACCGATTGGGGTGATTTATATAATAGTAGATTGCGCAGAGGAGAACTATTTATCGTTGAAAAATTATACTTTGTTTTAGTTTTCTTACTTAATTTTTTCTACATCATCAAAGAAACGACTTCCTAATCGCTTCGTTAAACGGTTGGCCTAATAAAAATTTGAGGTAATTGAAGATTTATAGAAATAATTGATCAATTCATAACCTATTATAAGTATAAATCGCAAATGCGATAAAATTTAAATGCTCTATGAATAATATTGAATCGTGAAATAATCGGCCAATTTTGATTATAAATGTGTTCTTATCAATAGAGTTTCGATTTGAACGCAATAAAAGATTTCAGATTTTTGTTCTTTAAATTTACTTTGCACAAAAATATGCAAAAATTTTATGGCATATGCATCAAAATAAAGAAGTTCATGTCTTTTATTACACCAGATTTGTAGCGAGATAATATTCGTAATAATCATTTCATTTTCTTAAATGTTGTATATTTTTGAAAAATTGCCAAAAATTAGTTTGTAAAGCTTTTTAAATGACTTTTGCAGGAATGGAAAACTGATATACATTTTATATACTACATAAGAAATAATATTGAAAACGTTATGGTATTATGCTTTTTTATGCAATTTAGAAAAAGTCATTTAAAAATTTAATTCTTTCATAAAATCTGGACTCTTGCATTCGTTTTTAGCCTGTCGAGAAGCAATTTAGTGTCAAATCGACCTAAATATATTTTACAGATCTATTTATGGACATTTTTTTTTTTCGTTCACCTATTTGGCTAATTCTGGATGTAGCGTACAAAACTATATAAATTTAGAATTTCTTTGTTAATCATATGTGAAGCCTTGTCTTTTGAAATATGTAAAGAAAAAATTTTATTAAAAAATTTATTAAACTAAATTCAGAGTGCTGACTTTGAATATTTTTTATATCTAGGCGAATTGAAATAACCAAAAAAATTTTCCTCATACACCTTAGAACTTATTCCCGAAAAACGAATTAAAGTTGAGGAAAACAAAATCAAAAATTCATTAAAATTCACGTATGTAACATGTAGAAAAGGTCATTTGAGACCCCATATAGTATATATATTCTGGGTCCTGGTATGATTCTGAGTCGATCTAGATATGTCCGTCTCTCTGACCGTCTGTCTGTTGAAATCAAGATAGTGCTCGGGCGACCACCTAGGGAGACGAAATTTGACTCAAATATTTATCTTATATAAGCGTATCCGTTCTAACTTCAGTTCATAAGTCTTTGCTAATATCTCTTAAACAAAAGCATGTACGACAACGAAATATTGTACATAAAGTTCGAGAATTAATATAAACTCGGAAAGCAAAAATGTAAACTCGGAAATAAAAAATGAACATGGCCTGCTCACTTTACCGCCTATCTCTCATATCACATGAAATTTTAAAAAGTTGCAGAAGGTAAGTATATAGATTCGGCTAAGCCGTATGTAACATTCTCACTTTGAAACAAGGAATTCTTTTGAAATTTTTTTACTTTCTACACGTCAAAAAATAATAATTTTCAAAGAATTATCTCCAAATAAAAAATTATGAAAATACTGTCCCATTGCTGGAGGGTATATAAGATTTGACATAGCTGAATATAGCATTCTCACTTGTTTATATTAAATAATATATGTCATCTATACCAATATTTATTTTGTTGCATTCATAAAACAATATTGTAATTTTTAGTAATCTCTTTAAATCATTAAACGAATTTTAAATTCCTGTACACTTTAAATTAGATTTCTCTTTGCTTAAACAATTTAATTGCACTCAAATTAATTAAATGTTTAATTTCCTTTTCATAATTGATTTCATAAAACTACTTTAAAACTGTAAATTAAGATTCCTACAAACTTACACCTAAAGTATATAAATCTACAAACTCTCTTCTCATATAAGAGCATTTATAAATGTGATAAAAAGGTCCTTGTAATATTCATCCTTGTAACATTTCAATTAGTGGTTTTAATAAATCTTCGCTACAAAACTTTTCATCAGCACACAAACAAACAAACCAATTATTAAGCTTAGATCTTTTGACTAATAAAAAGAGTAGAAAGAGAACAACATGCATATTTTTAGTAACTATGTAGACATCGTCTTCTTTAGAATTGTTAACACCTAAAACTCTTAGTTCTTCTATATTCATTTACCTTATATGATAAAAGAGGTTTTCCACAATATATGCATATGTATATGGTTTTCATATACAAAGCCTTAGAGACATAAAGATAGATTTTCACACTTTTCAAAGACAATAAACTTTATGAGTATAAAGGTACACAACTATGTCTTTATAAGTGTTAGTACAAATATCTATTCATTTGCTTTATCTATATTCAACATACATAGTTAGTTACATTAGTGATAAAACAAATTTGTGCCAAGTGTATACACATAAATTGGTAGCAATGTGGTACTCATATCAGTTATATTCAGTACTTCAACATGTTGTCAATTATTGTGTTGCAACTAAAAACTAATTGATTTAAAATATGCCACAGAGAAATTTTATTTTGGTATGAATTTAGTTTTTTGTTAAGTGAAGTTATAATAAAATAATATAAAAAGAGTTATGGCAGAGGATGTTAGGAATGTAATATGATTTAATAAATGTAAAAGGAAATTAATAATTAATTGTAATTAAAAATTTAAGATTTTTATATATGGGCCATTATCAAAAATTTTTAACCTGGCTGAAACTGACGTAAATCCTTAAGAAATCTTGTGGAAAAATTATTTTATACAAAAGATTTACAGATCTGAACTCACTTGATACTAATAGGGTGCAAACTGTTAGCATAATATTTTTCGTTCTATAGTCATGATTGTTGTTTGAAGTTCAAAACCTTCGAAAAAGGGCTAAAAATTACTTTTTCCCATTCTTCTACAGTTTTGTTCCCACTTTCATATTTTTGGATCTCATTCGAACTTATATAAACTAATCTAACTTTGTGGATAAATTCTATATATATTATTCTACATATATATATATATATATATATATATATATATATATATATATATATATATAAATATTCTTTTTTTGTGCAGACATACAGGGTAGTTAAATTTTTATGACAAAATTTTTTGAATTTTTAAAATTGTTTGGTCTGCATAGAAAAAATTAAATTCTATTACGAAATTTATAAAATCAAATATATTTTTAACTGAAATCGGACTTATCACTAAATTTCTAAAATCTAACATTCAAATTCGTAAATATTTTATTGAAATATATATATATATATATTTTCCTATTAAAATATTTTTACTATTTACAAATTTAAATATTTCAAAATTCCATAAAATTCAAAAACTCTCTTTAATGAAAACAATAATAATTATGTTTAGCTTTTAATGGAATTTTAGAAAATATTTATTTTTGAATTAGTAAAAAGCTTAAGAATTATTTTATACAATTTTATTATTATTTTTACAATTATACCATTTTTACAACTATAAATTGAGCAAAATAATGTAATGCATAGTTATAAAAGTAAATTAAAATTTGATCCTTGATTCTTTTTCTATCTTCAATAGCTGAACAAATCGAGCAAAAATAAAGAAAAATCATTATTAAAACTGAAAACAAAAAATATAATTTAATATTACTTACCATTTTTAGTTAAGGAATACCTTAAAATTAAACTCTGTATGTTTACATGTATCCTTTAGTTAAGTGTAGAACATATCAATGAGAACAGATAAATATATCAATTAAACAAAGGAGTTATATGTGCTATAGTTTGAAATAAGTTTGCAAATTTTATTCACAACTTTATCGAGATATTTAAAAAATTTATGAGAGCTATTCTGACAAAACTTTTGCAAGGAATTACAGAAAACTGGCGAAACAGGCATTATCCTATATTATTAAATCGATCTACATAATGATAATAATGATAGATAAAATAGCAATATTTCTTACCAATTTCTGTGCTAAGTCTTGCTACACGTTTACTGATGAAGATACTATATATTCACATTATATCTTTAAAGTAATCTGGAAGAAGATAAATAATATTTATAGTTTTGTTTGGAAAATCTGTACTAAAATCAAGATAACTTCAAATGTTGGTTTTTATAAATAATTACTTGCTACAGCATTTTTACAATTTAATTTTTATTTTTATGGAAAAATATCAATATACAATTTTGTTTTTATATAATATAATATAATAATTTAAAACCAATAAAACAAAATATTAAAATAAAGTACATTTTTTTATTATATTTTATTTAAAGCTAAATAATCATTTGTTTAAAAGAATTTTATACTTAATTTTTTTTCTGAGTGTGTGCCCCTCAACGGAATACAATTTTTTAAGAGGGATTGATACTTATTTTAGGAAAAGAAGACATCTTTTCTTTTACTTCTATAACGCAAAAAGAGGTTTAATATTTTGTTGAAGCGCTTTTCACGATCTTGTTAAATTTGGCAGCTAAAGCAAGATCATTTATATAAAGAATCAAGAAAATATATATATAGTTTTTTTTAATTTTAATTAAAGTGATTTCTTTATAAAGTTTTTACGAAATTAAAATATATTTTCCAAATATTAAAATCATAAAGAAAAATATATAAATATCCTTTATAACATCATTCCAGGTAAATTGAAACACAAATTGACAAAATTAAAAAGAAATCGAATAGTAATGGCAACAGGCTTTCAGAATTTATAACATAATCATTCTACTCTCGAGTGACTTTGCCTTAATTGAACGTGTTTTGGGTGGTCCAAATTCCCAAACTGAACACTCGAGAGAAACACTTAGTTATTAGTTATTAAAAATAGTTTTCATTGTGTACTAAAAGCTGAAACCTTAACTAGATAAAAAATGCTCACCAGCATCCAATCCAGCAACTACTGATAACCTTTAAAAATTACTCCTGCTGAATTAACAATTATAGCCTTTAACTACTGAAACATTTCCTAACCTATGACTACATCTCGTTAACGTGCCCGAAATAGTCAACGTAATTTGAAAATCAAGAGTGAACACTTTTAAAAAGTCAGATTTTCGCGAGGCACATTTATAGTTTTATATAAAATAGAGTGGATTACTACGTGAACTTATGTTTTTGTTATTTTACACAATAAAATCGGAGGAGCATTAAAAATAAATTTCATGAAAATACGTATTGAGTTTTTTAAAATTACAGGGAAATCACACTTTTTGTTTTTTTTTATTTTTTTTTATTTTCATATAGAAAATTGCAATTTATACAAATCTTGTATATATAGACATAAGAACGGCGATAAATATAATTGATTGGGACCCTAAATTTAAGTCAAGTGTCGATGATAGTAGAAAAAGGGTCACTTTTGTCAAAACGGATTTTTCTAAGGTATATGACATGGCATAATTAGGTGGTGTCCGTTATGCTTAACGGAAATACAGAGGCGCATCAAAAACTTTCGAATGATAAAAATTTTATGGACCAAAAAGTATTTACTTGGACTAAAAAAGGATTACAATATTAAATAGCATTTATTTGTACTAAACTCTAATAAATTTTACTTTCATATAATATATGGAGAAATAACTTAGATCCGTATCACATTTATTGCAAAGTTTCTCGATTTTTAGTATAAGGAAAATTTTAAAAATTTTAATAGGAAACCCTAAAATGTGCTACACTAATAATATCATACAATATTAAGAAAACAAGGGTAATTGTCAGAGTGTAACTCCTTTATGGTCCATCTAATCGGCTGGTGATTAACAATGCTTTAATATTTTGCTGCTGCTTAATTATAGTTGACAAACTTACGTAGACAACAAACTCAATTACCTATTGCAACTTGCTTCAATTTAGTTTAAGTAATTTTTAACATTTTTAAATTTGGACGATTTTTCGTAATGAAAAATTAAAAAAAAAAAGTATCTAAATGAATTGAATAGTTAGTTAGCAAAAATTTAATACCACAATAGTCTTTGTTGATCAATTTTACCAATGACAGAATGCAATAAGAATAAATTGCTTCAAAAATTCTAACCCTGAATAAAAGTATAGAAGTAGTAGTACCCTAACAAAATTTCTAAACAATTTTTAAACTTAGTTCGAATTTTGGTTTCATCGATTGAATGACATGCCCACTTATTGCATTATTTTTTTAAAACTTTTCGATTTGTAATTCAATACGTACCCATAACATCCTGCAACAGTCATTTTCACACATGAAAAAACCGATATATATATATGAGGTTAGAGACTACACTTTGAAAAATGCGTATTCACTTTTTCTCTAGGATGAAAAATTTCCTATTGAAATTTTCGAAGGATACACAATTTTTAAGAAACCCGATATGGATGTCAAAGGAAAGGCAAAAATCTTTGCAAAAAAATATGAAATATTTACGAAAATTATATCTACCCAGTATTGGTGTCAAATCAAAGCTGGGAATCACTGCAATATAATAAAAGTTTTTATTTAAAAGTTGCAGCACATAAAGCTAAGAAAATATTCTTTTGAAAATTTCACACTTTAGTATTATTTTTTACATAAATATGAAATATTTTTGAATAATTTATAGGTCTGTTCGTTTGCATGATATTTTTACTAGTTTTATTATTTTGGCAAGTATTTTACTGTGCACATAAAAATAGTAAAAGTAGTAAACATTTCAAGAGAAATTTTCTTTCTCTTTTACTATGTTTTACTTGAATATTTTGTATGAGCTTACTTTGGAATTATGATTTAATCTTTTATAAAACTTACCTATACAAAATTGTATTGTGATACTAATTTATGCACCTTTAAGTGATTTTCGGAAAGGGTTTTTTATTGGAGCCGTGGTCAATTATGGACTGATCCTTTTGAAATTTAATTCATTGATTTGTATTTAAATAATATTTGTCAATTCGTCTACATTTGTCTACATGTTTACATTTTTGCCTGATCAATGTACGTTAAAGTAATTTAGAGAAGGTCCTTATGTGATGCTTATGGCCAATTACAGACCAATATAAAAAAATTATGTCGTTGTTTTGAATTACAAAACATTTTATTTATCTTGAACTTTTGCTCATCTGGTGATGCAAGCCGACTTGTATATGCAGAGAAAGATATAATTGCGGTAACCATATCATATTATGATTGGACTGTATTTTTACTGTAAAAATTTTCATGGTGATAAATAATAATAATAATAATAAATATGATAATTATAATCATAAAACGGTTTAATTAACCAAATTATGATCAGATTCTTTTAATATTGTATATAAAAATTTGATCATGTTATGATCTGATTTATTACATTATGGTCTGATTTTCTCATATTATGATTCGATTTTATTATATTATGAATCAGTTTTATAATACGTATTATAGAGAAAAATAGTCAAAGTTTCTGATAGCGTGTTTCAAATTTACCTTATTATAATCAAATATTATTTTTCTCATTATTTATTTACTTATTTATTTATTTATATGATTTATTATATATTTTACAAAGATATTTTATTAACTGAATTATTTAATAGTTAATCAATATCTCATACTCCTTGAATCACACCAAATATAACCGAACCTTATCTACTTATATTAATCCATGTATAAACTAAATGAAAATTATAATGAAGATGGAAAACAAATGTTAGAAACAAAATATATTTAAAAACAAACAAGTTATGAATTTTTCAAACATATTTGTAAGAAACGTATTTATTTATAACATTTTATTATTATGGAAATAATAATATTAATATGGTTTTAAAACAAAATATGATTTGAGAAGAAGGAAAAATTTGGTAATATTTAATGATTGTAGAAATAATGATATTTCTTATATTAATAAAATTTTGCTGCTGGTAAAAATATCCAAAAACATAAAATTTTTGTAGTCAACTATATTAAAATTTTAATTGAATGTAAATATTGAATGATAAAACTAAAACAAAAAAATTGTTATCATGAACACAGTATTAATAAAATTAATGAAAATTAAAAATAGAAAATAATATTGTTGTTTTGACAATGCCGTAACCATTTTTTTCGGCTTTTATATTTTAAATTACTTTTTATACTAGTTTTATCAGCATCAGTAGGGTATAAAAATGAATAGTGCAATAACGTATTCGATTCAAGTGAAGCGTCCAGTTGTGAAGATTTATTTCTTATATCTTTCACAATACATGATGTATTAGTTTTGGTAGAATTTCAAATAAATAAACCTTATACAAATTATATTTCCTTTAAAATGTGCACCGAAATAACCAAAGTTCAGGAAGACAAAAAAACAAAAATAAAGCTAACTTGACAAAAACCTTTAAGGGTTTTATTTATCTGATAGCTTACAGTGAACTGAGACCATATTAAGATTGGAGAAAAATAGAAGGATACTAGGTATGACGATGAAATTTTATATAATATTACCTCTATAGAAAATATTTCAAAATATTGAACACCATTCAGAATTAGGTTATTTCCCACTGTGCCCTTTTTTGCTGGTTCATAGATGATGATAATATTTTAGAAAATTTTTGATATTTTGTTCAAAGTTACACAATTTTTTCACAGTTTATAAGTAAATATTTCATATTTTTATTTATAATATTGTTCATTGTTGGATTTCTGTTGCCTAAAATTATAACAATACTTGAAAAATTCTTTGACTTTAGAGTCATCCTATTATATGCAGACTAATTGCACAATGAAAAACGATATATACCTTGAATGCTGAAAGTCTTCAGCTTTCAAGGTATATCTCTTTCAGTTTTTTTACTAGGCAGTTCATTGTGTGGCTTGGAACTATTTTTGATGACTCAAAATTTACTGCCTAGAGTAATGACAGCAAATATTTCCTTGAATGATTAGGAGTCTGTCAGACCCCACATCCAGGCCAGTGGATATAGAATCATTTAAAGTGCTATGTTAGTTAGGTCTTTTGTATTCTATATTAATATAACATAAAGCCGTATATACATGGTCGTTGAAGTAAATGAAGTTAAATAAACTACTTTGAAGTAAATGAAGTTAAATAAATTACTTTGAAAGACCTATCATCTCAATCTACTTAAAATCACAACAGAAGTTGGTTTAATGGTGTCCGTCCTTCCGTATGATTATGTAAATCTTGTAATAAAATTAAAATTTTAAAGATAACTCGCTAAAAGTTGACACATAACCTTCTATTACACCAAGGACGAAATGTATTAGAACTGACTGATATTGGTTCATTAGCGCTCACACAAATATAATACCGAAACCGAACTTAAATTGTCACAAAATTTTTAAATATGTTGCCATACACACAGATTTTGCTCAAATGTTTTATGGCCTCTTGAAGTTCGAATTTTTCCAAGCCCTTTTTATGATTTTTTTATGAATATGATTGAAAATAAAAATCATTTAAATTATTTAATTTAAATTTTATTACATATTGTCGTTATTTTATAGACTACTAACATTATTATACTAGCTTTTTCCTGAATGCCACTACCTCTTTACGCCCATTTTTGTCATAATATTGTTTACTTTATTTGACTTGACCTTATTAGATATAATAACTGAACCGATTAAAATGAAACATAGCACATATGTATACCCTTGAAGAAAGTAACGACTGGATTCCATTGCCCACTATTTTTTAATAAAGGGTTATTTTGCTTCGTAGTAAGCAAATTTCTTATTTCACAAGCATTTTAATGACAGTGGTAAAAAAATATCAAAAATAGATTAAATTTTATAATATAAAATATTTGCTATTTCCTGTGTATGTAAAATTTTATGTAAATTGTCTTAGCAGCATCAAGAAAGTGGAAAAATGTACTTTTATTGAAAGTGGGCTAAAGACTATGCGTGTCGTCCTACTTATATTTTAGCCCATATTTTTCTTCAAGAAGTACTGGATATATATGCCAAATTTCGTTAGAATTTTCAAAAAATAATTATTTACAAAAAGTGAGAGTGGTATTTTAATTAATTTTATATCTTATATTACCTTTGTATGACTACTCATATACTGCATAAAATCTTGTTATGAAAATTGGGCATAAAATCTTATATAATATCTAAGAGAATCTTTGTATTCTATAAGACAATATAATAAATACCCATAAATATATTGCAATTTGAAGAAAAAAGTGCTGCAAAATATCCGAAATTTAAGAACGAAATTCGAACTAAGTTTGAAAAACCCTTTGAAGATTTAATTACTATGGTATACTTTCATTTCGCGTTAAAATAATTTATGAAGAAAAATTTAATTATGCAAAAATTTTACGATTTTTGAACAAAATTTTGTGCAAAATCTAAATCTAAATTTTAGAAAAATATAAATTTCTTGCAAAAACTAAAGTTTTATTCAAATTTTCATCAAGGATCAAAATTTTATTAAAAATTAAATTTTTTATGAAAAATAAATTTTTTTAAAAATTTCGATATTTTACTAATATTTGTGGAAATTTTGTGTTCTTTTTTTTCATTGCTTTAATTTGGATTTAGCAAAATAGCATTTATTAAATGTTTTTTGTTAACATTTTTGTCTATAACTTTTAAATAAATATTGGCAGTAATTAGCAGTAGAGCAAAGCTGGGTAAATTTCGCTTAGTTCTGCTAAGTATTTTGTTAACTATAGGTGAATCTATAAACGTTTTCTACTGAACCATTTAAACTGATTTCAAATATTAAATTAGTACCTAGGAAATAACAGCAAATCTGGATAAATCTACTTGAATTAGAATTTAAAGTATTCCTTACAGACAGACGGATATAACTAAATTGACTCAGAGTTTAATATGGACCATGAGTTAAAGTTATTCTTAATAAATGCAAGTGTAACATAAACAATTTATTTTTATGACTGATTATATAATCTAAACAAAGGCTTATGTCGCTATGAGCCTTTTAAGAATGTGCCTATTTTCAAAATTATATATATTCATGACCATTTATTATTGGGTTTTCATATCCCATTGGAAGCAGCATCCAACACTTCCATATTTTTCATACCATATTTTATTGCCGGTATTCTCTAACCAAAATTCATGATCATATTTTAATATTTAAACAATTTACCAAAATTGTATTGAATTTAGTGTTTAACATACCCGAAATGCGTATAAAAGAAATCTAATTAAAATTATTAGTATAAAACATAAAGTGTTTCACTTTTGTTCGCATTTATAATTATGACATTGAAATCCTGTCAGTTTTTATGAACTAAATAATTTCATTAACTTCTTTTTTCAACCATAATTTCATTATAGTTTTTGTTTTTTTTTTTCACATATTATTTACATTTCGGTAAAAGTTATTGTAGGGGAATAAAATAAAATATAAAAATATATATAATAAAATTCAGGGTTTTGCTCTACTAAATACAAATGTAGTGATGACGTTAATTATAGGTTTCTAGATAATGTTATTTTTTATTTTTACTTTTGCAACTACTACATTTTTAAATATATATATAAATATTAATGGTGTGTACTACAAATAGATTATACAAATCTAAATTTCATGCATCGAAATGTAACTGAAATATTTACAATTACCTTTTTAGCTAATATTATAATTATTAAAGTACAACTATTTTTATTCTATTTACTATTTCAAAACTTACGTGTACTTCCAATTTTTTCCAATTCGAAAACATATAAAATTTGCTTTATTGCCTACTTTTAGGCGTTATATTCTTTAAAAAAGGGTACTTTAAAATTCTTCTATATCATTTGCTTATTATTTCTATTAATTTAAATTTTATACAAACATTTATTGATACTGCATAAATATTAGTATATATTATTTACCATTAAATATGACTATGCGTGTGTTATTAATATAAATAAATTTAATACCTGCATACGTGTGATTATGTGCAATAGAATAATATTGATATAACAACAACACGTAATATAAAACTGTTTATAAATGCCTAATTAGCCGTAAAGTAATAATTATTTAAATATTTGTAGGCATGTGTATTTTAGCACACTGTTCTAAATTAAACTAATCAATAAAAATCATGGTATTTAAAAACACATTTAGTGTTTAAATATTTTACCAAATGAGATTAAAGTTTATTTAAATATATGTACTGTATTTAGTTTTAAAATTAGCAGTTAAATAATATTAGAAAAGTTTTTTTTATTTTTAACAACAAAAATTAAAATAGAAAATTTTGAAGCCATAGTTATGTACTTATGAATAAGTTCTTGATAAAATAAATTTAAGAAAAAATACGGATTATATGTTTGTTATAGAATAAAAGTTTTTGAAAATATATAAGAAAAAAAATATCTAAAAAATCTTTAACAAATATAATTAGCAATATATGTGTAGTTTCCTCGGTCTTAGAATCAATTTTATAAGAACTTTTTAGAAATGATTATTTTTGAGGCTACAAAAGAGCGCTAAAATTAGAGTATTTAAAGTAAATATTAATAAAGAAAAAAGATAGTTTAAAACTATTTCAGGAAAAAAATTTTAAAATTCACTTTTTGATAAAATGCATCAAAGATTCCGATGTAAGTGGATTTTTCCATAGCGTCCCACCATACTATCATTCCATACATAAGTATGAGCTTAATCACCGTGTCGAAGAGATATTTCGTATTCCTGAGATTTAGTACCCATGATTAACCGATGGCTTTCCTACACATATATATTGCAGTATCGGTTCTGGTTGAGGCTCTGGCCTGTGTATTCTGGAGCCAGGATAGTATGGAGTCCAATATAATCCCAAGGTACTTCGCGCTATCTAACACCTTCAGTTCAACACCGTTTAGGCATAAAAGTGGGAAAGGTGGAATCTTATATTTCCTAAAGAAAAGGACAAGTTCCATTTTTCGTGGATTTATGCTGAGGCCACTAATTGTAGTCCATATACTAATTAGGCCCAGAGCAGTTTGTGGACGGTGATATATAGTATCCAAATATTTCCCAGATACAGCCACCGCAAAATCGTTCGCGTAAGCGACAGTCTTAAACTTCAGTGAATTAAGTTGCCTGAGCAATGAGTTAACGGTGATATTCCAGAAGAGTGGAGATAAAACTTCTCCTAGCGGAGTACGCCTATTTGCTACCCTGTAGATGCTAAACGCACCCATACTGGATATTACGGCCTTATAGGTTAGAAGTCATATGTGAGGCTGATGATCGACTGATGAATATCCAGTCACATTATTATACTCGACAGCTTTTTCAATATACCCTACGAGCGAATGTAATGCAGTCTCAACAGATTTGCCCTTCATATAGGCATGTTGAGACGCTGATAATAGGCAAGCTTTGATCGTTCTACGTATGTGTAGGTCGATTAACCTTTCCAGTATCTTGAAGAGGAAGGACGACAGATGATAGGTCTGAAGTCCTTCGGTCTTGCTTGTAAGGTTTTTACCCCTTTAAGGATAAGGACCACTGTATATCTAGTCCATGTCTCAGGGATATATGCATTCTGAGTAAATTGGAGTTAGCCAGGGATCTACTAAATCCGCATTATACTGCAGGTCAGCAGGTATAATGCCATCGGGGTCCGGAGATTTAAATGTGGCGAAACTCTTCAGAGCCCATCGCACTATCCCTTATGGGAATAGGAACATCACTGTTGACCTTTGAAGATATTGCAAAGTGTCCCATTATAGGGAGACTGCCGGAAATGTGCGCAGGAATGTACATTAAGACTTCTAAGGTCTCTTGACTGCTCATTTTCCAACTGCCACATGGTTTCTGGATGAAACTTGGAATAGTAGGTGATGATGCCAGAATTTTATGAAATCGACTGGTCTCGTAGTGGCTTTCTACAATGCTACAGAAAGCCCTCCAGGATTTACGTTTTGCATTTCTTATCTGGTTTTTAAACTTGTTAACTGAGCAGAGTAATATTATTCTTTACAAAATAATATTTCCATTTTTTCGTTCTTAATGAAATCTTATAGAAGCCGTCTAAGAGTCATAACTACGAACTATGATATCCAAATTGTTATATGTCATCCGCATGCAGAAACTAATGCTATTTTTTATGCGTTAATGCTAACGGTACGTAGATTTAACATACAGATGACTTTTCCTTTAATTCGCTTCAATTATTGCTGTTTTATTTACTAGATGGATTTTAATTATTTATTTGCTTTCAAAACCCATAATTTACATATATTGGTATTATAGGGTTAAAGAATTAATCATTAAAGCATTACCCACATGTACAATACAAAGAAGAGCATAGAAGGACTACAATTCCACAAGTTCAAAAAAGTCATTTATTGCAAATAAAATTAAAAAAGTACAACTAAATTTTGGGCTGGAACAGAATTTTTTTAACAAATCAAAGTTAAAATTCAGATGGAGTGAGAAATTAAAATCGATCCCTTTTTCAACATTGGTCCACAATATTATCACGGTACTATTAAGTACAAGGAGACATGTTGGACCTTTACGTAAAAATAATGGTATCATGAATAAAATATTCTGCTGCAAATGATGTTGTCATATGTCCGAAAGAAAGTAGTGACCTCTTCGATATTTAAAAATAATAACGACCCAAAATATGCCTAAAACCTGTAATAAACGATTGGTGAAAACATTTATATTTTGTACCTTTCTATTTAATAATTTAATAATCATGTATCAATGTATTTCTCGCCTAAAAAATGTTTGATGTTTGATTGCTTGCATCAAGGATTAAGAAAAGTTTGCTTGTTTTTTTAGTTTATTTCTGAAAATATAAGTGCAAGTTAAATTATAGAATTAGTAAATTAATTTTCAAACAAAATAATTTATAAAACTCAAAATGGCTATTAGTGAAAAGAATAAAACGTTTTTCTATTCAAAAAAAAATTGGTTGATTAAAGACATTGATTTAATAACGCATGTTGACTCCTTCACTAAATACTTGTGGCAGGCCCAGTACACATTTCGAGGATTTTTCAGTTGCAGCAAGAAAATGAAAAGCTCGAGATCTTCTAAAAACTAAAAATCCCTATCAGTTACTGATGGCAGCCGAAATACTAATGCGTTCAGCAGGAAAACGTTCATCTACTGCAATTTGTGGTGAACTCATATCTAGTATCATATCAAGTCCTAACCGCAAAAATGTCGTAAGCGCAGAATACAAAACATCATAAGAGAAGCATTTTTGTGATTGTTTAATATTATTATATGTGTGGAAAAATATCACTTACGATAAAAGTGCTTAAGCTATAAATCTGAAATATATTAATAAAATTGTGACAAATGAAGTACAAATTTTTGAGTTTTGATTTGTCCACTACATAAAATTTTATTTCACGGAGAAGATATCATCAATTAATGTATTGTTCCTATTGGTCAATTATCCGAAGAAGCGCAGGATGCAACAAAAAAGGATTTTAAAACATTTTGTAAACATTTCTCAAGAAAACATCTAGAGAGAGCTTAAGTACATATTTGATTTATAGACTATAAATATCATCAGATCCATTAAATTAGAGCATATAATGATCTCCAAAAACTAAGAGGTCAAATGTAATAACCGCAGTTTTGTACTCATAAAAAGCCGACTATATCAGATGAATAATTTTTACTAATTAAGATTTGTGTAGAAGTCATATTACTTTTCGTTTTTTTCATTTAAAAATAAATACATACATACACATTCTTCATAAATATTTTTGAAATTTTGTTTCGTTATAGACCGTTATATTCTAGTTTTAAAATTAAAAGAAAAATTATTTTTTTATTCATTTTTACTAAGGTTTAATATTTTCTGGAATACTACAAATATAGGCTTTATTGAGTTGAGTGTTTTGTTTTTAAATTCTATTATAATTTTTACTTAGCGTTAAGTGTTCTATAAATATTTTTTACTATAACCCAATACATTTTAAATAGACTGAGTTCTGGACTGCGTAGTGGATTGGTCATCCTTGGTACATAGCAGTCCCATTTATTTTTTACCAGTCATCTACTTTTTTTTTTGTTGTAATAATAAAGTGCGAAATTAGGTCAGAAAAAAATTAATTCACTGTGCTTTCTAATGATAGAAAGGAATATTTTCCAAGAGCACTGATTTGCTTACATTTCTCTTGGCTTGACAGACCAAAAATTTGATCGACAATTTTGATTTTTTTGCACAGATGTTATGGTATATTTCCCATAACATCTGTGATATGGAATTCCAGGACCAGAATATTGTAAAAAATTCAAGAGTATGTACATTATATAGCCCTTTATAGGCATTCATATTTTCAAAAAAAAAATTAATCTTAACAATTTTTTTTCAATAATTTTGGTCCTTTCCTTTGTCATCATATTTTTTCCAATGTTCCTATTAGAAATTATTTTTTTATTTCTGAGTCTTTAGGCCATCTTTTATAATCTTTTCTGATAAACAATACTGAGCAATTTAATACATGACTTGCTTTTCACACAGAGGTGTAGAGATTTTCTCTTAAAATACGTATTATTCTGTCAGAAATTCTACAGTTTATAAATCAACTTTTTCTTTAGTTATAAGGGTTCCTTCCGGTGACCATGAACAATGTAAATTTTTTATGACAGAATTTCTCTACTCATATGCACTCTCAGCAATTCTTGTTTTATGGTCAACATGTACTTTGGTTAAAAATTTTAAATATGCGCTTGCATGAATTTTGTTAACCCTCTAACGGTCAAGGCTGCTTCATGGCATTTTTCTGCTTTATATATTTTTGAAAATAATTTATATTTTAACACCTTTTCCTATTCTAATCATTTGGTTAATCAGTTGACATAATAAGCTAAATATTTATACCTTAAACCATTAGAAATTTTACACTAATTATAGTTTTAATCTGAAAATGGATTTTACACATTTTTGCTCCGACAGTTAGAGGGTTAAATTTTAATTTTAGGAAAAACTAATTATGCTATTATGACAAAATTTAGCGCATAGTTACTGAGAGATCAATAGAAAATGTAAACGAGTTAACGGTACTTATTTTTTACGTATAGTAAAAGTTATAAGCCTTAAGTGTGCACATATTTTTTCAAGCGCAGTCCTTATATTACATTACACTTATCGAATTGTTCATATTATAGAAAAATCTTGTAAATTGTAAATATCACCTTATATGGAAGGTGGGCGTCAAGTGAATGGGCCACGCTCATTTTTTTTTTTTTTTTAATGTAATATTAATTTAGGCTTATATTAACAACATTTTTCAAATTATAAAAACATTATATGAATTTTATATTTCTCCTTAAATGGGAGCTGGGCGGAAAGCGTAAGACATTATTTATTCTGAGAGGGAGTTATGCTTCCGTTAGAAAAATAAAGTTTATTTTGTGGTTTGTGGTTCTGTCCAATTCCAAAATACTTGTCCTATAGCCAATATATTTTATTACACTGCGAGGGAGTTATGCTTCCTTCAGCTTAATAAAATTATATTTGTCTGGCTGTTGAATAGTGAAGGTTTCAGTGGTTCTGCCCTCAACCTAAGTGTTCAGCGAACTGTAATTGTACACAGTTGGTTTAGTACAGATCGGTTTAGTACTGTACGCTTTTTACTTGTCGTTTTATTCGTTAGGATAGAATTTTTAAGTAAAATAGTAAATACGGTTTATAATATGTTTTTGTAAAGAATAATTATGTTTTTAATTTTTTTGTGACGAGACCTGGGAGCCGCGAGCTCTAACTCAACATAAGGTGGAAACACGGTGTTACAGCGTACATGTTTTTGTTCCATGTTTATGGGATGCTCTTCTGTGAATATTCTTAGTTCCTTATTGAGAAAAGAAATCGTCATTGAAATAACTTTTTAGGATTAATAGATTGTCCGAGAAATCGCTTTCTTCCGTTTGAGTTATCTTTCTACATTTTTTATTTTTTAAGAGTCACTCTAAATTGTAATGTCTTTAAAAATTCTCACAGCTTTTCGAAAAATTTGTATCAAATTTAATTATAGAAGGATTATAAGAAAACCATTAAAATTTTGTATTGCTTAACCATTAATTTTCTTCGCAATACAAGGCCACACATTATAATATTTTCTATCTTCAGTGCTAAAAGATAACAAAAAATGATAAAATGCATTTTAAAAGCTTTAAATTTTACAAACAATTACTTCAAACAAATTTCTCAACGCCCTTACTTTATTTTTATTATTTCTTTTAAATTATACTTTAAAATAAACATTAAGAAAAAATCTAAATAAAATTGTATTTTTTCAACCTCAAGAATATACAAAACAATTCCTTGGCGTCAAAACAATTTGTCGTCATTTAAAAGCTTCATTAACATATGAAATATTTTTTTTTTTTTTTTTTATTGTACAAATACAATACATACATATGAAGAAAACAAAACCAACCATCTAGTATATTTATGTGAATATATGAATGCAGTTGTTTTGCATTAAGTGCTATAAATTTTAAAACAAAAAAAAACTGAAGAAATAAAAGAAATAAAAGAGAATATATACTGAATAACATAAAGTAAAGAAAAATCTAAACGTTAAATAAAGATGGCCATATAGAATACAATAGAACGAGGATGAAGGGGAATATGTTGTATTTTTTTAGGAAGCATGAATATATAAATTACGGTACACTTATATAGAGGATACGAGTAGCAATGGAGCTAGTGATAATGTAATATTTATTAAAGTCTAGTAGTGTAAACATTAGACCATGAATTTCTTTAGAAAAAGAAATGCATTATTTAAAGTTGGATTTAGAAAAATTATCAAAAAGCAAGAAACTTAGCAAAAATCTACAAAAATATGTCATTCATTGCTGCACAGTGGGGCCTTTGCAAAATAAATGGTAATAAATCTGATTTTTTTAAACGACTGGACCGATTTTGATGAAACTTGAAACATCAACAGAGGAGAAGTTAGGCTTTCAGAATATTTTATATTAAAGGGTGAAACTTAAGCATGGTTGGCTCTACAGTGGACCAAAGTTGACCTCCATATGAATCGATTTTATATACTTTTAAATTTCTGAATTATACACAGTAAGCCAATGCGCTGTACCACTTTGTAGGGTTTAAATAATATTTAACTTCAAAAATGTAATTTCTCATTTTTTTGCTTTGAATTTTTTGAGGTTTTGACCTATAAAATTTAAAACAAAATTCTAAAATTTTTTAAAAAATATGTTAAAAATCTCCATAATTCTCTAAATTATGCTAAAGGAAAAGTTTTTAGATATCTCAATTCGATAACAAGAAAAAATCTTCAAATTAAAAATTTTAAAACAACAGTTTTTTTCCAAAAAAGTAATTTTATAAATTTCGATTTCCATATTTTATGAAAGACAAGTCTTTCAAGAAGCACGTTAGTCTTACTTTGTAAAATTTTGAACTTGCACGCCACATCCAGTAGTGGTCGAAAATGGTAAATTTTTGAGCATAAGTTCAAATTTTTGAGTCGGTATAAAATTTTCATTGTTGACTTCAGCGCTTTTTTGAATTAGTTAAAATAGTATTATAAGTTTTTAAAACTTTTGTAAAAAAATATAACTATCTATTAGTAAATTTGGTCACACGAGGAAATTTGAAAAAAAAACGATATTTTCAATAACAAAAATTTTAACCCTAAAAAATATATAGTAAAATTATATATACTTATCTGAAATCTTCTTTAACTACTTTATGAAATGCACAAAAATAATTTTGATACCTATAACCGCTTTGAAAATATTCAGGCTTAAATTTATGAAATATATCCCTGTAAACATAATTTGCATTGTTCTGTTTTATTTGAAGAAAAGTCTTCTATAAATTTTAAAATAATAAAACCTGTTAAACACAGTTTTAAAGAAGACACCGTTCCCTTTAAAAAGATGTATGTATAATAAGACTATATGACGTTCCTAATAAATAATTTTCAATTAAGAAAATTATCGAAATTTTTAATATATTTTTTAAAAAAATTTAAATTTTTTTAAAGAAAAAACGTAAAATAGTCAATCAAGACAAAAAATGGAAAATTAAATTTTTGAAGTCAAATATCTTTTAAACCATACAGCAAATATGTTTTTTTCTTTGTCTTGCTTAGTAAAATTCAGAAATGAAAAAATATTTAAAATCGATTCATATTTTTAAAAGCTACAAGTTCCTGTATGTTTTCCATCCACGAGGTAGTCAATTTGGACCACCGTAGCGCACAACGTGCTTAAGTTACGCACTTCAGATGAAAACATTCTTAAAGTCCAACTTCACCTTTATGTTCCATGTTTCATTAAAATCGGCCTAGTTATTTAAAAGATATAGATTCATTACTATTTATTTTGCGAAAAACCCCACTGTATGCTATTTAACTTTAATTTGATCCACATTTAACAACATTCAATAGACAAATAATTTAAATCTCTTAAATATCTTTTATAATTTCAAACTTTAAAAAAAATCTACCACAATATTTTAATTATGAAATTACCTAAAATCTCTTTGGTTTTTCAATAAATGAAATTCAATTCAATTATTTTGCGTTGATGTGTTACTTTGCGTTCAACCAACTTTATGTGGTTGCTTTTACTCTTTTCAAGAAAATTTAAATTATTTTACTTAAGATGATTTTTTTTTTATTTTAATAAGTCAAGAGCTTTTCTGAAACTAAACACAAAATCAATACAAAATCACAAAGTAACAAAATAGAAAGTAAAGAAAAAAACAAAACTGTCAACCTAATCAATTTGTTAAATTGTTGCTTAGTAAGTATAGGAGTAAAAACCTAAAGATATTCATGTACGTGTCTTAGTATGATAAGGACTTTCTCATACACATACATTTTACAGTCCATACTAAACTCTTGATATTTGTGTTTTTAGTAAGAAGTTTTTTTAGTAATAAACAGACATGTTCATTCACCAAATTCGAAAAATTTCTTAAGTAAAAAGTACATAAATGTCATTGAGTAACCAATGAATCAATTAAGAATATTACTTTTTTCCTTTTCATTTGAAACATACTTCTACTCAAATAGCTTCTTTTAAATTTCTCTGTTTTTAAACCCTCCACCACAGGTGTAAAGGGTATATATAAGTTTGTCATTCCGCTTGTAATTTGCACAATTATCATCGGAGAGCAAAATGGTTTATATTTTCTGGATCCTTGTAAAAAATTATGTCGTCTGTACGTTTGTCGGTTGAAATGGCGTTCATGAAGCACACATGTATTTCAAATGATCGGAAATCCTTTCGAAAATTTTGCTATTGAAATTCAGCAAGATTGGTTCATAAATGTCGGAGATATATCTAAAAGCCCGGTTTTTTAAAACGGGTTTTAATTTTTTGAAGCCCCTATATAAGCTAGGGACTTCGTTTTGGCAAAGAAAATTCGGAAATTTTTTCCTGAATTGTGCTAAAGAAATGAACTAAATCAGTCTACTAATAACTAACACATCTGCAGAAACGTATTTTTGACTTTTTGGGGCCGAAACTAAAATAATCGGTTAAAAATATGCACATACTAACATTTCTGTATAAGCAAGCAGTTTAGTTGACAACAATGGCATTAGAATGATTATTAGTGCGTTGCTATTTTTTAGATATACAATCAGTTATTTCGTATTTATGTATGCTTATAATTTGTTTTGTTTTTTTTTTAATACAATAGAACAATAAAACAATAGCACAGTGGTCCCAAAGCACTTTTTTAGAAATAATTCTGTAACTTTTGAACCTTTGGAGATATCTAAATAAAATTTGTGTAATAGTTTCAAAAGAAAAGCAAGAGATGCACAGTGGTCACAAAGCGCTTTTTCTAGAAATAATTCTGTAACTTTGGAGATAATTAAATAAAATTTCGCATGGTCACAACTGAAATGTTTTTGAGTTTATGGGGAGGAGCGAATCACGGGGATAGTGGGTAGACCTTCAAAGTTGGTCACCTCGTGAGTGTTTATTTTTTTTTTTTTTTTAGTTCAACAAAAAATTTATTTATGACTTAAACGGATAGGTTATCTCACTTAATTTAAGAGATATTTAGGTCGAATCAAATTATACCCTTTTTTGGTCTAGTTTTTATAAAGTGTTTAAAACTTGAGGTCTCCAATTTGCGTACAGAATTTTTTGAAAAATATCTATTAGATTTCTGGCAAAATTCTAAATAATATTGCTGCAAGGGCCATTTAGATATATCTGTCCGTAAGAATATATATTAATCTGAAAATTAAACTTAAAAAAAAAATAACTTTTTTTTTTTTTTTTTGTCCAAACCACAAAATTTGTGTAATAGTTTCAAAAGAAATCTTAACAAATCACGTATTTTTAAAAAAATTGCATACTCGAGGTGACCAACTTTTGAGGTCTACTCTCTACCCCTTGACTAACTAGGGAGCTGTGCTCCTTTAAATTAACTTGAAAACACTTCAGCTCTGACCATGTGAAATATTATTTAGATGTATGCATATATATATGTATACATGTATGTATGTATGTAGGTATGTATGTATATATGCATGTATTATTTCGTTTAATTGTAAATGCGAATATATTAAAGCACACTATTATTTTTTATTTTTTTGTAAAGTGGTCAAAGGTACAAAAGATTCGGTACAGCCGCATATAGCGCCCTAACTAGTTTAACACAAAGTAATAAATAATAAATACAAATACTCGCAAAAATCTTATCATTGCGAAAGTGAAAGAATGAAAAATAAACCACAAATTTTTATTTCTTAAATTAAAAAATCTAATAAAATAGCTGAAAAGTGTGATGTCTTAATAAAAGCAATAAAACCTAAGAAAATTGGAAATAATTCAATAAAATCCATAGCGATAAGACTAAAAATTCCTAGAACTAACATGTACTATTATACTGGTTTATTAAAGGAAAAAAATATGGATTTAAAATCGTGCAAATAGTGGATGCTGTAAAAATATACTCCTGGTATGATAAAATTCATGCAAATGGTCCGTGCCCTTAAAGCAAAACATTTTTAAAATATTTAATAAACACTAAGGGCCTTCTATAATGTTCCCTTAGTGTATACTTAAGTGCGAAATTAATTAAAAAAGATTTAAGTAAAACCTCACACTTAAGGAATATTTTAAAAATTAAAATTTAAGTTGACAAAAAAATAAACAAAAAGCTTTCAGCTTTTATGTATTTACAATAGGGTCGTCCCAACTTTCCAAAAACAAATTCTTCAACTTAAAATCAAGTTATATTTTATTTACACTAAAATGTTTTTTCTTAGTTATATTATTTTTTATTAAATATCTTTTAATATACATTGCTATTGACTTATGCTACTGCGAAAAATCATTTAAAATATATGGCTCACTTTTTTAGCAAAACATTTTTCGATTTTACCCTAATGTGACATCAGAAATAAAAAATAAAACAATAAAATTTATAAAAAAATTTAAATAATTTTAAAGAAATAAAGAAATCTGCGTTGATAGTTTTAAAAGTTTAAAGTTTTCAAAACAAGGGGGTAAATATCTAAACCTTAAATCATTAAAAAAAGTAAAAATGTTTTAATTGATATTTTGTGATTTTTATTTCCCAAGGAATGGTCAACGTTCACAATAATTGCTGCTGTTGCGGTAACTCCATAAGCCACTCTTCTTTTGCTTTGATTGAGGATTAGGATATTCACTCGAATAATGTTTGCACGATTAATCGACAAACTGAAATCAAATAATTGCTCGATTAAATTAAAATCATTAATTTCGAGTAAAAATTTATTATGCCGATTAATCGAACAATACAAGTGAACAAGTACTTTAAAAAATTCCTTTCTTAACTGGTTATAAAGATGTTTTTATTTTATTTTATTTTATTTTTTAAGCTTGCTTGGAAAATTGTTGAAAATTTTTTATAGAATGTTTAAAATCAAGCAATCGTATTAAAAAAAATAAATAAATAATTATTGTAATACAGTTTTACTAACTATTGTTAAGCAAAATTCTTTAAATTTGTACTCAAAAGCAACTATTCGCTTAATGCACCTTTAGTAAATTATTAAAAACTTTAAAATAGGTTCGACACTACTTTAAAGCTACTTTATGGTTATATAAATATTTCAAGAAAAAAATCTTATGTTCATGCGTAAGTTTTTGACAAAATGTCACATTTGTCATATAATTCAATGAAATTTTGTTAAGAATGTGTGTATTTATGTACGTATGTATGTATGTATGTATGTAAATCACACACTGTGCATATGTTCAATTAAGCTATTTGGTAATAAAAACATAAACAGAAAAAGTCTATTTTGGGTGCTTTTGGATTCAAATACCAACATTCCGGCTGCCTTCTTGTCAACCAAATGTTCTTTGTTTGCAGTTTCCACGACGTAATTCCAAATAGTACATTGATATGCACAAGTCTTAGATTAGAAAATTTCGAATTTTAACAGAAAAAAATTATTAAAATATTTAAATTTTAACAAAATTTCAACAAAAATAATGCAACCAAAACCGTATATGAAATAGTGATGGTGATTTTATCACAGAATATTCGTTATTCGAATACTTGTAAAGCAACCAACAAAATGTAAGTAAACCTATTTTATTTATACATTACTATATATATTCTCTGTATCTGTCCGTCTACTGTTTTAACGTTACTTAATCCTCGTATATAATTCCTCGTTTCAATAAATTGGTCTCCACCAATTACGTTTACATTTGCGCCACTGTCCAGCAACGCATAACGGTCATTTTTCTGTATATTCAGCAATATATATGGTCCATTGTCATTATTTTTAATTACCAGCGATAAAATAACGTAGTTCCTAAATAGTTTTCTATGCTTATAATACTCTCGTATTCTTCTCGATGATATATTGGATTTGAGTAATGAGCTAAGGTCTTTGTAGTGGATGTATTTTAGTCGAATCAGTTTTATATGTTTTATCCGGTGAATTTGTATTAGCAGTGTCTAAAAGTTGGTTAAAATCAGGTAAGTTAATATTAAGTTATTTAGTTTTCGATTTTGCTTGGATTTTGGGGCTTATGTGTTTTTTTACGTTACAGGATATTGAATCCTCTTTTCCTTTCTCATATAATTTTCATCTGACTTCAGTGCAGAACAAATTTAGAATTATTGTCAAGACGTCAGAGCCATTAATTGACGTAGATTGCCACTAAAGTCTGTAAAATTTATTTGCAAGTGCTTGTCATCATCGTATTTTATTTTTTAATACAAAAATTTAAGTTCACAAAATACGTGAAAACAAAACTGCATTCTGGTGCATATTCCTATAAACACATCAATGTTTTTTAATCACCTTACCAAAAATGGGACTAAATATAATTAAAGCACTACAAATTAATTTTTTTAATTATTTATTGACTAGATAAAAAACTAGTAACAAAAAACTTTCAATGTACATTAATTTTTTTCATTGTAATTTTTAATAGTTTAGCATTTTACGCACTTACACTAATGAACTAATTTATCATCATTAATAATGTGTTAATGAATCTTTGTTCCGGATAACTTCAAAAATTCGGTCTAGCATTCATTCGACAAATTTTTGCAGAAAATCTTAATTTTTGGTTTTAACTCCATTATTGCCATTATGGTTTCTGTGCATTTCTTGCGTAAACTTTACGGGCCATGTACCCCCATAGATTCCCGGGATTGCAAGTAGGCCAGTTCAATAGTGGAAAACTATGTTAATAAAACCACAATTTAGATTGGTTCGAGACATAGGTTGCATCGTTATCCTGTTGAAATATGCAATCTTCATCAATTTTTTCATCCATAAATAATAGAAGAGCATCTTCCAACAGTTCATTATAAATTGCATTGTTCATTTTAATTGGAACAAAACATATTTTTGATTGTTCTGCATCAGAAAAGGCTGCCCAAACTATAATACCCCACCGAAATTTCCTTTCGACATACGAATTTCGTTCGCCCTCAAATCATGCCAATAGCAAGAATATGAATCGGGATCGTTCAAATTGAATTTATTTTCATCAGAAAAGATTACTTAATTCCACTCAACTGTCTATTTCATGTATTTGCGCTCAAGTTTTATACAATTTTTCTTATGATGCTGTTTGTCATTGGCTTACATTTTGGTTTCTTCAGTCTTATGTTACCATCTGTTCGCAAAATGTGTGCAACATGTTTGGAAGTAACAGGAAGGACAAATTTATGTTTCATTTGTGTAGCATTTAATTTATTGCGGGTAACTTCTTCTTTTATTTTATTAATTTGGCTTTTTGTTAATTTTTGATTAGCTTTTGTTGGTTTCCGTACTCCGTATTTCTGCCCTTGTTTAAGAAAGCCTTGAATAACTCCTTTCGAACGGTTAATTTTTCATCTAGTTTCTCTGTTAGAATACCCTTGATCATGGAAAAATTGAATTTGAATTTTTTCTTGGTCTTTAAGAAAGGTTCATTTGGGCATCCTTTAAACTGATGAAACTTCCCAATTAAAACAAACACAGAGATGTTGTCATCAGAAACTTACCTTAAGTGGAACAAACAACTAAAACTGTTAAATTTTTTTAATATTTTTTTTTTTTTTTTGCAAAACTTTTTAGACAAATTTTTCTCGATTAATAAAAATCCTACATAATATTAAGTACATAATAAGTAACATACATACATTGAAATTTAATCATTTATTTATTATTATTATTATTATTATTATTATTATTATTATTATTATTATTATTTTTTTTTTTATTATTGTTATTTTCACACATAATATTTAGAAGTAAATAAAAATAAATATCGTACTAACTTTGCAAAACATTTCGGAGATCTTATTATTCTGATGGTATACTTGCTTTCGCATTGGTGTGACCCAAAATTTGTCACATAGTATTTTTAGAGCATCGTATCGAGCAGTATCCTTTCGTCTTTTATTTTCTCTATATTTAACAATCGTCATTCTTTTTTCACTTTCTTTTGATTCAATATTTTTACACTAAGGTTCCTGTATAACTTTTCGACTATTTCTCTGTGGCAGTGGTACCTCTTTTTTGTTCTTTGTCTTCGGCCTATTGTTTATTTGGAGTGGCTAGTCTTCTGGAGATCATATATCCTTCTTTCCGGGTTACCTTATCCTCTACAGTACCCCTAATTTCACTGTAATCTTTTTCATTTCCATCTTACATCGCATGTACATAAAGAGCTTCTATTTCCTTCGTTATTCACACAATGTCCTTTTGACATTTGAGCGTCTTTCAAGAATTCTACTAGCTTTGAGATTTTACCACCTAGTTTTACTAAGTGTGATACAGTTTTAGCATCTTCATATTTTACTTAATTCTAGTCTTTATACAAAAATGTGCTCTGGTTCTCACTTCTTAAAGAAATTAGATTTTATTTGGCAGCTTTTTAAACCAATATCATTTCTCTTCTACTTCCTGTGTTCTTTACATTGTTTTTTTTTTTTTTTAATTAATATTTTTATTATATTTTTTCAAATATTACTTGTATCCTTATAATTTCTATTTACTGGCTCTTTTTTGCTTTCAGACACCTGCTCAAATTCCCAGGTGCGGTCAAGTAGAAGGTGTTAAGATGAACTTATTTATACTTATTTTGTTTCAGATTTTGCATGTCTGTTTCTTTATCTTTTTGCCATGGAATTTATTTTAAAACCAAAAATATGAAGTTGTATTTTATTTAGCCTTAAGGTTTGCGAAATGAAAACTTTAAATAAATTTAAATAATTTTATGGATACATTTAACTTTAGATTTATATTTTTATATACATAATTAAATAAGGGAATTAATTAAAATGAAAACTTTTTAAGATCAAAATGTACAAAATTAATTTATAATTTGAAATTTTACTAAAATAAAAATTATTTAAATTAATTTTAAATCAAATTCATAGATATTGGAGCAAACAAAAGAATCGAATGAAAATAAAACATCAATATAAAAGTCAGTTGGTGGAAATATTCCCAGTTCAACTGAGTCTTAGTGTGTACTAGAAATTAGAGCATACTTTCGATACCTTAAATTTTATGCCGCAAACATTATATGAATAAAAAATTTACTTACGTTAGCTGTTTTATTTAATCAAAGGAATTTTTAGTTCAAACATTAAAAACAACTTTTATGTTTAAATATTTATTTCTAAAATAAAAAAAAATCAAAATGATTTTTACACATGGCTAACCATTTAGTTCACTCGGTATAAATCTTTGGCTAACTTAAACATATATCAAGTGCCATATAAAAGAAAACGAAAAATGCTTTGTGTCAATAAATAGAACAAAAGCCACTCTAAAGAAAAATACCACTTAAACATATGACTCATATTTCAAAATAAAAATTAACTTTAAACAATTTTATACATCAATAGAATATCAACAACATTGAGCTTTTGTTTTTTTATTACTTAAATATAAACTCGCTACAAAAACCAAACTGTTCATGGTAAAAAGACCAACCAACTCTTTACAAATCAAACACTCATACGACACTGCGAACAGCAATGATTTACAATGTTTGCAATTATACTCAAAAAGGACGAAGATGTAGGAAAAAATTGTATTTGTAACTGTAAGTGTGTGATCATGTATTGGTATGAGATTTTTTCTTTTTTTATTTCTGTTTATTTATTTACAAAAGTTATTATTTTAACCAATATGTTTTTCAATTTTTATTTGTATTTGTATAAATCAATGAATCAATTGCAGTTTGTGTTGATACAAATATCGAATGTTGTTTTTATTTCTGTTACTGGTGATGATGATACAATAATTTTTTTTTATATTTTTGAGTTTTTCTGTTCTATTTATTTGTTGTTTTTATTTCAACACTTATCAATCAATATTTTACACCATGAATGATTGCAGTTGTTTTTTTATCCGTTTAGTTTTTTAAAGGAGCTACAGCAGGTTATGATGATTACTTATTATGAACTAGACTACGATCAGACTATAAACTAGACTATAAACTGTGCTATGAAATGGACTATGAAATAGTCAACGAAATAGTCTATAAAATAGCCTATCAAATATTCTATAAAATGGACTACAAACTAGACTATAAAATAAATTATGATCTAAACTATGAACTGGACTATGTATTCTACTATTAACTAGACTATATAGTAAACTAAAAAATGTACTATGAACTGGAATATGAACTAGACTATAAACTGAACTAAGAAATAGATTAAACGACGCTATGAGATAAATTAAAAAATAAACCATAAACTTAATTAAACTGTACAATGAACTCAACTATGATCATGAACTGCACTATGAACTAAACTATGATCGAAACCATAAATTGAATTATAAACAACAATATGAAATAGGCTATAACCTAGACTATGAACTGGGCTATAGATCAGATTATGAACTATACTATGAATAATACTAAACTAGACTATCATATAGACTATGAGCCAGACTACAAACTATGAATTGGACTATAAACAAT
The DNA here is from genome assembly GCA_932274085.1 of Protocalliphora azurea. NCBI lineage: Eukaryota > Metazoa > Arthropoda > Insecta > Diptera > Calliphoridae > Protocalliphora > Protocalliphora azurea. Next base: position 14,126,699 of record OW026520.1, on the reverse strand, counting down.
ACTATAAATAATACTGGAAACTAGACTATTTACTAGACTATAAACTAGACTCTGAACCAGACAATGAACTCCACTATAAGCAGAACTATTAACTATACACTAAACTCGAAAATATACTGTACTATGAATTAGACTGTAAACTACATGATCTATACTACGAACTAGACTTTTAGCCGGAATATGAACTAAACTAAAAAATAAACTATGAACTGGACTACAAACAACACTATGAACTGGACATATACTGGACTATAAATTAGACAGTGAACTTCACTATAAACTTTATTATAAATTAGACATTGAACAAAACTTTGAACTATAACATGAATTAGAATATTAACTATACTATGTAATAAACTATTAACTATACTATGAGGTATAAACTATAAACTAAACTATAAACTAAAAAATGAACTAGACTATAAAATGGATCATAAACTATACTAGATTCTTGAACTAGACTATAAGCCAGACTATAAATTGGTCTAAGAACTAAACTAAGAACTAAACTATGAACTGTAAACTGAACTATTAAGTAGACTATTGTAACATGAGTAGACTATGAACTAAGTTATGAATTGGACTATAAACCATACTACAAACTTAATACAAGTAAGCTATGAACTAGACTATGTAGCAGACTTTGAACTAGACTATGAAATATAGAACTAAACTATGAATTAGAAATTTAATTATCAACTTTTTTAACTTTTTTTCCATTCATCCACTTTTTTCCCTTCATTGCATATCAATGACAGAATTGACTATCACTAGCACACTTGTACTACTATTTGCATGTAGTCGTTGTCTGTTCAAGTAGCGTTTTAAATGTTTAAAAATGCGTATGTATTTTAATTTGATTTTCATTACGTTTGAAAAATTAAAATTTCACACAATAACAAAAATAAATATATCCATATAAATAAATAACAAAATTAATACATTTATTTATTCATTTATATTGCTCATATATACACACTAGGACTATGTGTCATTGTGTAAAATTGCAGTTATTTTCAGTTATTTTTTATAAAAAAAATTAAATCATATTGAAATTTTATTACTTTTTTTTTTTTTTTTTTTTTTTTTTTTTTTTGTTTACTGAGGTTGTTTATCAATTAATATTTTTCTGTTCATTTTATTTCAAAAATATATGTACATTAAGGTGACTCACTGGAAAAAGTACTTGTGTTTGGATAAAGACACATAAATTTTCAAAATACCTTTTTTTAAAAATGGTCCAGCCCACGAACGGCCATCAGTTGAATCAAAATATTTTGGGAAACATTATAAAACATACCAAGGTTTATATTCAGGGGGTAAAAATGTGAGTCGCCTTAATGAACATGTATGAATGTATGCATGTATGTATGTTAATTTACATAACAAATGTATGCATATGTTTAAGTGTAATAAATAGATCAAACTTTATTGAGAAGAAAAAATCATTTAAATGGGTCATTTTTACAAAAAATAATTGTGCTAATAAGTTAGTTAAAAGATTTGAAGGGTTATTGAAATTAAGATTGATAGTTTTCAGTTTTTATAAAGAAATATTTATGAAAAAATGCATAGTAATATGAGCACAAACGTATGATTAATATTAAAGTATTTATTAACCATATGCCTATTGCCCTATTAACTAAAAAAAAATGGATTTAAAAAAATATAAAAAAAAATGTTTGATATCATGTAGCTTTTTATATATATAAATAATTTACAATTTATTTAATTAAAATTTAATACAAATTATTCATTTTCCAAATCTAATAATCTGCTATGATTTAATTTCAAAAACCATCTCTCTTCCGATTTTAATACAATATCTGTTAAATAAAGCGAAAAATTACTTAATTTTCCACTACCACTGCTTTAAAAAAAATCCCAACAATAAAGCCTGCTTAGTATTATCCTGAGAATTAAAAAGAAAATCCAGCAGAAAAATCTACACATTCACACAAAAAAGAACGACATCATCATTTTCACACAATGACAACCATTGGGAGTGATTACAACAAAACATACAGCTACAATGTAAAAAGTAATGAGATGCGAACAATATATACAACAGGTGTAAAAATAAAATGTGTAAATTATAATGCCACTGAATTTAAGTCATGTATTTGCCACTTCACACATACACAATCATATACTTACTTACCCGGGATAACAACAATATAATAAAAAGAATAAACAAGGTCCGCAGGAGAACAACATCCGCCTGAAGGTGGCAAAATGAAAAATGATGTTAATGAAATAAACATGTTTTATTGAAGGAGGATGATATTTTTTATATTAAAGAAGAAACACACTTACATGCATTCGTTGAGGGGATCTTGACATAACGAAGTATTTAAAGGCTAAGGCTTTTGGCGAAACCTGAATGTTTCGCGTGGTAATGATTATCATTTTGGGAATTATACTTGCAAAGTTTTTTTTATTTTTATTTTTTTTTTTTTCTTTTTTTCATGATAAATGTAAAATCGTGTAAAACCGAAATCATTAGGTATATGAAAAGGAAGGGAAAGAAGCCACACAATGTTACTTGGAATATAGTCAAGATAAAAGTGCAACATAATAACTAGACTATTGACAAGACGATACTATAGGCGAGAATATATATGGTACTGAAGACGAGACTATTGACGTGACTATTGACGAGACTATAGACGAGACTATAGACGAGATAATAGACGAGACTATAGATGAGGCTATAAACGCGACTATAGACAAGACTATAGGTAAAACAGTAGATAACTGTAGGAAAGTATAAACCAGACTATTGACAACACTATAGACGAGACTATAGACGTGATTTTGGACCAGACTATAGACGAGACTGTAGACGATTCTATAGATGAAAATATAGGCTAGACTATAGACAAGACTAAATTCCATGGCCAATTTGAACTCTTTCATGTGAATTTCGGTAACTGTTAGATAGCCTGAGAAAAATGTAGAGAAACAGGTAGAAGAGCAGAATAAGGATAATTCTCCCTAACGTAGAACTTATTTCGTCCCTGATGTAGTTCGTAAAAGCGAATAATTGTATACACCATACTACTAAGAAGCAGGTTCTGAAAATAGGAACTATGTACAACACAGTAGTTGGCGAAGTACGTAGAAAGGACAGGTGGTACAAAAAGGTGAACATGCGAATCTCCAAAACTAATGTAACTAAAGGCGTAGGGAATAAAACAAAGAATCACCAGAAATTAAACCAAAAAAAAAAAAAAAAATGATGAAAGAATTCACAAAAATTGCAAGTCGAGAAAAATGTCTGCAGTTCATCACAACAGAAAGTAGAAAATGCTGCACCAAAACCTAAAGACCTAAATTAGTCCGAAGAAAGAATACGCAAAGAAGAATAAATAGGCCAAATGTCATGATAATATCCAAAAACTCGAAGCGATATACGCGGATATCTTGCGCAAAATAAAAGCGTAATACACAAAGCAATTTAGTGCCATGTAAATTTAATTTATTTTGTGATTAAATATCGTCGAAAAATTAAAAAGAAACTCGCGTGGCATTTTTTCATTAATATATAAAATTGGAAATTTGTCTAAAATTGAATTTTTTCGACGTGTTTTTTTTTTTTTTTTTGTTTTTTTTTTCAGCGTGTTACTTTGAAACTGTATAAAGTCGGGGCAAAAACGAAAAATTAAAAATTAAAGTGTAAATATATTTTTAACTATAAGTGATAATTTAAGTGAGTAGGCTTCTTTTTTCTTTATCTTGCCAAGTCCTTTACAGAAATATAAAAATCTCTGAAATCAGACTTGATTTATAGAAGTTACAATTTTTTTAAACTTTTTCAAACTCGAGGTAGTCAACTTTATCTAATCTTATCACGGAGTTATAATAAGATGATTTTTCTGAAAGCTTAGGTCCTCCTTTCCATTCATTTCAATTCAATCCTGCCAATAGTTTAGGAGATCCATATTTATTACCAAAAATTTTGTATTTGGCCACACTGTGTGACATGTAAATGTGACATATTTGAAGTTATATACTTTTGTTCAAAATTAAAATTTTATGAACTAAACGAAGGATAAGATTATTACATTCCTGAATAAGGCCTTATTGAGTGCGTTTGCAATATTGCCGGGAAAATAGACTACGAACATAATTATTTCTTTGGAATGGCTAGTTGTGATGCTTATCCCAACATTCTCTCTATTAAATTAGTTTTCACACACACGATTTTAAATTTACCTAGGTTTTTTTAATTAAAACTGCAACTCCTCCACCAACACGATCTACCCAATCACTGCGAACATAATAATATCCCATTTGTGGTATGTTGACTGAGTTTGATAGTCATAGATCAAGATCAAGTCAGGAGATCAAGATTTATTACCAAAAATTTGGTATTTGGCCACACTGTGTGACATGTAAATGTGACATATTTGAAGTTATATACTTTTGTTCAAAATTAAAATTTTATTAACTAAACGAAAGATAAGATTATCACATTCCTGAATAAGGCCTTATTGAGTGCGTTTGTAATATTACCGCGAAAATAGACTGCGAACATAATTATTTCTTTGGAATGGCTAGTTGTGATGCTTATCCCAACATTCTCTATTAAATTAGTTTTCACACATACGGTTTTAAATTTACCTAGGTTTTTGTTAATTAATTTCTTCAAATAAATAAAAATGTAATAATTTGTGGCGATCCAAACACCAAGCATAGAAACTGGATCTGTAAACGCGCCAATGTCTAGGGTAATATTTTCTTTGTCCTCACTTCATATAAGCCTTAATCCAAATGACTATGCGGACGTTAATGAAATTTTAACAATTATAAAATAATTAAAACCTAGTAAAGCCTCCGGGTTAGATGGGATCAAAAATATAATGTTAAAGCAATTGCCAGATTCAGCTATTGTCTATATCTGTTTTATTACAAAGTGTTGTTTAAAACTACAGTATTTCCCAAAAGCCTGGAAAATGTCTAAAATAGAGCCAATTTTAAAACCAAACAAACTGCCGAATTCACTAAAAAGCTATCGTCCAATTAGTCTACTAAGTAGCCTAGCAAAATCTTGGAAAGAGTCCTTAAAGCAAGACTTTCTAAGTTTATTGAGCAAAATAATATTTTACACAGTTTGGATTCAGACCATTTCACGGTACTGTTCATCAGATTAAACGTATATACAAACATATAAATACAGGGTTTGAGAATGGACTATCTACAGTTGTAGTCGCACTTGATATCGAAAAAGGTTTCGATACCGTTTGGCATAATGGTCTATTATACAAAATTATCCAATACAATATTCCATTTTATCTTATAAGAACTATTGAATCGTTTTTTGAAAAATGGGTATTTCTGTGTAAATCTAAATGATGAACATTCTGATATTAATGAAATACCGGCAGGAGTCCCCCATTACTTCATAACTTATATTGCTCTGATATGCCACAATTCAATGTTGTAGAATGTGCAGGGTATGCTGACGACACATGTCTATTTTTATCACATAAACTTGGCCAAAATATAGGTTTTTCTTGTAAAATTTTCCTCTGAAAAATTATATTTGAAATTAAAATCTAAACTTAAAGATATAATATATATAAATTTTTTAGATGAAAAGTTACTAAATAACAAAAACTCTGTAAATTGTGTGATACCCATAGTGTAAGGAAATAAAAATAATTTAAGAAAAATAAAAAAATATTACATAATTTTCCCGAAAAAAATCTCTCTTTATTTTAGATATCGCCAAGAAATTCCCCAATCCTCAGACCAAAATTTTCATCCTTAAAACCCCAAATCCGCCCAAGACAGTCCTAGTGAAATATATAGAAAAGTAAATTTTTTAGAATATGCAGTGGTGATAGAAGAGTCTCAGTGAAATCAATATGTGTTATTTCCGAAATGATCCCCTTCGACCTAGCAGCTGATGAGTTATAAGAGAAGTGAAAGAAAGTTATTTGGGTGAAGCAAATTATTGGAAAATGGCAGAGAAGTTTCCCGAATATTCAAAAAGGACCACGAACTCAATTAATTGTCATCAGATGATGGAAGATGTAAGAATTACCTGTTAAGCAATGGACGCGATCATTCAATGAATTCCCTTTATGTTTAGAAGTATAAAATACTGAGTAAATATTACTCAAGTATTCTAGATTTGAGGATACAAGACATGCACTGAAGACTGAACTATAAAACATTATGGCACAGCGAACGTATTAACAGGAGAAAAGTAACAGATAGTTTTAAATTTTATAACCCAAATTAACCAGGTATTAAATATAAAAGAGAGGAAACAAAGGTGTTTCTTTCAGGGTGCTAAGGTGACAAACACCCCTTTATATATATATATATATATATATATATATATAATTTCATAATCCATAGAAAGTTCAAATTCGCCTTACTTATATAACTATTCGTCCCGCAAATCCCAAATGATCCAGATTTTAAAACTTCTATCAGGGATCGTAAACACACATTTATATATGATTTCCTAAGCATATTTCCTCTTTCTAAACCTCCCAGGCGACCTAGAAAATTTAAATTCGGTTTATTTATTTTACTTACTTATTTAAATAATAGAGCCAGATTTTGAAATTTCTATCAGAAAGCAGAGATATCTACATATACAATTTCCTAAGCCTCTTTTATATTTCCAGGTCTTTCTGAAGCTCCTAGACGACATAGAAAATTGAAATTTGGCTTACTTATAAAACTATTCATTCTATAAATCCAAAGGCTGCGGAGATACGCTGATTTACTTTTTATGTTCTGTAATATTTTTAAAAGTCGGTTTTGGTTTCAAAAAGTTTAAATTTGCTATGCTCATTGTTTGCTCTTCAAATCTTTCCGAAAACTAATTTTTCATTTCGATCGGGAAGAGATTTTATGCCGATTAAATCTTTTGGAATCATTTAAATTGTTCAATACTTCTTACATCTTATGAAAATAGATGTATTTGTATATCAACAAAATCGTAAGAAATTTGAAGAAAATTTTTTCATTATTATTTCTTCATGGAATATTTCAGACAATATTGGTTATTTAATCCTTCTCAACTGTATTCAAATATCTGTTCCACAGAGGCAATTAAGGAGATTCAATCTCTTTAATATTGATACCCATAGAACTGATTATGGTAGAAATGAACCAACTAAATCGGTAATTATATTTAATAATCTTTATAAATATCTAGATATTTGTGATTCAAAAAAATGTATTAAAAAACTAGTTAAATAAGTTATTATAATCTTGTAATTAGATTTAAGTTGCTAGTCTGTAAAGATTTGTATTCCATAGACGAAATAAATAAATAAATAAGTTATTATATTGTAATTTTTCCTGGCTTTGGCAGGCTTATATGCTAGTAGATTATAATTCATGTCCTGTTAGGTTTCTTCCCCCTTATATTCGGTATGATTTCATTAATATATTTCGCAATATTTACCAACAAATAGATTTGTTTACAACATTTCCCACATTTCTTTCATATCTACTAAGAAAATCTCATTACTTCTGCTAAGGGAATTAATAAAAATGCAAAATCATGTTGTGCTTTTCTGTGTGCACAAAACAAAAGAAAAAATCAGAAAAAAATACCAGCAAAATATTTTTTTTTTTTTTTTCCTAATGAAATTTTCAAATGAAACATTTTCCAAACGAGAGCTATAAATGATTAATCTATAAACAGTAATTGATTATAATCGAAATCTATAGGTCATTAGAGCCATTAATAATAAAGAATATTGACAATAAACAAAAAATCTTAAAAAAAGTAGTATAAAAATTTTAATTAAATATTTAGTACAAAAAAACAAAAAATCAATCTAAATATATAATATTCAATTTTAAATTAATTTGTCATGCTTAGACGTTGTTTGTTCTAAAATATAAAAACGTGTAAAACATTGATTTCTACTTTTGCAACCAAACATTTCATGTCAAACAATTTGTTGTTATTGACAAAAAAAATTCATTTTATACATACATATGGTAAATTCTCTTTTTACGTTTACCTTAAAGAAACCGAGCTCAAACCTCAAATATATATATATATATATATATATATATATATATATATATTTTAATTGTGATTTTTTTAATTAACTTTTGATGCAATTATGTTAACAACATCTCTACATTTTGTGGAGTAAAACAGCAAAAAATTCAAGACCCAAAAGTGATCCATGTGGTACCGGCAAGCAACCGAAACTAAAAAAATAACAAACAAAAAAGAGTGAAAATAACAAGTTTTTTCTTTCTTTTGATTGATGTATTCACAGATTTTAGCATATTTATCCAATTCCTCTAATGTAAACTACAAAAACTAGTAGAAATAGGCCAACTGGTGCCCAATCAGTCTGTCGTTGACTAGTGTTGAATTATATTACGGGCAAGTGGTGAAACCAATATTTTGAAATTTTTTTGGTTAATTTTTTGCAGTTTTTCGATTAGAAAATTTTCGCCGTTTAGAGTTTTGCAAAATAAAGAATGGAGGTTTATTGCTCTTGTAATTATGAATCGCTTGAGATGCATCCTGTTAGCGTGCCCTCAATAGCAATGCTATAGGGGCTAAACAAACTTGGGGAGAAGAAACGTGAATGGCTCTGAAAGATGCATTTTTAGCGAGGCACGCTCACAGCGTAATTTGATTGAAGTTAAAGTATCGCGTTATCAGAAAAGGTTTTCATATTATACTTTCAGTTCATTAGGGCGTGATAAAATACTTGATCGATCTAAATTATAGCATACTTTATATTAGGATTTTTTTACATTTTATGTGAAATTATATTTATAATAAGTACATCTCTTCTGTTTTACTTAAGCGAATAATGGGTTTAAAAAAAAATTGCTTAAAAGGTATTCTTAACCTAAGATGGTGGTATCTTTAATGTATCATAAATCGTCGAGGCGCTAATTGAAATCGGTAAAAATGTATACCAATCAGTAGGTGTTATTATAGCTTTTGTCGGAATCAAGTGGCACTCAAATATAATTATGCATTTGAATTTAGTACAACTTTTAACATTTTTGAGTGAGTATTTTTGTCATTGAAAATTTTATTTTGGGTAATATAAATAATATATGCAACATTTTATTTATTAACAACATTTAATGTTTTTTTTTTTTTTTTTTGTTATGCATTAAATGCATTAAAAAATTTCAAAAATCTATGTACACTTTGTTTTTTACTCGATATTCTAAAGGTAGGTTAAAATAGTAGTTCACTATTATAAAGTGTATCAATCGTTCATTAGTTTGTATTTTGTATACATTTGCGTAGGTTACATATGTGCATTTATTTTCGATATCAGACTTAAAATGGAATTTATATAGATATTTCTTATTTTTTTTTTTTATATATATATTTTTTTACTCGTACATTTAAAAAATTTGTTGATTGTTAAATACTAAAAATATATCAACAAATTTTATAAAATCAAAAGACGAGAAAATTTATGCTACGTTATTAAAAAAAAAATATTGATTATATATTAAAAAATCATTATGATCGTGATTATCTTCGACGTCATCAATTATATCGTACCACTTTTATTTTGTATTTTAGTTTGATGATGTGGATTACATACGTATGGTAGTTTTTTAAATATTGTTAAAAATAGAACTTTTCAAATGTTTTATAATTTTTTATCTTAAACCTCCATAACACTAACGCCGCACAGTGGCTCAGAATCGTTTTTCATCGGCCAGAACTCTGTGATTTTTAAATCAATAGAGATATTCCAGATTTTTTTTCTTTGACGTAGAGATATTTTCTTGAGTTTTTCTCTGGTTTTAACTTCGTTAAAATCGGTTCATCAGTTGTAGAGAAATTTAAGGCTAAAATTGAACTTTTATTTTTTTTATAGCATTTAGTTTAGGAGTTTTTGTTTTTTGAATCAGCTTTACTTATAAAAAAAAGTTATAGGCAGATAAAAAAACATTTTAATAATAACCAGGGCAATTTCGTTTATCAATTCTAGAACAGGTTCCACTAGAACCGGTTCTTAATGAACCGGTTCCACTCGTTTTTGGACAAAAAAATACGATTTTTTTAATGTTTATTTTGTTTTTTATTTTTAAATAACATTAAAGACAAAAAGTTTTATTTTTTATAATAACTAAAAGTTTTTTAATGTTTATTTTATTTTTTACTTAAACAATAAAAGTAAATTATAATTATTATTCATTCGTTTGGAAAATGGCCTGTAAATATTCCATATAGAGTTCTATATTATTTTTGTCCTCTAGCAGCCCTTTTGCATCTTCATCTAAGTTCTATTCCATTGTCTTCGATTTCTAGGGATGACAGGATCAGACGTCATCAGTAATATATTAAATATATCTTCACTTGTAGGATTTCCTGATATTTTCCTGGTATTGTACCCTATATAAAATCTGTAATCCGTATAGCTTTTTTCCTGGGCTTTCTCTGATAGATCTCCAAGTGGCGCTTAATGACATCTGCTCTATGATAAAGGATTTTGTAAACTATTACAGACATATTTCTCCATGTATATTTGATTGTATATATTCGTGCAGTTGCCTTCACGTAATCATCGATAATTGTTTTAAATCTGGAAATAAGATTTATATCAACACCTGTCATTTCAGATGCTCTTTTGGGGTCTTAACAGAACCTTCTTGCTATGTTTCCATCATTTGTATTGCTTTATCCTTATTTTGGTTAATCTATAATCAACACATATTTGATAAATTCGTCCTGAACACGTTTCTTTTTTAAACTTCTTAAATCCATACTGATGTCATTGTTTCTGATTGATCCTGTAGGTCTAAAATCCAAATCGTAACTGATATTTAGTACGTGTTCCATGAAAAAATTTTGGGAGTAATTTCATTCAAATGGAAAAGTATTCTACAGACTATTCCAGACATGTACAAAAGTTAAAGAGACACTTTTGGATTTCTTCTGGTAATAAAACTTGTTTAACCCTTGTTTTTGACCCTCAAAAGTCCTGTTCCACTATAATTCAAATTTGACTAAAATATAGTATTTGAGAAAACATTTAATAACACGGCCGGTATAAACGGTACAGTGATACGTCATACCATTTCTTAAAGACTATTATCCTACCAACATAACTAAAAAATGCTGCTAATTATCGGTAATAGTTTGCGAATAATAATAATAATTGACTTCTGATTAAATTTACAAAAATCACATTTTTTATAAAATAACATAAAATATTTGCCTTTAACAGTTACCAATACTTTGATCTAATTTTTAGGCCACCATAGTTTCAATATGTTTACTATTTAATAGCATTAAAATTTTAGAAACCGGTGTTAACAAAAAATTGGATTTTTGGCTAAAAGGCATTCACGCGAACAGATTTGTGTTTCGTTAAAGCTAGCTAATATTGGTATTATATAGCGTTGATGTGCCATTTTTGAATCCTAAAAGTAAACGGGTTGAAAGAAATGCCCATATATAGTTTTTTTCTAGACATATTCTATACTTCTATTATCTAAAGCATTTTTTCCCAAATTCCATATTGTTTTTCAATTGCTATCTATACAATTGCCTCGTTTGCATGTGGTTTATAGAAAAATAGTACTGTAATCTAAAAATGAAATCTTCATAAATATTTAATATATTTTGTCAAGTTTTAACATGTTTTATTTAAAAATACTTTGCAAACTCCTAGTATTGAGTACTTTACGTGTCTTACGACAATAAAATGCATTTCAAAGCAGTGGATGACCTGTGACAATTTTCATGTTTATGGTAAATATTGCTGGTACTGCAATAATTTGAAGTAGATTTCTTAATAAAAATTTGAAAAATTTAAACAAACATGATTTAGAAGTTATAAAAATGTTTAAAGAATTTTTACATTTTTGAGGGCAACAAGTACATGAGAAGCTAAGAAGAATGAATATTGAATCAGAAATTACTCATAAGTATTTATTTTTTATAATTATATTCCAGAAAAAAAATTAAAATTAATAATTTTAACATTATGCTGTCATTGGAAGAAAGTTCTTAGTGCTGAAAATGTACTTTTTAGCTCATAATTGTAATTAGTAGGATATCCTTTTTATAATTGATGTTAAAGTTCTTCTCTTAAAACTACGTTTATAACATTTTTAATAAAAATATTATTTTAGCTTTCTTGAAAGATAATATAAATACATTTGAATTTACAAAATTGTAGTTTTCATAGAAAATATTAATATTATTTCTTGCTACAAATAGATTTATTTCCACTTTTTCGGAAGAAATTATTAAAAACTTCTAGAAAAGTCCAAAAAAAAAAATAATAATGAAGTAATGAAATTGACGTTTTTAAAAGCATTTACTCAAAGATCCTGCTGAACTGCAGTAAAAGGGAAGAGTTGTAAAAGCCCCTTAAATATGTTTAGAACTTTATCCTGTGGGGTCAACATAATATTCTTTTTCAGGGACCGCAACTTTGTTGTGTTTTTTTTTTTTACAAAACTGAAACGAAATTTCAAAACAAAGAAATGCCAAAGTAAAAAAATGCCAAAATTAAAAAAAAAACGAAAAAATAAAATTAAAAAAAAATCACCAAAAAAATCACATATATATATCATATATATATATATATATATATATATATATATATAATTGTTAAAATCGATGCATAATTGTCAAAGAAGTATAGTTTAGTCTATATTCTAGTTTTTAGTTGAGTCCATAGTCTACATTGGACCAAATAGGAACATAAATATAATGAAAATGATCGCTGTTACAACGAATTTGAGACTGATTTCAACAAACATATACATTGACCAAAAGAAATGTACCGCAATAGTAGACCTGTTTGGTAATTTTGGTATTAATTTTATTTATATAATCTAAGTGCAAATTAAATAAAATTCTCTTATGTTGTATATAATATGCCTTGGTATCAACCGCCAGATGAACAAAGACAGTTTTAGATAATAACTTACAGAATAACTTATAGAATTTCCTATGTGTCGAACAAACATAAAAGCTTACTGCGAGTTCCTCATTGTATTTTTTATAAAAGACTTCTTTTTTTTTTTTTTTTGCTCGCTCAATGATGGTATGAAACCATTAAGACCATTAAAACACCATAAATGAATACGATTAATTTAACACTTATTAATGAATTTCTTCATTTATTCAAAGTACTTGTAGGTTCACAGCAAAAATTGTTACCGTATATTTTTCAATTAACATAGTTGTTTCATTTTGCACCTAAAATTAATAAATATGTTCAAGTAAATGTAAAATAAAAATAAAATTTTAATAACATTTTATTTCTCACTTAAATTTTTAATTCATGCAAATATCAACTTGATTGATTTAATAATTTTTTTAATTGAATAAATTTTTCTATTTTTAATTTTTTTTAGTAATTGATGTAATCATTTGGATGAGAGGTGCAAATTAAAAAAAGTTTTAAACTGAATGAATTATTTTGATGATTGGTGACTTTTTCCTGTGATTACTCATCACAGGAAAAAGTCACCAATCTTATTCTTTCTTAAATTAATATATTAGTACTTCGAATCAACGAACTGACATTGAATCATTATCTTTTGTAGACTTTATTTTATGCTTTGTTCTTCTAAATCAACTTACAAGTTCATAGAACGAAAAAGATCTCTAAATTTAAAGAACATGTTCTTTTATTAATGATCAAAATCAAAATATAATTCACTTATTTATAAATATTTAAAACATAAGTAATATATTGTTACAAAAATTGATTTTGTAAGTTTAAAATAACAATTTTGCAACGTATTCGAAATGTTTCTAGTTAACAAAGAATTTAAATGGAAGAGCTTTACTGTAGTTTATCTTAATTAAGAGAGTTCTGCTTACTACAATTATAAAGAAAGCTTTATGTTAACTTGTTTTTGTGTTAGAGAGAAATTGTATTGTAAGCTGTTAGAAATGATTGTTTATGTATCTCGTATTATAAAAACTTTTACAATGATTGTTTATGTATTAATGAGAAAAATAGTTTGTATGTTATAAGCAGTGCTGCCAGTTTAGCCTTTTTAAAATGTTTTATTTTACTTTTAGTCTCAAAACTTTTCTTTTAGTTTCTAGATTTTTTTCTATCCATTTTTGACTCTGAAAGTTGCCTTAAAAATGCTAAAATTTTAGTATTTCAACAGAGAGGAAAATTATTTCTTATTTACTTTCACTAATTTTATTTTTACAGGATCATCCATTTAATAATTTTTGTGTATTAATTCGCACAAAAAATCGATATTATTTATATTTTACAAAAATTTTCGTCTGCGGCTCATTATTCTTTACATCAAACATAACTTAACTCATTATATAATTATGTTTTAATAAGCTTAATTAACCATAGAAACTAATCATTTCAAAACATTGGGTCATATATGAAATATGAAAATTTTGTGGTAGATTTTTCATTGGGTAATTTTGTTAACCGGTTATATATGTGTTATTTATAAATTTATTACAAAACATTTTTAAAACAAATATCAACAACTAATGAGAATAAAAAATAAAGAAATAAATAAGAAAAATATAATGTTTTTTCTGGCCTTATTTTTTGAGGCATTTAGCCTTTTATGACGTTTTTTAAAGTACAATTTACCCTCTTTTTTTTCCCACCTAATGGCAACACTCATTATAAGCACTAGATGTTTCATGACGTTACTAGAAGATCGAAGACATAGTATATAAGCGAATGAGAAATTGAACGTCGAGCTCAGTAGTAAATTTAGCTTTGAGTCGTGAAGTTGCCATCGTGTGTAAGTCATAAATAAATAACGTGTATTTGATTCTACAAAGCAAACTAAACTAACTTCTTATTACACAAAGGCTTATTTAAAAGAAATAAACCAACGTTTTTGAATGGCAAAAGCATAACAATATTTAAAAAATGGTTTCAATGTACCATTCATAAGTGCTTTAAAATTTTCATTAAATATCATTTAATATTTTACTTGAAACAATAAATTCGTACATTAAATCAAAGAATTCTTGGAAAAATTAATGAATTTCATTTAAGATATTTCATTCGTTAAAATTACTTTTTCAGTGTAGTTTATAATATATTCTATAGTGATATATAGTCGTTATAGTAGTATAAACTCTAGTGTATAAAATATTACATAGTTTAGTACATAGCCTAAACTTTAGTAGGGTTTGTAGTCTAGTCTGTAGTTTAATTAATACTCCATTCTATGGTCTAGTTTTTACAGTGCATTCTAGTCTATGTTCTAGTCTACTTATAATTAAGTTTATAATCTAGACTACAATCATAATTCATACTGACATGCATTTTAAAATATTTCATAGTTATTTTATGCAAATTTTCATATTAAATTAAAAATACCAAATAATTTAAAGAACATTAAATCTTATGATAAATTTAAACAAATACCACATAATAGTAAAATCTCTAATGTTTATTTTATTAATCCTCAAAAAAACCTCAACAATAAAAAAACTTACGGTATAAATTGACTTTATTTTATAATATTTGAATTTAAATCAATGATAATCTATAAAACTAAATATTTTATTATAAAAAAATTATATATATATATATACCAATGCACTGCAATGAGAAAAACTTGTTGAAAAATAAAATAACTGCAAAAGTAGTCAATAGGAAAAAAGCAAACAAATTTATTCTCATTTGTTATATTATTAAGGGAAAAACTATTAGACAAAATATTATTTCATATGCGGAAAATATGGTCTTGAGATTTTGCTGTCAATAAATTTCTAATCTAGAGCATTTAAAAATGTTATTGTGAAATTTTAAAAGTTATTCGAGGCATATTTTTTAAAAATTTCCAACAGATTAGCTTTGATTTTTTATACACATATATTAACAAATTGGAAAAAATATGAACAAAAAAGTAACATAAATTATTATTGCAAATATTGAATTTTAATTGGCAAGATAAATAATAAATAATATCAAAACAATCTGTAAAAATCATTTAAATTTAAATAGTAAAACTGGTATTTGAATATAAAAATATACAATAATTTTTCAATAAATAAAAGAACAAATAAATATTAGACTAAAAATAAAAATCGTAAAAAAGCTAAGAAGAAAAAAATACAAATTGAAATGCACACACTATAAGATTACCAATCACAAAACTTCCGTTTCCGGTGTTAGTTTTGAAGAATAAAAATATAGCCACAAAAAAGGAAAGAAATTTAACTCTGGTGAACTCAGTGCCGTGTATTATTACACCGTATAACAGCATTTTTCACACATGAACCAAAACATATACATATGAAAGCAGAGACATTTTATGATAGAACTGCGTACTCAGTTTTTCATTTCATGTTCGAATGCCCTTTTAAAAGGACTTTGAAATTTCAAAATTAATAATTTTTTGTATGAATTATTCTAAAATCTGTTAGCTGCTCAATAATGCCGATATGGGTATTAAATGATAGAATACGATTTAGAAATTCCAGAATTTTTTCTTTTTAACTTTCGGGCATTTATAGTATCAAAAAGTTCTTCAAATATTTTATTTTTAAATATCTTTGAGATTTTCTAACAAATCATTCTGAAATTATATTAATTTTAAAAGGATCATAATGAAATTTTTGAATATTACATTTTGTCTCTTTAACTTCAGGTTTTCAAGTGTTTATGTAAATTTTGTTTTCGAAATATATGCTGTAATTTTACATATTTTTGAATGATAGTTGGTACAGTAGTTTTTTTTTAGACTTGAAAGTGAAATTGGTTCATTATTCTACATAACCCCCTCACAAATGTTTCCCGAAAATCTGCTTAAGTGATCACAGTTGTCTTAAATATGCAAATATTTGTATGAATATCGGCATTAAACATACTATCAAATTTCAAGAATTTGGTTGCATAATTGATAATAGTTTCCAATCATGTTATAAAATTTCGCAAAGATCGCCTTTAATTGATCATATCTCCCATAAAACATCAATTGCAGAATGTAACTTTAACATGCACAAATTAAATATAAATAATTTAGTTTGTGATTTTATTTGTAAGAATTTGCAATACCAAATTTCAAGAGGATCGATCCATAACTAAATATAGTTCCCATATAAGATCCACAGCTGAAAATCCCTTTAAGCGCCCAAATTTCATACAAATGCTAGAATTTGAATTAAATTTGGCATTAATAATTTTTGATTGTTTTTATATAAGAAGCTCACCCGAAAATCAGTTTAACACGCGTACATAATAGTAGAGGACAAGGCAGGTATTATGTGGTCACGATTGACTGATTACAGCTTTTTTTCATGTTAATTACTCATAAAACAAAATTAAATATAACATCAAAATCATAGCCTACTGTCCTTTCGCAGATTAAAAGCACAAGAAATGAATTAAAAGTTAAATAAATAGAAATACTCGATAAGTTGAGTCGTTTAAACTTTCAAACATATTTTAAAGTCGCGCAAATAATTTCATAACAATTATTTAAAATTTAAATACACTGGTTTCGAAAATAGCTACATGCTCGAAGTCTCAATGAGCTGAAAATTAAATTTGTACTTTTCTTCTTTGGAATAATTTTCAAATAGTTGCACGTTTTAGGATTTTTTTTTTGCAGAATGGTAATGTCCGTCTGTCTATACTTTGGTGTAAAATGCGTCAAAAACTTTGCTTACTTCAGGAAAGAAATTATATCAGTACTGTAGAGATCACGTTGGATGTTTTTATTTATTAGTAAGTAAAAAAACTGAATCTTTAGCATTCTAAAACTTTTTTTTGGCAGAATGGTAATGTCCGTCCGTCTGTTCGTTAATTTCAATCATTTTTATTAATGGATGTATTTCTTTTAATTTTAAAGATTAAGTAAAACTTAACTTGGTATATGTGATGACCTTTATCTACGAATATAGTATATAGAATATAGTATATGTATCAGTCAAAACGATTCAATATTTTATTAAATTTTCATTCAAATGGACTGCCTAAATTCAACTAGAACTCTGAAAAACCCTTAACGAAATATTAATAATTCATGAAAAAATTAAACAAGAAGAAATAAGGTTTTTAAACTAATTTTAATATTTTTAAATAACAAATAGAATATTAACAGATTTTTGTCCACTATAACTTCCTTCACAGCTATCGTCAATATCTGGTCCATCAATATAACTATTAACGTCCTTTTCGTCTTCTGTAAGACTAAAATGAGCAACTAGAGTTTTTAACAAAAAATATTAATTTCTAAAATCGGGTTACATATGCGCACGACTTTTTTCGAAGTAAACAATATGTACTATTTTTAACAAAATTTTCAGAACAAACATCCTGTAACATTTTAAGTTGCCCTCCATAAGGTTTAGAAAATTATTGTATTTTACTACAAGTTTCAAAAAAAATTACAAAAATACTAGGACAAAACATTAAAAAAAAAATACACCGAAAATTGATACATAATTTTGTCTATTTTTATTCGGTATTCAATTTTATTATAAAAAGTTAATTTTTAAAATTCAATTAATTACCAATTTTGACATATTCTATCCCAACATGCGTTATATGTATTATAGTAATAAAGTTAAAACCATAAAACCTTGGTACTTGAAACTGTATATTAGTATCCTTAACATATATTATTTTGCAAATTATTTGTGGAAACTTTCAAGGATATTAAATGTTTAAATATTCGAAAGAAATTTTTTTGCAACTTGAACAAAAGCTAATCCAATAAGAGAAATTCTCCTCTTTCATTTGATACCCATATCGCCCTATAATAGCAATTAGAAAGTAGCATAATAAAAAATTAGCCTCGCGTTAACTTTAAAACTTTAAAGTCCTTTAAAACTAAAATATATTAAATCTATATTTTCATTTTTGTTGTACGGTGTTATCAAACGTTCCTTCAATTAAAGTTTTACATAACTTCGAAAAAAATAGAGGAGAATATTTTGTATGCTAGAAGCTTTAGAATTTATGATCATTTGGAAGATAAAAGCAAATTCTTATGATATCGATTTCTTTAACTCATTTGCCAAAGTTTCGCTTGAAACAATCAATAGCTAAAATTCTCTATAAAAGAAAAAGAAATCGTTTATGTATATATATAAAACAATTCCTGCTTAGTATAAAAATTTGTCTCACTTTTCCCCACCTGAGTTCTATTAATTTTATTACAAGTTTTTCACACGTTTCATAAAAACAAAAGCCCTCTATTTATATTTCAATTTCAAAAAATTCTGCCAGTTTTTTTCAACAATTTCTAGCAACAATAGACCAAATCTTTTTTCTATATGACTCCTCTAAAAAATACATATTGTTATATGATACATTTGAAAAAAAAACGCCGAATAAAAAACTCCCTGTAATTTTTTGGCATCACAAACAATCAAGAAGAAAAGGAAGTTATGAAGACATTTTATACCCCTAGAGGTATGGCACAGAACTTTTTTATTCCTCTTGTTTTCCTATTAATACCATCATATACAAAATTGCGGTAGAAGAATAAAAAAAAAAAACAATACTGTCTTAACAAAGTACATGCAGAGAAAAAATATAGTTATAATGACCATAATCTAAGAGGAATAAAAATGATTATAAATACTAATAATTATAATTCCATTTTGTCATATTGTATCCGATTTTATGATTTTTCATGCTATGATTCCAGTTTTACATATAAATGAACATTCTTACTACATCATTATCCCATTCTACGATGTTATTATATTATTATTCTATCTCGTTATATTATTAAAATACATTGTCATAGTCTTCATACTATTATTCTATTTTATCATATTATTATCCCATGTTATCATATTATTACTTTCTTTTGTTATATTATTATTGCACCTTATCATATAACAAAACGTATTAATAAAAAATTATTATTTTTATAAATTTTTTATTGAAAATAATAGAAAAAAGTATTAAATATTATTTCTTCATTAATTATATTCATTTGGATCACAATATGTAGTTCAAAAGTAAGATTATTGTCATGGGAATAATAATATTAACATGATTTAAAAACAGAATGTGTCTTAAGAACAAGAAAAAACATTGTTATCATAGACACAGAGTTATTAAAATTCAAGAAAATTAAAAACGAGAATATAATATTTTTATAGTGATAATGCTGTAACCATATTTTTTCTCTGCATGTAATTTGTATGTATTTGTTAGTGTAAACAAAACAAACCCTATAAACATCCCTATAAACATTTGGAAAATATCTTCCTAGAAGAAATTTACGAAATATCTTCTTTTTATTATTTGGACGAAAATCATCAAAGCAATATTTTTCTAATATTGTATTTTCATCAGTTTAAAGACAATTGGGCAATAAACAACATAAAATATATAAAATTTTAATTTTTTTGTTATTTTTATCCCCGAAATATCACCTTTTTTCAATATGGTAATTATCACCTTCGCAATAAATTGATGATATCCCATTGAGATTATCTGGAAGAAATTTTGCAATACTTTTACTTCTCAGCCACAATTTTTTCAGTTGTTGTAAAGCTGTTCAAAAATGAAAAAATATTGCAGAAATTTGTTTGCCTTTTAGCAACAAATGGATATTTTATGTGAGCGCTTCGTGCTTTATGATGTTAAGATTTATGTGTATGTATGCTTTACAAAATGTAAAAGATTTTTTTAATATTATTTCAAGATTTATTAATTAATAATTTTTCTATATATTTATTACAACTTCCAGAAGATTATCTGGCGGTATCTTTTTTTCACCTAAATGATTATATAGCAATTGCTTAGATGTATCGCCTGTGACGCACAATCCCTTCAGATGAGGGAAACTTCTACAATACAAATATGATTATTGTGGCAATAAAATTTTTCTTTTAAGCAATATGAATTCGAATCACTTTCGTATTATTTTGCTTGTAGGGAAAAAGCTGTTTGCAATTGTTAAAGGTTTTACAGCATACTTTTAGGCTTATAAGCTTTAAAAAGAATTTACAAAAGAAAAATGTTGCTTTATTGAAGAAAAAAATATATATTTTTAACAATAATATACTGTGACAAATATTTTGTTATAAGTATCTGCAGACTTATTGTTTTACATGTTTATGACTTAATTTAAAAAAGGAACATGAAATAATAAAAAAGGAAATAAAATTCTTAAAAGAATTACTAGAAAATACGTATTGTTAAAAATTAATCATGTATAAAGCATACTTGTTACAAAATTAAATAATATTAAAATTTTTAATAAAATATTAATGCCAAAAAAAAAGCTAAAATAAATAAATAAATCTAGTCTAATTTCGAAATTTATTCATTAAAAAAAATCTAAGAACTACAAAAATAAACTCCTTGGCTAAAAATAACTAAGAAAAACTTCATAATTATTAGTAAATAAATATTTTTATTATTTCGTGCTATATTCTTTTTTTAAATTTATTTTGACCACTTCTGTTCACTCAACTCACTCATCCTGCCACAGCCAACACTTACAAAATAACCAACCCGCTACCACTTATCTTTGTATTTGTGTATTGTTTGTTAATGTATCATAGTCATCATCTTAAGTATATTTACTTTGAAAAGTACTTTTGAAGAAGAGTCTTAAGTATATTTAACCACTTGATTATTATAATTTTGCTTCCGTTTCCGTTTATTTTTTTCTAGTTTCTTTTCCATTGTTGTTATCATTATTATTGTTAGTGCAGTGTTTGTTTTACAAAGTTTGACTATCATTATTAAATTGAATAAATAGTAAACAATACACAGTGGTCCCAAAACGTTCTTTTTTTCTTCTAACTCTATATATAACCGTTGGAGATATCTAAATAAAATTTCACATGGTCAAAAATGAAGAGGCTAGATCTCAAAAGTTCTCGAGTAAGTAATTTTTTAATTTCGAATAGAACCTCAATAAGCGAAATTATTTTAAAGTTTCATATTCAGATTAAAATAACTCTTTTTGGATAAATATATCTACATAATTCTTGTAGCAATATTATTTAGAATATTGCAAGAATTCTAACGAGTATTTTCAAAAGATTTTAGGGACCAAATTAAGGCCCCCAATTTAAAAAAAAAAACTTTAAAAAATCTAGGCCAAAAGTGAGGGTAAAATTTTGATTTGACCTTATTATCTCTTAAACTAAATCAGATAAACTACATATGTAAGAGATTTAAACATTTTTTTCTACATTTAAGTCATAAATTAATTTTTGTAGAATTAAAAAAAATACATACTTAACTTTGGAGGTCTACTCTCTGTCCCCCTAATCCGAAAGGGAGCTGTACTCTTTTAAATCAAGACACTTCAGCTCTGACCATGTGAAGTTTTATTTAGATATCTCCAACGCATAATAAGTTACGTTTTGGGACTACTGTGCAATATAAACAATAAGAATATAAATATGTAAAGAAAAAATATGAAAATTATAGAATAATGAAAAAAATTTAATTGTTTTTATGAAGTAAAATTTTCTTACTCTGTATGTTAGTGGGTCCCGTTGAAAAGAATTTTGTAGAAAAACTCAAACGATACATATTGATGAGCTGAATACAGGAAAAAGTCGAAAAAAAGGTCTATATCAAACTTCGTCAACGGCCAGAACGACATCTGGAAAGCTTTCTGAGAAATACAGCTAAACAGTGAACTTATTCGATAGTTCCTTTTAACTCAAAAAATACTACACATTACTTTCCTAATATAGTTGATTAATATGAAGCTACCCTGTGCTACGGATAAAGCCCTATAAATTAACTCAAGGATATCTATCTTTGTACCTACATTTACCTTAACATAGAGAACCCCAGGAGAATATCATTAGTAAAAATATTGTTTCTAAATGGTTAACTAGAAGGGTTTTGAATAAAGCTTTCTATGTGCATTATAATTATCACGGTGACAAGGATTTAAGTGGTCGAGTTTTCAATACCACTGATCCGACTGAAACTGTGGCCTTCGATTGAATGCGTCTTATACTTAGACATAAACCTACGACTACAAAAAACTCCATCACCAAAAAGTCCTCATCACATGTAGAGAAAAATATAGAAAGATTTTTATAGTCACCCTTATTCTAGTTATCGTTGTCGACAAAAAACGACGTCGTCTTGTGTTGTCTGTAGCAAATTGGTATTCTCGTTGTCATTATCTGTCGATGGCTGTTGACTTATTTTTCGTATTATTTGAAAAAATGTCGATGTTGATATTTTATTGAAACGATTCTTATTTTGTCGTCGTAAAATTTGGCGACGGCTAGAAGAATTTAAAAAATAACATAGAAAAAATTGACAAAAGTAAATAAATAAAAATAAAAAATAAAAAAAAAATATGAATATATTTTTAAATATTTTAAAAATTTAATAAAAAATATGTATATACATTAAAGTGCCTCACCAAAAAAGGTTGCAAATGTGCCCCTCTAGAAGTGAGGATTGGTCTGTTTTTATATGACTCCTAAAATATTACATCTGAAAGTTTAAATTTATATGAGCTGGACCATTGTCAAAACACCTCTCAAAATTATCAAAATTTCGTTAAAATAAAATTAATTTCAAATTGTAATAGAGGCATACTAAGGCCTGGAATATTCATTTAAATAATTGTCTCTTTTCAGTCGCGAAATATTAAGTAAAAAGTTATATATACTGTTGATCGTGTAGTTCATGTGAACGAAATAATTAAACCGAAATATTTTGCGGATTAGTTTTTGTCCCCATACAAATCTAGGCACTTTAATGTACATATATAATAAAATTCAATTCCTAAAACTAACATAGGAGAACAACTTTAAAATCAATAAATAAGGATCATAAGACTGCGTTTAATGCTCGGTATGATTGTAGAATGCAATCATTATCCATTGAGGACAAATTCTCACTTTTAAATGACTTGCTGTTGCAATCTCTGGAGCTAAAAATTTTAATGTTACCAAAAAAAGTTTTAAAGGGCTTATAAAAGAGTTTCATTTTAATTTGAGGCTAATAATATCCGAAATTCGCTTTTTAAAACTCATTTGTGCCACCTTAGATTTTGTTGCTTTTACTTATTACTTCAATCAGAATCTTAAATAAAAAACATTTTTTAATTGAAATTTAATATTCGATGGCAAATTTTATGTCTAAATTTCCTGCAAAATAAATCAGCTGACTCAAAAATTAGTGATTTGTTTTTTGTCCAAGTTGTCGATAAACAGTCGACATGATGTCGATGTTGAAACAAAGTGATGTTGATTCAAAAATGACATCGACATCGACGACGACAATTGGAATAAAGGTATATATTATGGTCACGGGAATAAATTTAAATAACTGCAGTAACCATATAATGGTTACACAATTCCGTGACCAAATTAATTTCGTTGTAAACAATAAATTATTCCCGTAGCTATAATATTACAAAAAAAGGTAAACTTTTAAACTGTCATACTTGCCATGATAATGAGCTTTTTTCTTTGAGCTTTAATGGTCTTTGATACAGACTAACATAGATATGAAACTCTGTTGTCAAAAAAAAACTTAGTCTAAGAATGCGTTAGTAAAAAATTTCATTGAAAACAAAAACAATTCTAGTTTTTTTTTCTTTTTTTTTTTGAGCTTCACATCTAAGGTATGCGTTCAAATAAAATATAATATGTTTTTTTTAATAAAAGATGATCTTAATAAGTTAGGATTAATACTAAATCTTGTAGCATTTCTTCTCTCTGATATATCATTTTATATAAAAATTAATTGCCAACTAGATTATTTTTAACTTTTTTAGGTATGACTTCTAAAATAAATATGTTAATCACTTTCAAAGCTATAAAGTGGCCACAGTTCTCAAAATTAAAAATGAGAAATATTCATTTGACGTGCCTTTGCATCCTTCTCTACATATGCACCAGGTTTTATCTCAATCAGTAACCAAGGACCAAAAGTTTTTAAATTTAAAATGGAATTACACAGTTGTAAATTCGGTTCTTACTTTGGGGCTGATATCACTTAAACAATAGAATGTAGGCCACCAAGATTTTGTACAGATAATTCAAGGATCGATATAAAGTCGGAAGCTATAAATGGGCGTGGTCCGCCCACTTTACACCCACCACCCATATGAGATGAAATTTTAAAAAGTTGCAGATGGTGAGTAATAGATTTAGCCGAGCCGAATATAACATTCTCACTTATTTAATTTTCGATAAATTTTGCTTTCGTAGAAAAATTTCTTTTTGTTTTTATAGAAAATTTTTCATATTTTCTTTTAGTAGAAAATTTATTAAAAAAGTACTCGCTTAAATATCTTTGTCATTTTAGAAAGATATTTTTAACTAATTTACTATTTAAAATGAAAGCTACACCTCAGAAACAACTCACTGAATATTCTCATCAATCATTAAAAACAAATAGCTATCTGGAATAGTTTTGACTAAAAATGTATATAATTTTTTACTTCAGATTTAGTTTATACAGCAGAGTACAAAATAGCCAACCTTTACCATGAATTAAAAATTTTGCAATTATCTATTATTAACTTTCTTCATCTACTTATTACTACTATTTTTTTTTTTTAACTTCCAAATAGTTTTGTTATGACTAATTTCGTAAATGGCTTGTCATCAATTTTAAGTTTTAACAAGTATTTGCTTTTGCAAAGGATTTGCAAATAAAATGTCTGGAAAATGAAAAAAAATACATAAACAAAAATAATATAAAACAAAAGAACCTAAATAAAATATAAAGTGGTCATTATCCTCAATAGTTTGAAAATAAATTAAACTAATTAGCATATTGCTACTTATATTCTAATATCTATTTCTAATGATTATTTACAACATTTTTTAGGATAAATTTTATTAAAATCTAGTACATATCTTATTTATATTAAACTTAAAGTACTTAGATTTATTTTAATATTTTTGTAAAAAAAATATTTATTTTATTTACGTTTATTGCTCTAAAATTTAAAATATTTTTCTTTTCTTGTTTTATTATCTTTCCTAATTACCCTTATTTTATTGTGAAAATTTTACTCTCAAACATTTATCTCAGTATTTTTGCACAAGGGTCATTTATTAAAGTATTAAAGGAAACCGGAAACATGTAGCTTTGTTAGCGAAAAGAGTTGATAAAGAAGCCTTTTAATGTTTGGAATACAAAATGTAGTAAATTTTCAACTATTTAGTATGACAAAATGATTTAAGATTTAATGAAAATAACTTAAGGGCAATGAGAGCGTATGATTAATATTTATTTTTGCTGTTTGAGAAAATTAAATTTAAATTGTGGAAAGTTCAAGTAAAATTTATGTAAAACAATTAAAGTAATTTAGGCTAACAATAATGCTAAAAAAATTAATTCATGGCTACTAATAAAATATTGTGGATTTTTAATGTGACTTTAGGACAAATAAATAAAAAATTATTTGCAATTTTATTTTAAAAAAATGTTTTAATTTAATTCGTATTATTTTAAAGAAATTTACACACTATTTTCCTATAAATTTACTATATTATAACATTTAATAAAATATTAATTTTATTTGTTTTTACGCCTGTTGTTTTCAGGCAAAAAAATATTTTAAAATAAATTTTTGACATTTATTTGCTATGTTAATAAAATAAATTCCATGTATTCTATATATGTATGTATGTATGTATGTTATTTGTTATTTTACTGATTTTTTAATATCTTTGTATTAAACAAATATAGAATATTATAATATAGTTGAACTCGTTTAGTATTGGAAGGATGTCAGGCCAAATATTGAAAAGAAAAAAGCACAGAACAACAACACAATTTTATAATTAAATTTTCCACAGGAATGAATAAATTTGTCTATGATTTTTAGATTTATATATGAGAAAATCCTCAAAAAATAAAACTGAAAATCATAGACAACAAACTAGAGTGCGGTCCTT
Source organism: Protocalliphora azurea (assembly GCA_932274085.1). Taxonomy (NCBI): domain Eukaryota; kingdom Metazoa; phylum Arthropoda; class Insecta; order Diptera; family Calliphoridae; genus Protocalliphora; species Protocalliphora azurea. The sequence goes on along the minus strand of OW026520.1, from coordinate 14,099,869 downwards.
CTGATAGACTAGACTTTAGGCTATAAATTGGACAATATTGTATTTATTATGAGCAATAATGGATCTTATACTAGATAAACCATATTCCATACTATAGAACGAACTATAGTACAGTACTAAACTAGAACTGAAGTAGAGCTTTTTTGTACATATGAATTAAAACTAAATTAGAAACTATAACTGAACCAGAATTGACAAAAACTGAACTAAAACTTAACTAGAACTAAACTTGAATTGAACTTGAACTAAACTAGAACTGAACTAAAACTGAACTAGAACTGAAGTGAAACTGAACTAGAACTGAACTAGAACTAAACTAGAACTGAACTAAACCTGAACTAGAACTGAACTGGAATGAAGTGAAACTGAACTAGAACTGAACTAGAACTGAACTAGAACTGAACTAGAACTGAAGTAGAACTGAACTAGAACTGAACTAGAACTGAACTAGAACTGAACTAGAACTGAACTAGAACAGAACTAGAATTAAACTAAAACAGAACTAGAACTGAACTGGAACTGAAGTGAAGCTGGGCTAAAACTGAACTAGAACCTAAGTGAAACTGAACTAGAACTGAACTAGAACTAAACTAGAACTGAACTGGAAATGAAGTAAAACTTAACTAGAACTGAACTAGAACTGAACTAGAACAGAACTAGAACTAAACTAGAATTAAACTAAAACTGAACTAGAACTGAACTCGATAATTAATATATATATTATTTAGACAACATTATTTCGATGACGTTCTACTTGGAACCTTCCTTCAGCTCGATTTAAGGAACCTAGTATTGCCGTAGAATTAAATTATTAATATTGTACTTTTGATGTTGAGTATTTGCAGTTTGCTGACTATACTATTTGCTGATGTGTTGTTAATGCATTTGTTTTTATTATTGTTGATATATATGTCGTTCACCAATGAATTGCTGTTTATGGGTAAGTTGGAGTTAACACGTGTGTTACTGTTAACGGGTACATTGCTATTATCGTAAGTGTCGTTATTAGCGAATGTGTTGTTGGCGTGCATGTTATTGTTTACAGTTGTGTTGTATACCAGAATGTTGGTATTTGAATGCGTGTTGTTGTTAATGTTAACTAGTGTGTTATAAACCTGATTGTTGTTGTTGTTTACCAGTATGTTGATGATTACGTGTGTGTTGTTATTGTTTGTGTATGTATTGTTGTTAGTTTTTGTGTTGCTATTATTTACCGATGTGTTGGTGTTTACGTACGTGTTGTTGTTGTTTACGTACGTATTGCTGTTTACCATTATATTTTTAATATGTATGTTGTTGTTATTTACCAATATGGTGATGTTTACGTGTATGCTGTTAACGTGAGTGTTGTTGTTTGCGTGTGTATTGTTTGTTTTTTTTTGTGTTGTTGTTATTTACCAATGTGTTGTTGTTTTCGTATGTATTGTTGTTTATGTGTATATTGTATAGCATTGTGTTGTTAATGTGTGTGTTGCTATTGTTTATACAATATGTTTGTATTTACGTGTGTGTTGTTTACGATGGTATTTGCAGGTGAGTTCCTATATATCGTGGTGCATTGAATTTGTTGTTTATTATGTTGTTGCTTTTTCAGCAAAATTTTTAAAATTTGGTTTTGTGTTTGCTGCAGTATGTGGAAATTCTCCAAGCTGGGATATCGTGCCTGATGTATGATTGAACTAGAGAAAAATAGGCCTGTTTAAGAACAACAAAGGGGGTGCAGTTACTTAAGTGAAAGGGGCTGTACGCAGCTTTTCTTAGTTTTTTTCTTAGATGCTGTATATGCGTTAGCCACTTAAGATATTCGTCTACGTAAACGCCTAAGCACTTATACGTTTCTACTTTTTCTGTAGTGATATTGCAATTATCAATTGTAAGAGGACTGATGTTGTGGATGCATTGGTTATTATGAAATATTAACTTCATTTCATGGTTAGGGGGATGTGTAGGTTTATTTAGTTCAGTATTTAGTTCATTTTGCATAATTTTGTTTGCTTCATCTATTCTTTTATTGGAGACAACGATTGCACTATAATCTTTATATGCAAAGGCTGAACTGTTTTTAAGAACATTTATCATCTCATTTGCATAAATAAGGTATAGGATTGGACCCAGTTTTGATCCTTGAGATACGCCGTTATTTTCTGAGAAAGTTTCATTCCTTTGGTTATTGCAGACTTTTACTCGGTAGGTTCTTAATTAAAGATAGTTTTTAAACCATTGCATAAATAACTAACTAACTAAGAGTGTCGAAGGCTTTGCTATAGATTAAACTATAGTCTAGACTATAGACTAAACTATAGTCTAGACTATAGACTAAAGTATAGTTTAGTCTGTAGGATATACTATAGTCTAGTGTATAGACTAAAGTATAGTCAAGTCTGAAAACTAGACTATAGTCTAGTCTAAATACTAAACTATAGTCTAGTCTATAGACTATACTATATCTCAACTAACATATAATATTATTTCACTTTTTGAAGAATTTCCTCATATTGATTTCCTAACTACTTATGTATAAACCGAATTACACAAACATATTTCTTATTAGTATGTAGACTACTAAATGTATATACTATATGTTAATATCTGTGTATAAGTTTGTATTTATTCGAATTTTTGTTGATTTTATACTGAAGTGTGTTGAAATTGTAACTAAAATCTATATGTAATTGCAATTGTTGTTGCTGCTGTTCGTGTATACTCTATATTTTGTGTGTGACTGCAGATATTTCTATGCATAAACGTACAACAAATATTAATAGAACATAAATTGTAAAACCGAAAATTGTATAGTAGCAGTTTGAGAGCATGACCAGGCATGTCAATGACTTTTTACATAACAAACTGTAGCAGTAGATGAAAAGCAGAGACGTAGTTGGTTAACTAAATCTCCCAAGTTATGGTTTTTGCCCCCTACTGCTGTACCCATCTCTGCTTTACTCATTGCTACAATGACTATGCTTTGGAAAACACTCATCTATACAACATCCAAAATCTGCCAGTCATGTATAGATGTGAGCTTTTGCTTTTTTTTATTCAAAATGGAAAAACACAGGCTACTTAACAAAATTTTCTGGCCAAGTATTGAGAAGAGGTTGCAAACAAAAACCAAAAATCACAAAATTTTTTGAATCACAACCTAATGATGATTATGTTGTTGAAGATGATAATGTCGATGTTGTTGCTGACTGCTGATGACTTTCCGCAAGGTATGTGAAGTATGCTGCAGACGATATGGATGAACTTAGTTAAAAACAGCATGTTTAACTTTAAAAATGAATTACATATTTGTACGAATATACATGATGAAAAGAAACAAAATTTTAATCATTCTCCCCCTCCCCCCCAAAAAAAATCAAACAGTAATACTAACAACAGGAATATGTTTTTTTTTAGCATGTTACATTACAAAATATGTGAACGATGGTCAATAAATGTTAATTCATTACTCTATAAGTAGAAAAATGAGTAGTATTCTACTTCATAATTGTCATCATCATCATTGGTAACTATAGAAATTTTTGGTTTCGATTTTTTGTTCATAAAGTGTCATTGAAATTAACAATTTATTAAATGTTTCACTGCTTCGTATTTCATTTACAGAATCATGAATATTTGGGGTAATAACTTCAGTTTGTTGTACCATGTCTCGGAAGTTTCTTTTTCTTTTAACTTTTTTAAGTCAACCATTGAAATCAAACCAAACCAGAATATAAGGCAAACCACAAACACACTTGACATTGACTTCAAACTTAAATTAACTTAAATATTTGCTACAAATGAAAACGCACACAAGCATATACTTTTTAGAAGATATAATATAATGAAATAAAATGAAGATATTTGAATTAAAGCAAAATAGTTAAAGTTTTTAGAAAATTTAAAATAAAGCTCTTCCAAGAAACAAAAAATTGTTTTTTTTTTTTTTTTTTGTTTAGTTCAGTTCAAATTCAGTTCTAGCTTAGTTTTAGTTCACTTCTACATCAGTTATAGTTTAGTTCAGTTCCAGTTCACATCTGGTTCAGATCAGTTCTATCAGTTCTAGATCAGTTCAGTTCCAGTTCACTTCAGTTTAATTCTAGTTCAGTTCTAGTTCAATTCTAATTCAGTTCTAGTTCAGTTCCAGTTCAGTTCTTATTCAGTTCTAGTTCAGTTCAGTTCTAGTTCACTTCTAGTTCAGTTCTAATTATGTTCTAGTTCAGTTCTAGTTCACTTCTAATTTATTTCTAGTTCGGTTCTAGTTCATATCTACTGCAGTTTTTGTTTAGTTATTGTTCAGCTCTAAATCAGTTCATTTATAGTTCAGTTTTAGTTCATTTCTAGCTCAGTTTTAGATCACTTCTAGTTCAGATCTACTTCAGCTCTAGTTTACTTGTGGTTCAGTTCTAGTACAGTTCTAGTTCAGTTTTAGTAGATTTCTAGTTCTGTTCTAGTTCAGTTATAATTCAGTTCTAGTTTAGTTCTAGTTCATTTCTTGTTCAGTTCTAGTTCTAGTTGCATGAAAAAAGATGCTATAGGTTCGTTCCATTTTAATAAGTTTTTTGCAATTCCTATAGCCCAAAAAAAACACAAATATGATATTTATTTATTTGCATAATTATTGGCATAATACGATTTTTACTAAATCATATCACAATAACACTTAGGCATTTTACACACATTTTCATATGATACATAAATATTACAAAATTTTACAACACATTAAGGATCATTGGAACCAACATTCATCTGACACAGCTAAACACATCAACACAATGTGAAATCAATTTAAAACAAATTGTTAATAGTTGACTAGACAATAATAGTGATTATAAATAAAATAAAAACAACAGTAAAATCAATTACAACAATAGCAACCTGTTTTGAAGCTAAGAGGAGAGCTTAAATCGCTAACATGTGCTACTCCAATTGTAATAATCATTACAATGCGTACGTTGTTTATAATAATGATATCATTTGGAAAAAATATTGAAACTGTTTTACTTAAACATAAAAACAATTTTATGTAAAATTTATGTAAAACTCTAAATCAAACATAAACTATAAAATATTTATTGGGTTTAGGAAAATATGCACACACACAAAAAAGAACAACAATTGTTTATCTATTACACTAAGTAACAAAAACAATGAATGATTTTTAGAATAATAATTTAACTTTATTTTTCAACAAAAATTTCAAAAAGTAGTTAAACGATTATTTGCTTCATCACTTAAGTGAATGTTTTAATTAATTTTGTTTTTAACGAATATATTCTAGATACATAAATTTTTTTAATCTAAATAAAACCTATCCATTTGTTATAACTATTTTGTTACCCTGTGTTATTTGTTTTTCAAATCTCTCTACCTCGTGCCTCTCTTTCACTGTGTAAACATATCCGTAACAAGTGTAAATATGATGCTTTTTAATTTCAAATGCAATTTTAAACAATATGTTGACTTTTTCGCCATAGTAGTTGTCGCTGCATTTGTTGTTGTTTTCATGTGTTATTGTTACGTTATTCATCTCTCAATTATTTCGTTGACTGACTAGTGCCTTTGGCGTCAATTTTGTGGAAATTACATTTTCCAGATATTTATGTACATACTGCACAACAACACTCCAGCGAGAAAATATAACTGTCCTTTAATATTGAGGCCTCTTTAAATGTCTCCACTAACCTTTAGTCATGTATAGATGTGAGCTTTTGCTTTTTTTTATTCAAAATGGAAAAACACAGGCTACATAACAAAATTTTCTGGCCAATCTAAAAAAATTGATCAAACAAGCCTCATCCATTATTTATATGGCATTCAAAACTCTCTTTATATAGCATTATACACAACAGAGCAAGTTTTTGTCTACTTGTTTCTTTTCGCAGAAAGAAGACAAAACCTTGCCTTCAATAACACCACGTGTTTAATGGAAACGATTTTGCAATGCAAGAAGGAGATCTTCTAGCTCCGAAAGAAAGTGTAATAAGTTATTTTTTAAGGGCTTTTTAGTATTTCTTTTCCCCGCTTGGATAGTACCACATAATTTTAAATATACACATGCACAAACGTACACAAATCTACAAACAAAAAAAACATATTCAAGTATTCACATTTATGATTTGAAAGTTGAATGCACATTCAACTCTATTTTTCACTGAATGCAAATCTTACAGGGAGGTATTTCGAGGGTGTTATGAAAAGGTTAAATTGTTATTAAAGTCTTTAGGTCTTTAATAAAACAGGGTTTGTTCATAAATTAAAGTCAGTTCATTAATTAATGAATCAAAGTGAATGGTTTTTATTCGGCTCGATACCTATGGATATGAGCATGTAAGAGAATAGAATTTTTGATATCAGCACCCAAAAAAAATTATATAATATTATTTTCCAAAGTTTTCCAACAGAAAAAACAACAGAAAAAATTGTTCTTTTTATTTTTTTAGTATATGGAATACAAATCCTTTAGACTAGCAACTTAAATTTAATTACAAAATTATAATAATTTATTTAACTGGTTTTTTAATACTGGATGCTATTTTTTATCTTATCTGTAAGCCAATCTTTCAGCGATAACAGATCTGGATCTTTCAAATTTAACATTGTATATATATTCACACTAAGTCGACCTTTTACCCTGAAAGTTATCTCAATTGTCGAATAATCGTACAGGTACAGCTTACCCTATATCTAAAAATTTATACATCTTGATCGTTTTATATAAAAAAAAATAATAATGACTACTTTTTATAAAATTATAAAAGTGTTCCTTTTCGACTATTTGGTTATGTTAATACACCGCAAAAAATTATTATCTTATATTTTTCAATTAACACAGTTGTTTCATTTTACATCAAAATTTAAGTAATACATTTAAGCAATTCAAGTAAGTTTTTTTCTCATTTTAATGTTTAATCTATTCAATCATCTACTTGATTGATTTCATAAATTTTTTATTGGGAAAAATATTTGATTTTTAATTTTTTAAAGTTATTCGTATGTGATATAAACAACTTTTAATTTAATGAATTATTTTGGTGATTGGTGACTTTGTTCTGTGCACAAAATATCATCTCCATTCGAATCCCTTTAAAATATATAAAAAGAATTATACTAACTTTTTTTAGCTCTGTTTCAGTGCTTATCAAACTTGCAAGTTTTAGTCAGAATTTACAGGAAACCGTTGCCGTACTAAGAATTTATGTGTATTTTGTTGTTTTTCTGACAATTTGTGACTAAGTCTGACTAAAGCCTGTAAATTTGACGAGTACTGGAATAGAGTTTTTTTATATTAAATAAACTTTGAATTTAAAAAAAAAAAAATAAGGCTAGGCAAGTAGCCTTAATAATAGGCAAGTAGAAATTGGTTTTCAAACTAGCGAGTTGGTTCTACGAAGCCTTAGTTTGTTTGGGCATCAACAGTAAGACTTGGAGAATTTTGTCATTTCAGAATGTATTTTTTACAAATGTGTTGAAACTCGTCCTTTACTAATGCTACCTCTAACACTGACACTTTAAACTAGATCAATGATCACAGTTCCTAACTGATCCTCTTTCTTTCACAGTCTATAGAAAACCCGAGTTCAATTTGTTCATCAACTTATTTCTGTTCTATCGATGGAAACTGTAAAGCAGATGTACTTGCACTTCTAGACACCCTAGACAATCTGAAGTCTGTGAATCATTTCTATAAATAAAAGCAAATAAATAACTTCACAAAAACTATACTTCGAAGCGAAAGAAAGATAAGTGGGAGAAGGTGGCAATGATTAGGGAGAGGATGTTGACCCAACACCAATTTGGCATTGTCCAATTATTATTAATTTTTTTTTTTTGTTCACAGTTTTACTACCCAAAAATTAGAAAATTAGGTCGGGCAAAGACATTAAATTGGAGCATGCCTCGTAATTGTTTATCTCACATATTCTGGACGACTGTCTGCAATTTTTTAATGCCGGGGGTTTCTGCTGTTGACAACTCTGGGGAAAAAAGAAAATGTAATCCCCTATGAGATAATATGCATATTTTCGGTCTCAAAGTGTACTTTTTTGGGGTATTAGTTATTTAAAATAAATAATTTTTGAACGGGTTAACATTCTTGTTCGCGACTTTTTATGTTATTATAGTATAATAATCATTACATATTTCTATATTTTTCATTGCAAAATTACAGCAAAAGTATGCACATTACGGCAAAATATTTTCAAGACTTTTTAATTTTAAAATATATAGATAGGAAATTATAGTACTAGGTCCATAATTTCTAGACGTAAAACTTCAACCAATGCGGATAATCTTAATGGAACGTGTATAGAGGTCAAAGATCTAATCTTCAGACGGACGTCATTATATATATATATATATATATATATATATATAATGTTCGTTTACCTGATATTTTTATTACTTTTAATACTTTTGCAAGTATTTTCCTCGAAAAGCGTTTCTGTGCATGTAAAAAAAGTAAAAGTGGTAAAATTTCAAACATATTTTTCTCTTTTGATATATTTTACTTGAACATTTGATATGAGCAAAACTAGTAAAAAAAATAATTTTTAAATTTCTATAGAATTTTATTTTGAAAAAGGATAATTAATAAATATGTTTAATTTTTTCAACATTTTTTTTTTTTTTTTTTTTTTTTGAACTTGTGGTCAATTTTGAATGAAGTTTCCAAATTTTGGAATTACTATTTGTACTTTTATAAAAGATACGTGTACAAAATTGTATTGTGATACTAATTTATTTTCGGAAAGTACCTTTTTATAGGAGCCGTAGTCAATTATCGTTTTGAAATTCGGTACTGTGACAATTTGTCCACATTTGCATATATATTAACATTTTTGCCTATTTAAAGTACATTTAAGTAATTTAGGGAAGGTCTTTATATAAGGCTTATGTCAGTTATAGATCAGTACTAAAAAATGTATGTGTTGGTTTAAGATTAGAAAAAATTTTATTTATGTTGAGTTCTGCCACTTTTAAGAGATTTATAGACACTATTCTGGGAAAAAATTTGTATGAAAGCTAAATGAAATAATGTGCAGGTTTTGAAAAATTGGCTTCGTCTCTATATTACATAAGTTCTATGCATCAAATTGCTTTAAATTATCTTCCAAATCTACCTGTAGTTTACATGAATGGACATATGCTCACGCGGCCAAAGTTAAATCTTCAGCTGGTGATTCAAGGCGATTGGTATCATCCCTAGCTTTTATCAGCATCAGTAGGGTATAAAAATTAACATTGCAATAATGCATTCGATTCAAGTGAAGCATATAGTTATGATGATTTTAAAGAAATAATGTAAGTATTATTTCTTTAAAATTATTATTTCTTTAAAATCTTTAAAACGGTATGCTTTACAAGTAGATAAAGAACCTGAATAATTGATTATATTCAACAAGGCTAAAAACGGTTAATATTTAATTTTTTTTCTCTAATTGTAATCATACATATCCTTAGATAAAATAATTTATATAAGGAAATATGTGGAAAATTATATGCAAAGGAAAAACTTGTGCCCCTATTTTTTAGATGTTTCCAAATTTTCATTTAATATAAATAAAAAATTAAATAAAAATATTATTTTTTATATTGACACTAAAATTTATTTTACTATTTTCCGTTTTCTTACATTTTCAAGTAAAATTTTATTCTTAGGATTTTTTTAATTTCTCTTGTTTTACTAGTTTTGCTAGAATTTCAAACGAATAAACCTATTATTTGTTGAGCAAAAAAATAAAAATAATGATTAAAATTGTTTTTTTTTTTATCAAAAATCAAACTCGTGATTTAAAATTCAAAACCACATATGAACCCGCATGAGTCAAATATCTTTAAATAATTAATCTGTTTACTAATAAATATATAATAAGTATGATTACTTTTTGCAAAACTATCGAAATGTTTTTTACATGATGTACTAAACCACTTTTGGACCTAAATTTTTTAGAAAAATATTTTTAAATACCTTTTTCATAACGAGCTTAAAATTGAGATGTATTTCAGTAAAAAAAACCTGCATTTTTTCTGCCAAAATCTCTAGCAGGGAATAAAAAATGAATTTGCGTATTCAGCTTATCAGTACGCATCATTTAAGGGGTTTTACTACAAAATGTTTTTCACTGGACATTCTAATATAGTGTTTCAGTGGACATTTAAAAAATAAATTCAAGTTTTAATTTTTTTTAACTTTAAGTATTTGTAAAAATAAAATTTTATTATTAATAAATACTCTTTGTTAAAAACATCATAAAATATAAGAAAATATTATATTCAATAAATTGAATTAAAATTTTCAACCCAGAATTTATACAAAAAATCGACATTGACATACCAATGCAACCACAAAGTAATGAATCCACAAACAATATATGCATGGTTATAAAAATTAATTCTCAACTTATGGAAATTAAATGGAATTATTCGTATAATAAAATTCTTAGAGTTACTGGATATATTTTAAAATTTATAAAAATTTGTAAAGAAGGACATATGAGTAATAAAGGCATTTAATAATTTGGATAAAACTGGTTCAAATTGATATGCTTCCGGATGATATACAAAATATCTCTGTTCTAAAAGGTGATAATGAATTTGGCCGTCTATATAAACATCCTGCATATGTTTGTAGTGAAGAAATTATCCGTATAAAAAATCGTTTATTACATGATTCAATTGTTTTGTTAGAAGACCCAATATGTTTGGATGAAAAACATCCTTTTGTTCAAAAACTAATACTACATTTCCATAGGCAATATAGTCATCAATTAACAATGTAATTAATGACATTCGAAAGAAATATTTTATCCCGAATATTCAGTTGTAAAATCAGTTCTCCATAATAAAGCCATTAACCCTATGATGTTTTATTTGCCACCAGATCGCTTGCTAGTACATTATAAACCATTTACTGCGGTAGAAGTTGATTATTTTGGTCCCTTTATTTGTCTAACAACTGAAGCGATTCATGTTGAATTGTTAATTCCCTTACCACAGATTCTTGCCTTTTAGCAATTTGACGATCTTATCTACTAGTAAAGAATAACAAATGACTAAAGAAGACACCAATTTCAATGACATAAAAGAATCCCCTACAACACGTGGAATAAGTTAGAATTTTATACCACTGGGAGGATCTTGGGAATGTTTTAAGAGATGTATTGAAATCATTTTAAGAGGTTCTTCAGTAAAAGAAGAAGTACTTCAAACAATGTTTACTGAAGCAGAGTATATTGTAAATAGTATACCATTAATATATGTTGGAAGTGATTCCGAAAAACGAGCCTTAACACCGAATGATATACCAATTGGTCAAAATTCGAAGATTCCTATTGATGCAAAATGTTCAGATTTTCATCGTATTTGAAAAACTATTCAAAGCAGTGTAAATTGTTTCTGGAATAGGTGGCTTAAAGAATATATACCAACAATATCTTTGAGAACAAAGTGAACTCAATAACATATACAACTAAAAAAAGAAGATATCGTAGTCATTTCTAAAGAATATATTCCAAAATATGATTGACGTATTGTTGAACAATTATATTATATTATATTATGATGTGGCAAGATTCTGTTTGATTAAAACTGCTCAAGGAAATATTAAAAGAAGTGTGCATCAACTTTGTCGTGTCATTCCGTATGAAGGCACTCGTTTTCTGAAGAAGAATGTTGCTGTGGACATTTAAGAAATAAAATCAAATTTTCACTGAAACATTTGTAAAAATAAAATTTTATTATTAATAAATAATCTTTGTTGAAAGCATCATAAAATATAAAAAATATATTATATTCAATAAATTAAATTAAAATTTTGAACAAAATATAATCACAATTTAGCATATATAAAGCTATAAAGTTTCCTTAAAGTATTTTTTTTTTTTTTTTTTGTTTCGAGCGTTCTTTATAATTCTGATTAGGAATTAGGAAATCAGTACATCATCTTATAAATGACAATATGATTTTACAATAACATAGAATTTAGTAGACATCAGTGTTGTCAATTTAGCCATTTACTGGCTAAATTTGGCAATTTTCAATCCTGTTTAGCCATTGAAAAATATATTTAGGCATTAACTATTTTTCCTTGCCATTTTAATTTTTATTTCAGGCACTTTGACATTATTATATTTTATGCTAATGTATAAATTATTTTTAAGAATTTCCACTACATAAACTATTTTCTGTACCAAATCATATTTAATCTTATAAAAAATGGTATATTTTCTTTAAAGTTCTCTATTTCGCCAAATGCATGGGTAAGGTTTTTATTAAACAAATAAATGCTATTGACTATATTGTAAATGTCGAATTTCACTCCCTGTAAATTTGGGCTCAAAATTTCTAAAAAATAATGCAATAAACACAGAAAAAATAAAAATTGATTTCAATTACGAAATTGCTGATATTAATTAAAATTTTTATTGATTTTTTTGCAGTCATCAGAATGATAATACTAATTGTAAAATTATTATTATTATTATTATTATTATTATTATTATTATTATATTTCAATAAATTTTTTTTAATTAATTAAATTAAAAATATTATAGAATTTTTGAGTGTAATCAACTAAGGGATTAATTGAATAATTAATTAAATCTGTACAATTGCATTAAAATTACCCCCCGAAAAAGATATAAAATGTATGTAAATTATGTACATATACATATATGCAATACAATACCTATTCTAATATAAATATAAATGTGGCAGATCGTTCCAGCAAATGCTATTAAAAATATCACAAAAATAGCCTTAGGTATACAGGAAGTCACAATAAAATTAAAAGGCAATGAAACGACAAACGATAGCTGGACTGAAAAAATAATCAGCAAATACTTACACTTTATGTATCTGTATCCTTTAAAAGAGCTAATAACAACTTGGACATACATTAACTTACGCCATCAATAACAGGAACATCTGCAATTACACCGGAACGTTTGACAATCTTATTATTAATTAAATTAAAAACTTGTACTTACCGAATAATCCACAACAATCTGCACTTAATACTATAATAACAAAAAAGAACCAATAGATTCCAAAATAGTCAAAATTGTATTTAAATTATTATTTAGTGATTGTAAAAAAAAAACTGTTTCATATTTTTCCAAATATTTTTCTTTTTTGTTTCAAATTTGTTTTTCTGATTTGTAAATTTTTATGAAAGCAAATTTAAAACTAATAATTAAATTAATTAAATTTTAATATAACATGAATTGTAAAAATAATGAAAAATTTTTGTCGAGTATTTTTTTTTTATTTTTTTTTTTTTTTTTTTTTGTGAATAATGACCTTAGAGCTTATAGTTTTTAACCTATAATGATATGATAAAAACAGTCGAGCCTTAATGTTATTTTAAATATTTAGTATTAATTATGTGAAAACGTATTTTTGCAAAAAAATCATCCTGAACAAAAATATTAATAAATTAATTAAAAAGATAGATTGAAAAAAACCGATTTTTACATAATGTAACTTTTATATGATTACAAAAAGTACTATTAAATTAGATATTTCTGTTTTTTATTTAGTTCTTATACATTTTGTTCCTAAAAATTGTTAGCCATTTTTTTGGCGCATTTTTAATTTTAATTTTATTTTTTGGTCAACAAGAATTTGCAGCATTGGTAGGCATTCTTCTGTAAAAAAGGGAAAAAGTAAAAAACAAACTCGTTTTTAAAAAATCTTACCTCTCTTACGCTCCTCTATACCAGATCTAACTATTCATATGATAATTTTAAAGTTGAATATTTAAATGTTCATAAAATTTAGTCAAGCTGCATATAAAACGTATTTTATATGCAGTTTGTACTTTGATATGCTGCATTTATGCATAAATATGTCCCTCTTTTCGCTCAAGCATTTTTGTGCATTTTATACATATTTTACATATATGTATAATTTTTTTCTTGTTTATTAATTTGGAGATTTTGCCCACAATGCCACAAATATTTCAACATCTGCCACTATAAAAAAAAAAAAAAACTAGAGCAAAGTTTAGAATTGCAAAAATATTTGTTTTCATTATTAATTGTGAACATGAGAAGCCAAAGGGAAACGGAGAACTAAAACATAATAACACTAAAGGAAATACTAACATGTTATATGATATTTTTAAACAAATTCCAACTGGTACCGATTATTTGCACATATTTATATTTGGGCATATATTTTCTCATAAACATATGCTGATGATTTTGTGTTGTATGTTTATAAGTATTTTATTCCGGTTAGAAAAGCAGTACACAAGTATGACTATTTTAATTTTGTGTTCCTTTCCATAAATTTAGTTAAATTAAGTGAATTTTATTCATACACACCCACTAGGACCAACACATGCACATATGTATATATTTTCATTCATTCATATTCATTTACACGCAGAAAAAAAGATTGCTTGGGAAATGGTTCCAAAAGCACAATTTTAATAAAATTGGCTCATATTTTATTATTTGAATGGACATTTTTAAAATTAATTATTTAGAAAATAAAAATATTTAACAAAAAGTTTATAGCTTTATATTTCTGGTAAAACTTTTTAAATGTATTATTTTAAACAAGAAATCAGCTCATTTTTGTTATACTCCCACTTAGTATATCAAGCTACAAAAATATTCTCAAAGAAAACTGTATATTTTCAAACATTTCAAAATTAACGGCTGTTTTTTACTTAATTTTTTCATAACATATCGGAGAATTGCTACAAAGCCAAAGGATCTGCATATTCAAGATATGAGAAACCAAGAAAAGCTCAAACATTCCTAAATTGAATAATCAGCACGTTAATCCAAAATTCTTCAAGTCGTTATAAATTTGACTATAATTTTTGGAATATGTATGTGACTACAAGTCAGAATATAAACACTGTAGAGTGCAACATTTGAAATAAAATAATTCTTCTTTGACTTCATGATTCAGTCAGATGATAAGAAATATATTATATGAATAGAGAACCATTCTGTCTCTAAATGTGCTGTGAATTTGTATTGTTAATAATGTTAAATTGTATGGTAAATATTTTTATAATAACAAACATGTATGATTATCTCCATGAATACTTCCATTTTTACCAATATTGCAAGTAATAAGAATTAAATCTCACATAGAAAAAGCTTTTTCTGATTTCAAGTTATGTGGACTAGCCTAATAAATATTAATATATTTTTCTATTATCATAACTGAATTTAATTTTTTTTAAACAGTTCCAACAATAATATATTCAATAATGCCAATCGAATCGTGAGATGGTACATTCAACCGACAAAATTCGATTGGCTAAAAATTCGGTTGCCATAACGAAACTGTTTTCTCTGTGTAGCTGTTGAATATTCAATATAAAATTCATGTACATATTTCAAATCAAAATGCTACTGTTCAACAGAGAATGTTGTTGACCATATGCAGCTCAATTAAACATGACAGAGGTGTTAAGAAATTTTATTTAGAAAATTTTAAATAATTGCGTGATTCTATAGAAAATTTATATTTTTTTAACAACCTACATTCATTTACACATCTGATTTTGGAAAATAACGCACTCTTTATTTCTATGAAATTAATATTATTTAGTTATTGTGTGTGTTTTTGAGTACACAACTTTATATGTTAATTAGTTATTATGCTACCATAAATGACTGCCAGTGTTGTTCACAAATTTTTCTGTTAAACCAATTATAATATTAAATAAATTTGTTAAATAATATTTTACGTAAATACCAAAATGCTTGCATAATAAAATTAAAAAAAAAATAAATTAAAAATAAAAAAACTTTAAAATAGAAAACAGAAAGCAAATCAGAATACAATTATTTAATTACAATTCAAATTATTGCATATAAATACTCTAATAAATCTAGATCAAAGTTGAATAAAAATGTATTATCCTTAAATATATTATAAAAATTAAGTGTAAGTTTGTTTGTGCATCAATCACATCTAAAAGGCTGAACCGATTTTCACCAAATTTGACACACAGATAGTACCAGTATCGGAGGTGATTATAGGCACATTTCTATCCATATTCTGTGCCTTCTTTACAACAATTTATTTTTTCAATTTTGCATATTATCTATGTAGCTATTTACATGAAATTTGATACACAAATAGTACTTGAACTGCAGAATTTTATAGTCTATGTTGGATCTTGATCTGATATTGATCTGATTTTACGTCCACTTTTTAAACCTCTCATTTACTTAAAATTTTCACAACATCATTCTGTATGTCCAAGAATTAAAACCTGATATTTTATTTTTCAATAGGAGCAGGGGGAGTGCTACCCTCCACACGAAGCAAATATTCATTATGTTATATCTAACGAACTATTATGGTGAAAGCCCTCAAACTTCATGTGAACATCTATCTTATCATATCACAATGATAAAATGCAAATAGAATGGATAGGTAAAGGGAGAGAGATAGCCCCCATACCAATAAAATATTAATTTTCGCATATCTAACGGAGTATTACAGTGAAAGTCTTAAAAAGTCGTAAATTTGTAATATGGAGGATAGTTCCAAGGGAGTAGTAGCCCCCATATAAAGTAAATATTAGTTGTCGCATCAAATGGTGTAGCAAAGCACACCAGGAAAAGCTAGTGTTAATTAAATTTCTGTATCGCTATCTCTAAATTTAATGAATTATCGTGTATATTATTCTTAAAGCTATTTACAATAAAATATTTTTTCATAATCATTCAATAATAGAATCCTATTATTTAACTAAGTTAAAAATACTCCTCTTAATGCAGATTGGATTAATTGAGAAATCAATATATGGATGAAAACTGTTGAACTGATTGCATATACGTCTCATGGGATCAAAGTTGGCATAATTGGTTCGAAAATGTTTGATTTTTAAAGGAGTATGATTTCTAGTTGGACGATTTGGGATTACGAATTCGATCTTACGAAGTAGGAACTCGGAATTAATTGAACCGTTTACTAAATTAATTATAAATTAAATATTTATATATTTTCTCCTACTTTTAAGAGTAGGGATATCAATAAGTTGTAATCGACTTTCATATAATGGTAAATTAATATTAGGATTCCATGGAAGAAGAGGAATTTTTTTTGGACCGATTTAATTTTCTTTATATTATAGCATTCCAGACCACGGAAGCATATTCCAGAATTGGTCTTACGAGAGATGTGAATAATTGCTTGAAAACGTAAGGACATAATAAAAATAAATCCGATCGTTACTGATATTTTTAAGTGTGAACTGCCTTAAATGATTAATCAGGATGATATTGAGAAGATTATCTTCTCATACCTCGCAAGTACAACTTTTTTTGCAAAAAAATCTCAAAAATTATTAAAGGTTTATACCTTTATAAATAAGCTTTTAATTGAAAAAAGAAGTTGTATTAGTAAGCACATATTTGTTTATATAAGAAACTCTTAATGGAAAAAAGCTTTACTTATGATTTCTATTATTTCTGACTAAAAATCTGTTTTTGTCAAATAATAAAAATTTTTGAAATCGTTTTGGAAGAAAAATTATAACCGTCGGTTATTAAAGCTCAAATCTAATATGGTCCAGACTTTGTAACTTTCTGAACAAAAGTTTTTCTTCTCTAAGCGGATCCAAAATTAAGGATAGAATATTCGTATAACCAAATATCAAGCAGTTAATAAAGAACCTCTCTCTTTAATGTAAAATGTATACATTAATAAAGCATGCACTAACATTTTTCTTCAAAAGCCAATGACTGGTTAGTATAGAAAGAGATTTTTACGAGAAACAAAATTTTATTAAAATAAAAATATCATTATTTCTATAACCTTTAAATATTATCAATCTTTTTCTTTGTTCTTAAACCATATTTTGTTTTCAAGCCAAATCAATATTCTCATAACAATAACATGTCACAAATAAAAACGCTTTTTACAAATATGGTTGAAAAATTCATAACTTGTTTGTTTTTGAATATATTTTGTTTTCCACCTTCTTTATAATTTTCATTTAGTTTATACATGAATTAATATAAGTAGACAAGATTTTGTTATATTTTGTGTGATTCAAGGAATATGAGATATTGATTAACTATTAAATAATGTAGTTTATAAAAATACCTTTCTATTGTTTTGTACAATATATAATGAATCAAATAAATAATTAATGAACAAATAATATTTGATCTTGGAAAAAATTTTATATAATACGTATGATAAAACCGTTTCATAATATAGTAAAATCGATTCATAATATGAGAAAATCAGATCATACTTTATCATAACATGATAAAATTTGTATATACAACATAAAAAATCTGATCATAATATGATAAGTTAGATCATTTTATGATTATAATTTTCATATATATTATTTATTATTTATTTACAGTATCAATATAGTCCAATCATAATATGTTGCTCTTAGATTATGATTACCGCAATTATATTTTTTCTGTACGTGTAGGAAAACCCCTCAAACGAGCGTATTGATGAGTTGAATGCGGAAAAAATATTTCAGATTTTTTAAAATTCAATTACCAGCAGTTTAAAATCTCAAGCCTGGTAGATTTTTGCAAAATAAAAGTTTCGAGTTTTTCGTGAAATAGGTCTGAAAAATTTCGTAATTTTCAGCTTGTTATTTGAAAAAATATTTTTTAAAATTTTCCCCATGAGATTTTTATCTAATAGACGACTTTTTAAGGCATTTTAGTGAAGAAGTTTTGGAAAATAATTTATTATGGGCTATACTTACAATACAGCTTTTCAATATTTTACTCATAAAAGAAACAAAATTATAAAATCCTTATCTGTTTTGCAAACAAGAATATCTAATTTCTTTTTAGCATGATGTACTAAAATGTTGTTTTATGGACCAAAATTTTTGCGAAAATTATTTTTAATATTTTTTTTCATAACAGGCTCATAAGTATGAGTTTTTTGATATCCATTTCGAGACAAAACTCAAAACTTGTTTTTTGGACAAAATGTTCTAGACCCATAACTTTCAATCGCTGGTAGGGAACTGAGTATCAATTTTAAATTAATTAATTAACTATAATTGTTTACTATAAAGTTAAAAATACTATAAATCATTGATAATTTCTAAAGTATTAAAATCATGAGATAGATGACTAAAACCGTAAATAATATGGACTTAGTTAGCTTAGTTAGTACTGTCTTATATCTAATTAAATACTACCCCTCTTCCTCTAACCCTTAAAACTTTATTCCCTAATGTTTCTTGGCTTCTTTTATTTTATTTATTTTCGCTTATTTTATTTTTAGCGTTTTTGTTACAAATCTAAATTTAACGCCATAGCATGTCAACACAATTGTTGTTAATTTCTTTAAATGAAACAATAAGAAGGCAATAGAAGCAAATACTAAGAACAAAAAATTAAAATAGCAAAACGACGTTGAATTTATGACCTTGTTGCACACGTAAAATCTAAATATACTTACATAAACAACAACTATTTACAACAATAGCAACAACAACGACGCCAGTCAAAAATCAAATAATGTTCCTAAAAAAAATTTAACTGAAAAAATTCCTTAAATGCTCAAACTCTTGCCCTACGAAAAGCTAGAACAAACAATAGAAAATCGTAGAAATTAGAAAAGTCTTTTGCTAGTTTTACTGTTTACTGTTGTAATGTCTACTTTGAGTTGTAATTTATTTCATTGTTTTTTGTGGCGACTTCCGTTTCCCTTTTCAGGACTGCCAACACACAATCAGCTAATACAAACATATAACAGTCTTTTAAAATAAATACACAGACAAATTTTGTCGTAAACACATCATAGCTTATGTTTTGTTTTTGTTTTTCTGTTGTATATATTTTTTTTCGTTTGTTCCTTGAAGTACTATAAGAGGGTCACTGAAAATGTATTGTACAACAATTACTCGTTTAATGAATGTTTAGGAGGTATAAGTAGCCTACCTAACTGATAACAAGACTGCAGGAAAAGTGATTCTAAGAGAAAAATATTATACCCAGAAAAATGTGGACTACATACGTGTACAAAACGACACCATTCAGTGTCGATAGTGTATCAAACCCGTATGAGTTTAAATTATATTTACAATACGTGTTCAACACATTTACTGAAAATTGATACCACAGCGGTATCAAATTTATACAACTTCGGTAATGAATTATTAAAAAGCTTTATAAATTCTATTCCGAGTGTTCAAAAGTTATAAATGAATAGTATCAATAACCCGACACAGTAAATTGTCAATATGACCCCAAATGTTGTGGATTTTGAATCATATTTTTATATTTGAAAGCTAAAGACCTATAAAAGTTTTATTTCTACGATAGAAACTTTTCCATTTAGTAGCTCCAGGGTATTTTTAATTCGTTTTGCTCATCTTCAATTTACTTATGTATGTTTCTTTCACCATGACCACTAAATCCTTCTGTGCTGACTAAATTCCTAAAACATATGATTCTTTGTTTGCTATTTAGTGTTCACCTTATATCGTTTATGACTCTTTGAGTATAACTAACCAAAAGACAATACCTAATGGCCAAATGCACAGTATTCCTTTGTTCCTTTGTTATAAATTTCTTTAAAGCAAATATGGTAAAAGTAATTTAACGACCTTTTTATTATACAGTAATAATAAAAGACGACAAATAAGCGGTTAATTATGAGTCGTATTTTTGGTTTTTAAATTAATGTTTAATAAAATGTATACATTATTGAATTATGTGTGTACTTGGATATTAAAAAGTAAGTATTTGTTAAGGAAATGATTATTTAAAGATTAACTTAAGTAAAATTTCTATAAAGTGATATAATATTCAGTAATACATAACTGTTATTACAGTTATGACTTTTTAAAACATAATTGTTTTATTTTATTTCAAACTATTAACAATTTATTATTAAAATGTGTAATTATTCCCTAAAGCTAAACTTTAATTTTTGAAAATAAATTTGAATTATATTTATTTTAAATAACTGAAATAATTTTAATGACGACAATTCAATAAAAAATAAATGTTCCCTTATTGTTCTATTTTCAAAGCTATAGGAAGTGTTGGAATTCAGTTTAAAAATAATAATTAGATAAAAAATAAGTTACAAAAAAAATGCCTACAATAAAACAACAAAACAAAAACGCTTTAATAAATATAACAATTAATAATGAATTATGTTAATAGTCCACTAACAAAAAAAAAAAAAAAATACCACATGAAAAAACAATACTAATACAAACAAAAAATACAGTAAAGAGCAAAAGTACAAAATAAAGCAGATAAGGAAAATTTAACGACTTTTTACAATAGTTTTATTAAAATAATTCCATTATTTTAAAAAATTTTGATAGTAAAAATATTGTAATCATTTTCGTTAAAAACTTTTTAATGAAATTTCTTTCGAAAATTTTGATCAAATTTCTTTAGAAAATCTTGATTAAATTTAGAAAATTTTTAGTATATTTTCTTTAGAAAACATTTAACAAATTTTCTTTACAAAACCTTTAATAAATTTCCTTTAGAAAATTTTTGATTCATTTTTTTTTAGAATATTTTTAATCAGTTCTCATTGCTTAGAAAAGTTTTAATCAATTCTCATTGCTTAGAAATTTGTTAATTAATTCACATTGTTTAGAAATATTGAATCAGTTCTCATTGACTAGAAAATTTTTAATCAATTCTCATTGTTTAAAAAATGTTTAATCAATTCTCATTGTTTAGAAAATTTTTAATCAATTCTCATTCTTTAGAAAAGTTTTGACCAATTCTCTTTCTTTAGAAAATTTGGATAAATTTTCTTTAGACAATTTTTGATAAATTTTCTTTAGACATTTTTTGATAAATTTTCTTTAGAAATTTTTTGATAAATTTTCTTTAGAAATTTTTTGATAAATTTTCTTTAGAAATTTTTTGATAAATTTTCTTTAACAATTTTTTTATAAATTTTCTTTAGAAAATTTGTGATCAATTTCTTTGTGAAATTTTTGGTCTATTTCTTTGTGAAATTTTTGATCAATTTCTTTGTGAAATTTTTGACAATTTCTTTGTAAAATTTTTGATCAATTTCTTTGTGAAATTTGTGACGAGTTTTCTTAAGAAATATGTGATCAATTTTATTAAGGAATTTGTGATCAATTTTCTTAATTTTTATTACAAATTAAATTTACTTAAGAAATTTGTGATGTTTTAATAAAAAATATTGTGACCAATATTTTAAAAAAATTGTGATAATTTTTTTAATTGAAAGTTTATCATTTCCTTAGAAAATTATTATTAATTTTCTTTAAAAAATTTCGATAAATTTTCTTTGAAAAAATTTCGATTAATTTAGACAAATTTCTTTTAAGAAAATTTTACTAAATTTTCGTTAAGAAAATTTTACTAAACATTCTAAAGAAAATTTTAACAAATTTTCTAAAGAAAATTGTAATAAACTTTCGATAAGAAATTTCGATACATTTTCTAAAGAAATTTCGATAAATTTTATATAAGAAAATTTTACAAAATTTTTATAAGAATATTTTACAAAATTTCATAAAGAATATTTTAAAAAATTTTACTGAATTATTTAAAGAAAACTAACAAATTTAATCAATTTTCTAAAGAAAATTTTAATAAAATTTTATTTTTTTTTTTTTAATAAATTATCTAAAGAAAATTTCAGCGAATTTTCTAAAGAAAATAAATAAATAAGTAAAATTTTAGTACATTTTGTAAAAAGAAATTCCATAAATTTTCCAAAGAAAATATGTAAATAAGTAAAATTTTAGTATATTTTTTAAAAAGGAATTTCATGTTTTATTAAAGGAATAAATAATAAAAATTTTTCTGAAGAAAATTTTATTTAATTTCTAAATTTCTAAACAATTTTAAAATTTTTCTACAGAAAATTTTAGTAAATTTCGTGAAGAAAATTCTAATAAATTTAAAAAAATAGAATTTTAGTATATTTTCTAAAAACGCATTTCAATAAATTTTATTAATTAAAAAATATAATAATAGATTTTCTTAAAGAATATAATAGAAAATTTTTTGAAGAAAATTTTAATTAATTTTCTAAAGAAAACTGTAAAATATTTTAACAAATCTTCAAAATAAAATTTTAGTCTTAAAGTAAAAATTTTGAAAATTTTTAAACTAAATTTTAATTAACTAATAAATAAAATTTGGATAAATTTTCTAAAGGAAATTTTTGCAAAAATTTTGACAAAACTTTGACAAAAATTTACAACATTTTCTAAAGAAAATTTTAAAAAATTTTAATAAAAATTTACTGAAGAAAATTAATAAATTTTCTAAAGAAAATTTTAATAAATTTGCTAAAGAAAATTTTAGTAAATTTGTTAAAGAAATTTTTTTTCAATAAATTTCCTAGAGAAAATTTCTAAAAAAAGTGTTAATAAATTTTCTAAGGGAAATTTTAATGTATATTCCAAAGAAAGTTCTAAAAATTTCAACATATTTTCTAAAGAAAATTTCAATAAATTTTCTAAATTTTTATCCTACACTTTTAATTTTACCAAAAACAATCATAAACTTCCACAATTAGAAATACAAAAAGCCTAAAAACAATAGCAGCTCATTAGTTGCTCTTAAAAAAAATACTATTTTTATTTGTCGTCATCATTGTTTTTCTTTAATTTACTGTTATTTGTTGAAAAGAAATTCATTTTCAAAAACGGTGGTAACTTTTTTTTATTTTTAAAATTCAGTGGAATTTTATTTCTTTAGGGGCTAGTTTCTTTTTGTGATTTCATAACCATTGCGTGTTTAAATTGTTTGAAATTTCCTTTGAGTTGGTCAACTTAGGGGTGCAGGGAGTTGAAGGTAGGTAGTCGTGATTTTGTTTCTTTTTTGCATGTCACGCACGTACTTGTTGTGAATTGGTTTTTTTCGCTTTCTGTAGAATTTTTTTAATTTACCTTAATAGCCTTAAGGTTTGTAATTGTAATTTACTTACTGATAACTTTTCAATAAGTCTAATTTCTTTTGTCAACTTTTGATGCAAGAGATTTTGTCAAGACTTCATTTTTTTATGTAAGAGTTTCCTGACGTGACATATGTTTATTATAAACTCTGATGCTTATATTTTGAATTGTTTTGTGTTACTTCACAAAATTTATTTTTGAACATAGATTATAAATACATTAAACATCCAAAAGACCTTCGTTATTTACTATTTGACTTTACTAAATTTCAGATATGAAAAAGACCTATTTCTATTGCAAATATCATAAAATTGCTTTTGCTATCACTGCAATTCTTTAAAACTATTTTTTTTGCTAAGATCATGGAATTTGTAGCGTACTTGTTATTCGTTTATAACAAATACATTATATATATAATTATGATTATTATAATTATTGTATATGTGTGTTTTTACTTTAAAATTATTTCCTTTTCAATTAAAAGATAGTCATTTGGGAGGACATTAATGTGATTTTAAGTAAAAGTTAATTGTTTTATTTTTTTTTTTTTTGGTCTTTAATAGTATTGACTTTGCAATTGAGGTTCCAGAAAAGAAAAAAACTTTTCCTTTTTATACTTTGGAAATAGAATAAAAGAATACATATAAAAAAATATAATAATTGCAATTTTTACTGCGAAAAATGATAATATTTCTGTGATAATTTTCATGATAATTTTTCTGCGAATAGTTTTGAAGTTATGAGAAATTTGTTATACTATCTTAACCATATGCATATTTACGTTAATTAACATTAATTTTTTAATAACACTAGTACTTTGGAATAATCTCATGTATTTCGGATGAGCAAATAAATAAAATCTCTTAAAATAAATGATTTGTCATTGAAGCTAAAAATTATTACAGTAAATATTGAAATAACTTTACAAAAATTCGAAGAAGATAATGAAACAAAAATCCAATTTTTCCAAAAATTGGTATAAATATGATCACGGATCATATTTATACAAATTGGTATAAATATGATCACGGATATAGGTGAAGTAATGAAAATTTCTTATGTAATTTTTTGTACTATTTTTCTGAAGTTTGAATAAAGAATGTATATTAGAATTACGAAATCCTGAACAAAATATCTTGAAATTTATTTAGTGGTAAATAAAAATATTGGTAATTCGTAGCGCACCCAACAAATTCCTTGTACGTTTGCTTGGATTTTATTTTAAGCATTGGTATTATAATTGTATCCAGAATTCTCGCTAACCTTCATTGTGGTTACACCGCACAGTGGAGCGGATTGAAAAATCTTTGGTAATAAATCTGTATCTCCTAAACTTCTGGTCGGATCGAATTGAAATATATGGAAAAGCTGTAGACCTTAACAATCAGAAAAATTATCTTGTAGTCACTTTGTACTAATACTGTAAATAATAAGTAACAGTGTGTCAAAGTAGACCACCTCTAGTATGTAAAATTTTCAAAAAATCGTAGCTTCTGTAAATCAATTCCGATATTTTTATATTTCTGCAAAGTGCTTGGTGAGATAAAGAAAAAATATGCTTACTAACCTAAGTTATTTTATAATTATATCTTTCAATACCAGTCGTTGAGAGAGTTTAATACTTTTATGCAGACGAGCTAAAAGTTCCTCACCTTGTTGTAAAACATTTTATACATTATCAGTTTCTCTGTCGATTTAACCATGTCTGTCCGTCCGTCTTCTGGATGATTGGTGGTAGTGCATGTAATTTATTTGCGAATACAAAAATCAAGCTTCTTTTATTTTTTGTAATCGGTGCACAGTGGGGCCAATCGCAAAATTTTTGGTAATAAATCTGTATCTCCTAAACCATTGGCCTTACCGAATTAATATGTATGGAAAAGTGCTTGGTGAGATAAAGAAAAAATATGCTTACTAACCTAAGTTATCTCTTACAGTTACAATTTTATAATTATATCTTTCAGTCTTTACAATCGGTGCACAGTGGGGCCAATCGCAAAATTTTTGGTAATAAATCTGTATCTCCTAAACCATTACCCTTACCGAATTTATATGTATGGAAAAGTAGTAGAAAAGGACCTAAGCTTTCAGAAAAGATATCTTGTAGTACGATAATACGATAATTGATAATACGAAATAATCTACAGTGCACATTGGAAATACACTGAACAAAACTCCGCATTAACTAAACTGGCAAGTTTAGTATGTTTGGTATCGTTGACAAGAGGAAGTCTTTTAGAATTGACAAAATGAAGTTTACGCTCAATGTATTTTTTTTTTGCAAATTTGAAAAACAAAATATTTTATATTGTATGAAGGAAAATGTTTATATCTACATGTTTATATCTACTACACCATAGGAAATTGTGCTAATATGTGTTTATGATGATGTTTATAACACGTAAATAAACTGATGCAACGCAAACCTCAAAGCGTAACGTTCAACTTAAAATCACTTCTTGAGTCGATGTCCGTCCTACCGTCTGGGTGGCTGTCAATTTAAGTCTTGCATAGGTCCAAATTTTTAAGACATCGTAATAAAATTTGGCACGTATATTTACTTTAGTATAAGGACGAAGTGGACTGAAATTTGTTAGGATCGGTTCATTACTTCCCCTATCCACCACATAAATGTCCTTCCGAAATATGATTATAATGTGTTAAATAGTTTAAAATCACTTTAACTTCAACGAAATTCGAAAGCCTTTTGACAAATTTAATGGTAATCGCCTTCATGAAATAGCCGTCTTTTAGAGCGCCAATTACATGCATAAAAGCAATAAAAATGCACCCATCATTTTCTTATTATGCATACAAATTTGAAAAATTCATAAAAAAAATAGTAAAAGAAAACTAATATTGTTAAATAGAGTATTAGAAAAACAAGTTTATTATTCCATGGGGCAAAAGTGAAATACGCTTTGGCAAAACATAGAAATACGCTTAGACAAAGCGTAAGAGGTAACTTAGGTCAGTAAGCATGTCTTGTCTTTGTTACGCCAAGCACTTTATTGCAATACAAAAAACTTTGAAATCGGAATTGATTTATATTCACGATTTTTTGAAACTTTACATGCTCGAGGTGGTCAACTTTGATACACTGTAGCTTACATCGTAGTATTACATGGTGACTACAAGACAATTTTTCTGAAAGCATATTTCTAAAAAATATACACATAGAGACGACACCTTAGATTGACAATTGAAGAATTTTTTTTTTTATTCTTTTTTTATTTTGGGTCGTTATACATATTCGCATAAAAGCAATAAACCCTCTCTACTTCTCGTGGTGAGTGATATAATTTTTATAATTTTAGTAGAAATTTTTTCGTCATGTTATTGCAAACGAAAAATAAATATCAGAAGATGGAAAAAATTTACTTAAGATTTTTAAATCAAAGTGCAATTATTTTAGTTAAGAAACATATCAGAGATATATATTTGATAATACCAACTCATCAATTTAGAAACATAATTTATTCAAAATACATTTTGGTTAATGACCTATTGAAATTGGTTGAAATCGGTCCATTATTTCAATTCCAGAATAAGGATTTAGGGATCATAAATACATTAAATATAGAAATAATTCAATGAATATAGAGTGATTCATATAAAAACGAACAGAAAACAGCCATTTTTCAGATTTGACATCTCTGATTTCAATGAAACTGACTGCAAATATTAGTTATTGTAAGTGTTGCTTAAACCTTAAACATTTAGACACTAGACTTTTATGGTATAAAAATATAACGTTTTGAAAAACGAAAAAAGCTACATGCTTCATAAAGGTATACTTGTTTAATATCTAATAACTTCTAAAATATGATGATAGATCTCTGCTTTTACTTTCATATTAAAAACAAAGATATTACCTTTATAACGATATAAAGTTTATTTATATTAAAATTTCAAAGGTCAAAGTAGACAAATAAAATTCAAACCGTTATATATCAAAAAAACGATATTTTAAAATTCTTAAAAAATACATAAAGTTGACATGACTCTAATTTGCCCACGTTCAAAATTTCAAGCTGAACACTCATTTAGTTTAGATGTTATGAAACAAAATATAATAAAAGTGCTAATTTTCTCTATGTAAAATTTAAAATAGTTACAAAAAAATTTTCCATAATTGACAAACTATATTCTTACTTTTTTTGTATAATGGGAATGGTACCTTTTTTAAAATTGAAGATCTTTTTCTTAATTTTTTAGTTATGCTCAAAAAACTATCTTCTTGTATAAATGTATACCTAATTCAGTTAATTCTTTGTTAGAAGAAACAGATAAATTTTAAAAGCTGCTCAATAACTTTAAGGCTTATAACTTTTATTATACGTTAAACAAAAAAGTGCCGTTAACTTGTTTACATTTTTTATTATTCTCAGTATTTAAAGTTGCTAAATTTTGTTATAATAGCATAATTAGTTTTTTTTTAATGAAAACTGTACAAAATTTATTCAAACATATAAATAAATTTATTATAGAAAGACACGTCGAAAATATAAAACAATTGCTATGAATGCAAATGAGTTTCTTGTGTCATAAAAAATACAAAGAGTTGATACAAAGACTGTGCTACAAAGACTCTTGATACAAAGACTCTGATAAAAGAAAATATCTACATCTCTGAATGGAATGTAAAATGTACCGCTATTCAGTAACAAATTCAAAAAGTATATCACATATAGCATTGAATTTTATTATCTCAGAGCAAAAATATATATATATATATATATATATATATATATATATATATATATAAATTAAAAAAAGACCATATTTTATTGTTTAAAATGTATTAGATTTCTAATTGCCCTCTCTTATAAAAAATTTATTAAATAATTTAATTTATTTTTTAATTTAATTAATTTCAAAAAATTTAAACGAATTTTAGATGCAATTTCTACGATGCATTTCGATTTTTAACCGTTTTTTATTTCTATTATTTATTCTTTAAACAAATCAATTAAGCGCTTTTTGTGTTCGACATATTTACCATTTTTAATAATTTTTAGAAAAAAATATCAACACTTTTTTTCATACAAATATATACTCTTTTAAATATTTTAGTATTTTGTACGTTTTACGCAAAGACTACAACTTAAAATATATAAAACTTCATACGTCAATGACAGATTTAATTGATTTAAAAAATATTTTAACGATATTTGTATTTGATTTGAGTTAAATAGTTCAAAAACAATAATTTAGTTGTAAATTGCTTTAGATGCATAAATGCATTCGCAATTTTTCAAATGCATTTTTTTTATAAAATTTCTCCAACAAAAATTTGTTATATAGATATTTTATTAAAATTGTATAATTATACCAATTACTCATATAGGACTTTATTTGGATACTTATTTCCTCAATTTTTTATAAATAAACCAAAAAATTTGTTTAAAAAAATTTATGTTTTTAGTTCAAAATACAAAATTATTTAAATAAATGA
Source organism: Protocalliphora azurea (assembly GCA_932274085.1). Classification (NCBI taxonomy): domain Eukaryota; kingdom Metazoa; phylum Arthropoda; class Insecta; order Diptera; family Calliphoridae; genus Protocalliphora; species Protocalliphora azurea. The sequence continues at coordinate 14,070,536 of OW026520.1, read as the reverse complement.
GTTTTTGTAGGCGAATACTTTGGTGTTTTTTTAGAAAAAAATTTTAAAAATATTAGAGCTTCTCGTCACAAAAAGCTTAAATTGAATTATTTAGGCAATATATCAAGTTTTTCGTTTATTTAAGAAAATAAAAAATTGAAAGGAGAGAAAGTTTTGAAAAATGCATCCAAAAAATGCATCCAAAAAATACATTTGAATTATATATGCATTTTTTTAAGAATTACTTGCCTTTCTAATGACATTAAAATCAATGAAATCGGACTTAAGCTTCAAAAGACTAAATAATATAAACCAAATTGTTCATATGTGATTTTTGATGAAATTCATGTTACATAAAACTTAATAAACGAAAAATGTATAAAAGAATATATTTACTCGACTCATCGTTATGTCGATATACATATATTTATCGTAAATAATATTTAAACAAAAATTCTTAATTTCTCGTCTTTACAACGAAACAACAAAGGTTGTGAATTCGGCAATTTATTTTTAAATGGCTTTGTACAATTTTCTTTGCTTTTACTAAAAATTACACAATTTAAAAATTTCTTTTATATTCCCTACTTGACCTCAATACAATTTGTCTAACTGTCATGTGTTTGTATAAAAAAATATTTTATTGAAAGCGATTAACTAGTTTTGTAGCCTCCTTGATAAAAAGTAATTCCTGTACAGAAGAAACATTTTAAAAAGCCCACCTAAAGGAAGCCATAAGTAAAAACCACCATATAACGTAAAAATACTAAATATAAAGAAAATATTTAACAACAACCGACATGCATGAGGTCCTGCTATTAAAAAGCATTTATTTTTATAGCTCTTTTAAAAATATAATAAAAAAAATTCTATTCTTTGTAAGTTCTATTATTTGTAAGTTCAAAAATAAACCATTTTAAATTAATTTTAAATACAACACATGTATTAATATTAAAAATTTATTAAATGATAAAAGAACTTTCTTTTGTGTTTTTTGTATTAAGTACACTTAAGCCAAGCAAAAGTAAGTTTTAAATATTTACAAAGCAATAAAAAAGATCAAGACTATCATAAACAAAAGTCAGGTTAATTTCTTTTTTATAATCATCATTAACTTTCATTATTAGAACAATAACAACAAAATATTCATGTTTACTTATTTAAATAATCTTTGTGTATAATTCTTTAAATATAAACACATTCATATTTATTTATAAATTCATATACACCTATTTATGTATGTGTGTATGTATGTATATTTGTTTCTGTTTATAAATATCTGGCTAATAAACAATTAAACTATTTAGAAGTATTTTATTAATTTACATTATTATACATAATTTTACCTGTTTGTATTTGTGGATTTGAAATACAGAATATTTGAGATTGTAAATATTAAACTACTTTCATATTAATTTGTATGAATGTGTGAATTTCTGATGTATATGTATGTATTTTTCAGACGGTTTACTGTTATGTGTGTGTATGTATTTGCATTATACAGTATTATAAGCTCCATAAATAATTAGTTACACTAAAGTTTAACCTTAAAATTTAATTAACACAACTGTATAACACTGAAGTCATATGTAATGAGCAAGTTCAAAAGTACAGTTAAATGTAAAAGAGTTCAAACACTTCTTCAGATACTTTGCTGGAAATCTATTTTTAAGTATGGTATAAGTTTGTGTTTATAGTAGAGATGTCAAAACCGAAAATCCCGGGATTTTTTTGGAATTATAAAATCCCAAATCTCGGAATTGGACGAAAAGTCCCATTTGCACGAAAAAGCACCCTAAACCATAGAATTCAGCTAGAAGTTTATGTGAAATAAAAAGCTAATTTAGTTGTCAAGAACCTAATTCATGCAACAACAAGATACGTGTAGTCACATATATTTTGTTTTTGTGTTTTGAAAAAATTTTGTAAATTTGTTGAAAATTTATTTTAAACTTTCTCTTACATAAACTTCTAATTGTTTCTACAAAAGCTGAAGCAAATTATGAACAAAAACTTATAACATCAAGTATTAACATTTATTTTTATATTATGCATTTATATGCATGTGTATTAAATAAAGTGCATCGATTTGTATGAAGACAAAGATAAAAAATGTTGCAAATGTACCCCACTAAAATTAAAAACTGATGGTGCTATATACTAATGTCCAAAATATTTCGGTTCAATTATTTCTTTCTAGTGTACTGGACCATTCTTAAAATACCTACAAAATATGGTTTCCGGTAATTAATTAAATTTATCAAAACAATTACAAAATGTAATAGACACATGTCAACTACTACGTAATAGCCAAAATATTTTTAAATTAGTTTTCATTCACGTGAAATTATTTGTTGCCTTCAAATATACAAAACTCTTAGTATCTCTCTCAATATGGTGTAGCTTGTAAAGCGTTATTCATAATTAAATTCTAAATTTATAAATTATTATTTCCAAGGAAAATTAGTTTTTAAAACAAGGTTTATATAATCATTTTAATAATATTCAAATTTAAAATATCAAACTTTTTGTTTTTTCACATATACTTTTAGCAAACAGAATATAATAATTTTAATACGACAATTTTTTTTTTTTTTCTTTTGTTCACAAAATTTATATTTTTCCAATTATAGTTGCTCCAATTATGTTTATAATTTAAAAAATTTTACTAGCAAAAAATTAAAAGTTGAAAAATGAAATCTAAAAATTTATGAGAAATGACATTTTTCTTGCTAAAAAAAAATTAAACTAAAATTTTATGAGAAATTTACTAAAAAAAAACACAAATTTTAATTTAAAATTAAAAAAATGGAAATAACATTTTGTGCTGCCAAAATCAATTCCATAGAATTTTTTACAACATAATTAAAAATGAATTTATAGCAAAAAAACCAAATTTAACTAAACTTGTGGCCGAAAAGCAAATCAATATGCGGTGTTCACATATAGAGGTTTTTCTATTTCAAAGCCAAAAACATTTCAATTCGATTATTTATTTATTATTTAACACAAAAAAAGACACACTAAATTTTCATACAGGGAAGAAATTTGTAGTATTTTTTTAGTACATAGAAATTTGTTGGAAAAAGAATTTTTAAAAATTGTCAAACAGTTTAAAAACAAAAAATTAAAAATTATGAATGAAATTTATATTTGTTCATAATTTTTTGTAAGTTTAAAATTGTATTTTTTGCATTAAATAGTGCTTGTGCGTGAAATTTTTATTTAAATCAAAAATTTGTTAAAATATTTTGGTAAACGAAAAACAGGCCAATAGGAAAAACATAATAAAAGATATATGAACAGTGATAATTAAATTCATTGTGTTTTTCAAAAAACAAATAAAAAACTAACGTATGTGAACATAATATAGGACATTGTACGTGGATTTTTTTGTACTAATGACGTTTTCTTTCTTATGGTTTATGGGAATATACGACATTCCCTTGAAATTGATTTTTTCATAACTAAAAACTTAAATTGTAAGAAAATAGCATTGATTTCTTATAGAAAATATTAAAAAATTAATTAGAAATGACTTTTTTTACTAAAAATTTTAAACTAAAAGAAGATAAAAATCAAAAAAATATTTACTAACAAAATTTAGTTTCATTTTTAATTTTTATCATCTTTTGTTTTTTTTTTTCATTTTTCAAAATTTTAATTTCTCATAACTTTTTACTTTTTATATATAGTAATATTGAAAATTGTTTTATTAAAGTTATTATATTTATTAAACTAAAAGCAATTTCAAATATTTTATATTTATAAAATACTTTCAGTTGAACTTAAGCGACAGTTTAATAAATATTCATATTTGAAATTTTTTTTCCTTTTTTTTTTTCTTTGAAAAACTAATACACTAATACACTCGTACACATACTGCTGTATGGTTTTGAAATATCAAAAAAATCCCGAAATGCTGAAAAATTCCGGGATTCCGGGATTTGAAATTATGAAATCCTGAATTCTGGGATTTACAAAATCCAGTCCCGTTTGGCATCCATAAAGGGACCTAAAAGCTTGGGGTATATTTTTTATTTGGGCAACCAAAAATATTATGTAAAAAAATGATTTTATGCGTATAAAAAATGTTCTTCAAATCAGAAAATATGCCCTTAAAATTAAAGAATATGCTCTTAAAATATTATTTTTTCTGGCTAAAATTTAAATTATCCACTACTCGTGCCAAAGATAAATTGATTTTTATTAGCAGTTATTTTTGCACTTAAAAATATATAAAGTTAATAGATTGCATCAGGAAATTACAAAATTTCGATCAATTTATAGGATGAAAATTATTATATAAACAAATTTGGAGAACGTATATGATAGTAAAACGATACTTTCGCTAATGGCAAATTATCGAAAAATTCTATTAAGTGCAAAACATGCAAAGTAATGTTTTTTAGTGTATTATATGTAAAATAATGTCCTTAAATACAAAATATATAAAATATGCTATTTAAATATGTCAAATATGCTTTAAAATAAAGATTTTCTATGAATGTATGACAAAATATGCTACTAATTCCAAAATATGCAAAAATATGTGGTTAAAACTAAAAATATTAACTAATAAATAACTAACAGTTTGGTTCATATGAAACCCGGAAAAAATATGATTTGGCATATTTTTGGTTGCCCTGCTTATTATTAATAATTAAATATAATTCATACGTTATAATTCTTGGAATTTAAACAAAACTATCTGAGCAGTGTGACCAGATGTAAAGAAATTATTCAGCTAAAAATTATTGAAAAATGCTATAAAAACTTTTCTCAGTAGCATATTTTTATTTCGTATTCATTTTTCATAATGTTTACATTATGTAATTATAAAAAGAGAACAGATCATATAAACAGAAGAATAACGAAAAAAAATAATAGTAGAAGAATAAAAAAGTCATTCCATTCACATAATAAAGCCTACAATATTCTTCAGTTTGCACTAGTTACATCACCCAATTTTTCGTGTTATTTTGCACCCATCTAATTTAGTGAAGTTACAACCATGGACAGTGGCAAATTATGTGTTCTACTATTTACAGTTCCGGAATATCCTCGCATAACCTAAAAAAGTGGGTGTGCCATTGTTCCATCTACTGAACCCTCGATATGATTGTAATTCTTAAACTTCTTCTGTTCATGAGTAAGATTATTGTTTCTAGACTGGTCCACAAATCTCTTGACATTATGCAAACTTTTCTACTTTCCATGCATGGTCTGTTCTCTTCAAGATCCACTACTTTAATATCTTCAAGTTCATGTTAAAATAGCATCTGTTTGCAATTATCAGTATTTGCTTAAAAATTAAATACTTTATCAAGTAAATATACCTCTATTTCAAAAAAAAAGTAAAAGTATTTTTCAAAACTTTGGAAAAATGTATTTTATATTTTTAATTCGGTTCCTAATTTTCTTTTTTATTAAATTCTTAATAATCTTTTGAAGTAGTGCTTCTTTCATTAATATCTTTAGTTTGCATACAATAGTATAGACAATTAATTTGAATATTTTAATTTTTTCCGTATTCTGCTAAATAATATGGTAAATGCTAAGTGAAAAATTTGCAGTTAAATCGAAGTAAAAAATGCAAAATTTAGCTACAAACATGCTAGTATGGCCACAATAAATAAATAAAAAATTTAATTTTGAAAACTGACTGACTCATTAACCATACATATACAATGTTGTACGGTATCTTATGTTCGAACTTGGCTGATTATAACTTTCTTAATTAAATTAATGAAGAACTAAATTAATATTTTTTTAATTTCATGCTGTGTGAAGACTTTTGTCCTAACTATACTTATAAATAATATATACAAGTTTTATTTGTGCGTGTGCATATGTGTGTAAATGTAAATATTTGCATACATGTGTCTTAGGAAAAGAGATTTAAAAGATTATTGTGTATATTTGGAAAATTCAGAAAGTTAAATACATGAACAAACATAAATATATAGCTAAGGAATAAAAATTGTTACTTACAAATAATTATGTGAGAAATAGTCAATACCCTAAATTCTAAAATAAAGACAAGATACAGTGGTTTTATATAGTTGCTAAGTAGTTTTAAAATACTTAAAATATATATATATATATATATATATATATATATATATTCTCTTTATAATATTGCAATATTGTTACACTAAGAATGATTACCACAACTCTATTTGCATCTTCGTTTAAAATAATAAAATCATCTCGATGCATATCTATTCGTAAGTGGAGTAGTTCATTATACTCGTATATAGTAAATAAAGTATACTTATATAGCTTCTACTACATTTGCACACATAGTTTTAAAATATTATGATTTTATACTGTTGTCTAGCAAACGTAAATATGAACACACGATGATAATTTGAAAAGTTATTTAAATTTTCTTTGTATTGCTATGTTTTGATTTATTATACGCAAGTTATACTATAATAAATTTTCATCCAGTCCTCCTTGATACTATTGTTTATATGCCTTCTAAACTTTAAGTAGAGAAAACAATACATACATAAGTATAACTTAAAAGACAAAACTTTACTTAGGATACAAGAATGAATTTTGGTTACACATACAAATGTAAATATTTATGTATATGTATCTTATGTTTGCAACTATATCTATGTAAATATAAATACACATATATGTTAATAAATTTATTCGTGTGTGCACATAAGTAGTTGCACATAAACCATACATTGTTAATCATAACATTTTATACCGGAAGGAAGTGTAAAATTTCAAATATGACAAATTGCATAAATCAACCGTTATGTAGAAATTTGAAGGAAAAGCAATTAGTTGTTGTCGTTTTGGAGTAGTTAGCTATATGTATGAGTATTAGTACACCTAGAAACACACACGTATGCAATTTAAAACAATAAACTAACACACTTAAAGCCATAGTATTAGCAGGAGGTCTGGTATTTTAATGTCTGCTGTACATCCTTCTTTAAACACATATACACATTTACGTCGGTATGTGAGTCTATGAGCATATACCAAATAATATCCTTTTTACCCTTAGACATACAATTTAACCACCAGCTTATTCATCTCTTACCTCCCCTACACTCATCATTTGATCTTCTGCTATTTACTGCCGTTCCCATCTTTATTGTTTAATATTGTTTTTTTAATTTGGTCATGTTGTAAAAACATATTTTATAGTTTCTATTGTAGGCAAAATTTATAACAATTGCTATCATAAGATTTTCAATTTTGTTAGATTCATTTAGCAAAATGTTTTCACATTGTTTAAATTACACATTAAATTCATATTTCACTTGAACATTTTGTATATGATTACGTATTTTGATTAAAATGATTAATATAAAGATTGTGGTATGTAAGATGTTGTTGTGTGCACATAAGTCTTAGGAGAAATATTATGACATTTACAAGACAATTTCAAGAGAAATCAAATTAATGAAATAAATTTTATTTATTAGTAGAAAGCAGAAGATAGCAATGAAATAAAACAAAACTAAGAATATAACAATAATCTTGGGATGCGTATGATTCATTTTTTTGGTATTTAAATATTAATTATATTCAAGATGTAAAACGGTTAAGATTTTTTGTTAAGTTAAAAAATTATAACATATTTTTTTTTAAATAGACCAGTAGACAATAATATAGACTAAATTATAGTCAAGACCACAGAATAGTTTATAGCCCACACTATAGATTAATTTATAGATTGTGGATTAGTTTATTGTCCAGATTACATACTAGTTTCTAGCCCAAAATACAGACTAGTATAAAGTTAACATTATAGGCTAACTTATAGCTTAGACTATACACTAGTTTGTAGTCAAGGTTGCAGACTAGTTTATAAACAAGACTGCAGACTATTTTAAAGTCAAGACTATAGATTAATGTATAGTCCAGACTGTAGACAAGTTTGTAGTCCAGACTGCAGACTAGTTTTTAGTCCAGACTGCAGACTAGTTTTTAGTCCTCACTATAAACCATTTTATAGCCTACACCTCAGACTATTTTATAGTCCAGGCCATAGACTAGTTCAGAGTCAAGGCTAGTCTATAGCCTATAGTTTATAGTCAAGATTATAAACTAGTTTATAGTCAAAACTATAGACTAGTTTATAGTCAAGATTATAGACAAGTTTATAGTAAGAACAATAGACTAGTTTGTAGTCAAGACTATAGACCAGTTTATAGTCCACACTATAGAATAGTTTATAGTCCAGACTGCAGACCAATTTTTCATTCCAAGGGATTCTGACAAATATTCTTAAACTCACAATTTTTTAATGTAAGTATTATTTAGAATTTTAAAAAGAAATTGCAATGAAATTATGAAACTATTTAAAAGTTGAAAGAAATCTTTATATAAAACATTCCCAAACTAAAGAGAAAAGTAAAGATATATTAATATAGATATAGTTTTTTATAAAATAAGTTCTTCAAAAATTAACAAGGATTGGCTAGAAAAACCAATGAAAACCAGTGCTTTACTTCTACAATAATGAAACAAAGAATTGATGGTGTCCAATGACACTATATAGAGAAAACTTTACGATGTGGTACGGAAAACAATTAAAAAATTGTGAATTAATTTAATTTAAATAAATTTAATTTGATTAAAACACTAATTTGTCACATGAGACCATACTAATATTTTTTATAAATTTATTATGGCAAGATCTTTTTTTATGAAGTCGTTTCAATGTTCTCTCCGAATTTTAACCATAGGATAGCATTCTATAGAATAAGATCGTTGAAATTTGGTCGAATGGTGCGATTTCACAATGTTGAGTACACAAGATTTTTATTTCGTAGAGAAGTTTGCGGACTACAGAAGGAAAATTTGCTTAAACGATTTTATAATTTAAAGACGAAAAATCCTTTCAATGTGAATATCGCTAAATTAATTTCAAAAACAGTTAAAATATAACGCATGTGTTAAATTTCATTTTGAATCAACAGATTTCAAAACATTTTAGTTTAAGTATATCACCTTTTATTCGCTTGTCGACTCCGAAGCCCTAAACCTATTAGAACAATTTCCATCAACATATATTTTTATGTGAAACTATCTTTTTCACTCTTTGTTCCATCAGAACAAAGAATCGATCTTTTGTGGACTCAGAGAATGACATTATGATATGAATGATATGATATGAAATATCTATGGAATTCTCTTCATATTGCAGATTACATGAAGCAAAAACAATATCGCATTTATTAATATTATTTTGAAATTGTTTTATCTTTACGTAACATTTTATTTGATTTTTAAACTAGTCGATGTTGTAGTGAGTCGCGCTTCCATTGCAGTGTCAATAATGAGGTCGCAAAGCAAGCTCTTGTGAGAACCCCTGGACTAGGTAATAGTGAAGACTATCGACTAGTTTATAGTCAAGACTATTATAGACTAGTTTATAATTAGAACTATATACTGATTATTCATGAATATTGACTAGCTTATAGTCAGGATTATAGACTGGTTTATATTCAATATTATAGACCAGTTTATAGTGAAGGTTATAGGCAAGTTTATAGTCAATACTATAAACGCGTTTAAAATCAAAGCTATATGTATAAACACAACAAGTTCCGGATTCCTTAGACTTAGACGGCAACGAAAAATAAACAACAATTTTATTTACTTTCTTTTCATTTCTTTCTTTACTTCAAACTTTTTTCAATTTTATTTACGGAGTGCTTATAAATTTTTAAAAAATATGGTAATATTTTTTGTGAGAAAATAAAAGCAATAAAAAATAATTTAAAATAATATTTATTTTTTAACCTAGTCGCATTGCGTATTTTTCATACAAATATGTATGGGTATTTAAGGACTAGGCTTTCTGTGTTTATATATTATTGACTATGGTATAGTTTATAGTCGAGACTATAGATTAGTTTATACTATAGACTAATTTATAGTCAAAACTATAGACTAGTTTATAGCCAAGACTATAGAAGCTTTTATAGTCAAGTCTATAGACTTTAGTTATGCATACATTAAAGACTATAGACTAGTTTATAGCTATAGTGAGTTTTTAGTCAATACTGATCAGTTTATAGTCAAGGCCATAGACTAGTTTGTAGTCAAGACTACAGACTAGTTTATAGTCAGCACTAAGGACTAGTTTATAGATTAGTTTATGATCAAGAAAAATAGAAAAATTTATTGTCAAGACTAAAGACTAGTTTGTAGTCGAGGCTATAGACTATTTTATAGTAAAAATTATAGGCAAGATTATAGTCACAACTATAGCTTAGCATATACTTAAGTTTATAGTCAAGGATATATTTTAGTTTTTAGTCAAAACAATAGACAAGCCTATAGTCAATATTATAGATTTAACTATAGTTCAGACTATAGATTAGGCTATAGTTCAGAATGCACTAGCACAAATTTATTTATTTTTTATCTATCTTAAAATATAGCGTTTTGTACTTTAAAACTGAGATATAGTTAATATTTTTCAAAGTAATAACTGCAATAATATTCTATGTTAATTACTCTAATCCTTGTTTCACACAAAAAAATATAGCGTTTTGTCCTTTAAAACTGAGATATAGTTAATATTTTTCAAAGTAATAACTGCAATAATATTCCATGTTAATTACTCTAATCCTTGTTTCATACAAAAAAAAAATCACATGAAATATAAACAATATTTCCTTGTATTTCTCCTCCAAAATATATATATATATATCCTATCAACAGCATCAAATAAATTTAACCAACATTTGCATATGCAAGAGTAGGAGTGTTAGAAAAAAAAATCGCATGTTTACCTAAAGGTATAAGTTAATTTTACACATTTTACACTTGCCTGACAGCTGGAAATGTAAAATACATACATAAACATAACATACATATGTATGTGAAAAATAACTTTTATAATATTCTGTTGTACGTTTATTTGCATGTATGATGTACAATTTTTGCTAAAAACCGCGTAAATTTAATGACATACTAATTATGAACATCAACCAATTATAAATATTTTATATAGCACCTTATGGCAAACCATATGACAGTTGTAGAGAGATGTGTATATAGAGTGGTGGAGAAAAGAGAAAAAAAGAATATGATACAAAATATGTGTAGATTTTGGCAGTAAAGTAAAAATATTGCGGATGTTTTAGATGAGACCGAAGAGTAAACATATAAACATATAAATTTACACTTTTAATGGAATATTTTTACTTGTGGATTTGAGTGTTTATATGATTATCTTGGTGTTTGTGTGTTTATTATTGTAGTTAGTAGTTAATTTATCTAGTATGTGGTTTTTGAGGTTTTTTCGTGTGTCTGTGTGGTTTAAATAGATTTATGAAAGTTAGTTTGTAATTTAGCTACACAAATTTGTTTGGGTTTTTATTTAAGTGAGCTGTTTGAAGGTTTATATAATTTTAATTGACGTTATAATAAGATTAATAAATTAATATTAAGTTAATTTGATAAGTTATTGATTGGTTTTAGTAATTTGACAAAATATTTATAGATATTTGTTTTTTAATTAAGAATTTGATATTTATGTATTAAAACCTGTTTTTGTGTCACTGTATTTTATGTTTAAATGACTTTATTTTCTTATATTTTTTCCTTCATTCTTTCTTTCTTTGAATGTCTTATGAATACTTAATTTTCTACTCAAATCTTACAAGATATTTATATTCACTACTGCATAATCCTAGCCACCAAAAAAAGTAAAATACTTAGAACAAGTACAGCAATTAAATAACTTATACACGGGTATAATTAACAATTATAAAGAAACAGGTGTTAATTACTTACAAATTTTTCCAAGTGCTATCAAAATAAAACTATAAAAAATGCAAAGATGAAAAGACTAACAACAGACAAAGATTAAATATTTAATAACTATTCTACTTTAAACACTATTTCCTTTTCCACGTTTTGCAACAATATATACATAGTTCAGGCACTTAAAATAACTAAAGATAAATACCCAAAAAAGTAAGCATAAGAAATATATCCTTTAAATATTGTAACTAACAATAAGACACAAGAGTTAACACCCCATATGAGAATGCACTTGATTGTCGACCATAAATAACGTTAAACTTCCGACAAATGTTGGAAGAAAAAAAAGAAAACTATTTTTCTTTAAAACGAGTACTCTTAAAGTGTTTGTACACCATTTGATGTAGGTACATATATGTAAGGATTTATGTTTATGGATAAATGTATATGTATTTACTAATGCTTGAATGTTTTTTTTAAGTCCGTTATTTCGTTATTTGAAGGTAGTAAATACTTTTTTTTCAAATGGTTTCTTAGTTTGTTCAGTATGTTTCGTTATGCAACTATACCACAAGTTGTTGCATGTATTGTAGACGTAAATTTTTATTTATTACAATAAATATAAAATGAAACATGTTTGGCAACACTACATTTGCAATTGAGTAAGTGAGTGAATAGGTAACACTAACAACAACAGACAACAACTCTTTAGGGCCAGACCTATTTAAAATTATTGTGAAAATTCCGACAAAAGAAAATTGTAAGAAAGAAAAAATGCAGGAATAAAAGGGTGTTTAAAAAAATGTGTGATAGAACTTTTGACGAAAAATGCAAAGGTGGACAAAATTATTCACACACATCGTTGTTACATGTTTGTGAGTTTATATCTTCTAATGAAATAAACTTAGAGACATGATTTATTTACACCAACTATGCATTTATTAGTAATATATTTAAAACAATTAAAAAACTATTATGACTCTTAAAATTACAAGATAACTGACGCAAATCACAAATATTTAAATTAATTTATTATTATTTATATATATATATATATATATGTTTATGAAAAAGTCAAGAAACGATGTAAGGGGTGATTGATAGATTATTTATATAAGATTATTTCTGGCTAATAATGTATTGAAAATATATATATATATATTTTTTTAAATATATTTGATATCCACAAGAAGGTCTAGACAAATCCATAATGCAAACAGATTTTAATACTCAGTAAATTAAAGCAATACACTTTCAAATTTGTAAGGGCATTTTTTAGGCGATTTTCCATTGGCTCATTTTGCTAGCAGTCGTTCTATGTATTATTTATAAATTTATTACAATATTTTTAAAAGTTATCAAAAAGTAATGAAAACGGAAAAAATTAAGTTTTTTAACTAAAAATAAAATTTAACTTTTTTCTGGCCTTATTTTTCAGGGCATTTAGCCTTTCCGACCAGTTTTAAAGTTTAATTTAGCCCCTTTTTTTATCACCTCCAGCCAATATTGTTAATTAATTATTTCCAAATCTTTGGGTGATTTTTCGCTTTTATAAGAATTTTTATAAAATTATATTCATAAATAGTTTCTATAATTAATGAATTTTATTAAAAAAAAATAATTAAAATAATTGCTTGAGTAATACACAAAAATGCTTAAATGGATGATTTTGTAAAAATTAAAATTAGCAAAAGCAAATATTAAATTATTATTTTCTTCATTGTTGTAATACTAAAATTTTACCGTTTTTAAGGCAATTTTAAGAATCAAAAAAGCCTAGAAAAAAAATCTAGAAGCTAAAACGAAAATTTTGAGTCTAAAAGCAAAACAAAAAGGCAAAATTTAGTCTTAAAAAGGCTAAACTGGCAATACTGTTAATCAAAATGCAATAAAAATTCAAATGTGACCAGAAATCACTTTAAAATGTTTTATTCATAAATTTATTAAAATATAGTTTAAAAGACAAAAACAACAAAAAAATAATAAGCTTTTTTCTGGCCTTATTTTTTTGGTCATTTAGTATTTTCTGGCCTTTTTTTAGCCTCATTTTTTTCTTAACTTCTGGCAACATTGCTCAAATGTTCAACTTAGATAGATTAACGACAACTATTACTTTTAATCCGGGATCCCGGATTAAACGTCCAGGAAACTGCATTCCCTAGCTCTTATATGATTCTCAAAATACTCGTATTAGATCTGAATGTTTCGATTTACACCTCTAAAAATAAGGATTATCAAATTGCATTATCAATAGAATTATCAAAATTTTCGTTATATAAAAATTAACTTCAAATTATAAATGATACAAATAACACCTGAATATCCTGCATATTTATTCAAACAACAATTTATTTTCATTCACGGAATATTAAGATTTTATTAAATTTTTTACCATATTTTCTTTATTTAAACATATAATTATATATTTCGGACATTTTTCTACATATCCAGTCCAAAAATTAAGACCTTTATAATAAAGTGTTTAAGTTGTATATAAATTCAAAAATTCTGAAATAGTCCATCCATATGTCTGCCTATTTTCGTGGAATAAAAATGATTGGAATGGTTAAATGGACAAACATAGAGATAACGACCTTATTTAAAAATCTTGCTTTTTATTTTACTATCTCTTTTTTAAACACCCTTTATACACTAAGTACGTAAAATGTAACATTTGAATCATATTATTTTAAGGATATCCAAACAGAAAAGGAAGTATTTAAGAAATTTCTTTTAAAAATGGAAATTTTTAAGGAAGAACTTAAAAAAATTGTTTAAACTAAGTATTTTAAAGGAATATTTATTTAAAAAAAAATGCCGGTTGAATAATTTATGGATTTAAGTAGACAACTTTAATGAAGTAACTCGTTTTCAAAAAATAAAAATATTTACAAATTATTCAACCCAAAGTAAACTTCACATCAAATATTTTTTAAATGTTTCAGAAACTTTTTATTATCCCACTGTCCACGTTTAACTGTATAGTGGTTGTAAGAAAAAACTTAAAATTACATTTGTAATAAAAGGTCATAATTAATTTTATTAGCTGCTAAAAAAAATAATAATAAGAACCAAGGATAATTTTTTTTAAGAAAAGTGCGAGAAATGAAGATGCTATAAATGAAAGATAAAGAAGGAAAGTAATGTTAAATTTAAGAATGAACAGAACTAAAGTTAAAGAATTTAAAATTAAATATGTTTAACCAAAAATTATAAGAATTCCTATTTCTATTCCTAATATAATAAAAGTTGAAGTAAGGATTTTTAAAAGCTGAATTCCTATTAAATATATTTCATTCTCTTTATTAAAGAAGGGACTCGACTTTTACAAAAAAAAAAAATAATAATAAAATGAAAAAATCGTTTATATAAAATTTAATATAGTAATATTCTGCTTAATAATTTTTACATATTTTTTTATCTTTAACTATTAAACAAAGTTTTAAAATTTTATTTCAAAACTTATTTTCTAAAAGAGTATATTTAATTCGTTCCAAACCTATAAATAAATATTTACAACCAATCTTTTCTCTTTTTTACATCAAGCTGTTTCATAAATCTATCAATTTATAAATTATTGATAAATACAAAAACCACCACTTGAGTATTCATGATGACTAATGTTTGATCATTGTTAAGCTTAACACCAAAGGAGTTCTTATTTTTTCTCTTTGTCTCCCATCATGTTTTTCATTACATATATTTTTTCCTCCCAATAGATAAAAACAATAGATGTTAATAAATTTTTCATACAAATACTGTGTCAAGGAATATTTCAATAACCGCTGGAATAACTGGATATAAGAAATAAAAAGAAGCTGAAGTTGAAGGAAAAGATGAAAAATAAAGGACTCTTTTAACAAAGTACTTTTATATTCTGGTGTGAGAGTATGTTTTTGTATTAAACACTTGTAATAATTTATGCGCTCATAATTTACCTTGATTTTAGTTTAGCAGTAGGGCAAATGGAAAAAATCTATTGTTTTTCAATTTATTTGAAGGAGAAGAAAATAATTTTTCATTTATAACAAATGAAAGAAAGTTGTTCGAGAAAAAAACTTAAAACACTTGTAGGTTATATTTATGTATATTTAATATTTATGGCATACATTTAGGCAACAGGAAAATAAAAGGAAAGAAGAAGAGAACAAGAAGTTTTAGCAAGAAAGTTAAGGGAATAGAAACAATCAAATTTAAACTACAAAATGCAGAACAAAAAAATTTTCAGGACCTTCTCAAGAAATAAATAAATCTTAGGACCTCAAAAAAAATATTTCTGATAAATAGAAGCGGACGTGGAAGAAAATTTAAACTTGGCCCACATAGTTAATCCATTTCAAGTGTGGTGGAATTTCTGTTTTCGCTGCTGAAGCAATATCTAAGTCTGAAGGGGTTAATTGGTGTTGTACCCACTGTAAAAAAATTGGGGTTGATTTTTATAAATTTTTCCAAGCTAGAAAATTAACTTTTCTGGATATAAAACAAGAAATTTTAAATTTATCTGATCGTCTTTCTAACTATGAAAAATTATTTGATGAGTTCTCTTCCCTGACAACTATAAATCTCCGACACAATCTTCACCGAAACGTCGGAAGTCTGCTAGGAACAATAATAAGGCACTAAATGCTCATCGTTTAGCTCCCACAGCATCCAATAATATAAATAATGTGACAGTAACTCCCTTTGCGACATATGCATCGTCTGTGTCTGTAAATGTTTCTAATAAAACTACACAAATAGAACAAAAGAAGACCGTATTTGTATCCCGTTTTGCCTCTGACACAACCAGTGATGATATGGAATATTACTTAAAACCAAAATTGCCCTCAAATACTGGTATTATAATTCACAAGTTTTCTTATTCCGAACCCAGAAGTATTGCCTTCTTTAAAATTACAGTACCGAATGACATTTTCGATCGAATTATTGATCCCTGTTTCTGGCCAAATAATGCACTCGTTCGCGAATTTGTATATAGAGAAAATCGTAGAACAAACAACGTTGCACGACTTTCATCACATGAGTCAACAAACCAAAAAAACTTTGCATGAAAACTGAAAAACACTTAAATATTATCTATCAAAATGTTCGTGGTATAAACACTAAGCTTGCTAACCTCTATATTGAAAGTTTTAATATAAATCACCATATAGTTGTCCTCACTGAAACCTGGCTAAATAGAAACATTTTAAATACTGAAATTTTTTGCAATGATTTTAATATATTTAGACGTGACAGAGAAAATTTAACTAATGGTGGAGGCGTTTTAATTGCTGTTTTAAATATTTTCCAATCTGATGAGTTAAAATTTGAACATTATCCCGATATTGAGTTTATCTGTGTTCGGATATAACTGAATAGCTCACATATATTTTTAACATGTTCCTACATTGCCCCAAAATCTGATCAACTAGCTTATATAAAACACTTTGAATCCATAAAAGCTGTTGTGTCTAAAGCTCAACCAGATGACTTTGTTTACGTTTTTAGCAATTTTAACTTGTCAGCTGTAATTCGGAAATTTTTACCAGAATCATACAGTTATGCGCCAATAAAATCTGATGCTTTTATTGAAGAGTTTCTCAATAATTTATCTGATTTATCTCTTGTCCAAAAAAATTGGATTTGTAATGAATATGGAAACTATCTAGATTTGGTTTTTGTGAACGAACCCACTAACTGCACCATTACTCGAACATTACCAGTTACGAGACCAGAGGATCGCTACCACCCTACTCTTGAAGTTAGTCATAATATTTTGTCTGATGCCTTTTATAATCAGGGTGATACAAACGATAAGAAGTTAGGTTTTAAGAAAACAAATTACGATGACCTGAACTATTTTTTGACAAACACTAATTGGCTTGAACTGTTATCAATTCCGAATGGTACCCCAGCTTCAATTGACTCTATGATTAATACATTTTATACTACTATGCATAATTTTTTTGAGGAATGTGTGACAAAACTTTTCGTGATTAAACATTCAGGTCCACCGTGGAATTCTCCGCATCTTTCAAGATTAAAAAATGTAAAAAACAAATGCTATAAAAAATATAAGAAATATCGAACAGCTTATGGTTATAGCAAATACTGTGTATCTCGAGCGGAATATAATCTTTTCAACAGGAGACTGTATATAAATTACCTTGAGAAAATGAAAAGGAACTTTAAACGTGACCCAAAATCATTTTATAATTTTGTAAATTCGAAAAGAAAATCTACTGGCTACCCAAGAGTTATGAAGTATTTATTTAATGAATCTAATATTAATTTGATCAAAAGCAATATGTTTACCGATTTTTTTGCAACAAAATGTTCCAAGCAACAGTACGATACATCAACTAAATACCCGTTTTCTCTGATCGAACATTTTCTTCTATTGATACTTCTATCTTATCTTTAAAAACAATAAAATTATCATTGAGTAGTGGCCCTGTTGGCATCCCTGCTTGCGTGCTTATGCTTTGGCCACTCCTTTGGCTATTATGTTTAATGTGTCATTAAAATACGGATATTTTCCCCAATTTTGGAGGAAATCCTTTATCATACCGATATTTAAATCAGGAAACAAGTCGGACATAACGAATTATAGAGGCATTGCAAAATTGAGTGCGATTCCTAAACTTTTTGAAAAATGCTTAACAGACTCTCTCAGCCACAGTGTATCCTCAATGCTATCACTATACCAGCATGGTTTCAGGAAAGGTTGTTCTGCATTAACAAATATTTTACAACTAACAACTCTAATAAATCGAGCTTTTAAGGATGGCCAACTTATGGACGTTATTTATACTGACTTCAGCAAAGCTCTTGATAAAATCAACCATAACCTACTTCTCACTAAGCTGAATGTATTAAGGTTTACTAGCAACGCTTTGTGCTGGTTACGGTCATATCTAACCTGCAGGACACAGTGTGTTCTTTTTGATAATACCATCTCCAAAGAAATTTTTGTTAGCTCCGGTATCCCCCAAGGAAGTCACCTAGGCCCTTTGCTATTTTCGCTTTTCATAAACGATTCGCCGCTTGTAGTGAAGCATTGTAATGCTTTAATGTACGCTAAGATGTTTCTCAGCTAGAAATCTTCAGATGGGGCGTATTTGCAGCAGGATTTAAATAGCTTTTACGCATGGTGTAAATATAACCAAATGGAGCTAAACTTAAAAAAAAATGCAAGCACATGCGATTTTCTAGAAATTGCACTTCAATGCTACACTATTTCCTGGACGGGTATCAACTGAAGTTAGTTGGAGAATTTCCTGATCTTGGTATTCTACTTGATCCTAAATTAGATTTCTGCAAGCATATTATAATGACGATAAATAAAGCTCGTGGTGTGCTTGCTTATATTAAACGATGGTCTAAAGAGTTTACAGATCCCAATGTTACGAAACAACCACACACATCCCTAGTAAGACCAATTTTGGAGTATGGGTCTATTGTCTGGGTTCCTCAAATTAATATGCACATAGACCGAATAGAATCTGTTCAAAAGCAGTTTCTCTTATCTGCCTTCGTATACCTCGAGGTTATCATTAATTAAACTACCTACCTTAAAAAGCCAAAGGACTAAATGTGCTAAATGTGACATTTTTAATTAATTTGATTAATGGCGATGTCCTCTCTGACTTCCTTCTTCATAACATAAGTTTTAACATTCCACGACATTTTACCCGACACCTAATACCTCTGCACCTTCCTGTTGTTCAAACAAATTATGCTGATGCTGATCCTTTGAGGAGAATATGCAAAAATTTCAATGAATTGTATAGCTTAAACGATTTTTCTATTAATGTAAATGTAATTAAACGCAATATTGTCGTGTTTTTAAATACTTAATATGTCTTACCAAAAAAAGTTTTTTTTTCATTAATAATGCCTTTATATAAAATCTTGTAATATATAGTAGTCTGTAAGGATTCATATCCATAGATTTAATCAAATAATAAATAAATAAAACAAGGTAGTCGAATTTTGATGACATTTTTTTATTTTTAAAATATTTTTTTTTTTTGACGGGATCTGTGCGCCCCTCAACGGAATACATAGTTTGAAATAGGGTTTGGTACTTGTAGTATTTTATGCATATTTTGCGCTACATCTTGTTGTATAGATGTCAACACACTAGATTGTCTCAAACTTTGGAAAACATGAGCAACATGAAAAAAAATCAAAGTTTCTAATTAAATAGAATAGATTACTGCGTGAACTTAATTACAAGTGAATCTTGGATTCATCTGATGTTAAAAAAGAACATGTGAAAATTATTTTTATTGCAAAATTATTATTATTGCAAAACTAGTTTACTTCGTAATCCATTCAACATTACTAATTATGATATACCCGATAATTTTGTTTAAGAATAAGCATAGAACTAAAGAATAATTCTATGTGGTTAAAATATTACAAGGTTTACACGTTGGTTGGGAATGAACCGTTTGTGCGAATCAAGTTTGGATGTAGAAAATGAAGATGTTAGAAATATCTCCCAATGTTAAAAAGTTAGTAAAAACAATGGCATTTTATTACATATAAGTTCATAGTTTCTATATTTAATAAATAAATGAATTTTGACAGCGCAATTTTATTTAAAATAATTACCTTTTGAGTTTTTAACATTTTTTATTTTCACTATACTAAAAATAAAAATGTGACAAAAAACAAATATTTCTAAAAGAATCCGCGAATTATAAAGACGGGGGAACCCCTGCCCTACATCTCCATAGGTGGGGAGGGTATTATGCGTTTGTGCTAATGTTTGTAACGCACATAAACATTGATCTGAAGCCGATTTTAGTGTATACCAATTGGCTTAGAGTCACTTTCTGAGTCGATTTAAGGATGTCCGTCCATCCGTCTGTCTGTCTATATAAACTTTGTAATCAAACTATAGGTCGCATTTTTTAAAATAATTTAATGAAATTTGGCACATATATACTTTATGGTCCAAGGAGGAAGCCTGTTGAAATTGCTTATGATCGGTCCAAATTTCAAGAAGGTCGGTCTATATTTTCCTAAAATCAATTTAACGAGCATAAATCCTATAGAAACGTTAATATCAAGTTAATATACATCAACCCATAATTGACCATAGCTAACATTTAAGACCTACTTCCGGGAGTAATTTAACTTTAGCAAAAAAAGAACAAACTAAAAAACATTAAAAGAATATTAAAAGATAAGCAAAAAAAATAAAAATAATTAGACACATTTTAAAAAAAAGGAAATCGAATACTCAATAAAAGTTCTTAGGAAAGTATTTAATGGAATACTTTAATAATTAATAATTTTATTAAGTTAAATGTCTGTTCATCAGCATAGTGAAACTAACCAATTATTTCATATAATTTTATTTAAACATTCTTATAGTCTCGAGAATCTTGTAATTTCAATTGTGCTAATGCTTTCAAAAACCGATCTGAAAATAATAAAATTTTCACTATAAGTAAATACATTTTTAAACTACTCTGTTTAATTCCCTAAACTTACATTATTCTTTTAATCTTGATTTAAATATTTAGAATACACTGTCAAAGTTTAACCTCCCCTTTTCCCCTAAGAATGTCTACTTAGTACATAATTAATTTATCCTTTATTATTTACTTTCTGTAAAAAAAATAATCGAAAGATTCGAGTGGTAAAAAAACTTTTCTCTTAATAAAATCACCTGTGTATTTTCCCAGGTTTTTGGCCATAACTTAATATTAACACAAATGCTAATGATGATGGAGATTAAAATGATGGTGGTCAACTTTTCTTGAGGTGTTACAAAAAAAGTTTGGTTTGCTTTTCTTAACAGAAAAAAAAAATACTTTGAGAAACTTAAATAAAGTAAAAGTTTTTAACAGAACTTGTACTAAAAATAATCATTTTGGTATATATAATCATGACACATGGAAGCAAAAGAAATTTTCTAATATAATATTATGCAAGGAAATCCTAAAGAAAAAATATAAAAGAAAATTTATTTCCTGCATAATTATTTAAGAGCAAAACAAATTTGGAAATTAAACATATGGCGTTTAAGTATTAATGAGCCAAAAGGATATTAATTTTGCTAAGAAAATATAAACAAATTTTTCAAAATTTGTTTATTTTTAAGGTAAAGTAAGCAAATGAGACAAAAAAATTAAAAACACCTAAAAGTAGACATCTATATATAAAAACCAATTCTGCCTAAAATCAAGCTATGTTCTTTTAACAAGTAAAGTAAACATTTTAATAAATTTTCATTTAAATAAATATTTGCCTATAACTAACAAATATTTTTTTCTTCAATTTTGTTATATCCTATATATAAGAATTTAAAAACTCATAGGCTTCAAAAGACCATAATTGTCTTATTTATTTTTAAATTGGCTTTATTTATTTTTATACTAACAAAAATATTTCTTTTTTTATTTAAATTTTGTTTTACTTTAATTTAAAATTTATTTACTTTCAGACTTCTTTCATGTTTGCCTTTACAAACTCTTGAGAGAATTTTTTTAAAGGTTTTTTTTTATTTATTTTTTTAGTTTTGCTGCATATTTGTTAAAATTTTGATAGTTTTATAAATCTTTTATTTAATCATGCAAAAAACTTTTCTTTTTCTAAACAATAAAAAGTTCAGTTTTATTGTTTACTTTTTTTTTTTTTTGCTTTAAAATTTTTGTATGAAAAGAATATTTGACATTGCAGGGCAAATATTGCAGCAGAAGAATAAAGGAAAAATTGAGACACAAGAGTGTTAAAGTAAATAATATGATGAAATTTGTATTTAATATTTATGTTTGTTTTGTCATCTTTAGTGGAATTACGTTACAAAAGATTTTATTTATACTATATATATATATACAAAAGTTTATCACAAGTAAAGTAAAAACTATATATGGATAATTCCATGAAGATACGCTTAAAAAAGGAAACTTTTTATATAGTGCTTTTTAATTTTCATAAAAATTCGTATACATAAACTCCAGTAAACTTTTTATCGATTTCAGTTTATAGTATTCAAAGTGTATGAAAAAGTTTCAAAGAATCGTAACTTCTACAAGTCAAGTCCGATTTTAAAGATTTAAAATCCTTTGTAAAGAACTTGATGAGATGAAGAAAAAATATGCTTACCCACCTATAAGTATGATATCTCTTATGGTTAAAAACATATTTGAATTTGGAAATTTAAATTTTCTGCCTTTACTTTTTTTCTCAAATAATATCCGTAATATAGGTGTGAATATTTTTCTAAAAATACCCCAAAATTCTTAATTCATTCAACAATAATTTTTTATCTCATTATTATTTCAATTTGTCTAGCCGTTCAAAGTTAAGACTTTAAAATGAATACGAAAAATTTTTGTTTTTTTTTTACAAAAAAGTGGTCTGATTCTTTTACCTTTTTCTCAAAATTGAATTAATAAAAAACTATTTTTTCACATATTTCAAGAGACCAAACTAATAACGGTATCGGTATACAATTTATTTTTATTTCGGAAACGGTATCGATGACGGAATTTCAAATTATATTGGTAGCGGTATAGCGGTAGGAAAACAAAAATGCCAATATATATCGTTCTGAAAATAGCAAAAACATTACAAATTAATATTTTTTATTTGTTATTAATTAAAATTCATTTAAATAAACTCGGAATTACATATTTTTATAATTTATGTTACTTTCACATTAAAATTCTTTGCAGATTAATTTTTGTTTTAAATTTTTTAAATACGAAAATATTGTAAGTGCAGAATACAAAACTTTTTAGGAGAAATATAATATATTTTCAAAAACCGAATTTCCAAAATGTTGTTGGTTTATAATTTCTCTTCTAAATGCACACAAAAGCTTTAGCAGCATGGAGTGGGACCATACTGATGCTGACGTCTTGTAAAAAAAAAAGAAAAATAACATTTATTTTAAAAAGTTTATATGGCATGGATATCTACTAACATAATGTCATAGTGCTCATTCCAAAAGAAGGCACCTTCTAAATCTATAGTTTTCGAATTTAGATCCCCCGATATCAGTCTTTTGAGTTTTATTTGGTACTCCACCAATAATAAAATGTAAAAATATTATTAAAATCGATTGTGTATGACAAATGTGAAAGCCCTAAAAAACCAATGTAAGAATAAGACTCAAAATTCTCGTAGGCTAAACAACATCCACATAGTTGCACTTAAGATATGATTACAACGATGCGAGAGTTGTTCCACAACCCATAGCTACATACTTTACGACTCTTAAGTGATTATATAATGATAGATCACAAAAATTGCAACACAATAAGAATTACATTGGAAAAAATGTGTAGAGAGTATCATTAAAAAATGAGTAAGAGTGTTATATTCGGCTTGGCTGAATTTGCTATATACCCACCATCTGCAACTTTCTGTGCCACCCTAATTTGTAATTCTAACTTATATGGGAGGTAGGCGGTAAAGTGGGCGGATCATGCCCATTTTTGGATTCCATGTTTACTTCAATCTTTGAGCTATCTGTACAAAATTTCGTTATTGCACATCCTTTTGTTTATTAGATATCTGCGGAAAAGTATGTATTTCTAGTATTTGGCTATAACTTTTTTGTTTATGAACCGATTTTGCCCATTTTGAGTACCAAACAAACCAAACCAAGGACAAAATATTTGAACCAAATTTCGTCCGTCTATGTGGACCGCCCCAAGCCCTCTCTTGCTTTCAACAGACAAACAGTCGGATCAACGGACCAATGGACGGACGGGGTCTTAAACGATTTTTTTGACATGTTACAAAGGAGGGATAGGAATAGGCAATTCCAAATATAATTTTGAAATCACTTTGATAGAAAAATTTATGATTGCCTAATTAATTTTTAAATCTATAATCAGGCGCATTTATGTATAAGGTGATGGCAGTTTATGAAAAACTTTTTGTTGTAATTTTTGAGACCCCATGTCCAGTGTTGTCTTAAAAAAATTAACGTCAACAGTTAAAGGTTATATAATTGCATTTTGGATCTAATTAAAGAATGCTCTTTCCGAACATAATATTTCATTCTTTCAAAATTTTTACCGTTTGTTGCGTTGTAAAAATATATTGTGTGAAATATTAGTAAAATCAGATAACGTTTACCTGCGCCGCACCGGACCTTAAGTTTGTATGGTTTTTACAATTTTTAGAAAAATTTAGTTATTAAAAATTTTATTGAGAAATGTTTAAATGAAATGCTATTTTTAATTAAATTTCAATCATAACTACTGAAAAATATATTTTTGTTTCTCCAAGTTAACTAAAAACCTTTCCGTTCTTAGTTAAAAAAATTTTATTATTATTATTTTTTAGCTATTTTAAAACTCTAATTTCATTTTTTTTTTTAATTTTGTTAAACAACTTTCAAAAGCATTGGTATAAAACTATGCAGGTTTATAGACAATACTATAGGATATAAAATTAAAAAAGAATTTTGAGATAATACCTTGTTTGACTAAGGTACCTTCGCGGTACCTGGTTTAAAGAACTATATTTGACCTCCCAACAGTTTGATTGAAAAAGGGTCTAACGCTCCACAATACCATTAGAGTCCTCAGTAGATAACATACTATTCTGACCTCCCAACATTTTGATTGAAAAAGGGTATAACGCTTCACAATACCATTAGAGTCCTCAGTAGATAACATACTATTCTGGACTTTTTATCGGACATTTAGAACACTACAGCCAGTTAAATTATGCATACTTCCGCTCTATCGGAGACCATTAGAGTCCTCAGTAGATAACATACTATTCTGACCTCTCAACAGTTTGATTGAAAAAGGGTCTAACGCTCCACAATACCATTGGAGTCCTCAGTAGATAACATACTATTCTGGACTTTTTATCGGACATTTGGAACACTACAGCCAGTTAAATTTATGCGTACTTCCGCTCTATCAGAGACCAGATGCTCAATACGGGGCAATGATACATTTAAAATTGCGGACCAGCGATCTTAGACGCTAGAGGAAGTGCAACGGCTAAGGACAAGTGGATACAATTTCTGCTCCTATGTGAAAAGCAAAAATATAAAATGGCGTATCTATCAGCCATCTCAGCTAGGAGAAAATAAATGCTAATAGTCAGGAGATAGTTATTCTTTAGTGCTTAGCTTAAGTTCATTTGGAATAAGCTCTTATATTGCTTCAAAATTACTACCCATTCACAAGGACATACATCCACAAAAAAGGAACTAAACAAGAAACAAAAATAAACTATCGTAGACAATGACATATGCTCGTTAACTGGGTTCTGCAGCTTTTGTTCAAAAACTAAGTACCAAAGCTAAAATACTTGAACTATTTTTAACTTTTTTCATAATTTTCTATACAACCTTAGAACAATATTAATAAGACTCTTAGCTCTCATTTCCTTCTCATTATCAACTTAATTACTAACAAATTTATTTCAACAATTTCTCATGCTCAACACGTTGCAACATTTAATTTTTATAGCTTTTTACGTTGCACTAGTTTTGACATAATTTCCCAAATTTTGTAGCATACTTTTCGGTATGTAATTTATGTTAAAACAACTTTTAAATTAAAAAAAAGCAAAAGATTTTCATTGTACTTGAATTTTAATTTAACTTAAAAGAAATATATAAATGACCTTTGAAATTCTTTTTATAATGCAAAATCAATTTGTTCGTTTATATCCAAATGTTAGAACTTCAAAGCGAAAAATTCAACAATTATTGTTTTTTTTTTTTTTCATCTTATGTTCTGCTTCTAAATTTGATGATTGTCTTAAAGTCATTATTTTTAGTATGTCATAGCATTGTTATGTTTTTGGGGTGTAATGTTTTATAGCTTTTATATGCCAAATGTATTTTGGCTTGTCAACTGGGTCTATTGTAAGATTTTTTTTTTTTTTTTTTGTCTTGTTTGATTATTTTTTGTCTTTTAGAAAAAAAAAAAACGGAACAATTGCTTAACGTGACAAGGTAAAATGTAATGAGGGAAACACAAAGTTATCATACAAGTTAATGTTCTATGACATTTAATAGTATTTTTGGCTATGGCGAAAAGAAGAAAAATCCCATAAAAATAAACGTGATTTGGAGAAAAATGCAGAAAAAGGCCATATTGGAAGAGCCCACAAAATAAGAGGTCATAGATAGTTTTTTTTTATTGTTTAAAGAACTTTAAAGAAAATATGTATAGTATTAAAGCATACTTTAAAGATTTAAAAGATTCAATGCCTACATTTAGGCTCTTTTAAGAATAAGTATTTCATTATCATTTCTTTTTCAATTCCATTACTTAAATTTAGTCTAACGTTACAAAAATTAATCATGAACGTAAACTATAATCATATATTATAATATCGATATACTTTATCAATATATTTACCAATCACGTTACCCCCTCCCATTCAGCTCTCTTTTCAACTACAACTAGATTTCAATTTCTTAATATTTTACTTCATAATGTCATGCAACTTGTCTTTTTCCTAACACAAGACAAGAGTATGGGTGGTAAGTATAAAGAAAATAACATGAAAACTTTTTCACTTATAACATATAAATTTCTTTTTACAGCTTTTTAATAAGTCTAAGCTCTAGATCATGCAAGAAGAAACTTTACTTTTAGAAAAATTATTTACACATATATACAAATACACCAAATAATAAATCTACTGGATAATAAAACCTATAGGCGTTACAATTTAGTTTAAGTTTACATATGGCTAAAGGTTTTCTTAGCCATATATTTACATTCTATATTCCTTACAAAAGCTGTATAAAGGGCAGAGCTAAACAAGTAAAGAAAAACTTATATATAAAGTTTACTAAAGGATATCAATAACTACCAAGAGGAGAAGAAAATAACATTATTATATTTCACTTTTATGTGTATGAGTGATGGCGTGTGAAAAGATTTTCTAAGGCCACATTTATAATACTATGTATGTAAAAATAAGTTTCAAATAAGAAGTATGAACAGAGAAAAACATATGAATATTTTCACATAAACTACACAAATGATTACACCCACCAGCCTAAAAGTAAACTATACAATACACTTTTATTGAAAATAAAACTTTTTAAGGAAATTGAATTTTTGAGGTTATAAAAAACAAAATTTTAAACTATTTTATTAACTAAATATATTATGAAGTCGATATTTAATTTATTTAATAAATTTAAATGAAAAATGCATTAAATAGTTCAGTCCTAGTTCAGTTCTAGTTCAGTTCTAGTTCAGTTCTAATTCACTTCTAGTTCAGTTCTAGCTCAGATCTAGTTCAGTTCTAATTCAGTTCTAGTTCAGTTCAAATTCAGTTCTAGTTCAGTTCCAATTCAGTTCAGTTCTTTTTCAGTTCTAGTCCAATTCCAGTTCAGTTCTAGTTCAGTTCTATTTCAATTCCAATTCAATTCTAGTTCAGTACTAGTTCATTTCTAATTAAAGTCTTGTTCAGTTCTAATTCAGTTCCAGTTCAGTTCTACTTCGGTTCGAGTCTATTTCTAGTTTCATTCTAGGCCATTTGTAGCTCATTTTGTTAAATCACTGTTATTTTTATAGTCGAATTTTTCTTCACTCTTTGATCTTTTTTAAAACAGTAATAAGTTTGTTTGCTGTTTTTATTGATCTGAGTTCAAATAAGTATATTTAATGAAATTTCAATTATTTAAGATTTAATTTATTAATGCAAATTTCAATTAAATTTTTATCCATAAATCATATTTCACATCTTTCGCTTCTTCTTTTATTTATTTAAATCTCACACATCATATTTTTAAGCATTTTAATACAATATAATTTTGTAGCCTCGATTTGCCACTTCCTTCTACATGATTTATAAACAACACCAGCGAAAAAAAACTCATACATAAACATTTAAATTTATGTACGTAGTCATAAGTGTATAATAACACCCTTTTCTTTTGCCTCCAATAATATTGAGTGTAATCATATAAATTGTATTGAATTTAAGATAAATGTGAATATGTTTTCATAGTATTTGTTGCTGTTGTTTCACATTCATATGGTTCATTTAATTTCAACCGGAAGTTATTTCATTTATAACAAAATTGTTGTATATTGACAACCGGAAAAATCACTTGACGATGATGTTGGTGATGGCGATGATGATGGGAAATAAACAATACAATTGTTATTATTATTGTTGCTGGATATTGGATGGCAATAACCAGAAGGAAAGTTATTTGTGCAATTTTATTGTTACAATTTAACACTTGATTAAGTTGAGGTTAACGGAGAGGGAAATGCTGATATAAAAAAAGTATGTAGGTATGAATATAATAGAATAAAGCGAAATAAAGTGGAGAAGAAGAAGTGAAAACTGTATTAAATTATAGCAAGAAAAGAAAGCAGAATGTAGGGAAAATAATGAAAAAATAATGAGCTTGATAGTGAAATCGTAAGAAATACATATCTACCATTATTAATGGTAATTCAAATTGTATTAACACAATTCAGAATGATAAGGGGGTTGTATGGATGAACTAAATAGTGGTTATTTTAATTTTATAATTTTGGTTTTAATTTAAAATTTCTTTTAGAATAATTTTAGCTCGAACAAAAGATCTTTCTATAAAAAAAATCGATATTCTTACGGAATTATTTAAATTATTTTCTTCTTCAATCGTGAATTCTAGTTTAGTTTTAGTTTAGTACTAATTTAGTTCAAGTTCAGTCAAGTTCGTTTCTAGAACTGAATTAGAGTTGAACTAGAACTGAAGTAGAACTGAAGTAGAACTGAACTAGAACCGAACTAGTACTAAACCAGAACTAAAGTAGACATGAACTAGAACTGCACTAGAACTGAACTAGATTTGAAGTAGAACTGACCTAGAACTTAAGTTTAACTGAGCTAGAACACGAATTGAACTTGAACTGAAGTTGAAATCCACTGGAAGTGAATCAGATAAAAAAATCTTCAATTATAAAAAGAAAAAAATTGATTTCAAATTTGTATTATTGAAAAAATTTTTGATTAAATTTTCTAAAATTTGTATAACTTAATTATGCATTTAAACCATTTTATTTATAAAACTCTATATTAATTAACACTTGTATGTGTTCGTTAAGCAGTTCATAAGATCAAACATATTCGACATTGTACTTATTTGTATTTATATATAATATCATTTACATTGAAATATAAAACAAATGACCTTATTTCAATTAATGTAACAATATAAAATCAATTGTATACACAAAACTAAAGATTTACTTCGAAAAGTTTCAATGTTAGTGAAATATTTTTTTGCTGCTTGATTTAATTATTGTTGGGGCTAATAAATATCTACCAATTTAATTATCATTTACATCTTTATTTTCTATCTTTTTTCTTATTAGATTTGTGGGTTAACTTTTTAATGACCTTAAATATTAAATATTTCGGTCAATGTTGAATTGTTTTAAAATTTCGTATTTAATTTTATCAAAAATATTGTTATTATGGACAATTAATACTTACATTTATGTTATTAGATCAAAATTTATTATTAGTTTATAAGGGAAATAATAATTTGTAAATTTTATTGTAAATAATTTAATTGAATATTGGTCAAATATAATGGATGTTCTATTCATGACATTTTAATCATTTGTAAATTATGAATATTTGAATAAGAGGGAAATATTAAGAAAATCAACACATATATGCTAATATGTATATTGAAACATTTTTTTGAAAGATGAATAGTTAAAGCATAAATCAAAAAAAAATATTTGAGCCATAAACCAGAAATATTTTAGTTTTGAATTACAATTTGATAATAAAATTTAAAACTTCAGTAGGATTATTTCTAGCGTATTATTAATTTTTATTTATTTAGTATAGTTAATACTAATAATACTAATTAAGCTCTAAATTTTTAGAATAAATTAAACTCAATCTTATGATCCGATTAATTAGAATTAAAAAAGTTATTAGCAGAGGCTAGTAACCTTTAAAAATACTATTCCGCCTGTCTGTCTTAAAAAAATAAAAATAAAACACTCCTACACATTCAATTAGCTTGACCTCATTTCCATATGTAAATCATCACAAAACCAAATCTGTATAAGCATGGAAAAGCTTTAAGTTTACTTGACTTAATAAAAAAAAAGGAATAAAAACCAAAAAATTACACAATTGTCCTGACCTCTTCCGGTTTTTTATTATTGCGTAAATCACCACAGACAAATCAGTATAAAAATAATGAAATGTGCTGAAAAGATATTCGACATAATAGAAAAACTACTAAAAAATTCCACAAAAAGTATTTTTTTTTTTAGTTTCCTTTTACACCAAAATAAAAAATATATATTTTCCCACAAAAAAAGTCCTTTATCCTACCAAAAAAAAATGTGGAAAAAAATTCACTCTTCATATCCTCTAGCCAAGCAGCTTAACTTGCATAATCCTAATATCACTACGGTCACAGTGGTCAATTTAACTAGACACTTGACCTTTTTTGTGGGTTATAGAAAAACACATAGAAATGACATAAAAAAGAACTTAAGCTGAAATATTTTTTGTCATGGATTTTTATGGTCCAAAATTTCATTGCACCTCAACATTAACACTAGTATGTGAATTGGAAATGATGATGTGACTACGATTTTGTTGTGGTTATCATCATGAGAGGTTAACAATTATGTTTAAGGTTTTCAATGGGTTTTCAAGAGATGAGTGTGTTTTTTTAAAGGAATTTTAGGTAAGTATGTAAGTTTTTGGTGAACGAGGGTGGAAAAATATGTTTGGAAGGAAATAAATTTAGTGTGATCCTTAATTTTCACACAATAATTGTTTGACGGTAGAAATGTCCCAAATTTTATAAAATAAAACATGAATACCAAAAAATTAAAATTTGGTTAAAAAATGTAATAAAGGCTCTGTAATTTTAAAGCAAAATATGGATTATATAAAAGATAAAAATTTTGTATAAAATTTAAAATGAAAAAAATACAAAAATTTTTTGTAAAATGTATCTAAAATTCCGTTAAAAAAAATAATGTAAACAGTAAAATATAGACTGAATAAAAATAGCTTTAAAATGGTAAGGTAATATAAAGTTAAAGTTATAAACTTGGTGAACAAATTTTTATCAACGCATAATATTAAATTTTATGTATAAAAAGATATAAACATAATGTAAAATTTGAAACATTAATGGATCTGTAATTGATATAAGTTTGAATAATAAAAATTAATAAGAGTTTTCATATAAACGTATAAATTTAAGGAATTTGTAAATTTATAAAAAGATGTAATTTTAGTGTAAAATTTTATGCAAAAATATGTTAATTCATTGTAAAGGATAAGTCCAACCTGAATATTAAAAATATAATTCTAATGTAATATTTAGAATTTAAATTAATGAAAAGAGGATTAAATTGATTCAAATATCGGCTAAAGATTTGTTATAAAAAGATGTAAAATTTTAACTGAGAAAGTGATTTATATTATAAAATTATCTAATTAAAATTTTACAATATTTTAATTTTAAAAGTATCACCAATTAGTATGAAATTTTAATTTTAAAATATCCATGATGTAATTTTGGCATAAGATGTTGTGCAAAACACGTTTGATGAAAGGTTAGAGTTCAATAGGCTAAAAATTACTAGGAATTTTATATATACAAAGATAAATTTTATGTAAAATATAGAAATTAAATTTAAAAGATAAAACATGAACAATTTAAGTAAAATGTAAGGTTTTCGTAAAATTTAAAAAAAAAGTATTATTTATAAACAATATAAACTCAGTGTAAAATTTTAACTGTGAAAGCACATACGATTGATATAAAATTTAGATTATAAAATTATAAATTTTACACATTGATGTAAAATATATGTAAGATTTTTTTTAATGTAACAGATTAATATAAAATTTTAATTTTAAAATATCTATAATGTAATTTTGGCGCAAAATGTCGTGCAAAACACATTTGATGTAAATTTTTGACTTAAGAGGGATAGAAATGTCTAGAAATTTTAAAAATAAAAAAGATAAAATTGGTGTAAAAAAATAGAAATGAAATTAAAAAAGGCGCACAATTTAAGTAAAATCTGGATTACAGAGTGATGAAATTAATGTTAATTTTGTGTAAAATTACAACAAAAAATTTGTTTATAAAAATATATAAACTCAGTACAAAATTTTAACTGTGAAAGCTTATTCGACTAATATAAAATTTAGGTTATAAAATCAGTAAAATTTTATTTAAAAAATATAAATTTTACAAAGATATAAAATAACTAAAATTTAGAAAAAAATATTAAAAAATTGTATAAATCGGATGTAAAATTTAACATTAAAAATTTAATTCTGAAAATGTATTTACTAAGAAGAACCATTTACAATGAAAAAAAAGTTTTACCGTGGCTGATAAAAGATTAATTTAGAGTTAGGTTTATCGCCCAATGTAAATTTTGTGTAACCGTAAACCGTAAAAATGTAAAAAATTAATGTGGAATTTGTATTCGAAATTGATAAAAAAAAAAAGTTTAACTAAAAACTAAGTGTTGAACCATAAAATTATTCGCATTTATATAAAATTATAATTATACGATAAGGTAAATTGTACGTAAAGTTTGGACAATAAAAATGTTAAAAATTAATAATTGACAACAAAAAGAAACCAAAATAAAACTAAAAATTTGATTATAAAATAATCTGTTACTAATACACAATTTTATGCAAAATTGCGACTACAGAAAAATGAAAAATTCAACCTAAAATTTTGCAGTACAAATATTAAACATAAATATACAGTTTGAAATCTAAAATATTAAATTTTGAACTACAATGGAACCATGGTAAACCCAAAAGTTTGACTATTAAAATATCTGGGCTGATGTAGAAATATATGTTAACTTAAGATTGCAAGACAATGTAAATTATATGTAAAATTTGATTTAATCCAAATTTGGATTCTAAAATAAAATAAAAATTGAACCAAAAACAAACCAAAATAAAACTAAAAGTTTAACTAAAAATTCCGAGTCTGATGTAAAAATGTATGTAAAATTAAGATATTGCAAAATGGTAATTTGATGTAAAAATTGGACAGGAAAGTATCAAAAATAGGTACTATGTAAAATTTGAAGTAAAGAATCTTTGATTCAAAATTCAACTTTTATACAAAGGTATCCAGCTAATGTAACAGATTGATTGTAAAAGAATGTAAATTTAAATTAAAGTATAGAACTAAAAATAAGTCCAATTAAAGCAAAGTGATTAAGTTAAAAATATTCATGATCAACGTTAAAGATTGATGATATAGGGAAATTTTACTCAAAAATGATATTGATGTAAAATTGTGTAAAATAGAATTATTTAGATAGTAAAGGGATACATTTTTTGGCATAAAATGTGTATTATATTACAACGTAAGTTTGATGTAAAAATATCACAAACTTGACAGAATGTTAAAAATTATAAAATGATAAATTTAAAGAATGATGTTTTCATCATTGTAGTGATAAAAAGAAATTCATTATAGTAAAATTTAAAATATTTATAAAATTTAAATAGAGCTTCCACAAAAACAGTATTACTTTAGGATGTAAAGTGGATGCAAAATTATATAAATTCACGTAAAATTGATATAAAATTCTGCGATAAATATAATAATAAAATAAAGACTTCTATAAAGCACAAAGAAACTTTCCAATCATGTTTTCCCTATCCCTCGTACGTAATTTTTATTAGACCAACTTAAGCTACAGAGATTTCTTCTATTTTTATTTCCTTCCTTGTGTTTTAAGATATTTTCAGCCAGATTATTTAAAATTATTCTTTAGAGACTATTTCTCCTTCTACTTCAACGAATCATGACTCTTATATTAAATTCTTTTTTATTTACAGAAATTAAATCACAATAAATTTCTATTGGCACACAACTAAATAAACTAAATACATAATCCTTAACTACGTATCCTTTTCTCTTCTTTTTCTCTTCGACTTTCTACGTTTTTCTTTTACTTGTGTAGTGGTAACGACAGAAGATTGCATAGAAGAGCCTAAACAAGTGGAATTTGAGCCTCGTCGACGATAAGTCATTAAAGGTTTGCGTTGCAGCCAAAAACGAATAAAGAATAGGAGTTCAGATTTTAAAGCCACCTTGGGAGGGATCTAAAAATAATAATAAAAATTTAAAACAATATAATTATCAGAAAAAATAGTGATAATTTACCTTCTCATTGACGGCTATTTTTTGCACATTCCATAAGAACTCACAAATGCCTATAACAATGGCTATTGCTATGCCTCCTATTAACACCACAAATAGACCACCTACCGACTCCATATTAAATTGTATATCATCTTCGACTGGTTGATCTTCTAACTCACAGTGGGTTTCATTGCTATTAAACCATTTATTCTTCAGGCTGTATAAAACACCTTTTTCACTTAATTTCAATATACCCACACTAATATTCGATCTAAAGGGAGCATCTGTAAAATGCATTTTATAATATAAAATAATTCTAAAATATATCCTCTTCACTCACTCAACGGCACCGCTATGCCATAATGTTTTTCTCCAAACGGTTCTCCTATGTGCATTAGTTCACAATTTCTTTGCTCATAATATTGCAATATTGGTGTCTCTACCAGGAAAGCATATCTTCCTTTGCTTCTTTTCACACGATCCATGCCTTCTTTGTTACTCGCTGTAAATGCTTCTGGTTTAAATGAAATCATTTTATTCCAAGCCAAACGATAAGCAGTTTCATTTGATTCGGAGAATAATTGTGAGGTAGATCCTCCTTTAACGGTACCAAATTGTACTTTGTTTTGATCTACTAAGTCGTGGAGATTTTGAATGGAACCTTCCATCTTGGAGGCGGTGATGAAGGAGGCTAACTTGGCGATATAGGTTTGAGACATAAGCAAAGCGAAAATCCACCAAAAGGCGGTAAAAAGACGCATGGGAAGACCTCTGAAAGCAAAAGAGTATTATATCCATAGAACATTTTCTATTGCTTTCGATAAATTTTCCACAAAAGGAAATTATAGAAAATTTATGATATCGATTAATTTTCTATAGCAAATTTAAGACTTTGATAAAGGTAAAATATTCTATAGACATCTTTCGTTATAAATTGTCTATAGAAATTTTTCGATATCGATAAATTGTCTATAGAAATTTTTCGATATATACAAATTGCCTAAGGAAATTTTTCGATATCGGCAAATTGCCTATAGAAAATTTTCGATATCGACAAAAGGTCTATAGAAATTTTTCGATATCGACAAAATGTCTATAAAAATTTTTCGATATCGACAAATTATCTATAGAAATTTTTCTATATTCACAAACGTATAGAAATTTTTCGATATCGACAAATTGTCTATAGAAATTTTTCGATATCGACAAATCGTTTATAGAAATTTTTAGATATCGACAAATTTTCTGTAGAAATTTTTCGATATCGTAAAATTTTCTATAGAAAATTTTTTGTTATCGATGGATTTTCTCTATAAATTTAATATTGTCGATAATTTTTCTATAGAAATTTTATGTGTCGATAAATTTTCTATAAAAATTTTATGATATCGGTAAATATTCTATAGAAATTTTATGTTATCTGTAAACTTTGCATAGAAATTTCTATAGAAATTTTATTTTCTATAGAAGTTATATGTTATCGATAAATTTTCTATAGAAATTTTATCGATAAATTTTTCATAGCATAATCATGTTAACCATAAATTTTCTTTAGAAGTTTTACGTTATCGATAAATTTTCCATAGCAAAATTATGCTATCAATAAATTTTCTACATAAATTTCATATTATCGATAAATTTCCCATAGCAATTTTATGTTATTAATAAATTTCCCATAGTCATTGATAAATCTTTTTTAAAAATTTTATGTTATCGATAAACTTTTCTTTAGAAGTTTTATATTACCGATAATTTTTCTATAAAAAATGAATGTTATTCATAAATTTTCTTTAGTTAAATTACATTATCGATCAATTTTCTATAGCAAATTTCATGTAGTCGATTAATTTTTTATTACTTATTTTATGTTATCGATAAATTTTCTATAAAAATTTTATGATAAATAAATTTTCTTTATAAATCTTACGTTATCGAAAAAAAATATTTATAGCAAATTTATGTCTTCGGTAAATTTTCTATAGAAATTTTATGCTATTAACAAATTTTCTTTAGAAATTTTATTTTATCGAAAATTTTCTATAGAAATTTTATGTTATCGACAAATTTTCTATAGAAATTTTATGTTATCGACAAATTTTCTTTAGAAATTTTATTTTATCGATAAATTTTCTATAGAATTTTAATTTATCGATAAATTTTCTATAGAAATTTCATGCCATTGATAGAAATTTTATGTTATCGATAAATTATTTATAATTTTCTACAGAAGTTTCATGTTATACATAAATTTTCTACAGAAATTTCATGTTTTTGATGAATTTTTTATATAAATTATAGGATCCATAAGTATTTATATTATCGATAAATTTTCTATAGAAATTTTAAGTTGTCGATAAATTTACTAAAAAATATAAGTTTAAATTAATTTGTATTTACTTTGGTAAAATATCACAGCCCACACATAAAATAGAACCAATATGCAGCCATAAAGTATTTCTCATGAACCAGGGTGTCTCAGCTATAGAAATTTTCTTACTTATCTCTTTTACCTCCCAGTCATCTTGGGATAATCTGTGAAAGTTTAAAAATAATTATAACCATCATAAAATCTTGTGGTCAATCTCACCTTCCTAATAATTTAAAACCTATCGACATTACCAGCAAAGCCACCAATAAATAAAACCAAACTTCCACTGAAAAAGGTTGCAAGAAAGCAAATAAACTTTTCTCGGGAGGTTTGGGTTTATAATATAAAATACTAACTCCCAATTGCATGAAAGGTACCGTAAAATCTACCACTGTGCGACGGGCCTGGGTTATAGTTAAATCACAAATGCCAAGTTGAGCATTCTGGGAAATAAAAGCGGACATTTTTAGGGAAGATTATTTTTACTTTTTACATTAAAGCTTACATTATCTATTAGCTGTCTTATAATACCATTCCATTCATCAGTTACAGGATCTCTTGAACCGTAAGCATTATCTGCCACTGGTTCTAAGATAAAATCGAATCTACATTCTTCCGCTAATTTGTAGATCAAATCCACAGCAAAACCTTCAAATCTTTCATTGCCCTCATAATGTACACCTTCTGGTTCAGGGCGCCACATAAAAAATGGTTCTCCTATACGTGTGGCCACTGTGTATTTAACTTTCTTTTGGGAAAAATCTTCTTTTTCACCCAATTTTCTTCTCTTTGCCTCTTTAGTAGAATTTTCACTTAGTTTATCAAATGACACCAAACCATGATGTTTATTCCAAACATGAGTCAAGCGATCTATCATAGGATTATAAATTTCCAAATTGAAATCATCGCGCATGCCAAATTCATTCAGAAATAATCTTTGGGTTTTATAGGGAGGTTTAATATGTTTGGGATTTAACTGGTAATAAATTAATTTTTATAACAATTAAAAAAAAATCATCTGATTGATAGCACACCTGTTTCATTTCCTTTACTATATCACGTCCGGGAGGCCAAAAATCTCTGCCACATGCAATGCTGGGCTCTAGAAAGTGTATAGATTCAAAGACTTGTTTAAGAGCATTGAAAAACATGACCACTGCATCATATATACATTGAGTACGTATTGAAATTATCTTTTCCTGTTCCTCATTTTCGAAGACATCTACCTCATTATGAACTGGAGCAGGCATATAAGCTCTTAAACGTATAGCAGCTACTCGGGCTGTGAATTCCATGGAATATAAAGTATCTACACCACTCAAATGTGTATCCAAGTTTGACAAAAATAAATACTTAAAGAGATAAAAAAAATATTTAAATTTCAGATAAATTTCAACTCTCTCTTCTCAACTCACATTAAATGGTCCCGTCATATTAAAATATATTGAAGCATTTACCACTTCTGTTAAAATATCATATGGACAATCTAATACCACAAATTTTTCCCTTGAATTATTAATAATCTTCCATAGAACCCGATAATCATCACCACGTTTAAACTTATGCAGTTTAATGCCCGTTTTATGAAATTGTCTCCAGGCTAATAAATGTTGCATACGTGCCAAATCTGAAAACAAAATGTAAACAAAAACAATTAAAAGTAAAAATCTACTCTTTTCAAATATTTCTCTCTCTATCTCTATTACGCACTTGTAGAGCTCTCATAAACAATCGTAAATGATTTCCAATCAAAATCTTTACTTTTTAAAATATCCCACATGGCATTAGACAAAACATGCTCCGATGGCGCCACATTGACTGTATAGTGATATTTACGTAAATTGTTTTCGGTTTCGTCACCAGACCAATCAAACTGTAGATGGGGTATCCCCGTCATATTACACAATATGGCAACAATATCTAGAAATATATAAAAAGAATTTAATGGCAGAAAATTAATGATCAACAGTGATCGTTAGAGAGCATAAATAAGATCTTAATGGTTTGAAACTATAAATCTCAATTCTCTGCTATTTAAAATGGGTATTTATTCTCTAATCAAGTCAATACTTATATGACGAAAACATATATTTGGTAGTAAAAAAATACTGCCACAAATATTGTTTAGAATTGTGTGTATAAGTAAAAATGTGTTTAGAATTGGAATCAAAGTAGAACACGAAAATATTGCTTTTTGCACTCTACAACTATTAAATTTGTGTTAATTTTGCAATCTGATATGAAACATTTGGCAAAATATTGTCAACCCAGGAAAGTTTTTATGTCGATAAAATGTTGAAGAGTGAGTTGTTTCTTTAACATCTGACTTGCAATATTATGTATTATGGCTTTTAATCATTCTTAGAGCCAAATGAGTTATCCAATTAAAATTTTATCGATAACTTATTAAAATTTTTAAATTAAATGAAGTTATCGATAAGAAAAAATTTTAATAATTTTTCACCAATTTTTTTATTTTTTAACGAATTTGGATAGAAAAGAAGTTAAGCTTTTCTTTATTAATCATGTTGTAAAAAAAGTATCTGTATTTTTCATGTCTTTTTTCTTTTTTTCAACTTCCACTGTATTTTTTCTATTATTTTATATGAAACTCAATTTTTTTTTTTTTTTTTGTAAATTTATCTTGAATCTGCAATACCTAACGAGTAGTAAAATCAATGAAGAATTGATGAAGATACAATTTTTGTCTTGTTCGTACGAAATATTTGGTCGAACAAAATATAGAATAAAAGAAATAA
Organism: Protocalliphora azurea; assembly: GCA_932274085.1. Taxonomy (NCBI): domain Eukaryota; kingdom Metazoa; phylum Arthropoda; class Insecta; order Diptera; family Calliphoridae; genus Protocalliphora; species Protocalliphora azurea. The sequence goes on along the minus strand of OW026520.1, from coordinate 14,030,539 downwards.
TAAAATTGTTCTAAAATTGTTTTAAAATTTAGTGCCTTATAAATGTCTAAGGTTTTTACTTATAAAAAAGTGTATATCTTGCTAATAAGTTCTTGATTTTAACCAAAAAGGGCTTAAATTGTTCGTTACATAATGCAAACTTAAAATTACAAAAAGATAGTGTTTCATATAAAATAATAGGAAAACTACCGCGGTAGTTAAAAAAATTAAATAAAGATGAAAATGGCAGAAATTTTTAATAATATTTCTAGAAAAAAGTTCGTGAAATGTAGACAAATGTATATTTAGAATGCTTGAATTCTCTTCTGTCTAAAATCGAATTGGTAAAGAAATGAATTTTTGTATTTTTTTACTCTATCAAGGCGTAAAAAAATCGTTTTTTATCGATAACTTCAGATTTTGAGTATGTATTGCAAAATCTACAAATTACAAAATTATCTAAACCATATCTGCAGTCCACATTAGGTCATTTTGTCAAATAGTATCATTTATTCCGACTTTTATTAAAATAGTGATATGTTTAAGGCACATATAAAACTTTAAAACCCTACTCCGGGAGGGTAGTTGAAATAATGGGCTATCATAGCCAATTTCAATAGACTTCGTTATTGTGACTAAAATAATAACACTCTGCTACAAAATTGTACTTGTTATTTTCACTCGAAAAACGATATTATGTGGACTGTCAATCAATCATATCACAATTTTCTAAAATAAAACAAACAACAGTGTAAAAACAGAATGGATTAAAACTATTTTGTTGAAATCTAATAACCAGCGCTCAGTGGTTCCAAAAGGCTTTTTTTTAATAATTCTGTAACTTGTGAATCCTTGGAAATATCGCAATTAAATTTGATATAGACATAGACCTCCAACGTTTGTCACCTCCGGTTTGAAATTTTTTTAAAAATCGCCAAAAATTCATTTATCATTTGACAAAAAATAAAATTTTATATACATATGTAAATCTCTACAAAATAAGCTTATATGTGTAGATTATCTCTTTTAGTTTAAAAGATATTTAGGTCGAAATAAAATTTCCTCTAATTGCTGCAAGAATCATATAAATATATCCAATAAATGTTATATTAATCTGACATTGGAACTTGAAAAAAAAAATTTTTTTCAAAAAAGGTGCCAATATTTTTTCACTTATAAAATTTGTTTTTTGTTCCAGCCTATATAATTTGTTTAATGTTTCCAAAAGTAGTCTTAACATAGGTGCGTGTAAAGCAAACCCTGCAACGCTCTCCCCACAAGTCTTATTCAAACTTTGTCAATTTTCCAAATTTTTGTTAAATTTGTGTAGATGTAGATATATATATATATATATATATATATATATATATATGTATATATTTGTTCGTAAAATATATATATATATATATATATATATATATTCTGTCAAATCATAAATGCATTTATGGTAATTTAAAAAAAATAATATACCCGAGGTGACCAACTTTGCAGATCCACCCTCTACCTTCACGACCAGCTAGGAATCTATGCTCCTTCCAAATCAACTCAAAAACACCTCAACTCTGACTATATAAAATTTTATTTAGATATCTCTCACGGTTCACAGTTACAAAATTATTTAAAAAAAGGGTTTTGTGACCACTGTGCATTATTAATATACGAGGGCGGATCAATAAGTCCGTGACTTTTAGAACTTCCCTCGTAGTTATATGAAATGCAATACCATTTCCATCAAGTGTCGTCATTTACTTTACGTTTAACAGCTGTTCAAAACAAACAACCTTGTGTATTTTTCTAAAAATGGAAAAAAGTGAATTTCGAGTGCTCATTAAGCATTTTTTTTGCGAAAAGTGGTTTACTGACTTTCGTTGTGGTCGCACAAGTACAAATGACGCTGAATGTTCTGGACGGCCAACTGAGGTCAGTACACCCGAAAATGTCGAAAAAATCCACGATATGGTGTTGGCCGACCGAAGAGTAAGATGGGTACCGCGTTTGCTCTCAATTGACCATAAACATAAACGTGTGACAACTTCAAAGGGATGTTTGGAGTTGTTTAACCGCAATCCGAATAAATTTTTGCGGCGTTTTGTAACTGTGGATGAAACATGGATTCATTACTGTACTCCGAAGACCAAGCAGCAGTCTAAGCAATGGGTTTATCCGGGTGAACCCTCTCCGAAGAAGGCCAAGGTAAGTTTGTCGACCAATAAGGTGATGGCAACAGTTTTTTGGAATGCAAAACAAAGGGAAAAACAATAAACGGCGAATATTATGCCAATTTATTAGACCGATTTAATGAGGATTTAAAAAGAAAACGACCCCACATGGGCAAGAAAAAAATTCTTTTTCATCAAGATAATGCAGAGAAGTTCAAAAAGTCACAGACTTATTGATCAGCCCTCGTATTAAGAAGAAAATTGTTATCTACTTCGCGAATAATGGGCTGAAAAGTTTAATTTTTAATGGCGAAATGAGTGAAAGAAACAGTTTGTATACTCTGCCTAACAATTGGGGTTTTGAGATATCCCTTTTTGAATATAAGCCCTAGATATATTTTAAGACAAATTACTTTATTTGATGTTTCATTTTATTCATACTTTTTGGGGCAAAAATGAGAAATGTATGGAAAGTTTATCCAGATAAAATCAAATAAGTTCCACAGTTTTTGAATAATTTTATGTTCACAATAAAAATGTCTTTTAAAATTATTATATTGTTTGCATAAGCTTCTATAGTAAAAAATATATAATAAATTGAACTTCAACTTGAAAAATTGTGAAGAAACAGATGTATATTGTTGAAAAGCTGATTCTTCTACTTCCCAAAAAAGAAAGAAAAAGAAAAATTTAAGTAAGAATTAAATTAGAAGAATTGAAAAAGTAAAAAAATCTCTCTTCAATTCATCAAATTAGTATTTACATTTATATTTATATTTATAAAGGCTTAAAAATATAAAATAATAAAAAACTACAGTCTAGTGGAACCTAAGCTCTATTCAGCAAAAGTCGGTGATCTTCTTGTCCCTTTTTATCCAGTTCTTTCTTATACAGATAGTGTATAGAGTATAAAGTTAAATAAAAAATTTCGATCACGTCGCATTATTCTGTTGGCAATTGTCAGCCAATATAGGTGAGATTTATTTGGCTTGGTGGCGCTTCCCAATAATCGTAATGTAAGAAGCGCGCTCCATCCTAACCGATCATTGGTGCCATATTTTTTTAATAAAATGTCTTAGTGTGTGCATAAACATTTACATAAAATTCTGCCGAAACTCTTACCAAAAAGAACTGAAAACTTTTTATAAATATTTTTCTTGTAAACCTATAAAAATCTTTAATCACACTTCATGTTAAAAATATATAATTTTTTTCGTCAATACAGCACAAACTGTTTACATCCTCTACTAGATCATTTAAAATTTCCCTTGGCACTGACTGCTAAAATCGATGTTTACATAACATGTTGTGGTAAACTATCTACATAAACTAAATTTATTAACAACATTTATAGAAGATTAATAACTACAAATTATAGAGAAAATATTAACAATTTGTTTATAATAAAAAAAAAGAAATAGAAAACTAAATAAAAGTTCACTAAAGGTGTTCAACATGATTGACTAGAAAATTTATAATTATTTGCAGATGAAAAGTTTTCTTTTGAAAATACATATGTTTGAAAATGTTTTAAAATATTTAGTAAAAAACAGATTGTATATATATAAACAAAAAAATTTAAGGTGAACAAATAAGGTGAATACAAATTTAAAGTACTCTAGGAAGAACAAATTATTTATTCTTAAAAAATACTCCAAACTATCACTTGTATTTTGAAGCAAAAAACTACTTATTATATTTATCTGATGACTGTATAAGGCTCTAAATGGTAAAAGAATGCAAATCTGTGTTCACTTGTGTTTCGCACTAAAATTCGATATTTTGTTTGAACATTTTAAATTGGTTCTAGCTCCTTTAATAACGTTCCAAATGGAATAAGAATGAAAAATTAGATATTTTGCATTAAAATAACGCTATACACGAAAAGGGAATAAAAATCTGCCATCACTTGTTTTTCCTACCAAATTTCGATTTTTTGTATGAAAGCCTTAAATTGGCTCTAGCTCTTTAAATAACGCTCTAATGATGAAAATCTGTGATCACTTGTTTTTTCTTCAAAAATTAAATTTTTTATGTGAAAATTTTAAATTGGCTCTGGCTCCTTAAATAATACTTCAAATGGAAAATGATGAAAGTCTGTGAAAATTTTAAATTGGCTACAGCTCCTTAATTAAAAGAAATCATAATATTATAAAATGTTTTATCCGAGTAAAAAACTGAATTACCTACTCTTTTAAGGTAGAGGCATACAAATACATGTTTGATTTAAAAAAAAAATAACAATCATCATAATGTCTGATGACGACAGACAATGTTTTAAAAATGAACTAAAATAAAAACTATAAAATGTTTTCATGTTAAAAATAAACACTTACCACTTGTAGTCTTTGAACTTGGGCCAAAAATGGCGGCAACACCATTCTCCAATAAATCGCAAGCTAAATACAAATTAACAACATTTTTTTTCAAATATTTCATTTTAAAAATTTTGCCTTTTTCTAATAAAATACTTTATTTTAAAACTCACTTAATTGCTGTAAAACTATGCTGTCATCTTCACTTAGAAAATGTTTGACAGGCTCTAAATAGAAATCTGTATTCAATTCATTGACATCACTAATGGCCGTATCGAAAGCTTCCAAAATATCGAGTTCATTATTGAAAAATAAGGCACCTTAAGAAAATAAATGTTTTATTTAATTTAATTAAAAAATTTATTATATTTTTTAATAACTTTCAAAATTACCTATTTTAACCACTTGAAATTGTAAAGCGAATTTGATAATTATTAGATTTATTAGCAATTTTAATAATAATTTCATTTTGAAAACAATCTTTACACACACACTAACAATTTATGAAAATTTCTAATTGGTTAAAAGCAACACATTTTTATTTTGAGCACAAATTTTTTAAGAAGAATTTATTTATTTAATTGCAACTTTATTAATTTCTTTTATACTTTTTTCACTTATCAACTTTTAAATGATTTATTTTTTTATCGTTTTTATATTCAAATAAAAATTATATAAATTTCACATGGATTTCCAACAAATTTATGTAATATTTATAATATTTTTCTTTATCACAAAATTTTTCCGTTTTATTCGTTCAATATTATCTGATTTTTTTCATCCGCTCTATTTCGTTCTAATATCTACCGCTTCCATATGTTTACTGAGGCTACTTAATAAAAATGCGTGCGCTCGACCAGAGCATTATATTGTCTTCTTTGTTGTTGCTGTTCTGTGGCGCCCTCAAATTTAAAACAAAAAAAATATTCAATCTTATATTTTGGAAATTTTATAGAATTGACTCTCCTCGTCACTCATTAAAAAAATTGTGTTTATGGCTTCTATATATGTATATATGTACATGAGATATTTGAAAACTGAATATAATTTGTTCAATATATTTTAAATTGGAGGTCTGTCATATTCACATCTTGTTGTGTCTTCTATACAAAACAATGCCATCATCACCCTCATAAAGAAATATAGCAAAATTTGTTTCCTTTAATAATATTTGATTTCTGTGGATTTTCTAATAAATAAAATCTTGGCCTTTAATCATAAATAATATTGAAAATAATGAAATTCCAGTATTAAATATATTTACACTGAGAGAAAATAATTTTAATGTTTTAAAGATCACATGTTTTCATTATTATACCCTACAACACCATAGGTGGTTGGTGTATTATACGTTTGTGCTGATGTTTGTAACGCACAGAAAGAATTTTGCATCACCCACAAATCGACTCAGAATCACTTTCTAAATCGATTTAACGTTCGTCCGTCTGGCTAGTTGTCCATGTAAACCTTCCGCACAAAGTACAGGTCGCAATTTTTAAGATAATTCGCTGAAATTTGACACGTGCATATTGAAATTGGTTATAATCGGTCCTCTATTTCACGTAGACCCCATACAAATGTTCTCCCGAAATAGGAATTTAACGATCATAAATGTCTTAAATTTAACGAATATGTTTTACATATTACAAGTATCGGTCCACAATTAGCCACGGGTCCCATATAAGACCCCTCTCCGAATTTGTTTGAATTTCGGTGGGAAAAAGCAGTGATCAAAGATTTTCATTATTTTTCCATGTGAAACGTTATTCAAGGAGCTAGAGCAAATTTAAGATTTTCACAACGAAAATTGAATTTTGGTAGGAAAAAGCAGTGGTCAAAGATTTTCATTATTTTTCCATGTGGAGCGTTATTTAAGAAGCTAGAGCAAATTTAAGATTTTCGCACTGAAAATTGAATCTTAGTAGGAAAAACAAGAAAAATCAAACCTTTTCATTCTTTTTCCATTTGCTGCATTATTTTTTTACCTCTAGCTAATGTAAAATTTTCATGAAAAAGCAACTATTTTTGGGAATCGCAGAAATATAGAAGCGGAGTTATAAATACAATTTATGTCGTTCTTTTATTAAATTTTCATTATTTAAATTTGCTTTAAATCTATTTAATAATTTTGAAAAAAATTTCAAGAAGAACTTGAATGTTGTTTGCTTCTGCTCTTGCTGCGTGATCGAGAACGCTTTGATCGCTTTGAACGTCTCGATTTATTAGAATGTTTTGAATGTTTAGATTGTGAAGAAGAACGTCGTGAAGTAGAACGAGACGAATGGGAACTACTGGTGGTAGTAGAAGTTATACTGGAAATTCGATTAGGCTTCTTAGTAATCCAAAATTTCAAAACGAACAACAGCTCTGCTTTAAAAGCTTCTCCGGGAGTAACCTATAAATAAAATGATATTAAGATGTGTTAGTAAAAGAAATGTTTGCATCTAAGACTTACCATTTCCTCCACCGCTACTCTTTGCACATTCCATAGAAATTCACAGATACCTATAACAATAGCCACCACTATACCACCAGCCAATACCAAAAACACACCACCCAATTCTATCAAAGACAACTCATCACCATCCAGTACATCGTCTTCTTGATTATCACAAGTTTTACTATTATTTTTCCACCATTTATTTTTCAACTTATAAAGTTCGCCTTTTTCACTCAACTGCAGTATAGAAACACTAAGATTAGTGCGATATTCTGCACCTAAAGGCACAGCCAAGCCATAATGTTTTTCACCTATTTGGCCACCAATCTGTTGGAGATAACAATCTCTTTCGATATTATACAACAAACCAGTGGTTTCCATTAGAAAAGCATAGTTGCCCTGACCTTTACGTACTCTTTCTACGCCTTCCTTGTTGGAGGATGTGAAAGCCGAAGGTTCAAAGGATTTCATTTGATTCCAGGCCTTGGCATAGTCAGTATCATTAGACTCGGAAAAGAATAAGGAAGTACTGCCACCCTTAACGGTGCCAAATTTAATGGTGGTTTGATCAATAAGATCCTGGAGTTTATTAATAGTGGGTTTAATTCTGTTGCTTGTCAAGAATGCAGCCAAATTGGCAGTATAAGTGCTCAACATCATGAGAGCAAAAAACCACCACATGGCACTTAAAATGCGCATGGGAGCTCCCCTAAAGTAAAAATCAAACTTTAAAAATAAATTCATTTTTATACGAAAATTAAACACCTACTTAGGCAATATATCACAGCCTTGCTGCATAATAGAACCAATCATTAGCCAGGCAGTATTTCTTGTGCGCCAAGAATTTTGCAACTCGTCTGGATCTGGATTAGTGGGTTGAGGATTTTCCCATTCAGGACTAGAAATTCTAAAAAATAAAAAAAAATTCAAAACTAGAACAAGACTATCAACTAAAAACAAATACCTGGCCATAAACACAAACAACAATGTTATTACCAACTGCGTAAGAATCATAAAATACCAAACTTCTTTGGCAAAAGGCTGTAGAAAGGCAAACATATCCTTAGGTTCTGGATCAGCCTTATAGAATAAAATACTTATACCCAGCTGCATAAAGGGTACCGTAAAATCCACATATTGTCTTCTAAGCTGGGTAATAGTCAAATCGCAAATACCAATTTGAGCTTGCTAAAAGAGAAATATTTAATTTAAGTTCTCCTTGGAAATTATCGTATAAGACATACATGATCTATTAATTTTCTCATAATACCATCCCATTGTTTGGTTTGAGGATTAAACTTTCCATTACTATCCACCAGTATAAACTCATAATCAAATTCCATAATTTCTGATAACTTTCTTATCAAGTCTACAGCATAACCTTCATATCTATCCGAACCTCTAAAGTTTTCATAATCTTTTCTGTAATGTTATACAAAATTTTGATTTATTTCTGTAATTTTCCCCAGCTCCTTTAGTTCTCACCCACTTCAGCATAAAATAAGGCTCTTCGAAATGCGTCACCACAGTATAGGTTTTGCGTTCCTGGGAAAAATCCTGAGTTGTTGTTGTTGAAGAAGAAGAAGAAGAACTTTGAAATTCTTGTCGTGTTTTAATGGGTGTAATGGAACCATCTGTAGATTTCCACAAAGCTAAAGGTTCATTCAGGGCAGGTTTATAGATTTCAAGACTGAATTCGGATCTTAGACCATATTCATCGATTTTCATGCTTTCACTTTTAAAAGGGGGCTCAACATCATCTTCGGAAATCTGAGAAAGACAATTTGGGAATATATATATATATATATATATATATATATTCATTATTTATTGTGATATATTATAAGAGATCATATATGCAATACATTTAAAAGAGATCATGAGATACTACACGTATTGTCATTACAACAATATTATGTTTTCATTGTTAACTTTCATTAATTTTAATGATAGCAATGTTTTAATTTAAGTTTTATCATTCAATGTTTACATTCAACAAAAATTTTAATATAGTTGGCTACAAAAAAATTTTATGTTTTTGAATATTTTTACCAGAAACAAAATTTTATTAATAAAAAACATCATTAGTTCAACTATTATTTATTATAAATCTTTTTCCATGTTCTTAAACCATATTTTGTTTTCAAACCATACTAATATTATTACTCCCATAACAATAAAATATGGTTAAAAAAATTATAACTTGTTTGTTTTTGAATATATTTTATTTTTAACGTTTGTTTTTCACCTTCATTATTATTCTCATTTATTTTATAAATGAATTAATATAAGTAGACAAGGTTTGGTTATATTTTGTATGATTCAAAGATATTGATTAACTATCAAATATCTTTGTACTGTCTTGAACAATATACAATGAATCAAATAAATAATTAATGAAAAAATAATATATGATAATAATAAGATAAATTTTAAACATGTTATCACAAATTTTGATGCATATATATATATATATATATCATAATATAATAAAACCAGATCATAACATGATGAAATTTGTGTATACAATATTTAAAAAAAAGACTGATCATAATATGATAATATAGACCATTTTCATATTTATTATTTATGATCATGACATATATATATATATATATATATCATAACAAGATACAATTTTTATTAAAAAACTCTGATCATCTTATGATATGATGGTTATAATTTTCATATTTATATTTATGACAATGAAAATTTTTACAATAACGATATAGTGCAACTATAATATGTTGCTCTTAGATTATGGTCAGAGCAACTATATTTCTTCTTTGCGTGTAGAATACATTAATCTCATTATAATAAACCTGCATTATTATCGAACTGTAATATACTAGATAACTACCGGAGAACATAGGCTTATAATATCTAAACTATATTATAATTAAATTATAATCTACCAATGTTCAAAATAGTTGGATTATAATGTGCAATAATACGTTTAATCGAATTATAAGGCACATACTGAAATTCATTACAATTGCATTATGATGTACTAGAATACGTTATAATCGAATTAAAATATACTGGAATATACTATAATCGAATTGCAATGTACTGTAACATATTATAATCAAATTAGGATATACTAGAATACATTATAATTGAATTATAATGTACTAAAATTCATTATAATAGAATTGTAATATACTGAAATTTATTATAATTGTATTTTAATGTAGTTTAACACATTATAATGTGTTAAAATACATTGTAATCAAATTATAATGTATTAAAATACATTATAGTCAAATTATAATGTGGTGAAATCCATCTTCATCGAATTGTAACGCACCCTAATACATTAGAATTGGATTTTATTGTAATAAGATAAATTATAATCAGTTTACAATGTAGTGAAATATATTAAAGTCGAATTATAATGTCCCACAAATTCATTATAAATGTAATATAATGTACTAGAATATTTTACACTAAAATATATTTTTGTCGAAATAATCTATACATACATCTTTCATTTCCTGCACAATCAAGCCGCCTATATACCAGCGATCTGATCTACCAAAACTACAACGTTTATAGGGTTGATGGTACTCTTTCAAATTCGAAATAATATTACGAGCAGCATTAGCGTACAAAATCACGGCATCATACATTAAAATAGGCATCATAGTTTGATTGCCTAAAATTTGCTAAATACCAAAAGAAAGCAAATTATTATTATTTTTTTTAACACATATGTAAATGCAATTACTAACATCTACCAAAGTTATACGAGTTTTTCGACGCTCATAAGGATTAGGTTCCACTAACTTTAATCTAACCGAAGTTATGTTCGATTTAAAATCAGCATTATATGCTTGTTGCAAACCAGAGCTATGGGAATCCAAATGAGTCAAGAACCAGTTCTATAATAAATGAAATAAAATAACGATTTAATCCTAAGGTATTCTTTGCTCTATCCAAAAAATATAAAAATATATACTCACCCTAAAAGGTCCCAATAATTTAAAATCTTTAGCAGCAGTCATTAGTCTCACCAAAGATTCCGGTTCACAATCCATTATCAATCTATGCTCATGAAAAATTTCCTCGGCCTCTTTCCACAAAACTCTGATATCATGTTCGTATTCAGCTATATTCCTTAACTTTATGAAATCTTTATTAACAGACTGTATATCCATGAGATCCTGTAAACGGGCTAAACCTATAAAAAATTTACTTTATAAAAGAAAATTGTTAATTTCAATTAAAATTGCTTAATACCCCTTTCAGTTTCATAAAATATGGTAAACTTTTTCCATTCAAAACTTGTCTTTATTATATCTAAATAAGCTCTTGATAACATTGGTAAAGGAGGTGCTACATTCACAGACATACGATGATTTAACTTGCGCTGCTCTAAGGCTATTTCTATATTCCAATCATATTGCATGTGTGGTATACCCGTTGTATTTGCTATTAAGGCTACTATGTCTAAATGCATTAAAAAAAGAAAAATAAATATGTTAATTTTTATGACAGTTTGAGTTTTTCTTTTTCTTATTAAGCAATTAAAATAACATACCAGAAGATGCTTTTGAACTTGGTCCAAATATGCCTGCAACGCCATTAGCAATTAACTCACAGGCTAGAAAAAAATAATGGAAGTAGAAATGGGAGAAAAATTATAGCAGAGATTTATGTTAAAATAAAATAACAAAGGGTACTCATTTAAACGCTTAAGTTACCATTTTGCTTAAGTTACCATTGTGCAAATTTGCGCAACATATTTCATGAACCCCCTCTTCAAATATTATGTAATATTAATTAAATAATTGAAAAATTTTGCTGAAATCAAAGATACATGAAATGATTTTATTTTCATTAACGTAACTGTAATTTTTTACATCGCAGTTATTAATAACTGTTAAATATAAACAAAAGACAACTGATTTACAAATACACAATTAAACATCGCAAACTTATAAGTTTTGTGCGAGACTGAATAGTCGCGCAAACTTATAAGTGTTGTACAAATGAATTTCTTTACAATTTTTGACAGTTCATTTACGAATGTGCAAACTTACACACATGCATAGGTTGCGGGGATTTAGCGCATTTTCATGAGGAGTCTTAATATATTTTTTATTCATTACTAAAATGCATGTATTAGAATAAATAACACTAGTCAACAGAATTCTTGTTGCCTTTATTTTTTTCTGTAATTTTATGGTTTATGGCCCTGACTATGAAAAATACTGGGAGATTGCTAACAACTTTACTTTTTGAAATATACTATTTTATTATTTTGACAAAAAATTAATACATACATATGTTAACAAAATTTCTATCGAACACTATCAAATGATCTTTTATAAGATTTCCTTGAATGAACGATCTCGTTGCAAATTCCATGGATCATATGTGAGTCTCATCTTCCCTGATAACTCTCTTCCATTATCTGAAGATCCTGATGAAATCTTTCACCCTGCTCCTCACTAAAATCACCCAGATTTTGTGGAAATCGGTCTAAATGCGAGCCCAGGGAGTCGATTTTTATGCTCATGTTGCACCTTAGCTCTTGCAAGTTCGATAGGATGCACTCAACAAGCTCGACATGGTCGTCAGATTTCTTTCTGTCTAGAAATTACTCATAATCAAAACAAATTAATTCCATCCTTTGGATTCGACTTCAGTCATTGGTTTGACAAAATTATGATCTTTCACGATTTGTCTAATCTATGGCCCATCAAAATAAGAGGTCTAAACTTACTGAAAAGAACTTCTGAAATTTTATCATCTCGTTTAAAACAAAAAAAATTGCCTACTCCAGAAACCAACATCACATTTTATCGTACCCGAGAAAAAAAACCTGTTACTGTATTTTTCATAAGAGAAGGATTTAGTTCTTTGTAACGATGTTGGTGGTATTTTGCAACAGATGGGTTTAAAAAAGTACAAAGTTAGTAATTGGCATCTTTTCGTAGACAGCAGCAAAAAAAGTTTAAAGTGTATTTTTCTTCACAACGGTAACAAGTACGGATCCATGCCTATTGCACATTCAACGACTTTAAAAGAAGAATAAGTAAATGTTTCTAGAGTTGTGCAAAAAGTTAAGTATCAAGACGACAACTGGGTCATTTGTGTTGAAATGAAAATGGTTAACTTTCTTTTAAGTCAACAAGGAGGGTACACAAAATTCCCTTGTTTCATTTGTCTCTGGGACAGTCGTGACAAACAACACCACTGATCACAAAAAGTTTGACCAGTGCAGGAAAAGCTAAAAGTTTGTACAAAAATATTATAAACGTGCCTTTAGTTAGCCGAGACCACTTCATACTTCCACCACTTCTTATTAAACTCAGCATAATTAAACAGTTTGTGAAGGTGCTTGACAAAAGGCGCGCATGTTTCAATTTCCTTTCACGCAATTTTCCAGCATTAAGTACAGAAAAATTGAAAGCTGGTATCTGAGTCATTTAGTTTTTTCTGATTTAATCATTGAGGTTCTGAAAAGTTTAATTTGTAGTCTGGATCAGAGTCTTCACTTGATGTGTTTCGTTTGGGTTCACAGAGATTTGGATCATCAGAAGATTCAGATGTGCTGGATTATTAGATTCGTGATTTTAATTGAGGTCGTTGAGCAGAATATAAGTTAGGGTATGACCATTTACTTTAATTTCCAGGGTAAATTCCGTTAGAAGTAGCAGCAGCAGTAGTAGCATTATTGCATTTCTTTTTCCAAAATATGATTAACCCATGACTTGTCCTGATTTTACAATTTTATTTTAAATTATTGATGATACGCAGTTTTTACAAATTTTGATATAGATTTTCAATATTTTTTAAATATATACATAATATATATTCACCACAAAAATAGCAAAAACAATCTGACTTAAGCATACAACATCTTCTGGACGAAGCAATATCGAAAACAACAACAAAATATATTTTAGTGTTCAATAAAAAACGGAAAAAATTGTTGCCGTATTTAAAAAATACACATCAATTTGAGATAGGACAAAAAAACAACAAGAAACAATTTTTTTTTTTTTTTTTTTTTTTGACCAGCCTAATTATCAGATACAATTAAACATCGTAATATAATATATAAGTATATCGTAATCGGATTATTTTGCATTATAATATATTATTATTAATATTATTATTAATATTATTATCAGTATTATTAATATTATTATTATTATTTTTATTTATTATTATTTAATCATATTATTATAAGAAAACATTATAATCGTATTATAATATTAAAGAACAAGAATACCTTTTAGTCAGATTATAATACACAAGAACATATTATTACGAGTTTATTATATATAAAAATATAATCACATTACGTATAATGTATACGAACGCATTATAATTACATTATAAGTTACAATGCGATTATAATGTATTAGAACACAGTACAATAGGTTTTCAAGTGTCATAATGCACATCAATAAGATTATAAATTATTGTTGTGCATTATAAGGGGATAACAATGTGTTGTAAAACATTATAATGGGATTAGAAAGTATCGGAATATACGATATTTAGCTTATATAATATCAGATTACATTATAATGGAATTGTACCCTATTATAATATTTTATAATAGTATTATAAAATACCGGAACTCATTATAATTGGCTTATAATGTGTCGGAATATATTACAATGATATTATTAAGCATAAAAATGCATTATAATGTGATTGTAAGGGTTAAGAATGAGATTTTTTTGTATGTAAATACAGTATAGTGAATTATAACACATTATAATCGGATTATAAGAAATAAAGAGTACTATTCAAAAGGTCATAATAAAATAAAGATATTAATATACTTTATATGACACATATACTTACTTAACTGCTGCAGCACAAAACTATCATCATATGGTACATAACGTTTAATTGTAACAAATTTTAACTCAAACAATTTAATATTGTTTAATTCTCGAAAGGCTTCATCAAAACTTAATTCTATTGCTTCTTCATCCTTGAAAAATAAAGCGCCTGTTAAAAGTAATAAAATTATTTAAAAAATATTTCAGCAAAAAATACAAAATATTATATATATATATATATATATATATATATAATAAGTATATATAATAAGTAATAGCCTCTATTCACTTGAACCTGAATAGATTACAATATGCACAATATTTTTCACTCTCTTTATTGATATAACTCTCTAGCTCTCCGCTTTCCAAACTAAACAGAGAAATAGCTAAATGGGGAAATAAAACATTTTGAAATTAATCACTTGACATTTTTTTGTATGTATTTTAATTATTAATTATATATTTTTTTATATTTCACTTCATTTTATTAAAAAAAATACCATTTTTTATATTTCTTTAATACTTATTTAATTAATTTCCGAAAATTGAATAATAATTTAGTTTTCTTACCCACTTTTACTTCCGTTTTAGCCTCATCAATAAATTCTTGCGATAGTTTTACCTGAATCATTAACAACAACCAATAAAATCTCAGGAATTTCTTACACATTTTTACGGTTTTTTTATATTTTTATTAATTTCCGTAATTTTCTTAAAATTTTTCTATATTTATTACGTAAATTATTAATTTTTCTGTATGTTTATTTTCACTTTTTGTCTATTTTTTTCCTCAAAATATATATTTCTCCATTGCTCTCGTTAGAATCTATTTCCTACGTATTTAAGTTCTTAGCAAAACCGTCCAGACTTGTCGCGTATGTACTATCAACTGATTCAAAAGAAAAATCATTTTCCGCATATTTTTTCCATTTGAATGTGTCTTCTGTTTTATTTGTGTATTTTTTTTTTTTAATTTTTAAATAATTTAAATTTTAAGTGTTTTTTTTTTTTTTTTTTTTTTTTTGGGGGGGGGGCGACATGAGTAGAGAAGAAAGATCAACTAGTTAAGAGCAAACACATTAAAAATAAAATATAAATATTTTTATTTAATTTTTGAGCAACAAAAAAACATTGTACATTTGTTAATTAAATTTTGGATGAGTGTTTTACTTTTGGAAAAGCCGGCATAACTTGGCCCATTAGTGTATAGTGAAAAGTGTGACGCTTAAGAAAACATGAATACACACACTAGCACAATGATTTGAGAGAATAAGGAAATGTTGTGATTTTATTTTGTTTAGATCAGTTTATTTAGTAACAGAAATTGTCATAATTTATTTATTTTGTTTTGTTTTAATAAAATAAACAAAAAAAATAATTATTTTTAACCTAAATTTTTCTTAAAAAAAAACAAATTTCAATACATAGACTTTTTTTATTTATTTCTTTGAAGACCCTTTAACTAACAATTATTTATAAACTACCCTTACGATACAGAAATTCTATCATTCCTAATTTTAAACTTTTTAAATGCACATCACCAAAATAAAATTTTTTAAAATTGTATTAAAAAAACAATTATTTTGAAATATCTTTTAACAATATTGAAAAAAATTCTTTTATTTCCTTCTCCGTAATTTATTTTTGATAATCTTTCATACCCCCTCACCATGGGTAATCTTGGCCATGACATGTTCCTATTGGACTGTCCCACCTACGAAGATTATTTGGATACATTTATTACCCGTAATGATATACGTTTTATACGCAACATACGTTTTTGTCGCATGCTCGTCGAATTGGGTTATAGATCGCCAGCTGAAATCTATACGCCCAAGCAATTTGAACAACGTAAAAATTCTGTGTTGGAATCTTTATGGCCGACTAAAAAATCAACTATTTATTTTAGTGATAAATTGAAATCAAACGATCCGGTGTTAAGGGAATTGGCAGTAAGAGAGAAGCCAAATATTCAAAAGAATATATCGGTAATAGAAATTTAGAAAAGGAATTTTATTTTAATATCCAATGAAGTTAGGTACTATTATAATTTATTTATAATAGATTATAATGCTTCAGAGTAGAATATTATCGAATTATGAAGTGTTCTAATATATTACACTAAAATGCATTAAAATACATAGTAATCACATTATAATGTATTAGATTACACTATAATGCGACTATAGTGTACTAGTGTAAATTATAATAGGAATATAATGTATTATCAAAGGATTATAATGTGTTAGAACACGTTATAATGGGATTACAATGTACTAAAATATATAGAAATATTATTATAATGTATAAGAATATATTATAATCGGAGCATAAAATATTAGAATACTTTATAATCCAATTCTAATATATAAAATAAGAATGCATTATAATAGGATTATAAATTGAAATAACACACTACAATAGAATTATTATGTATTAAAATACATTATAATTAGATTATTATGAATCAGAGTACATTACAATAGGATTATAAAGTATTAGCATACATTACAATCAAATTATAACATATAAGGTTACGTTATATTCGAATTATAATATATAATAGAATGAGATTATAATACATTAAGTTATATTATAATCACACTATAATGTATTATAATATATTTTAATCGGACTAGAAAGTTAAATAATACATCGAATTGTAGTATACAATAATGCATTATAATCATATCTTAATGTATGAGAATGCATTATAATCGGATTTTAATGTATTATAATACATTACAATCAGATAAAAAAAATTTAAAAAAAGTAATTCTAGTAATCTAGAATTGTATTAGAGCATAAATTATTACAATACATTATAATCGAATTATAATATAGCAAAATATGGATTGTAATATATATAGTCGGATGAATCTATATTGCATGCACTATATTAATATATTAATCTATATAATGTATTAGAAAACATTTTAATTATATTATAATTGTTTTCCAAATATATTATAATCCTACTATAGTATATTTTAACAAATGATATTTCATTCTTGATTATGTTATTCATTATAATCCAACTATAATATTCTAAAGAATATATCCTTCCTTCTAGACCATTATCTACATCAAACATCGCCTTAAATCTGGCTTCGAAGTTTCCGGTTACATTGACTACGAGTACAGTTTACGTCAAGCCAATTTACGTTTGGAAGCTCATCTCAATTGGGCTGCCATCTTCGAAAAACAAGCACCTCTTATACCCAAAACCAAACATCTAAGCTTTTTCGATTGGCACAAGGGCATAGTTCACTATAATGATTCAGAAAACTATGCTGTAGTACATGATATCGAAAATGGCCTAATATTTATGCATAAAGGTGACCATAAGAAAATTTGTGTTGATATATCGACAGAATTATACAGAAAAAACTGTACAAGGTCTATGGTATTCTCAGAGAAATATGGTTATGTTATATTTTATGATCATGTTATAAGAAAGAAAATATAAGGAAAATTGTGTAGAATATTTAGAGGATGAAGAATGGGAAATAAACGTGAACATGTGTGCGGTTTTGTTTGATTTAATTTTTGTTGATAAACAAACGAATATTTGGCTTAAATCAAAATTCAATGGCAATAATGCAAAACTTTAATGTTTATTTTTAGTTGTATAGAATATGATGATCACAACAGAAAAGGTATAAAATACATAAAACGTATTATGGGGCTGCATAAAATTTTAGATAAAATGGAGGTCAAAAGAAAATTTTCTTATTCACATTATTTATTTTTTTATTATTATTATTTTTTTTGTCTTTTTTTCTTATTGTATTTTCTATGCCGTGTCTTTTGTTTCGATTTTTAAGTGCATTTTGTCAATTAATTTTAATCAAAAACCAAATGAAATGCGCAAAATAAAAACATAATCATTTGCATTATAAAATAAGAAAAATCATTTAAATTTAGACCTTAGCTGCAAACAGACAACGAAAGAAATTACGTTCATAAATTTTTGGTTTATATTTTGTGGTTTTTAACACCAGAATAAAAGAAAATTTGTTTATTACATCATCAAAAGATTTTCAATTTTTAATAAAAATATGTTAAATGTTATTAAAAAAAATTCAAATTGTTATAAAATTTAAACGAATTTAAAAAATACAATATGTTCTTGTTAAAGTTTTTACTATTAACTACAATTTTTAAACGAATAAATGCTCAACCTCAGTTCAATATTGGCAAGTTTTAAAAATTTTGTCTGCTTTGTTATATAGGGTATTTTGTTAACTTTTAAAAATTTTCTTTAGGTGCCATTTTTGATGCTCCGAAAACAGAATTGGAAACGGCATTCCTTTCTGCCGTCGATCGAGCCAATATCCAAGAACGCAGTTTTGAGTTGATACCCATAGTGGTTTATGCCAGTAACGACGATAGTTTTAAAATGGAAAAAACCGGTGAGTTCAAGAAAGGCTTATAAATGTTTTAACTTATAAAATAAATGTTTTTTCCCTTAGTATGTAATTTAATTTCTCAAAAAGTTATAGCCATATTTGGTCCAAACTCAGGAGAAAGTTGTGGTAAGTAAAACATTATTTCGTTAAGCAAAATGTTAGATTTTAATTTCCTTTTCTCTATAGATATTGTCGCCTCGATTTGCAATACTCTTGACATACCCCATGTCACATACGATTGGACACCCAGTGAAGATTTAGCCGAAAAACCTTTTAGAAGTATGTCTTTAAATCTTCATCCAGATAATATACTTTATTCTCAGGGTTTGGCAGAAATAGTACGAAGTTTTGGTTGGCGCTCCTATACTTTGGTATATGAAACTGAAAAGGGTATTGAAGACTTAAACTACTCTTTTTCAACTTAATGTTTACAAATATTATTTTAGAGTTACTACAACTACAAGATATTATACAAATTGGAGAACCCACAAGTAATCCCACCACTATAATACAGCTGCCAGCTGATACCAACGATTATCGTCCCTTCATTAAGGGTATTAAAACATCATCCGATAATTGTTTAATTCTAAACTGTGCTGTAGACAAAATTCCCACAATATTGAAGCAGGCTAACGATTTAAAAATGTTGGGAGAATATCAGGTTAGAGCAATTAACTTTAGTTTACACTTAAGACCAGTCTACAGTTTAAACTATAGACTATAGTCTACAGTTTGTAGTATAGGCTATAGTCTACAGTTTGTACTATAGACTATAGTCTATAGTTTGTGCTATAAACTACAGTCTACAGTTTTTAATATAAACTACAGTCTACAGTTTTTACTATAGACTATAACCTACAGTTTCTACTGCAGACTATCTTCTACGTTTATACTATAAGCTATAGTCTATAGTTTGTTCTATAGACTACAGTTAATACTTCAGACTATATTCTACAAATTAAACTATAGCCTATAGTCTATAAACAACACTACGGACTATAGTTTATAGATTATACTATGGACTATAGTCTATAATTTACACTATAGTCTATAGTTTTCACTATAGTCTACAGTTTGCACTATAGACTACAATTTACACTACAGACTATAGTTCACAGTTTAAACTATAGTCTATAGTTTACACTATAGTTTACAGTTTACACTATAGACTATAGTCTACAGTTTACACTATAGACCAACTGCTCTCAAATGGGGGTCCGCGAGCCACAAAGGGTTCGTAAGTACATTCGTGGGGGGTCGCTAAGAGATCCTGAAAAATATTCTTGAAATCACAATTTTTTAATATAAATTATTTAAAAGTTTAAATTGAAATGGAAATGGAAAGATCCCCAAATTAAAGGCAAAAATAACATTTTTTTTAATGAGTTATTTTAAGAATCAACTAGCACCAGCTGTAAAAAAAACAATATAGGAATCCGTGCTTTGCTTCGATTGAAAATATTATGGTTAATAAAGGTAAACTTCCCTATGTGGCAGAAAAAACAATTAATTAAAAAGATAAATAGTTCACTTTATTTTGATGAAACTAAAGATTTTTCATAAAGTCGTTTCGGTGCCTTTTCCGAATTTTAACCATAGAATAATATTAAAATTTGCTCTAATGGTGCGACCCTTCAATGCTGAGTATACTAAACTATTATTTCGCTGAGAAGTTTGCGAGGTATAAAAAGAAAATTTGCTTAAACGACTTTATAATTTAAAGACGGAAAAATCCTTTCAATATGAATATCAAAAATAGTTGAAATATAATTCATGTATTAAATTTAATTTTAGATCAACAGATTTCAAAGCATTTTAGTTGAAATATCAAAGTTTATCCGTTTGTTGTCTCCAAAGACCTAAAACTATACATTTTGATGTGAAACTATCTTTTTTGTGGATGCAGAGAATGATATGCAGCATTATTCGAAAAATTCTCTAAATATTAAAGATCTGATGAAGCAAAAACAATGTAACAATTGTTAATATTATTTTTAAATTATTTTATCTTTACATAACATTTTATCAAATTGTTAAACTAGTCAAAGTTGCAGTGGGTCGCGCCTCCATTACAATGTCAAAAGGGGGCCGCGCAGCAAAATTTTGTGAGAACTATAT
This sequence comes from Protocalliphora azurea, assembly GCA_932274085.1. Lineage (NCBI taxonomy): Eukaryota > Metazoa > Arthropoda > Insecta > Diptera > Calliphoridae > Protocalliphora > Protocalliphora azurea. Next base: position 14,009,305 of record OW026520.1, on the reverse strand, counting down.
TCTGTAGTGTAAACTGTTTCCACCAAGGATGGAAATTTTAGTACTATTATATTTTTTCAGTCATTTTTAATATAATAATACCGCAGTACGCCCACGACCTATTTGGTACCTTTTGTTTTCTGATCAGGTCTTAGAGCTATCAGTCAAATAACTTTAAATTTTATATTTTTCATGAATTATATATTAATCAGACAATTTAGTACTTTTAATTTCCTAAAAGTACCATTTTGACTCAATAATTTGTACTGATTTGCATTAAAGACTTTATTCTTTATTCCTAATAAAATTCCAGAGTATTTTCTTACCCATTTTGGATACTCACACGTTGGACTTACAACAGTTCTATGAAGTTGGTGCCAACATTACTACTGTACGTTTAATGGATCCTACGGATTATCAGATAAAAAATTTAGTTAGAGATTGGGAAGATCGTAAGAAAAAAGATGGAGAATATTATCGGGTTGATCCTGATCAAGTTAGGGTAAAAATTAAAATTCTTGACTTAATAAACAAATATTTGTATAATGAAAACTAATCCTAGACCGATATGCTTTTGATAAGTGATGCAGTAGCAATATTTGTTAAAGGTTTAGCTGAGCTTAATATTGTCGAGGAGCTCGAACCGCCACAACTACAGTGTCGTAGAAATAAAGCCTGGAATGAAGGCAGAAGAATTATAGAATTTTTAAAAAGTGTAAGTTTTATTATTTTCTTATGAAACCAATTATTTTATTAATAATTTTTTTTAAATTTTCTAGCGCTCTGGCGAAGCTATATCAGGACGTATTGATTTCAATCAATATGGCCAGAGAAATTTTTTTACTTTACGTACCATGGAAATAACTAATACCGGTCTTTTAGATTTAGCTACCTGGGATCCTGTAAACGGTTTCGATCTGTTGGGTGATGATGATGCCAGTGATATACGTGTGGGCATTAAATTACAAAATAAAACTTTTATTATTACTTCACGCACAGGAGCTCCATTTTTAATGGAAAGGTAAATATGTTAAATACATATAAAAAGTTATACCAAATCTTATTGTCTCTATTAAATAAAAAAGAGTGCCCAGCGATGGTGAAATCTTGACTGGGAATGCTCGCTATGAAGGCTATTCTATGGATCTTATAGATGCTATAGCCAAATTGTTAAATTTCAAATATGAATTTCAGTTGGCACCCGATGGCAAATATGGTAGTTTAAATAAGGTTACCAAAACATGGGATGGTTTGGTTAAACAGTTGCTGGATGGAGTAAGTTAAGATACGTACATATTCATTAATTTTTTTTCTTATTATTTTTTCTTTTTTCAGAATGCTGATTTGGGTATTTGTGATTTAACCATGACTTCTGCCCGACGACAAGCTGTAGATTTTACTCCACCTTTTATGACTTTGGGCATAAGTATTTTGTATATGAAACCAGAAGTTAAACCGCCCAATTTGTTTTCATTTCTTTTACCCTTCTCCAAAGACGTATGGATCTATATGGCTACTGGCTATTTGGGTGTTTCATTGTTGTTGTTTATATTGTCGCGTATGGCTCCAGAGGATTGGGAAAATCCTCATCCTTGCAAAGAACCTGAGGAATATGAAAATATTTGGACTATAACAAATACGACATGGTTGACAATGGGTTCGATTATGGGTCAAGGATGTGATATATTGCCGAAGTGAGTTTAGAAAATATTAGAATGCATTTTAATTCGATTATAACATATTATAATTTAATTATAATTTATTTAGAATATATAATAATGCATTATAATTTAATTTTATTATTTCATTATTTTGTAAAGCATTATAGCTTGACTATAATATATTTGAATGCGTTATAATTTAATTATATTTTTTAATTAATTATAACTTGGTTATAATATTTTGTGATACATTATAAATTGATTATAATAAAATATAGTGCATTATAAATATTATAATATATTATAGTGCATTATAACTTAATTGTAGCACATTTTACTACATTTTAATATTTTATAAAGCATTATAACTTATTTATAAAACATTATAATGCATTATAATTTAATTATAATATACTGGCGTATAAGCCTGCCAATGCTAGAAAAAAATTGCAATATAATAATGAAATGCACAAAAAGATTCCAAAATCTGAAAAAAATTATGAACAACTTTTTGACACTTTTCCTCTCCCTAATCGAAATTAGAAATTAGATCCGTTAGAATATTACTTAAAGTATTAAAAGGTGAAATTGTTAAAAAAAAAGGATTTAAAGAAATAACCGGCATAAATTCGCTCCCTGATTGAAATAAAAAATCAGTTTCCGGTGGAATTTGGAGAGCAAACAATGATTATGGCCAATTTAAATCAAAACCGACTTTTAAAAATATTACAACGAATAGTTTTATAACTAAATGGAATTTTAATTTTCTACGTCGTCTAGGAGCTTCAGAAAGCTCTGTAAAAGGAAATTATATATAAATCCAATTATCTCCGCTTCCTGATAGAAATTTTAAAATCTGACTCCGTCGTGACGAATAGTTATATAAGTAAGCCGTAGTAAAGAGAAAAAATGCTTAGGAAATTATATATAACTCCAACAATCTCCGCTCACTGACAGAAATTTCAAAATCTGGATTCGTTGGGATTTGCAGTATTATAAGTAAGTCGAATTTTAATTTTTTACGTCGTCTGGAAGCTTCATAAAGCTCAAGGAAGAGAAAACAGGTATCGGATATTATATATATAAATATCTCCGCCCCCTGATAGAAATCAAATTCTGGCTCCCTTAGGATTTGTAGGATGAATAGATTTTTAAGACGAATAGAATAGTATACAAGTGTGTCGGATTTTAACATTCTATATAACCTGGGAGCTTCAGAAAGCTTTGGAAAGAGAAAATAGGCTTAGGAAATTATATATATATATATATATATATATATATATATATATATATATATATATAAATTACAAATCATTATTATTAAATTAAAATATTTTATAAAGTATTATAACTTCATTATAAAATATCATAACGCATTATAATTTAATTATATGTCGAGGGCTTATATTCAAAACCCTCTATCTCAGGATTTCATGAAACTGCATTTTTGATGCCATTATATTATCTATAATAACCCTCATCAATGATATAAATTTTAAATGAAAAATCTTAGTTTTTCTAATTTTATCAACGTTTTTGTATTCCTCTATCTTACAAAACAAATATTTTATATTTATTTTTTAGTGCAAAACCCTCTACTTATTTTATTTTTTGGCAGTTTAAATATAATATATCAATCCTGACTAATTCATACATGCTGAATAAGAGTCTGGCTATAAAATTTAAATCGGTTGAAAAGTTCGTTAGATATACAATAAGAAATATTCACTTTGTATGGCGGCTACTACCCACTGTAAAGCTCTTCTACCTATTTTCATATCAATTGTACAACTTGAAAGAAAATTATTCTCAGAAAATCTCGATACTTTCACTGCAATAGTTTCTTAGATATGCGATAATTAAGTTATGACTCTTGATAAGGAAATTATTCCCGCTCAATTTTTGAAACTTTTCTCTAATAGTTTTTCATTTAAGCGATAAATAATTTTTAAATAAATTATTAATTAATAATTATTTTGTTTATATGAATTATATTGCTTTTTTAAATTATTATCGAGTTTAAAAACTTTAAAAATCATACATTAAATGATAATAAAATGTATTTTTTTTTTTACAATGCAAAATCCTCTATATCGTTATTTTATTTATACACATTGAATATTTTAAAAGTACAAAACCCTTTATCTCTCTTTAAAATTGCCAATATTGTAAAATGTTAAAAATAAAAATGAAATTTTTTTTGAATACTTACAAAATGAGAGAAATAAACAGTTTTTTGCTCTCCTGAAAAGTTGTGTTTTTCGAAATAGACGGGTTTGAATATAGGCCATTGATGTCACATTACATTATAATTTAGTTTTAATATATTATAGTGTATCATAATTTAATTATAATATATTTTGCTACATTATAACGGGATTATATTGTATTATTCAGCACTATAATTGGATTATATTTTATAATGCATTAGAATTTAAGTTAACATTTTAAAAAGCATTATAAGCTGATTATAAAATATTATAACGCATTATAATTGGATTATAATATATTGTAATATATTAAAATTAAGTTGCATTATAATATTTTATAAAACATTATAACTTGATTATAAAATAGTATAATGCATCATAATTTATTGTAGAGAATTATAATTTAATTACAATATAGCATATTGCATTGCAATTTAATAATAATAATAATAATAATAATAATAATAATAATAGTAATAATATTTTATTATAATTCATTATAATTTAATTGTAATAAATTATACTACATTAAAATTTCATTATTACATATTATAATGCATTATAATTTGATTATAATTTATTTTAATGTATTCTAATTTAAACAATCTAATTATAATATATTATAACACATTATAATTTAAATTAGAGATTTTATATCTCATTATAATTTAATTTTAATGTATTATAACACCTTATCATTCGAGTTTCTTTTATTATTATTATGCTCTACATTCTAATTACAATTTATCTTCACCAGAGCCTCTTCCACCCGTTTAGTAACCGGTATCTGGTGGTTCTTCGCTTTGATGATGTTAAACTCTTACACAGCCAATTTAGCAGCTTTCCTCACCATGTCACGAATGGGCTCATCCATCAGTAGTGCTGAAGATTTGGCTGCCCAAAATAAAATTAAATATGGAGCCGTTTTGGGTGGCAGTACAATGTCATTTTTCAAAGTATTTCATTTAAAATACCATTAAATAAACCCGAAATATTTTAAATATTTTTTTTCCAGGAATCAAATTTCACCACTTATCAACGTATGTGGGCCGCTATGGAATCTGATATGTCGGTAATGACCCAAACTAATGCCGAAGGAGTGGAACGCGTCCTTAAGGGTAAACGTTTATATGCTTATTTAATGGAATCTACTTCACTGGAATATATAGTGGAAAGAAATTGTAGTCTAGTGCAAATAGGAGGATGGTTAGATTATAAAACCTATGGCATAGCCATGCCATTTAGTAAGTATAAATTACTATTGGGTCATCAGTAAATTAAATAATCAATATTATTAATTACTTTACACAAAAGATTCCCCCTATCGCAAACAAATAAGTGGCGCTGTTCTTAAACTGGGTGAGGCGGGCACTCTGGCTGAGTTGAAAAGAAAATGGTGGAAAGAAATGCATGGTGGTGGCAAATGTGAAAAGACTGCTGCAAGCTCTAGTGATACTCCTGAGTTGGATTTGGAAAGTGTGGGTGGTGTATTTTTGGTTTTAGGTTTGGGTTTGTTGTGTGCTATAATGATAGGTCTAGTGGAGTTTTTGTGGAATGTTAAGACCGTGGCGGTAGATGAAAAGGTATTTAAGATTTTAGTTCACTATAGCTCTCAAATAAAACTATTTAATTTTTTAGTTAACCCTTATGGAAGCCCTTAAAGTTGAAACTTTGTTTGCTTTAAAGTTTTGGATAGCCACTAAACCTGTTCATGCCAGTTCCGCCGATTCTAGCTCTAGTTCCAGCTCATCATCTTCCTCTTCGTCACGTTCTAAATCTTCCAAGTCCGGAGGTCTATCCATTTCTCATAGTTTAAAATCTATAAAAAGTTCTATACCTGAAACTGTTAGATCTTCGGTACATGAAAAACTTAGAAAAATTGGTTCTATATTTTCATTGAAATCTGCAAAATTGGATAAATCAGAAAATGAAATTGAAGCTCCTCCGGTTTTGGTCATACAACCAAAACCACCAGTGGCTACACAAGATAAAGCAATACAAATTAAGCTAAAGCGTGAACCAGTAGAGGAGAATGGAACAACTCAGCAGCAGCATCATCACCAACATCATCAACAACGGCAACAAGAAAAGGAACAAACGGAAGAACCAGAACCGGCAAATGAGAATCAACATCGCCATGAGCACAAAAGTCGTAAACGAGAAAGTAAAATAAGTTCGAAAAGTCATACGAATGTTTAAGATTTCGATATTAAGTATAATGGAAATTTAATTTAAATTTTGAATTGTATTAAATCTAAAATGTTGAATGAAAAATTTAAATAAACGGAAATTTAGATTCAGTTTAACGAAAATATATGTTTGTTTTTGTGGAAATGAAATTGTTGGATAAACGTATGTTAATTCTTTTTATCATAAGTTCATAAAGTATTATAACTCATATGCATTATAGCGTATTATAACGCATTATAATTCGATTAAAAACTATTGCAAAACATTCTATTATAATGCATTCAAATTCGATTATAATTAATTATAAAGCTTTATAATCTACGACAAATCATTATATGTATTATAACTCGATTATAATATATTATAATGCCTTATAATTCGATTATAATGTATTATAATGCATTATAATTCGATTATAATATATTCTAATGTATTATAATTTGATTATCAGATATTTTAATTCCATTATAATATATTATAATGCTTTATAATTCAGTTATGTAATGTATTATAAAGGATTGTTATTAATATATAATATATTATACCGTGTTATAATAATGTAATGCATTGTAATTTGATAAAGATACATTATAATTCGATTATAATTTATTAACGTGTTATAATTAGATTACAATGCAATATATATATATATATATATATATATATATATATATATATATATACTGCCTGCTACTTGAATAAGGAATCACATTTTTTAACTTTTATTAAGTATATCTCCTAAACTAAAGTTCAGAAAAAAATAATTTTTTGCGCAACCAAATTTCAAACTGTTGGCTTTCCTGAAGAAATAAAAAATATACATATTTTGTTATACTAAAATTATGCATTTATTCAAAGACATGTATTTCTGTGGTACTATTTCGTGTGTCACTTGAATAAGGAATTCTTTTAATATTAATCAGGAACGCTATGATTTGAATTTTTAATTTGATAGTTTTTAAATAGTTTTTATTCAAAATGGGACGTGGTAAGGTTCTTAATAACTCTGAAAAAGAAAAAATTCTGATTTTGAAATCTCAGGGTCAGAATCCGGTCCAAATAGCCAAAAACATTAATAGAGGAAAGATAGTTGTGTAAAATTATTTAAATAACGTGGAAATAACATGAAAGGACGGAAGAAAATGCCAACAACTACAAAAGAAACACGAAAAATTCTTAGAATTGCATCAAATTCTGCCATGGCGGTATCAAAAATACGTGAAAAAAGTGGAGTCAGTGCCAGTCTAAGAACAGTGCACCGTATTTTAAAGTCGTGCCCATACATAGTCCGACGAAAACTGCAAAAAAAAAACCATCACGTAATGAAAAACGCAAATCATAACGTCTACAATTTACCAAAAATACAATGACATGGTCCGACAAAAGGTTTAAAGTTGTATTTTTCATTAAAAAAGTTTAATATTGATGGTCCCGATGGGTATAACTATTACTTCCATGACCTAAGTAAGGAGGAATTATTTTTGAGTCGCAGACACAGGCGAGAGATCGGAATAATGGTATGTGTTGCCATTTCGTATTATGGTACCATAGAATTGGTTATTGTATCCAACAAAATGACTGCAACGACTTACAAAAACATTGTGGAGGAAGCATTTCCAAAATTTAATGATTTTTTTGGTCCCATACCTTGGACGTACCAACCGACAACGGTCCAATTCATACCGCCAGAGCAATAAAACAATGGATTAATCAACAAGGTGTTCAACTTTTGGATTGACCCCCATATTTACCAGACCTGAATCCAATGGAAAATGCCAGGGGTTGGCTTGCAAGAAAGAAGGAGGAAAACAATTTGAGACGATAGAATCCTTAAAGGATGCAATAACGGAAGCATGGAGTTCAATTTCGCTAAATTACTTAGAGTAATTATACAAGTCGATGCCAAATCGCATTTTTGAGGTTATTTCTAAAAATGGTGGCAGTACTCATTACTAATTGAATGCTAGAAGATAATAACTTTCATTTTTATAACCTAAAATTTCAAAATAAATTACAGTTTACTTAGTTTTAAAATATTCCTTATTCAAGTGACATGAAAAAGTACCACAAAAATATATGTCTTTAAATAAATGCATAATTTTAGTTAACAAAATATGTATGTATATTTTTTGTTTCTTCAGGAAACTAAAGTCAACACTTTGAAGAGGAGATATAAATACTTAATTAAAGTTAAAAAAATATGATTCCTTATTCAAGTGACAGGCAGTATATATATATAATATTTATCATTATAATTTGATTATATTCATTATTCATTATAAATCAATAACAATTTTATGCAAAGTGACTATAACGTATAATAACATATTATATTATATATATATTATTATATATATAATATATATTATTATATATAACAATGTTATCACATTAAATTTTAATTTAAATATGAATAATTATGAATTTTTTTTCTACCGTTTTGGAAAAATTTTAAATAAAATACTTCAAATGCTTTCTGTTTTGCATCGTCCTTCATCTTTTTTTATTTAATTTATGTCCAGTTGTTATATTTATAATTATAATTTCACAAGTTAATATAATTTGTTAGACATTACACAAGTATTTTTATTGACTAAAAACTGAGTGTAAACATTTACTAAATAATAAATTATACATTTTACATTTATAAGGTACATCTGAAATTTTTTTTAAGAGTTTCTTTTATTTAATTACATCAATTAAAATTTAAGTATTGTTTTTTATAGATAAATTTAATTTATTTGAAAACTTTAGAAAAATAAAATGAGATTGTCTTGATTAATTAAAATCTTGTTACAAGAGAAATATTAAGAAGAACTTAATCAATCTCAAATAATTACATTTAATTGAGAATTAAAACAATAGCTTTTAAAGGCTAAGAGACCATTTGTGGAATTAATACAGAAACTTTGAAACCAATTAATAAATTTAATAATTTCCTTTTTAATGCGATTTTAAGAGAGCATTATCTATATATATATATATATATATATATATATATATATATATATATATATATATACACTCATATATATATATCTATATATATATATATATATATGTATATGCATATATATATATATATATATATATATATATATATATATATATATATGAGTGTGTGTGTGTGTGTATATATATTAATAAATTTTTATTTATGATTATTTAATTTAATTTCAACTAATTTGAACTTTTGTTTAAAGTGTTTTATTCTTAGATAAAAGTTGCAAACTTAAAAAAAAAAACAAAGATAAAATAATAATAAAATTTATATTAAATGCTAACTCATATAACTAATAAATTAAGCTAATTATTATTTTTTTCCTTTAAATTAAATTAAAATAATATAAATTATTAAAAAAAATACTAAAAAAAGCTTTTTTCAAAATTTTAACTTGTTCAGTTAAAATTATTGCAGAAAACTTATTTATTTTAATAACATATTTTAATATTTTAAGTATTATAATACCTATAATAGTTTTTTTAATGTAGTTTTTTACATTTTTTTATATATTTTTTTTTTTTTTTTGAGATTTTTTATGTTTAAATATTTTAATATTTTTTTAAATTCTTTTTTGTTTTGGTTTTTAAAAATTCTTTATTTCATTATGTCATGTTTTGATCCTTTAAACGCTGAGCCTTTGCTTGGATTTTATGTCAATCTTTAGCTGCTATAGCTACAGGAGGAAATTGTCGCTCATCATACAATTTAGTAGGCGTGTCAATGGCATCACAGAGTTTTCGAAATTTGGCAGAATCTGCTGAAAGAAAAAAAAATAAATAAATCTAAAAAGGATCAAGTGGTATGTTTAAATACAGTAATTATTGGAATTACAATTATATAGTTTTAAAATTTTAATTAAATGTTTAAAGCAAACGTGTATGTAGTTAAGAGAAATGTTAATCAGAAAATATGAATTATGTAATTAATGAGTTAATAAAATAATCACAATTATTTCGATAATTATAATTTATATGAATTTTAGCATCGATTTTTTACAGCATATTTTGATCCTAACAATATATTTTTTCCATATTTTGGGCTTAACAGCATATTTTGTTATATTTTCATAGAAAATCCTTATTTTAGAACATATTTTAGCAATTTAACTGGTATATTTTTATACATTTCTTGCTTAGGAGAATAATTTTGCATATATTACGCCAAAGAGCATAATTTTGCATATTTTACACTTTATAGAAAAATTTTGCATCTATAAATTATTAGAAATTTTGTAATTTCCTGATACAATGTATTAGCTTTGAATGTTTTTAAGTGCAAAAAGAAAATATCTTTTATCAATTGCTAATAAAAATCAAGTTATTTTTAGCATGAATAGCAGATAATTTGAAATTAAGAGAGAAAAATAATTAAGAGCACAGTTTTTAATTTTAAGCGCATATGTTCCGATTTTAAGAGCATTTTCAGAACATATTTTTGGTCGCCCTGTTTATTTATATAGTTTATTTATTTTATTTATTTCTTATTTATTTATTTATTTATTTATTTTTTATTGCTAAGACTAATTCTAAGACTAATTTACAATTTAGAAGCACTAGCAGCTTTCGATAATTGTTCTGTCCAATAATGTTTAATATTTTTTGGGACAAATTACTTTTGTTATTCCCTTTTTAAATTAACAAAATTTTGAATTTAGCATATCTTAAACTCTATAAACCAATTAAATTAAAATTTTGTTAGTTTACATACCATTTTAATAATATTTTAATGTTTGTTTATTTGTTATTTCCTCCATAAGTGATAAAATAATGAAAAAAATTAGGTCTTAATACCTGTCAAAGTAGTATTCACCATTTGTTCGGAACCCTTTAGAATGCCAGCATATGAATTATCTGATGAGGGATCAGGATTTTCTATAATAACACTAACACTACTCATGGAACTTGATTTACTGTGTGGCGAGGGCGATGACGACGAAGAGTCCTTGGAATGTTGTGAGTCAACTGAAATATTGGGTGATTTAGCTTCTGAGAAACCGGAAGATGGATTTGTGTTGGGTGTAGTGGGTAACATGCCAGATAAAGAGATTTTGTCCATACTATCGGAGAGATTAAGTTCTAAAAGAAGAATTATTAATGTTAGTTTTACTTTGCTGCTTATTGGAACCCAAAATCGTACCTATTACTCCTTCTAGTGTATAACGCAAATCATGAACATGCAATAGCTTACAAGGTCCCCCTTTTTCGCCATTAAAATCGTACACATAAAGGAAACCATCTTCACAAGCCATTAGTAGACGTAGTTCTTTTTGTATACGTGCCAAACCACATACGTGTTTAAGACCCGGTTGTCCTAATACCGCTGTAGCGAAAGCTCTATCTTGGGCCAATACATCACCTATTTGAGAAGGTATCAGATAAGAGGATACCGCCTTTGAAAGATAGCCACTCATAGACCAGGAATTATTTGAGGTTGTAGAGGCAGGTTGTTGATTGCTGAAAGAATTTACAGCAGAGGAAGTTTCAGTTATTGTAGTACTGGCAGATGAAGTTTTCGCCTTTGTTGCATTGCTAGTAGCTTCATCCTTAGATGTTGAGCTTGAAGGAGTTACAATTGTATTAGATTTTTTTGATTCATCAGGTCCTAAAAAAAGTTTATGTAAATTAAAAATCTAGTTATTATTTTATTCCTCCTTACCTATACTTGACTTTCTTTCCGCGGACTCCAGTGTCTTGGTATCAATTTTAAATATATGCACGGTTTCTGTATTCGAAGAAGCACATAGAAAATCTCCTGTAGTTGAAAATACCAAAGAGGCTATTCTTACACACCTCTTAACGCCACGACGAAACTCTTGTACTCTCTGACCATTTTTAACACAAAATACACGTATCACAGTACCACGCTCCGAAGCAGTCGCCAACATAGTGCCATTTGGTGAAAAATTCAAGGCTGACAGTGCTGTATCATGAGCCTTAATTGTTAGACCTGTTTTTAATTTATTAGCATTGAAAATACGTAACTCTCCGCTAGTCGTGCAGATGGGAAATGCCAAATGTGAATTCAGGGATAATGAACACAAGCCATATTCATTTGGTGCTATATTCTCAATGGAATGTAAGATCTTCATGTCACGTATATCGTGAATGTGAATACTTTCGGCTAGGCAAACGACTAAACGATAACGATTCATACGCACGCACAAAATATCCGATGGATAGACACAATTGCAAATATCTTGTTTCTTTTTGAAATGTAGCATCTTTAAGCAGTTGGGTTTTTGTTGAGTGACCAGCACTACTAGGGAACTATTAAATAGCCTCTCGACAATGCGTATTTGTTCGGTATTGTCCTTAGCGAAAATTTCATCGATTTTATCGCTTGCATTGATGGTGAACAAACGAAAACCATTTTTGCTCAACACGGAGATGGAGCTGAAATGGGAATGTGAGAGAGAAAAAATGACTTTAGTGGAAATATAAAAAATAATAAATTTTTTCCTGTACTAAAAAAAATTTAAATGATTTAAAATTTTAGATCAAATCAAGAAAAAAAGTGTAATTTCGATTAATATTTAGTATTCTAAGTCGCACTTAAAAAAGTATTAAATTCCGATAGCATATCATATAAATAATGCATAAAAAATCGTACATAATTGAATCGAATATAATATTATATTGGTTCCCATAAATCTTTTCTAAAAATGAACCATTTACATTGACAAATTTAAGAAGATTTTTATTTTAATTGTTAATATTCATGAATGAACTAATTTACATTTAAAGAAAAATATATAAAAAATGCTGAAAATAGTTCTAAATCTCCTTTCAAAAAAAAATCGTCAAATTTGGGACAAAAAATTGATAATGAATATATCATATTCATTATTAAATATCCAATACCAGAATAGAGTGTGGCTATCAGAAAGTATTTACTTAAAATGCAATCAAAACATTTAAAATTTGTTCATTCATATATCTAGTTTTTTCTGTACACTTTTAAATAATAAAATTTTAATTTGTCAATGTTGTATAAAGTTTTCATTTCACACAACAGAAATAAGAATTTTTCTCACCAGAGATAACACATTTTTTACCATAGAACATTATTATTATTATTATATTTATTAATTTTCGAGTTCACCAAAAACTAAAATGATTTTTTTACTTCATTTCGAAATGCTAAAATATACTTTTAGAATTTTTTTTTAAGTGGTTTGTTTGTTAAAGAGGTGTATATAAGTTTTTCCAACCCCATCAAATAATAGCAAATTTTCAGATTATTCCAAACACATTCCTATTTATTTTAAGAATTGCCATTTTTGGAGAAAATTGGATTGATTAAATCAAAGTTTTTGCACTAAAATTAAAAAAATGTATTCAAAGACAACAGTTTTATGAATTAAGTCTTGGAAAAAAAGCTATTACGAATATGGAATTTTAAATGTACATAAAATTATAACGCCTACTTCTATAATAAAAACATCAATTTTAAATTTGATTCAAAATATAATTATTTCTGCTGAAGTTAAAATATTAAAAAAAAAAAAAAAACAAATATGAACCTTTTTGTTACTCTTAATCAAAATTAGATTTTAATTTGAAAAATTATCTAAAAAGAGCGCTAAATAGAACCAATTCCTTTAATTTTGGTTCAATTTAGGGCTTTTTATCGCGTTTTGGATTTTTTTCCTGCCCGTTTTGGTTACAAATAGTTGACAACGCTGTTTGTTATTAATAAAATTGAATTTATTAGCTTTTCTTAAAATACATTTTTTGTTTTTGATTTTATTAAATAAAACGGCAACAGGGCTGTCAGACGTTGTAATTTTTAATTGTTTTTGGCGACTGGCGATATATAATATGGTGGCGATTTGTTTGGCTAATTTTTAAAATTTGATTAAATAGGCAATTGTGAAGAAAAACTGTTAAATTCTCTTACTAGTGATCGACTATTTTTAGTGTTTGCCTATCTTGTAAAATTAAGAACCTTAATTTGTAAATAGCTTCAACTTATTTTACGAAATTTTATCCCCAAAAAATATATTTTACAATATTTATGTATTAAATGTTTGATAATTTGTTTTCATCTTTCAAATTTATTAAGGATTTTAATGACTTCGGTCACAATGAAATAAACGTTCATAAATAAATTAATTCTTTGAAACAATTTATAAGTTTAATAGGACCAATGTTGTTATATAATGTTAGAATTATTATTTTAAAAAATATAATAAAGTCTAATAAATTTTAAAAATTGATGACCTAAAAGGAGTTATATGTCAGAAAAGTGTATTTTAAGTTGTTTTTTTTTTTATTATTCAATTAAACTGTGCTCGAAAATGAGAAACTTTTTAACAATGTGGGCGCCAATTGTGTTAAACTAAACCGACGTTGCTGAATTTAGTAGTGTTAACCATTTTTAAAAGCGCTCGTTTTTGAGATATTTCATTTTGAAAGGGTTTAGGAAAATCAAGTTTCTTAGCTTAAATTTAATAATTTACCTCGTATTCCACTTTTAAATTTAAAATACATTTTAAATCGAATTTTTCATATAAATTTTGTCTCTAAAATATATTTTAAATTTTAAATTTTGTTTGTGAATTCCATTCATTCAAAAGTTTAATAATGAATTCCATTCAAAAGTATAATAATGAATTCTTATTATCAAATATATTGTAGACGCTAATAAACAAAACTTTAAACTGGTAAAAATATTACTATAATTTTATAAATAAGCTAACTAGTACTACCAATGAGCAACTTTTCAAACAAAAATAAAAAACACTTAAAATCGGGCTAAAACTGATTTAATTTATGATTGGAGCATATATTAAATCGATTTATTTTTTAATATACATAAATAATGTCCCTTTTATTTATAAATTTCAATTATTTCGCTACATCCATAATTAGTTTAAACCCAAATATCTCGAGTACAATCGCTAACTTCGAAAATCTGCTATCACGAACTGAATCCAACGTACTCCAATTAACTTTACCACAGTTTGTTAAAATTTGCAACTAGCACAGTGGTGTTATTATTAGCTGTTGGCTTTGTTAAAGCTGAATTTACAAAATTACACGAAATTTTAAGTACTAAAAATCGTACGACAGACAACACTTAGCAATTTGGCGACAGAGACTCAAAAAAAAAACTGACAACCCTGAACGATAATGCTGTCGACAACACACTACTACTTTCGGAACCAAAACAAAAAAAAAATCGTCAAACCAATAAACTGCGGCTATCCACAATCATCTTTTTTTTTCTTTAAAAATCAAACTGAAATTTATTTATCGACAAGCCCTCTCGGGCTTCCAAAAATTGCCGTAGTGGACGGTATTTCACGTCCCCATGGCGGGGTATTGGTTAAAGTTTTCAACTAGCAATAATCGCACCTCGGTAGAACCTCATTGGTTACGATATCGCCTCTGCGCAAAGCTAAAGTCTTCGTTCACAACCTTAACATCATATACATATTAGAATATAAACTAAATGAGAATTATAATTCGATGAATTTGTGTGCTCCTCTGTGAAGTAAAGAAAAGAAACTAAAAATATCCAAAATCAACATAACATATTTTAGGGATGAAAAAATACATAACAATGAAAGAATACGGAAAAAAAGCTAATACACAGAAACACACGAGACACATTAAATGTATATATGGTGTATGAAAATAGAAACAGCTGTATGAAAAAAGCACAATAAGAAAAATTAAAAAGAACCCAACAACAAATCAGCTGAGTTTAGCAAAAGAAAAAACAAACAAAGCAAAACATAAATACACCAATAACAACAACAAGTTAATTATGGATGATTATTTTGGAATGTGGATTTTGTTAGTGTTTACTTGTTTGTATATGTATTTTAGCGCAGTACTATTTGTATGACAGTAAACTGGTTTGCTTTTGTTATTGTTGTTTTTATTTACGTTAAAGTCTTGTTTAGTTAGATGTTTTTGCATAGGGCTGCCATATTTCGTGTTTTAACCCCAAACTTGGGGAATTTTTGTATCAGAAAAGGATGAAAATTTTGGTTTGGATATTGGGGAATTTTTTTTATTGATATCTAAAATATTTTAGGGATTTCTTCGGGGAAATTATGTAATAATTGTATCTTCTTTTTTACTTAATAAAATTGGAATTTTGAATTAAAGTATATAATTTTCAAGATGCTACATTCACATGTCATTATAAAGAAATTGAACAAGCGATCGGTTATGAGTTTAACAAAACCCAAACTTCAAGATAGCATGCAATATGAGCTTCGAGAGACATTTTAACTCATTAATATCCGTGATATGAGTACAGCTAAATTATTTGCTGTTATTTTTAGTTTAAAGAGTTGCAGTTTTTTTCCTTTCTTATTTAAATAAGTGTCAAAAAATGATTTAAATTTAGTAAAAAGTTTTTTTCAGAAAAAAAGCATGTCATTTGGAAATTTCTTAAGGTTTTGTTGTTCAACAACGATTGTTGTCAATATTTGTTTCGAATTTTACTTTCTTGTAATACGCCGCTTTATTTGTAAAACATAAGACGTATAAATGTTTCCTTAATTATTTTTATAACAAAAAGTCGTCAGCCCACAAAGATAGTATAATATATATTTTTAAGAATTTTTCATTTTTATACCCCACACCACCATAGGTGGTTGGGGTATTATGCGTTTGTGCTGATGTTCGTAACGCGCAGAAAAATCATCCAACACCCACCTTAAAGTATACCAATCGACTCAGAATCACTTTTTGAGTCGATCTAACGATGTTCGTCCGTCTAGCTGGCTGTCCATGTAAACCTTGTGCATAAAGTACAGGTCGCAATTTTGAAATGAAATTTGGCACGTGGAATTTACATGACACAAGGACGAAGCCTATTGATTCATTATTTCACCTAGGCCTATACAAATATCCTCCCGGAATAGGGGTTTAACGATCATAAATGCCTTAATTATAACAATATTTTATATAATATATAATTGACCATAGCTCCCATATAAAACCCTCTTCCGAAAATCAAGTTTATATTCGACAAAAATAAGTTTTATATAAGTAAAATTCACAGTGACAAATTTAATGAGGATCGCTTCATAATTTACCATAGCTCCCATATAAGCTCACTCTCGGGAATCACCCTAAAGTGCATAAATTCATATAAATTTTAATATTAACATAATATTCTGTATTCGTATATTTTATTCTACACTTGGTAAAAGTATCGGTCCACAATTGTCCACATATGTGGGGTAGGGCTTGACCGACTATATCTTTCTTACTTGATTTAATTCTAAAGTTATGTATTGTACCTTGTGATTTATAAAATGGTGAATCTGAAGTGGAATACATATATTATGTACTTATTTTTTAAATACATATGTAGTTATTTAAAAATATTCTTCCAAAAATTATCTACTACGTAAAGATAAAGCATAAATATTTGTTAAAAGCAAAAAAAAAAACTCAAAATTTAAAAAAAGAAAATATTTTTTTTTTTTCAATTTTGGGATTTAAAGTGTCTGGTAGCTCTGTTTTTGCATGTGATTTTTTCGTATTTTTTATTAAATTATTGTGTGTTTTAATTTAAAATACGTGATTTATTTATAATTTTATTATTTAATTGTATTGTGGGTAGAAGAGAGGGACTGGGGAGTAACAGAAGTTATCAATATGGGCTGCGGTTATATGGGTAAGGAGGCCATGTGCACGAGTTAAAACGTTCACATATGGTTAAAAAATTAAGTGTAATACGGCGGCTCCCACGCAAAGTCGGATAAGTTGTTATAATTGATCTGAAATCCTAGTTAAATGACTGACTTAAGTCCTCGTTAAATCCAAATGATTATCATGTAGAAGCCGTACAAAGAACGCTGTGAATTCATAATATCCATAACGATACAAATAGGAAGAATCATACAGATTTTGTTCGACAGCGTGTCAGACATGATTTCTTTTTTTTAAATTTGTGACATATGTACATATATATGACAATAAGCCGCATTCAACCGATATTCTCAAAGTTCAAATAACAATGAGCAATGGCTTATCAAACGCAGATGTGTTATTTAAAATTTTAACTCTCACGGTTATCCTCATTTTATAAAGCAGATGATCTTGAAATTGGCCAAAGATTGAGTATTTATAGGACGTCCTTGGAAAAATAATACATAGAAGATGGTATTCATTCAATGAGCAAATTAATGCAGGATATTCTTTTTGGATTTCTATAGGTTAGGTCTTATTGGCAACCACCTGGAGCATATCTTGAATTCAACATGAATGGTTTTATTACGCCAAAAGTTTTGTGCTTACTGGCCACCGTTGACCCCTAGTCATCTTGTGGATTTAATGAAGGTCTGAATTTTGTCAAAATTACCGTTAGAGAGACTACGTTCTTCGGTAAGCATTCCTTAACCAAACAGTGAACGTTTTAAGTTTTCATATGCCTGCAATGTCAAAAAATGCTCAATAGTGTTTTCTTTTTCATTGCAATATCTATGCTTGTAAGTAAACATAACTGGCGCTGTAGGAAGTATAAGGCGTAATATTACGGAGTTCAAATTACCAATTTATGTAAGCCGTTTGCTTAAAGCTGTAGAATGGTGGGCATGGAACTCGTTAGTGTTTGGTAAATCAATTTTGATTATGATTGAAAATCGATTCTCATTGTCAAAACACGATTATTTTGTGGTCAATTCTTACCAGCTAATTTTAACAGAAATCGACTTTTAGTCTTCGATTAATCGAAAAAGCAATCCTTCACAGTGAAGTAGTTTTTGTACCAATAAATTGCAAAGAAAATATTTAGTTTTCTAAAAAAAAAACAAATATTGGGACACTTTTAAAAGTTTTGAATAAAAAATCAGTAAAAATATAATTCAAGAAAAAAAATTTTTAAAACAACTTTGAGTACGAGTTATATAAAATCCACATTCATAAGAGAACGGTCGCCAATATATTCGCGCAGTACCAGACAGTCACATAATTAATGTTCCTAATCCTCAATAAATAACTTCGGCAGTAACGCTTTTCCCAAGCACCGATTTTAAAGTTCGACCAGAGGAATATAATCAATCATCCGTCTGTGTTTCTATTATATCGTTAGGTGACCAATTTTTTACGCACTCATTCGCCATTTCGATCCCACGAATACCCTGTTACCCAGACTAATCTTAGAAGTATAGATAGAGATTGAGTAGACGACTTCACTGTATACGAATTCTACGCCTTAATTGTGGCATGACCGTTCAAATAAAAGTCGATAGTCTATATCTTCCCATCTAGCAGAAAATATTCCGGGCTCGGATTCAGAGTCAGATTTATATATAATATTTTATATCATTACATTTAGTGACGTAGTTAGAATGATCTACGGAAGTAGTTTAACGATAAATTTCGATTTTCTTCGAACAGTCGTACGACGATTGTGTGTTCGCCGTCAAAAACACTACGGTTTAATTGTTAAACATGGTCCTTTAAAACATAATATAATTTAATTTTATTTATTTTTTTATGAATTTTACAAATACATAATAATCGATTAAAAGATCGTTTATGAAGTTCGATTAATCGACCATAAAAATCGAAATTAAAATGGTTGTTCGAAAAATCGAAAATCGATTATTAATTTTTCATACCAAACACTAGAACTCTTTGTCCACTCATTTCCAAGCAACTGGGACAACTATAAAGAACTGCAATACTATGATCTGTATAATTGGCCTAATACGCCAACTGAATTTTGACCCACTAAGCTATGATTAAAGCCAACATAGGTGACACAATTTCTTTAGCTCCCACTACCACCAATAGACACTAATACAAATAATTAAATTTTTTTACTTTTCCTTTTTTTTTCAGGGAAGAACTTCCAACGACAGCAGAACTCTTATAACAGCCATAAAGATGTCGACACTGTTCATCACCTAGTCTAAAGAGTTGAAAATGAACTAAGGCATCGATGTCAATGGACCCCAAATTCCGACCGTGAACCATACAAAAATCCTTGGAGTTACATTAGATTGCCTCTTCACCTCATCAACAAGGTCTTCAAAGCGCTAGCCGGCAACACTTTGGGTATGGGAAAAAACCTTGTTAGTTACATACTGTGGAGAAATATACAAAGCTGTCAATATGTAGCCTTTAGGACCATACAGTTTGCTTCAATCACATACCCACACCACCATCAATTCCGCGGTTGCAAGTTACCATAAGAATGTCGCATTAGGAGTCCGCCCCCGTCCATTGCAGATAATCAGAAAAATCTGATATGGAGCAATAGCCTCAATGCTAATTGGTCCCGCATAGACTTTGCCGTTTCAAATTTTGCCGAGCATGTAATCAGTTTCGACATGATACTCACTCTTCACATATTCAACTGTCCAGTTAACCCTACTTCACTTTATCCATTGGATTTATGAACTCACCCAGTAGAAGTAGTTCTTTGATTTGAAATCCATTCAGAAAATTTGTTAACAAGTTCTACCTGCTACAACATATTGGTGTTTTCTCTTTTGTTCATAGTGGTATTACCATGGAAGTCTTTCGAAAAAGGGTAAGGGTGCAAACTTTTAAACGTGCCGTACAGGTTTTCAAATTTAAGATAGATTGAGATAGTTGGACTTATTTGGGAAACAATACGCACTGTTGCCAGATAATTATAATCGTCAAAATGCGTAACTTCGAGTTGAGATTAGATCCGAAGATTGAGATAGTTGGACTTATTTGGGAAGCAATAAGCACTGTTGCCAGATAATTATAATCGTCAAAATTTGACGAAATAATTGTCAAAATCTTCATAATATTTTTGAAATCGTCAAAAAATCTTGCTAAAAAAAATAATGTTTCAAAATTTAATATTAAATTAATTTAATATTATTTGTTTATTAAATAAACTTCAAGCATTGTTTTATATTATACAAACCTTGAAAAATAGGAACAAATTATGATTATCTACCCAGTTAAAATAAAAATATTTTCTTTTTAACGTGAACAAAGGTTTTTCCGTGAAGCCGGACTTTGGCCGGACTCAGGGACTTTCTCCTATATTTGCTCGTCGAGTAAACTTTTTTTAGAAATAACAAAATGTTGTAAGTTTCGGTATATCAATAAATAATTAAAATTTCATAAATCCTCTCAATTATATATATCATTCAAAAGGTATTTGAACGTTTAAATAGTATTAATATAATTTAAATCGCATATGTATTCATAAAGATATTCAGAAAAATATATCAAAACTTTAGAGATCCATAACTCGTAAAATAAGAGCGAGCGGCTAAAAGGAAGGGAGTTGCCAGATGGCCATTATTAGAGAAATTTGCATGGCGAACTCGGATGACTATTGTACTCTATTTGATGGCGACAAATGATTTGGATTTGGTAATAAAAAAGTTCTGAAATTTCTTAAAAACTGCATTCGTGGAGTTGTCGAACTATGGCCCAACGTGAAGATCGAGTTCATCCACATAGTTCACTTAGTCTGAACAAAAATCAATCCAGCAAAAGCGCACAGAAAAAAAAGTAAAGCAAGAATCTGAATAAAAATAGACTCAGAATATTAATCCCTTTCAAAGCATCATTAAATTAAGAAAAATAATTCAAAATTGTTTATATTATTAACGTTTAACTATCAAAAATTTATTTTATTTATTTTATTTTAGACGCAATAAAGCGCCAAAAACTAACAATCGATATACATATACATTTTAATTTCCATTTCTCATATATGTTAACATTTATATTTATGGTAATTTCAAAGTTAACATATTTGTAAAGTCATTTCTCTCAAATTTAAACTAAAAATTACGAGCAACAATTCCCAACTAATTAAGAGTACTTTTATAGACTTTTTTTTATTAAATTGACATGTTTGTATTATTGAAAATACATGAACAACAATATCAATAATACAAACGCGTTTTGCAAAAATAAACAATTTCACAACTATTGAAAAAAAACAGTAGTAGATACTATAAAAAGAACTAATAAATAACTTGAATAATTAATCATAACAATGACAATGAAACGTTAAATAGTGAAGGTTAAAGTGGAGGAAGAGGATTGTTTTGAAGAAGAGAAAAAGAGAATAAATTGAAAAGACGTCTTATTGTCTAAGATTTGTTATATTAAATGGCGTGATTTTGATGGCAATAAAAATAGATAATTACTACACTGGGGACCGGAGAATTGCGACGCAAATCGTGTCATAATTTTTTATGTATTTACACTGTTTTCTTAATAATTGGTTGAAGAATAAATATATTTTAACAGAAAAGAAGTTAATTTTTAATGAAAATAATTTAATTATATAAATTCTATTTTGATTTTTAGCTTAACGCAGAGAAACTTTAATCCATTCTTATATATATTTTAACAGAAAAGAAGTTGATTTGTAATGAAAAATAATTTAATTATATAAATTCAATTTTGATTTTCTAACTTAACGCAATATTTTTTTTATACCTTTACACTAGGGTTTTGTAGTTGGATCAAAAAGTCGAATTTTCGACATTTTCAATTTTTAATTTTTTTCAATTTTGGAATAGTCGACTTTTTCAGACTTTTCGACTACTTTCAAATTTTATACAATATATATTGAATCACCCTTCATATATATAATATATATATATATAAAGGGTGATTCAAGTAGAGATACTTTTTTCAATAGCCTTTTTTTGACAGATCACGTGTGAGTCGTGTCATATTATTTTTGTTTAGTATTGTTTGGCATCTCATAATAGAAAGACTTACGAATGAACAACGTTTACAAATCGTTTAAATTTATTATGAAAATTCACGTTCTTTGAGGATTGTGTTTCGTGCACTTCGCTCAACTTATGGTCAACATAATCGGCCTACTGAGTGTACTATTCGCAACACCATCACCCATTTTGAGACCCAGCATTCATTATTGGATAATATTCGACCGAATAGAGACCACGTCCAGCACGCTGTGAAGAAAATAAAGCGGCCGTAGCTGAGAGTGTACACGAAGACCGTGAAGAGTCGATTCGGTCTGACGTATGGAACGACTTGAAGCATTTTACGTCGATGTCTTAAATTGAAAGCGTACAAAATACAGCTTGTGCAACAACTGAAGCCGCTCGATCTTCCCAAGCGACATCGCTTCGCTCTATGGGTTCTTGAAAAGTTACTAAAAGATCCGACGTTTTCGAGGCAAATTTTGTTCAGCGATGAGGCCTATTTCTGGCTCAATGGGTATGTAAACAAACAAAATTGAAGCATTTGCGACGAAGAGCAACCTGAAGAGATTCAAGAACTGTCACTTCATCCAGAAAAAACAACGGTTTGGTGTGGTTTGTGGGCCGGTGGAATCATCGGTCCATATTTCTTTAAAAATGATGCCGGTGTGAACATAACCGTCAATGGTGACCGTTATCGTGCCATGATAACCGACTATTTGATGCCTGAAATTGAAGCTCGTGATCTCGGCGACATTTGGTTTCAGCAAGACGGCGCCACTTCACATACATCGCATCAATCAATGGATTTATTGAGACAACACTTCGGTGAGCACATAATTTCACGTTTTGGGCCGGTCGATTGGCCACCAAGATCGTGTGATATCACACCGTAAGACTTTTTCCTGTGGGGATATGTAAAGCTTATGCGGACAAACCCGCTTCGATTCAGGCCTTGGAGGAAGACATTCGCCAGTTACCAGTCGAAATGCTCGAGCGAGTCATCGCAAATTTGACACAACGTATGGACCATCTGCGACGTAGCAACGGCCAACATTTGATAGACATAATCTTCAAAAAATAAATGCCAAAGAATGTTCTTTCAAATGATAATAAACATTCCATATTAAATTTTAATTTTCTGTTTTTTTTTTTTTTTTTTTTTTTCTTTAAAAAAGTAGGGAACCTCGAAATGGATCACCCTCTATTTATAGATACAATAAGGGTTTTCTTTAAAACGGATAAATTTACACATTTTTTAAATTTACGTTACGTTCGTTTTACTCACATATTGCATTACGAATCTTGTAAATAAGTCGTGTTACTTCTATTAATCTTGAGGAAATTTTTAGCAAATAAGTTTTAAATTTTATTTTTTAGGTGTGTTTTTATCCATTTGAATATAAAAAAATAAAATAATATAAATTTTCTTTTTTCAAATTTGATTTTTCAAATATAAAAGTACGAATTCATTTATACATTGAAATTGAAGCAAAAACCAAGAATAATAAGAGACCAAACTAATTGTTAAAAACATATATCCGTTGTGAAAAACCTAGCTCATGCAACAATAAAATACATGTCATCAAATAATTTTGTTGTTATTAAAAAAATAAAAACCTATTTGTATGTTTACTATCTGGCTTAAACATTTATAAATTGTGTAAATAACACTATAGAACAGTATCTTTTGGGGTGGAATCATTCCATCTGCAGTTGATAGCATTTGATGAGTGTAACAAAGCCTCCAAAGGAATTTTCTGGTGGTAGGCAAATTTTTGATTTATGACCTTCTAAACTTTTCCTTTTTGAGACCGAAGTAGTCTCAGATAGGTCGTAAAGAATAATATAAATATAGTTCAAAGCTCAATATTTTCACATAAATATTTGAGTTTTTAACGGGAAATATTTCATTAGAGTTTTCAATTCATTTATTTCTCCTTATAAGGGGTAATTTCTAGTCCGTTTTTAAGAAATCACATGAAATTCGATTAAAACTTGAGTTTAATGAATTAAAAAGCTCTACAAATATTTTCTTCCTCGAATTTTACTAGGGGTCTCCAAAAGTAAAAAATTCATCCGACTTATCCTGTGTTCTTATAAAAAAATAAAATATATCATTATTTCCCACATTTCTTATATAAACGCCTTAAATTTGACAGTGAAATATATAACATAATATATAACATAAAATTCAAGTTTTGTTGAAATTATCAACAAAATTACTAATAATTTTTTCATTTAATTTTTTTTTTTTTTTTTTGGATAAGTAAGGATGAACTTTAGAACTTCGGTGACCCTAGTGAAACTTGGCGTAGTAAATTTCTGTAGAACATTTTAAACCATTAAACCTAAGTTTTAATCGACTTTTAAAAACGGATTAGAAGTGAGCCCTTATAAAGAGAGATAGATGAACTGAAAATTCTAGTATAATATTCCCCGTTAAATGCTCAACTATTTATATGCGAAAATAATTGAGCTTCGAACTACATTTAAATTATTTTTTCGATTTATCTGAGACTCTTTTTGGTATATAAAAAAGAAATGTTTAAAAAGTCATAAAACAAAAATTTTGCCTACCAGAGAAAAATCCTTTGAAAAGTTTATTACAGTGATCAAATGCTATCAATTGCAGATGAAATGATTCCGCCCCTACGCGATAATCGTCAATTTGTCTCAAAGTTTAATTTTTCAAACAAAGTTTGACAATTTTTTTACAAGCTTGTATTTTATTATGTTTATGAGTTATTTATATAGGTGTTTATTTATGTGATTGAATGGAAACCTCTAATATTAAACACAGAACCAATTTGGTTCATAATACTTAAAACTAATTTCCTAAATATTAAACCGCCCATAGACACATACTACAAAGACCTACTGC
The DNA here is from genome assembly GCA_932274085.1 of Protocalliphora azurea. Taxonomy (NCBI): domain Eukaryota; kingdom Metazoa; phylum Arthropoda; class Insecta; order Diptera; family Calliphoridae; genus Protocalliphora; species Protocalliphora azurea. The sequence continues at coordinate 13,983,717 of OW026520.1, read as the reverse complement.
CCAGTGATGCCAACCATAATCATCATAAACGCGTAAAAATGTTTGAAAAAAGTGCTAAAAATGTCTAAATTTAAAAAGACAATATTTTGTGGTGCAATCAAGACAAGTTTTGTGAAAAAGCGTAAAAATGGGTTAAAATTAAAATTTCCTTTGAAAAGTAAAAAGAAACATATAAGCAACATTTTTACCATTAATCAACCATTTGGAACGTACATCTCAAAATACTCGTATTATTAGATTATATTATTATGAACCCCGATCCAAAATTTTTCAGTTCTTTCAACACTTTTCCAATCAAACAATTTTAATTGTTGAAGACAGTTTTTTTTTTAATAATAAAGTATCTTTACAAATTGTAGAGATCTCTGGATAAATTTGTCTTCTCCCTAGTCTTTTCACAAATATAGGGAGAGCTTAGTACAAAAACTGTTAAAAAAGTAAAAATTTAAAAAAATTAACGCTACCCCATTAAAAAAAATTACATTTTTGAAAAAAGTAACAAAGAGCAAAAAGGGCTAGCAAAAAATTGTTAAAAGTGCTAAATTCGAGCGTTTTTTAGTTTCGAACTAAAAATATTTTTCATTTTTTAGACTACTAAAAACGGGCTAAATCTATCAGTGTTACTGCCGATGAACCCTTCTATACGTGTGTGCTTGTCGATTTTGCTACACATTTATCAATCAAAGGAACCAAAAATTGGAAAAAAAAAACTATACAATTAAAAATATTTTATTATTTTTTCTTTTAATTTAAAGTCAACTAAAATTTTCATAAATGAGGAAAAAAATAAAAAAATCAAAACGATTATAATTTCTTCATACTACAATGTCTTTATGACGCACACATTCACAAGCTCTCTCAATTTTACTAACACATTCTTATTGCAGGAGCTTGTGCAGTATGTGTCTATGGTGGGCTTTCAAAATATTTTCATACATATATATTTCAAATGAAATACAATCGAAAAGGCTTGACAAAATTATTTCAATTTTCTTTTATAAATATTTTCAATTTGTGAAATGTTTAAAATTTTCTCAGGAAAACTATTAATATTTACTGAATTTTAGCCACACAGAACTATGGTTTCCTTTTATCTCTTTTAGGAAAATAATGTATGAGCTGTTCAATGGTTTCAAAATTACGGACAATTTCAGATATTCAGGTTTTTCATGGAGAATTATAACTAGTTGTTTTCAACATGCTTTCCCATATATTTTCCAATCATGTCGAAAATATTGCTTTTCGAACTAGTTCTGTTTTAGCAACTATGCGATGTGGCTTGGATAAAGCAAAATACGTTTGATTTATCAATTTAAACTGAATCGAAAAAATGACAATTGTTTTTTTAATTTTTAATTACCTTTACTAATATATAAATAATTTCTATAAAAAACAATGACAAGTTCAAAAAATACGAATTGAAACTTATTAAAAAAGTTGAATTATTGGGCAAATAACAATTATAAAAACGGTATGTTAAAAAGGAAATACCAGAATTTGTTCGAAAATTTGATAATAAAAAACAAGTCGGTACAGCGGAAACGCTTTCGTGTATTTTACTGAAAACTAGTTGCTTTAAATTCAATTTAAACGTAGTATGAATTACACAACCATGATTTGACTTGTAGGTTGTCAATTTTCACCTTAATTACTTTACCACTGCACCCGCTTCCATTCTAAATATGATTCAATCATAAATATTATATTCACTTAAAAGATTTTGATAAAAAGTTTATTCAACTCTGGGCAATTTTAAGACATCATACTTTTTTTCTGGTTCTTTTTTATTATTTGTTTAAAGGCTCACCAGTATAAAAATATTAATGATAACAACGAAATAATAAAAAAAATAAATAAAACAAAATAATGCAATATTTAAATAAATTGTTGCAATATTTCTAGAAAACGAAGTCATTAGATTACTGTGTATAAAGTTCAATGAACTGAGTGCAAATTTAAAAAAAATACAATTTAAATTTGATATATTGAAAGTATTTAAAAAGAGCTGTTAATAAATATTCAATACGCAGAAAAAAGTTTGTGCATAAATATAAAAATTTACATGCATTGATTTTAGTTCATAATAATTAAGAATAATGTGTTAAATTTTAACACTTTTTTATGTTTTTTTTTTAATGAATCTAAAGTCAAAAAGACTTAAACAAATTGTTTAAATTTTCATTTATATTTTCAATTTGTAAATGCATGTTTGAAATTTTCTTTGGAGAATTTTTAGTTTTTAATGACTTTTAGCCACATGTGGGAACAGAAGAACATAACAGAAGCTTCTTTTATTATTAAAATGATGCATGTGCTATAAAATGGCAGCAAATTTATGCAAATTTCTAAACGTTACTTTTTAACAGCTATTTCTTGGAAAATTATGATTTAAAAGGTTTTATTGTTAATATTTTCATGTATAACTAACTATTTTTATTTTGCATTTGAACCAAATCTAATAAAACTAAATCAACATTTTTGCAAAATTCGTAGAATTCCCATTAAATACAATGTGATAAAATATGTATCTATGAGCAAAATTTTATTTTTTATGAAAAGAGTTTGGGAAAAAATGTCATGTTCGATTCATAATATTTATGAAAAAAAAAAAAAAAAAATTAAAATATATGAAGTTTTTTTCTCTGTGTATTGAAATTATTTCCTTATCGGTATTATTATTAGACAGCAAATTTTCCAATTACACTTTTTTGTTCAAGATCCTTTTCTTCAATCTATTTTTTACATTGAGTATTACAAACGATTGTAAAATAGTATTAACTTTTTTTTTTTGTGCTGACTTAAAAAATATTACAAAACAATTATTGTTTTTAAAGAGGCTGAATAATGTGTCAAGCTAAAAATAACGTTAAATATGCAAAACATTTCGTGTTTGCAAATCATATAATAAACATCACAATTATTGTTAACATCCAGCTTAACAACTTTTTAAATAATTAAACATTTTCAAACAAGAAACAATTTTTTTTTTATATTTTACAAAACAGCCTTGAATTTAAAAAAAAAAAATGTCGTTCGTTTACCTGTTTCTTAAATTTCTTTATTATTTTTAATTTTATTGATTTTATTATTTTTTATTTTTAAGTAGACTAAGAATTTATTTAATATTTCTTTCAATTTTTAGAGGTGAGCTGATTAAAGGTACATGCAATCTTTTATAATTTCTAATTTCTTTTATTGTTTTAAATGATTGTATTGTTTGAAGAAAATGTTTAAAAATAAAAAAGCAAAATATTTGTTATCAGGCAATCTGGTAATTAAAATTATATTTTACAAGGTACGAAAACGTATAGTACGAGGCTAATCAATAAGTCGTGACTTTTCGAACTTTCCTCGTAGTTATATGAAATGCAACACTATTCGTATCAAGTACCACCTGTTAATAGACTACTGTCAAATTTTGAGCAAGTGTCGTCATTTACTTTATGTAAAAAATAGGATTTTTCGAGGTCCTTAAATTAGGCATTTGTTTGGTCAATAATTTCATCGTTGGTGCTGAATCTCTTTCCACCGAGCCATTTCTTTAGGTTTGGAAATAGGAAGTAGTCACTTGGGGCTAAATCTGGAGAATATGGTGGATGAGGTACCAATTCGTAGCCCAATTCGTAAAATTTTGCCATTGAGACTGCACACGGGTTTATGGTCAATTGAGAGCAAACGCGGCACCCATCTTGTAGAAAACTTTCTTAAACCCAGCTGATCATTTAAAATCGAAACCACACTGTCATATGAAATGCCTATGGCATCAACAGCCTAACGCACTTTTACTCTTCGGTCGGCCAACACCATATCGTCGACTTTTTCGACAACGAAAGTCAGTAAACCACTTTTTTACTATTGAAATCGATGGTGCAGAGTCCCCATAGTATTTATCGAGCTTTTCCTTGGTTTGATTGACTTTTTTTTCGCAAAAAATAATGTTTAATAAGCACTCGAAATTCACTTTTTTTCCATTTTTAGAAAAATACATTAGGATGTATGTTTTGAACGGCTGTTAAACGCAAAGTAAATAACGACACTTGCTCAAAATTTGACAGTAGTCTATTAACAGGTGGTACTTGATGGGAATAGTGTTGCATTTCATATAACTACGAGGGAAGTTCGAAAAGTCACGGACTTATTGATACGCCCTCGTATTGCAGTGTTTGAAAAATAGCAGGAATCGGCATTCTTAAAATTACTATTCTGTATTTGTATATGTTCTATATAACTCTCCCGCTCTTACATTTTACACAAAAATTTATAATTTAATATTATGCTTTTAGAAAAATTATATTACTCTTAAATAATTTCTTTTCTGTATTGAAAATTAAACATTTCTTTCAGTGTTTTTAAAAAACAATGCGACAGCACAAAATTACAGTTTGAAAGATCAATCGAGACTGATTGATTTTGCTAGCAGTGTTGCCACGGCAAAACTTTTTTTGTAACCAAAATTTTGAAAAAAAAGTAACCAAATTAGAAATAAAATAAATTATTTATGTAAAGGTTGATATAATTTTTTTACATTCAGGTTTAAAATATTTTCTTTAATATCGGTTGTAAAGTAAAATTAATCTTAACTATCTTTTAAATGTGTCGTAAATGCTCTAAAGAGAAAAATATTTAAAATTTATTTGTTTAAAACAACGGTTCCCTGCAAAAAAAAAGTCCGGATTTTAATATTGTGTCGTAAGTGAAAGTACTTAGTGCTGAAAAAGATCTGCAGAAGTTATAGTTGCAATAGTTGTAGAATGTTCTGTTTTTATGATTCATGTTCATTGCTTTTAAAATTCTTCTCTTAAAAAAAATATTATATAAAACGCTTTTAAATACCAAACCAAACTCATGTTAAACAAGTTGCATTTCGAAATTAACCTAATAATTGTCTATTCGTCGGAGCAAAACCGAGTTTGTGGAGTGTAATTAGACAATGGAATGCACATTTTCTGTGCAGCAAAACAATTCATTAGCATTGTCTTTAAAATTGTGTTTTCTTCGTTTTTATCGACATTTTATCACAAACTTGTTTTCAAGTTTATTTTATTCTTTGCAAATATATACGAGGGAAAAAACGTCACCATTGGAAAATAAAATAACCAGTTTTGGTTAAAAAAAAAAACAAAATAAAATCTGTTGACATGAATTTAATACATGTTCAATAATTTTAATTCTAAAGTTACATATAAAGAGGAACTTCGGGTAATGTGGACTATGCGCCGAATGTAGACCAAGGGCTTTTTAGGGAAGCTAATTCAGGTAGGGTAACACTGCTTGGATGATCGTTTTACCCTTTAGTAGTGTTTTTGTGAACAACTATTTTCAGATTTTCAGTTTTAATGTGGAGTGATTTTATATAATAGCTGTCAATTCTAAACATCATTTATTTAGTTGGATATTTAAATTTATTTAGTAAAAAAACTGAAGAAATTGTTTATTGGCATAACTTAAAATCGAGCAATGTGGATCACCCATAAAATTTTTAAATTCAAGTTTTTTTTTATACTTTTTTATATTAAAAATTTTTATTTTAAATGAAGCGTTTAATGTTTTATATATACAGATACGTTTCTGGTAGTTTTGTTGAAACAAGGCAATATATTATGGCGAATAAGCCATTATTTCTGATTAAATAATAAAAGACACAAATTTAAACTTAAATTGAACTAAAAAGTATTTTCCTTGAATCTTTATTACTCGAACATTCTAGTCCACGTTACCCGCATCACACATTTCGCGAACAGTTTTTTAGTTTTCTTACATTAATTGCATGTAAAACTGGTATTTTTTAAAGTACACAATTTCGTAAATAGAAATACATTTATGCAACTTATTTGCAAGCTTACGAATACAAGATCTTTTGATTTTCATTCTATATTGTGGCGACAATCTGAAATTAAAAAAAATGGTAGTCCATATTTGCCGAAGTTCCCCTATAGTAGCAATTCTTTTGATTTACAAAATGGTGAATCTATATCATGTACTTATTTCTGAAATTAAGTTATGTAAACATATTCATCCAAACTATAAATACTTGTTAAAAACAAAAAAAAATATTTTGAATGATAATAAAACTTATTTTTTTGTTGGATGGGGATTTTTTGGGGAATTTTTTTTTTAATTTCCTGCGTGCTCCATTAGTGCATTTGCGCGTGTGCACTATTTCGCGGGTCTCTTTTTCTGGCTGCCTTCGTTATAATTGTTATAATGATTTTGGTGAGAGGTGCAAATAAATTTAAACAATTTTTAATTGAATGTATTATTATGGTGACTTTTTTCTGTGTAAGTGAAGCACAAAATTTTTAAAATTCTTTTGTACAAATTTTGAAATAGGTCTCAAAAATTTCAATTTTTTTCCATAAAAATATCTTCATATATATATATATATTTTTTAATAAATTTAGTTAAAAAAATTTAATATTTTCTCATTTTCTGAAAAATTGTACCTTAAAAAAGCATGTAAATGCAATTCTGGAAAACTATGAATGTGCACCCTACATCCAGCAGTGGTCGAAATTGATCAATTTTTTAACAAAAATTTTACTCTTTGAGCCTGTAAACATGTACGGTAAGGTTTTTAAGATTGTAACAGTATACCGGTAAATTTAACCACATGAGGCAATTTTCCTAAAATACCCATATTTTCAATAATAAAAATTATTATTGATATATTAATACAATAGTAATATAATTTTACTTTATATTTTCATCACTGAAAGTGCAAACGAAACAACAAAATTTTCAAATTCGGTGTTATGATGGAATATGGTTTAGTTTTTCGAAATACATATAATCACAAATTTTCAGATTTATATCTCCAAAAATAACGATTATATTACCAACATTCAAAACATCGTATCAACAAGTAAATGATTTTCATAAGTCAAAAGAACGTAGCATCACATTTGTTAAAAATATTAAAACAAAATATTGATTTGACTTTTTTAACCAATTTAGATTTGCAAATTACTAAAATATGAAATCTATTTAAAATTTGGGAAAAAAGTTATGAAAAAGAACCATTTACTTCTTGTTACAAAATTATTTGTTTAGAAAGATAAAATTCTCTTTTACAGAAACAATTGATAGAATTAAAAAATAATAATCATATAAATGAAAAAATTCAAAAAAAAAATTAATTATTTTATTATATTATAGAAGTTTTAAGAAAACTTCTATAAAGTTTTAAATAGTACAGCTTTTTACACATAGTTTTAAATAAGATACAATTTCCTTTAAAATAATATATAACATGTCTATTTTATATTTGAATAGTATCGAATAAATTAATTTAAATTAAGCAATACGCAGAAAAATTATGAACTATTCATGTTTTCTTCAATTTTTAGTATTGCAGTGCACTGTTGTGTGGTAAAACCACATCAAAAGCATTATAAAAAACATAAAGATTTGGCAAATTAAAAATTGCCTTTAAGAAAAATATTTCTTAATGAAAACCATTGGACGGACTCAAGAATTTTTTAATCTAGATTATATCCTAAAGCAGTTTCGTTTACATTACTTTTCCTTTTTTCCAAAGGATTCAACTCAAAAAATTTGTATATCAAAATTTTAACCCATTAAATTAATAATTTCGGATTTGAAATAGAAAATAACTATAAGAAACAAAGATGTAATAACATAAAAAATTCTCAATAATTTCCCACAGACTTATGACGCTAGCCACCTACATATTAGATATATAATAGGGGGAAAAACTATTTCATTTATGTATAAATGCATGTATGTATGTATATTCTATTTCAAATCATCCTTTGCTATATACCTATAAGGAATTTAATTTGTTCTGCAATCTCAAATATTCTCTTTAAGGAACATCTAATTTAAGTAAAATTACGCTGTAATTTTATAATTAATTACTTTTTTGTTATTTTTTTCTTTTTTTACGTAAATAAATGACATCATACACACAAACATTTAATAACGTAAAAAAATAGCAAATTTGTTATTGAAAACAAAAAAAAAACTAACAAAAAAAAATAAACAAATATCAACAATATTTAATTAAGTTGAAGCATTATAACACAAAGAAATATATTTTTATTTTAACAAATAAATAGAAATAGTTAAATAAAAAAACATTTTTAAATAACCACAAAAAATAGAAAAAAAAACATTAACAAAATAGTTAGTTAACAAAGACAAACCATAACTTTATGTAGAATAGAAGTGTGAACTGATAGAAAGGAAAAAAACAGCTGGTTTTGTTGTTGTTCTTTGTGTGGTATATTTCCCTTGCAAAGGGAGGTAAGAAAAGATAGTTATTAAAATTGTATAACAAAAAAAGGAATAAATAGACTAATTAAAGAGAATTAATTTATGAGCAGGGTGGACATGGCGAAATAAAACGGGTGGCAGCTGTTCTACAAAAACAATACGACTAATTCATCAATTTTTAATGCATGGAGTTTGACACTTCAGCGAGTAAGTAAAAATTCTGTTTATATGGAGTTTGGCAGTTCTAAGAATTAAAAAATAATCAGCTGATTAAGTGAAGTCACCTGTCTGAATTCCCTTTGATGTTAGTTACCTAGTGTCTACATTAGACAAATTTTTATCAAAACAAGCGTCAAAATCAGTGCGAATATATATAAGATAACTTTAATTAAACAGCTGATTATTATTTTGGTTGTTACGGTTGTCAAAATGCATACATAAAAAACAATAAAGAATACGCCATATTGTTGTTTTTGCGCAACTGTTGCCACCTTCCATAAATTCGCATTAAGTTTAACGTTTGTCTTGATAAAAAATTCTCTTATGTAGATACTATGTGTTGAAGACATATTGACATTTAAGTGTATTCAACTTTGTTGATAAAAATTTAAATTTTCTTAATTTTTAATTAAAATATTTGTTAATTTAGTAACGGTTCTCCCAATAATGAAAAAAAGGTAGTAATTTCGTGAAAGCTTGTAATAATTTTATAAAAAATAATCCTAATTGTTTTCATATCTCTTTGTCCCTCATTCACAACAATGAAATAATGGAAGCTTACCTGTCGCTATAGAAAACATTTTAATAAACAACCCTTTATATTTTTATTAAGCATGAATTTTAAAGTAGAAGGAATGTATTCAACAACAATCAACTTCCCCTTAATCAACTCCAATCCTAAATTTTTTATTTTTATTAAACTATGACGTTTATTTAATACATTTTTGTTAAATAAAATGACCTTAATTTTTTCGCATTTAAATTTTTTTCTTCGTAGTTTTTGTAGTTAAAATTTCAAGGCCTTTTCTAACAAATTTATATATTTTATGTTTAATTGCAATCGCAAATGGAAATATATTATATTTTATTTATTACTTACGTAAAATCTTGATTAAAATTCATTATATATCCTTCGGACATGGTGGATGACATTATTTCCTTTTTATCCTTTTTAAGTTTCAACAAATTTTTAACAAGATTTTTTCACAAATTTAATATTTTATTTTTTTTAGCTTTTTCGATTATTAAACTTGCCACAAATTTTTAATATAAAAACAAACACTGTCGATTTCTCTAAAAATAGCAAATTTTTCGTTTTTTTTTTACTAATTTGTTTGTTGGTTGCTTGGGTATGTATTTTTATATTCTATGATTTTTCTATAAATATTCCATAAAAAATCTATAGATTTTTTACATATCTAAAAAAAGATTTTTTTTTATTATTTCAATTATTACTTTTTTATTTGCAATTGTACAGTTTTTTTTTCGTTTTACACTCCTAACTTTGTGTATAATGAAATAATTAAACTTTACTTTTCTGCTGCACTTTTGTTACTAATAAAAATATACAAATTTTATTTTGTATTTTATTTTCTTGTTGTGCTAGCTAGCAAGTAATTTTGTTTTGGTTTTATTTTCAACATATATTTCTATACCTTGTTTCTTGTTATTCATTCATTTTCTTTTCTATTGCGTATTCTTTCTCTTATCTCTAAGCTTTACGAGTTTTTTGCTTTTTTGTTTTGTTTTCGTAAATTGTTTGTCAGAAGTGGGGTGTGTATGATATTCAGTGGTGGGAATTAATTGAGCAACATTGTCGGGCAAAACAGACAGTAGTTAAAAAATTTCTGTAATTGTGAATAAATGATTCAATAGTTTTTTTTTACTTTTGATAGGGCATAAATTGAATGTTCTGATTCAGGTCCAATTTTTTGATTTTTTCATAATTTATCGTACTTTTAACGGTGAAAATATTTATATACAAATTTTTGAGTACTAATTTTTTTTATGCTCTAGAAATTAAAAAATATTAAAAAAACTGTGTTAATGAAACTTTTATCATTTTTTAAATTTATTTTTATAAATACACCATTAAGACTTCCGATTAATGCCTTATTATATGCAATCGGATAAATAGTATAAAAAATATGTACGATTTTAAGTAAGTTGGGTGTTCAATAAGTACATATTGTTTTAGTAAAATAGTAAAATTAAATTAAAAATTCGATATAGGTATTTTTCTGAATATCTTAATTACTACATGTGCGACCTAAATTACATTGATTCAATGTGAAAGCTCTTACAAATACCTTTTTAATGATATATAAAACGATCATCTACATTAACTTCTTAGGAACAAAATTGACATTTTGTATCGATATAGCAAAAGAAAAAAAATTCTGACAAGCTTTCAGAAAAATTAACTTGTAATAATACGAGATAAGCTACAGGGTGTTAAAAATTGACCACGTTGAGTATGTAAAAGTTTAAAAAAAAAACTTAACTTCTACAACTCAAGTCCGAATACAAAAATTTTTAATTTTTTTTTTTTGCCACGACTTTATTTAGTTTTTCGCGAATTATTCCTGAGGAGGAAAATGTTTTTGCAAAATTTTGAAATTTCTTATACATTTCGATATAATATGCCTAAGAAATTTAGCACTAAACTGTTTTCAGAAGGTCAGATTTTATGAAAAAGTCAACTTTTCGAAAAACTTTTTTAATTGTGCAAAAAACATATTGCTACCATATTTTAACTACTATTTCTTATGTATTACCTAAAATAATTATCAGTATTTTATTCAATTTTTGGCAAATTTCAAATATAAATAATATTTTAAAAAATGAAAGACCAAAAATATAATAATAATAATAATATTTCTTTAAGCAAAATTCCTCCTACTCTCCAAAAACTTACAATAAATTTTATTACATATTTCCATATGTGCGTATACGTAACAATTATATGCAGGCGCGCATTGTTTTTTGTTGTTTGGATAACGAGATATTATTCGTAATAATCGATTAAATTTATTGAATATCGTTTGTATTTGAAAAATTGGCAAAAAGTGATTGTTAAAGCTTTTTAAATGATTTTTACAGGAATGAAAGATTTATATTTAACTTCATACATAAGAAATAATAGTAAAAATAGTATTCTAATGTGTTTTTAATGCAATTCAAAAAAGTCTCCTGCATTCGTTTTTGGTTAGATGTGAAGCAGTTTTGTAATTTAACAGCATCAATAAATTTAAAAAATATGCTAAATGAGACATTTCCATCACAATATTGTACCTCTAAAGAGTTTTTAAGTTATATAATTTTCTGGCTAATAGGTAGAGGAAATTAGTCAATCGTGCTTTATAGAGAAAGAATAGTGCAACAAAAGTGTAGAACATGTCATGTCTTTAACTCCATAGCCACTAAAACTCTTTAAAATTGTCAAAATCTCCGAAAACATGGAGATAAATATATTTTCAACAAAACGCTGTTACTTAGAGACTATATTAAGATATATGGAATCCAATTATGCTGACAGACTATTACTGCTTCTTAGTTGAGAAAAAATTAAAAATATTAGTTTCTTAAATCAAATCTTAATTTAAGAAAAAAAATATTCACACATTTTTCAATGAATTTTAAAAACATTATATCTCTTAAAATTGTGACGCGATGGAAATGTTGCATTTAACTTTCTACATCATATTTAGTCTAAGAACTAGGAATTAAGCGGAATTATTCACCATGTAAGTTTTTACTAATTTTTTGTTGACTTTGTTATTTAAATTTGGGTTTTTATTTTTTTCAAACTTTAGATGTTTACGCTTTTTCTATCAGTGCGATTTTAAGAAGTTTACCATTTTTAAGATCTACAGTCAAATACAAATATCCCCTCTACACCCACTCCTTATACCTACTTTTTTATGGCTTTATGGGGGTTAATTGAGAAATTCTTGATTTTTACAACTTTAAATTACTTCCAGGGGCTACGTGTGGCAAATTGGACACTTGACTTATACTACAATTTTGTAGCACCCATTTCTTGTCTATAAAACATGAGTGAATAATTTGCTCTATCTATTATCTAGAAAGATATACAACATAAAAACTCCACAGAGAAGCATATGTTCTTTGGTCGTAAATGGAAAAGTTTCTTTTAACTTTCTACACTATATCAAGCAAAATTAATAATAATTTTGCAGAATTTATTCGCGATATAAATATGTTTTGCGATTTTGTTGTCCTGTGGTATTAATGTATATTCAGTTTTAACACTGTCAACGATAATTGTAGTATCTAATAATAATTCAATAAAAAGAAATACGACTTAAAAAAAACAACTTCTAACATTTATTGAACTTCATTATACTAAAAAAAATAATTCTAATAACTGGTCCCATTAAACTGAAAATTTAAATTGTTTCAAAGAATTAATTTATTCATGAACGTTTTTTATTTCATTGTGACCGAAATCGTTAATATCCTTAATTTACTTAAAGGATAATGGAAAACAAATTATCAAACATTTACTTCATAAGCATTGTAAAATATATTTTTTGAGTATAAAATTTCGTGAAATAAGTTGGTCATTTATAAATTAAGGCTCTTCATTTTGCTAGATAGACAAATACTAGTAAGAAAATTTAATAGTTTTTTCCACAAACGCCTATTTATGAAATTTTAAAAATTAGCCAAACAAATCGACACCTCGTTTGTAAATCGCCAAAAAATTCGACATGTTGCTAAACGGAAAATTCAGTCATCAAAAGCAATTAAAAATCGCCACATCTGACATCCCTGATGATTTATACTTAAAAAAATAATACATACATTCATACATATGTACATACATACGTACATACATAGTGTAATAAGAAAATTTCGAGCTGATTTACAATTTTTCATGTACCTTCCGCGAAATTGTCAAATTGTTCTTGTATTCGTATGTAATATTTTTCGCCGCATTTATTTACTCTTCCTCTTCTTCATTTTCTCATTTTTTATTCATAGCTTTTTGACATTATGTGCAGTGGTTTTACACTAGCAAAATACAAGCAGTTGTTGTTTTTGTAGATATGCGGTCACTTTATAATTAAATTATGGTACAAATGCGAAAAGTTAAAGCATTCTATTATTTTTTATTTGTTGGTAAAGTGGTGAAGGGCACAGCCGAATACGTCAAAAATACAACCCTACCCAATTTAATTTTAGCAAATATGGCCACTCTAAATACAACACTGCGTGTGTTAAGAAAAAAACTGTCATTTTGTCATTCCTAAAAAAGTCGTCGCTACGAAGTTGTTTAACATACGCAGCAAGAATTTATTTTGTCTTGTTTTAATTTTTTTTTTAATTTTTTAGTTTTACTTATTTTTTGAAACGAAATTTAATAAAATAAACGAAATTAACACGAGTACCTGCTAACAAAATAAATTTATAAAGCGAAAATTTAGTGAAAAGTTAAGAGTTGTTAAGAAAAAATAGAAAAAAGTAAAAAAAAAAAAATAACCTGTGTTGACACCAACCAAAACTCGAAAGAAGTTTGAAAACAATTCAAATGCAAATGTAATTCTATTTAATTTAAGAATTCAAGTTAGACAACAGCAACACAAGGCATCTTATCTAATATAACAAAAAGAAAGCAATAAAAAACAGTAAAGGAAGCATATCCACTAAAGTAAATGTGTGCGTGTGTGTGTTAATAAAAAGTGTTTTCGTGATCAAATTAGAAGTAAAAAATATTAATAAAACAACTCCAACAACGGAAAAACTGGAAGAAAATAATAAAGTAGCAAAAAATGCCATTAAAGTTTCTAAAGAAATGTCGACAATATAATGTGACATCAAAAAGCCTATTCGTAATATCAGTGCATCATCTATTGGGTAAGTTTATTTTTTGCCACTATATGTTTGTTTCTCTGTAATAGATAGCAAAGCCATATCATTAGCACTAAGTGCAGATATAGTACATGAAGGTATGCGATTTGCTGTTGCTACAGTTGTTGTTCTTTGATGTTCTCTATAAGTGCGGGGGTGTGATTGTGTGACGAATTCATCAAGCATGATTATAGTTTAGTTTTTTGTGGAGGGCTTCTTTTAGTGGAGTAAAATTTCTTTTATATTCATGTATGAAAAATTATTAAAGTAAAGCTGAATATATATGTATGTTAAGGAATGTTGTCTAGTTTTTCTGTTTTACACTATTTTCCTTCTTACAATCCCACTTGATTTTATTTTTGTAGAGTTGTTGCATTAGTGAGCTTTATGTATGTTTTGTTGTGTGTGAAAAAGTGCAAGTGCGTTGACGTTTTTTTCTTCTCTTCTCACACTATTGTTGATTACCAGTTTACCAGATATTTCAGAATTTACAGATTTTTTCTATATCAAAACTCTTTTTTTTTTGGTATAAATCACGATGACCGGCCCACTTGATTAAAAAAAAAAAAAAAAATTTATACTAGTAGTAAAAGCATTACTATTACTTGTGTTTAAAGTAATGTAAAAAATTTATGCGCGCTCGTTCTTAGTTTACGAGTATTAATGTATTTTTCTGAACATCTTTTTTAATTCTAATGTAATTTAAATTATTATAATTACGTTTAAAAGTATATTTACATACCTTTCTAAAGATATATAATATGACCATATCCATTCTTTGAGATGAAAAACTATATTTTTTATTAATATACCGGAACTTACAAAATTTTTATTTAAAAAAAAAAAAAATTATTCAGCGAAGTCCGGCTACATGAAATATCTTTTATTAATGTTAAAAATAAAATATTTTTATTTCAAATTATTTGTTCCCAATTTTTCATATTAACCAGAAAGGTAAATTATGGTTCGTTTTGAGAGAACCGCTTGAAAAAAAAAAATCTGAAAAACCTTTTTTTATTTTTAAATTACCTGGCAGCCCTAGTAATATATTTTGTAATTGCCTACTTTTGTTTTTTCTATTCCCATTAAAGTGCTTTTTATTGTTTTTTTTTTCGCTCTGCGCGAAACTGTATGAGTGCGCGTGTGTGAAATGTTCGATACAAAAAACATTCCTATCATATGAATGCGCAAACGCCCCTTCGTGGTAATTCGATTGCACTTTTATATTTTGTTTTTATTGTAATTTAATGTTTTTTTAAACATTATCTTTGTTGCATTTTACTATTTTATTGCGTTTTCTTATTTGTTTATTTTTTACTATAACGTTATTTTAGTAATCAAGAGATGTTTGTTTTGTAAAGATTCACTTAGTGAATTTTACAGTTACTTTTTTGTGAAGAAAAATCAAATGATCGAACGAACATTAAACATGTCAATGAACAGTCACATTTCGGTCTGTTCCCTCTGTATTTTTGAAACTAATATTGAGCATTTTTACGATTTATGCAGGCGCAAAAGATAATTTACAATAAAATAAACAAACATGCAACATAAAAAAAGTAAATTAAAAAAATGTTTAAGTAAAAAAAGTTTAACTATCTTGTTTCGTAAATTTTTGTTATTGAAAAATTGTATACTAACATTGTACAAATATTAAAAAAATGTATTTTGTTATTTAGATAATTTTAATGTATTTAAAAAGTTTGACCCACAGTATCTAACTTTTAGAAACAACGGGACAGATAGGTAAGGACTATAAAAAATATAAAATATGCTTGCACGTGCTACACTCCGTTCCAGAACTATAAAAATACACAATACTTTTGCCGATTTTTGGAGATTTTAAAATCGTAGAATAATGAAAATTGGCAATATTTAAAGGCAATTGAAAGAAAAAATATTTAGGTATATTAAACATTTTCTACTTTTAATTTTGCTATGTATTTCAAGGTGAAAGGTACGTATACTGGTGCATATTCCTATAAACGCATTTAAAATATTTGTTTATCTTTGAGGTATATTCGTTTCTTTTAACCAAAAACAATGTTGTGTTGTTATAATAACTCGCGATATAATGGTATTTTTTATGTAAGAAATATTTGTTTCTTGTTTTTGCTGTTTTCTTTAATTTAGCAATCAGACATATTGGTGATCATTTCAACGCAGATCACGCAAACGCAATCGTTTATAGGAATATTCTATAGTTATTGCAAAAAAAAAAAAAAAAAAAAAAAATCATAAACTTACATTACATTACTTACCAGACAACATCTCTGATTATTAGAAATATTTTTGTATTGGGAAATTTCATCAGCTTAAAGGATGCCTAAAGGAACTTTTCTTGCAGACAAGGAAAAAAATTCAAATTAAATTTTTTTGTGATCAAGGCTGTGCAGAAACCAAGAAAGGTAATAAAAAATTGACAAAAAGACAAATTAATAAAATAAAAGAAGAAGCCACCCGCAATAAATTAAATACTACACAAATAAGAAATAAACTTGACCTTTCTGTCACTTCATAAACAGAAAATGGAAGAAACCAAAATGTAAACCAATGTTAAAACAACATCATAAGGAAAATCGTTTATAATTTGCGTGGAAATACATGAAATAGACAGATGAGTGGAATAATGTAATGTTTTCTGATGGACGGTCTCAATTCATAATCAAAAATCATAAATCAAATATATGTTTTATTTCAACTAAAATGAACATTGCAAATTAGGAATGATTCAATAATAGCATTTGATATCAATTTGAGAATGTGCGGTTTTTCAAACGTTTTTTCTCAAATGATTCTCAACACTAAATCAAACTTAAAATTCAAACCTTTACCTATATTTCTAACAAGTTTGGGAAACGTGTTTGATATCAACCGATAAAGTCATCATATTTTAAACGTTTGACAACGTGTTGTATGGGATGCTGCACAAAAAAAATTCTTATACTTACATACATATGTATATAGTATATGTATGTATATGCGTATTTAACGTACTCATCAACACTGAGGCCCCGGTCTGCGTTGTTAATGGGGCCGGAGAATTGCGATGCAAACTGAATCAACGCAATCTAAATCACTTTTTATGTATTTACATCTTTTTCTTAAAAGCAGTTCCAGGATAAACATATTTTTCCAGAAAAGACGTTAATCTTTAATAAAAAATTACTATTTTTTGTGCAATCAGGTGAAATTAAAATACTTATATAAATTTTATTTTGATTTTCTAGCAAAAACAAAGAATTTAAAATTTTTTTGCAATAAAATATACTTCAAGACATACACCTATTATAATAAAACTCTTTAAAACTCGAGTAAATTTTTCACATGCAGTTACTTAAGTTAATTTCATTTCTAAGAAGAAAATATCTGTATATATATCGAAATCATAACGAAAGGTTCAAATCGGGCCGAAGTATACTTCTAAATAAGTGAGTAATCAGGCTTGCCTGTATATGTAAATAAAATTTTTAAAGCAGTCTTGCCAACTATTTGTAACCAAAACGTGCTAAATTTAAACAAATTCATTAAATTTGGTTCAATTTAGCGCTTTTTAGCTAGTTTTTTAAATTCGAATCTGATTTTACAAAAAGTAACAACAATATAAATTCCATTATTTTTATTTTTTAAATGTTTAAACTTCAGCAGAAATAGTGAATTATATTTCAAATCAAAACTTTAGAATTGGTAATTTTATTACAGAAATAAGCGGTAAAATTTTTTGTACATTTCAAATTCCAGATTCATAAGATCTTATCCATGAATTTAAATTGATAAAACTATTATTTAATTTAATCACTCCATTTTTCCCCCAAAAAAATAATTTCCTAAAAAGAATAGGAACGTGTTTGGAAGAATGTTGAAAACTGCTTATTCGATGATTCATTCAACGGGATTTAGAAAACGGATAGATACCTCAAATGACCACTTTAAACAAAAGCATTCTGAAGGTATATTTTGGAATTTCGAAATCAAAAAATCGTTTTAATTTTTGCTGTGTTTTAAAATTAACAAAATAATAATAATAATGCTCTATGATAGAAAATGTTTTTTTTGTGGTGAGAAAAATTCTTGTTTCTGTTGTGGGAAATGAAAACTTTACAAAAATGTGTAAACAGAAAAAAAGAGATATGGATGAACATATTTTAAATGTTTTCATTATACATTAAATCCATTGCGAAAGCCACACTCTTTTTTAGGAAAGGACATTGTGATGAAATTATAAGACATATAAAATTTAATATTGATAATATTTAGAATATATTGTACAATATTGAATTTTTTCTATCAATTTTAAAATGTCGAAGAAATTATACTTTTGTCAAAAATTCTACTAGCTTTACGAGCTAGTAAAATTTTGTTCAGCTCACTTTTTACGAAAAATAATTTTCTACCGTTTCACACAGGCCTTAAGATGCTATTTTTATTAGTTAATGGGGAAGTAAAAGTATTTTTATTTCCTAAAATAACGTCGGCAGAATAAAGGGAACAAACATTATTTCAACTTTATGTTAGCGGGTGAAGAACACTTTTTATTTGCCTTTTTAAAATAATATTAGTTTATTTCGCACCTTTTCTTTTTTGAAAAAAGAGCAAAATATTAAAAAAGAACATTAATTTTGACAGCTTATGTTAAACGTTATTGCTCAACTTTGTGCTTAAATATTTACTGGGAAATAAATTCATAATAAGATTTCTTATTGGTCCATACGGAACATATGAAAGAGGGAGATAGTATTTGACAATAGCCAACATAAAAATGTCGATGTTTAGATTTTGGGTACAGTAAAACCCACCAATTTAATGGCTTTTTTGAAAAAAATCGGGCAATAACGTTAGAGATTATCACACAACATGTACCAAAAAAAAAAAAAAAAAAATCACTCATTTCTTTTGCACGTGCCATTTCTTAACATATCAGTGTTGCCGTTTTAATTATTTTTAACCAAAATTGGTTATTTTATTTTCTAATTGTATTTTAGTTATTTTTTGTTTAAACCAAAATTTTATTGTTATAAACTACTTTTGGATTACTTTGTCAATCTCCTATATATTTGCCAGCAATAAATGATCTTGTGATTAAAAAAATCCTCATAAGTTTCATTACTTCTTGTTCCAAATTTATCTGATAACGATGAAGAAAATTACAATTAGAAAATAAATGGTATAAGCCTGGATCTTTTAAACCACCATTTTGATGAAATTAGGAACATAGATAGAAGACAAGTCAAACTTAAGAAAATAGCTTTCGAGCCTACTAGGTCCAAATAGAGCATCATTTTAATTCTGATCCATTTTTCGATCATCAATAGGGCCCTTATATGAGAAAAGTCAGTTATCAAAATTTTCAAAATTCTTTTACTTCCGACCCTACTAGGTCTACATAAAGCACCTTTTTAATTTTGACCCATTTTTTTTATCATCAATCATATCAGAAAAATCACTTTTTCAAAATTTTTAAAATTCTATTACAGAAAATCTATGATCAGTCAGCATATTATATTTTTTGCTCTGAAATTCATAAGACAATAGTTTTTGAGCCTACTAAGTCCAAATAGAATACTTTTTTAATTTTGACCCATTTTTTGAGGAATAAAATTCTTTAAAAGAATTTATTTTAAAAACGTAAAGAAATAACTGTAAAAATACCGTAAACAAGGGACCTAAAACACTTCCCTGTGGCACTCAATACCCAACAGTACTTTCACTTTCCTTAATTTTAAGAAATTGTTGTTTATTTTTTAGATAGCTTCTTAAAAGCGAAAGTCCATTTCCATGAACACCACTGGAGCTTTTGCGCCAAGATATATAACAAAAACTTTTGTCAAATCAAAAAATGCCTGTTACAGCACTATGACCTTCATCCAAATATTTACATATATAGTTCTGAACATTCACAAATCCTCTTCAGTACCACAGCCCTTTCGAAATCCGAACTGAAAAGCATTTAATAAGTTGTTTTCCATGAAATGTGGAAAAATCTGATTTTATAATATACCTTGAAAAATTTGATCAATAATTGGTAGTAGCGATATAGGACGAAATTATTCAACATATGTCGCTTTATTTTCTTTGGGAATAGGAATAACCTTATGTATTTTCAAAGTATTGAAATAAATATGAGGTAATATAGTTTGCGCAATGTAATAACACTATGCGGTAAATATACTCATAACCACAACTTCTCCCAGATAAGAGGTCTGCAACAATTGCTATAACATCTTGATATAACTTATAACTTAGATGAAAACTGTTATAATAGGGTACTGAAGTTCCCGATGTATTACACGAATCTGACGATAACTGTTTTATGTTATCAACAGATTGCAAGAAATGACAGTTAAGTATTTCAGCTTTACTAGCAGAAAAAAAGATAATATGTATTTTTTATTTTTTTATCGCGAACAAAATAAAGAGTTTTTATGGTTAATGAAGTTTATTAAAAAATAATTATAATAACTGTTAATCAGTTATTATAATTATTTTTTAAGTCCATAAAATGTGTTATTTTCGATTTGGAGGATGAGTCGCCGCAGACGAAAATTTTTGTTAAATATAAATCTTGATTATTAGTGCGAATTAATACACAAAAATACCTAAGTGGATGATTCCGTAAAAATAAAATTAGTAGAAGCAAATAAGCAATTATTTTCTTCTTTGTTGAAATATAAAAATTTTAGCCTTTTTATGGCAATTTTAAGAATCAAAAAAGGCTAGAAAAATTTAAGGCTAAAGGCAAAATAAAAAGGCTAGATTTAGCCTTAGAAAGGCTAAACTGGCAACACTGTTAATTTATTAAGCATTTACCATGAAATAAAATTTTTTTAAAAAATTTTGCAAAATTCCTAAAATTATCGCACAATTATATACAATTTAATAATTTCTATAAACAAAATTTTATATTGTTTTTTTTTAAAGTTTGGGAAAAAAGTCATATTCGATTCATAATATCTATTCCTCCCCTCGTAGCATGTTCATTGAGAAATAACTGGGTATACCCTATATAGTTCTGAGATCTACTCCCTTAGAGCTTTCATCCGATGTATCACAACCCCATTCAGGTTTGTTCGAAATGGCCCTCCCACAACTTAAAATATAAACCATTGAAAAATATTGATATTATATTCCACCCCTCGTAGCATGTTCCCTGAGAAACAACTGGATATACCCTATATAGTTCTGAGATCTACTCCCTTAGAGCTTTCATCCGATGTATCACAACCCCATTCAGGTTTGTTCGAAATGGCCTTCCCACAACTTAAAATATAAACCATTGAAAAATATTGATATTATATTCCACCCCTCGTAGCATGTTCCCTGAGAAACAACTGGATATACCCTATATAGTTCTGAGATCTACTCCTTTAGAGCTTTCACCCGATGTGTCATAACCCCATTCATGTCTGTCGTAAATGGCCCCCCCCCCACAACATGGAATATATATGTTTGAAATATGAATGATTGTATTCCACCCCTCGTAGCATGTCTCCTGAGAAACAACTGGGTATGCCCTATATAGTTTTGAAATCTACTCCCTTAGAGCTTTCATCCGATGTATCATAACCCCAAAAAAGCCCCCCATTCAGGTGTGAATTTATAAGAATTTGCGCAAAGTTCCGACCCTCGTAGTATCTTCCCTAGGAAATAAGTGAATATTGTCTAAACTGTTTTGGGTTCTACTCCACCAGACCTTTCATCTGATGTACCATAACCCCATTCAGGTATGGCCAAAATCAAAATATGGCCCCCTGTTTCTTAGACTTATTGAATTTTGCCAAACTTCAGCACCTCGTAGCATGTCTCCTGAGAAACAACTGGATATACCCTGTGCAGTTTTGAGTTCTACTCCTCTAGAGCTTTCGCGTGATATATCACAACCCCATTCAGGTCTATCCGAACTGGCCCGCAATGTGACCTGAATATAGGTATTTTTGTTGCACCATATCCTAATGCTGTATATGTTTCTTTATTTTGTTTTTTTCCAAAAATGTTTTATTGTGATGTTTTATTTAATAAAATAACAAAAATTATTTTTAAAAAAGTGTTTTTTTGCTTTAAAAGTAATTTTTTTGAAATGCAAAATGTGTGGAACGTATTTAACAGTGCGTGGAACGTATTTAACAGAGGTGAGGGACGTATTTAACTTACGAATTTATCTTCACACACATTATAATAGCAGCAGTTTACCGATCTTCCAAATAGTCAAGAAGCAGAATTTTATGAAGTATTTGAAGAAATCGTAGAAGAACTAAGTGAAACAAATACAGACATAATTATTGCTGGTAATTTTAATATAGATTGGACAAAAGAAAGTACATATAAGAGGAAAATAGAATCCATAATCAATGATAATGGATTACAACAAGTGATGACTAATTTTACAAGAGTTACCAAAAATTCAAGAACAATAATAGACTTTATTATAACAAATAGTACGAATATTAGTGCAAACATAAGTAATATAAATAAAATATCGGATCATGAAGTAATAGAAATTAAAAAAGACAATATATGAAATCGCAACGAAAAATGAAAGTGAAATAAAAATCTTTAAATGTAAAAAATACCGTTTTCACCTTCAATAAAAATCAGGGCGTGAATTATAACGTAAATTTTTTTGATATAGCTATAGAAAGAACAATTGAAAATCTCTCAATAAAAAAGAAAAAAAAAATGAAAAAAATATTGTAAATAAATGGTTTAACAGGCACTTGCAATTTCTAAAAAGAGACAAAATATTAAAATATAATATAGCGAAAACAACAAATAACTATGCAAAATGGAATGATTATAAAAAAGTCTGAAATTTATATATAAAAATACTTAAAAATGAAAAATACATATTTAATATAACAATAAGTAATACCAAAGATTAAAAGCAAGTGTGGATAGCATCAAAGACTTAGTACTAATGAAAACAAAAAAATGTGATAAAATCAGTGATATTTACAAGTATAGAATATAAGGACAGTAATAAAATAGCTAATCAATTTAATAAATATTTTGTAAATAGTATAAAAAAAATTATAGATAATATAGAATGTATACAATATATAAATGAAATAAATGTGATAAACTGTAGATTTAAATTCCGAGAAATAACAAAAATAGAACTTAAAAATATATGCAAGAACATGAACAACAAACCGGACTCTAATAATGTTAATATAAATATGATATTAGATAATTGGAACTTGAATGGAGAAGTGTTGCTAAAAATTATAAATAAATCATTAATAACGGGTATATTTCCTGAAAATTGAAAAACTTCAATGGTGACGCCAATTGAAAACGTTAATAAAACAAATAAATGTGAAGAATTTAGGCCAATAAACTCACTAAAATTATGTGAAAAAATTCTTGAAAAAACCGTTAAAATACAACTTGAAAATTATCTAGAATCAAACAATATTTTATCGAAATATCAATCTGGATTTCGGAAGAAATTTTCATGTGAAACGGCAGTAAATTACGTCTTAAATAGATGGAAAAGTAACGGCAGAAATAAAAAATATTGGCAATTTTTCTCGATTTTAAAAGAGCGTTTGAAACAATAGACAGAAAAATATTATTACAGAAATTATACCTCTACGGAATACAAAATATAGAATTAAATTGGTTTGAATCATATCTAACAAATAGAAAGCAAATAACTAAAGTTAATTATAAAAAATCAGAAACAATTAATAATGAATATGGAGTAACACAAAGATTAATTCTTGGAAATTTACTATTTATAATCTATATAAATAATATGACAACTGTAATAGATAGAAATGAAATAGTACTTTATGCGGACGATACCCTAATATTTAATATAGCGGATACAGATGAACAGTGCCTGGAAAACTTAGTATAAGATATTGGAAATATAAATAACTGGTTAAAAATGAATAAATTAAAACTGAACGAAAATAAGTCAAAAATTATGGAAATAAATATGAATAACAATACAGAATATAAAATTAATAACAAAATAATAGAAAAAGTAGACAAAATAAATTATTTAGGGTTTATAATCGACAAAAACATGAATTTTAATGATCATATAGAATACATATGTAAAAAAATCGGAAAAATGATAGGCTTTTTTAGAAGGATTAGAGAAAAAAAAATATCAAAATTCATTGTGATAAATATATATAATACATTAATTAAACCACATTTTGAATTCGGGTCAACCGTAATACACACTTGCTGCACAAACATACAATTAGAAAGATTACAAAAACTACAAAATAAATCTATGCGATCGATTTTAAAGAGTTGTATATATACTTCGATACATTATATGCTTGACACATTGAAATGGATAAGTATCAGACAAAGACTCTAGCTTAACACATGTATCCTTATCTTCAAAATGAAGATAGGATATGCGCCAGAATACTTAACTCAAGAACTAGCATATGTGAATGAAAGCCAGCCATATAACTTGAGGAATGGAAATGATTTCTGAGTACATAGAGTAGCAACTAACAAAATGAAGAGATGTTTGCTGTATAAAGGACTGCAATTATTCAACCAACTCCCAAATTATATTAAAAATGAAGCAAATATTAATGCTTTTAAAATAAATTGTGTAATACATATAAAAAATAATCTTTATCAGAGCATTTAAAAAATATAAAATTGTATAAGAAATTCAATGTATTATAGTCGTAAGAAAGCATTTAAAATACTACTAAAAATAAATAAAATTAAAAAAAAATATTATTAAAAAAATTAATTTATAGCACCTTAATTATTTTTTAGCCCCATTTTTGGTAAGTTGATTAATAGGAAAATGCACCAGTGTAGTAGTGTTTCATAACTATAAAGACACTGAACTAAAAATTTCAAAATTTTTAAAACGGAAAGCACAAAATATAAAAGAATATAAATTAATAATGAGTATGTAAAGTTATAATTTTAAATATCGTAAACATTTTTACCGGAGTTTGCTTCACCAGTGTTGCCATCATTTTTTCGCTTAAGGACCTCCGTGTATCAGTTATTGGTTATTTTGGATGGAAAGCACTCATATTTTCAAAAGGGGTTTTGATCGAGAACACTGCACATTTTCATTAATCTACGACTTTTGTATCATCAGAAATCCGCAAAAGTATGGTGTATTTATAGTTCTGCAACGGAGTGTATTTATTCCTTATGGTTTTCAAATTATTTGTTTTTGAAATTTCAACTATCTCAATTTTGCAGATGGTCAAGTTTTCTAAATATAAAAACCAATATTTGCATCCGATTTTGTAATTTTTTTCGAAACAAATTTCAAAATTTGTTTTTGTTTTAAATGTAAGTTAGACGAGTGTTATAAAAACAGGCAGTTAGCAAAATTCAATACACTTTCTTTATGTAAAACATAAACTAGAAGCTTGGACTTTAATTTTCACTATTTAATGGACGATATCGAACTCAAAACATATAGTTTGTTCAAATACTGATAGTTGTAATTTTTCTTTTATACCTTTTATACTTTTATACCTGATATGGTTTCATAAATTTCTTTTCTTGCGTAATTATAATTTCGAAAACCCTTTAGTTTAAAGTTTTATTACATATGATTTCGCTCTTTTAATATAATTTCTGATCACTCCTTCAGAACGTTTTATGACGGAAGCAATTTTGCGATAAAGTAACAATTAGATTTCTTTCTGTTTGATTTAAACGCTCTTCAGTCGTAATTATTTATTTATTTAGTTTATACTTACAATACAATTACAAATTATATTCTAATTCTAACCGAGCGGAGTAGCGAAGACTATTGCTCGTTGTAGTGAAACAGAACAGAATCTCTGGTGGCAATCGAAGCTACAACCCCAGACTGACAGAATAGCTCACTAACAACTAGGCCACCGGGGCACCTAGACGCAATTATTTTATACAAACTTTATAGAATTTATCTTTATTCAGAATTTTACTTCAACACAAAATATTTCTTTATTATTTTAGACTTAAAATGAATGAATGAATTATAGCCAGCAGGAAAATTTTGATACTTATTGTTACTGCGTACATACGATTATCTCACGAAAATATGTAACTTATTTAAATAACAAACATTTATTTGTATCAAGCAACAATGTCTTATTTAATGGTATATCATTTTAAATCCTTACTTTTAGGAGTACTTAATGAGTATGATGGCAAATTAAAATTTTGGTTATACAAGAAGTAAAAGGCGATTTTATAACAAAAAGCATTAAAAATTCCAATGAATATTGTTAAACCAAATTCTTGCTAGCTTAATAAGCCAACATAATTCTTCAGCATAATCTAGTTGTTTGTCTATTTACACAATCTGTTATTGGAACGTTAACAGTTTCATCTACACTTTAATGTGAACAGTCAGTTAGAAATTGACTTGAATTATAAAGATTAACCAATAAAGTTTCCATTATATATTTTCTTATAATTCTCGTGTATAGAGAAAATATTTGCTATTAAATAATTTCAAACATATGTTAATTTAAAAAATAAATATTTATTAAATTGCTCAATGTTTTTATTTGACAACAAATTTCTTTGAAAAGTTGATAAGAAATCTTAACTAAAAAAATAATACATTCTTTAAATTTCAGAAACACAAATTTGATTAGATAAGTGATTAGAAAAAGGCTAAGACGCCGGTAACTAAACTGTCTAAGCAAGTATTTTTAGTAATATACGAGGTAACATAGAAAATTTTGATAAAATTGAGAAAATCTTATTTTTATTAGTTAATATACTAAACGAAATCATGAATTTCAAAAATTTTTTATTTAATTAAAAAACAACGTAAATTAAATCAGCAACACCACGACTCCCTTGAGACATTACAAATCGAAAACGACCCACCAAAATTTTTATGTAATACTTAAAAGTTTGTTTGTTAAAAAAGTTAAAAGTTTGAAACATGATTATGTTTGATATTAAATATGTTTTTCAAACAGTGTTAAAACGTAAACCAAAGCTTTAAATAATAAGTTTAAATTCTGCTATAATTCATTTTTTAAGAAGTGTTAAATAAATCATAATTTATTATTTCGGTATCAAATGTAAATCTCAAATCATTCTGAAAGCAAAAATTAAACACAAATGAATGTTTAAAAGTGCATTTTCGATTTGTGAATAAATTCCTGTTTTTATTGAAGAATTTGTTATTTATTCTGAGATCGAAAAAGTTTTATTTTATATAATCCTAAATTTAAGTTTACCCGTATTAAAAAATTACATAAATACGAAAATTGTGATTAAATTTCCGTCGATTTGGTTGTCCGAATTCCCATTTCGAACTAAGAATATGTCAAAATGTTAAAGGTAACTTATTAAAAATTAAATGTTTTCTCCAAAATTTGAAGATCGATAATTGTTTTATTCTCTCATACATACCCTATTCTAAATTGGCTTTAAAACTTCTAAATTTCTTGTATTTACTGGTATATGTAAGCATTTGTATACAGAAAAGCCCACTTTGGTTTTATAAGTTCCCCTTGGTATAAGTAAGTCTTATGCAAGTAGAAATCATATTACCAAATATAGTGGAGATTACCCAATAAAACTCGTAGTAAATTTTATGGATTTGGAATTATTAGATATGCTTATTTTTATATTAACGTTGAAATGTTGTAAAGCTCGTCCCAATTAATTAGAAAATGGAATATAATTATAATCTTGCTCTACTTTAACCCCAATATGAATTGATCAAATAATTAAAATATTTACTAATTTTCAATTATTTTTTATAAAAAGAAGAAAATATGAATTATCGACTTATAAACGAAAAAAAAAAATCTATCTTTAAATAAATGGTCTTCGCGACCGCTCCATAAAGTTTGTACGGACTCCTAGTGGGTCGCGGACCTCCATTTGAGAATCGTTGATTTAAATATAATTATTTTCAAATTAAAGCTTTCAGCAAAGGAAATTTCAAAGCAGTAAAACAATTGTATGAATAAATTTTTTAATATTTATTTAATTTATTTCGTAATCGATTTTTGAAATAATTTCATATTAAGACCTAATTTTTTATTAAAAGTTGCTTTAACAACTATATATGTGTGTGTGTGAAGGTTTGCTTTATAATTCTAATGTATTTCTTATTTATTTAAACCTTAAACAAAAATCTGTAATAGTTTTAACAAAAACATTTATAGTTAACAGCAGTTTAAGTTAATTGCTTATTCAGCAATTAAATTGCCTATAATCTCTAAGCTAAATACAGTTCATTTTTTAATTTAATCGTGAGTACAAAACCTGAATAATATTCATATTCGAATACATATTTGGCTATTAAACGTAACCTACATTAAAGTTTGTTATATTAACTACTCATTGTTTTGAGAATATTGGCGTTTTCATATGTAGGATAGATGGAGGTACCTTCGCCATACTACATCTTTTATTGATTTTATTTTCCTTTAATGCAGACCTTTCATCCATGAACTTTGAAATTTTTAATTTACATTTGATCGGAGGTAGACGTGATTAAATACGTTTTAATAGTGATAACTTTCATGATTTTTTAATTTATCAAAGATTTTTCCGTGTTATAAACTCGAAATGAGCCAGAATTGACAACAAGTGTTTTTATAAATTCGTTTTAAGTGAAAAAATGATCACTTGTGAGTAAGACTTCTCCGGAGGAGCAATCCGCCAGACTGCTTGTAAGGGGATCCAACTTATTCTCCATGAATGTGGTAATCAGCTGCGAGGCGCTTACTAGCTATAGATCTTACACTGTACATATAGACTTTTTAGTGTTAACAGAATTAAAAAAAAAAACATCATTTAGTAATTTTCGCATGCTCTGATTTTTGTTCTGCATTCTTATTTGAATTTTTATTTATTTTACATAAAAATCAATAAAACATTCAATTTTGATTGTTTTTTCAATTGCTTTATTATAATAAGTGATTCTGCCCCCATCATTTTGCGAATTTACCCCATGGGTTGAGGTAGTTTCGCCGTTTTTGGTCACTTCCTAAAAAATGAAAAATAAAAAATGAAAATAATAGAGAGATAATCAGGACCAAAAGGACTTAAGATAAAGCCAACATATCTAAATTTTTATTACTAAAGAAAGTTTACTGATATCGTTTATGGTTACTTTAAATAAAAAAGTGGCGAATGCTTCCCCTTCTACACTACTTTACTTAAATATACTTAATATTGTTGGTGAAGTTGTTAGTTGCAAGATTGTTAGATCAGTTGTTTTCTATTATAGAACAATTAGAAGAAAATGTTTATACTTATTAGAATTTTAAAATTACTGGTTCTTAATTACGACAACGTTATTAGGATTTGAGTTTTCTATTATGGCAATAAAATTCAAGACATAGTAAACAATCTGGCAATACCTGTAACTCGAAAGAATGCTAGAATTGGAAAAAATTTTGCTCCTTAAACGTTTATAACGACAGTAATTTTCGGTTTTAATCTTTCATTATTAATCTAGTTATTTTACGAATAAAATAAGTGGTGTCATGAAAATTGATGGACAAAAGTTGATTTTATTCATAATTAACTGAAGGCAACTATGTATTACGTATACGCTGTATATATGCATGTATATGTATATGTATATGTATATGTATATGTATATGTATATGTATATGTATATGTATATGTATATGTATATGTATATGTATATGTATATGTATATGTATATGTATATGTATATGTATATGTATATGTATATGTATATGTATATGTATATGTATATGTATATGTATATGTATATATGTATGTATGTATATGTGTATATATATATATATGTATATATGTATGTATATATGTATATATATATATATATATGCATATATGTATATATGTATATATGCATATATGTATTTATGTATATATGTATATATATGTATATATATGTATATATGTATATATGTATATGTGTATATATATGTATATATGTATATATGTATATATAATATAATATGAATATGAAAATGTAATAAAAAACTGACCAAAAACACCAAAAATACAATTTTTCATGCGAAAATAAAAAAACATGCGTTACTTGAAACTTTTTAAAACATTGAAAACAGCGAATTCAATGTTTTAAAAAGTTTCAAGTAACGCATGTTTTTTTATTTTCGCATGAAAAATTGTATTTTTGTTGTCCCCGTGGTAGTAAAAGGGTTAAAAACATTCATAACTTCCTAATGGCGATAAACAGTCTTTGATTTGTACTTGAAAATCATTCAATTAAATGTATGAATTAAAATCAAATCGTTTGTTCATATTTTTTTACAGAACAGTGTCTACTAGTGTCTATTGTCACAAGATAATTTTGTGTATAGTTTTCGACCAAATCGTTTTGTTTACATTCATACTATAGAGTACAATTTAGACGATCTCTTCCGTTTACAAATGTGCTCAATTTCTTAGGTTTTTATATAAAAGATAAATTTTATTGCTTTATACATATGGATAAGGATTACAATTGCTAATGATTTTAACAAGAATTTATAATTAAATAAATACAAAAAATATGTATATAAACTAAAAATAAAAAAGCCAATTTATAGATATAAAATATAAGACAATATTTAAATAAAAAATATATTATTGCTAAAAAACAACATAGCACTCACTAAAAAGCATACAGCTTGCAAACTACTAGACAATTGAAAAAGAAAAAAAATTAATAAATTATTAAAAAACAAAGAACAAATACACACAACAACTTAAACCAATAAAATAAAAACGTTAACAGCACAAACACAAAAAGACACAAACACAAAAAGACACAAACAAAAAACGCCAGTTGCCACCCATTTTGCATACAAATGAGTTAGTTGTCTATGGAGAATTCTAAAAATTTTTTCTTCAACAAATACATTCTCGTACACAAAAATATTCATATAGATATATTTATATTGAATATTCCCAATAAACATTGATTCAAATCTAGGAAAATTTCCTTTCATAAATAGCATATTTCTGAAATTCTATTCGAAGCTACAAAATATGTGATGAAATAAACAAGCAAATTTATAAATATAAAATTATAATGCTAGGTATTTATAAAATTTCCAAGTGATTATAAAGTATAAAGTTAAGTTTATTACATTTAGTTTATTTTGTATTTCTTCCATGGTTATTAAGACAATATTCAAATGTATTTCAAATTTAAAAAAGCTTTAAGTTTTTTTTTCCATAAAAAGTTTAAAATTTAGACATGTTTGTTCAAAAAATAAAATATTATACATATTAAAGAAAATATTTGTACGCAATTGTGTTGCAATAAAATATACAAAAACAGCTATTATGGTCCATGACATGCTTAAAATGATGAATGCAAAATTTCCTCTTCAGCTAATGTAAAAAAATATATCAATCTATCATTTACGCATGCAAAAATTCAGTTTTAAAAATAGTTTAGAAAAAAATATTTTTCATGTTTAATTCAAGTATATTTTAAAATTAAAAAAAAACGTTTTAAAAATATTTGAGACACATTTGTTTATTAAAGGAACATCCAGCTCAGTTTTGAATTCTGAAAGTATTGAAAAATACAATTGTTATGCGAGGGTGGATCAATAAGTCCGTGACTTCTCGAACTTCCCTCGCAGTTATATGAAATGCAACACTATTCCCATTAAGTACCACCTGTTAATAGACTACTGTCAAATTTTGAGCAAGTGTCGTCATTTACTTTGCGTAAAAAATAGGATTTTTCGAGGCATTTGTTTGGTCCATAATTTCATCGTTGGAGCTGAAAAGTCACTAATTAATTGACCCGCCCTCGTATTATAACCTTTTTGCTACAAAAAGGCATAGTTTTAAATTTTAAAGTAAAGGGAATTCAAGCATATTCTCACAGCCTGTATTTGAAATTTGAAAAAGTTTTTAAACTAATAAATATTTAATTTCAAAGGTGTTTGCTTATTGGGTTGTGTTATAACAAAAAAAAAAAAAAAAAAAAAAAACAAGAATTTAACGTTCATTTTTTATTCTTTAAAAATGTTTATTTTTCTTTTACCATACATGGTTTCTAAAGACATTATATCTTTTTTTTTTTTAATTGAGTCGCAAAACTAAGCAACAATGTTACGAGTAAGATTACAAATTATTGTTAACATTATTGTTGTTTTTGTGGTGGTGGTTTTGTTAAAAAACCATTAAACAAAATATTAGATTTGTATGGGTATGAAAAAAATTATTTGGCTTAATACATACCATGTGTAAAATTTAATACAAACTAAATAATTAGGGGATTCACATAGTGTCATCATATGTCTTTCATATGATCTTATGTCCTTCATATGATCATATGTCCTATAATAATAGGAAAAAATAAATGAAAAAATAGGACTGTTGTGAACAACCCTTCATAATTTTGTTTGCTATTTTGAATTTAAATCAGCCAAAAATAAGTGAAAAACTAAAATAATTGCCAGTTTGTGCGAAAACTACATTTTAGATATTGTGATGACAGAGTCAAGTAAATAAACTACATTTTTTTCTTTGTTTTAATGTAACATCATCTCTGCTGATTAAATACGGCAAAACGGTAAATATAGCATAAAGAGTTTTATTATTTTAAGATATGACATGATAGCACACCTTGTGAATCCCCAAAATGGCCTATGTATTTGAATATTATTATTATTTTTTTTTTTTCAAATAACCAACTTTCATATACTGAAATAAATACCAATAATGAAATTGAAAATAGAAAGGTAAGAAAATTTTCTTTTATTCAAACTTTTTGTTATGTTAATTTATTATTATTTTTTTTTTTTATTTATTATTTTTCGAAATATTCAATTCATTTGTATTTATGAATGACTTTTTTTAACATTGGAATGGAATGTTTCAAATATTAAACTTATCTACTTCCCATCCCAGCCCTTATCTTACAGCTGTAAGTAATGAAATCAACAAAATTCATAATTTTTATTAGTTGTTATGAAGAAATGGGAAAAGGTAGAAAAGAAGGTAGTTATGAAAATAGAAAAAGGTAGTTATGAAGAAAATTAAACTGCATAATCTTTAAGATGAATTTAATAAGAAAATTCTTAATGTCAATTGTCGACTAAAGTTGCTAGATATATGAGAAATAAATTTAATTAAACAGATAGCAAGCTTCAAAAAAAAACCCTAGATAGAGAAATAGTTTAGAATGCTTTATCCTGGTTCAATGTTAATTCTTGCTTACAACACCTGAAAATTTTTTAATAATGTGTGAAAAAACCAGATCCATAAATTAATGGTAGATTTTTTAAAGTGTCATATTTTATTATTGATTCTTGCCTATTTGTAAGATATCTGAGACCATTTGAAAATCGACTTTGACAGACGAACATGTTTCATTTGACAAGGAAGTCTGTTTTTGTCTTGAAAATATTATATTTATATAATTATTGTTTGTTCTCAAAATTCTAACGGAAAACGATTTTAATTTCGATCAGGGAAAATTTTTTTAATGCAAATTTTTGTCATTACAATAATGCATTTTTCCTGGAATGTGCAGGCTTATAGACTCGTGAAAATTATAAACAGATGTTTCACGCCAATTTTTGTTTCTGAGTTTACATTGGTCCTTGAACTATTTGTGCAAAATTTCGTTGATGTGCATGCTTTTTTGTAAAAGATGTTGGCCGAAAAGTATAAACTGCAGTTATTTTGTCCATAACTAGGATGTCCACGCTGATCCCTATTCTACTTCCAGCAGACAGACGGACGAATATCGTTAGATCGTTTTAGATTTTCACGAGGATCCAGAATGTATATACTTTATGGGGTCTTGAACGATTATTTCGACATGTTACATACGGAATTACAAACCCAATATATCCTCCATCATTTTCTGATGGTGGGTATAAAAAAAAGTATACAGATAGAATTAAAATTTAGTAGAACTAAAAGATAAAATAGATTGAAAGAAAGGTTGAGATAATTGTTAAGACGGATACCACTTCAGTGTTCGATCAACATTCTTTGAATTGCCTGCAAATAAGACCTAAAAAGACATTGTTCATTATATTTGAGTTACGTGCAAATAAAAGATCTATAAAAAGTAACAAAATGGTTAAGACCAACAGTATCATACACTACACCATTGCGTGCGTATGCCGAATTGATTTTTAAGATTTTTGGAGGGCGTCTTTTATGTGACCGGTGGAAATCTGTGTGAAAATGTGATATTATGATTCATACATTTATACATAATATTTGGTACCGTGCTTTCTGCTTAAAAATAATTTATTTGTGGCAAATTTTTATTTACATACTGATATTTGTGCGTAAATTATTCACTTTTAAATGGTTTTCGAGAGAGAGAGCCTTGTATGGAAGCTATGAACAATTATGGACCAATCCTTTTGACTTTGATGGGGTTATAATAAAATAACCTTTTGATTTATGACCGTGACAACCTTATTTCAATACTACATTTGTAAGAGGCTAGGTCAAATATTTAATATACCGATTTCAACAATTTTCAATACAGTTCGTCTTTGGATTATAAAAGATTGGCAAACTCTACTTTAATTACAAAGTTTACATGAACGAACAGGTGAACGTCGTTCAATTGATCCAGATTCTGAGTCGATCGTATACTTTATGTTTGGTTTTAAATCAATACTTTTAGGCTTTAAAAACATTAGGACAAAGGCATAATAATCCCATCGACATATCATGGTGTAGTGTATAAAAATTAACTATAATTATGTATGAGAAGCGCAAATGCAAAATTAAGCATTACACTTAATATGCCTCCAAAAACTCCATAGGTAAGTTAAAGATTTGGCTCAATTTGTGTCACATGATGATTACATAGTTGCAATGTCTGCAAGAATTACACAATTAGACAAAATCGAATTCGGTAGAACACCCTCGATAGAATTCCCGAACAAGGATAACGTTCAACAAAGTTTTTGTTCCTGTAATCATTCGATCGATTCCAATGAATCATTTTTTTTCTTTGTTCGTGTTGTCTTCTTATAAAATAAGTTCGCCCCAACTAAAATTCTTTATGATAGGAATGAAATTGTCGTCGAAATTTTAGTAGTTATGAAATTAGTGGCCTGGCGAGAAGTGAAGAGATAACTCTATTATATACTCTCTACGACAGGGTGTCAAATCTAAGGGAGTTAGCGATATTGTGCTTGTTATGAATATGTTAGCCAGAGAGAAATAAGTTTCAGTGCCCTCTGTGACCATCACTAAAATCTACGATTATCAGGCTGATATTAAATAAAAACAGAAAAATGTATGAATTGAATAGATTATTGCACAGAAAAATTGTTGAGTATATTGTTCCAAAAGGAAATGTGCAACCAACTTTAAATAAGTCTTAAATCTTTTATTGAAGAATTTATTAAGAGGCTTGATAGCCAAAAGTTGATATATTTATATTATTTTTTGCTAGCAGCTTTTTCCTAGAAACTTTATACGTTTTTAAAAGATAAAATTCTATAAATAATTAAAATTATTTTTGGCGCTTCATTTTTAATATAACATAACTCATTTTTTTGTATATTTTTATTTTTGTTGAACAAGTTGATCATGTTATTTTTTATGTTTATTTATTTCAACTAAAAAATGCTTATCATTACTGTGTTAAATGCTTGAATAAATAAAATGCAAACAATTTATTAAAAAAAAAATATCAACAATACTGCACAAAAGAAACTTGAATCGAAGTCGCAGATAAACAAAAATATTATAAAAAATAAAACTTAAATATGAATATAAAACGAAAATATACACACAAACACACAGAAAGTTGTCTTAACTAAATTTTATCTTAAATTGATTAAAAAAAGGCAAAAAATAATAAAAATAAACTTGACAAAATATAAAAGAAATAAATCAGACAGCGCAACATATTATGACAAAATAAATACCTTTTTTTAATAAAACAAAACATATACAAATATATAGAGATAAAAAATTTATACCAACTTGGTGTTTGAGTATGATTTAAGATTTATACTAATTTTAAAGACAAATGTATTAATTAATTATATTTTCAATGTTAGAATATTTATGGGAGATTGGTTTCTTTTTTTTGTATATTTGATCATGTGTGACTAAATGATTTCTGTAAACAAATTGTGAGCTAAACTATTTTTTTTTGCAAAAATTAAAATTTTTATTATGAAAGATTGACTTCGAGGAAGAAATAAAGAAAGTGAGATTTTGAATTTTTCGAACATATTTTAAAATTAAATTTTTTTGTTAAATTAAATGCTATAAATTTATCTTGAATTATGTATTTCTCGATTTTATGGTCCAAATATTTAATTCCAAAATTTTCGTTTAAATGCAAAATCGATTATTTTTATAATTAATGATTTTAACAAATTTTAATGCTTTTTTCATAAAACTTTTGGAAGATTGCATTTTTTTTAACAATAATAACTATCTTTAAATAATTTAACTCGAAATCTTGATATTTTCGATTTTAGAATCGAAATATATATTTTGAAAATTTAAAAATTTTAAATCTAATTTCGAATACGTTTTATTTTAATAATTAATGATTTTAAATAATTTTAGTTTTTTTTATTTATTTCTCTAAAAAGTTAATAAAAATATATCAAAAAGTTCATGTCCGATATAACAAATATATCCTGTTTAACGAAAGGGCCTGACCGTTATATCATTCGTTAAATCAAGCTGCGACCGTATCTCCAATTTGTTCAAAGTTTCTTATTTATTTATTACTCGAAAAGAATTAACTTAATTTTCGATTTTGGAGTCGTGATACTTAATTTTAAAATTTTGACATTTTCGAAGTTAAGTTCGAATCCAATTTTCTTTTTAAATTATTAATGATTTCAAGTAATTTCTGGAATTTAATAATGTATTAAAATTTTATTTTGTACAATGTTGGATCTTTGAAATATTTCGAAGACTATTTTTTTTTTCGGAAAAAAATAATTTTTCGTTTAAATTAAATGTCGCAAAAATATTTCCTTTCAAAAATGTGCTTAAGATCTGTAAATTTTGTGTTTTGAATTGAAATATATAATTTTACAAATTTTGAAATTGTTGAATTTTATCTCAAAATCTAGTTTTTTAAGTCATTAATGGTTTATAGTCAAAATACTTAGATTCGTAATTTTCGAACTTAATTTCGAATACGAATTTTTAAAGCGAATTATGACTTTAAGTAATTTATATAGTAAATAATCTGTTTAATCGGATTTGGCAAAATTTCTGACTCTTCGAAATATTTAAAATTTTTCGAACATTATTTTTTTCAGTGAAAATTTTTTGGAAAAAAAAATATATTATTTAAAAATTATTTTTTATTTAATGCTGATCTATACAATTTTATTTTGGAATTGTTTTTCGAAAATTGTTTAAATAAAAACATGTTAGTTAGTAATCCCAAAACGCGTTTACAAATATTTATTTAAATTATTTGTTTTTCTTCCAGACACCACTACTACTGTTGACTGTACCATAAGTTCCGAAAGCAAAGGTCAAGAATGTCTCGACAATGTCTGCCAACGTTTACTCATTCAACAGCCCGAATTCTTTGGTCTACGCTATATTGTCAAAGGAAAAGAAGATGAAATGAAATGGGTAGACTTAGAACGTTCCCTAAGTCGTCAACTGGAAAAATATGCAGCCGGTACGAAGATTTTTCTACGTGTGCGACACTATGTAACAACCGGCGTACGACATTTAAGCGATGAGGTTACACGTTACTATTATTTTCTACAATTAAAAAGTGATATTAATGAGGGTAAAATTGCATGCGATATACGTACGGCCATACTTTTGGCATTATATTGTCGGCAAGCGGAATATGATAGTTATCAAAGTGATAAACAAACAAAAGATTATTTAAAGAAATCTTTGGTATTGCCGAAAAATTTACAGGGTAAGTGAGAGATTTTCTATAAATTAATTATAATTCTAATTTTTACGAAATTTATTTATAATTGATTTCAATTAATATCAATTGAATTGAATTATGTTTTACCATTAAAGGTATTTTACAAGTGAAAGTTATTTATACTAAATATACATTTTATTTTATTATCTAAACAATAAGAAATGTTTTTTAATAAATATTTTGTTTTAAGACTTCTTTTTATTTAGGTAATGGATCACTACCAGTTAATGTTATATTCTATTAACTGACGCCAAATAAATTTAATAAATGAGTCAATTTGTCTAGTCTGAAATAAGTGCAGCTTTGTTTTGAAATTTATAATCTATAAAATATTCAATATTGTGGGAAATTTTTATGGTTTATGGGACGCGATGTACTTCTAAATACTTTTTAGATGTTTTCTAGATAAAATATTTTATTGATTTAAATAAAATATAGCTTAGTGAATATATTAGAAAAAAATATTTTTAATTAGCATGATTAGTTAAGAATATTTATAAAAATATTTCGATATTCACATATTTTAATCAATATTTATATGAGTAAATTTGTTAAGAATTTTTAGTAAATTTTATTAGAATTTGTTTTGACGACCTAGGTCTCTTCATTTTACTGAAATTTGGGAACAATTTTCACTGCTTTCTGATCGGAACCCTCTAGCTTGTTATAAAGTACTTTAAATACTCGGGCATACAACATTTGACCACTTCACAGGCAGAAGAAATGTACATACGATGTTGTCAACAATTGTAAGGTTATGGCGAAGAAAGATTCCAAGCTGAAGACAACTTAGGCAATGATATAAATTTAGGCTTGGCTATTAATGGTATGGTAGTGACGGCGGAAAATGGTCGACAGTATTTTCCATGGAAGGATTTCCATACAGTGACTATAGAAAAACGAGCCATACGTATAGTACAAAATAAAGCAGATGGTTCACAATTTTTGGGTTCATTTATATTCTGCGAAACGGATATCGCTAGATATTTTTGCTGTATTGCATTTAGTTTCCTTATAAAATTATATTTTTATTTGTATGTATGTAAAAAATCGATTTTTGGTGAAAAATTTCATCCTTTTTGGCTTAGCGCCTCTAGTTTCCTTATAAAATGGGATTTTAGATTTTCCTTATAAAAAGTCGATTTTTGGTGAAAAATATAAGGGATCACAGATTTTCATCCTTTTCCTCTAGGGCCTTTAGTTTCCTTATAAAATGAGATTTTAAATTTTGACGATTTTTGGTGAGAAATATAAGTGATTACAGATTGGTATACTTTTTGTTCTAGTTTCCTTATAAAATGAGATTTTAGATTTTTATGTAATATATCGATAATAAATTGAATTTTCATATAAAAAAGTCGTGAACAAAAAATTTCGCAATATTATTTTTTTTATTTTTCTTCATCATTTTATTCCTTAAGGTTTGGTCAACGATGATAATCTTTTGGACAGTTTAATACTCGAGGTATTACAACAACACTCAGGCATACAACATTTGACCACTTCACAGGCTGAAGAAATGTACATACAATGTTGTCAACAACTGGAAGGTTATGGTGAAGAAAGATTCCAAGCTAAAGACAACTTAGGCAATGATATAAATTTAGGCTTGGCTATTAATGGTATGGTAGTGACGGCGGAAAATGGTCGACAGTATTTTCCATGGAAGGATTTCCATACAGTGACTATAGAAAAACGAGCCATACGTATAGTACAAAATAAAGCAGATGGTTCACAATTTTTGGGTTCATTTATATTCTCCGAAACGGATACCGCTAGATATTTTTGGAAATTATGTATAACACAACATAAATTTTTTAAACGTCATATAGATGAAGATTCTGCCTCGAGCATGGGTGATGTGGAAAGTGCTAATGGTATTTCCGTAGGTGGAGGAGCGGAAGCTATAAATGCTTCAGCTTTTAGTGGTTATGATTTAAGTGATTCACGTGAAGATTTGCTATTGGAACATCATGCCACTTATGTGCCAGGAGCGGGTAGCAACTCGGTAACAATAGGTGGTAATCATTATCAGCCATCTGCACAACAGTCACAAGAATATTTATCATCAGCTCAATCATTACATCATCAATCGTCTTCACAATTACCTTCTCACGGCCTAATATCGACAGCCAATTCTTCTTCGGCATTAATGTCTTCCAACATATCTTTAGCAGCTAGTCATCAGTCGGGTAGTGGTCGGGCCGATGGTAATGGCATGAATGGCAGTGCTTTGCATATGGCCCATCAAAGTGGCGGAGGAGGACAAATGGGCCAGGGTTGGTTGAACAAGGTGAGTTTCAAATAATGAAATATTTTTATTATTTTTTTAATTGATTGTTTATTTTAATAACATTTTAGGAATACTCGCATGATTATGTGTCCTCTTCACAACATCTCTCCAACAATATATTAGATACACGACTTCAGAGCAGCTCCTGCCAGGATTTAAGCAATAATAATTTACATAGTAATTCTAGCTTTTTGGGTCACAACAATAACAATCATATTTTAGCAGCTGATGCTCACGAAAGAGAACGTCTGAAAGCTATGCTGCCTACATATAGGCCAGCCCCAGATTATGAAACCGCCATACAATTGAAATATAGAACGCCCTCGAATGAATTATATAACCTAAACCAATTACAATATCAAGCAGCTGCTTTGGCAGCTCATAATTCAGCAGCTGCTTATTATGCCGGTTCTCAGCCTGATGTACACCAAGCGGGTGATGGTTTATTGCTGGGTCATATGGCAACACATCGTTATCCCGATGTGACACAACCCGCTCAAGCTATGCATGCTCAATATAATTTATCAGCGGCTACAGCTGCTGTCTCCGGTTTGAATTCGACACCTCAAAATAATGTTTATGTAGATTTACCGCAACGTTTGCAAATGATTAGAACTAAACCGCCTCCTCCCTATCCTGTAAATCGACTGAGTTCATCCTCCACTCCAGATTTAGCGGTAGCTTCTCATCGTCCATTGTTGGGTTATAGGGCATATGTTTCTGGCTCCTCACCCGATTTGGTTTCGAATAGAAATCTTCTAAATTCTCAATATCCCTATAATGGACAACAAGGTTTAGGAAATCCAGGGCAAATAACTACATCTTCGGGAGCTACAATGTTACATCAATACCCTTATATGGGACATATGGGTCACTCGCAATCTTATCTTCCGCCACATGGTACTTTTGAAAATCTGAATATGATCGAAGAGCAGCCCTCTATAATGTCCCAATTACGGCAGTCTGCTTTAAGTCAAGCAGCTGCCACTCATGCTGCTAACAGCACACAAAGTTATGAACAAAATTCTCCCACTTTACCGCCCTCGGGATATCGTGCATCGGCCAATATGCAAACAGCACAGCCAACAGCGCTGCAACGTAATGCCATGAATGGTTCCATAGAACCAATCTACGAAAATGTGCCACTGCCTCAATATACATCATCGACTTCAGTGACTCCACAACGAAATACTGAGCAACGTTCGTCAGGATCTTCGACTCACAACGTGGAAATAAGAAATCGTACGTCTTCTATACAATCTGCACCAGGTGGTATGCCCAATCAGCCGCCAGTACCAGCGGCTAGACATCATATACAACATAGGGAACCTGCAGCGCCAACCGCACAACAATTGGCCCAACAACAAATACATCAATATCTACAGGCTCAAGATGAACCTGATGAAATTTCCATGAACATTAAAAAATTCAATCATCAAACCCAACCCGATAGAGCAGCTAGTACAGATGTACAATTGTTAGATCCCACACCGCCACAAAGAGTGGTGAGGGCAGCCTCAGCAGCACCGGCAATAGGGCAAACTTCAACACTGCCAGAACAAACACCTGTAAAGATGACACCACCCCCTAGGCAACATAAGATTATGAAGAATGCATCCTCCGTTTCAGCTGTTGATGTTATACAAGCGCCCCCCACACCATCAGCATCTTCTACAAATTCAGCCATGAACTCAACACGAATAGCCTCTTCCACATCTCATGATGATTCGTTAAATCATAATTTTTCAGCCATGAATTTGTCTTCCACATCGTCTTCCATGTATAATACTACATTAGATACCACAACACAAAGTTCTAGTACAGCGGGTAATACATCTTCGAAAGAAAAACGTAAAAAACGCTGGAATTTCTTGGGAAGAAGTAAAACTCCTGACAAACAGAAATCAGCGACATTAGGCAGGGAAAAGGCGGCCAATACAACAAAATTGCAAAAAATAAAATTGGCACAAGATGATCTAAACCTACACCACAGATGGTCAACAGGGGTGCCGAAATTACAACCAATATCGGGCCAATATTCCAAAGATAAATTGGTAATTTATATATAAATCTTTCTCAAATAAAAAAAAATAAAAATAAATAAAATAAAAATATTTTATGTCTTCTTTAAACAGTGTCAAATACTCACTGATAAATTAACCGACTCCCAGCTGTTTATGGAATTTGAGGCTATACCTAAACGACGAGAAATGGCACGATATGATTGTGCTTTGAAAGAAGAAAATGCCATGAAAAACTCAGATCCTAATTTTCTACCCTACGATGATAATCGTGTGCGTTTAACACCCACCATGGAAAATCGTCATGGCTATGTAAATGCTTCTCATATATCAGTAAGTTGAAAATGGTTTGAGTGTGAATTATTAGTTAATTTTGAATTCATTTATAGGCCACTGTGGGTAACAAACAACGTTTCTATATTGTGGCTCAATCGCCTCATGAGGAGTTAACCACTCGCATCTTTTGGCAATGTGTCTGGGAGGCTGACGTTTATTTGATTGTACAGCTCTCGGAGGATTTGAATTATATACCGCCCAATACAAATCAACGCATGGAGTTTGGTCAGGTGAGTTGGTTTTGTATATTTCTCTAAGAAATTTTCTATAATCTGAATTTTCTAAAGTAAAATTATCGATAGCATGAATTCTCTGAAGAAAATTTATCGATAACCTGAATTTTCTTACGATTAATCGATAACTTAAATATTCTATAGAAAATTTATCGATAGTATTAATTTCCACGAGAAAATTTATCGATCATGAATTTTCTAAAGCAAATTTATCGATAGCACTAATTTTCAAGACAGAATTTATCGATAATTAATTTTTTGTTGAAAATTTATCGCCAAATTGAATTTTTAATAGAAAATTTATCGATAACTTTAAATATCAAAGTTATCGGTAACTTTGATAATTAATAGAAAATTTAGCAACCACGATTTTTTAAATTATTTCTTTGTCTTTCAGTTCCAAGTATATCAGGAATTTTCTCAAACTACCGATCGTTGTATTACCAGCAAACTGCGTCTTTATCACATACAATCAAGACGTTATCGTTCTGTTTGGCATCTAAACTACACCGACTGGGCTGAACAAAATTGTCCACGTGATGTTAATCATTTCTTAGACTTTTTGGAAGAGCTCAATTCAGTACGTATGGCTTCGATAAATGAAGTACCACCCGGACATAATACAAATCCTCCGGTACTGTTACATTGTTTAGAAGGAGGCGGTAGATCTGGAGTAACCTTAACAGCAGATTTACTACTTTATACTTTGGATCATAATGAGGTTTGTTTTAATTTATTTGTATAAATTATATAAAATTAATTTTCCTCTTTCGCATTTATTATAGGATTTGGATATACCTAGAGTTATTGGTAATTTACGTCATCAAAGAGATAGCATTATACCATCTTTGGCTCAATATAAATTTATTTATAGTCTTTTAATAACATATCTAAAACGAACGCGATTAATTTAAATTTTTGAAAAAATATAGTCGTTCCATTTGTCTTATTATTCGTTTTTACAACATAAACCTGAAACGCATACAACGTCCATTTGATCACTATAGACGTAATTTTACTTTGCGACCCTCATTTTTTGTTTTAATATAACAAGTATTTTATGTCTAATGACCTCCTCCCTTTACTTTCCCCTTGTTGCTATTATTTGGCAATAAAATTGCTTTAATTTAGTTTAATTTATTCTTAAAAAAAAAAAAAAAATAAACGAACAATTGTATTTTCTACATATTTTTTATATACAGGGTGCTTTATTTTTC
Source organism: Protocalliphora azurea (assembly GCA_932274085.1). Classification (NCBI taxonomy): domain Eukaryota; kingdom Metazoa; phylum Arthropoda; class Insecta; order Diptera; family Calliphoridae; genus Protocalliphora; species Protocalliphora azurea. Next base: position 13,939,651 of record OW026520.1, on the reverse strand, counting down.
TTTTTTTATATATGTATATTTTATTTAATCTATACTTTGTAGTTTAGTTTGTTTACTTATTTTTCTTGAAGTATTTTATCGATATTTATATACTTTCTAATTTTTTAAACTAATTATTCATACATAATTTCTCTTGTATATAGAAATCATTATGCGAAAAAAAAGATACTATTATTTTTTATATAATATTTATTCTTATATATTAAAAAAAGAAAAAAATATATTGTTTGCAATTTTGAATACCAACTACTTCCATATCATTAATTGTTGAAATTTTTTTTCATTATCCATCAAGTTTTCTTGTTGTTAGTATTTAAGTTGTAAGACAAAAAAAAAAAAAACAATTGTGCCTTGTATTTAAAGCAATAAAAGAAAAAAAAACTTAAAATTTACCATAAAAAATTATATATAAAATAAAGAAACCCAAGATATTGATAAAACTAATGATTCGTTGTTTTTTTTTTATCAAGGGAGCATGAATTTTTATTGAAGATTTTGTAACACGAAGAATTTTCAATTTAGAAGAATTATACTTAACTTTTTATTTACTAATGTTCCTACAAGCATAGGGCCTCTCAGGTTCGGTAATCATTTTGTTTAAGACGAGTAGCTGATTGTACTCCGCATCCGACACTGCATCTGGGGATGCCAGAACGCCTCAAGGAGGGCAGGCTGAGATGAACATTTTCTTTACAAATCAAGAGAGGGTTATACCACCCATGGCCGGTCGTCAAAACCTCGTTTGTTATCGGTAGGGTATACCACGTGCAGGTGAGGTTGACATTTAAATTGAAGGGGTATATGAACGCTTCACTAGACCATTAATACCCCATACCCCCATAACTTTAAATTTCTATAAAATATTTATCAGAAAAATGACTTCTATAGAAAATTATCAATAATTAACACGAATTTTCTTAAAAAAATTATCGATGTATCAATTTTTCTGTAAAATATTTATCACTAACAATCATTTTCTAAAGATAATTTATAGCTAACAATAATTTTCTATAGAAAATTTATCGATAACACGAATTCAAAATTCATAGAAATTTTCTATAGAAAATTTATCGATAAAATGAGTTTTCTATAGAAAATTTATCGATAAAATGAGTTTTCTATAGAAAATTTATCGATAAAATGAGTTTTCTATAGAAAATTTATCGATAAAATGAGTTTTCTATAGAAAATTTATCGATAACATGAATTTTCTATAGAAAATTTATCGATAACATGAATTTTCTATAGAAAATTTATCGATAACATGAATTTTCTATAGAAAATTTATCGATAACATGAATTTTCTATAGAAAATTTATCGATAACATGAATTTTCTATAGAAAATTTATCGATAACATGAATTTTCTATAGAAAATTTATCGATAACATGAATTTTCTATAGAAAATTTATCGATAACATGAATTTTCTATAGAAAATTTATCGATAACATGAATTTTCTATAGAAAATTTATCGATAACATGAATTTTCTATAGAAAATTTATCGATAACATGAATTTTTTAATATTTTTTAGCTAACTGTTATACATAATGTTATTCACATTCCGTTCGTTGAAATGTAACAGTTGGAATTGATTTTAAGAGTCACCCTATGAAAATTATATTTAATATTAGCTCTTAAAAGTAGGGAACACATTTTTGTTATAGATGAATAGTTATACAAAATATCTATTAATTAAATTTCGTTAACGTAGTTGTTATACAATTTTATATTATATAGCCGTGCTGCCATATCTAAAAAATTTCGTATACACAAATTTTAAATTCCTTCTTTTCTTCTGGAACGCAAACGGTTTAATTCAACACATAAAAGTATCGATATTATGATGATCTCGGACATCCAACTTATTCGTAATTTTTACTTTTCAATTACACAAACCATCCTTATAGTAAGGCTTATGGTGGTACCGACATTTTAATTAGTAATAGAATAAAACATTATGCAATGGAAAAGGCAACCTCTACTAACATTGAATGCAAAGTTAGAAATTTAGCTTTAAGTTCTAAGATTTAACATAATAAAATAAAAGTTTGAGAGATGTTTTTTAGCTTGTGTACAATACTGGTAGGGAATTCAATTTTGTTTTCAGCTCATTAATACGAGCTATTTAAGGGGTCTTCTTACATTGAATCGCAAAAAAAAGAACAGTTTCTCGGGACATTCTAATGTACAAGTCAATCTAGAGAATCAGAATTAATACCTTAAATTGCCAAATAACATCCAGCTTCTAACATTTTATTTTGTTTTAAAGAAGAAATTTTATCCTTTCATTGATTTTTTTAAATAAAACACATTTTAATATTTTTTTTTATAAATATTTTATAATTTTTACTACAACTTGTTTTGTTTTATTTTTTATTTGACCATCAATATATCTTTTTTGTTTTATATTTAAACACAATTTATTTTTTATTAAAAATATAAGATTATTTTCAAATACATAATTAAATATAATTATTATTTTTTATATTTAAATAGGGTTTCATAAATTTTTTTGTAATGCATTTTAAAATTTTCTTTTTTTGGGTTTACCATTAACATGCATAAATAACATTTATAAATTTGTTAATTTTTTCTTTGTGTTTTGTTAGATTATTTAATGATTTTTAATGTGGAGGTTTGGCAGCTTTTTATATTCTAGAGGAGGGAAGGGAAAACAAATAAAAAATGTTTATATTTTTATATAATTTTCAAATATTAAGTATAGAGTTTTAAAAAGCTGTTTAAATGTTTAAAGGCAAACTATCTAAATATGTTAATATTATTAAATTAATAATTTTTTTACATTATTTAAGCTTTATAACGTTAAAATAATTTGTTCAAGAAAAATATACATTTGATGGTAGTTCTAATGCAGAGAAACTGAAATATGTGTATGTCTCTTTATTATATGTTTGAATATATTTTATAAAAAAACTAAAAGATAAACATGAATGACTGATTAAATAATGATTAAATGTGAAAAATACTATTATATAAATGATATTTGAAGAATATGTTTTTGTTTATAGTTAATTTTTAATAAATTAATGATATTTTCTTATTACATAAATAATAAAGAATTCAATTCCTTTATTGATAATAAAAACCCTTTTTTTGTTTTTTTAATTAATAAAATAACTTATTAATGTAATAATAAGTAATATATATATATATATCTAATAATTAAGATGAATAATAATGAAAACCTTAGTTTGTTTATAAATATTTGTTTTTAATTTTACATGTAATTAATCATTTACATTTAAATTTTAAAACTTTAATTTTGCTTTGATTTTTAAAAAATATTTAATAAATATATTTTTGTAAAATTAAATATTTGTTTTTATTTGATTTAAAATATACATGTTTATAATTACTATTTTTTTATTATTATTTTTTTAACAGAAATAATTGTTCGTTTAAAGTATGTAAATATTGTTTATGGGCTGTACTTGATTAAAATTTGTATTTAAAAACTTGTTTGTTTAAATTTTTATTTTGTGGTAGTTTCATTTTTGAAACCATACTTCAATTTTCCTATTTTTTGTCATACTCTGGTCCTTTGAACTAATCATAAATATAGTTTCGTTAGAGTTAAAGCAATTATGCAAAGTTTTTTTTATCAAATCTAAGACTCTTCGAAGAATGTATTATTGAGGTGCATTTTGAAGTTAGATTTCATTGTTCAAAAAGACGTAATTGCAAGAGATATTTAAAATACAGAAACACCATTCAATGGACTTGAAGATATATATATATATATATATATATATATATATATATATATATATATATATATATAAAATAAATTATTAAAACTAAAATTGAACTTGTTTTGTGGACGTAATTTTTATAGAACAATAATTAAAAAAACAAATTTTTAAATAATGTTTTTATACTAAATGTTTTTGTACTTTATCGTATTTGATAACTTTTATTTATTTTTATTTTATTTCTACGAAACATTAAATTTGTTAAATTCAAATTATTGCGGTTTAGTTACACCCTGAATTTACGTTAAGTTAGTTTTCTTTCCACAATTGAACTTTAGCAATTAATTTTTTCTATTGTCTTGATTTATAGTCGTTTAGAGGTACAAATGATTGAATTTTCAATTATAAGAATGAACCTTTCAATTCCCTTTTCCACTGTCTCCAAAGAAGTCAGATTTGCGATAAGAAAACTTAATTAATGTGAATACAGTTATAATGACTTCCATTGTATCCTTTTTCTATTCCCTTTTAATTTCTTCTCTCATGAAATCCCAAATGAGAAAAGAAACATTGCTTAATGTAAAACACAGTCTTTACAATTTGGAAATCTGGGTGTAATTGATTAAGAAAATCGTTGGATTTTGCAAACATTTTCATTGGATCATTTCACATTGTACATTTTAGAAATCCGAATGCAAGTGCTAAGAATATAGAAAACATTTTTAAAGCCAACTTTAATTAAATAAATTTTCAAATTAGTTCCATTATATTACTTTAGACAAAAGAATTAATTTAAAAATTTATTTTTATATTTTAATATTTCAGAAAAAATTATTAGTTCTACAATTTGTTCCAAAAGCCCGTACTTGTTATACTTTGGCGTTGCGAAAAATGATTGTTGTTCGAAGTTGTAATCCCCCGAACTAGTTCTGTGGAAGTGTTACCTAACCAGTACACATTCTATGGAACGGTTCTAAAACTAGTTCTTTAATCATTTTTTTTTAATTGTGACGCTCAGAATTAGTTATATAGAAACTTTAGAGACGGTTCAATAACCAGTTATTAGAACTAATGCTTATCTTTGATTTTATTTTTCATTATATTTAACCATTTCCTAAATGTCACTTTTTTAATCAATTTAATATTTTACTCTTTGTTTGAATTTTAAAATTATTTTAAACAGTGCTAGGAAGCGCCATTGTGGAACCAATAATCAGAAAAGTAATCTAGAAGTAATACAGAACTAATTCTTAAGCACTAGTTGTCAAAAAAATTTTTTAAAACCAATTTAGAATCACAATACGGTTCTACTACATGAGTGTCAAAATTGGTTGCGATACCACTAGTTAAAGTGTTATTAAAGAATATAAAGTGGTTCTGATTACATTTCTATAACTAGCTCTGGGATTATAACCAGAGAGTGTATACATAGAAGCGAAACTCTAGGTTGATAATTAAAAAAATTGTTTTTTTCTTTTTTAGAAAAAATTTATTTTTATTTATTTTTTTTAGCAAAAACGAAATATATTTGATTACATGTATATATTTTGTTGTTGCACTAATTTGGCAAATGGTTTCGTTTCTGATTACATCCCAAATTTAGAAAAAATAATTAATTTATTTCTTTTTAATTTATTTTTAAAAATTACATAAAATATAAACTTTATAATTGTAATTGTTTTATATATATATATATATATATATATATATATATATATAACAATTACAATTATAATAGAGTTTAAGTATCAATAAGAACTACGTCTTTATAATGAACAAAGTTTATGAGAATAAAAAACTGTTTTGAAATTTCAAACAATACTATTACAAAGAACGACATTGAAAACGCTTGTACAGCAGTTTGATGTAGATAAAGAAATAAATGAGATTTAAGACAAACAGCGGCAGTTTTAAGCTGCAGCAATGAACTACATAAAATAATTATTATACAAAATGTCAAAAACAGAAGCAAAAAATTTTTTTTGAAAATATTACATACTTTTAGATGATTTTAATTACCAATTTACCTCTTTTTAAGCTACTTTAATTTTGCTGGGAAATAACTAAAACAACGTGTTGCTAATAATTGATTTTCATTATCGTTCTTTATATTCTAGATATATTGGAATTTTTTTTGGACAAATTTAAGTATATTTTATTATTCATTTGATTTTAATTTTTATACAGCGCAAAAGAAATAATAAGCATATTAACTTAAAATTATGATAAATTGTATTGGTTCACTTAAAATAGAATGTGTAAGGGTGAAATATAAATGCAAAAAAAAAAAAAAAAAAAAAAAAAAAACAAATGGAAAACTATTTCAAATATGAAAAGTGAAGATAAAAATAAATGAAATGCGGATGCCATAGAATTTGTTCAATAATAAAATGTGAATTTGTAAGTGAATGTAATTAATATACAACATTATATTTAATATGAATAGTTTAAAGAAATTCATAGTGTTCTCTTAAAAAAAAATTAATTATAAATAATTTGTTTTTCTTTTCATTTAAATATGCAAATGTTTGTATGTTGTGAGAATATTTAGAAAATTGCTTTCATTTTCTTTTTTTGGGAGAACTTAAATTAATACTTTTCTTTATTTTAAATTAATTTAAAATATAGTGGTAGCCGGATTCGAGATAATTTTTTCTTTCCTTTTTTTCGAGTTTTTCTTTTCTTTTATATAATATCGTTAAAAGGTTTTTATAAAAACAATAATATATTTATGTATGTATATTAGGAAAAAAAAGTACGAATTCATATTAAAGTTGGTTTAGTGTTCAAAAATAGAAAAAATAGTGGTTTTGAATTCATTCATTAATATTAATAAAAAATTGTACATTTTGTAAGTCTTTTTAAAGTTTTCTTGGTAAATTTTAAGTATTGTGTTTTTTAGTTTTGGTTCATTTTTTCCTTTGTAAATTTGGCTGATATTTTTTTAGTTTTGATTTTTTTTTTTATAAAACTTATGGCTAAAAAAAACAAACAATATATGTATTTTACATTATAATATCGCAAAAAGAAATTAAATTATAAGATTATATAACTATAAGAAGTAAGTAATGAGAGTATAGAGTATGTTTAAGAATTATAAGATCATTTAAAGTAAAGTGTAGAAAATTGTCTGAGGACAAAGGTCCGCCTGCAGATTATTTGTTTGTTTTTAAGCGACAAATAAAAAATCCTTCATACATCATTATTATTAACATCATCATTTATGCGTTTATAAACATTTTGTTCTCCACAACCTTATTTTATTAATATAATATATATTTTTTTCTTTTAAATAAAAAACATCAATTTGGCATATATTTTATTATTATTTTCATTAACTGGAAAAATAATTTAAATTTATTATAATTTAATTAAAGAATATTTAATTTTAAAAACTCACCATTTTATATTTTTTTATATATAAAAATTTTTTGATTTTTTATTGGTTCGTCGGTGGCATAGGGCACATGGGACAACCAGGAGCACCTTTAGGGGAAAGAAAAGAAATTCAGAAGAAAAGTTCTAATAAATAAAGAAAAGTTAATTAATAAAATAAATCAAAACAAAGGAATTAAAAAAGAACTTAAAAATAATATAATAAATAAAAATAAGTTTTTATTAAATACATATAATTATAATTAATATTTATAAAATCATTTTTCCCTATTTTAAATAATGGTTGCGAAATTAATTAAATAAAATTTTAAATTTTAAAGTTAAAAATATACAGAAACTGCTTTTTGTATTATTTTATACATCTATGACATTGTCTTCAGAATCAACATTTTAACCCTTTAACGGTCAGGTAAGACTGCCTAGAGATATCTTTTTTGTTTTTATCTTTTTGAGGAGAAATTAAAAAATTCTACACATTTTAACTTCTTTTCGTATTGTAATAATTTGGTTTAATAGTTTACATAAAAACTAAATATCTAGACCTTAAATCTTCAAAAAATGTTACACTAATTATATTTCTAATTGGATCAAAATTTGTAAATCGATTTTATAAAATTGCTTAACCGTCCATTAGGTGGTTTTTAATTAATTTTTAAATATATGAAAATAATTTTATTGATTTTTGATAACGTTAAATTTAAAGTTAATTTTTTTTATTTTATGTTTTATATAAATAAATTAATAAAATTTCATGCTAATCGGATAAATATATTTGTTTTATTTTTAAATAAAAGAGACTTAATAAGAAATTATATTTCAAACTAGAAAATCCATTAAGTATTGAGTGGTATCAAGTACCCAAATGAAAAGTATTGAGTATTCAAAAGTAGTAGAATTTGGTAGCGCTACAAAAATTAGCAAAATGTAAGCTTGAATAACTTTTATGTGCATTATCAGATTTCAACAAATTTGGAATCACAGGAAAGGACTGAGATTCTTCTTTATCATAAAGTCATAAAGATTAAACATTTTCCTGATGCAATATCCTCTAAAATGAAAAAATATCTTTTATCCTTGAATATCCTGGAAAAGGTCTTTTAATTTTCATTATCTTTTTATACGATGTTTACAATCAATTTGCCGTTATAGTGTAAAAATTTCGAAATGGAATCTCAATAAGATCAAAAGTTACAACATTTTTTTCTTTAGATATTAAGTGGTTTTTAGGCAAATTGATATACTTATTCAAATTTTAAAACAGGTTATATAGCACATTCCCGAAAAAATAATTTCATATTATTTTAGAAGTTTCAGGAATACATTAATAGATCTTTAACACACTGAAACCCACTTTACAAAATCCGTCGAATTATTTGTGGCTCTTTTAAAGATTATTTACCCAAGTTTGATACATGGGGTTACAAAGGCAAAATCTACTGAAATTGATCACTGATCAAATTTTTTTCTCGGGATAGTGGTTTAACGCATATAAATATCTAAAATATGCCATATTTATGTAATTCCAGCACACATAAGTTTTGTACAAGTATAGATTGTTGTACAAAATTGTACCCAACAGAATTTCACAATATAGGTGCATAATTGGATATGGATCCCATATAGTCCCCATTCGCGAAAATTAATTAAACTTGCATAAATCGCACATAAATATTAATATTGAGATAAAATTAACACAACTAAGTTTTGTACAAGTATAGATCGCTCCACCAAATTCCATAATGATTTATATATTCAAATTTTAATAAAATAATATTTATAAGATTCGTAGAAAATTTTACAAAAATCTTTATTTGTTTGCTTTAAATTAACACAGAATGAAATTATTATTTCTTTTAAAAATTAAACAAATTGTAACTTAATTCAAATCTAACAAACACATGCATAAAAAATTCAAAACAAAAATCTAATTTCTTAATTACTAAAAGACAAAAGACAAACAAGAAAATAAAAATCCTTCAAAACAATACCTTCTTTTCATCTTTGTTTAAAAATTCCACCAATGTTCATGTCCTGTTACCCAAAACAATCGAAAATGTCTAACCTCAAAACTTACCATGCATATTGGAATGTCTATGATTATGATGTAACATAGCGGCTGCTGTGGCATATGAAGGTGGCATATTTGGCTGTTGTAATGGAGGCGACAATGGTCTATTATGTAGATGTTGTGGCGGTGGATGTCCACTGACATTGCCACCATTATTACCACCGTTTGTCATAAACATTTGTAAATTTTGACCACGCATTAGATATGGAGGTGGTGTTGGTGTCAAAGTTGGTGGTGGTGGTAATTGTTGTTGTGATTGTGTTTGTGGCAATAGTTGTGGTGGTAATGGTGCATTCATAGTTGTTGCATTTTGTGTAATTGTTGTTGCTGGGTGTAGGGTATGTGGTGATAAAGCTCTTGTATTACACTGAGTATTTAAATTACGAGTTGCTGCCGTATTGGAAATCTGTTGCAACAAACGACAATCAGCTGCTGTATACACAGACGATGAAGAGCTAGTATCATGTTGGGCATATGAACAAAGCCCACTATCATTGGACGATATCGATCCTATACGCACACATTTAGGAATAAAATCGAGAAATCGTAAATTTGTACAATCAAATTGTATGAATTGATAATCTTCAACTAAGTTTTTATTATGTTACGTTTAGCCAACAAAAACAAAACAAGTTGTTTTTAGTGTTTTAGTTCATTGTTTATTTATTTATTATTATTATTATTTTTTTGAAGAAATTGAGGTAGAAATACATTTTTGCAGAAGATAATAATTTGCAATGTGCATTTTTGTGTATTTTAAGTGAAGATAGTAGATGTATGAGAGAATAGAGTAAAGAAATAATAGAAGAAAGTGTTGAAAAATATTTAGTTGTGAAGTTAATGTTAGCACCACACCATCAGAGTAATAAAAAAAGAAAGCAATTGTTTTTGATAGCAATACATAGCAGTACATATTTATCTAAAGGCAATAAATGTTCATGTTTGCTACTACCAACCAAAGCCATTCCAATATGCATAATTTTTTAAGTTAGAATTTCAGATTTTTTATAGGTTATTTTTCTATAAATTGGTTTTCATAACTAATTTTAATTTTTAGATAATTTAGAATTTAATATATTTTGTATTAGAATAAGTAAATTACTAACTTAAAAGAAAAATAAAATTATTTTAAAAATGTATTAAATTATTATATTCTTGAACAGATGTAAATGAAAGCAATGGCAGTATTAAATATTCCTTAAGCTGAAAATGTTGTTCTCAGCGAAATATTATCCTGACAAGTAAATGGAAATGGTTATATATTTTTTATGGATGTATTTATTCCATTTTTCTGATATCAAATAGACCAAAAACCCTGTTTTGGTGCCAGCAAAGAGTGAAAACAAGGATAATTACCAATATCAATTTGTTTACAGTCCTTCGAACCGGATTTTGTTTAAAATCTTATCTATAAATGAGCATTAACGATTCTAGGATGCCCCAAACGCCTAAATTGGGAGAGTTAGAGAGAAAGAAAACAAGGACAATTACCAAATGCAACATGTCTTTTGTGGTCCTTCGAACCGGTTACTGTTGTTATCGACTCTAGGCTCTCCAATCTGTCTTAAACGCTTGATGCTTCGAATTGGGTTTCTAAAAATTACACTAGTGATAGCTAACGGCTCTAGTTCACTTCTTGATACATCGACCATTTCGTAGTGGATTTATTACAATTATGATTCTTATACCTTCTTTGTCTATCTCTAACTGTGGATTGGTGCATTGTGTAAAGTTACATTCTTGACATACTACAGTCACCGCAACTTCCACAGGCAACATTAGTTCTGCCCAGGACGTACAAGCCAGTAAACTTCCATTAGAAAAGCGTAGCATAACTTGGTGTATATAAGGAACAAATCTTTATTATAACTTATAAAAGAACGTCAGCTGAATGTGTAATACTATAAGGAAAAATTTATATTGTAATATCTCATACGAAATATCGTTTATAGATTATGTTATAATGGCCATAGGACCGAAGTCAAAATTTACATATTACTAAAATTGGGCTTTTTGTGGTACCGCAAGTATAACGATAGAAAACACCTATGCCACGAACTATTTATAGAGTTCTAGCTAAACATCCAGACTACACCGGCCGACAAGACTATCAAAGCAAGGGTGAGGTTTTGATGTAAATCAAAAAGCCGGCCACAAGTCAATTTTTTGATCATTGAATTTTATGAAAAAACGGTTTGTATATTTTAAAGAACTGTATGTAGACAACAAAAACGAAAATTCACATACATTAACTGTATAACGACCCCTTAAAGTCAAAAACTGAATCGCCATAACATTTTATTAGAAGCAAATTTTTCCATATTTTTTTTATTTATTAGGCCTTTTTTAGGAATTTTATCTTGTTTAAACATATAAAAAAACATTAAGGTTTTTACTACAATTTATTAAATTTAGGCCTATTCACGAAAGGCTAAATGTGAACTAATTTTTATTTTTATTTGTTATTTACCGCCACATTAGTTTTAAACTAGAAGCATTTCTTCTTGCTTGTTCATCTTTCTTACAGGAACAAAATGAATACCTAGATTTTGAGCCTTCTTATTGATAATATTAAAATTTAGGTCAAATATGGACCAGAAGTGATAATAATTTGTGTAGTAGTTTTATGATACATAAAATTTAATTTTGTAGAATTTCATTTTGATTCAATTTTTTCAAGAATTTAGAAGAAAAAAATTAGGATTTTGGCGAGCTAATTTGGTAAAATTTCATACTGTGCAGCTCATACAGAAATCGTTGTCTGATAGCATGTCTACCAACAAGGCAGTGACCCGAGAGAATAACAATCAATAGAAAAATTTTAGCTCAAGGCAATTAGGTTCTTGGTAACTTGGAAAGTATTCAAGCTTCTCCAGCGATCGTTTGTCTCTCAAAGAATCAATTCCCTAATATGCGGTTTGCTCGTAGAAAAAGGTATACCTACATTCTTTTTATCCGAGATGATATCTGGCGATATAGTTTGCTAAACTATATCTATATCTCCGGCACCCAAATTAAATGCAGATTGTACCGTGTAATGACAGATCTTACAGAGACCTGAGTCAGTCACGGATCACACTTAAGAGAATATTGTCAGAGATCTAGTGCTGAACAAGTTTGACATCATGCTTTAATTGAGGACCAAGGAATTATGATACGTGAATGAGTATAAAGGGTTTTAAAAAACACTTGAATACCTGTGAGTATATTTATTTAGGAATCAGTGTATGCTAGAAATGACCTGAATGTATATTGCATCGTACTATTTTTTGGTTATTCTATCATTTTGATAATATTTTTCAATGACCCTTTAATAAATTGTTGTGCATGCTTGAATTTTCAAGTATATTTTAAAGAAATTCCATATATACTTGAAATTCAAAAAAATTTTTTCATATTTTATAAATATTTTTTTTTTTTTCATTAATTTTAAATGCTGATATTTAAATGCAAATATTTACGTTGGTAATATCTATAAATTATTTAAATTCTTAAAGCCAATAAAACACCTGACATTATTAAAACCTTTAAATAATATACACACAACTTTACGCTTTACACAATGGTTTCACGTAATTCCTTGTGCACCAACAATAATTATAAATATAGTGTTACAACTGCTATTGACTTTTGGATGTCAACTCAAGCACTCTACTTTAGACTCTTTTAATTATAGCAAATAAAAATAAAACTATTTTTTTTTCTTAAAATAACAAAATAAAGTTCATAAACCGTTCCCTTAAAATACGAGTACAAAAGAAAAAAAAAATTAAACAAAACTACTTAAGATGTAATTAAATTATATTAATAAAAAGTTAGTAAGCCTAAAAATTAAACTAAATTACTGTTGAAACTACAAGAAATGTAATATAAAATAATAAACTACTTTAATAAATAATATAGAAAAATATAAATGAAACTTACCAGAGGTAACGGATTTCCTTAAAGGTAAATCACGAAATGTTGTAACACTACTACTTTCTAAGTTTAAATCCACCGAAGGCAAAGGAGGAGGTGGTGCTGGAGTATCAGAGTGAGAACGTTCATGTATAGAGCGTGGGGGAGGGATTATGGAAGCTAAAGTAAAATAAAATATTTAGAATCTATATACACATACTAATTTATTTTAAATTTCAAAATCCCTTACCTGGCATCGAATTACTACCGGAAGCTAAACGTCTGTGTGAGCAGGGACTTGGTGTGGGTGTAGAGGCTGCTGCCAAAGCTGCTGAAGCGGCTGGATTAAAACCGTGACCATGTAAATGATGTGGTTGTGCCAGTAGTGGTATATTACCAGGCAAAGTAGCTGCCGGCCTGGGGAAGGGTTGGTGTGGCCGTATTTTAGTAGATTCCGATAGAGATAGTATTTTACGCACTGCTTGTGGTGAGGCTGTGCCAAATTTCGGACAATTTGGATTCATATTATTGCGACGATTGTCGGAAGTGGATGAGGTAGAAGAGGTTGTCGACAGAGTGGGAGATGAGGGATGTCTTCTTCTTAGTGATAGCGAAGAATTTGGTGCCGATGAAGAGTTGGAAGTATGAGAATAAATGCTTAATTGATCTCCACCCGTGCGCGAAGAGTTACCACCATGTTGGGAGGAGGTTGAATTAGTATTAGTATGGGCAGGCTCACATTCCAAAGAGAATTTATGTAAAATATCTTCATCATTTATTATTTTCAAATTGTTAAGATAAGCCTTTACCCGTCTAACCATTTGAGCCTCTTCGAACATTTTCTTAGGATTAGGTGCAGCAGTTGACTTTTTCCGCCGTTTAATGGTGGCATTACCAGCATTAGCCGCTATTATGGTGGGTCCTTGGTTAGAACCACCCTGTGAAGTTGACATTTGATTTAAAGAAAACATAGCATTGGAAGGTGATTGACCTTTTAGTTCCAATATGGCTAATAAATCATAAGGAGAGGAACACATGTGCGACAGCAGCCTCACCTCTTTGGCTATCATACGTAGTTTTTCAAAATTAATTAAATCCTCTACCATGGTGTCATTACCCAAATGAATAAAGGTTAAATCTTTCCGAACTATAGGATAAAATGGTAAAATGGGATGTTGGTTGAGCAATTCCGATGAAACCAGTTGTCGGTATTTGGACATATTGCGTGAGGGATCCATAAGATCTTGTAGATCTGAAAAAAGTCTTTGATATTTCGAGGGTAGCTTTTCCCAAGTCTGCCTTAGGCGGGAAACAGCAGCATGTCCTAGACCTGATATAATGGCAAACATTGAATTGAAGTTACGACATTCTTTACAGTGGCGGGCTATTTTGATAAATTGTTTGACAATTTTCATGCGACGGACTATATTGTGCTCTCCACAAATTTCGGTGACCACCCAAAACATTTCACGATTAACCAATTCGGAAAATTTACTTAACATCGGTACTCCGTATTTGGTTTTTAAATTGAAAAGATCATCTACATATTCGGTAGATTCAATCTGCCGGAATATGCTAAAGTCTTGAAGAGTAAGTTGTATGGCCAACTCATAGGCATTAAGTTGTAGGAAATGAACATTTGATTCTCTAACCAATTCCAAAGCCAATTCATCGGGTACCAGGGTTTCGGAAATGCCATTCGTTTTTAAATAATATCTAGAGGCAAAACCTATGCGTTCAGCTAAATTCTGCAATTGATCGGGTAATCTACGTTGTTTAACCATACCCCCTTCGCCCACACTAACTTCACACAAAGAGAAATTCGAGCTGGGATCGTGAATGCCAAATTCTTGTAGAGCTAACATAACCACTTCATGGGCTGTAGTTTCTTTGTTGATTAATAAATATTTACAAGTTTGATCTGCTTTAAACACCTTCAAAACATGTTCCGGATAATCGGGTACTAAACTGCCGGTGGTGGACACAGCTGAGGGTCTGTGTACAGAAGCCGAAAGATAATTACCAGGATTGCAGATATTCAAAGCATTATTATTTGGTGCTGAAGTTTCTTCATACTGCAGTGAAGTTAAGTCTGGATTGGATTGTGATTGGTACAGTCTGCCGGTGCCATGGGATGAAGAACTGGCGCTGCTTAGAGAACCTGATTTTTGTTTTTCATTGCAACCCACATTTAACAAAGCATCGCTAGAATCATTAAGATTGGAAGCTTGTAAACCAGTAACATTTTTATGCAATAAATTCATTTTGGCCAATGCTATCTTCAGCCGTCTCTTAGGTGCCAAAGTCATAAATCCACCTCCTTTAGAGTCTCCCTGCATGCCATTAGAATCCTTCTTGCCGGAAGCATTAACACTTTGTAATAGATTATTCATGAAATTAGAAGCCATATTGCCCGAAGATGGTGTTTGTATGGGTGTGCCAGGGCTTTGTACACATCTATCGGTTTGATCTTCTCCTGGGGAAGAGTGTAACAGCATATCTACCGAACTTAATCTAACAATATGAGCACGATTGGCAGCCGATGCAGATAATTCATCTGTGGTAGAGTCAGCTCGACCATGTAATTTAGCCACATCATTAGCACAAATACGCCGAGGACTTCTTAACGACTTGGGTCCTAAACCTGCTATATTGCCATTGGCGGAATTTAAACCACCATTAGCGGTTAATTCTACAGCTTGCATCATTTCTTTGAAACCTAAAAGATTGCTTTTTACAGTGATACTTAAATGGGTGCTACTCATTAGAATTTCCAAAGCACGTTTGCTGGTAACATGCTCAAAACTTTGGCCATTAACTTCGTGTATTTGGTCTCCTCTTTTTAAACCGGCTTCTTGAGCTTTAGAACCTTTTTCAACATGTGATATATAAATGCCACAGCCTCCTGTTGCCACGCAAGCTCCTCTCATTTCATAGCCTCCTATAATTTTAAAATTTAAAGATTCATCTCTTGAGCTTCTAGCCAAAATACAAGATCTCATGCGGGCTTTGGCCGCACAAGCTATGTGCAGTAAGCGCAGCTGACTTAATAGCTTTTTTCTTTCCAGACCAGCCTCAAATATTTCCAAAAACTCCATCATTTCATGATCAGCCTCAAAATCGGTAAAATGATTATTTACCCATAACAACACCACCCGGGTAACACGATCTCTAATTTCCTGAGACGTCGCATGACTTGCAAATTTGGACACCGTTTCGGTTCCATTTGCATCGGCTTCAAACCAAGATAATAGTTTATCCGTTACTTCTTGCGAATTTTTAATGAATATTCTATGTGTCAATAGGAAATCTTCCACATAAAATGGATCCGTCATGGAATTTTCCTCTACTAATTGTTGCAACAAACGCTCCGGTGAACCTCTAATTACAACATGACCGCGTTTTGTATTAGTACCCGTTGTAGTCGAATTGTTACCAGTCGTTCCGGGAGCATCATTTGTACCTATTTGCCTTAGTTCTGTAACCAAAACCACCCGACCCTCTTCATCTTCGTGTCGTCTTATATTTTCCTCTCCCTGATGCTGTATTCGATAATAATCTGTCTGTGTTATACAAACAAACTGACAATCATCACATTTCGTACGCATAACACCTTTGTGATAGAGTTTGTCCATTGTAGGCAGAATACCAAATGAATCGCCAACTTGTAACTCTTCACGTTCGCCATTGGCATGTTCTATTTCAACAACACCATTGATTAAAACAGACCAAGAATCCAGCTCCTCACCATCGGACATAACGACTGTACCAGCCTTATCAACAACGGCAAATACCATGACAGAGCAAAGAGCACGTCTCACGGCCAGTGTGATATTTGTGAAGGCTTTAAGTCCTTGTGTAAATTCCAATAGAATTTCCACATCTTCTTCGGTACGTTCTGAGGGATCTTTCTCCAAACAATCACGTACTGCATCCCGGACATTGAGACTCTGTAAAAAATTTAATAAGATGGCAAATAAAATATTTGATAAAGGTAAAGATAAATAATAAATTAAAATGACAAACATTTGAGCTAAGCGTTAGAAAAAGAGCGAACATTTGGAGAAGTTTTAGTTTCTTTGGACAAGACCAAAAAATTGCGCTACTTCTACGGGATGAGTTCTTTCAATCCATTGATCAGAATGAACCAGGGTTGACCGGAGTGGTGGGTGTCATGGAAACCCTGAACACATGCTGGACATATATTGAGGACCGCACGACCGCATTAAGTTTATTGCCCTATCCCGAATTTTGTTGTGCCAGAACTATTATTGTTTTCTGCGGCATGTTCTTTTCATCATCTGCGATAGGCAGTCATCACGACAAACTCGAATTTAGCCTCATTGTGCCAGTTGATGGTGAGTTTTGCTGAATACTTTGATGATATTTGATTACGCGCAGTGAAGAAATTAGTTATCTGATTGAGATAACCATTTACCATTTAAGGCCCATCGGCATAATAGTACAGTCGTCAATATGTAATTACCTCTACTCTTTAAGGAGGTGCAGGGAGTTTAGAGAGGTATTGTAGTATAACTGATGTACTAGACTAGACTTGTCTTAAGGAACTCCCTCTTTAATTCCACAGGAATGTCCAATCAGATAGTTCATGATCCACTTTTTGGTACGGAAATTTTCGAGAAATTAACTCTTTTGTTGCCAAATAATCGAAAAGTCGAATAAAGTCAAAAAGTCGCAAAAAAGTCGAAATGTTGGAAAAAGTCAAAAAAATTTACTTTATTTAAAAGGAATAGTTTCTTATCAACTAACTTTTGGAAATAGTAAAAACATATTTTTGAGTGTAACCAGCACTTTCTTTGTCGGTGAATTTATCAATATATTTTATATATATATTTTTTTAATTTTTACAAGAGAAATAGTAAAACATAGTCAAGAGGCAAAAAAAAATCTCGAGAAGTCGATAAAAGTCAAAAGCCCCGGTCTGAGTGTTTAGGGTGGTTAATGATGTTGTTGTGCTGTGCATTTTGCGGAATGCATGCTGGTGATGAATTGCTGTTGGTGACAGGGCCAGGTTTTAAAATGGGGATCACCCATTTTATAGGCGTCGGCGATAGTTAAACTGTTGAGTGATAGGTTAAAAAGCCATAGTCAAATGCTCCACTCCCCTGTCGTCGACTGGGCCAATTGCTTTGTATGGTTTGGTAGCGTCTGTCACACCGCTTTCAAATCATAAACCTAAATTCTAAAATAACTCAAGCGAGATGATGAGTTGGAGAAAAATTTACATATTTATACATATTATACCCGTTACTGGAAAACTATATAGAAATTTTTCTTAAAACCGAACAAGGAATTGCTATAGTTAATATGACCCATTGATTTTTATCTGTTATAGATATTTTTACAGCTGAGATGTAGAATTTTTAACCGGGTTTAATTGAACAGATTTTTTTAATATAGCATCCTTATTATTGCATATGAAATTATTTTTGCCAAAAACCGACATTAAAAACTTTCTTTTCATTTAATGCATTTAATTCCATTTTTTTCTCATCTGAACTCGCTTCAATACTAATTAGAAATTGTGGTTGTCGTCGCCATAATCAAGTCTTTTCACATATTTTCTATCTTATTATTATTATTATTATTATTATTATTATTATATATATATATATATATATATATATATATTATTCATTTTTCATTTTATTATTAAATAATTTAACTAAATTAACAAAACATTTTTCATTTTCTGATACTACTTAGTTTTTATAACACAAAAAAAAAAAAAAAATTATTTTCTTTGTTGATATCTGTGTTTAAATTTTTAATACCTACATTTAATACAGTTACTATTTTTTTATCTTTTTATTTATACCGTATTTATTGTTATATATATATATATATATATATATATATATATATATATATATATATATACACATTTCGTTCATTGTCCCACTTTAGGTTAATCTTGTACGAGTACTTTCGTATGTTTGTTTTTTTTATAAAAATGTTTTACACCATTTATTATTATTTTTTATTACTGCTACTTTTTTGTCATTGGTTGTTGTCGATGTTGTTATTATTGCAGTTTTTAATGTTTTTGCTATTATTCGTTTATTTTATACTACATATTTTATGTTTTTTGTTACTGCTGTTACTTAAATGTCTGTATGTAAAGACTGTAACATCTATTCGCATATTAAACAATAGCAAACAAATAAAGCAGCAACACCATATTATCATTCATACTAGGCAGAGTTGTAAACGAATCATTCATTTTTGAATTAATTCGCGAATCATTCATGCACTGAATTGGTAAAATTTTGAATTAATTATTTTCGCCAAAAAACGAATTGAATGAAATTTGAATCAATTCAAATGAATTGTGCAAAATGAATTACAATTCATTTTTAATTCAAATGAATTGGTAAAATGAATTGCAATTCATTTCCAATTCATTTGAATTGAATTGACTTTGAATTAATTCAAATGAGTTAGAAAAAATGAATTGTAATTCATTTCCAATTCATTTGAATTGATATTGAATTAATTCAAATGAGTTAGAAAATGAATTTCAATTCATTTCAATTAATTCAAATGAACTCGAAAAATGAATTTGTTATTCATTTCCAATTTATTTGAATTGAATTGATTTTGAAAAAGACTGCTGTAAGTAAATGTAAAAAGTTAGAAAAATTAATTCAAATGGATTACAAAAGTAACTTGTAATTCATATTTATCAAATCAACAATGAATTGCATTCAATTGAAGTAAATTTGGTGTTTGGAGTTTGGTTCTTCAAGTACTACTTATTTCGTTTTTGACATACACTGAATAACAACACATTTAATATTTAAAATCTATTAATAATTTATGAAATTTTGTAACCCACGAACATTCAATGGCAAACACTTTAGTAATACTTATGTAATATTTATTTAACAAAATGTAATTATATTTTACAAATAAATATGAAATTACGAAAAATTACAATATATGGACAATATAGTACCATATATAGGCATCAACTAATTTTGCTATTATTTTAATTATAAAATAAATGCTAATTAGATTGAATTAGAATGCATCGATCACTTTTTTTAATTAATTCAAATGAATTGGAAATGAATTGCAATTCATTTTTCTAACTCATTTGAATTAATTCAAAATCAATTCGAATGAATTGGAAATGAATTGCAATTCATTTTTTCTAACTCATTTGAATTAATTCAAAGTCAATTCAATTCAAATGAATTGGAAATGAATTGCAATTCATTTTACCAATTCATTTTTGCAAATTTATTTGAATTGATTCAAATTTCATTCAATTCTTTTTTTTTTTTTTGATGAAAAGAATTAATTCAAAATTTAGCTAATTCGTAATGAATTGAAATCAAAAAAGAATGATTCATTTACAACTCTGATATTAGGTGCAATTTATATAATTTACTTAATAATTTAAGGTATTTTACAAAATATACGTTGAAAGCTAATGATTATTGTGATGAAGAATATATACAAATCAAAAGAAATATATAGTGTTAAAAACCATAAATAAAAATTTTTGTATTTAAAATAAACAAAATGTTTTTTATGACATAAAAAAAGATACACGTGATTATTTAAATCAATATTCATTTGAAATTTCAATTTATTTTTTTTTTTATTTTATTATGTTAGAGCTGTCATGAGTTGTCGATAAATAAAACGCAAATTATTAAAGCATTAGTATAGAGATAATCCGAACGCTTCTTATATTAATTCACATTTTTTATAAAAACAAGGGTGGTTAATGATGTTGCTGTGCTGTGCATTTTGCGGAATGTTATTTTCAAGATAAAGGTACAATGTATTTTAATCAAAGCATTGTCCATCGGAAGCTGCAATTTTTTCCATCTTTCTGGCAATTTATGAATTTACTGTCAAAATAACTTTTCGGAACCAAAGAAGCCGATTTATAATACCTAGTTCTGAAGAGAAGCGTATTCCACTTAGGGTATTATTCGAGTAGAAGGAAATAGTGGTCAATGTGTGGGCTATATTCAATTTGGACAAAATTCAATTTTTGTCATATTTTGCTTTTGTGTTCTTGTTATCGTAATTTAATAGTAAGCACTTTAAAACTCCAAAAAAGCAATTTTGTTTTTATTATTACTTATTTGTCATCATAATACAATAAATCCAAATTGAGTTTGTTAAGCGAATTGAAAATATGTATAAAAAAGGCTTCTTTTCTCAAAATTTTTATTTTTGACTGCAACAATTTGTTAATGGTTATTATGGTAAATAGATCTGGTGATAAGTACTTTTATAATTTAATATGAAAATACGTGTAGTCTTTTACTGAATTTTAATTGTATTGGACGTGTCCCCAGGTGGCGGATAGGGGAGATTGGTTGTAAGGCACATGATCTATACATTTTGGTACATGGTGCATACAGGCCCATAACTTGAGCGTTCAGTTCATGCGTATTAATCTGGTCCTAGAGTTCCTTAGAGTCTCTCGCGGACCAAATAAATGCAGAGCACTTTAAGGTCAAGGTGGTTGGTAGCAGTGCCGAGGACCTGAATGGTTAGTTGGTGCCTAAATAAACTAACAGCCCCCCTACAACACCTATGTCACGGGTTGGTTGTAAACTTCAGTCTGCGCACGCCGTCACTGCGCGAGATGTTCCTCCTTTTACTGGCATACTCGTGGGACGAAATAGATTCTTCAAATATTAATTCCATTCGGACAGATGACGAACGGTCGCAGGGCGACAGGACAGACACGAACAATACGGACGACGATTTAGTGATGATAGGGGTCCAACGACACATTCTAGCACAGGAAAGCCAGTTGTTGGGCCTACTATCAGAAACGGACGAGATTATGACCATCTCGAGGCATTCCTTTGCTGGGACCAATGCCAAACAGAAGCTTGGGAAACTTTCTCTTGGATCTGAAGATGAGCACGAGATCACTGTGATCTCAACTCGCGCTCAGAGTTAAGAGAGGAACCGGAGCTTCGAGGCTAGCTCGGAGCGGAGGGATGTTTCGACTGGCTCAGGATGTCATACGGCCAGCGGCATTTTTGTTCGACAAGACGCGGTATTGAGAGATGCGACAACCGATGCCACATGCCGAACTAAAGAAAAGAAAGCTCGTAATGGCGCAAGAGCTTCTCTTATCTATCTGCATAAGATAGCGAAGAGAGGCTCAATGCCACTTGCAGGCAAGGATAAGTACCTTGTCAGAAATCACAGGATTAATGTTAAAACATTCGAGCGGATCTAGGGGCCTGTCTGTAACTCTCTGAGAATGTCTTATCCTGAAGGATTGAGTGAGAATGTGGACAGCACTCCAGAGGTGTCTCATAAGAGTACAGGAGGAAAGTCAATATCCTCAACGATCCGTGCAACCCTTCTGGACCAGCAGGTAAAGACTGGCAAACCAAAGAATAACGGTGGTGAGGCTGTTCATGCACCAGCCAGCAAATCTGGAAATTCGCAAAAGATTGTCAAGGATGTCTGGATATGATCAGCCATCGACAAACAAGAAGGCAGTAGGTCAGAGGCCGACCAATGGAAACCATAAGGGTGTGGTTGCTAAAATCTCGGCCTTCTCCTTCTACCGCTATTGGTCAAAATCCGCACGGCTCTTCTAGGGGTCCCTAAAAAGGGAGTCATTAAAAGGGCCAGGTCTGGGGATGACCAGCAAACCCCGATAGCCAAGAAGGCTGCTTGCACACCTTTCAGCTCCGCTAAATGCCCCCACAAGGAGGTTATTAAAAGAGCTGGGTCAGGAAGGGCTGTTCGCTTCCTGACCTCAACATCGAAAAAGGCGAAGGAATCAATGCTGCAGAACTGTATTCAAACTGCTGTCATTGACAAAGCTGATCCAGATGGGAGGATCAAAGCAATGGCGACAGATTGAACACATTGAAGATATCGCCCTCGTAAGAGGAAGATTAGGTTAAAAAAGGACGGCGAATTCACGTCTCCACCCAGTGACCATTCGGTCCATTGTGATCCCTTTATAAATAACAGAGAAAGCTGATAGATGAAGAAAGATAAAAACCCTAGTAGAATAAAGCATAAGATTGGAAGGAAAGATATCTAAATATAAGAAATATAAGAAAAATGTGGAACATAAGACCAATCAATCAACCCTGACTACCTCTAAACCACTTTATTTCCATTACGAACCCTATAAGGTTGCTGAGTTTTCTACCCGAAACCTCCTCCGGTTCGTGCAGAATATGGCTCCCAAACCACCTCAGTCTACTTCGCTAAAGCCCTACACAATGACAGAGTATGTGCTCTACAGTTTCTAGTTCCTCCACATCATCACACGTCCTGCAAAAATCTGACGCGCCAGTGTCCCACTTACTGGTCATATTTCCTATTGCAAGGTGACCAGTAATCATACCAACAATGATCCTTAGATTTCCATGACTCATGCCCAGAAGATGCTTTGAATCTGCTGGTTTAAGACTAGGCCATTCTACTCCTCCAAGCATGATTCGTTCTACCTATAATCCATTCCCTTATGGCCATGAAATATGACCCAATTGGAATCCTAACCGATACCTCCACAAAACACCTTTCCAACTCCGAGACCTTACGAGCTAGCTCATCAGCTATTTCATTGCCGAGAATATCGCAGTGACCAGGAACCCAACAAAGTCTTATTCAGTAAGCATCCATTAGCCTTTTAAATTCCTTCCTACACTCCAGCACTAACCTGGACCTGACACAGTAACTTGTCATTGCCTCTCTTTTTAACCTAATCTAATACGAAAATAGTAAGAACTAGTCAGCATCATGTTCAAGAAATGTTTGTTTTATGCAACCCAGGAAAAAATTTGGTTCGCAAGAAATTTAAATTTTTAATAGCCCTAAAAAATTTTAACTAAAAAATCAATTGAAACGAATAGACTATGATATCTGGGAACATTTTTCCACTTTGTCTCACTACGATTTTTTGCGTTAAAAAAAAAAAAAATTCAAATAAGTTAGCATTGGCAATTCTTATCTTTTGCAAAGGTCAAACCAAGCAATATATATGTAAATATAGAAATTAAACAAACAAACGTCGATATATTTCCCTTCTGTATCAAAATAGTTGCTGCTAAAGTTTAATTCCGGCCTTTGGGTGTAGTTATAAGTGAAATATGTATATCCAAACTTCCTTTGGAATGACTTTTTAACCAAAATAGCAAAACTTTACTTACAACGCATAAAAAGTGCAAAAATTAATTAAAGGGTTATGAAACAACTTAAATGCATTAAATTGCTTTGATTTTCATCCAAAACATATTTCAAAAAAGAAAAAATCACTTTGATATTGGCCAAGAAAAGTGGTCAACGAAATCATAGTGCAGCGGCTTGGAAAAACTTCTCATAGGATTAGTTTTTAACTGGTCGCACAACATAAAGTCGAGCTACTTAAATAACTATCATTATTCAAAAAAGTTTCAATTTAGGAAAATGGTACAAACTCGAAATAAGGTGAACTTTTTTTTCATAAAAGTATCAACAAAAAAAAAAATAAAAAATAAGTAGTATTTTGACAAAAAAAAAAAAATAAATTTTTTCAAAGTATAAATTTTCAAATCAAAGCTTAAATTTAGAAAAATTGTACAAACTCGAAATAGAGTGAACTTTTTTTCATAAAAGTATCAACTTAACAAATAAGTAGCATTTTGACAAAAAAAGTACTTATTTTCAAAAAAAAAAAAAAAAAAAAAATCAATTTTAAAAAAATTGGACCAATTTTGATAATGTAAAGAAAGACAAATTTTTCAAACAAAGTATAAATTTTCAAATCAAAGTATCAGTTTTCAAAAATAAATATTTATGTAAAAAGTACAATTTTTTTTAAATCAAATGCAAATAAAAGTATTATTATTCAAAAAATGTTTAAATTTTGAAAATTTTTCTAAGCTACAAAAAGAGTACATTTTTTTAAATGTAACATTTTTAAAAAATAGAAAATATGTATCAATTTTCAAATTATATTTTTAATTAAGTACAAACTCTAAAAAAATGGAAAAATTTTACAAAAAGTTACATTTTCAATAATAGTACCATTTTTTTAAAAAAAGTACCAATTTTCAAAAAAAAAAAATATCAACTGACAAAAAATATAAGTACCAGCAATAAAAAAGTAAAAAATTTTCAAAAATTAGAATTATTTATTATCATTCTTTTTTAAATTAATACTAATTTAAAAAAAGTACATTTTTACACAAATGCAAATAAAATACCATTATTCCAAAAGGTTTCTATTTAAAAAAAATTACCAAGCTCCAAAAACAGTTCATTTTTTAAAATGAACAAGTTTTAAAAAATAAATAGAAAAATTGTAAAAAGCACCATTTTACAAACAAAATGCAAATTTTGAACATTTTTCGAAACTTCAATAATAGTACCATTTTTTAAAAAAAGTACTAATTTTCAAAAAAGTACCAATTGCAAAAAATACAACCAATAACAAGAAATTAAAATTTTTCCAAAAAAGCATACAAATTTTATATATTTTTCTTTTCAAAAAACTAAGAAGTAGAATTAAAAAAAAAAAAAAAAAAATAAATAAATTTGGTTAAAATTGTAAATAAAAAATAGTAAAAAATAAAAGATAACTTACATGAAAGAAATATAACTTTTTATAGTACCGTTTTTGAAAATAAGTATAATTTTTTAAAATTAACCTTTTTTAGAATAATACCACAATTTTATATTCTTCCGACAAAGTTTATTAATATTTTAATTAGTTTCCGTTATAGACTAATTACCACTTAGATAATTACATATATAAAAAATACGAAAAAAAATTAAAAAAATCAACTTACGTCCATAGACTCTGCCAAATCTTCCTCATCTGAATCAACGGTTGATTCGACCAAACCAGAGAAATCAATCTCTTCACCGTCCAGTGATGAACCATATACGGATGCCATTGTATCACTGCCACTGTATGCTGAACTTGTATCACTTGAATGAGAACCACGATTGCATTTTTGATGCAATTCTGGTCTAGAGGGTGGTTGATACTATTATAAAAGTGAAAAAAAAGAAGAAAAGAAAAAATGTCAATTAATAAATATTATGTTTTTTTCCTGTTTATGATTTTTTTGTGTGTATTTTATTACAAAATACAATGCAATCTCTTTCGCACATTTTATTTTCAATTTCACTATTTTTTATTTATTTATTTTTGTGTTAGTGTAGTTGTATGTGTAAATGACAATTACTTTTTACAACTTACATGTTGTCGTATATGATGATATGGATCCATTAGTTGTATAGAGGCCAAAACTTTTTAAATATATTGTTGAATTTAATTTTTTGTATTCTTATTTCTACATAAATTTGCTAACAAGTAAAAAGATATATTTTATTTTAATTGTATTTAAAATACATTAAATTATAATTTGATTTAGGTATTCTTTTTAAAAGTTATTTTGTTTTTGTGATATGTTAAGTAAATTTAATGATTTGTTGATTTTTTATAATATTAAGATTTAGGTTTTATTTGTACGTTTAGCTTAATTTATTTAGTCTTTTTTTGAAGATAAAACGACTTTCTTTTAGAATTCTTTTGTTTGGAAGATGATATAATGAAATCGTTATCTGAAAATAAGAAAAACAAATAGGTTTTGATATTATTGGTTGAAGAAAATAATAAATTTTATATTAGAAATTATTAAAAATTAGGATATAAATTACATATTTCATAAAATTCCCTAACCTTACGAAAAAAATAGTCATTAAATTTAAAAATATTCCTGCAGGAAATTTGACTCTGATTAATATACATTTAATTTTTGAAACCTTTATCATTATGGATGGATTTGCACTAAATTTGTAATGATGTTAAAACTTTGAAATGTTCCAATTGAAACCTCACTGTGAGACCATAAATGCACCGGGTAACATGATGTACGCTTAGGTGCAAAACCCGCTTCAGCACCAACTGAATAAAACTGTTCAGTTGGTGCTGAATTCAAATGTACCTCTGCATTCTCTGTATTCGTCAAAAGAGATAGAAAAAAAGTTCTCTATTTAAAGACTTCGGAAAAGATTCCAATAGTAAGTTATAAATATGTATCTCCTTCAATCCATAACGAGGTATTCGTTGTTTTCATAAGGTTGTTGTAGAAGCATTATTTTCACACATTCTATGAGTGACGATTTATGCGTTAGATTAATTTGAGATTTTCCTGACAACAACTGACACATTTTCTAGATCATAGATTTTTGTTTGATTTGTGATAAAGACTAAAAGACAATCCAGTAATTCCTATAGTATTTCTCCATTAGAAGCCAGATCTTGTAAACCATTTGATTTTATATGTTTTTTTTTTTTTAATTTATAATACTTTTATTCATTTGGTGAATGCAACAGCAATATTGACACCAAGTCCTTTACTAAATAGAAAATATTGTGGAATTTGATTACGTCAAAGTTTTGAATGTTTACCATTCACAAATAATGGTGTCACTTTTAAATGATAACAAAGTTTGCGATCTAAAAATAATAACTTTGAGTACTTCATTAAAAGGACATTGGAAAAATGACAAGATTAATTTTAAAAGATGAATTAAAAAGAATTTAATTCAAGTATGTACATATGTATGTATTTCCTAAATATCGAAAATTTGCATTCAATAATATTTAATAAGTTAAACGAATCTTTTCCAAACGTATAAAAATAGATGAAAAAGATCTGAAAAGAGTCTGATCGAAGACTATATAGAGAAAGTGGGTCGCAAGATGTGCGATTACAGCAATAGCATTTGATTTATGGATAAGAAAATTGAAATACACAACAAAGCTATGATGTCGATTTTTGAGCCTGTATCAGCAATTATCTTATGTTTAGTTGCTACAGTCATCGAAATAAAGATAGGTACATATAATTTCTTTTCAACATCAGTCTTATGTAATAGAAAATAATAAAGTCTATTACAAGTTTCTATGAATTTTTTCTGCATTAAATTGGTAACAATTGATTTCATTAAATTTTTTTTGTGGAAGCTGTGAGAAAATTTTTGAAATTATTCGACGAAAATCCCTTTTAAAAATAAAGGCGACAAAAAACTTTTCCGTTTGTAATATTTAATGTTTTTTGTGGTGTATTGTATAAAATTGATAGATATTTGTGTATCTCCAAAAAATATTTCTAATTAAGATGAAATTTTAATTTTTAACGGATCTCCAAAATAACCTCAAAGGTGAATTTTAAACAAAAAAAAAAAAAAAAAAAAAAAAAAAAATTCCGAATTTTTCAACTGCAACCCTTAGAGATGAATTTTTTTCATCACAATTAAATCAACATTGGTTTTGCATATGTTGCAGAAGGGTTCATGAAGTTAACTAAATGCAAATGGGTTTTACTGAAATCAGAAAAAAGGATTTTAAAAGAAAAAATTTTGTGTCCTATTTTATTAAAACATGAAGAGAAATTTAAGAATCTGTGAAAAATTGTTTGTATTGTTAAGAAATATTGTCCGTGGTATCAATAAACTCGAATTAAGATAAAGTTAGCATTTTTTAATTCTTTTGTTAGTTTTTACCAAATAAAGATTTCACAAGTTTCTTTTTTTGTAACCGGTTGATAACCCTTCTAATAATCATTAAAAAATGTGTCCAACACTTCTTTCTTACGAAAGCAAATAAATATGATTCATTATTTGCGCTGAAAATAAATTTCGAATCGAAGTCATGGATTTTTTTAACCGGAATCGATTTCGGTGTTCATATTAGTGTTGTGTTTAACGTTATTAAAAAAATTTTTTTTCTTATAATTCGCTATGATTTGTCTTTTATATTTATTCTGACTCTATTTCAAAACTATTAAACATAAATTAGTTAACTTTTTTTTTTTTTTTGGTTTTCTTTAAAAAAGAAGTTTAATCGACTTTTAATGAAATCAATTAAAATAATGGAAACATGCCGCTAAATAACTAAATGACAATTTTATTCACTTTCCTCTTTTAATATTACGTGATAAATGCATTAAAATCACGAAGAATCTATCATTATTTCGCTTTCATAAATCAAAAAACTGAAAAAAATTTTATTTAATGCAGAAAAAAACTCAAAGAAACTTGTTAACAGACTTTATAATTTTCTACTGCAAAACACTGAAGTTGAAAAAAAAGTATATATAACAATTTTGAAGGAAAAAATTGTTTTTATTGGTGAACCTATCTTTATTTCGGTGACTGCATTCGAAATTTTCTGCATTGTGTATTTTTGCAAAAATTAAAAAATTGAATTGGGGTGCTTATAATCCCAGCACATTTATATGTATAAAACAAATAAATAGCACTGTTTTTTAAGTTTATTTCTAATTTAGTTATAAAAAACATAACTTTTAATAATTTACAAGTACAATCGAGTTGAAAACAAATATTGCAATTTCAAAACTAGAATTGAATGCATGCACTAAACATTGTTTTCCATGAGTTCACAAGTGATAAATTTATTAGGTTTAAGTAAGAAATTAAGAATTCACTTAGGTAAATAAGTTTGTAAATAAGTAAATAAGTTTGAAAGAAATCATGAAAATATTACATCCCTTTGAATTACTTCAAAAAATGTTTGCTGGGAAGTACAAGAGACATGATATTGATCGATTGTATAGTGAAAGTGGATTAGATTCTTGACGCCATATTCGTGAATTCAATTTTAAATTAGTTGGGATTCAGAAAGCAGTCCGCAAGGTGTGTCTTAGTGTTGAAATTTAAAACTGAGGAAAATTATAGGATTTATTGTAACATTTTCTATAAATTTTAAATGTCAATAATATGTGTATATAATTTTAAAATATTTTTCCTAATAAGCATACAAATTTCAAAAATTCAATCCTTGGAAAATTTTGCTGGAAAATAAAAAACTTTAAACATAACATATGATAGAATGAAACAGTTTCATTTATGTTTTAAATTGATAATAAACAAGGTTCTTGATTTCCCAATCCAATTCTAATTTAACTCAGTCCGCTGTTATTCCAGCTTTAAAAGATAAAGGTACCTCATTTCCTTTGAAAAATATGAAAATAGAAACAAATAGTTTCCAATATTTGAAAATTTGCTCTGTACAAATTAACAAATTCCTGGGATATGGAATATCTCTCTTACTGGGTCATTTTCCCCGGTTATTGTCTATTTTGTGGGTCGGAAAATACGGAATTATACAGGTCGTAAATGCCTTATACGAGTAAGATCAAGACACTGCGCTGGCAATCCATAATTTTCACTTTGTGTTTAACGAAGATGTCGTATGTCGACGAAGTACATTTCATAAATTTTTTTCCGTTAATCCAATATTTTAGAACCTCGTCGTTTAAAGAAAAGCATTCCCATAATATGGTAAACCCACCACCATGATTAACCGTATTGTTCACGTAATTTGGGCCATGGAACGAGTTCGGGAGACATCAAACGCAGGTTTTACTGTCAGTACCAAACAAACTTATTTCGTTTTATCAGAACTTAACAAAACATTTTTTCAGTGTGGGCGAGATCCAGGCGTTTTATTCTTATTTTGGTTCCATAACAGTGGTATCTATTATGTTTCTCTTGGTAATAGTTTAGCTTCCTTTAACCTATTGCGTATTTTTCTACTTTTCACATCTATATTAAAATATTTTGCTAACCATGGATTTTCAAATGCTTTCATATGCGATAGAAAAAATAAACATCCATCCCATTGTGTGAAAAACTACTTCGTCTGGAATAAAAGCGAGTGGCTTGAACTGAATCTTATAAAGCATCTAATGTCTGTATTATTCGGTACTTTCCGACCCACAAAATAGGAAGTAATGGTGGGAAATGATCTAGGAAGGGTGATATCCCATACCCTAGAAATTTGCTACAAACATGACTAGATGTGTTCTGATACCAAATACAGAGCATTACCTTTAGCTTTGGTTGATTTTCCTACTCACATACGATTTTTTACACTTTGGATTATCATAATTAGAGGACGGATTTTTATGCATTTATTTTTTGAAAATATAAAAATACATCTCAAATTAAAAAAATATACCCTAAAAGTGCTGATGAACAGGAAACTTAGTTTTACAATTTAATTTCTTATTACAAATATTTATTTAAAATGAGTGCTTTGGCGTTCTTACATTCTGCATTTTCGACTAAGTAATATTTATACAATAAACTATTCTTTAAAATTTGCACAATTATTTTGTAAATCACATTCTTACCAAATTTCACTAAGTAAAGATTTCCCTAAAAAAATTAGCACGAATTTGTTATCAATTAATGATGAATAAAATAACTTTGTATTACAACTTTTATTAGTAAAATATTCGTTTATTATTTTGATCAGCTGGCATAGAGCTTAAATTTGATAACTACATAAGGAAGTTTTTAAATTTTCCACAAAAAAAAAAAAAAAAAAAAAAAAAAATGCAATTGCATGAAAATCCGCCCCTGATTATAATGCGTTCATTTTTCACTGCCCATAATAATTCGATGCAGAAACGATTTCGTATTCTGTCGTTGAAGAAACATTTCTGACATGCATAATTGCATTTGGATTATCCCAAGTGCTTATTATACACATCAAATGGGGTATACTGAATAAGAAACCTTATTGGCAATAATTTTATGTATCATAAGTGTAAAAATACACTTATTGGGAATAAACCATATTAAGGCAATATAGTGTAAAGCGATGATATTTGATACATAAATCAAATATTTCAATAATTTTGTATAATTGGGTATTTGCAACAAATAAAACTTGAAATTAATTCAAAACCGTCCATATTTGCCAGGGATAACTTTTGCAGTAACAAAAAGAAGTTTTTTAGATTGTAAGATTGAAGTTAAACAGTTTCTTTATTGTTATCAAAGGTGATCTGCAAATTAACATAAAAGCAATTTAAATCATATGACCTTAACTCTACCGCATAACTTATTAAGTCACTTATAAATTTAATGAAAATTTTGGTAAAATATGAAGATAAGTTTAACATAATAAATGAGAAGGGTAGGAAATCCATAATAATTCAAATCATTTGTATATTTTTTATTTTATTTTAATATTAGCTATTGCTAATTAAGAATAATAAATTAGTTAGATATTTAATTTGTTTGTACTATTTTACATATCTCTTTTTTTAATTTTATTACATTTAACACAATACATATTACAAACATTTTGCACAATAACCGATTTTTTATATTGTACATAAATTGCATATAAAGCAATTTTTCTTAGTAGAGTTCTAAATAATTAAATAAACAAACTCAATAACGTATTAAACTAAAACACTTTCAAAACTCAAGTTACCAAGAATATTTTTCAACATTTAAAAATAAATTCAAATAAATAAGAAAATAACATTGACCGACCACGTCACACAACTCACGAATTTATGCTATCTTTTGAGCAAACACATATACTACTAAAAATACATACATCAGAAACAACAATTAAAAAAAATGGTAAAACTGTAATACTCATAACCAGACTACCAGACACAGGAATAAATGTCATTCATATAAAATCCACCCTACCTGCGGAAAACACGTATGATACAGGAACACATTCATACAACATTAAGTAGACACCAAGAAGCGTGTATCCCTATTAACAACTATACGATTCCTTGTTAATAGTTTGGTTATAAACATTAACACTTATCGTCTGACTAAACAATGTGCTTAAAAGGTACTTAAAAGAAAAATTAATCACAAAATCTTAACAAATATCACATAGTAAAAGTAAGTAATGCTAGTGATGAGCGAACATATGACAGGTAATAATAAATTAACTAAATATGATCAAAAGAGAGTAATAATAACAAACAGCTATCAAGAGGGGGATTATAGATAGACAAATTTGTTTTAAAAACCCTGATGTCAAGCTGTTTGATTTTATCATTTTAAAACAAAGATTTAAGGAAACAACAACTTCATGATTTAGTCTTTGTTTTTTTATTATTGAAAGCTGAATAATAAAACTGGTTAAAAATAATTATTTTTAAATTTGCAAAAAAAAAAAAAAAAAAAAAAAAAAAACAAAATTACATATTTGATATTTAGCTAAATTTTTGTTTTTGTTTAGGATTGGAAGTAATAAATGTTTCTATCTTGGTATGTTTCTATTGTTTAAATTATTATAATTGTTTATAATTGCTATCTAAAATTAAAATAAAAACAACAATAGCAAGTGTAATATAATTATTTGAATTGAGAACAAAAATTTCAAAGAATAATTGAAGATTTTTTTTGCAAATGTTTAAGATAAATTATACAATTGCTTAAAACTAAAAACATAATAAATAATAAGAAAAACTATTAAAAAAGAGTGATATTTCGTTTTTTGATAAAAATTAAAAAATGGGTTTTTATTAAAAAAATATGTTTTTCTTGGTGTTTTTTACAATTTTTTTATGAAAATTCAGTTAGAGTAAAAAAAAGGTTTATTTTTAATTTTTTTTTAATAAAATATTTATTTTTTAATAAAATATTTATATTGTTAAAATATTTATATATTAAACACAAAATTTTCGTAATAACTCTTATCGCCGTTAATTTTACACATCTTTCTTGATTACAATATATTCTAGGGTCATGTAAGATTTAACAGCAGATCCAATTTCTTAAATCTATTCGTTCGTTCGCATGCAGATGGCAGTAAAAGAAAAATGTACAAAATAAAATTTTCATTTTTTTACTTTTTTTTTCTTGAATTTACTACAAAATATTGATTGAGTAAATTTTGACAGAAAAAGTCAAATCAATTCCAAAAAGAGCTATGCTAAACATGTTTCGCCGCGTAATGGCACGTTGTGTTCATTTCTTCAAAATCAAATATGATCCATGCTAAAGCTAAAGCCTAAGCTTTAGTCAATCAATGCTAAACAAATTTTAAATAAAAAAGCTAAGAAGAACTCTGAGGCAAAGAATGATCAAACCTCCTCAATAATAAAAAAATATATATTTTCAATATTTTGTACTAACATACATTATTGCTGACTTTTCTCATGCTCTAAGGTAAAAGTTTTGCATACCGAATAATCGAAAAAACAATAAAAATTTACAAAAAAATTTATCGAAAATGCGACAAGATGTGTGATTGTTTTGCTTATTTAGTCTGAATAAAATCGAATAATCATTAACAAAGAGTGCCATAAAAATACATTGACGACACTCGTGACATGTAACAGTGTTTTTATTAACACTTTCTTTCCAGATTTAGAATTTTGTTGTTGGAATGTAATTTTAGTCCCACAGAGTATAAGTTATTTATACTACCTAGAATTTTGGCAATTGGATCCAAGTTAAAAGCTAAAGAAAGAAACAGCGAAAAATTATGTGTGTGAAGATAAATTCGTAAGTTAAATACGTCCCACACCTCTGTTAAATACGTTCCACACACTGTTAAATACGTTCCACACATTTTGCATTTCAAAAAAACTATTTTTAGAGCAAAAAAACACTTTTTTAAAAATAATTTTTATTATTTTATTAAAAAAAACATCACAATAAAACATTTTTGGAAAAAAACAAAACAAAGAAACATATACAGCATTAGGATATGGTGCAACAAAAATACCTATATTCAGGTCACGTTGCGGGCCAGTTCGGACAGACCTGAATGGGGTTGTGATATATCACGCGAAAGCTCTAGAGGAGTAGAACTCAAAACTGCACAGGGTATATCCAGTTGTTTCTCAGGAGACATGCTACGAGGCGCTGAAGTTTGGCAAAATTCAATAAGTCTAAGAAACAGGGGGCCATATTTTGATTTTGGCCATACCTGAATGGGGTTATGGTACATCAAATTAAAGGTCTGGAGGAGTAGAACCCAAAACTGTTTAGACAATATTCACTTATTTCCTAGGGAAGATACTACGAGGGTCGGAACTTTGCGAAAATTCTTATAAATTCACACGTGAATGGGGGGCTTTTTGGACAGACCTGAATGAGGTTGTGATACATCGGATGAAAGCTCTAAGGGAGTAGATTTCAAAACTATATAGGGCATACCCAGTTGTTTCTCAGGAGACATGCTACGAGGGGTGGAATATAAGTATTCATATTTCATACACATATATTCCATGTTGTGTGAGGGGGGGGGCATTTACGACAGACCTGAATGGGGTTGTGATACATCGGATGAAAGCTCTAAGGGAGTAGATCTCAGAACTATATAGGGTATACTCAGTTGTTTCTCAGGGAACATGCTACGAGGGGTGGAATACAATCATTAATATTTCAAACATATATATTCCATGTTGTGGAGGGGGCATTTACGACAGACCTGAATGGGGTTGTGACACATCGGGTGAAAGCTGTATGGGAGCAGATCTCAGAACTATATAGGGTATACCCAGTTGTTTCTCAGGGAACATGCTACGAGGGGTGGAATACAATCATTCATATTTCAAACATATATATTCCATGTTGTGGGGGGGGCATTTACGACAGACCTGGATGGGGTTGTGATACATCGGGTGAAAGCCCTATGGGAGCAGATCTCAGAACTATATAGGGTATACCCAGTTGTTTCTCAGGGAACATGCTACGAGGGGTGGAATACAATCATTCATATTTCAAACATATATATTCCATGTTGTGGGGGGGGCATTTACGACAGACCTGAATGGGGTTGTGATACATCGGATGAAAGCTCTAAGGGAGTAGATCTCAGAACTATATAAGGTATACCCAGTTGTTTCTCAGGGAACATGCTACGAGGGGTGGAATACAATCATTCATATTTCAAACATATATATTCCATGTTGTGGAGGGGGCATTTACGACAGACCTGAATGGGGTTGTGACACATCGGGTGAAAGCCCTATGGGAGCAGATCTCAGAACTATATAGGGTATACCCAGTTGTTTCTCAGGGTAGATGCTACGAGGGGTGGAATACAATCATTCATATTTCAAACATATATATTCCATGTTGTGGGGGGGGGGGCATTTACGACAGACCTGAATGGGGTTGTGATACATCGGGTGAAAGCTCTAAGGGAGTAGATCTCAGAACTATATAGGGTATACCCAGTTGTTTCTCAGGGAACATGCTACGAGGGGTGGAATACAATCATTAATATTTGAAACATATATATTCCATGTTGTGGAGGGGGCATTTACGACAGACCTGAATGGGGTTGTGACACATCGGGTGAAAGCTGTATGGGAGCAGATCTCAGAACTATATAGGGTATACCCAGTTGTTTCTCAGGGAACATGCTACGAGGGGTGGAATACAATCATTCATATTTCAAACATATATATTCCATGTTGTGGGGGGGGGCATTTACGACAGACCTGAATGGGGTTGTGATACATCGGATGAAAGCTCTAAGGGAGTAGATCTCAGAACTATATAGGGTATACCCAGTTGTTTCTCAGGTAACATGCTACGAGGGGTGGAATATAATATCAATATTTTTTAATGGTTTATACTTCAAGTTGTGGGAGGGCCATTTCGAACAGACCT
Organism: Protocalliphora azurea; assembly: GCA_932274085.1. Lineage (NCBI taxonomy): Eukaryota > Metazoa > Arthropoda > Insecta > Diptera > Calliphoridae > Protocalliphora > Protocalliphora azurea. The sequence continues at coordinate 13,903,125 of OW026520.1, read as the reverse complement.
GAATGGGGTTGTGATACATCGGATGAAAGCTCTAGAGGAGTAGATATCAGAACTATATAGGGTATACCCAGTTGTTTCTCAGGGAACATGCTACGAGGGGTGGAATACAATCATTCATATTTCAAACATATATATTCCATGTTGTGGGGGGGGCATTTACGACAGACCTGAATGGGGTTGTGACACATCGGGTGAAAGCTCTAAGGGAGTAGATCTCAGAACTATATAAGGTATACCCAGTTGTTTCTCAGGGAACATGCTACGAGGGGTGGAATACAATCATTCATATTTCAAACATATATATTCCATGTTGTGGAGGGGGCATTTACGACAGACCTGAATGGGGTTGTGACACATCGGGTGAAAGCCCTATGGGAGCAGATCTCAGAACTATATAGGGTATACCCAGTTGTTTCTCAGGGTAGATGCTACGAGGGGTGGAATACAATCATTCATATTTCAAACATATATATTCCATGTTGTGGGGGGGGGCATTTACGACAGACCTGAATGGGGTTGTGATACATCGGATGAAAGCTCTAAGGGAGTAGATCTCAGAACTATATAGGGTATACCCAGTTGTTTCTCAGGGAACATGCTACGAGGGGTGGAATACAATCATTCATATTTCAAACATATATATTCCATGTTGTGGGGGGGGGGGGCATTTACGACAGACCTGAATGGGGTTGTGACACATCGGGTGAAAGCTCTAAGGGAGTAGATCTCAGAACTATATAAGGTATACCCAGTTGTTTCTCAGGGAACATGCTACGAGGGGAGGAATACAATCATTCATATTTCAAACATATATATTCCATGTTGTGGAGGGGGCATTTACGACAGACCTGAATGGGGTTGTGACACATCGGGTGAAAGGTCTAAGGAAGCAAATATCAAAACTATGTACGTTTCTACGAATACGTGTTACGAAAATACGTTCATAATACCATATACATATATCATTCATTCCTCAAGACTTTTTAAAAAATGACAATTTCTTTCTAAAGGTCATCAGATTTTTTCATTATTTTCTTTCTCATTATTATTTTTGCTAATTTACTGAAAATCGCAATTTTTTATGTTATAAATTTATATTAATGGTAGAAAAATCTGACAAATTACTGAAATTAAACTACAATGTAAAGGAATTGTAATGATTAACGGCTGTAATGAAGACCAAGTGAGACTTCAAACTACAAAAGTCAATAGTTTATTTAAAAACGCACTCGTAATGCAATTGCAGCTTTACTATGCATTTAGGTGATCTGCTATTTACAATATTTTTGTTTAGGACACAGAGAAAAAAGTATATAAATTTAAAAATTGTATTCATAGATATTATGAATCGAATATATAACTTTAAAAAAAAACAATATAAAATTTTGTTTATAGAAATTACTAAATTGTATATAATTGTGCGATAATTTTAGGAATTTTGCAAAATTTTTTGAAAAAATTTTATTTCATGATAAATGCTAATAAATAAACAGTGTTGCCTTTCTAAGTCTAAATCTAGCCTTTTTATTTTGCTTTTAGCCTCAAATTTTTCTAGCCTTTTTTGATTCTTAAAATTGCCATAAAAAGGCTAAAATTTTAATATTTCAACAAAGAAGAAAATAATTGCTTATTTGCTTCTACTAATTTTATGTTTACGGAATCATCCATTTAGGTATTTTTGTGTATTAATTCGCACAAATAATCAAGATTTATATTTAACAAAAATTTTCGTCTGCGGCGTCTCATCCTCCAAATCGAAAATAACACATTTTATGGACTTACTTAATCAATTATTATAATTATTTTTTAATAAACTTCATTAACCATAAAAACTCTTTATTTTGTGCGCGATTATTCATTGGATCATTTTGTTGACAGCCGTTGTATGTTTTATTTAAAAATTTATTATATCTTTCATATTAGTTTCAAAAACTAATGTTATAGCAATTGTTGCAGATCTTTTATCTGGAAAAAGTTGTGGTTATGAGTATATTTACCTCATATCTGGTAAACATTTTTAATGTTATAGTTGACACGTGAGTTTAGCCCGATAATTTGAAAATACATATGGTTATTCCTATTCCCAAGGAAAATAAAGCGACAGATGTAAAATAATTTCGTCCTATATCGCTACTACCCATTATTGATCCAATTTGTGAAGGTATATTACATAATCAGATTTTTAAATATTTCATGTAAAATAACTTATTTAATGATTTTCAGTTTGAATTTCGAAAGGGCTGTGGTACTGAAGAGGTTCTTGTGAATATTCAGAACTATATATGTAAATTTTTGGATGAAGGACATAGTGCTGTAACAACAATTTCTTAAAATTAAGGAAAGTGAAAATACTGTTAGATATGGTGTGCCCCAAGAAAGTGTTTTAGGTCCCTTGTTTACGGTATTTTTACAGTTATTATTTTTAAAAATTTTAATTTCTCAAAAAACCTTTATAAGAGGATCCCATTGATGATAGAAAAATTCGTAAAAATTAAAAAGGTGATCTATGTAGACCTAGTAGGCTCGAAAGCTATTGTCTTATGAATTTTAGAGCAAAAAAGATAATATGCAGATTGATCATAGGTTTTCTGTAATAGAATTTGCAAAATTTTGAAAAAGTGATTTTTCTCATATAAGATTGATGATAAAAAAATGGGTAAAAATTAAAAAGGTGCTCCTAGTAGACTCGAAAGCTATTTTCTTAAGGATTTCAAAAGAGAAAAGATAATATTAAGATTGATCATAGGTTTTGAGTATCAAATCTATTTTTATATATTTCTTTTATTTTATTTTATTTTATTTTTATTTTATTATATTTATTTTATTTTATTATATTTATATTTTATTAGATGAATACTTTGTATAATAGAGAATTTCCATTATGTTAAAATACTTGTTAGCAGCAGTGTTACTTATTGCTATTAATTATCTATAAATTTTCCAGCTTTTTTTTAAATTGATATAAAAGAATAGAAATAGAAAATAAAATTGTACCAACGGGTAACACTGATACTAACAAGTATTTTAACATAATGGCAACACTCTATTATACAAAGATAATTAAGAACAAGTGAGTAATATCCCAGCAAACACAATCTTTTTATGTCAAATTGAGGCTGATTTGAAATCAAGTCCTTTCTCAAATGTCATACGTTTGAGAATTATTTCAAAATAACTTGAAAATGATAAATTTCTCAACAAAAAGAGGAATTAATTATTAAATTGAAAAATGCTATTATTATCAAATCATTGTTAAATATAATTCTCAAACCTTTATCAAATGTGGATTGTGACCACATGCGAAACATAAATAAAAGTAATTTGCATTTTTATTTTTTTGTAAAGTTTTCTCTTTCTCTCTTGTATACACTTTTGATTATGCCCTATCATTATACGTATTTATTAGTTTGAAAATACTTGATTAAATAAATTTATTTATTAATTTTTTTATTTGTATATGTTTAAAATTTTTTCATATATTGTTTCAAATAACTTTAAGAATTATTTTATAATAACATTTGATATCAAATTGAGAAAATACCATTTTCAAATATTTATTAACTTTTCTCTTTAGATTTATGAATGATTTGATAATAACAATAAATACCTACTATTTTTCCAATATTGTTAAAGTTATCTTTAGGTTTGAGAATAATTCAATAATAACATAACGTTTTTAAACGTTTTTTCTCAAATGATTCTCAACTTTAAATCAAACTTAAAATTCAAATCTCTTCCTATATTTGTAACAAATTTGGGAAACACGTTTGATATCAACCGTTAAAGTCATCATATTTTAAACGTTTGACAACGTGTTGGATGGGATGCTGCACAAAAAAAATTACTTATACTTGCATACTCATCAACACTGAGGCCCGGCTTGCATTGTTAACGGGGCCGGAGAATTGCGATGCAAACTGTATCGCAACTTTATGTATATACACCTTTTTCTTAAAAGCAATTCCAGGATAAACATATTTTTCCAGAAAAGATGTTAATCTTTAATAAAAAATGACCATTTTTTTTCACAATCAGGTGAAATTAACATACTTATATAAATTCTGTTTTGATTTTCTAGCAAAAACAAAGAATTTAAAATTTTTTTGCAATAAAATATACTTTAAGACATACACCTATCATAATAAAACTCTTTAAAACTCTAATAAATTTTTCACACGCAGTTACTTAAGTTTATTTCATTTCTAAGAAGAAAATATGCTGTATATAAATCGAAATCATAAAGAAAGGCTTAAATCGAGGCCAAAGTGTACTTCTAAATAAATGAGTAAACAAGCGTGTCTGCATATTTAAATAAAATGTTTAACGCAGTGTTGCCAACTATTTGTAGCCAAAACGCGCTAAATTTGGTTCAATTTAGCGCTTTTTATCTAGTTTTTTAAATTCGAATCTGATTTTTACAAAAAGTAACAACTTAAACAATATAAAGTCCACATTTTTTATTTTTTTAAATGTTTTAACTTCAACAGAATAGTGAATTATATTTCAAATCAAAAATTTAGAATTGGTATTTTTATTACAGAAATAAGCAGTAAAATTTTTTGTACATTTCAAATTCCAGATTCATAAGATCTTATCCATGAATTTAAATTCATGAAACTATTATTTAATTTAATCACTCCATTTTTTCCCACAAAAAAATCATTTCCTAAAAAGAATAGGAACGTGTTTGGAAGAATCTTGAAAACTGCTTATTCGATGATTCAGTCAACGGGATTTAGAAAACGGATAGATACCTCAAATGACCACTTTAAACAAAAGATTTCTGAAGGTATATTTTGGAATTTCGAAATCAAAAAATCGTTTTAATTTTTGCTGAGTTTTAAAATTAACAAAATAATAATAATGCTCTATGATAGAAAATGTTATTTTTTTTTTGTGGTGAGAAAAATTCTTGTTTCTGTTGTGGGAAATTAAAACTTTACAAAAATGTGTAAACAGAAAAAAAAAAAACAAGAGATATGAATGAACATATTTTAAATGTTTTGATTTTACTTTAAATCCATTCCGAAAGCTACACTCTATTTTAGGAAAGGACATTGTGATGAAATTATAAGACATATAAAATTTAATATTGATAATATTTAGAATATATTGTACAATATTAAATTTTTTCTATCAATTTTAAAATGTCGAAGAAATTATACTTTTGTCAAAAATTCTACTAGCTTTACGAGCTAGTAAAGTTCACTTTTTACGAAAAATAATTTTCTACCGTTTCACACAGGCCTTAAGATGCTATTTTTATTAGTTAATGGGGAACTAAAAGTATTTTTATTTCCTAACATAACGTCGGCAGAATAAAGGGGAAAAAATTATTTCAACTTTATGTTAGCGGGTGAAGAACACGAACATGAAAAATTTTAATTCTAAATTGGTTTTTACACAAAATTTTAAATTATTTTCCTTTGTTACTTTTTATTTGTCTTTTTAAAATAATATTAGTTAATTTCGCACCTTTTCTTTTTTGAAAAAAGAGCAAAATATTAAAAAAGAACATTAATTTTGACAGCTTATGTTAAACGTTATTGCTCAATTTTGTGCTTAAATATTCACTGGGATATAAATTGATAATAAGATTTCTTATTGGTCCACACGGAACATATTAAAGAGGGAGATAGTATTTGACAATAGCCAACATAAAAATGTCTACGTGTAGATTTTGGGTACAGTAAAACGCGCCAATTTAATAGCTTTTTTTGAAAAAATCGCAAATAGAAAAAATAGTGACATTTAAAAACCGCTCAATCTAGCGCAAAAATCGCTGAATTGGCAACGCTGGTTTAACGGGCAACAAAGTTAGAGATTACACACAAATGTACCAAAAAAAAATCACTCACTTTTTTTGCACGTGCCATTTCTTAACATGTCAGTGTTGCCGTTTTAATTATTTTTAACCAAAATTGGTTATTTTATTTTCTAATTATATTTTAGTTATTTTTTGTTTACACCAAAATTTTATTGTTATAAACTACTTTTAGATTACCTTGTCAATCTCCTATATAACGATGAAGAAAATTACAATTAGAATATAAATGGTATAAGACTGGATCTTTTAAACCACCATTCTGATGAAATTAGGAACATAGATAGAAGACAAGTCAAACTTAAGAGAATAACTTTGGAGCCTACTAGGTCCAAATAGAGCATCATTTTAATTCTGATCCATTTTTCGATCATCAATAGGGCCCTTATACGAGAAAAGTCATTTATCAAAATTTTCAAAATTCTTTTACTTCCGGCCCTACTAGGTCCACATAAAGCACCTTTTTAATTTCTACCCATTTTTCAATCTTCAATAGGGCTCTTATATGAGAAAAGTAATTTTTTCAAAATTCTACTCGTATTACTCAAAGCTTATAATCAATCTTAAAATTATTTTTTCTGCTCTGAAATTCATAATACAATAGCTCTTGAGCCTACTAAGTCCAAATAGAGTACTTTTTTAATTTTGACCCATTTTTTGAGGAATAAACCATTAAAAAATATTGATATTATATTCCACCCCTCGTAGCATGTTCCCTGAGAAACAACTGGGTATACCCTATATAGTTCTGAGATCTACTCCCTTAGAGCTTTCATCCGATGTATCACAACCCCATTCAGGTCTGTCGTAAATGCCCCCCCCCCACAACATGGAATATATATGTTTGAAATATGAATGATTGTATTCCACCCCTCGTAGCATGTTCCCTGAGAAACAACTGGGTATACCCTATATAGTTCTGAGATCTGCTCCCATAGGGCTTTCACCCGATGTATCACAACCCCATTCAGGTCTGTCGTAAATGCCCCCCCCCACAACATGGAATATATATGTTTGAAATATGAATGATTGTATTCCACCCCTCGTAGCATGTTCCCTGAGAAACAACTGGGTATACCCTATATAGTTCTGAGATCTGCTCCCATACAGCTTTCACCCGATGTGTCACAACCCCATTCAGGTCTGTCGTAAATGCCCCCTCCACAACATGGAATATATATGTTTGAAATATTAATGATTGTATTCCACCCCTCGTAGCATGTTCCCTGAGAAACAACTGAGTATACCCTATATAGTTCTGAGATCTACTCCCTTAGAGCTTTCATCCGATGTATCACAACCCCATTCAGGTCTGTCGTAAATGCCCCCCCCCCTCACACAACATGGAATATATGTGTATGAAATATGAATACTTATATTCCACCCCTCGTAGCATGTCTCCTGAGAAACAACTGGGTATGCCCTATATAGTTTTGAAATCTACTCCCTTAGAGCTTTCATCCGATGTATCACAACCTCATTCAGGTCTGTCCAAAAAGCCCCCCATTCAGGTGTGAATTTATAAGAATTTTCGCAAAGTTCCGACCCTCGTAGTATCTTCCCTAGGAAATAAGTGAATATTGTCTAAACAGTTTTGGGTTCTACTCCTCCAGACCTTTAATTTGATGTACCATAACCCCATTCAGGTATGGCCAAAATCAAAATATGGCCCCCTGTTTCTTAGACTTATTGAATTTTGCCAAATTTTAGCGCCTCGTAGCATGTCTCCTGAGAAACAACTGGGTATACTCTGTGCAGTTTTGAGTTCTACTCGTCTAGAGCTTTCACGTGATATATCACAACCCCATTCAGGTCTGTCCGAACTGGCCCGCAATGTGGCCTAAATATGGGTGTTTTTGTTGCAACACAATTTTATTCTGGAGACATATTTTTTAATATTTTTTGTTTAAAATTTTAAACAGTTATATTTTATTTAATAAAACATTAAAATGTATTTTTATAAACGCTTTTTTCCGTAAAAAAAGTCATATTAAATAAACTCAACTTACTTTACAGTGTTTGGAATATATTTAACAGACATGTGGGACGTATCTAACTGACGAATTTATCTTCACACCCTTCGAAAAATTTCGTAAAAGTACTTTACTATTTTTTTCATGTCATATCTAAAAAATTAAAAATAATCTAGTTAGCAATTAATTTGAATATAAAATATATCAGAAAAATCAGCAAAGTCTTCTCCGCGTCCAACTATATTTGAAAATGTCAATATATAGAATAAAATCTTTGTTACTTTTGTCAAAAACGTTTTTTCGAAATAACCGATTTGGAACTTTTAGGTTAGGTTATAATGGCCAAATTCAATTAGGCTAACAATGGTACCGTAAGTAGAGCTAAATCTCTACCGCAAGCCTATCCCGAACACTCAATAAAGTCCAAATCCAGACTGCCAAGATCGTCTAGGCCATCAAATAAGGGTTCACTTAGGAAAAGTCTCCTTATCTCCGACACGAGCAAAGAAGATTATCCCGAGAAAATTACCATCAACATAGAGTAGGATTCTAGTTCGGCTTGAATTGAAATTAGTTAGGCTAGAGATTTCTGGAAACTTGGCAAGTGTTTTTTTTTTCAAACATGGTTTGCTTCTCGAAGAAGAATTTGTGTGATAGTACATGGGATCCTTAAAAATATCAATATTCAGTAATAATTGCGAAAAGACGTCGTATATTCGTGGAAGTTCTTGGGGACCATGCCTTAGCTGAGGCGACTTGTCGTGAATGGTTTAGAGCATTTAAAAAGTTCCGGCCAGCCGTCAAAGTTTAAAAACGAAGATTTGAAGGCATTGTTCGATCAAGTGCGAAACGCAAGGATTGGTTGCAGCCATTGGAAGTAGATGAAGCTACAATATCAAATACTCAAATTCATACAGAAGTAAGGAATTAAGTAATACAAAAACTAAAGCCTAGAAAGGAAAAAGGTGCATGTCTGCAATACTGCTTTAGTGACATAAAACGAAATCGTTTCAGCATCGAATTATTATTGACGATGAAAAGTGGACCTATTATAATCAAAGTATTAAAAATTGAATTGATGCGCTTCCATAAATTGGCAGAGAGATAAAAAATGCAGCTTCCGGTGAACAATACTTTGAATAAGTAACCAAATGGTAACCAAGTAAGCACTTATAATATGAAGCTGGTCTGAATCTCGAAAGCCAGTAAATCGCATAATTTACACAAAAAATATTTCAAATTTTGTAAATTGACTCTAATCTTATTATGAATCCGGCTACTAGAAAAAAAATGAGAAAAATTAAGAAAAAGAACTGAAGAGCTGAAAAAGTCATGATTTAAAAATTGTATTGTCGTTAGATGAAACTATTTAGTGCTGAAAAAGATCTGCAGAAGTTCATAAAAATACTTTTAAATTTGTGGAATATTAATTTTCTTAGAAATTACCAACCTTCTTTCTGCATTTATTTTCACTTTGTTTGGAAATAATTATTAATGTTGGGTAAATACAGTTACGGAAAAAAGTATATTTGTTTTAAATTTTTAGAGATTTCTAAATAAAATGTTTATTGACAAATAATTGTGAATACGTTCAATTATAAACCTTTATAAAAATAATATTATTTAACATCATGCCAATAATGGTACATCGTTGAGTGCCGACAAAAAAAAATGTAGTCAGTAAATTCGTCAAAATTTATTATTATTATTTTTTTTTACTTGTGTCGACAATTTAAAATTTTTAAATTTCAATAACTACGTATATTAACAATTAAGAACTGGTAGTTGGTAGATCTTAGGATCGCCCAGCTGAACTGTGACTGTGAAGGTTTTTAAATAAAGGCAAGCGGAAGAAATGGTTAGCTATTTGAACAACTGCAACTTGAACACAGGAGTTGGTGAATTGTGTAAGAATTAAGTTTGCAGACACCACTTACTTAAATATTGTTCGTAAATTTCACAACCTTCTAGACACGGACATACCACAATTTTTCACGCTAACTGAACTTTCATGCTGATGCTAAAGAACTTAGGCAAGCGGAGAGTGGAGCAACGTATAACGGATTTTAAACTGGTCATATCCAATGTCTGGAAAATGGGTAGAGTTATCCCAATATTAAAACCCGGGAAAGACGCGAACGAGGGACAATCATACAGGCCGATTTCCCTCCTGTCACCTGTCGCGAAGACTCTCAAGGCCCTTCTCCCCCATCTGACACGTCACCTACCGGCAGCTCGTCGCCAGCATGGATTCCGTAAGATGGATAGCACCACCACAGCATTAACCGACGTAGCTACGTAAATCGCATGTGGCTTACACCAGCAGAGACCATGTGAACGGACTATACTTGTGGCACTTGACCTGTCGAAGGCTTTCGAAACCGCCAGTCATGCCAAGCTCCTTCAGAACATCCTGCAGTCCACAATGCCAAACAACTCGAAGAGATGGATAGTGAATAATCTGAGTAGCCGTCAGTCGTTTTTAGAGTTTCAAGCAAATGTTCAAATCCCCGTAGAGTTAAACAATGAGTCTCTCGAAACTTCAGAAAACAAAAAACCTTATTATCTACATATGCTGCTTCAGTGTGGACATCTTCGTTGAGTGACACCTATTGAACAAATATTCAAAGCTACCAAAATGCAGCCCTAAGAACCGTAACAGCCTATCTATAAATTACCTCAAAACACCATCTACACAAGGAAACGTAGGTTCTACCGGTTAAGTAACACATCATATCATAATGCTAAGCTAGCAGTCCTCCTGGCATATCATCGTAGGAGTCATCCAAACTTCAACATCACACAGTTGGAGACTCCCCCGAGGAATGTCAGAAAAGACCTTCGCATATAGGATGAGAACATACAGAGATATGTGCAGGATCCTTCTGAAAGCAGCTCTTAATATATCAGTTTTGAACGACATTCATGGAGACACCAGAAATTCCGCGTTTACAAGCTACCGTGTGAATGTCGTAGTTGAAGACCGCTCACGGCAGAAGAACCTACCGCGGAAAACAAGAGTAGTTCTACACAACTAAGGTCGGGAAGGAGCAATAGAATCAATGCCTATTTGTCTCGCATAGACCGTGCCGCTCCCAATATATGACCTGCATGTGCACAGAGTCCACCACACATTTACCTGTCTGGCCAACTCTACTTTGCTCAGTCCAGAGGATTTGTGGACTCGTCTCTTAGAAGTAGTACAATTTCTTGGCATTGACCTGCAAGCAAAATCTCCAGATTATTATTCTATAGTTATAGCTGTTACAACAACATTAATTAAGAACTGAAAAAACATAAGAATCGTTGATGATATTTAACTCCAGGAACTATTTGTATCAAAAATAGTGACTTTAAAAATATGTGAAAAATCTAAGGTCAAGCAAATACAAAGACTGAAATCGATCATTATAGGTAAATAATTTTATTTTTAATTAATATACATCATTTAGAAGCAATTTGAAAAGGTTTATGATCAAAAAAGTATTTTAGGGACATAAAATCATGAAAAAAACATAATAAATTTGGAATTAATGATTTCATTTCGTTGATCTAAAATCTACTAGCAATATAAATTTGTTCTGAGAATATAAGAAGTCAATTAGAAAAATAATTTCTTTGGAACATCATTCTAGAATTCCCGATGGTCAGATATCGACCTACCAAATTTGCTATGGTAGTATCCCACACCATTACATTACCAATACCGATATGCTTAATTGGAGGAGGTATAAAGTCTTCGCAATTTTATTTTTTTTGGACCCCGCGAAGGTTATGCAACCAAATTTAACCTTTGTAGCTTATCTGTAAAGTAAATATTTTCTTTTTACTTAATATTATGTAGATTTTATATTTATGGATCCAATATGATACAATTTGAGACTTTTTATTTATCGAATGGTTTTTCAATAAAATTATGTTTCCTCCAATTGACCTCTTATATTCTTAGAAGAAATTTATATTCCTGTTAGATGTTGAATCGATTTAATAGTTCCAAGCTTAATAAAAATTGCAAGTGATTTTCTGCCCCTGAAGATCTTTTTTGATTCTTAACTTATTCAAATTGCTTCTGAATGCTGTCTATTAATTAGAAATAAAATTAACTATCACGATCTATTTCTATACTTAGTTATTTGCTTGTACCTAATATTTTTCCTATCTTCATTACGTTGATACAAATAGTCATAAAAATTAAAGATCATCAATGATTCTTATATTTTTCGTTTTTTTCTGTTAATATCAGTATTGAGATTTATAAAAAGAAAAATAGTGTCGACACAATTAAAAAAAAAACAAATTTTGACAAATCTACTTTTGATCCTATTTTTTCCGCACTAAATAAGGACTATTTATTACTTAATTTATATATTTTAATAATTTTTTTAAGATTTCCAAAATTTTATGTCACTGTAAATACTGCAACAAATATTTTTACAATATAAAATTATAAGGTAAATTATATTCGGAACCTTATTTCAATTAACAATTTCTTCTTTAGTTAAGCCAATTTGTTGTTTTCAATACAGATATTTCAATTAAATTCTATTTAATCATTTAAACATAAATTTTACCTAAACATATTGAAATCTCTTTCAAAGACTTAATTAATTTTAATTATTAAATTTTTATACCACAACAAAGTAAAGAGAAAAAAACTTCACTCAGATTAGTGATAGTTTTTCTGATTTTTTACAGTATTTTCCTATTTCCTTTGCTTCTTTTTCGTTTTTTTTTTTACATCAAGAGGAAGAGAGAGTAATATTTAATGTCACTATTGAGAGAATACCAGAGATAAAGAGAGAACAGTAGAAAAAACTTAACACTTGTTTGAGTTTTTCCACTTTTACAAAATGTGGTAAAAGAAAACACCCGCAGCGTAAAGTTATCGATAACAACCATACCTTTACAAAAGCATAAGGTAACATCACTAAAGCAACATCATAAAAGGAAAAAACACATCACTAAGTAACATTTTTCTTCATTTTTATTGTTTTTTTTTTTTTTTTTTTTTTTTGTACAATTAAATGTTAACAACACAATTTACTAAATGTAACCATATTTTAACAACAATTGTGGGAATTTGTTATTAAAGACACAAAAACAGTAAAACAAAAAACTGTAAAGCAAATTAAAGGTGGGCGGTTTTTGCTTACCACTAAACTTTTAATCAAAAACAGCAACAAAAAAGTCAATCAAAGAAACTAGGGCGTTATGCGGGGGTTTCAATTTTTATTTATTAAAAAAAATGATTTTATACAAATTAATAAAAATTACTCACTTTGTTTTTTCAAATCTTTATAAGATTTTTTTTGATTTTTATAAAAAAAAAAACGATTTTATACAAATTTATAAAAATTACTCACTTTGTTTTTTTAAATCTTTATAAGATATTTACAATTTCAATAACATTCACATTTTCTTGTTTCATTTTTTCTAATGCGTTTTTCTTATTTTTACATTAAAACTATTAAAAAAAAGTATAATCTTTTATTTTTGTTTATAATTTTCTTTTATATTTTCCATTTTATTTTTTCTTTTTTTATTGTAATCAAAGGAATTTCTCTACATTTTTTTTCTTCGTTTCTTGTATTTGTTACATATTTTTGTAGTTTTTTTATTTATACATTATATATGTGTGTATATATTTTAATGGCTGCGTTCACTTTTTTATTTTATTTCTATTTTACTTCACATTCATCCATCCATTTGCACCACTCGAGACTCTAGTGTGTTTTACAGAAACAACAATAAACTACACACATCTATTATTGTTACACTCACACACAATACGGGTTTTTAATTCATCTACACTAATACCACAATACGATATTAATAATGAAGCACACATACACCGTTTATTAAAACTCTATGCATAAGCACTTCATGAGAAAATGAAGACAGAAAAAAAATCATGCAACCCAAAAAAATGCGTCTCGTTTTAATATGGTGGCATTTGGAAAAATCTATTAATTTTTTTTTTATTAAATTCATTTATTTTAGCGATATTTTATAGATTTCGTTGATATTGCACTTTACAATATTTGTTTAGGCTATTTTTAATAAATAAAATGCACTTAAAAGCTTAATTATTTGTAGAAAATAAAGCAACACAAAATTTTTTCTTTATCGACGCGTCGACGTTTTCGTTTTCTTTTATTTTATTGTTCTTTTAATTTTCTCTTTTGGTGTTGCAAAGCAGTGTTGTATTTTATGACAGTTTAAAGAAATGCCAGATTGGTGATGAGTTATAGATAAATACAGGGTGCTATATAGAAAATTAAAAATAATGAGGTAAGTAATTCTAAAAATTTATGAAACATTGTGTTTGTTTAATGAAAAAAACCGTTAACATTTTCAGAAATATTAACTTTATAAACAGTTAAAATATATAAATATATCCTAGATACTATTCATTTTAATAAAAATTAAAAGATAAAATAATATTTTAATATTTTTAGTTACAAATTAAAATAAATTGTAGGCTTAACAATGATTTTTTATATTTATTAAAATCATAATATTTACAATACTGAAAAAATTGAGTTTGAAAATTTGTTTATGTAATTTAACTAATTAAAATTAATAATAATCACTTCTTAATCATACAAATTGATATTTATTAGACTTACAAGACTATGATTAATATTCCATATTTGAAGAGTTGACAAAACATGTTTATTTAATCTCTTGCTGTTTTATAATTCCTTTAGATTATGAAAATTACAAATATTTAAAATTTCAATTAGCCATCACCTAATCCTAGTATACAATTTACTTTGAAGCAAAAAAAAAAAAAAAAAAAAAAGAAAAAAAAAACATCAAAGATACAAACCATCACAGTAATCAATTCTTAATGCCACAGTGTCTGCTGTATGCTAAGACGAAACACCACGTGACAACGCAATGTGATATCCAAGAAATAAAAGGGAAACATACACATTTTCAATAAGCCAACAACAAAACACAGAAATATACAGAAAAGACAATAACTGCCAGTTATTAACAAAAATTGACACCAGAAGATGTAACAACAAAAAATATATAAAAATTCAGACTTGTTTACACTTCTTAAAGTAGTTTCCTCCACTTATAAGACACAGCTGTGTAAATGTCTTTTAAGGATTTTGTTTACGACTGCAATCATTAGTTTTGTAAGGATCCAAGGCTTAAGGGACTTTTTGAGAAAAATACAAAGTTAATAAAATTTTCCCTTTTATTGTTGTTTTATAAATTTGTTTTCTTTTTATTACTATTTTTCTTAGGTTTTTTAATAAATGGTGTTTAATTTTGTTATAAAATATAAATATATAAAAAACAATAAAAGAAAAACTAATTGGAATTTTAAAGAAGTTAATTCTTCACTTTTTGTTTACAATTTAATTTATTGACATGTGTTCTTTGTTACATTTTTTTTTTTTTTTTTTTTTTTGTGAAACTAACAGCTGTTTATATTAACTCACCACAATGGAATATGTTGTCTACTTTTGAGAAAAAAGAATTAAAGATAGTTTGTAAATATAAAAATGTATAGTAAATTCATTATTCAACAGGGATTTAAAAATATTGTTAAATTGAATTCCAGTGAAAACAAATACGTGTTTTCTAAAAACAATAAAAAAAATGTTTAAAATGCAAAATAAAATTAATATAACTTATTAATTTGAAAGAAAATAAGTCGGGGTTCACACACAGCAATATTTCTTACTTGAAGAAAGAGGAGAAAGGAATACGAAGCTTTTATATTCTCTTTACATAGTGTCTACATTAGAGATTTTTTTATCAAGACAGACGTCAAACTTAACGCGAATTTGTGGAAGGTGGCAACAGTTGCATAAAAACAACAATATGGCATATTCATTATTGTTTTTTATATATGCCGTTTGACAACTGTAATAACCAAAATAATAATCAACTGTTTAACTAAGGTTACCTTGTATATATTCCCACTGATTTTGACATTTGTTTTAATATAAATTTGCCTAATGTAGACACTAGGTTACCTCTCTCGCCGACGAAGTCAGAATTGCAGCAAGAAAACTTGCTGTGTGTGAACTCCAAATAACACACGAATTTTAAGAAAATATTAAAAGGAAGAAAGAAAATTTAAATCTATCATGACCCATCATTAAAAAAAGAACGTAAAGTGATTTTGGGCACAACCCTTATATAAAAGCTTTTCTCAGTTATGGACCCATCTAAATAAAATTTAGTATTATGTATAATTATGTTTATACAGAACTTGTTGTAGTCCAGTGAATTGTTTACAAATACGGTTATATTTCAGGCATACAAACATATATGAGCGTTTAAACATATATCCGAGACAGTGTTGCCAGAAAGTTCTCGATGTCATCTGTTAAATTCCCAAAAATAATATGCTAAAATCTACTAATTATAAAGTTTTACCTGCGTTTCACATTTTTTGCTAAAATTGTAATACTAATATATACATTTATTTATTTATTTACGCTACAGTTATATTACATCAGCTGGTAATCTTATATTCTAATTAAAAAACTTAAATTTAATAAAAATTTAATAAAGAACAATAAGATGAAAAACAGTTATTAAAAAAAATAAATAAATAAATTCTAGTAAAAAAAACGAAGGAAAAGATTATATCAACTAAAATAAATTAAAAAATGAGTAATAATAACAATAATAATAATATTAATAATAATAATAATAATAATAATAATAATAATAAAAATAATAATAATAAAGAAAAATAATTATAAAAAAGATTATTTAATCATTGAAAAAATGTATTAAAGTACAAAGAAAATAAGACATTCAGGAGCAGTAAAATTGAAATAATGTATAAAAAATGTAAGTCTGAGTTCACACAAGGCAATTTTTCTAATTTTGATTTTGTGTGAGAGCGAGCGAGAGGGAATACGAAAGGGTACAAACTTGCCAGTACTTCGAAATTCGTTTTGTTTTTAATTTTTGTACTTCAAAACAAAAATAAATCAAGGCAATAAAGCAAGAATTGCTGAAGTAAAATTTTCTGTGTGAACATAAATATAAGTTCAAAAGAAAAAAAAAAAAAAAAAAATCAGAAAGAAAAATTGCTGTGTGTGAACTTATATTATGTTCATACACATTAGTTTTTGACTTATTCTTTGAAAAACTCAATGAGTTTAAACATCACTGTTCACATATTATTTTTTGAGTTTTTCCCTTTGACTTGTTTTTCGTATTTTTCGTTTATTTTCACAAATATATATATATATATATATATATAGCGATTTTTTTCTTTTTAGCATTTTTTTATGAATTTAGCGATTTTTTTCTTGTAATTTGGTAAATACATATATTTTAGTTTATGTTTTGCAAGTCTTGTTGTAATTTACGAGTTACTGTACTATAACATTATCGTTTTTTTTTTTTGTAAATTGACAACAAACTTTGAATTACATTTGTTTGTAATTTTCTTTTCTTTGTTTGGATTGGATTTAGATTTTTTTGAATTTTGTAATTTTCTGTAATTTGGCGATTTTATGAATTTAGATTTTTTCTTTCTTTTAATTTGGGAAATAAAAAAATCTTTGAAATCGGACTTAATTTGTGGAACATGATTTTTTTAAATTGTACATACTCGAGATGGTCAACTTTAACGCTATGAAGATGGTTTCGTATTATTACAGGGTGACTACAAAATGATTTTACATAAAATCAACAACTTTCCCATACATTTTAATCCGATCCGCCCAGAAGATTAGGAGATACAGATTTATTACTAAAAATTCTGCGACTGACCCCACTATGCGTCATAAGGAAATTCCCTTGTATTTTATAAAATAATTTTATTTTTAATGATTTTTTTGTAAATACTTGTGTTCTACAAATTTTTTTAAAAATGGACGAATTTTTAATTTTATGAATTATTTGAGTAAACCGATTTTTTTATTCGCCGATTTTATTATTGAAGCAATTTCCTTGTATTTTATCGGGTTTTGTGATTAGGTGATTTATAAAAAAATTAATTTAGAAATATATGCTTTTTATTGCATTTTAGCGATTTTTTTGAAATTAAGCGATTTCTTTTGTATTTATCTGATTTATATTGTAACTAGATATTTTCCTGGTTTTAACCTTTTTTGTAGTTTTTTTTTTCATATGGTCATTATTTGTGCCTGTTTTTTATATGTAGTTTTACAATTTGTAATTACGAAATTTTTGGAGATTTTTATTGTATATTATTTTTATGTTTAAGCGTTTTTTGTTCGTTTTCATGTTATGGTTCCATTTTTTCATATTATTATACCATCTTATCATATTATTATCCTATCTTAACATATTATGATTCCATCTTATTATGTTATTATTCCGTCTTATATTATTGTCCAATCTTATCATATTATGGTTCTATTTTTTCACATTATTATTCCATCTTATCACATATTAAAATAAAACACATTAATTAAAATTTATTATTTTTATAAATTATTTACTGAGTTCATTACATTTGTTTGACAATAACAGATAAAAGTGTTTATTAATCATAAAAAATTTTTTACATATTATTTGTTCACTAAATAATTTTACTCATTTGTACCATCATATGTTGTACAAGATATTTTTTATTAACTAACCACTTTAATAGTAGCTAATCAATATCTTATATTGATTGAATTACACCAAATTTAACAAAACCTTGTCTACATATTAATTTATGTATAAATTATGAGAATTTAAATGAAGGTGGAAAACAAACGTTAAAAACAAAATATATTTATTCAAAAATAAACAAGTTAAGAATTGTTCAACCATATTTGTAAAAAGCTTATTTATTAGTAATATTTTATTGTTATGGGAATAATAATATTAATGGTTTTAAAACAAAATATGGTTTAAGAACAAAGAAAAAGATTGATAATATTTAGTGGTTGGAGAAATAATTATATTTTTTATATTAATAAAATTTTGTTTCTGGTAAAAATATTCAAAAACATATAATTTTTGTGGTCAAATTAATTAAAATTTTGTTTGAATGTAAACATTGAATGATAAAACTGAAACAAAAACATTGTTATCATGAAGACAGTATTATTACAATTAATGAAAATTAACAATGAATACATAATTGTTGTAGTGACAATGCCGTAATCATGTTTTTCTCTGCGTGTATGTATAATTTGTTTTCAAAACAAATCTTTAAAATTTTAATTTAATTTCCTTTTTTCAATTGCATAGGATAAGATCTAGATTTATGTATGTTATTATCAGTTTAATAATACTTTTAGTTTAAACATATTTTCCCCTTTTGTAAAGATGAATTTCCACTTTAATATTTACCATAACTTATAGCACGTGTCTCTCTTTGAAAATGTAAACAAATATACAATTGATTTTAGCAAAGTTATGAACAAATATTTTGCAAAACAAATCTTAAAAAAAAGGAATCCTTTAAAGCAAAAATTTAAGAAACAATTCAATAATTAATCCGATTAAGGTTTATTATAAAAAAACAAAACCACATTTTGTTTACATTACATATGTACATACATTTTTGTTTCAACCTCAAAACACTTAAAAAAAGTAAATTGATTTCTGTTTTAAGTAGGCCTTTGATAATTTTTCTTTTAGAAAACCAAAAATCCATTTACTTTTTGCTTTTGAAAAATAACCAGCATTTTCTTATCAATTTCTTAAAGTCAAAATCCATTAGGCTTATAAAAGGAAAAGAAAAATATACCCTTTTTTGCTCAAACATATTTGCTCATCATACTGCATTTTATATAACTAAATCGTTATGGGCAATCAAAATCAATGATATTGGTTTTTGATAAATACCCATCTTCCTCAACAGCAGCAACATCTTAGCATCGTCATCATATACAGCCCCAATCATTTAACCAGCTGCAGGCTTAAGGACTCTTCAATGTTTGCCTCTCTAATCTCTAAACAATCTTTGATTTGTTTTCTTTTAAAATCAGCCGTTGTTTAAGAAAAAAGAAGAAAAAGATTTCTAAATAATACTCGGATATCATAAGGGTGATAAATGAAAATATATAGGAAAAACATACAAATATATACTAAAGATTTTAACGTACTGGCCTAGTAACGTAATACCCCAGAGGAATTGTAATAAATAGAAACAAATAAGTAGAATAAGAACACAAATAGTAATAGCAAACAAAAACATAACACACGAGTTAATTCTAGGATAAAGATTTTATTTTTCTATTTTTTTCGGGGAATAAGAAAAGAAAATATCTCCAAATCCTGGCCAAAATTAAAAAATAACATAATCAGAAAAAATAAAAAAACAAACCTTAGATATCTTCTTTTAGGTTGCATTAACA
Organism: Protocalliphora azurea; assembly: GCA_932274085.1. NCBI lineage: Eukaryota > Metazoa > Arthropoda > Insecta > Diptera > Calliphoridae > Protocalliphora > Protocalliphora azurea. The sequence goes on along the minus strand of OW026520.1, from coordinate 13,883,017 downwards.
AATTCCCTTAAGTGTAAAAAGAAATAAAAGAAAAAAAAAATATATATTAAATATTAAGAATAATGTTAAAGTTGCAAAAAATGTCAGAGATATTTATCAAAACTAAGTAGGATTTAAAATAAATTTTGATAAATGGTTTTTTTTTTTGGTTCTATGTATATATTATTAATATATTATTTAACATCTTAAATAGTAATTAAACTAATAGTTTTAATACAAAAAATAAAGACAATTGAAACGTATTTTAAAATTCTTATAATCGTAAACGATATTTGTAAAATTTCTTTTGTGCTTAAAACTTTTATAAGTCGGCTTTAATTTAAGTCCTTTTGGTCCTGATTATCTCTCCTTTTTTCTGTTTTTTTATGAATTTCTGAAATGAACAATAACGGTAATACTACTCGGCTGATGTGACTGGAATAAAAATAAACAGTGAATTTTATTTCTAAATATTTATTCTGTATTTGAAAAAGCTCAGGATCTCAGTCAAATTGTTTCAAAACCTTAGTTTTTATTTACAAGTTATTTTCAAAACGTAAATATTAAAAATAGCATTGATTTTGTGAAATTTAACAGGGGTTCCCACAAACAATAGCTTCACGACCCCCTTGAAATATTGCAAAATTTTTGTATAAGAAGGAAACACTAAATCAAGGTTTTGCAATATGATTTTAATGTTTGATATCAAACATTTTGATATTGAAATCATCTCGTCCACAAATCAGAATTCAGAATTTTCAGATTTAGTATAATATTAAATTTATTAGGTTTAAAATTTGTTGAGGCCTTATTAATAAATAACTTTAAAATTGTAAGAGATTAGATGTAGTTTTTTAAATAAAATGAACAATTTGTTGTTGATATGTATAAACTCTTTTTTTCTGGAATATTTAGAATTATTAAACATCGTTTTTGCAATGTCAAATTTGTGAATTCTTACTTTTGTTGCGGAAGTTATTATTTGAAATTTGATTAGATGTTTAATTTTGTACCATAATCAATTTGAGATCATACTTTCGTATTAAAAAAAAAAAAAAAAATTATATATATATATATATATATATATATATATATATATATATATATATATATATATATATATATAATACAAAAATTGTGATTACAGTATTGTAGAGCTGGCTGCACCGTTTTCCATTTGGAACAATAGGTTAATTTAATAGGATTTAATTACTCACACGAATATAATTATAATTTTGTTCACCTTCGACCCCTATATGAATTATTAGTTCGATGAAATCTTTACTAAATTTCAAGATATTTTTCGAAGTAAATTTATATTATTAAAAAAATTTTATCATCGCGACCCACCTAAAATCTTTCCACGGACTCTTTGTGGGTCGCGGACCACCATTTGAGAACGTTGATAAATAATATCTTATGATCATTTCCAGTAATTACTAAGTTAATGTTTGAACCTTTGACAATGAAAGGGTTCGAAAATGGAATATTTCATATGGCAATACTTTTCGATAAATTATTAAATACTCCCACCCCATTATCATAGATACAAACCTATCCAGTTTCAGAATTGCCAATGCATATAAAAATGTAAAATATTTAATAGTACATATTTGGTTTTCTTTGATTTATAATTTATACAAATTAAATGTAGAAAAACTTCTTTACACTACACAATGGGGCCTTTCGCAATATAAGTGGAAATAATTCTAGAAGAAGAGTTAGACTTTCAGAAAATTGTGTGGAACTGAAGCATTTTTCTGTGTTTTTACTCGAAATTTTCCAAATACAAAATAGTTATATTGCATATCATTTTAAAAGATTTGAAGTGATTTTAATATTTGCTAATTTATATATATATATATATATATATATATATATCAAATTGATGCCCTTTTGCAATTTAAACGCTTATTTACGAAGATATTGAGGGTTAAATTTTTGGATTTTTTGGATTTTCATATAAAATTTCGATTTTTGTTAAGAAATATTTTTGATCACAAATCGAGACCTTTTTTCCAATTAAACGTTCATTTACGAAGATATCAAGGGTTAAACATTTTTTGTGATTTTCATTTAATTAGATTTTTTTTAGATTTTTGGTAAAATATTAGTGATTACAAATCGAGGCCTTTTTGCTAGTTAAACGTTTTTTTTTTTTTTTTTATAAAGAAATTGAGGTTTAAGGATTTTTTGTGATTTTCATATAAAATTTATATTTTTGGTGAGAAATATTAGTAATTACAAATCGAGGCCTTTTACAATTAAACGTTCTCGATTTTTGGTGAGTGATATTAGTGATCACAAATCGAGGAGATTTTCCCATTTTAACACTTATGAAAGAAGATATTTAAGGTTAACATTTTTTTGGGATTTCCATATAAAATTTCTATTTTTGGTGAGAAATATTTATAATAACAAATCGAGACCCTTTTCGATTTAAACGCTTATTTACTAAGGTATAGATGGTTAAAGACTTTTTGGGATTTTCATATAAAGTTTCAATTTTTCGTGAGAAATATTAGTGATCACAAATCGAGACACTTTCTCCATTTAAATGCTTATTTACGAAAATATAAACGGTTAAAGATTTTTTGGGATTTTCACATCAAATTTAGATTCTTGGTGTAGAAATATTAGTGATCACAAATCGAGGCCTTCTTTACATTTAGATTTTTTGGGATTTTCGAATAAAATTTTGTTGAGAAATATTAGTGATTAGTCCTTAAAAAATTTTAACCTTCTAATTTAGCAAGTATTTATGTTAATACTCGAATCTAAACTATTACATACCTTCTCCGTGTAATGCATAGTCCAATAAAAAATTATCAGATTATATGCAAAATTTTGAATAAAAAATGTTGCTATATGAGTAGCATTTTTTGGCATTTGTTTAAGAAATGGATTTTTTTTGTTACTTTTGTATTCAATGAATTGACGTTGACCAGAAAAAGCTATGTTGGAATATATTTTTTTTGTATAAAACGTAACTTTTTCATATATTTTTTATTTAAATAATTATATTTTTCTTAGTATGGGTTACTGTAGATCCATCTAAATTCTGGATCGCACTGTATGTGACGGTTTTAAAGAGGTAAGTGGTGTCACTGATACGGATGTTTTGATGTAAATACCTTATATTATAGAATATTTGAGGAGTATGAGAATTTTTGTGTTGTTAGGTAGTCGAGCTGCTATGAAATGAATAAATTAGGTTAAAAATTATCAAAGACTTCTTAGCTTCTTGAATGAACAGGGTGCGCAGTAAATGTTAATGCTATGCTGGATTACCAGCCATGCTGACAGTAAAAGGGCTGATTGTCTAGAAAATAAAAATACCGGAAGGATAAAATAGGATCGTAGGTTGCATCTGAGTTTATTAGACAATGAAAAAGTACATCGGGTTCAAGTAGATCAAAAATGAAGTTAGAGTACTAATGGGATTTTTTCGGATGCTTTAGTCTGCGATACTACAAATTTATCTTAGGAAATATTCATACGAAAATTTGCAGATTCTGCGAAATGACCGTAGAAAACCATTGGGGTTTTGTAGAAAATGTGTAGGAGCAACCAAATGGTGTCCATACTCTCTCTTCAACTGAGGCAAAGCGTGTAAAAGGGAGTGGTGAATATTTGGAATACACAAAATATCCAATGTGGTCATGCTTACACTAAGGGAAAAATTCGATTCGAGACCCACCACGGTTGTGGTAACATTGTCAACTTACGGTACATATGAAATGTTAAAAAAAGTAAACTGAAAACTGTATTTTATTTTTCCATTTCTACAATCAACTGCAACTAAGAGCATTAACTTTTAAAGAAATTTTAAACATTTATTGCGAATATACTTTGCAAAACGTGATTTCTTTTAAAAACCACAAAATAATTATTTTCGAATTGAACTTCCATGGAAGGAAATAAATAACATAATAAAAAAAATGTTTGTACAAGCTACACGCAGAGAAAAAACATGATTACTGCATTGTCATGATGACAATGTTTTTGTTTCAGTTTTATCATTTAATGTTTACATTCAGTCAAAATTTTAATATAGTTGACTACAAAAATTTTATAATTTTGAATATTTTTACTAGAAACAAAATTTTATTAATATAAAAATTATCAATATTTCTACAACTTTTAAATATTACTATTCTTTTTCCTTGTTCTTAAACCATAAATATGATTTTTACAAATATGGTTGAAAAATTCATAACTTGATTGTTTTTAGGTATATTTTGGTTTTAGCGTTTGTTTTCCACCTTCATTATAATTCTCATTTAGTTTACATATGAATTAATATAAGCAGACAAGGTTTTGATAATATCATTTACATATCATACAAGTAAATAAAATTAATTAATGAACAAATATTATGATAAGATGGAATAATAATATAATAAAATGAAATCATAATCTGATAGAATGGGATTATGTAGTAAGATGGTATAATAATATGAAAAAATGAACAATTAAATCGGACACAATATGATAAAATGGAATAATAATAATAGTTATTTAAAATCATATATATTTATAGCTGGAACATATGTTCTAATCATAATACGTTGTTCTTAGATTATATTCACAACACTATATTTTTTCTCTGCGTGTACCCACCTAAATTTTTTATTATTTTAAGTCGTTGTTTGACACTTGTTTAAATAAGAAATAAAAAAATAAATGGAACTATTTAAACTTCATAACTACAGCCGATAAATCAGCTATACTCACTCGAGCACAATGGGTGTTAATGGGTTAATATAGGAATGATCGTAGAGGCCACAACATACATTTTATTTCTTTTTCTTCTAGTTTTGGGGTCGATATCATGCTGGAATTTCAATAAAAGTGGCATTTTCCATTCAACGCATTACTATATTGGAGCCGTTATTTTATCAGTAATACGATAAATTGGACCATATCCATGCCCTGAAAACGACCCTTACATCACCTCCATGTTTCACTGTTGTAGTTGTGTACTAAGTATTATATACTTCGCCTGTACGATGTTGGACACTGACTATTTCATCTGATAATGAAGTTGGGTTCATAAGACCTTAATTCAATTATTTATTGTTATAGAGTGAAATGGTTCTTAATTCCTTAAGCTATCATGGAATACAGATTTTTCTAACTACCATCTATAAAAGAACTGGTAACCTAATATTTGACAAATATGATCTTCTAAAAAATAAATTCAAATGGTAGTGACAACCAAGTTTCCTTACTTTTGTTGCTGGCCTCATTTGCCACTTGATCGTTTAACCATCATAAGTTTAAAATGCTTGAGGAATATCTGTAAAATTGAGGCGAAATCAATCTGTAGAACTTTTAGAAAGCTGAACTGATTTATGAGAAACTACAAATAAACAAAGAAATTATAGACGCTCTCGAATATATTTCTAGATTTTATTTTAACTGGACTCAGCGTTATTATTTGGCGACCTTAGTCTTCAATTGCCCCTTTTTCAACAACCTGGCTGCTTTTTTAGCCCCTGAAACTAAATGACGAATTTTTTAGACTATGTGCTAATTGACGAGAATTAATATATTCTAACGAAGAAATTAATTATTTTGAGATCATTTAAAAATATAGTAATGTAAAAAAAAAGACCCCGAAGAATTTATAAATGAACTGAAACAGTTAAAAACTAAAGTTTATGATATCGTTTATGAACAAATATTTGTTGATACCGTTGGTTTACAAATTTTAAATACACAAGATAGAAAACATAATGTAATAAAAAATTCTGAAGTATGGTCAACTTGTTGCCAATTGGTATTAATTTTTGTTAATGATTTTAACATGCAGTGTTGAATTTGAACTGAATGACTTTATATGAAAAATTTAATTTCGCTAAAACTATAACTGTTGAACTAATTACCGCTTTTTCCTCCTAATTCATAAATAAGAAAAACTTCATTCATAAAACCGGTGAAATACTATTTAACATGAAATTCTACTTTAAAAATTAATCTTTGTACCCAACATTCAATCTTGATTATTTTCTATCTTAACTAAAAGCTAAAATTCAAATTCTCCTTAAAATAAATCCAATATTAACTCGTAAAAAAGTATCAAATTAAAAAAAAAAATGTAACGTATCAAAGTACTGACAGGTATTACCAAGACAACTATAAAATATCTATTATAATTTTCCTATCTAATTTTTTTAATGTACATCATATTTGTTTCAATTACACAAACTGACAAACAAAAAATCTTAAATTATCACCAACAACAAGTAATGAAATTTAATTCAATTTTTTGTACGAAATAAATGTAAATTTGACTTTTACCACCCTCTCTCATTCTACCCATCGGAAAATAAACATCAGCTTGTTTTCTTGCTTCTAGGATTTTGTTTTCACCCATATGCTTGAATTTTTGTTCCTCATTTTTTTTTGAGTATATGTTAAATAAACAGCTAGGATAATGAACAAAAGTCATAAAATAAGAGAAAAAAGATGTTCAGAATTTAATATAAATAAACAAAACGAATATAAAAATGAAAATCATACTGACTACAAATGAAAATAAGTAAAATGAGGAAAAATTTATATATAAGAAGCCTATCCTAAGGCTACTAACCCATGACAAAGTCTTAAAGAGTAACAGAAAACAAACACAACAAAACACGTAATACTCTCAGCCTAACGAGTCAAATGCAACAGACATAAATCGCATAATTTTACACACCTTTGGGAATAGAGTTTATGTCTCCTCCCCCTTCGTCCTTGGGAGGGGATAAAAATGTTTTTTTACGAGTGTATAAAAAACTGAAGCTTAAGAGATAAAAAATAACTGTCATTTGATGTGTTTTTCGATGTTTTCGTGTATATTTGAAACAGTAATTTGTGTTGTTTTTGAGTTTATGTTTTTTTAACCAACCCTTAGCAAGAAGCTATTTGGTGTTATTATTTTATGCCAATACTGTTTGTTGTTGTTGTAGACTTAACCAATATCCTTCCGTTTTGTATTCCCCCACCGTTCTCATGTATTTTAATGCATTAAAAGTAAATGTTAAAATCAGGTACGTGCGGTTTTAAGGGGAGGTAAACCTCTCTGGAAATTAATATATTTTAGAAATAGATTGAACTATAATTAGAATTAGAACTGAACTAGAATTAAAGTAGAACTAAAGTAGAACTAAAGTCGAACTGAACTAGATCTGAACTAAAACTGGACTAGAAATGAACTAGAACTGAACTGGAACTGAACTAGAACTGAAATAGAACTGAACTAGAATTGACTTAAAACTGGAACTGAACTAGAACCCAACTAGAACTGAAGTAGAACTGAACTAGAACTGAACTAAAATTGAAGTAGAACTGAACTATAACTGAACTAGATTTAATTATTTTCATTTAGTGCACTGACCACCATCCTCCGCCTCTGTTCAAATATTTTATATATACAAAGGATAACAAGGACACACACATATGTGTGCATTTGCGTTGATAGGTAATATACATACATTTGTGGTAGTTGTATCAAAAGTAGTGGTTGTTATTCTTATGCATAATATTTTCTTATTCTTAAGCCTTATTTTGCAATTTTCGTTGTCATTACAAAAAAAAAAAAAAAAGAAAACAAATAAATAAATGAATATGCTACAATAAGGAGTTGGGGTAGGATTTTCTTTTAACATGTCATCAATAACACTAAAATTCATTCATTTAATCCAATGCCGTCTTCTTATTTCTACATATTTTTATTTCGTACATCCTTTCCTTTTTCCATTTATCCTCTTGGTCACATTGGTTACCTTTTGTTTTTATTAAAATTAAAATACGTTCGGAATTGAATTTCTTTTTGTTTTTAGTGAATGAAACTTTGTGTGTTGTTTGTGTTTGTTTTGGGGTTACCTTGTCACTTTGTAATACGTTTTTTATAGATATTTAATCTCCAGGGAGCTACTATTTTCAATAAATAAAAATTTGTATACATTTCCGATGTTTTATTTTGAGTATTTTATTATTTATTGGTTACATTATTGGTTTTTGACAGTGCTGTAAAATAATGGGAAATATAGTAAGGTTTAACTGGCAAAAATGTTCTATTTTTTTCGTCGTCGTAGTTTAAAGTAAATAGAAAATGCCAATATTTTAAAATAAATTGTTGAAAAAAGGAGTACAAGTATAAATGTTTAAAAAGATTTTATAAGTAGTTAAAAGCAGAGACATTTTAAAATATTGACATTAACAAAGGAAAGGCAGTTAAAGGTATGACTATGAAATATTTAAGCAATATTTTATAGTAATATTTATATTTATCATAATAATTCTTTAATTATATTATTTTCCATTACCTACTGTTCATGAGGCTATAAGTTAAACCTAAAATGACAAAACATTTTGTAACTAAAAGTCATTATAAAAAACCCTTTTAAATTCCATAAAACACAGATCACCAGCTGAGTTTTAAACAAATAACAATTTATAAAATATAAATTACATTAAAACAAATGATTAGGGTTTCTTCCATACACAGAGGCTCAACATATAAAATATTTAAATTACCACAAAATTGTATGTAAACTACCTAAAATCCCACAAAAAAAAAAAAAAAAAAGACAACGACAATCACATAAAAAGACAATCCTCTCATTTTATAATCAAAATCTTAGTTGGAGTTTATTTTCGTTAGATTTTTTTAATAAAACAACATAGAGGAAAAAAAAACATCAGCTAAAAACACAGCAGGTGCATCATAAAATTTCAACCTCAAAATTGAAAAAGTAAATTAAAATCCAACAAAATCCACAAAAACCAGCAACAACATTAATACAAATAAGCCTAAAATATAACAAAGTTTATAAACGCGGAAAAAAATATATGCAACAGTTTTTCGCCAAAAGGAAAAAAGATACCAGACTTTAATGCTGCTCCCCACAACGTCATTAATGTACCCCACAACTACCCATTCCCTCTACTATATCTCCCTCTCTTAATCATGCCGGCATTTAAAGAAACATCTATAACAATAACAATGACACTAATAGAAAGAAAAACAGTTACTTATACATATAGTGCGACAAAGGGAGGAGAGAGAGAGAGAGATTAGGAAATAAAAAGAAGCGTTTACTATATATTAATGTCAGGGTTGTATAGATTTAACACAGAAATGTACGAGAATTAAATTATAACTGAAATAGAACCAGAACTAAAACTGAGCTCGAACTGAACTAAAACAGAACTAGGACTGAATTAGAACTGAACTGGGACTGAACTTGAATTGAACTGGGACTGAACCAGAACTTAACTATAACTGAACTAGAACTAAAGTAGAACTGAACTAGAGCTTAACTATAACTAAACTAGAATTGAACTAGAACTTAAATAGAACTAAACTAGAACTGAACCAGAACTGAACTAGAACTAAACTAGAACTGAACCAGAACTTAACTAGAACTAAACTACAACTGAAATAGAACCGAACTAGAACTGAATTGGGACTGAACTAGAACTAAAGTAGAACTTAAGTAAAACTGAACTAGAATTGAATCAGAACTGAGTTAGAACTGAAGTAGAATTTAACTAGAACTGAATTAGAACTGAACTGCAACTAGAACTGAACTAGAATTAAAATGAAACTGATTTAGAACTGAATTAAAAGAAATTAGTAGTTCTTAGTTCCCATTCCTGTAAAATTTACATTAAAACTTATGCGAAGTAGTGGTAGTTATTTAGTGTGCCGCCATCAACAAAAAGAGCTTATGTATTGTAATTTAACTTCCGCCGGAAATACTAGCTAGCTCCCTTATTTTCTATACTCATTTGTTTGTATGAGTACTTACTGTGCGTGTATGTATAAAAGTTTATTTGTGTTAGTTAACTTGGCTTAGGATCAAAATGACAAAACCATGTTGATGGCATTGTTGCTGTTCTGTTTTGTATTCCTTTATGTTATTGTTGTTATTATGTATAATGTTGTTGCAGTTTTTGGTGGTGGTGATGTAGTGTAGTTGTTGTACTTGTAGGTGGTATACAACCAAAATGACTACTTGATCCTTTTTATATCCTCAATGTTTGACAAAACAGATGAGGTTCACCATATAGACAGGAACAAGCACACGTTTTTAAACATAAATACGTATGTGAGTGAGATAGTGTTTGTGAACACTTACATATACTAATATTAACATTTATACTTTTGTATGTGCTCTTGCTAAGGTTGTTATTGTTTTCTTTTTATTTTTGCGAAAAAAAAATATTTATATCCATTGACTTTGAGTAGGAAATGCAGAGGTACACATTACAGGTTTTAAAAAGTTTTATTTAAAATAATTAAAGGCTAAAGAACTTCAAATAGATTGGCACGCAAAATAAGACTTTATATTAATAGATGTGAAGTAATATTAAGAGTAATTGAAATAAGATAAAAAATAATAATAATAAAATAAAACAAATTTTACTTATAAAAAATTGTGGAATATTTTTAATCTGCTAACTTTATTAGACAGGATTCTTGGCTGAGAATAAAATCGTCATTTTCTTTATTATCTTCACCACAATTATTCTCTTTTAGTTAATATTATTCGTAGAGGGAATTGCAGATGTATCATTTGTTTATATTTCTTGGATTATAAATATAACGGTAAATCTGGCAAATCTTCGAAATTTATGCTCTATTCTACTTCAATATCATTGCATATTTTATTATTTCTGTCAAAAAATCCCCTTAAGTAATTTTCACCACATAATTTCATATTATTTCACCTTTCCAGCTAAATTCCCTATTATTTTGTATTATTTACCATTTAATATACAATATTAAAAAACCCGCCGCAAAGAAAACTTCATTATAAAAACCACTTCATTTGAATTAGAAAAAAATCCTTTAATTCAATAAAAAATGAGTAAAATTCAAAAAAAAAGGAACAATATATAAGTATTATTTTTGTGGCAAAAAGACGTGAAAAACAGCACACCATAAAACCACAAAAATGTAAACCAAATTTAGTTTTACAAACAAAACTTTGTGTATTGCTGCTGCTGCTAATTTTCAATTCCCCAATGACTGTCAATGAACAGTCACACAACTAAGTCTGGAAGAAGAGGAGTAACTAAGACCACACGTAGTAGTCATATAATGTTAAAAATATTTATTTACAAACTAAGAGACAATGATGCGTCACAGCTGTGCTTGATTAATTTTTCTAATGCCATCACGGCAAGTTACAAGGTAAACACCTTTATAGTACTCACACACTAACATGTAATAGAAAATACAAACACGCACGTACTCTCTCTCTCTCTCTAGCTGAGGAGTTAAGGACACGGACACAGAAACAAGTACTTAATTTTTAAATAGATGTACGCATAATGGCACTATAGAGCAGAAATTACTGCCACAAATAGAGCAACATGAAATAATGAAATAAAATTAAAAAAAGAAAATCGAGAAAAGACACATTTGAGGTTCCTAAATAAAAAGTCACGCAATTGTATAAATAACAAATAATAATAAATCCATTTAGTCTGTTTAAAAAGTTGAAAATGTGTAATGTTTTATATTGGGGATTTGGGGGAAGTAGCTGCTATTATGGGGGGGACAAGACCAAGGAAACAAATGAGCTCAATAGAAACTTTAAATAAACGTTTATGATTATTATAGAAATGTAAAAGTAATATTGAAGTAATAATGAGTTGATAGTTATACATATAATGGATATTAAATATACAAGAATAGAACTAAGCTAGAACTGAATTAGAACTGAACCAGAAATGAAATAGAACTGATCTAGAATTAAATTAGAACTGAACAAAAGTTAAACTAGAATTGGAACTGATTGTGAAATTTACTACAACTAAACTAGAATTGATTTCTAATTGAACCAGAACTTAACTACAATTGAATTTAAACTATATTAGAACTAAATTAAAACTGAACTGGAACTAAACTGGAACTAAACTAAGTAGAACAAGATTATGGATTGAATATGAATTAGACTTTGAGCTAGACTGTGAACTAGATAGAGCTAAGACTATGAGGTAAGCTATGTGCTATGAAATAGACCATGAAAAAAATTATAGACTTGACTATAAAATATATTATGGACTTATGAACAAGGCAAGGCAATGAACAAGGATATTTCCTAGACTATAAACTATAGTATGAGCTAGAGTTTGGATTATACTATGAACTGAACTATTATCTAGCCCATGGACTAGTCTGTAATTTAGACTGCAAACTATATTATAAACTAAACTACGAACTAGACTATGAACTATAATATGAAATAGACAATATATTGAGTATGAAGCAGACCGTAAACTAGAGTAAGTAGACCATGAGCGATACTATAAACAAGACTATAAACTAGAATATAATCTCGACTATGAACTAGGCTATGAATGAACTATAAATCAGACTATGTATATGAATTATGCTACAAACTACACTTTAAGCTATTCTACGAATTGGACTATGAACTGAACTATGAGCTGCAATATGAGCTAGACTATGAACCGGACAATTAGATAGACTGTGAAGTATGGCTTATGGGTTTTAAGATGTAAATGAGATTATGATTTAGACTTTGAACTGGACTTTAATTTATTCTATTATTTCGATTATCAACTAGACTTTCAGCTAGGTTATAACTGCATTGTGACTAGACTACGTTTTAACATTTTTATTTAGTACTTTAAATATTTCTTTTCCATTTAGCCTTTTTTTAATGAATTTTTTAACCATTTTTGCCTTTTTTTAGTAAATAAAACTCCGTTGTTTTTCACTTTATCATTAAATGATTTATTTTTTTGTTTTATTAATTTCAATTTTAAGTACTTTTAATGTTTTATTTCATTTGGTTTTTATTTTACTGATTGTGCTTAACAATTAATACACCATTTTGTTTTTTTATTAACTTATGTTTTTATGTGTGATTTTTTTTTAATTCAATTTCAAAATATTTTCATGTGAACTGCTGAGTGTGTTAAATACACAAATGTCTTTTTTTTATTATTTTTTAATAATAAATACATATAAAATACTAAAGAGATTTTATAATTTATATTAAAATCAAACAATAATAATGTATAAATATTGACTTGAAAAATGACACTTGAATTAAATAAATCAACCGTTTGGAAAAAAACCTATTTATTAGAGTGATCGATTTGGTTTTCCAACCGGTTTTAAAACTGTTTTTTTTTGGGTTTAAGTATTGTCGTTGTTTTTTTTTAAATACAATGTAGAATAAACCGATTTTTTTAACAAAAAAAAAAAAAAAAAAAAAATAAATAAATAAAACCGTTTTATGTTTTTAGAATATAGTTTAAGGTTAAGTTGAAATTAATTCTGTAAGTTCCCAGTAAAAAAATTAACTTCCACATTCCCCTATGAAAGAATTTTGAAGCAATACATTTTTAACATATTTGCTGAAAAAGAGATGAATGTTTTATTTATAATAAACACCTAGATTAGTTTCACGTATTATTTTCTTACTTAAAATTGCGAACTTATTCGCCTAATGCATCGTAGCGCATAAACGTGTATTTTTTTGTAAAACGACACATCAGTGAAATACAGGGGGAGTGATATAGATATTCATAATGGTTTATCTAAAAACTATTGTACTTACAGTACTTAAACTTTGTGGAAAGTACTTTCTGTGCATTGATGGAGTGAAAATGGACGGATAGATCCAGCTGGACCGCTTAGATCTTTCTATTTAGAGGGCTCTTGATCCGAGTTCCGGACGACCAATATTTTCATGTAGGAAGCTGTAATACTCAGATTAGAGAACGCGGTTAACGAGGCAAAACTTTTACAATTATGCGTTATAATACTCTGCACCGCTGCGAACCAGATGCATAATTCTTGAAGGACAAACAAGAAAAATAATTACGCTGAAACGTGAGTTGTTCTCCAACCAAGAGCTACTTTATGACTCCCTATTAAGTTTTTGTAAAGAAATATAATTTTTTGATGATAACAAAAAATGCAATCGGTTTCTCTAAAATGTCGAATAATCGATCACCCTAGTATTTATACAAATATTAAAATACTTACATGTATGTATCAAAGACATAAATCAGGGAAAACATTTAATAATATTTTGCAGAATAGTTTGTTGAGGAATTTATGTATACAAATTATTTATTCAATCCGAAGGACAGTGGGATGAAATAGAATTAAATAATTTGAAAGAAAAAAGTTTAAATTTTGAAATTAGTTTATAAATATTTCACTCTTTTTCTGTAGTTTATAAATTTAAGAGCACTGTAAACCTGTGTCCTCAAAAATTATCATTTCATTAATAACTTCCATTTAGTTAATTTTTTTGTGCACAAGATTAACTTCAATTAATAATGTCATGTTTTTTGGTTTAATTTATATCAGCAATAAACAAAAAGAAAAAAAATATTTTTAGCCAATTATACAATAAATTACCCATTATACATTATATTAAATTAATAACTCTATAAACAAAAAATAGAAAATATTAACAATATTAAAATTAATTAATTAATATTCGTTGTAAGTGAAACTATACACTTAATATTAATAATAATCATCATCATCGCCATCATCATTGTTTATAAATACATAAATATTTATAATAAATAAATACAATTAAATGAAAGTAAATGTTAGTGAATATATTTTTTTTAAATTTCTTCATTATTATTTAAAAAAATTTTATTTGTTTGACATTTGAAATTTATGTGTCTGTGTGTACGTTAAAAACTGACCTAAATATATGTCAAATTTTTTTAATGTAAATTTTTTAGCTTTTCATTTTATTATTTTTATTACAATTTTTATATGTATAAATTTCAATTCATATTTTATTTCTTTATGTATTTGTTTAATATTTTAAATGTTAATTATTATTTTTTATGTTATTTAGTTATTTAATACCTGTTCTTTTGCAAAACAATATTTATCAATATGAAATATTATACAAAAAATTGTTATTTTATTTTCATTTAATAACTTTTAAAAATATTTATTTGATATTTTTTTCTGATTTTTTGTAAAATATTTAGTTTTTTTCTTATTATTTTTGTTAAATGTAAAAAATGTTAAGCAGTTTTTAATTAGTTGT